>CM053784.1:617322868-618682868 GCA_028749045.1 Cupressus sempervirens | reverse complement strand
GCATCCAACAGAGAAATCATCTTAGAAAAATTCTTCTCCACTATATCATGGATTTTCTCAATCATCTTAAGGTATAATCCTCTTGGAGCCATCTTCCAAGATATTCGTAAACCCTCTGCAACAAATCCTTCCCACACTCTTTGTGACAACCAAATTGTTTGCAAGTCAGATCACAACCTTCCACCTCGCATGAACAATAAGGAACCACGTCACAAGTCTAGGACAACAAATTTTCAATCCACAAGCTCTCTATTATCATGCCTCAACAAGTTTAGTCTTCCATCTCTACATCAATTGATCAATTTGCATGTCCTCCCAAGGTCCTAGTGTAAACCCTCAACTTTGGTGATCTGTTTACACACTCCCACTCTGATAAATTTCAGCCAACCAAGGTCCTAGTACAAACTGCCTCACACTTTGACAATCTTCTTGTACACTTAGGAACTCCTACTCTGATAAAATTTACCCAACCAAGGTCTTGGTACAAACTACCTCACACTTTGGAGATCTGCTTGTACACTCAGGAACTCTTGCTTTGATACCACTTGATGAAGTATGGCTCTGATACCACTGACGAAGGTACCCTCTGATACCACTTGATGACGAGCCACACTACCCTTACCAACTCGCAACCAAGAATGCAACAATATGAAGACAATTTTATTATACTTGAAAATCCAATAGTAATTACAATAACATTTTTGGCAAGATCTCTCAAGATCCAATCCAAACCCAAGCTAGTCTAGATCCACACTCTAGTAGAAACCTTCGAGATCTCAACTTGTGCCCGCAAGCCACCAAGCAACCTTCTTGTTTCTAAACCACAGCTACTAGCTCTTCTCCAACTTTATCCAAGATCCAAGTGTAAAATGCCTCACATTTGGCGCTTTGTCTACACACTCACAACTCCACCATAATCCTGCTATAAACTGCCTCACATTTGGCGCTCTGTCCACAGACTCAGGAAAACTCACTCTTCACTTCCTCCTTCTCTTTCACACCTTGAAGCCTTCCAAGCTTTCCAAGCTTCACCTTCCACAACTTTCACCTTTCTAAGCTTTCCTTCCAAAGCTTCTACTTCTCAAGCTACTCCTTCTCAAGCTTCTCCTTCTCAAGCTTCCACTTGTCAAGCTTCTCCTTGAGATTTTCCTTCTCAAGCTTCTCCTTTTTCCCCTTTTTTATTTTAAATTATTTCTCCTCTAATTTTTGTCATTTTCTCTCTCCTCCACAATTTTTTTTTTTCCCAATAATTTTCTCATGCAAGATGCTCCTACATCATTAAGACAAGAAAAACTAATGCAATTAGAGGATTGCATCTATTATTAAAACTAGACAATGTTTTGTGTAAGGAATTCCAATTAGGTAAGTTAACTAGTACTACTTTCAATAAAAAGTCTTATTCATCTAAGAATGTCTTGGATTTGGTACATACTAACTTGTGTGGTCCCATGAGAAATAGGAGCTATCATGGTGATAAATTTTTTTTATGGTTTTTGTTGATGATTTATCAAGAATGATGTGGGTAAATCTCTTGAGAGATAAATCAAAATATTTTCATAAGATCAGGGTGTTTAGGGCTCTTCTGGAAAAAGAAACTGGTAAGAACCTGAGCTGTTTAAGATCAAATAGAGGTGGAGAGTATGTCTCTTAGGATTTTTTATTATTATTGTGAGAACTATGAAATCAAGAGGAATATGTCTTCTCTAAGGACTCCATAGCAGAGTGAAATTCTTGAGAGAAGGAATAGAAAAATTATATATGTTGTTAGAACCATCTTGATTCAGTGTGATATTGTTGAGATCTTTTGGAGAGAAGTAATCAGTACTATAATTCATACTATGAATCAAGTACAAGTAGAGAAGGGTACGAGTAAGACTATAAATTTGTGTATGGTCATGCTCCTAATGTGAAGTATTTAAAAGTTCTTAGAAGTAAATATTATATCAAAATGGGTGATTTCACTAGAAAATTTGATCCTAAGAGTGATGAAGGAATTTTATTTGGATATTCTACCAAAACAAAGGCATATGAATATTTTAACAAGAGAACTAGAAAAATAATTGAGAGTGGCAATATGAAGGTAGATGAGTTTGTAAATAGATTTACGTGCATGTTGATTATCGTAAGAATGAACCTGAAATTGGTTAGGTGATTGTTTATGTGCAATTGGAGGAGAAAGTAAATATTGAGAAAAATAGTGAAGAAGACAAAATTTTGCAACTGAAGAAAGAAGAAGAAGATCCAAGGAATGAAATAGTAATACCAATGTATGAAAAGTTGAATCATTCATCAAATTAGATCATTGGATATAAGAGTGCATGAGTATAGACTAAAAGAAATATTAGGGAGAGCACTTGTTAGATTTCAAAGTTTGAACCAAGGACGATTAATGAAGCATTAAAGAGTGATGATTGGATCAAGGCTATGGAAGAGGAACTCTATCAAATCATGAATAATGACACTTGGACATTAGTTCCCAAATCTATAGACAAAAATGTGACAGGTACAAAGTAGGTATTTAGGAACAATTTGAATGAAGATGGTGAGGTGATTAGGAACAAGAAAAGAATAGTTTGCAAAGGATATGCATAAGAAAGACTACATTGTGGAGAAACCTTTGCACCAATAGATAGACTTGAAGGTGTAAGGATTTTACTAGCTTACTAGCTTATATTGTTAATATTATAGCTATAGTTAGATTGTTATAATCTTAAGATGCAATGTTTATATATTAACTAATAATGATTAATCATAAAGATATATCTTCATGAGACATGTCTCCTACTCTTATATTTATAAGAGTTTGGAATTTCCATTTGGAAAAGATCAATTATAATGGCAATATTATTGCATTTGTAAAGATTGAGTAGAAGTTAACATGGTATCAGATCTAGGATGGAAATGTAATAGAGAAACCAAAGAAAAAAAATTATTACTAAAGTTTACGTCATCACCAGAGATGAAATATATTGTAGTGCCTACCCTCGTTCACATCTTTTTTGGACATATTGTTGCTATTATTATCAGATTATGATGGACTAGTTTTATGTTGATGGATTAGTGGTATTGTTTTAACACTATTAGACATTATGTTATGGATTCAGTGGTTACGTGATGAGATCATTTAGATCTTACATTTCATGCATAAATGATGATCATTATATTGTTTCTAGTTATTGTTGATGATTAGTTGGATGGTTTATTATCTCATGTGTTTTATTATG
Source organism: Cupressus sempervirens (assembly GCA_028749045.1). Classification (NCBI taxonomy): domain Eukaryota; kingdom Viridiplantae; phylum Streptophyta; class Pinopsida; order Cupressales; family Cupressaceae; genus Cupressus; species Cupressus sempervirens. The sequence goes on along the minus strand of CM053784.1, from coordinate 618,679,644 downwards.
GATACTTACCCCATACTTGCATGTGTATGGTGTGTGTGTTTTCTTATTGTATGACATTTCTGATGTGGTTAAGGAAGGGAGTCATAGTCACCTGCTTAGTCGAGATCTACACGATGCACCACTTCCTACCATTGTTTGTTTAGCTTAGCATTATATATATTGTATGTACATGCATGGTTTTTTTGTAGGTTGTAGGTACCGGGTATCGACTTCCCTGAATTGCCAAGATGAGCGTACCCTATTATACTATCTCAATGATAAGAGAAGGGAGATAAATTCTCAAGTCCAAATCTCAAACCTTTAAGCCAATTGTCCTAGTGAGGTAGGACAATTATCTGGATATTCTACCCACCGAATGTGTCGGATGACATAATTCATGATTTTTAACCCTTTAGACTAATTTTGAGTGATTTGCTCTATGATGGGTTTTCATATTTTATCTTGGAGGTCTATGGTGAATTTTCTATTAATTAAGTCTTAATAAATAGATTTAATTAATAAAGTAATTATTTGAGAAAATTAATATAAAATATCATGTTATTTGATATTTTGATTATAATTAATTAAATGAGAAATAATTGAGGAAAAAGAAATAAATAAAAGAATATTAGAAAATTAAAATTAATAATAATAATAAAATAATAATAAAGTAATAAATAAATAATAATAATAAAAGTTATAAAAATTGAAATGAAAGTTATAAATATTTAAATAGAAATTATATAAAAAGTGAATTGGAGTTATAAGTCTGCATGAGAGTTAACGCACTTTTCTATTTCTCATGTGTCAACAACATGGAGGTTAGTGCATCAATTAAGCACATGGTGTCTACAACCTTATGACTCATCTTGAAGGTTGGAAAAGACCCATGCTTAGTTGGTGACACCTTCTAGTTGTTTCTAGAAGCATTCTAGATGTTTCTTGAGAGCTCTTTATATTCAGGCATTCCTACAAGCTTAGACATAGCGTTTGGAGTGCAATTGGAGCATTGGAGGATTCGAGAACTCTGAGGAAGGGAGCTTGCTCTGTGGGTTTTCTGAGAAAGAGCGAATTAGAATCAAAATCTGAGTAGATTCTTGTGATTTTACTTATCCTATTTCCGCATGATGCATTCCCTGTCTTCTTTGTGTCTTTCATATGTCTTCTAAGGAATTTCCTATTTCTATTGTATGCATTCTCAATATGAGTAGTAAATTTATTTGAGAAAAACTTTGTATGCATAGATCTGAAAAGAAAATGGGGCTAGGGTTGAGATTCATAGTCAAACCCATTAGATTAATTATTGGAAATTTTGAGATCAAATAGTTATAGGAAAATTCTGAAAATTGAGATCTTTAAATAAATTGTGTATATGGTCATTGTTAAATATACATGTTTATAGTTTTCGCATCTGCACACACACACACACACACACACACACACATACATACATATATATATATATATATATATATATATATATATATATATATATACATATATACATATATATATATATATACATATATACATATATATATATATATATACATATATACATATATATATATATATACATATATACATATATATATATATATACATATATACATATATATATATATATATATATACATATATACATATATATATATTTACATATATATATATATTTACATATAATATATATATATATATATTTACATATATATATATATATATATATATATATATATATATATGCTGTGATATTTGTTTAAACTCTGCGAGTACATATATATAAATACACACAGACATATATATATATATATACTTTGGATAATCGTACTTTATAATCGCAATGAAAATATATAAAAATCGCATTGTGATTTGTATGGGATCAACGTTTGAAAAAACGTTATTGTTATCATTTTTTTTAAAGAAATATATAAATAGGGGTGGACGGATTCTTTTCCCCACCCCTGTCAACATTAATATGACTGTTGCAGTATTGCATGGTACTGCGAGATCACAGTGTACCTGCAGTCAGCAGAGTACCTGCGACCCGCAACGTACCTGTGATTTGCAGGTCATACATGCACCGACGGTACTTACTTTTCGTGCGGTTTGAGTTTTTTAAAATGGGCATTGTTATTAGATTATTAAATGTTATTATATATATATATATATATGTATGTATGTATGTATGTATTTATGTATGTATATATATATGTGTGTGTGTGTGTGTGTGTGTGTGTGTATAAGTATATATATATATATATATATATATATATATATATATATATATATGTATATAAGTATATATATATATATATATATATATATATATGCATTATTAATAATAAATAATTGTAATATTAATTGATATTTGAAATTTAAAGAGAAAATTCTTTAATAACAGGATATTTTTATAGTGATGAGCAATATAGATTCAATATAATATTTAATTTGGAAAGATGAATATGGAAGGAATTTCAAATATTATTTTGAAAATGATGGGGGTCTAAATGGGAATATAAGAAACATTTAGAACATTTAGAAATTTGAGTTCTAAGAGTTAGAGGGAGAAATTTTTATCTACCAATACAAAAACATGGGTTAGGTAAAACGTGAAATTTCTCCACTTGATATTTAAATTGGAAAAATGTAAACTAAGACTTTTGCATTTAAATTTAGCAAAACCAAAACATGTGTTTGCATTGTGTATTCTTTATGCTATTGTTTTGGGTTTTGGGTTGACTAGTGTTGACCAGTTATAGGATGTCTACCAGAGGCTTGGAAGTTATGTGATTATGATGTCATGATGATGTTTTAATCTCAATCTTTATAAACCCAACCATGTTTATGTGATGGAATGCTCTATGTATTGTTTTTAATTACTGATTGTTATAGTTCAGATTCTTATGTATGAGATACTTGACTTAACCATTATTTTTGGTCATCGATCAGTTATCCTTGGTTATTTTCCAGTCACCATGATGGGATTGTAATATGGTTTTATTCTTGATGATGTCATGTTTGACTCAACCATTTTTGGATTTTTCGATTGGTATGATTGAGATATATTTTGGTTATTGAGAACCATTAGATACTTTGATTATCAGTGATACTTCAGTTGCCAATAGAGAGTTGTTGTGTTCATGATTTTCTATGGATGTTTGCTCATGGAGATTTGATGCTTTTATGCATATTTGATGATTTTATTATGGATTATCTTTTGTGATTTTGAAATTTATGATTCCATGAGCTTAGGGTAGGATATCTACATGTAGTGATGGGAAGTGGCTTGCAATGGGGGTCGGGGCCCTAAGAGGCTGCCAGGGTAACTCATTGTAAGTTGGATTAATAAGTGATAATATTCACACCTAATACTAACTGAATGAACCTAAAAAGATAAGTGTTTTGTTCTCATCCATGCCTTGAGTGCTTGTACAGGCTAGGATGGGAGTAGAGAGAATGCATGGTTGCGACCTTGCATTCCATAGTATGCCTTGTCAGTATGAGAGGATACTAGTGGCTGCATGAGATCAGTATGGACCCGTGGAGTTTAGCTAACTGCCAGGGTAACTTGTACGTGATAAATGCAATGACACTTTCCTTCTTGCATAGTAGGTTCCTACATGTCATTGTGTGCCTCTGGGGATTAGATGTCAGATTTTGTGTTTGGAACCCTTGAGTTAGTATACTTTTAGGATTTCTGGACTTATAGAGATTTGTGCTATGTGATTTTGTTAGCCTATTTGGGACTTGAGATTATCTCCTCGGCACGGTGGGAGTGGACCACTTAGGTACCACGCAGTCGGGTGGTAGTGTATTTTCCACTCTTATCATTTGAGATTCATTGAGACATCGTGGCTAATGCGTCCTTCATGATTGTGGATATGTATCCTTTCATTGATGATTAGCATATGTTAGATGATGTTATCTTTTGTTAGATTACTTTCTACATATGATGTTGTATATGTTAGGAGTGACATTCCTACTATGTTAATACCGATGATCTCTTCGGTGATTTGGAATGTTACGCACAGAGGGATGGCTAAGATCCACGATGATCTAATGATGCTATTAATGGTTGGGAGGAACCGTGCACTTAGTTTATTATGTTTGATCTCTATGATGGATGTATATGTCTTCTATGATGATGTATCATGTATATCATGTGATTATCTTTACTTTGATGAATCATGGATTAGAATAGGATGATGTACCTTATTCTATGTATGTATAATCTTTGAGCTTGTCATACCCTATGACATGTGCAGTGGATGATTGAGCATTTGAAATGTAATGAATAAACATTGGACTTATCACTATTATTTCATGTGGTTGTTGTACTAGATGGATTCATGTATGTTAGTTAATTTGGATGTAATTCAATGTTAAGGTATCTTTAAAGAATGTAACCAGTTGTGTATGTTATGTTTACTTTTAGATGGACATTACTATTTCTTCTGTTATTGTGTATAAGTTATATGTGGTATTTACTTTCATGTTTTTTTTTTTTAAAATGCTACCAAACTTAGTGAAATTCTAGGTCAATTCTTTGGATCCCTTGGCAGGGCAGTACATATATATTCATGTACAAAATAATGATATCAAATGCAGAACTTCCATTCATGCAATAATATATTAATATGGTGATTCATTCTTTCCTTACAAAATAGCCTCTATATCATATACACAGATGAGAAGATGATTATACAGAACTTTCACTATATAAAGATGGAAAAAAAACTACTAGTCAATGGAATAAGTAAAATACAAGCAACAAAAAATACACAAAGCATGTAGAGAACTCAAACAACATGTGAACATCAAATTGGTCCATATGTCAAGTCTTGTCTAATACAAGAATGGAAATGAGTGCGGCTATCCTCCCTACAAATTGCACAATTGACCACTTTTCAAAAAATGGAAAACATCATGGATTTTTCCAAAAATTTCAGCATTTGATCTTCATGATCTACATAGTTTGTAGTTGAAAACAACAAAAAATTTGGAAAAAAATCACTACAATTTCATGAATCTAGAAAAAAAAGGTTTGACTTTGTTTTTTCTTTGGTGCATTTTGTTTAGAGATTAGCCTATCCCAATGCAAACTAAAATGATAAGAGAGAATATAGATTGATGGAGGAATTTTAGACTTCTGGCAATCAATATCCAAACTGACAATATCTATAGAGAAGGAGTGAAGAATTGAAAAGGGGACACATGTACCAACAGAACAAGTGGTTAGCAATCCAAGCACACTATGAGTAGATAGTCGACAAGTGAGAGGAGGAAAAGTGAAAGTATGATTCATACGAAAGTAAGTGAGATTGGCAAGGAAAGAAGAAAAATATATATCCACCGTATAAGAGAAGAGAAGACATCGATTAATCATCTTAATCATCAATTGTTGTAGAGTATAGTAGTTTGAAAATTGATGCTCTATGCTCTTCAAAATCGAAGAAATATTAGAGTTACTAATTGAATGAGATATCATCCCTTGTATGATTTCTAGACACACTAAAGGAAAAAAAATCAAATCCAAAATAGAAATTATCATGGTTGTGGGGAGATGTTCCATTTTGTAAGAAATTGGCCAACGAATAAGAGGAGTAATGGCATACAATTCAAGCCCAAGAAAATGGAAATTGGGGTCAGCGACCTATAATAGGCATATGGATGGATAGCTCAACTGTTTCTAACTATTAAGCCTCTAAAAGTTCATCACCCTTACATTCCTTGTCGATTTCAGAGTCATCTAAGTATTCTTCCTCATCAGCCATAGATAAATCTAAAGTTCATTAAATGAAAAAAAAACACCACTTGTCTTAGTCTGATGCAATGATTATTATATAATAATAACTAATGGATGGGTTATAATGTGATATAGCATTGGAAGAGAGTACACTGGGTTGGCAAAGGAGACAATAAAGGAGGAAAAGATGACCCACAACAATGATCACAAAGAAGGATCATATAGATACAAGTAACATATAGAATAAATAAGAATATGGGACTGAATAGATAGAATTCCAGTGGGCAAGCAAAACAACCAGTCTCCAACATTGAATACAGGAATAAATACTTTAATGATTGGGTTTTGAATAGTAGCACTTAACAACCAACATGAAAAACTATATGTTAATCTTATTTAAAATGTCACTACAAATCCCTTCAATTAAAGAAAAATGGTTTCACATGCAAAATTTTATGGCCCTTTCACTGGTATAAGGGAGCATGAGGAGTTTAGTCATGAATTATAAATAAATAGAAACACTCAGCATCAGATAATTAACATCATGAGTAAGTAGATATAACTAGTCGGGGTTACTAATTGAATTGTAAGAGTAATGTTGTGACCACTAGTCACACCATGCCCATGCTTGGGACCCCCATCAATTGTTTGGATTTTGCTAGCTTTTTCCTTTTTTTGTGGAGTGCAATTCTGAAGGAGTCATGGAAAAGAAAAATTCATTCCCTCCATCAAAATTTCGCTTTCATAAAAGTGTGGAGCACAGTTTTCAATCAGTGAGGCAAAAAGATGAAATCCTTCATTCCTTGAAAAATCCCTCTTTCATAAAGCGAAGAGCATAGTTTTAAGACAATGAGGGAAATATTTTGCAAAGGATAGAATCTTCTATTTGATAAAAAGCTCGCTCCCTAAAATTCTGGAGCGCAGTTTTCAGGAAATGGAGGAATGTTTTGATGAAGGATTTTATCCTTCATTCCTTGAAAAATCCTGCTTTCATAAAGTGAAGAGCATAGTTTTAAGATAGTGAGGGAAATATTTTGCAAAGGATATAATCTTCTATTTGATAAAAATCCCGCTCCCTAAAATTTCGGAGTGCAGTTTTTAGGAAATGGAGGAATGTTTTGATGAAGGATTTTATCCTTCATTTCTTGAAAATCCTGCTTTCATAAAGCGAAGAGCATAGTTTTAAATCAGTGGGGGAAAAAGATTAAATCTTTCATTCCATGAAAACCCTGACCTTGTAAAGCGTGAAGCACAATTTTTGGATAATGAAGGAAATATTATGCAAAGGAAAAATCATCCATTCTGGAAAAAGCTCACTCCCGTAAATTGATTGGAGCACAAGAATTTGTTAAAAAATAGTTGAAGATGAAACAAGTTTCAAATATCTTCACAAATCCATCACCTATAGATTCTTTTGAGTATCTAAGTGCTAAGATAGGGTTAATTCCCCTACTAGAGTATAACTAGTTAATATGTTTTTATTGCATCAATCCAATGGATTCATTGCATATTTTAAAGTGGATTGATATAAATAAGATGTGAGGCCTCGCCCTGAGCCATCATAGCATAGTTGATACATTATTATTTTGATACTCATGACTCGATATGTCGAGACACCACCAGATACACTAAACATATTATGTTATTTCATGTTGTGCGATGTTTTACTTTCAGATATTTGATTTCATCATTTAATGCTTTATGAATAGGTATACTAATAAAGTAAGTGAATGCATAATTAACACTTTGATTATGCAATTTTAATGATTAGGAATATGAGTAGAATGAGATAAACAACTGATTATTTAAAAGATGGATGTTTTAGTTATGTGATTTCCCTGATATGATATATACATATATGCATGTGATTTCTTGAGCTACTGATGTGTGCAATGAGTGTGCAGGATATTTTAGCTAAGAAATGTAACAAAGAGATGAAACTGAACCCTATGTACCGAATTATGAAAACTAAGGTTGAATCTAATGAAAGATGCAAACCTCGTTGTTCATATTTTATTTGTATCGTGGATTGAATGAATGTATCATTCTGTAATCTTTAAATGTTAGTGTTTCGTAATAGTGTTTTTATAGTGTCACTTGACACTCGTGAATTTGTATATGCACTTCTACATGATAGTTAGGATTAACCAAGCGACCTAAAGATATAAGTCAGATTAGGTTAGTGACCTCTTTTGTTAATCAATGGGTAATCAAGGTTAATTACCCTAATCTTGATTAGTGAGTAATCTGCATTTTAGAAAGTTGTTAAAAGTCCTAAAATTTTCTTAGCATTTGTTTGGTCCCTAATTAATTCTAAAGGCCTTAAAAAATGAAATCTAAGTACCCAAGTGGTATGGGTATGGGATGGGGGCATTTTCCACCCCCTTAGCCTTTTTTGTTGACTTTAATGGCCACTCAAAAAGTCCATTTTTATATTAGTGCGAAAATTGAATGTTTTACCATGGGTTGAATGACTTTAACTTCACCTAGAGGTTAGCCTTAGGTTTAGTTGAGTTAGAAGCCTCTAGAATTTTAGGCAAGTGGGGGAAGTTATTGCATTTTAGAGGTAGTTGAGTTTTGATCTTATTTAGAGGCATTTTTGAGAGGGTTTTGGTTGTTACCCAACCTCTAATTTTAGAGTGAAATCTAGGATTGAAGGAGAAGGAGAAGGAAGGGAATGCTCTTCTCAAACTTATTCATTTGGCCATAACCTTGTTGTGAAGGTAGGATTCCTCAGCTCTTTTTGTTTATGTTGTTCATGCTTTGTTTCATGCATATGTTATTGTGTTTTCATTTGTATGCTTGTATGTATGTTGGGTATGCTTGGGAGGGATTGAAACATGTTTTCTTGAATGCTTTTCCTTCTTGTTTTGCTTGTTTTTCGAAGGGATTTCATGGGTTGTTTTGGCATTACTCACCCTTGGATAGGGAAAAAGTGGCCATGTATGGGGGAAGGCTTTAGTTGGACCCCAATAGTGTAGAATCTCTTCTCATAATGAGAAGAGGGAAAGAGGGTAGGGTGTTATGGGCCCCTACTTGTCATCACATACCCTGTTTTGGAATTTTGAAAATTGAAGAAATGGAAGAATAAAAATCTTTATAATATTGGCCTCGAAAGGGCATTTGTGGAAGAACGAAAGTTCTTGAATTTTTAGCCTCAAAAGGGCTATGTTGTGGTATAGTGATTGACGTCTCCTATTGGAAAAATCCACCTTCTCCCTAGTCGGGTTCAATGTTGGACCTATTGTGCAAACCGGGATGGAAATGCATGCTTGATGTGTCCTTCATGATATGCTTGATTTGTCTTCGGGTCAGTTCTTGTCTTCTCCATGATCACCATGATGTATTGAAGATATTGAAAAGGATCCTTTATTAAGGACCAAGAATAGAATTCAAATTTGTATTGCATTATGATGTAAAAATGTTTTAAAACTCTTGTTGTAGTGCCAAGGATGTTAGGATTTCTTACTAGTTTTTTTCCAATGGAGCCTTGAACCAAGTTGATTAATAGAAAAAAAAAGATTGAGAAATTTTCTTATATTGTATTTTATGTTATTCAGATCTTGCATATGTGCATTGATAGATAGATTAAATGGTGATGATCAATTATGCAATTTTCAAGTTCAAATTTATGTTAAAGAGAAATCGTATTGGATGAGAACTACTTTTGCATTACTATGAATCAACATTAAGAAAACAAATTCATAATATTGTCTTTAGTTAATTTGATATTTTGAGTATAAATCCTATTAGAAAAAAAATAGATATATATATATATATATATATATATATATATATATACCTTTGTTAAAATAAAAATATATATATGACACTTAACAAAATTTGTATTCCTAAGAAAATAATAACACTTAGAAAAAAAAAGTCCTCAAAGAGTAAAAGCGAACTCTCTACTTTTTGTATGTAAAAAAAAATTAAATTTGTTAGAATAATAGGAAATATTCTAAATTGATTCTTAAAAAAAAATAAAAATAAAAATAGATAATACCTTTGCTCTAATTAATTAATTAAAAAAAAATAGAAAATGTGTAAAGAAATATCCTAAAAAGCACCTACTTAACTTTATATCATTACTCTCCTTCTTACCAAGAAAACTTTTTAAAACATTAACCCTCACATGCCTTTGCAGGGATGACGTCACCTTGCTTTTCCATAAAATTCATAGTCAAATCTTGATCTCAAACAAACTTTTAACTTTTTGTAGGGGTCTTTAATGAGAGGCTAGCTCACATGATTTGTTTATGGGGAAATTAAAGAAGTAGATTTGTTTAGGTTTTTTCTTTTTTTTTTCAAGGATCAAGGAAGGCTCACGTGAGCCTAAAAGTAGGGTAGATAAAGTTTTTAGAAAGGTAAGTTTGTTTTAGTGTTAGTAATCCATGTTTTCTTATTAGTTTGGATTTGTTTTTAGTTGATATTTATTTTTGGTTAGTTAGTTTTATTAGTATTTAATTTATTTAATATTTGTTTTTAGTTAATATATATTCTAAGTTAGTTTGTTTTATTAGTATTTAATTTAGTTAAGATTTGTTTTTAGTTAATATTTATTTTAAGTTAATTTGCATTAATTCAGTTTTAAATTAAGGATTGTTTAATTTTTAAGTTAGTTTAAGTTTAATTAAGATGATATGTAATAAATGATATTAATAATATAGATTAATTTAGTGTTTTTTTAAAATAATGGTAGTGAATATATGTTAAATTAATAGGTAATATTATTTTGTTTTGTTTTATGGTATAATCGTATTTAGTTTAATTAATATTATTGTTATTATTAGGAATATTTTTTATTTCTATTAAATTATAGATTGAAATAATATTAAAATTTTAATTAAAGTCTAACAGAGGATGTAATGTTATTTTAATTAGAAGTTCTTTTTAAGTTCAAATCTTTCAAAATAATTAGTTTGGTAATTATTTAAATGGCTATTCGAATTATTTAAATATTTTAAAGGTAAATAAAGGTGTTAATGAGTTAAACCTTTTAACTTACTAAAATTAGATTGTTTAATTAATTAATCGATTTAATTATTATTAGATTTTTTTTTTTTTAATTGAGTGTTTTTGCCCTATATTTTGGGCATGACATAGGACAACTTATTAGGGGGAATAGTTGTAAGAAAAGTAGTTGGATTGGAATTCAGAAAGTTGTGAGAGATTTACATATAAGTGACTCTTGTTTTATGGAACCTTTGGCATTGTTTTCAGAGGGGGTGAACTATGATAATTACCCAAAGTAAGAGGGAAGAAGTATACGCAATTAAAATGAGAGGAACTAAAGATGAGAGGATGGATCATCTTAGGAAGAGAAACTTTAATAGTTGTTGTTGCCAAGTTAGTGTTTTTATTTTTCCATCATAAGTGATGAATAGTTGGTGTTGCATCAATACAAAAGGGCGATATTATCATAGGTGTTTTCCTACATTTTCTCACCACAAAATGTAGGTAATAGTACAAAAACTTTCAAACTTAGTTTTTCATTTATCTAAGTTAGTTAATAATTATTTAATTATCTAATATTGATCATCCAATTGACCCCAATTTATATAATGAATCCTTTTATTGAAGGCTTTCATCAAGTCTTTTAGGTTTTTTGTTTGTTGAGCCTATGCTTGATTTTTGATGCCTTCAAAGTCTTTTTTCTATTTTTTGAGTTTGTGTTTCTTAGCTTTTGGTCTTTTGGCTCTACACAAATCATTTCTTTCGATTTGGTCTATCTTAGGGCTTGATTAAAGTTGGCAATCAAAAAATATGATCATTTTAGTTGAAGATGAAACAAGTTGCAAATATCTTCACAAATCCATTTCCTATAGATTTTGAGTATCTAAGTGTTAAGATAGGGTTAATTCCCCTACTAGAGCATAACTAGTTAATATGTTTTTATTGCATCAATCCAATGGATTCATCACATATTTTAAAGTGGATTGATATAAATAGGACAACTTATTAGGGGAAGTAGCTATATGCAAAGTAGTTGGATTGGAATTTAGAAAGTTGTGAGAGATTTACATATAAGTGACTCAAGTTTTGTGGAAACTTTGGCATTATTTTCAGAGGGGGTGAACTATGATAATTACCCAAAGTAAGAGGGAAGAAGGATAAGCAATTAGAATGAGAGGAACTAAATATGAGAGGATGGATCATCTTAGGAAGAGAAACTTTAAGTTGTTGTTGTTGCCAAGTTAGTGTTTTTTATTTTTCCATCATAAGTGATGAATAGTTGGTGTTGTATCAATACAAAAGGATGATATTATCATAGGTGTTTTCCTACATTTTTTCACCACAAAATGTAGGTAATAGTACAAAAAATTTCAAACTTAGTTTTGCATTTATTTGAGTTAGTTAATCATTATTTAATTATCTAATATTGATTAGCCAATTGACCCCAATTTATATAATGAATCCTTTTATTGAAGTCTTTCATCAAGTCTTTTAGATTTTTTGTTTCTTGAGCCTATGCTTGATTTTTGATGCCTTCAGGGTCTTTTTTCTATTTTTTGAGTGTGTGTTTGTTAGCTTTTGGTCTTTTGGCTCTACACAAATCATTTCTTTCAATTCGGTCTATCTTAGGGCTTAATCAGAGTTGGCAATCAAAAAATATGATCATTTTAGTTGAAGATGAAACAAGTTGCAAATATCTTCACAAATCCATTACCTATAGATTCTTTTGAGTATCTAAGTGCTAAGATAGGGTTAATTCCCCTACTAGAGTATAACTAGTTAATACATTTTTATTGCATCAATCTAGTGGATTCATCACATATTTTAAAGTGGATTGATATAAATAGGACAACTTATGAGGGGGAGTAGTTGTATGCAAAGTAGTTGGATTGGAATTTAGAAAGTTGTGAGAGATTTACATATAAGTGACTCATGTTTTATGGAACCTTTGGCATTTTTTTCAGAGGGGGTGAACTATGATAATTACCCAAAGTAAGAGGGAAGAAGTATATGCAATTAAAATGAGAGGAACTAAAGATGAGAGGATGGATCATCTTAGGAAGAGAAACTTTAAGTTGTTGTTGTTGCCAAGATAGTGTTTTTTATTTTTCCATCATAAGTGATGAATAGTTGGTGTTGCATCAATACAAAAGGGCAATATTATCATAGGTATTTTCCTACATTTTGTCACCACAGAATGTAGGTAATGGTACAAAAACTTTCAAACTTAGTTTTGCATTTATCTAAGTTAGTTAATCATTATCTAATTATCTAATATTGATCAACCAATTGACCCCAATTTATATAATGAATCCTTTTATTGAAGGCTTTCATCAAGTATTTTAGATTATTTGTTTGTTGATCCTATTCTTGATTTCCTTCGAAGTCTTTTTTCTATTTTTTGAGTGTGTGTTTGTTAGCTTTTGGTCTTTTGGCTCTACACAAATCATTTCTTTCAATCCAGTCTATCTTACCTGGCTTAATCGAAGTTGGCAATCAAAAAATATGATCATTTTAGTTGAAGATGAAACAAGTTGCAAATATCTTCACAAATCCATTACCTAAAATTTATTTTGAGTATCAAAGTGCTAAGATAGGGCTAATTCTCCTACTAGAGTATAAATAGTTAATATGTTTTTATTGCATCAATCCAATGGATTCATCAGATATTTTAAAGTGGATTGATATAAATAGGACAACTTATTAGGGGGAGTAGTTGTATGCAAAGTAGTTGGATTGGAATTCAGAAAGTTGTGAGAGATTTACATATAAGTGACTCATGTTTTGTAGAACCTTTGGCATTGTTTTCAGAGGGGGTGAACTATGATAATTACCCAAAGTAAGAGGGAATAAGTATAAGCAATTAGAATGAGATGAACTAAAGATGAGAGGATGGATCATCTTAGGAAGAGAAACTTTAATAGTTGTTGTTGCCAAGTTAGTGTTTTTATTTTTCCATCATAAGTGATGAATATTTGGTGTTGCATCAATACAAAAGGGCAATATTATCATAGGTGTTTTCCTACATTTTGTCACCACAAAATGTAGGTAATAGTACAAAAACTTTCAAACTTAGTTTTGCATTTTTTTGAGTTAGTTAATCATTATTTAATTATCTAATATTGATCAACCAATTGACCCAAATTTATATAATGAATCCTTTTATTGAAGGCTTTCATCAAGTCTTTTAAGTTATTTGTTTGTTGAGCCTATGCTTGATTTTTGATGCCTTCAAAGTCTTTTTTCTATTTTTTGAGTGTGTGTTTGTTAGCTTTTGGTCTTTTGGCTCTACACAAATCATTTCTTTCGACTCGGTCTATCTTAGGGCTTAATTAGAGTCGACATTCAAAAAATATGACCATTTTAGTACCCAAAAGGTGGACTCTTCAGGTGTAACAAAACAATTTAAAATATCATGTTATATTTTAATGTTGACATTGGCTTTTTAAAAAATATAACATAAAATCACTTTATGTTATATTTTTAAGTTACTTTATCATTTGAGTGATTATAGTGCACTTTGTGATATATTTTCATGTTAAGTTGCTTTTTAAATTTTTCACTTAAGTGACTTATTAACTTTATAGTTTGATTTAAATTTTTGAGTTACTTTATGTTTTAATTTAAAACATCTAAGTAAATACAACTTTTTGAATGATATTTGCACATATTTATTAAACTATATAGTGCAAATATTATTTTTGACTCAATTAAGTGATATTTTCTCAAAAATCAATTAGACATGTGCTTAATTTGTCACTTAAGTTATACATTACATGTCTTTCAACTTAATTGCATGTAAATATGCATATGCATCTACAAACTACACTTTGCACTAGAAAGACATTCTACATGTTTTTAAAATGTGTAATGGTCATCCTAAATGAGTTTTGCATGTTTTTAAAATATGCAATGACCTCCAAAGAGTGAGTTTTGCATTAAAAAGGTTATAATAAGCAAGTTTTTAAAATATGCAATCACCCTCTAAGTGTGTTTTTTGCATCTTGAGGGAAAATATCATATTTTTAAAACATGTCATTACACTTGGACAGTGCATTTTGCATGGGCAATGCATATCCATGCATTTTAAAATATGTAATGAGGGTTGGAGAGTGTGTTTTTACACTACTTGCATTGTTTTACAATTTTAAAACATGCAAATGCACTCCAAGAGTGCGATTTTCTCTTCCAACCAATGGATTTCATATGTAATGTATTTTGGAGAATCTAATTTTGCAATCAAAACTCATGTAATCACCCTCCAAGACCCCATTTTTGCACTCCAAATCCAAAAATGTCCAAACAGATGGCATTTATTACATATTTTTAAATATGTAATGAGATTTTGAGAGTGCAATTTGCACTTCCATCCATCATATGAATACATTTTAAACATGTAAATGCATCCATAGACCCTGATTTGGCATTTCAACATATGCATAAGCATTTAGAGACCACAATTTTGTATCTTGAAGCCAAAATGGCTCAAATACATGGAATTTTAGGGCACATTTTGTTGGAATATTTAGAATAATTGAGGGGAGGTGAATCATTTATCCAAGGTCCAAATGTACAAATAAAAATTTTCAACACTCAGCAAATTCATATGCATGAATTGATCATCCAATATCTTAATCCTTAGTATATTACTGTCCTAGGTCAAAAGAGCTTTGTAGAAATGTAAACATGGCATACCACAAATTCAATCACATAATTTGACACAAGGATTTAACGTAGAAGTCTAATTTGGAAAAAACCACCAGTAACATGCTACCAATTTTCACTCTTCTGAAGTGAGCACTACGAAGAGCCAACCATGTTAAAGTTTACAATACACACTGTTAAATGTAACCTTGATTAAAGGATTTTAATCACTCTGTTAGAAGTGAGCCTTGTTAGAGGACTTTAGAAAATTCCATTAGATTTTCACTCAGTTAAAGGATTTACTTATGACTTTTAGTTCAACCTTAATCCAAAGGATTTATCTAGACTGATATAGTTGTAACAATAGGAATTGATTTGATAATAAAACAACTCATTTGTAGGTTTCAAATCTCATATTTAGTTCTCCTTTATGCTTGGAATTCATCCCCTTTATCTCTAATTACTTGTTCACCCTTAAAGCCTTCACCTCCTTAAGCCTTTTCACTTTATATGATAACTACATACTCATTCCTTTGACCACCACATGAAATAACACTTTCTAACTCCTCTTGATTTCCCACTTTTTTCTTCTATTCTTATATCTCCTTATATAGAGAATTTTGATATTTTTCCATTTCACCACAATTGTCCATTCCAGGGTTAGGTTAGATTCATTAAATATTCCCATCTTTCCATTATGTTCCCTCTAGGAACTACTCTTACAATCCTCTTTAGATTCATCTCAAAATGGTTTATCTTGAATTATGTGCCACCACTTCATCATACTTAACTTAAACACACTTCACACAATGCAAGAAATCAACTTTGGCAGCTCAGATTCATCAAATACTTGATTAAGCTCATTTTATTGTCACTCAACAATAACATGTTATTTGCTCAACAATCAATGATTTTTGATGCTCGATCAACACTAGGTTGCATGACATACACTAAGTTTCACTTAGTCAATATTACCATTCTCTCACACTTGACACACACTATATTTTTCTCAGTTGTTGCTGATATTTTTCTTTTCCCAGCACACACTAAACTTTGCTTAGCCATAACTATTTTTCTACTCAACCTAAACTAAATGCTCAACTTGCATTGTTTACTTGGTTAGGCTTGGTAGACAACTTCTTTTTTCTTAGTCTTCTTCTTGTCTTTGCATCAATATCCATTTATTGTATCCTTAAATAGATAAACAATACACCATATCATCAAATTCTTATTTTGTCTTAGTGCTTCTTTTATACACCATATAACTCAACCTTTCTTTAGATACTCTTGTTATCCTTTCTTTTCAAATCCTCTTCTTCAATCAATCAAATGATAAAATTCTAACCAAAGTAAGAAATTATCTTACCAACAAGTAGTAGGTTTGACATCAATGAAAAAATAATGATTATTCCATGATATGTTTCAACACTCTTCCTCATTTCTATACTTTAATAATCTTATTTTCAACAATCTCGCTCTTTGGCATTGATGACAAACCAATACCAACAAAAATACCAAAAAGAAACTTAATACATTGTATTGAAATCTCTCCCTCTATCAATATATATCCTTCCTCTATATAGGTTATCTCTTTATCTGATCTCTCTTCTAATTTCTCCCTCAAATTTCTCCTCCAATATCTCCTTCTATTTCTCTTCTTTAAATTGGTTTCCCCCTCTTTGAAAACAATGCCAAAGACTTCTCATCTATGCATGTAGATATAACTAGTTTTAGGTTCTCCCTCTGTCACCTTGCATGTGACTATAAATATTTTATTTTAGTTCCTTCTTTACTTTAGGAAGCTCCTAAAGTAAGATCCATTGCATCAATTTTTAAAGTATGTCATTCAACTTAGTTGTTGTAGGGCACTATGCTTACCTATTAAGTAGCTTTAGATAGGGGTGTCACCCCTAGATTACCTATAAGATATTCATGTGCATTCTTAGGTAAAGCCTTTGTGAATATATCAGCTATTTGTTCCTTTGTACTCACATATTGCATTCTCACATCTTTGTCTTGAACCAATTCTCTCAAGTTATGATATTTGATTGCAATGTTATTTGTCTTTGTGTGCATCATAGGATTCTTAGATATGTTTATAGTACTTGTATTGTCACAATAGGTTACCACATGTTCAATAATTTATGCCTTCATCCCTTTGAGTAACTATTTAATCCATACCACATATTCATCTTCAATAGTAGATTTTGAAATACAATTATATTTCTTGCTAGTCCAGGAGACTAATCTTTTTCCTAAGAAAAATGCTTCACTACTTTACTTTTCTTGTCATCAATGTTTCCATCCCAATCAACATTTGTATGAGCTCTCAATTCAAAATTTTCATTCTTCTTGTAGTATAGACCATAATCTTATGTACCTTTCAAGTACCTCATAATCCTTTTAATAGTCATTAAGTGATTCTCCTTAGGATTTGCAAAAAATCTTACAACAATCCCAATAGCTAGTCTCATTTTAGATTTTCTATGAACTATGTATTAAAATTTTCCAATCATAGACCTATACAATATTTGATTTACCTTAGTAGAATCATTAGTTTTGGATAGTTTATGTCCTATCACCATGGGAGTACTATCTAGTCTTGAATCTTCCATACCAAAAGTTTTCAAGATTTCCTTTACATACTTGGATTGAGTAATGTAAATACCATACTTCATTTGATATACGTGTAATCCAACAAAGAACTTAATTTCTCCTAATATAGACATCTCAAATTATTTCTTCATTTCATTTGCAAATGTCTTACATAATGCATTTTTTCCTCCAAATATGATATCATCAATAAATATTTGAGCTAGAAAGATTCATTTACCTCCTTCTGTCTTCAAGTACAAAATATTTTTGTCATTGGTCTTCTCAAAACCAATCTTCACAAGATAGTTGTATAGTCTTTCATACAATGCTCTGGAAGCTTTCTTTAAACCATATAAAGCCTTCTGCAATCCACACAACATTTTTTTGTTGTTTGGATAAAAAAATCCTTCAGGTTTTTCAATGTAAACCTCCTCTTCCAGTATACCATTGAGAAATGATGAGTTAACATTCATTTGATAAACTTTGAATCCTTATAATTATATTAAGTAGGTAGAGTTCTTATTCCTTCCAATCTTGCAACTGGAGAAAATGTCTCTCCATAGTCAATTCCTTCTTATTGTGCATATCTTTTGTAGACCAGCCTTGCTTTATTCCTTGTTACTTCAGCATTCTCATCCAATTTGTTTCTAAATACCCACTTTGTTTCAATAAAATTCTTATTCTCTAGTCTGGGTACTAGTGTCCAAGTTTTGTTCTTCTCAATCTGATCAATTTCTTCATTATGGCTTGAATCCAATCTTCATTCTCTAATGCATCCTTCACTATTTTAGGTTCATGCATGGTTAACAAACATGTGTCATTCCTCAATATTTTTTTTTTCATTTATCCATCCTCTTTTCCTCCAATGATTTGTTTAGCAGGGTGATGTCTTTTGACATATTTTGATAGTCTTGGCTCTATTCTTCTTTCTTCAATAGTAGGTTGTTCATGAAGTTCAATCTCAAGTTCATTATGCAATTCTCTATTAGGTAACTCGACATTCCTTTCATGTAAACTAATCTTGGCATTTAAATGTATCTTAGTTCCTGAATGTAATTTGACATCCATTGGACATGACTCAATAGTCACTGATTCTTGGTCATAAGTAGCTTGGTTCTCATCAGCATTAGTAGGCATTCCTTCATAGTAGTACATAAAGGTTTTGTAATTCTCAATTTCTTTCTTTTGTTCATCTTACTTGTATATTCATCAACTATTACATTTTTACTTTCTAGATCTTTTTTAGTGTTAGTTTATAAGATTTACTTCTTTTGGAATATCTTAGGAATATACCTTCTTCAATTTCTACATCAAGATTTCCATTTCTATGTTAGAAATAGGGATTACTGAGAGTGCATGCATGTGGGGGGGGGGGGGATTGGGGGGGGGGGGTGGGAGGTGGATCAGTAATCTAAAAACTTTAGTAGCCAACTAGATATTATTACTTACTTTAAACCATGCATAACAAAGTAATAAAGTAATGTCAAATAGTAGTAGTAACAATGCACAAAGATAACTCATAACACCATATTTTTCTAACTAGGGAAATCCTAGCCAAGGGAAAACCCTGGTGGGGATGATACCCACTAGATAATATACTAATATATAAGTTTTTATTAGAAGATGGACCCTGTTAGGAGTCAATGAGAAAATTTAGTATAAGGAGTCCTTGTTAGGAGAATTTGTGATGCAAGAGCATCCAGTGGTGTAAAGGCAATCTTGTATCACCCAAAAATATGCTTATAAATAGTTTCTATTTAATGTGTTTTCATTTTTGGATACCCATTTGGGTCAAATAAAGGTTCCAACTCTCACAATTCCACTATTAGTGTTCTGGGTTAGAGTTTTTAAGCACCTTGGGATATGTGTAAATACCAAAAAAGTAGGACTATGTAATTGAGCCATAATTATGGTGAGTTAGAGGGTGTAAATTGGAGGGATGGTTACATTTGTAATTTAAAACACTCCACACAAAAAAATAGGACAAAAGGCTTCACGGTTAGAAAGCTATTACAATTTTTTGGTTCTTGGAGACCTCCTAAGAGCACTTCAAAGTCAGATATGGGGCACTAAATGGCCTCGTATGGAGCCAAAAAATGGGGGATGAATAAAATTGGTCCATAGGGCTGCAGTGTGCTTCAAGAGCTCTCCAGAAATGTAAACAATTTGTCAATCAGAGTTACGGTTCAAAAGTTATGCCTCTCGAAAGTTGGACTATCATTTCTGAATTCTTCTAATTTTACACTAACTTCTTACGTGATTTCTAGAACCTTCTATTTTGGTAATGGATGCCAACTAGCATATTCTAGAATGTATTCCTAACCCTAAACCATTTGGGGCTTATTTAAGAACATTTCTGGCATTGTAAAGGCAGCTCTTAGCGGAGTTAGAGAGAAGGTACTGTGTAGAGGATTTCTTTCTCCAGAATCATACTGTTGTAAGCCCATAGGGCATTTTTCATTGATAATAATATTTCTCTTTTCCTATGTGTTTATTCTGGTCTTTGGATGTGTCTCCATCAATCTGAATCTTTGTTAGGAGATTCCAACCCTGTTAGGAGTTGTGGTATAGTAGATGCAAGATGAGCCCACTGCCCAAACATGCATTTCCAATTACAAGAAGAGCTCACTGCCCAAACAAGTAATGAGACTTCTAGAGTAGGTACTGTATCTTCTTCCTTGACTAATCTCTAATATTTAGCTTGATCTAAGATCATCAAATGGCTCATAATATAAAACTTCACATATATTGCTTTCACAATAAGTTTGCATATAGTCACAATCTGAAATTCATACTTGCACTTCACTTACATAATAGCTCTACACTTCTTATCACAAAATGTCCTTTGCATAAATACTATGCCTTTACAAAAATTGATGTTGGGTCAGCTAGGACCATAAACCACTTTTCCAACTTAGAGTAAGCATCTAGAATGTTGACCCTAAATGGACAAGTAATTATTTTGTTTACAAAATAAATTTTTCCTTCAATTATACTGTCTTGTTACATCAAAACATGAATATATATGTTTTGTACAATCTGTACTGACTTCTGAGGTTATACATGTCATCACCAACATGTATACTATATTCATGTAACTTTGTTAGTCATTATATGTTGTTAGCAACAAGTTATAAACAAAACAATACACCGTTGCAGACCAAATTCTATGCTTAGACAATTTTCTAATTACCAAACACTAAGTATCTTTATTTTTGAGGTTTCTTGTAAGAATTTATATCATGTGTTGCCATAAATAACAACAATTACATATCACTATTAGCCAATTTTCAACAATCTCCCCCTTTGGCATTAATGGCAACAAAATATGAAAAATTGGCCAAGTGACAAAAACTTACCACCACAAAAATAAATAACACCTTACATAACATCTATTACAATTTTTTCAACTTTACATATGCTCCCCCTTACAATATATTTTACAATATTATCTTCTCTTTGCCTAATTCACATGTATCTCTCCCCTTTTGACATGTATTCAATTTTCACATGTATCTCTCCCCCTTTGACATCAATGACAAAGGTAAAAAATGTCAAGATCTGTCCAAAAACTATTCAAAAATGTTGTCCTTCCTTATGCTGATATGATCTTCATGTAATCATTAAAATTAGCCTTTAGACTATCCATAACCTTAGTCCATGTCTCTTTGGTAGACTCAATTGAGGTGAGTATTTCACATAAAGCATATGATGAAATCTCAACTGTATTAAGATTTGAATACAAAAAGTTGGTAAATGTGTCCTTGGCCTTGACACATTCTTCTAACTAGTTCTCAAAAAAAGATAACTTCAAAGCAATAGATTCTCAAAGATATGCTTTTCAAGATCTATTCTTTCCAAAGTTCCAGTTTCTTGATGTCACTATGAATACTGGACACTTATCTTTCAAAATCATCTATTTTGCAAGATGGATGTTGGATCTGGCAAGATAAAGCCTCTAGCTTACTCATCTTTACTTCTATCTAACTATCAATGTTTGTAGTTAGTTTGTATGATAAGGTAGACTTAACATACAAATTTTCCCCATCCTGTAGACATTTTTGAAGTTCTTTTATACAAGTATCAAAATTAACTAAGTCATTCTTGATATTCTAATAGATGGTGCTAAACAAGTTAGCATCATGGGAAATTTGAACTTTTTCCTTTGCAACATTCAATGTTTTAGTAAATCTTCATCAAATTATTTTTGCACTACTTGTGCTCTCTATTTAGAATCTGGTTTCATGTGTTGAACTGTCAAGGTACTTTGCAATCTATCTATCACTTCCATAAATATTTTCTATAAGTTTTTCACTGTTTTATTCTTCTATAAAAGTTTAGATAAGGATGAGATTAGATTTGTTTGTTCATCATCATTAGTAAATAAACTGGCAAGAGAAAGCAAAGTGGATGAGCTATATGGTTTGGTATCATCTTCGTTCTATTTCTTTGTTGCTTCTCTTGTTCTTCTCTCTTTTTCTTCTTTCTTTTCCTTTTCCTCTCTTTCTCTCTTCTCTTCCAATCTCTTCTTTTCTTCTTCCTTAGTTTTCTTCTTCATATATTATTCTATAATTCTTCTCTTTTCTTCTTCTTCCTTTCTTTTCTTTTCTTCCTCAAGCAATTTCTACTTGGCTTCCTCTATTTTCTTCTTTTCTTCTTTAAGAAGCCTTTTCTCTTCTTTGATTTGTCTTAACTTATCCTCAATATCCTTGGTGTCTGGTTCACTAGGTCCAGAACCAACAAATGGATTGGTATCATCAATGTTAATGGTAACATTGGTTTGATCAATTTGCATGGTGTATACTTTCGAGCCTCTAGGATCTATAGGAGATGTTGCCTTTGACTTTGACATCATTTGACTTATTGCTACTACAGTATCACTTCTTAGCTTATGTTTTTTCACCAATCATGAATAGAAATGGTCTCAATTTGTTCCTCAAATATAGTACGAGGTTATTCAATAGTCTTTTGATTTCTTCTTTGTCGTTAGTCTTGCAAACAGTTATAAGCATAGACTTCTAAAGTTCTAGATTGTCTTCCTGTGCAAGGGCCTTCTTCTAAATAAGTCTCTCAAAATCCTTCAATTTTAGATTATTTACTACAATATATCTCACAATATATCTATCTATCTGATCTTTCTTAAAACTATTATACAAATCATAAAACTTGTTCATCTGAACAAAGTTACCTTCATTGGTAATAGTTGTATTGATCTTTCCTATCTTCAGCTTCCAAGGTTGTCAATCTTTTCCCGCTGATTTCTTAGATGGAGTTACCTTTTGTGCTTGTTTGGTTTCTTTTTCCTCTTCCTCCTCATCACTGGAATCAATTATCAACAATTTTTTTTGTCTCTTTCCTTGTTTGGTGGCCTTTTGTTTAACTCTCTTTGTCTTAGTAGACACTACTTCCACCAACCTTTCGAACTTTCTCTTTGGCTCATTGGGTTGAACATCAAATACTATTGCATATGGAATTCTCTATTCTAAAGATGTCTCTACAACTCATACTAACAAAGGTTGAATGTTCAATATACCTTGCTTCATCATTTGCCTTACAACCTCAAATTCACTCTCTGTCATTTTGGCCTCTGATAGTGCCTTCTTCATTATAGACTCAACTTTCTTGTGTGAATCCTTCTCTAAGATTTCAAGATCAGTTGACTATGTGATCTCATCATATGTACCAAATCTATATTCTTCTTTATCTCTATCTGAATTCAATAACAAATCAATGTAACCAACTACTATATCATCATTCAATTCATAACTCAAGGGATCAATAAATATTTCTTGAGGTTCCACTACTTGAATATAAGTATGATATATATCAACTAAAATACAAATTTCTTCCTTGAATCCATCAACAATTGTAGGAGCAATTCTAAATCTCTATTTCATTTCATTCTGAAATGTCCTCATTATAAGGTTGCCACTGTCTAATATATTTTTTGCAATATGCCTTCTACATACCTCTGTAATCTTCTCCATTGTGAATCTATCACTACTCATTATGTCTGTGACTGATAAGTAAGGAAATATTTGAAGTAAATGAAATAATATGTGGTTGATTAATGATTGGAATCTAAACACACCATTCTTTGTTCTCTTGACTTTTTCAAGGTACTCTAGAAGTTGCATTCTTAGTATTTCACTAAGATTCGCTTGTTCTTTCTCTACACATATCTTATATGTTGCATAAATGAATCCCACTGAAATTTCATCAATCTTAGAACTTGCACAAATAGAATAAGCAATAATTCTACTTAAGAATCTCACATCATCTTGCTTGATGGTGCTGATCAACATAGCCTTACCATTATATACTACTTTAGTATAACTTTTAACTTTCTTCTTGACCAATTTCTCACCTATAGGTACACTTCCTTGTTTACAAAGACCAGTTACCTCATGAATAAGGTTGGCAGAAATATCAACTACATTGTCTTACATCCATAATTTACCATCATATATCCTACTCAATATGATCTGTATCCACTCATTTGTGTCCAACTAATGGTAGAAGTGATATTTAAACATGTCTAATTCCTTTATATGTTCAAAACTAGGCTTCATAGTCATGTCATGGTTGAAAACCAATTCCATATGTTTGTTCATGAATTCACTACCAATCTATTCAAACTTAAAATTCAAATAACTTCCTACATCTTGAAGATAAACTATGTTCTTTAGAGTGATAGACAATGCTAAGTTAGGTTTTTCTTCAATAGGTTTTATGGAAATAATCTTTAACTTAGGTCTATCTTCATTCTCAACAATATGCACTACTGGCATATCCATGATTCTATCAAACAAGAACTTTTATCAAACAAATTCGTGAAAAGATGATAAAATACCTTTATTTGAAAATAGGGTTTGCTTCAAAATCACTCTGATAAGTCACAATGAAGTGAAAATTAATTCTGCATTCCATTTATTCCATCAACTTGAACTTGCATTAATTACATACTTTACAAATATGAAAAAGTTGTCAATTACATTCTATAACCAAATAGCTACTCAAAATAATCTATCTGATCTCCAAATGTCACCCAAGGTTTACTATAGCTTCCTTTCATTATGAAAAGCCTCCCTAGGACTTCACATCACGAAATTTATTGCAAAAACATACTTTTCATTTTCTATTACAAAATTAACCTTTACTCTAATACCAATAACTCTAAATTCCTTCATAACTTGTTTATATGAGCTCCAAATTACAAGTGAGCTTAGTTACTATCTAAACATAACTAGATACACCTTTTCCTAACTTTGCTACCTCGAATTTAGCTTCTGAGTGAAGTTCTCAAATTTTGATACTATGAACAATCTTAATTCAACTTAATTGAATGAAACTCAACAGATGAATTTGATCTTCATGTTTTATCATCATCTAGCTTTTTGTTTGAGATATCTACTCCTTTCACAAATACTTCATTAAGTTCTTCTCAAAGTTCACTAACAATGTTTCTTTGTTCTTCATTGTCTACATTAGTTCTAAAGCTCCTTTTATGGTTCCTTTTATCATTTCCAATGTTCTTTCCATCATTCCTTCTATTCCTAAAGTTTCTTCAATTGTTCCATCTATCTCTAAAGTTTCTATCCATTTTGCAGTACTTCACTATGTGTCCAAAGTTGTTGCATAACTAACATATAGGTACTCTACTTCTAAGATTCTACTGATCATCAAGTGCATGAAAATTCTGAACAATGTGTCCTAAGTTTTTACACTTATAACACATGATCTATCTTCTATCTTCATAAGATCTTCCTTCTCTCAATGTCCTTTGATTAGATCTTCTTCCATCTGTAGGGTTAGTATTTCTAGACATTCGACTATTTCTTCTATCATTATCATACTTGAGTTTCCTATAATCAATTGCATTGTGACATATACCATGAAAATTATGACAATAAAAGTCCTTAAAATGATTAAATGATTTATTAGTACAATCTCTTTTCATATGACCTATTTCATTACATAAAAAACACTTACCTCTAAATTCATACCTGGTTTCCTTAGGAGATTCCACATGCTTTGGTTCATCCAAGATTTCAACTTCCTTGTTTTGCTCAACTTCTTTAGGTTTATTAGAATATTGATTAGATTTAATCTTATCATTAGATTTGACTTTATCTTTTGGATCTGATCTAATCTTAGGTTTCTTTGTAGACATGTTGATTAGATAACCAAGACTAGTCTTATCATAGGTATGTCTCTATATTAACATTAAATCATCTAGCTTTTCTTTGCTATAATAAAGCTTCTCAAGCTATTGCTTGTACTGTGTTAATTCACCTTTCACAATAGTATTTTACTTAAGGAGATCTTCATGATCTTCTTTCAATGTTTCAAAATTAGATGTTTTCTTTACCAAACTTTCTCTTAGATCTTCATTTTTAGTCTTCAAATCAAATTCAATTTTGCTAGGATCATTTCTCAAAGTTAACTTCAAATTTTTAATCTTCAATTCATGCTTCAAGATCTTCTACTTTGTTTTCAACTTTGAATAATCATCATCACTAGTTCTAGATTTAGTAGATTCTGGCTTGGATTTGAGATGTTCAATCTTTTCCTTCAACTAATCAATGTATACTTTAGAGTCTTCATATCTATCCTTCATCTTATCTCTTTCTTCAGTAAGGATATCAATTTTTTGAAGAGCTTCTTCAAGGTTCTTCATCAACCATTCTGTATCCATAGGGATCTTACTTAATTTGTTAAGCCTCTTTAAAGTAACTAGGCTCTGATACCAATTGTTCGAAATAGGGATTATTGAGGAGGGGGGGGGTGTGGGGGTGAATTAGTAATCTACAAGCTTTAGTCACCAAATGGATATTATTATTTACTTTAAACCATGCATAAAAAAGTAATAAAGTAATGTTGAATAGTAATAGTAACAATGCACAAAGATAATTTATAACACCATTTTTTTTTGTTAGGATAAACCACGGACATAAATAAAAACTACATGCAAATATAACCAATAACAGAAAATAATAGAACACACAAAAATGAACACAAGGCACCAAGATTTAACGTGGTTTACCCAATCCCTGGGCTACGTCCACCAAACAGCAAGTCCGATCTTATTACAATCCAGTGATTACAACCTGATTACAATCCGTAATCCCTTACAGCTCAATACCGCCGCAAGAACCAATTTTGTATCACAACATTATGAAAAATACGAAACCCTAAGCCCTTTTATAAAAGTATTAAACTACTTTAGGGTTATAACATGTCGGCCATATGTCGGCCATAATATGTCGGCTACCATGTCGGCTACTGCCCAAAAAAAAAAAAAATTCCCTGCTATTTATGAAGTATGTATAGTACTTTCCTGATCAATCACCACAATCTAAAAATCTCCCACTTGGGGACTGATCAGGCTCCACACTAAAAAACAATCTCCCACTTGGAGACTGATCCTGTAGCAATACCACTACCACATGGGGCTCCCACTGGATCAAACCATCCTGGACTCTACTATTTTTTTATTCATGTTCAGTCTAAAAGACCAACCGAAGCTGAAGAGGAGTTAAACTTCTCCCTTGTTACAACCTTTGTCAACATATCTGCTAGATTGTCATTGGTATGTATCTTCTCCAGCTTTAAATGTCCATCCTCCAAAACTGACCGAATAAAATGGTACCGCAACTGTATGTGTTTGGTCTTAGAATGCAGAGCTGAATTCTTAGCAAGATGAATGGCACTCTAACTATCTATGAACAAATAATTATCCTTCTGAGGATGTCCCAATTCTTCCAAGAAGAACTGAAGCCATATCATCTCTTTGGCTACCTCTGTAGCAGCAACATACTTTGCCTCTGTAGTGGAGAGAGCATTAATCTTCTGTAACCTAGAATCCCAGCTCACGGCTGCCCCACCAATAGTAAAGACATAACCTGTAGTACTCCGCCTGGTATCAATATCCCCAGCCAAATCTGAGTCAACATAGCCCTGTAAATTAGTAGTAGAGCCCCCAAAGTGTAAACACTTATTGGATGTTCCTCTCAAATATCTGAGAATCCACTTGACAACATTCCAATGCTCAAATCTTGGATGACTCATATACCTGCTAATGACTCCCACTGCATGTGCAATATCTGGCCTAGTGCATACCATAGCATACATCAAACTTCCTACAGCTGAAGCATAGGGTACCTTGGACATCTTATCCTCCTCTTCCTGTGTCTTGGGACACATCTCCTTATTCAATTTCAAATGACCAAGTAAAGGTGTGCTGACAGCTTTAGCATTCTCCATAGAGAAACGTTGCAACACCTTCTCAACATAATTAGCTTGAGACAGTGTCAATGTTCTGTTCTTCCTATCTCTGCAAATATTCATACCAAGGATTTTTTTTGCTGCCCCCAAATCCTTCATAGCAAATGCATGTGCTAATTGGCATTTCAGGCCCTTAATATGATCCATGTTAGACCTAGCTACAAGCATATCATCAACATATAAACATAAAATAATGTAGCTATCATCATCCAACCTCTTAAAATAAACACAGTAATCTGAATGACACCTATTATATCCATGCTCATGCATAAAACTATCAAATTTTAGATACCATTGCCGAGGTGCTTGCTTCAAGCCATATAAACTTTTCTTCAATTTGCACACTAAGTTCTCCTTACCTTTGACCTCAAAACCCGGCTGAGCCATATATATTTCTTCATCCAAATCACCATGAAGAAAGGTTGTTTTAACATCCATCTGCTCTAAATGCAAATCTTCAGTAGCCACAAGACTTAAAATAGTACGAATAGAAGTCATTTTAACAACAGGAGAAAATATCTCATCAAAATCAATTTCCTTTTTCTGTGCAAATCGTTTTACAATTAACCCGGCCTTAAATCTTTTCTTACCTCCTTCCTCTTCTTTCAACCTGTAAACCCATTTATTCTGTAAAGCCTTTTTACCAGCAGGAAACTTGCACAAATCCCATGTCTTATTTTTCAGCAAAGAGTCCATTTCATCTTTCATTGTAGACTCCCACTGAATCTTAGTATCCACCTGCACAGTTTCATCATAACTTTCAGGTTCACCAGCATCAGTAAGTAAAATATAATACAAAGAGGGAGAAACCTTTGTGGAGGTCTAATTTTCCTTGTTGACCATCTAACATTCACTGGTGTGTGTGGTATTTGTTGTTGTAGTTGTTTCACATCATGAGGAATGGCTGGAACATCAGCTTTTGGAGTATCATCCAACACTACATAATCATCTTCTTTCTTCTCATGTTGCTGCAACAGATCTTTGTACAACACTTTCTCATTGAATATGACATCTCAACTTCTAATAATTTTAAGATTTTCAAAATCCCAAAGCCTATAACCAAATTCATTAATGCCATATCCAACAAAGACACATTTCTTTGATTTAGCTTCTAGCTTGGTTCTATTTTCAGAGTCTATATGAGAAAAAGCTTCACAACTGAAGGTCTTGAGAAAAGAATAACTCACCTTCTTACCAGTCCATGCTTCCTCTGGAATACCACAACCCAAAGGAGTAGAGGGACCTCTATTAATCAAATATACTGCAATATTGACAGCCTCTACCCACATGTGTAAGGGCAACCCAGCATGCAACCTCATGCTCCTTGCGTGCTCCATTATAGTCCTGTTCATGCGTTCAGCCACTCCATTTTCCTGTGGAGTCCTTGGAACAGTTTTTTGTCTACGAATACCATTAGTGGAGCAATAATCTTCAAATTCATGACTGCAATACTCACCACCATTATCAGATCTGAGACATTTTAATTTCTTACCAGTCTCATTTTCAACCAAGCATTTCCATTTCTTAAAAGTTTGAAATACATCAGATTTCTATCTAAGGAAATAAACCCATACTTTTCTAGTTGCATCATCAATAAATGTAACATAATAATGAGAACCACCAAGGGAAGAGACCTGGGCTAGTCCCCATACATATGTATGCACAAGCTCTAATTTCTCCTTTTTGTTTTCCTTCCATGTCTTTACAAAACTCACTCTCTTTTGTTTTCCATACACACAACTTTCACAGAAATCCATATTCACACATTTTAGACCTGGTAAAACTTTCCTTGAATGAAGTACTATCATACCTTTCTCACTCATGTGCCCAAGTCTATTATGCCACAGCGCTGTATCAGAATCTACAGCAGCTATTTGTTCTCCCTGCTCAACTGCAGTAATTGTTCTTGAATATTCATTTTTCTCTGAAATAATCAAAGTAGAAGGAACAATATGACCTGTACAAAGATATAAGGTGCCTACTTTCACACCTTTTGCTACTACAAGGGAACCTTTTGAAACCTTCCAATTTTTATCATTAAAAGTAACTACACAACCCTCATCACCGAGTTGCCCTGCTGAAATTAAATTTCTACTTAATTTTGGAACATGTCTTACCTCATGTAGGAGCCAATGATTCCCATTCTCCAACTTAATCTTAATTTTTCCCTTTCCAACAATCTGACAGGGTTCATTATCCCCCAAATAAACAAGCCCAAAATCCCCTTGGACATAATCAATGAAATAACCTCTATGAGGTGTAGCATGAAATGAAGCACCAGAATCTAAAACCCATGAATCATCAACATTCTCTAAAGATAGAAGCAAAGCATCCTCTTCGGATTTGTTACTTACCACATTTTCCTCCTTGTCTCCATCTGATTTATCTCCTTCATTTTTCTTTCGATTCCAGCAATCTTTCTTTTTGTGCCCTGGTTTCCCATAGTACTAGCAATCATTTGGTCCTCTCGATTGAGACCTCCTCCCCTTTGACTTTCCTCTTGATTTCCCATGATTTTTAGAGTTACTTCCTCTTTCAGTCGTTATGCCCCTGCTTTGTGCATTTAAAGTACTTCCTAATGTAGATCTACCTGAGGATTTTCTATGAGTTTCCTCACTTAAAATAACACCGATCACATCATCATATTTTAGTGTACTAGATCCAGGAACATAATTACTCACTGCCATTACCAAGCCATTCCAGCTTTCAGGCAAAGAACACAAAATCAAGAGAGCCCTAATTTCTTCATCAAAATTGATACCCATAGAAGATAATTGACTAGTAATAGTATTAAACTCATTTAAATGATCTACAACAGATCCACCTTCTACCATTTTCACATTAAATAAATGCTTCATGAGAAATACCTTATTTGAAGCGGAGGGATTTTCATACAATGTCGCTAGGGTTTTCATCAAATCTTCTGTCATCTTTGCTTTTGTAATATTAAATGCCACTGATGGTGCCAAGCATAACTGAATGCTTCTGAGTGCCTTTCTGTCCAAAAGATCCCATTCAACCTCTGACATAGTTCCCTGATTCTTGGCTTTTCCTTCCAACAACTTCCATAAATCCTTTTGATATAAATAGTCTTCCATTTGCATCTTCCATAACTGGAAGTTCTGCCCATTAAACCTGTCAACCCTCAACTTACCCTCATCTGCCATCGCTCCCACTCAACTGTGAGACTCCCACTTAACCGTGAGACTTTCCTGCAGAGGGTAACTGAAAGATAACCTTGCTCTGATACCACTTGTTAGGATAAACCACAGACAGCAATAAAAACTACATGCAAATATATCCAATAACAAAAAATAATAGAACACACAGAAATGAACACAAGGCACCAAGATTTAACGTGGTTCACCCAATTCCTGGGCTACACCCACCAAACAGCAAGTTCGATCTTATTACAATCCAATGATTACAACCTGATTACAATCTATAATCCCTTATAGCTCAATACCGCTGCAAGAACTAATTTCGTATCACAACATTATGAAAAATACGCAACCCTAAGCCCTTTTATACAAGTATTAAACTGCTTTAGGGTTATAACATGTCAACCATAATATGTCGGCTACTGCCCAAAAAAAATAATTTTGCCCCACTATTTATGAAGTATGTACAATACTTTCCTGATCAGTCACCACAATCTAACATTTTTGACTAGGGAAACATTGGCCAAGGGAAAATCCTAGTGGGGATGATACCCACTAGATAATATATTGATATATAAGTTTCTTGTTAAAGGATGGACCCTATTAGGATTCAATGAGAAAATTCAGTATAAGGAGTCCATGTTAGGAGACTTTGAATCCCTGTTAGGAGATTCCAACCCTATTAGGAGTTGTGGTATAGTAGATGCAAGATGAGCCCACTGCCCAAACATGCATTTCCAATTACAAGAAGAGCTCACTACCTAAATAAGTAATCACACTTTTGGAATAGGTATTGAATCTTCTTCCTCAATTGATCTTTGATCTTTGGCTTGATCTCAGATCATCAAATAGATCATATAAACTTTCCATATATCGCTTTCATAGTAAGTTCACATATTGTCACAATCTGCAATTTGTACTTACACTTCACTTACATAATAGCTCTACACTTCTTATCGCAAAATGTCCCTTGCATACATATCATGCCTTTACACAAATTTTTGCAAGGTTGGCTAGGACCACAATCCACTTTTCCAACATAGAGTAAACATCTAGGATGTCGGCCCTAATTGGACAAGTAAATTATTGTAAACAAAATAATTCTTTCCTACAATTTCATTGTCCTTTTACATCAAAACATGAATGTTTATGTTCTATATAGTTTGTATTGACTTTTGAGGTTATATACATCATCTCCAACATGTATACTATCTCTATGTAATTTTGCTAGTCATAATATGATGTCAGAAACAAGTTATAAACAAAACAATACATTGTTGTAAACCAAATTCTATACTTAGACAATTTTTTGATTACCAAACACTACTTATCTTTATTTATGAGGTTTCTTGTAAGCATGTACATCATGTGTTGCCATAAATGAAAATAATTAAATATCACTATTAGCCAATTTTCAGCAATCTATTGTCCTTTAGAATGTAATACATTCTTCCAAATACATTAAAATATTTGATATTGGGTGAGTATCATACCATAATTCAAAAGATGTGGAATTTGTACCTTTCCTGACTTGTACTCGGTTCAAGGTATAGACAGTTGTACTAGCAACTTCTCTCTAGTATTTCAAAGCAATATTCTTCTCCATCATCAATGTTCTAGCACAATCCATCACAAATCTGTTTCTTCTTTCAGTTATCCCATTTTGTGGAGGGGTCCTTGGTGCATAAGTTTTTCTTTTAATTCCTCTATCATTGAGGAAATTGTTGAATACATTTGATGTAAACTATCCACCTCTATCAAATCTCAAACATTTTAAGCTTTTACCAATTTCTTGTTCAAATTTTACAAGATACCATTTAAACATTTGAAAAACAACATATTTTTCTCTTAAAAACATCACTGTCATCATTCTAGAGTAATAATCAACAAATAGGATAAAGTACTTTTCACCTTTGTATCTTTTCACATCAATTGGTCCACATAGATTAGTATGAACTAATTCCAGATTTTCTTTTTCAATATGAGTCTTACTCTTAAAACTAGATTTTGTCATCTTTCCTAACTAACATTGTTTGCAAATCACATTATCAAGTTTCTTCAGTTTTGGCAAACCTTTGACTCTTTCATCTTACTTACTAACCAAATAGTCAAGATTTACATGACATAACCTTTTGTGTTATAGCCACACATCATCAAATTGTACAAGAAGACAAGTAGGTTCATTCATGTCAAGATAAAATAGATTATCTCTTGTCTGATCTCCACTTCCAATGAGTTTTCTATTGTTGTCAGATCTTATCCTTCTTGTTATCAAATTCAACTTTACATCTTGAATTGTTCAATTGTGACACACTCAATAGATTATAGTTAAGTCCTTCCATGTAGTAAGAACTATCACACATGATCTTATCTATCAATACTATTGATCCTTTTCCTTTTATTTGATAGGGTGCATCATTACCAAATCTAACATGAAATACCAAAAATGTAAACATGAAATACCAAAAATTCAATCACATAATTTGACATGAGCATTTAATGTGGGAACCCAATTTGGAAAAAACCACTTGTAACATTCTACCAATTTTCACTCTTTTGAAGTGAGCCTTGTGAGGAGCCTACCCTTTTAAATGTTATAATGCACATTGTTAAATGTGACCTTGATTAAAGGATTTAAATCACTGTGTTAGAAGTGAGTCTTGTTAAAGGACTTTAGAACATTCCATTAGAATGTCATCTGATTAAAGGATTTACTTATGACTGTTAGGTCAACCTTAATCCAAATAATTTTTCTAGACTGATATAGTTGTTAAAAAGTAATAGTAGGACTTGATCTAATGATAAAACAACTCACTTGTAGGTTTTAGATCTCATAATTAGTTCTCCATTCTTTTTGGAAATTATCCCCTTCATCTCTAATTGCTTGTTCACCCTTCAAGCCTTCACCTCCTTAAACCTTTTCACTTAGTATACCAATTGTAGACTCATTCCTTTGACCACCACATGAAGCAACACTTTTAGAATCCTTATCTTAATCACTCAATCTTTGCTTATGGCCTTGTATCTCCTTATATAGATAGTTTTGATATTTTTCCACTTCACCACAATAATCCATTCTAGGGTTAGGTCAGACTCATTGAATCTTCCCATATTTCCATTAAGTTCCCTCTAGAAATTACTATTGCAATCCTCTTTAGATTCACCTCAAAACAATTTAGCTTGAATTTTGTGTCACTATCTCATCATACTTATCTCCAACACACTTCACACAATTCAAGAAATCAACTTTTTTGACTTGAATTCATGAAATCTTTGATTAAACTCATTTTACTAGTCACTTGGCAATAATATGTTGTTTTCTTGGTTATCACTGACTTTTGATGCTCAGTCAACACCAGCTTGCATGTCATACACAAAGTTTTTCTCGGTTAATATTGTCATTCTCTAATGCTTGACACATGCTAAATTTTTCTCGGTCGCTACTAATATTTTTCTTTTCTTAACACACACTAAAATTTTCTTGGCCATAACTATTTTTCTATTAGGACTAAATGAAATGCTCAGCTTGCATTGTTTTCTTGGTCAGGCTTGACAAACAACTTTTTTGCTTAGTCTTCTTCTTGTCTTTGCTTCAATATCCTTTCATTATAGCCTTGAGCAGATAAACAATACACCATATCATCAAAGTCTTATTTAGTCTTAGTGCTCCTTTTATACACCATATAACTCGACCTTTCTCTAGGTACTCTTTTTATCCTTTCTTTTAAAGTCCTCTTCATCAATCAATCAAATGATAGCATTCTGACCAAAGTAAGCAATTGCCTTACCAAAAACTAGTAGGTTTGATATTAGTGAAAAAATAATGATTGTTCCATGATAGGTTTCAACACTCTTCCTCATTCTATACTTCAACAATCTTCTTTTCAACACATTTTTGCTAAAAATGCCTATAGAATTGGGTTTTTCATTCACTTTTCTACATTTTGGAGCCATATTTTTGCATTTGGATCCATGTATGAGCATTTAAGGAAGACATTTTTGCATTCCCAAGAAAAAATGACCAATATATGCATTTGTGAGTCACATTTTTGTTTAAAACACTAAAAAATGATATTTCTAGCCCACATGTTTGGATCAACAGGGGTTGTTTTTTTAGTTGAGTGCATGTTATTGCCTTTGGAGATCACATTTAATGCATTTTCATGCCAAATCTAATCATTGAATGCTCACTACTTGCAAGATTGAAGAAGTCAATGTTATTGTTTGATAATCTAGATTTGGAGGAGAATTGATCTTCAAGTTTGTAATTCTTGCTATTTTGGCTCATTGATCTTCAAGTAAGTGGGAATTTTCAATCTTGATCATTAATTTGTGGGAATATTTTGCCTTTTAAAATGATGAAAACTCTCATTTTCATACTTTTGGATTTTTCCCAAACTCCAAATTTGAATTCACACTTTAAAGAAACTTTCCTCTTAGAATGTTTGATTCCTTGACCAAGAGTTCGTGTTTATTTAGTACTTTTTTCATTGTTTATTTTCTATCTTGCTCATTTTTCTTCATTTGGAAGAAATTACAAGTTATTTACTAAGAACTTGAGCATGTTTCACTTCACCACACCTTCCACTTCTTCATGCAAGTGTATCCTTTCATTCCACCTTCATTATTACATGTCATAGCACATTACATCTCATTCTTCATATCCAATTACATGTAATATCACCCTCCATCTACATTTACATGAAATCTTATCCTCTGTTCCCATTTACACATATTTCCATCTTCCAAACATGATGCAAGAGCATCATGGGTGTAAGAGCAATCTTATATCACCCAAAAATATTTTATTTTCAGTCTTTTCTATTTTAAAAAGGACTATTTATGGGAGTTTGCTATTTTTAGTAAGTTTGTCATATGAGTTTAAAATATTCTCAATTTCTATATGAAGGTTTATTTTAGAGTTATGAGTCTACCATAAAAGTCTCATTGCTCCAGCTTAAGTATCAGAGAAGTTATTGAGGATTTTTGGTGGAAAAATTTACAAAAAAATCTTCAAGCTCACTATTGGAGGCCTTAGAGTGCTAAAATGAGGACCAAAACTCAAGTAAGGGTGCTAGCACTATTTTGAGCCTACAGGTCAGAAGCTAGCATTTCTAAAAAGTGGTTATAATAGCCCATTAGAGCAACAGTTTGAGATTTATGGACTTTCAAAGTTGGGTTCTCAAAATTCCTAATATAAATGTCAAAAATGTATTTGGCCGACTCTATATGTATTGTTAGGGTCTGTTGGCCCTAGGTATTAAGTTTAAGCATCTAGAACCTTCCCGAGTAGCATAAATTTCCTATCTAAGAAAGGCCCAAACATCATCTAGAATAGCTCTAGGTGGTAGTTCATAGCTTAGTCTTGTAGATTATTGTAATGAAGGTGCCCATGTAGGTTAGCATATTGTACTTGTGAATTTTGTAATTCTACATTTGTAGCATAAATAAGAAGTCCATATTTTGTTCTTGCATTTGTTTTTGTTTCTTTGAGCACCATTCATTAAGTGGTATCAAAGCTAGAGTTCTTGAGTGTGTGGATAGATTGCCGACTGTGAGGTAGTTCACACTAGGACTATGGTTTTGACTAAGCATGTAGATAGGTTGCTGATTGTGAGGTAGTTTGCACTAGGGTTATAGCAGAAGCATGAAAATGCCTCTATGAAGAGAGCATGGTGGAAGATTCAAAGGTGTTACACCTAAGTATTTTAGAACCCTCTAGAGGAAAATGCAAGCAATACAAGAAAAAATTCACAAAGGAATGAATCTTGCCATAGAAGATCATGAAAGTGAGGATGAAAGAGAAGAAGAAGGGAATAGGGGCCCAAATGCAGTAGAGGAAGTTCTTAACCTAGAGGAGGCAAAGATTTTTAGGGCCATTTCCAATATTGGAAAAAGACCTAAGTTTGATGTTCCCACATTTTTGGGAAATCTCAACCTAGAGGAATTGATCAACTAGATCGATGAATTGAAAGAGTACTTTGAATATGAAGATATTGAAAATCCAAATACGGTCAAGTTTATGAAGGCCAAACTAAAGGGTCAAGCAAAGATCTAGTGGTAGGATATCTAGTTGGATTGAAAGCAAAGAGGAAAGGACTAAATCACTAGATAGGATTATATGGTAGCTAAAATGAAGCAACAATTCATTCCCATGGATTATGAGCTTGATCTATTAAAGAAAATGAAAAGGTTGAAGAAAGAAAAAAAATATGTTCAAGAATATACTGAAGAGTTCTACCAAGGTCTCATTAGAGCTAGCCATTCATAAGCTGATAAGGAGAAAGTTACCCATTATCTTAATGGGTTGAGGCCAAGCATTCAGGTTGAGATGAGTCTTGTTCAAGTGACTAGTATAGAGTTCTACCAAGTTCTCATTTGAACTGGCCATATAGAAGCTAATAAGGAGAAAGTTACCTATTATCTTAATGGGTTGAGGCCAAGAATTCAAGTTGAGATGAATCTTGTTCGAGTGACCAATATTGAGGAGGCATGTTATTTTTCCCTAAGGGTTGAGGAGAAATTAAGAAAAAAATTTGACAAAAAAAATAGTGCAAGAGGTTGTGGTGGAAGATCTGGTGGACAATCTTATTGAGGCTATAATGATGATCAAAAGAACAAGGATGAGGTAGGAAGTATTAGTTAGAACCAGAGGGGAAGCAATTCCAATTGTTTCCATGATCAGAACAATAGAGATAAGAGAAGAAGAGGTATTATACAAGGATTTGGAAGAGGAGGCTTCTATGGGAAATGTTTTCACTATGGAGAAGAAGGGCATAGAGAATTTGAATTTTCCTAGCATGAAGGAAGGACAAATTAAAGAATAGAAGGTCAAGCCAGAGTTGCTCATGTTGATGAAGATGTCATATCATTACATTTTGAAGATGTTGAAAGAGGAGAGGTGCTAGTTAATAGAAGAGTCCTTTTGAGTGGTGAGAATGAACCTAATCAAAGAAGGAGCTTGTTTCACATAAGGTACAGATGTTAAGATGAGTTTTGTGATATGATCATTGATGGTAAAAGTACTAACAATCTGGTGTCAAAAATGATGGTCATGAAGTTGAAGCTAAAGAGATAGAAACACCTATGTCCATACCATATTGTTTAGGTGCAAGATGACCACAAGGTCATGGTCAATGACCAGTGCTTAATGAAGTTCAATATTCTAAGCTACCAGGATGAGGTACTATATGATATCATACCTATGGACATATGTGATATGTTTTTGGGTAGGCCATGGTAGTTTGATAGGCATGTTGTACACAAAGGGCAAGGAAATACCTACCCTCTGACCAAGGATGGAGTGAAACATAAGTTAAATTCATTGAAGGATAAAGAAGAAAAGGTATGTAATGCTGCCAGAATATGTTTTGTTGATGGAAAAGAGTTTCTCAAAGGTATGAAGCATGAGCATATGTGTTTTTCTATAATTCCAAGAGATAGTAAAGAAGAAGTAGAGGAGGTGCCTCCAAAAGTTGTAGATATGTTGGAAGAATTTTCTTGTATTGTATCAAATAATGTACCTAATGGATTTCCTCCAATGAGGAAGATCAATCACCAGATGGATTTGGTTCCTGGAGCCAGTTTGCTAAATAAGGCAGCACACAAAAGGACACCAACAAAAAGTGAAGAGTTGAATAGACAAGTTCATGAGTTGTTGCAGAAGGGGTTGATTCAAGAGAGTCTGAGTCTATGTATAGTGCCAACTGTACCAATTGTATCAACACCAAAAAGGAATAGAGAATGGATGATGTGCACATATTGCTGCATTATCAACAAGATCACAATCAAGTATAGATTTCCATTGCCAAGGATAGATGATATTATGGACTGTTTGAGTGGAACTAAGTATTTCACAAAGATAGATCTAAAGAGTGGGTACCATTAGATTTGTATCAGAGAATTTGATGAGTGGAAGACTACTTTCAAGAAAAAAGGATTGTACAAGTAGTTACTCATGCCTTTTGGGCTAACCAATGTACCAAGCACTTTCATGAGGCTCATGAATGAGGTAGTGAAGGAGTTTTTGGGTAATTTTTTCATTATTTACCTAGATTATATTTTGATCTTTAGTAAGACATTAGAGAAGTATTTGATCCATATTCACAAGGTGTTTGATAAGTTGAGGGAAGAAAAGTTGTTGATAAACCTAAAGAAGTGTAGTTTTGTAAAGGAGTTTGTGTACCTAGGATTTTTAGCCTTAGAAGAAGGTCTAAAAATGGACCCAGAGAAAGTAAAACTTATCCTTGAATGGCCTACTCCAAGGAGTGCAATAGAGGTAAGATCTTTTCATGGACTAGCTAGTTTTATAAAAAGTTCATAAGAGGTTTTAGCAGTATTTGTGGATCCTTGACTGAAATAATGAGAGGGGATAGGAAATAATTTAAGTGGACTATAGGAGTAGATAAGAGTTTTAATTTGTTAAAATAGAAGGTTACCAAGAAGCCTATTTTAGGACTTCTTGATTTTAACAAGGTGTTTCAAGTAGACTATGATGCTAGTGGTACTACAATAGGAGTTATTATGAGCTAAGAAGGTAGAATTGTTTCTTATTTTAATGAGAAGTTGAATGATACAAAAATAAAATATTATATTTATGATCAAGAATTTTATACTATAGTTCAAGTATTGAAGAAGTAGAGACACTATCTTCTTCCTATTGAGTTTGTTTTTTATACTGACCATCAAACTTTAAAATATTTGAATAGTCAAGGAAAATTGAACCAAAGGCATTTGAAGTGAGTTGAGGATTTTTAGAGTTATATATTTGTTTTGAAACATAGGAGTGGGAAGTTTAACAGAGTTGCAAATTCTCTTAGTAGAAGACATATTTTGCTGATAGAAATGTAGATAGAGGTGGTTGGGTTCAAGGAACTCAGTACTTTATATCTAGATGATCCTAATTTTAGTGAAGTGTGGAGGGCTTGTACAGAACCTATTACACTTGATAGGACAAAGTGGTTGGATTTCATGATCCAGGATAGTATGTTGTTCAAAGGAAGCTAGTTGTACATTCCCAAAAGTTTAATAAGAGAGAATCTCATCAAGAAGAAGCATAGTGGAGGATTGGATGGACATTTTGGTAGACATAAAACCATAGCTTTGGTTGTTGAGAATTATTATTGGCCACAGTTATAACAAGATTTGAAGAAATTTGTATAGAGTTGTAGAGTATGTCAGCTGGAGAAAGGAGTGAAGTGGAATACAGGGTTGTATCAGCCATTATCTATAGCAAAGAAGCTGTGGGAGGATGCCAACATGGATTTTGTTCTTGGATTACTAAGGACACAATTTTGGCATGATTCTATTTTTGTGGTGGTTGAAAGGTTTTCAAAGATGGCATATTTTATTTCTTGCAAGAAGACTAGTGATGTTGTTCATGTGAAAAAATTATTTTTCAGGGAAGTGGTGAGACTACATGGTTTGCCCAATAGTATAGTTTTAGATCCATATAAAAAAATTGTTGGGTATTTCTGGTATACATTATGGAAGAAAATGAAGACAGAGTTAAAGTTTAGTTCATCACATCATCCATAGATTGATGGATAGACAAAAGTTGTGAATCAAAAATTGGAAAATTTACTAAGATGTTTGGTTGGAGACAAACCAAAAGGATGGGATATGATTTTACAACAGGAAAAATTTGCATATAATAATTCTATCAATAGGAGTACTAGTAAATCACCATTCCAGATTGCATATGGGAGTAGTCCCACAAATGCTTCTGAATTAAGACAGTTGGATAAAGGAGAGATAAGTAGTGTTGAAGCAGAAGAATTTGTTGAATATTTGAAGAACATCCATGAGGAGCTGAGGAAGCACATCATAAAGATGAATACATAGTACAAGACTGAGGAAGATCTAAAAAGGAGGTATAAATAATTTTAAATTGGAGATGAAGTCATGTTTCATTTGAGAAAGGAGTGTTTTCCAATGGGTACATATAATAAGCTGAAGATGAAGAAGTTAAGACCATGCAAGATAGTGAAAAGGCATGATTTTGGAAATGCTTATGAAGTGGACTTGCTAGCTGAATTGAATATTTCACTAGTATTTAATGTTTTAGAATTGATGGAGTAATATGATAATAACATCGGGTGGTAATAACATTAAAGATAACAAAATAGTACTTCAGTGTATGAGCCTTCTATTGAGGGAGTTGAGTCTACATAGTGTATGAGCCTTCCGTTGAGGGAGTTGAGTCTGCATAGATCTGAGCTTGGGCTTTTCAATGCCAAGAAACTCTCCATGATGTCAATCCCTACATAGTAGCTCATTGAGATGTCTGATGAGGACCTATAGTTTATGCATTGTCTTTGTCTTGGGTTCATTCATCATATTGCTTAGCATGTGTGTTAGCTATGGATGTTGTTTTGTGTGTTTGTGGTTGGATCATTATCTTCATTAGCAGAGTAGATGTGGACCTATAGGTGCCATGTGGTTGGGAGGCATAGCTACCTTCACCACTGCAAGGGACTAGTGTACAAAGACAGTCTTATATCCTAGTGCAACTACTGCTGGATGTGTTCACTTGGTACTTCAATTTATGGAGTATGCTTCTTGTGATTTATGCTTTCATTGAGATTTTTATCATGTGTAGATTATCTTAGTTTTGACACATTCCTTATTATGATGGTTAGCATGTGATAGGTGATGTTATCTAATTGAAAGTTTATCTTCTATTGTACTATTAGCATGTTAGATTTCTTCATGCTTTTGGTTATTAGCATGTTTAGTAGTGACGTCCCTATCATGATAGTATCAATGATTTGATCGATGGCTTGGGATGTTATGTGCAAGGAATGTCTAGGGCCCACACTGGTCTTATGACACCATTGATGGTTGGGAGGAACTGCATACTTTTTTTTTTTGTTTTGTACATTGTGATGTTATTTTAGTTATTGCAATGTTCCTTTAGTTCACTGCAATGTTCCTTCTATACTTCTACTCTTATCTATTAGATGATTAGATGTTGTTCTTTTTGTACTTCCTTTTTGGTTTGAGGGTTCTTGCCTTGAAATGTGGATTTGGTACTCCCTAGGTTGGAGATTCTAAACTCTATTTTAATCATTTGTTTGTCCTTAAATGTTTTTCTTTAGTTTCTTGGGCAACCATTTATCAACATAGTGCAACAAAAAATTGTATCGCATGCTCATTGAAATTGTATCGTGCATCCCTT
Source organism: Cupressus sempervirens (assembly GCA_028749045.1). Taxonomy (NCBI): domain Eukaryota; kingdom Viridiplantae; phylum Streptophyta; class Pinopsida; order Cupressales; family Cupressaceae; genus Cupressus; species Cupressus sempervirens. Next base: position 618,637,097 of record CM053784.1, on the reverse strand, counting down.
GATTCTATTGCACACCTCTTGGAGAAATATCGTGCAATATTTGAAAGTATCACACCTCCTTGTAAGAAATGTCGTACGATACCCTTAAAGTGTTGCACACATTCAAGAGAAGTATCACCCAGTCCTTGAAAATGTCACCCTCCTTCTTTAGAAATGTCACGCAACACTTTTATGTGATGTATTAAAGTATCACCTAGTTTTGGTAAAAACATGCACGGGCAGGCAATGGGCACTTTTTAGTCTGGTCCAAACTTTTTGAGAGTTGATTTGGATAGCCTTTTTAGTGTTCTTCAACCCTATGGTGTCACATTTTGGATCTAGGTTGTTTCTATTGTAATCTAGTTTTGCATCTTTCTATTGTAGTCTTTGGGGTTTAAAATGTATCATTTAAGTATAAGTTAATTCCTTATGCTTAAGATATATTTTAATTTATGCGATGATTCATTTGAGATGGGTTTCAAACCTCTGCGGGCTAAGATAAAGATTCTAGGAAATTTTAGGGATTCAAAATTTAGACTTAGCCAATTTTCAAGAGTCTGCTTTGATCTTTTTAGCTTGGTCAATCTCATATGCTTTCTCATTTGTAGTTTTGGTAGTAGTGGCATTTGGAGATCCATTGGTGTTGGATTGTGTGTTAGTCTTTTGTTGTGATCTTTATGATCTATGTATGATTTTTGCTTTGTGCTCTTACACTTGTTTTTTTAAAAAGAATTATCTTGCTTGTATTTCATCCTTGTTTCCAATGATCTCTAGGTGGGGCATTACATCATAGCTCTTTATTATATTGAATGGAATTTTATTATTTAAACATGATTTGTAATCTTGAGTTTGAATTTCACTTCACCTAGGATTACCATGACAATCAATGGTCATTAGTCTTATTCCTTTGACCTCTATTTTGTTGGAATCTACAATTAGAATAATTTTGTTGGCATTGATGTCAAACCTTACTGGTAGAGTGCCATATGAGTTGATTGATGAAGATGATTTGAAAAGAGAAGATACCTAGATGAACTAGGGAAGTGGTTGAATAATGAGGAGTAAGTATGATGGAATTACAATGGGCACTTGATCAATTAGTCTTTGATAGAATAATGTGTTGTCTAATCATTATATCAAGTAATTAAGACAATTGAGTTGAAGTATATAAGAGTAGAGTTCAAACAAGTCAAGAATCATAACATTTTCAAGTATCAACTTTAGTAGGCTATTGAAGCAGAAGATTAAGGAATTTACGAGATAGCCAAGAAAATGGCACAAGTCAAGTGACAATAATGGCCGAGCAAGATGAAGGTAAAATGTAGAAGTGACTGAGTGTAGTGAAGATCGAGAAAGCTAGTGTAAGTTGAGCGAGATAGGATTAGTAGAGACTGAGCTACATAGTGATGACTAAGTTGAAGAACATAGTGATTATTGAGTGTTAGAAAAATAATAGATTATGGAAGAATCAAGATTTGAGGCCACTCTAGTTGAAATTTTGAAAGAGTTAAAATGCATGAATGATAAGGATTGATGAGTTGATGTATTTAATGCATGAATGATAAGAATTTATGAGTTGGTGCATTGAACACATGAATTGAGTTTTTTAAGTGATCAAAGGAAAGGATTGAAAAAGAAGTTTAAAAATTTTCAAGGAAGGAGTAGAAAAACAAAATGATGGATAGATTCATTGATATTTAAAGAAACCCTAAGATTTATGATGATATTTAAGTGGAAAAATATCAAAGCTACCTATTTAAGAAGGCATATGAGATGTTCTACGGTTGTTGGACTAGTGAATTTGTGAAGGACAAATGAAGAACATAGTTGGAGAGAGAAAGTGAAAAATTTGGTGAAGAGTAATTGCTTGAAGAATTTCCAAGAAAATTAGAGATGGAGAACATGATGAAGTCTAGTTAATGAACCAAGAATGAGCCACATTGAGATTTGAATTTGCAAAGTGAGTTGTATTTTATCAAATCAAACCTAATTGTTACTTTCTAACCATTGTAGTAAAATTATTTAATCAAGGTTGACCTGATAGTCATTTATAAAATTCTTTAATCAAGTTGACATTATAATGGAATGATCCAAAGTCCTCTAACTAGGTCACTCCTAATAGGGTGATTTAAATCCTTTAATATGGTCACACCTAATAAGATTGGATCTTAACCAAGTTCACTTCAGAAGAATGAAAAGTGGTGGCATGTTACTTGGTGGTTTTTTTCAAATTGGGCTTCCACATTAAATCTTGATGTTATACATGTGTGAATGACATTTTCATGTTTCATGTTATTTAGTATTTTATATTTTTGTTAGTTGTAATATACTTATTAGAGAACTAAGTGTTGAAATGAATAAGTTGATTTACTAACAAGTTGTTATATTGGTCGAGTGAATTTGTGAGTTTTACTAAGTTATTTGAAGTTGTTAAAAGTTGAATTGGTACATCTGGATCAGCATTCTAACAATTGGTATCAGACCTTTTGTGATTGTAAGGAAAGTTTGAAGGAACTTAAGCTAAAGATCAATATGTACAAGAGAGAGGTACCTAAGTTTAACAAAGAGAACTTCCCTGTATGACAATGTTTGATGAGATTGTATCTTTCTAGAGTTGGAGATTTTTCACTATATTACTTGGAAAATGAAAACATTAAGGTCCCCATACCCATGACAGTTGAACAAATCAAAGAGAAGGAGTACAATCAAATGATGAGAGATCTAGCATCTTCCCTAAGGTATATTGAATTTGATGATGTGAAGGAATGCACTAATGAAAATGTGGGATAAGTTGGCAAAAATTCATGGAGGTGAATAAATGTGTTAAGGGATAAAACAAAAAGTTTGAGAGACAAATTTGATGACATGAGAATGAAAGAAGGTGAAACTATTGCTCAGTATTGTGGATAAATGAAAGAAGTGATGAATGATATTAGAGGTTTTGAATGAGAAATATTGATGAGACTTTGATGAACAAGGTATTGAGAACTGTTGAACTATCATTTTGCATGATGCTCAATAGCAGGAATCCTTTCAAACTCCTCTCTTGAAAAGCTAATTTGGGATCAACTCCAAGGTTCTAAGCGATCTTGCAACCTACTAGAATCCACTCAGTAAAAGATAAATGTGAGTGTTCATGGGGAGGTCTTTGCTGGTTTGAACCAATTTTGAATAAGATGATCAATTTGCTTGCTATTTCAAAATTAACCACAAAAAAGATATTTTTTTGGTATTTTCTATTTTTAAATGAATGCAATCTAACATGCAACTATATGAATTCCTAATTTAACCAAGGATTAGAAAAGAAAATAAAAAAGATAATTTAATGAGAGATGAAAGAAAATAACATGAAAGGGATATTCCTAACAGTCATAAGCCACTGAAACAACACATCTGTGAGTTAAGCTTTTGAAAAGATCAATAGGTAACCAATAAAATTAGGAGCAACACTTCCTTAGTTTCACTGATGTAATTGTCGATGGGAATTTAGTAACTGTAAGAGGTTTCACTTTTCATCAAATTGCAAGGCTATATAAAGTGTGCTCATGCAAGACAAAAAGCTATGTAGGAACAATAGGATGAACTCTTCTCCAACTTGGTATGCCAATGGAATTTGTAAACACATGGCAAACACTAGAATTAAAAGATCACTCAATCAAAATAACACATTAAAACTATTGGCTCCGTTACACTCTATGAACATTCATTCACAAAATATAATACACTAAGGAATGAATAACTACACTCTAAATGAGAGAACCAAAAGCATATATTATTGCATCAAAATAATGGCCCAGAATACATATTACATTCTTGAATTTATAAGAAATCATCTCCTCAATTTGTGTTGAGAATGAGAGATCTCTTTATGCAAACATACACTTGTAAACTAATAAAACAAATCCATTTATGTACAAATTAACTCTCTAACTGATGCTAAGTAGTACTCGATCCTTATTTATATCATTTAATGGATGCATGAGCCTTTACATGTCTTAAAACAAAGCAATAATGAGAAAATAAGAAGAAACAATCCATTAGATGATGTAGGAGTAACTAGAAATGCCAAAAAATAGAAGCTCAACCTTCTTTGGATATATATAGGAGTTAAATTGTTGTCAGAATGCATTTCTAATGCATGGAAAGCTCTAAATTTGGAGCTGGAAGTTAATTGTCAATGCAACTCTAAAGAAGCACACCTTGGGAGAAGTGTACATGTGCACTTTGATCCTTTTAATGATTTATGCCCTCTTTATAGCCAAAAACTTTTATAGACCTAAAATCCTACTTCTAAAATCCCAAGGCGCCTATGGTAAATTTTGTCATTAATAGTTTCATAAGATGAAGAACCTATGTTGGAATAATGATACATTTGTCATTAGTTATAACACTTATTTGATTCTGAATGCTTACCGAGTTCATCACTCAGTTTATAGTTCATACCAAGCATTCATTGGTTACCAAGTATGTTTAGCAGTGTTTACCGAGTCAGGAAGGTAAACGAAGGATTTAGTGTTTACCGAGTCAGGAAGGTAAATAAAGGATTTAGTATTTACCGAGTCAGGAAGGTAAACAAAGGATTTAGTATTTATCGAGTCAGGAAGGTAAACGAAGGATTTAGTGTTTAACGAGTCAGGAAGGTAAATGAAGGTTTCAGTGATTACCAAGATAGAAAGGTAAAAGAAGTATTCAGTGCTTACCAAGTGAATTGTCGGAGTTAGTTTCTACCGAGTGACACAATGTTTACTGAGTCACCAATGGTTACCAAGTTCCAAGCTACTCAGAATGATTAGTATGGACCATACCCCTGCTCTTACCGAGTACATGACGATGCAGTGTATTGCAGTGGATGCCGAGTGTCAGAAGGTCACCGAGTGAGTTTGAGGAACCTATGTTTTCTACTATCTGGCTGATGTCCACTTGTGTTCAGCCAACCTTGTTGCTATAAATATTGGAATGGTATATATGTAATGTATTGTGCCATTTGCAATAGAGTGAAGTAAGAATGTAATTGAGCGAATTGAAAAAAAATTAGCAGCAGAGTATTCAGCAAGGTTATCAAGGAGCAGCAAAGATATATCCATCACATCAAGTGATCAGTACATAAGATCTAATGAGCAAACCAGTTGTAAGAAGATCCACTACTTCATCTTAACAAGTGAATCAGTTTGTAAATCCTTTAACAGGGTAGACTTAAAAGTCTTTTGTAGATCTCCTAGCAGAGTACATACTTCATTGTATGTTTGTAAATCCTCTAAAAAGGTAGATTTAGCAGTCCTACTTGCTCCTAACAGGGCAGATCACCAGAAGTGATCATTGTAAGCCTTAACCAGCCAACTTTATACTGCAATATTGAAGTTTTGTGGGCATCATCCCCACCCCAGTTTTACTTTCAAATTGAAAGGTTTCTGGGTCACCAAATCAGTGTGTTAATCTTTTCATGCGTACAGTAAAGAAGATGAATGAATGGTGAATTTGTTATTATGCTAAATTGGTTTAAATTTTAAAGTTTACTGATTCACCCCTCCCCTCTCAGTAACCTTGTTAGTCCTAAATATTTCCAACAACCTATTCTAGGTCATGTATCCAACCTCTGTATTTTTTATCTTTAGTGTGAATTTATTGATTCTTTCTTCTCTTCGATTGCCTAATCCTTCCTGGTCAGAGACTAATGCTCCAAATCATCCAAAATGATCAAATGTTATAAAAAAATACTTTTTTACAAGTTTTTCTAGGTCTTTTTAACTGGCTTTTTAGAGGTCTTCTACTCAAAATTTCAAGTTAAAAGCTTCGTTGGTCTCTAAAACTAAGTAGCTGAAGGCTCTCTATTTTAGGAATTGAAATTAGATTTTAGTTCTTATTTCCAATAGTGTAAACAATTTTGAATTTCAAGCTTTAGGTCAAAAGTTAGGACCCTGACAAGTTAAGGATGCCTATTCATCTGCACAAAGAAGAAAAAAATTAAGTATCTTATGTTGAAAAACCAAAAAGAGAACTCCTTAGGACTTAAAATAACAAAATTGTGTCAACACTAGTCAAAGTAGTGGATTTTTCTCCAAAAAACCTATTTTTTTACAATAGCACACCTTGGAAGAAGTGCAAGTGCACAAATTTACCTTAGCAAACTGGCAACGTGTATAGTTATGTGGTAGTGCACATGATGCACACCTAGATAGGTGTGCATGGTGCACAATAGCACACATGCACCTCTTGGAATTTTGTATGTTAAAGAAGGGGTGGAGTCTTAAGTGTTCACCTCTGTAGGTGTGCACCTTTGGAGGTGCACATCTCCGAGGGTGCACACATGCTCAACCCTTCTCGATCATAGGTCAGAGTTTGACCTAAACCCAAGAGAAGGTCCAAAATGACTAAGGCTTTGGACTAGATGCCTCATAGGGAAACTTCAAACTAGGGGGTCCCCATTTTGTGACTCAAAATGGGGCATGCATTGTACAACCACAACAAATAGCCCCAACAAAAAGGAAGAAATGATAAAGGCATTTCTTCATCAACAAGAATTCATCTGACATGTGTCAAATAACAAATAAATTTTGAACACTTCAATCAGCTTTCAAGTTCCTTGATAGTCATAGCTTCATAATATTGAATCTTCAAGCTCAATGTGTGCACAATGCATTCATTTCCTTTGACTTCTCGAGGTGTAGTCTATCATGAGTATCTAGCAACTTGGAAACAATCTTCCACCCTATTGGTCCATTCATTAGGAATCCTCACAAAATATGTTTATCAATCACTTATCTAACCAATTTTTTCTGAGAGCTCTTAATGGGTTATCACTTTTCTCATTTGGGGTCCTAACTAGTCTTTTGTATCCTACTTCACAGAGCTTGCATGTTTCTATTTGATTCTTCCATGAAGCAATTTGTATAAGTACTGGATATCCATTTTGAAGGGCATATCCCTATTGTCAAATTATCTTTCTCAAACCTTTTGGAATATTTCATTCTTAACACCATCATTCCCTTGTTTTTTATTTTGTATGTTGACCATGCTTAGACTGTGTGGCCAAGACATTGGTGTCATTTATCAGATTCTTTCTTTAGTTGATAACCTTTGCATTCCTCTTTTAATAACTTTATGGAAACTCTCACACCAAACACTGACCTTAGCAATTCCTTGAAAAGACCTTTTTTTTGAACTGGAAGGCTTCAGACTATCCCTCACTGCCATTAACCTTGTTTTGAAAACACCAAGATAGTGAATATTTAAATTTGTAAAGTTTCGAGAACTATTGATCTACAACTCTGATTTCAAGACTCTATATTTGGCTGACTCTATATGTGTTGTTAGGGTTTGTCAGCCCTAGGGAACCTTCCTCGGTAGTATAAAATTGCCTATTTAAGAAAGGTCTGAACATTGTCTAAAATAGCTATGGGTGGTAGTTCACAGTTAGTCTTGCATATTACTATAATGAAGGCTCCCATGTGGGTTAGCATATTGTACTTATGAATTTTGTAATTCTACATTTGTAGGGCAAATAAAGAAGTCCATATTTTTTTCTCGCATTTTTTATTGTTGCTTTGTTTTTGTTATGTGTTTATGGTATTAAAGGGAACACCCTTCATCAAAACCTAAATCATATTCATTTTACATGTAATTTACTTTATGTGTAATGACATCCAAAGAACCCATTTTTGACTAAAGGTCATGCTTTTAAAGTGAAAACTTATCATTTGCACACATTCCCATACACCTAGCCTTCATTCCTCAAGGCATCTTTCCATACGTATTTATATGCCATCTATATTCCTAAGTCCCATTTTATCCATGTAAATGTATTTCCCATATCACATCCAATTCATTGCATATGTTCCATGACTATCTAATCAATACTTCAAATATATTGTTCCTCAAAGATCCATTTTGCCAATATTCTCATGGAGTTAGAATCCATATCTTCCAATGATGCATTCAAACCCATTGAGACTTTCATGTTGTAGAAAGTCAAGATATACCAAAATTTCTGTAAATAAATAACAAATCTAGTAAAGAAAGCATGCTTCAAATCAAAGAAGCAATAATTCATTCAGTCTCCATTTTCCCAATGGTTGTCTAAGAACTTGAGTTCATGTGGGAAGGCACCAAGCACTTTGCTTGGAAAAAAAAAATAGGGTTGTCAATGAATTTTTTTTTCGAGTTTACATCTATAAATCCTCAAAAAGGTATTCAAAGTATCAGAAACTCCATAATGTGCCAATATACAAAGAATACTTCATGACAACTTGAATGAAAAAAGGTTTGATCACATCAAAGATTTCAAATCACAATAGATAATTCACCAAAGAGAGTCAAAGGCTATAAAAAGATGCAACACCATGGTTATCAAGGTGAATGAAGTGGTAAAAAATATAGGAACTCCCTATCATGTGATCATTTGGAATTTCATTATCAAGTACAAGGCCCTTCAGAATAATCCCTAGGATCATTTCAACTCTCTTTCATCTTCTTCCTTCACTAGTTTTCATATTTGTAGATTGGAGAGGATGTATTGAATGAGCTTGTGTAATTACATGTAATTTTATTTACATTTGTAATGTAATCCTCTAATTTCTCTTGTTAGTTAGACCAAGTCAAAGTTCATTGAGTTTCTCCCACTTTTTCCTCCTTTTTCTCAACTCCTTTGCCTATATAAGGAGTGCCCCCCTAATTGTTAAATCATCTTTATTGTATGAAAGAAAGAGCTCTCCCAAACTTGTTCAAGCATAACTTTGATTGTGTAGTATGAATTTGGGAGAAAAATAAATTAAAGAAGAAATTGGATTTGAAGCTTTGACTCGAAGTAATTGTGATAGAAGAAATAAGAAGCTTTTACTGTAATTTATGACTATTGTCTTTAATTCATGTTATTATTTTGTGTTCAGTAATAGAGCATAGTTAGTTAAGAATAAATCAAAGTCAAACCTTTGACTGGGAGTGGTTGTGGTAATACATAGACTAGAAGCTTTGATTGTAGCTTATTTTACCATCTCAAATTCACTATAAAATAGTTAGAATTTCTCCACTTCTAGAAGTCTTTGTGCCCCAATGATAGAGGTCTTTCTTATAGAATAGAGATCATCTACTTTTGGAAGTCTATGTACCCCAATGGTAGTGATTTTCCTTATAAATTAGACAAACAAGACTTAGAGCCAAATTGGTATGCTTTCAATCAGCCTTTGACTTGATGTTGGTTTATCAGTATCATCATTTCCAACTACTAGATAGAAGAGGAGTTAGAGATTTCATCTTTCCCATTACTCACTTTGTGGGTAAGTGGATTCTTTCCTGAAAGTTAAGAGGAAAGAATATTGGTAAGACCCTTTACAAAATCTCTCAATTTATTGCTTACCTTGAGTTGATCCAAGGAATGGTGAGAAGGGGGAGCCTTCCTATAATGTAGCAGATATTTGGTCTCATACATTGTGGCTAGTCTACCTATTTCGTGACTAGATTTTTACAAAACTATCAGTTACAAAATATCCACCCAATAATAGGCATAATTGATGTAAATTTTGTTGAAGAGATGTAACAATGCATTTTAATATTTAATTGATGAGTTATTATATTGTCAACATAATTTTTTTAAAAAATTATTTATTAGGAGCATTGTTATATTTTGTTCAAAATGGAATTTTCTTGAAAGTAGTTATGTGACAAGAGCTACGGTGTGTGGTAGCTATGTATGACTACGAAATATCTCATGATGCAAATTGTCTACCATTGCACAAGATGAAAACAAGTTAAAAGTTATGTTGGATTTAAGTGTAACAAAGAAACTGGTTGAACAATTAGTGATAGATAATGAATGATTTGATTATTCTATCAAATTTATATTCTACTTAGTTATGTCCTTAGATTTACAATCAAACATGATTTTTTTAACATGTGGATATGTTTTGGATTGACTGAAATATGATCGAGAGAAAGTGCAAGAAAACTTTCAACAATTTCTATTTGATCCTTCACTAGTAATGTTTGGGCTAAGTCAAGTGGATATTTTTTAATGTAAAGTGATCATGTGATGGTGAGGCATCAATGGGTTATGCTGAATTGATCATGCATTGGTCATTGTGCTCAAATTTATCAAAGTTGTACATGTCCATCGAAAAAAGTACATGTTCATTGACAAAAGTGCACAAGGCAAAATATTCTTTGTTAAATTGATATGTGGTTCAAAGTGGTGATCAATTGGATTTGGTAAATGATGGATTGTGGTTTGGTAGTACATTTTGGAAGTCTTAAGATTAAACTCAAGTTTAATATATTTTGGTTAAGGTTTAAGCCCTAGAGAGATTAAAATGTGTATTTATATTTAAGAATATTGCAATTATAAGCATGTAGATTGTCAATGGTGTGTACAATTAAGATAGTAGTTGGATTTATACAAATAGGTCTCAGTGTTGAGATCAAATAGATATGTGTGAGAAATTGAGAAATGTTATACCAATATCACTTTCATTGTTAATCCCTAACAATTTCTCCAAGTCTAAATCCCTTATCAGGTCACTCTTAATAGGGTGAGAAGGATCCTAAAAGGTCTAAAGATTAGTTCCCTTAATTGGCTGGCTCATTTACTTGATGTATTAATCCTCTTATGAGACTAATCCTAATAGTATAAAGATGCTAATAGGTCTAGTTGAAAATCCCTTAACCAAGAGGCTCTAACAAGGTTTTCTCCTAACAAGGCATTATGTTTAGGGGTAAAATATGGATAAATGTATGCTAATGTATTTTATAGTATAAGTTATGTGAGGTAAGTTCACTAAAAAAATAATTTCCACATATTAAACATTAAATATAATAAAATAAGGGACTTCCAAATTCCAATCTCATTTTTACCCAAATGGATGAAGGAATACCAATACTAAAAAAAAAATCAAAATTATTTCAAGGAACTATGCAAGAAAGTCCTCTATTATAAAATGTTAATTAATTTAATATATGCAATGTAAATATGAAATTGAAGCAATTAACTTAATGAAAATTGTAAGATATATCTAGATGCTAAATATATGCAAGCAACACAATTAAAATATGAAAATACATCTATTCCAAAAGGTGAAATAAATGATGAAGCATTTACCTTCAAATATATGAGAGAAGATGCATTGTTGCTCCAAAAATCATAGATCTGAAATTGTGACTCAAATTTTTATTGTGAATATGTGATAATGATAAAAAAATTCATTTTTTCTCAAACCTCTAGGAATAAGTCAAATTGGTGGTAAAGTGTTTGGACACTTTATACGAAGATGGAAATGTTACAAGGATACTGAATAAAGTTCATCCCAAATTCTTTGAAAAGGTCTTCGTAAATAATTTTTAGATCTCTAACCACAACTCAAATATCCTACTTCTACACAGAACACAATTTTTTCTTTATTGGGGGATAAATTGCCTTTGTAAAGCCCTAGTTTGAGGAATCATCTTTGAAATGAGATTTAATGTAAATCATGAAATGAAATAAGACATATATCATTTTTACCTTGCTTGATGAAACCCTTTTCAATAAGGAGTTTATAATGATTGTGTGTTGTAGATGTTGAATTTGTAATGAAGGATATAGAAAATCTCTGCAAACGCAATGGATCTATCAAAACTACATCATGGAGCCATGTATGTAAATGTGCATGAATGAAGATGATATAGAATTTTACAATATATATCTCCTCCCTTGATGACCAATAAAATGTTATACCGTGAAGAGAAAATGCTCACAAAGGATCCTTGAATACTGAATGCTTGATGGATGCTTTAGGAAAATATACGTACTTGAGTGCTTATAATTATGTTTGCATATGGTCATGATTGTTTTGGATGTCCTTCTATGTGAATATAAGGTACATATTCTAGTTTTGGGGCAAGAAACCAAATCAAGTTGATAGGGTCAAAATTTGCAACCTTGAGACTAAATTGACCTTGAGACCTAAATTCCTCAAAGAATAGATTGACTGAGGTTGACCTACTCTAGAGTTGGCACTAAACTTGAGGTCTTAGAAACTATGTAGATGAAAATTAAAGGAAATGGACAAAATAAGAGAAAGATATGATTGAGCATGAATCCATACATGGTCCATAAGGTCACTAAAGGGCTAGAGATAAAACATCTTAAATAATGGGTTCTTCTATTTTACGATGTTACATTTAGTCCCTAATTTAGTAAGAGTATGAGTTACCTCAAAATCATGATAAAGTAGATCAAAAGTAAGAGTTTAGCTCACCATAAATAAGGAGATGAAGAAACTATCAAGCCCTTGATAGACTTGAGTCTTCATCTTATCCAAAATATAAATGAACAAGATGTCACTAACAAGAGACAAAGTGTAGTCAACTCCCCCAATAGGTTTTTGTTCCATATTTTGAACTGCATGAAAAATAATTGTATGTTGCAATTAACAATGGAATTGAATAGTTTTGTGTGTTGTATGCTAGTTAACCCATAAAAAATGAATTGAATGATATAGAAAGTGTGTGTGGCATGCTAGTCAATATATTGAAAAGATTCATAAAGGGAGAACCATGTCAAAAAAAGAAGAATGAAGATTACCCATGCATAAGGATGTGTGTGTCCTTAAGGGATTGAAAATAAGATTGATCTTCCCAAATTGTAAATAGTCCAATGAAGGATCATAACAAGGATCAAGCCTCCCAGATTGTTAGTAATCCAAATAGTGATTAGAAGAAAGTATCAATCTTCCTAGTCTACTAGTAATCTAAAGTTGAATAAAAAAAGAACCACAAGGATAAAATCCCCTCGAATTGTTAATAGTTTGGTAGAGGAATTGAAAAATATCAAATTGTGTATGTGCATAGTTGAGTAGAGTGTATGCCCCCTATTAAACTAATGAAAAATACCTTAACAAAGATATATATATATATATATATATATATATATATATATATATATATATATATATATTAAAAACATTCATACATCCATTATAATTTTTTCCACTATGAAATGTCCCTAAGAGAGAATGATGCAAGGGAAATAAATGCATGACAAAAAGGGAGCACAAAAGAGATCTATTAACTTTGGGGTTAGTAGATCCAAATATACTAAGCTTAACCTAAAACTAACAGAAAGAAGGAATGACAACAAAGGTAGTATAAACAACCTTATTGATAAGGGTCACAGGAAGATTGATAGAACCTTGAGGAAGAGATAGGAAGCCATTACTAGTTTGAATCCAAACATCAAATGTATCACTGATATCCTTATGCAATTTTTTTTTAAAGATGCTCTTCATTGATAATATTCATAGAGGAAGAATGATAAATAAAAACACTATGTGAAGGGATATGAGAAATTCTAGAAGTGTATAAAGAGGACTATTTGGTGCTTTAAACATATGAGAATGATTAAAGGTGATTGGAAGTTAACGTGTAGGGGAAGGGGAAGGAAAAATAGAAATTTGAGGTTGAGACTCAAACATAATCAACCACATGATTAGCTTCTTCTACCTTGTCCTTGTAATTGATATTAGTAATAGGATAAGAATGTTAATTGATGAAATTTTTTGAATGTGAAGGTAAAGAGTTAGTGTAAATTTACAAATTTTAGATAAGAGGTGAAATATATTTATTTTTACTATTATCCTTAACATCAATTTGGTATCAATGAAGTCTTGAATAACATTCTTCAAGCATGGTACTTTTAAGTATCATGACCAGGCTAATGATAGTATTCACAATAAACATTTTGATCAAATTAATCATGCATTAGTTTTCTAATTTCAGTATGATGTATAGGAGGAATTTTAATAAAGTTAACATTAATAAACTTTGACATCATCACATGCAAAGGTTCAGATATAGCAATGCATTTATGACTAGGATGATAAATAGAGGAAAGAGTACTTGTACCTTTAAATGTAGTAGTCTCTTGATCATTTATTGTGTTTGTTGCCTTATTAATTTTTTTGTAGTTTATAGGCTTATAAAATGTGTTTTGATGAATGATGATGTCACTCTTATCAACATTAATAGGAACCATTAGAGTGGTGATATCAATCTATCTCACTTGTAACTAATAATGGTAAAGTATTGCACAAAGATGTAAGAAGAAAGTATACTCAATGAGAAGGATCTTGTTTATAATTTATTTTTTCAAATAAGAAATAAAAATGTTGAATATCATGATCAGTTACAATATAAGATATTTGAACATACAAATGTTTGAATCTACTAATAAACTCACCAACCTTTTCTTTTACATTTTTTTTACAATGCATCAACTTAGTCAAATAAATTTAAGGACCAATGTTGTTTTGAAATTGTTGACTAAATACATTGGTAAGATTTGAAAGGAATCAATAGAATAAGGGGGTAAAAAGAAATAGCATTGTGAATGTTTATCCCTAATAGAATGCATGAATAACTTATCCACTAGTCTATAGCCTTGAGAAAAATCACTACATATAGTTTTGAAAGTCCTAAAATGAATCATAAGATCACCCTTACTAGCATAATTCTTAATATGAGGTATCTCAATATGTTACAGAATAGAAACATAAATTATGTCTAAGGAAATGGGTTTAGAAATGCCACATGTAGAGATGTTGTACTTAGATTGACTGAATTGAGCCCCTTGAATGGTGGGATAAGAAGACATAATAGTATTCATAAATCCATTGGATGTGTTAGAAAAAAAAATTGTAGGAAGAGAAATGAATATGAAAAAATGTTGGAGGAGTAGGAATGGGAAGAGTATTGGAATATTTGAAAGGAACAATATTATATTAAGGTAATGAATAAGGTATATAAGTAGAAGGAATACTTGAGGGAAGTGTAGGGTTAGGAAGACCAACATTTAGAAGATTAGATACTTAAGTATAATACATCATGAGAGGTGGTGCATAAGTAGGAATGCTAGGAATAGAGGTTGAGATATAAATAGAAGGTTCAATGGTTGTGGAAGCAAGAGTGTATCCTAACTCTTTAGCACATTTTATCAAAGGCTTGACATTAGTATTAATAAGATGAGACATACTATGAAAAATGGAAATTTTGTTATCATCACAAGTAATAAGCTTCTTAGTAGCCTTAATAGAGTCAACACTATTAGGATTATGGTTCTCTTGCACAAGCCAATTTTCCAACTTATCAAACTTATTAGAGATCTTATCAACATGGGAAGGAAGAATCATTCATGCTTCATCTTCATCATGGGAAGAGTGAGAAGATTTATTCTCCATGATAGGATTGGGATCTTGAGGAAATTTTTTGGTATCATCATGGGTCCTAAGAGGAAAACTTGAGTTATGATAAAAAGAGTGTATGAGCTATGACTTCTCCTAACAAGAATGCTATAGGTTGGAAATCACAAAAGGATACTCTAATGAGATCTAAGAATATGAATATCAATATAAGGAGCATATAAAGAGATAGTTAATCTCACAAGATGGCTAAATCCAACTCTACAAAATGCACAAAGAAGAAATCTATCTTTCAAAAGAAAAGGGAACAGAGTGGGTTCACCAAAGAAGATGAACACAATTCAAGAAGGAAATAAGATATCTAACTCCAAAGTTAAAACTAGAAGATACAATAGGTTCCCCAATTTTTTTTAGTGAAAAAATGGATAGAGGTTAATGTATTTTACAATGTAAACTATGTGAGATAAATTTATTAACAAACCACTTTCCACACATTAAACATTAAATACAAGAGAGTATTCAAGAACATTGTCTTTCATGCAATGTAAATGTGAAATTGAACCAATTAACTTAATTATTAGTGTAAGATAGATCTAGGTGCTAAATATATCTAATCATCCCAATTAAAACATGAAAATAGGTCTATGTTAAGGGTACAATAAATGATGAATTAATCACCCTTAAATGTATGCGAGAAGATTCATTTTTTTCTCTAAAATCATAGATCTAAAACTATGAACATTTTTTTGTGAACCTACTATCACAACAAAAAGTCTCATTTTTCTCAGAACCCTATGAATAGGTTGAATTGGTGGTAAAGTATCCAGAAACTTTATGGGAAGATGGAAATTTTCTTGGAATTAGCTATAGAAAATTCAACCCAACTTCTTCAGAAAGGTGTTAATGAGTAATTTTTGGATTGGTAACAATAATTTGGATATCCTACTCCCGCATATAAGAATTTTTTTTTTTTTTTTGTGGGCGGGGGAGGGCTTACCTTGATCAAGAACTAGTGTGAGGAATCAACCTTGAAATGAAATGTAACGTAAAACATGAAAGGAAAAAATAAAAATGTAATTATTCACCCTTTTTAATGAAACATTTGTCAATAAGAATTTTGCAATGCTTGTGTATTTTAGATGTTGAGTTTTCAATGAAGGATGTAGGAAATCTCTACATATGTAATGGATCTACCATAACCACATCATGGAGCCATGGATGTAAATATGAATTAATCAAGAAGGTGATGTATTTTATAATGTATATCACATCCCTTGATGGCCAAGAAAATGCTAGATCTTGAAGGGGAAATTCTCACAAAGGATCCTTGAATCTTGAATGCCTTGAGTACTTGGTAGATTCTTTAGGAAAATATTCTTCCTTGAGTACTTGAGTGATTGTACTTGTGTTTTTATATGATAGTGATTATTTTGGATGTCCTTGGATATTAAAATGAGATGCCTAGGCTTCCTTTTATACTAGGTTTTAGGCATAAAAATAAAGCAAGCTGATGAGGTCACTCGATTTCCAAATTTGCAACCCCACAACTGGACTAGCCCCTAAACCAAAAGTCCTTAGGAATAGGTCACCTTGATTTTCTCTATTCTAGAATAGTTTGAATTGGGTTAACATCTTCTATAATAGGTCTAATCGGCTCAACCTATTCTAAGGTTGGCCCAAAAAGGAGCTAAGCTCAAGGTCTCAAAAAATTCACAAATAAAAAAAAAGTAGGATAGAATAGGAGAAAGATATAATTGAATGAGAATCCATCCATGGTCCATAAGGTCACTGAAAGGTAGGAGCTAAAATAGCTTAAATAATGGATGCTTCCATTTTAAGATGGTACAACTCCTAACAAGGCTAGGTATTTAACATGACATATTTTAGAATACTCCAAATATTTGTGGGTATTAATTCCCACTGTGGTTTTTTTCTCTAACCAAGTGTTTTGACATGAAAAATATTGGTGTCTTTGTGTTACTTGTATGGATAATTTTATGAGTTCCTTACTATTTTATAAGTTAACATTAAAAGCATATGGTGAATCATTAATATTCGATCTATTTTGGTTTACAATTATTGTTAAATTGGTTAACATATATTTCAATAAAGGTATGAGTATAATGGATGATGGAATTTTACCCATGGGTGTGATGGGTTTTCATCAAATCGTTAAGGCTTCCCTAGGACTATGTTTGAGAGGAGCTGCAAAAATCTAACCTTAAAAAAATTCCATTCCAATTATTTTGGGAAAGTTAATAATAAACTAAATATTAAATTCATACCTAGAAAGCCAAAAGTATTGAAAATATTATAAGTGGAGTTTCTTCATATTAATTAATGTCTCGTTAATATACATTTTCAAAGCCGAGGGATTGAAAAATCACTATCTTGTTCCCTAAACTATTCACTATAAAAAATGGATTTCATTAAATCTATGTATATTTTAGATAATATCATTTTTTTAAAAGACATGGAATGAGCTTGATGGTTACAAAAAGGGCCCTTTTCTTGAAATTTGATTTCATTAGATGTAGTGCCTCTCGTGTTTGTAGTCTGTACCTTGTCTATTTTGATTTGAGAGATACTTGATACTCTTATTTTGTAGCTTATGATGATCAGAGGGTCGAATGTTATACTTTGACTCAATTCCATAGATCCTATGCTGCTATACCATTCAGTTTATCATTTTGCATGTTGATGCTATTTTGAGATGATAGTAGATCTATGATGATATCTGGTTATATGGTTTATTTGGACATATTTGTTGGTTATGTTATGAGATGAATTTTATGCTATGGTTATCTACTCCATTCTTGTATCTTCACGCTTTATGCAAATGTGAGTGATGTAAATGGATTAAATAGGTATTTTAATACATGTTGCTTCAGCTATGATATAATATGCAATTGCACTTGATCATGTATTTTAATGTGCAGAAATTATATCCTTGGTAGTGGCACATAAAGTTAATGATTCAGCTATTCATATTTTTCCAATGTCATCCCTGTATGGTTGACTTACCCTTATTTAGTTGTTTAAATCTAAACCTTTTGGTGATTAATCAATCTAAACTCATCTGTATTATGTGATTAGACCAGTGAGTGTGTCTGTGCATTTAGAAGTTCACATTTTTCATGAAAGTGTTAAGTTATTTTCTGCGATTTTAGGTTTTTGAGTTTTAAATATTTTTGGATTTAATTTCTGGTAGCTTTGCCTTAGGTGAAATTCCATTATAGTTAATAACCTATTTTCATTTGGTTTGATTCAGAGTTTAACTACTCTAGCTGGCTATTTTCCATAATCGATTATTCACTCAAAAATGAATAAGTATTGGAAAAGTGAATTCATTATTCACCTCTCACTTCTTAGAATTTGAAATATGAGAGCCATTTTGGAAATCCTCTTTTGAAGGATTCTTGTTTTGTTCATTCTAGGAGCTATGAGCATGGGATCTTTACAAGGTTAGTCTCGTTGGATTCAGCTTGGGGAGTTTATGCTTTGTCATCATTTTCAACAGATTTGGCAGGTGATTTATTTTATTGTGTGAGTTATTGTTTCTACCCCTTTTGCTGTCAAGTAGGGCTTTCTTGTTTTATTGTTTTCGCTCTATTTCAGCTTTTGATTCTTGTAGCAATTTGTTACGAGGTTGAGAACCAATGTTCCCCTCTATTTTTGTTTGCTAGTTCTACCTGGTTGGTCAAGTATGAATGTTTTCCCTATTTTTGAAATGGGGGTTTGAGTTTTTGAGCTGTTATGCTGGCCATTTTTGCATACGATGTTCGATTTCATTTATTTTTGAATTTTTGGGGTTTTTGCACCCAAAGGCCAAATGGGTTTTAATTTCAAAATTTTTCCAAAATATGGAGTTTTGCCTCGTTTTGTGTGCCACCCTATTTTCTTAGGTTTTCTTAGCACAATGTGGTTTGTGGACTTGGATGATCTATTTGGATATCTGTCAAACCACTTTTGCACTTTATGTTGTATTGGGATGTGTGTAGCATTCATCATCCTGATTATGTTTTCGGTTGATTGACTTCTGTTTGTATTCTCATCCTATCCTTGTGTATGATCTTTGTGATGGTGGTGCGCTACACACGTGTACATCTGTCGAGTGACTTGTGGGGCTCAATCTTTCATGATACTTCCAGAATTTGTGATCATTGGAGTTGGGTTGGGAGTTTGCATGCCTATGGGCACTCATCATTGGATGAGCATGGGTAGGGTAGGGTAGCATATGGAGGGGGTTCTATCTTGCAGATCATTGTTCATGGTATTAGAGGTTGGTAGAAAAAGCTTTATATAAGTGATAACTAAATAAAACATCGGGTGGTAATAACATTAAAGATAACAAAATAGTACTTTAGTGTATGAGCCTTCCGTTGAGGGAGTTGAGTCTACACAGTGTATGAGCTTTCCATTGATGGAGTTGAGTCTCAATAGATCTGAGCTTGGGCTTTTCAATGCCAAGTGACTCTCTGTGATGTTAGTCCCTACATAGTAGCCCATTGATATGTCTGACCAGGACTTGTAGTTTATGCATTATCTTTGTCTTGGGTTCATTCATCATATTGCTTGGTGTGTGTGTTAACCATGGATGTTGTTTTGTGTATTTGTGGTTGGATCATTATCTCCATCAACATGGTAGATGTGAACCTACAGGTGCCACGTGGTTGAGAGGTGTAGCTACCTTCACCACTACTAGAGACTAGTGTATAGAGACAGTCTTATATCCTAGTGCAACCACTGCTGGATGTGTTCACTTGGTACTTCAGTTTATGGAGTATTCTTCTTGTGATTTATGCTTTCATTGGGATGTTTTTTATCATGTGTACATGATCTTATTTTTGATGCATTCCTTATTATGATGATTAGCATGTGATAGGTGATGTTATCTACTTGCAGGTTTATCTTCTGTTGTACTACTAGCATGTTAGATTTCCTTATACTTTTGGTTATTAGCATGTTTAGTAGTGATGTCCCTATCACGATAGTATCGATGATTTGATCAATGGCTTGGGATGTTACACATGGGGGATGACTAGGGCCCACGATGGTCTTATGATGCCATTGATGGTTGGGAGGAACCACATACTTAGTTTGTTTGTCTTTTACATTGCGATGTTATTTCTATTATTGCAATGTTGCTTTAGTTCACTATGATATTCCTTTTTTACTTCTACTCTTATATGTTAGACGGATAGATTTTTTTCTTTCTATATTTCCTTTTTGGTTCGAGTGTTCTTGCCTCAAAATGTAGATTTGGTACTCCCCAATATGGAGGTTCTGAACTCTGTTTTAGTTATTTGTTTGTCCTTAAGTTTTTTTCTTTAGTTTCCTAGGTGACCATCTATTAGCATGGTGTGACACAAAATTATATCGCATGCCCATTGAAACTGTATCATGCATCTCTTCATTCTATCGCATGCCTCTTGGAGAAATATCGTGCGATATTAGAAAGTACCACACCTCCTTGTAAGAAATGTCACACGATACCCTTAAAGTGTCACACACCTTTGGGAGAAGTATTGCCTAGTCCCTAAAAATGTCACCCTCCTTCTTTAGAAATGTTGCACGATACTTTTATGTGTTGTATTAAAGTATCGCTTGGTTTTTGTAAAAACTTGCGCAGGCAGGCAACAGGCACTTTTCAGTCTGGTCTGAACTTTTTGAGAGTTGATTTGGATACCCTCTTCAGTGTTCTTCAACCCTATGGTGTCACATTTTGGATCAAGGTTATTTCTATTCTAATCCAGTTTTGTGTCTTTCTGTTGTAGTCCTTTGGGGTTTAAAACATATCGTTTAATTCCTTATACTTAAGATATATTTTAATTTATGCGACAATTCATTTGAGATGGGTTTTAGAAATCTACAGGCTAAGATAAAGATTCTAAGAAATTTTAGGGCTTTAGAATTCAGACTTAGCCAATTTTTAGGAGTCTACTTTGATCTTTTAGCTTGGTCAATCTCTTATCCTTTCTCGTTTGTGGTTTTGGTAGTAGTGGCATTTGGAGATCTGTTAGTGTTGAATTGTGTGTCATTTCATTGCGATCTTTATGATTTGTGTATGATTTTTTCTTTGTGCTCTTACACTTATTTTTTAAAAAAAAATTATCTTGCTTGTATTTCATCCTTGTTTCCAAGGATCTCCGGGTGGGGCATTACATTTGGTATTAGAGCCCATGTTGCAACATTGGGATCTCTGTGTTATGCTTCTACTATGGTTTTGTTTTCCAATGTGTACTATTATACTATGTTGTTATTTTGATATCTCTTGGGTTTATGTTCTGACTCTTATGCTTGTGATCCAATTGTTTTGACATTATCTTGTTGCTTCCATAGGGATGCCTCCTACACGTAGGTCTGGTTGGGGTGGTAATTGACAGGTTGTTCAAGAGGAAGAACATCATGAAGAGGAACATTAGGATGGAGAGGGAGAATGAGGTAATAACACTAATTAGGATGGAGTGGGGGTATTGTTGCCAGTACTCCAGGAGATTCTTGCTTGGTTGGGCCCTCATGTTGAGGAGTGCCAACAAGATCATAATCAAGAAGAGGGATCAAATCATGGGGATTCCCATCACTCTAAGAATAGAGAGGAGGAATGTGAGTGTGAGTGTTCTCTTACTCAACCAGGGGGCAGAAGACACCATCGAGGTGGTAAAGACCATGACAATGAGGATTCTGTCAAGTTGGATATCATGAAATCCCTTCAGAGTTCTAGACTATCACCATATGATGGCAAGGGAAGTGGCCTCAAAGTTGAGACTTGGTTGTTAGACATGGAGCACTACTTCACTATGTATCCATACTCAACCAACATGAGAGCCCGTTGTGTAATTATGTAGTTGAGGGACTGAACTGCTTCACAATAGGTGTTCCATAGTCATGTGCTAGGCCTAGCTTAGGAATAATCTATTCAAGATAAGGACTACTTTTCCCCTACCATGAGGTGCATTTAGATTGTCAACCCAAGGACGTATACTTGAAATGGTCGGCACAGTATGTGCACTAGGTACCTTGATGAGTCATTATGCTTAGGCTGCAGGAAAGTAAAAATGCAAAGAAAGGAAACTACACTACTGCTGTGGAAAGGAAACTACTAAATCTATGAAAGTTGAAAACACAATGACAAGATAACAGAGATTCCATCTTGACTCATCCACTAGACTGTTCTCGCAAACACTGCAGGAACGTTCATGAGTGTGATGCTATAGGAAGGAATTAACTAGCTACATCTTACTTAAAATACTGCTAATGCTAGTAAAATGCATCTATTCTATCCTAATCTAATCCACCTTCCAAGTGGGCCCCCTTGGTTGACTTCTCTAATCTACCAATGTAGGATAGAAGCTAAAGAGAACTAATTCATTTCATTAATCAATCATTACATGATTTAGAATTGTAAAACACAACTCCAACAAACTATGAATCAGTGTTCTCTCTTACTCGATAAAACTTATCAAAAACCAAAAACTAAAAACTTCACACACAAGAGTCAATCCCAACATATATAGGGAATCTACTCTTTATTACATAACAAAAAAGTAACTATCCTAAGTTAAGTCCGCAGGAGAGAATATAGGAGAACAACTGAAAGCGGAAAGGAAGGATAACAGAATTGAGGAGGGAGCAATGAAGTCTCAACATCTGCTTGTTACAACATAAATGTAGAGAAGGTAATGGCTCATAAAAGCTCCTCCTTATTCAGTGTCATGTTTCTTGGAGTGGTTATAACTTCCTTTTCATGGTTGTTCTTTGATGCTCGTTTCTCCTTGAATGCTATCGGCAACCAACTTCTAGATTCTTTCGCTCATCCTTTAATCCTTATCATCAGGTTAGTTATAATATAAGACATATTTGCAAATAAACATCCATCAAACTAAATTCAAGCATAAGAATGCACATTTGGATATTTATATGAAATACTGCATATTAGATATAATTTAGGCAAAAGATGACATAGTTTTTCTACCCCATAAATCATCAAAGGTTTATCAAACATAGGCTTATAAGTGTTAAAAAAAAGATAAACAGAGTATCACAAAGTATCTTAAATATAACAAAATAAAGGCATTTTCTAGACTCATCATCTGCCCCCTACTAAACTAATGCTTGTCCTCAAGCATTACACTTCTTTATCAAAGATCTAAGCTCCCCAACTTCTGTCTTTCCCTTTTTGCTACTCTTGAAGGTGTAATAGAATCCTCTGGTCCTTTCCCATACTTCTCGCCTATGGTCTTCCTGCAACTTATCAAGTTTGTCAACATCAATATCATACAAGGGCCATAAAAGCATTGGAGTTTGCATGGTTAAAGGACACCATAGCTCTGGCCTTAGTTTCTTTCCCAGTTCTAAATATTTTGGAACTCTATATAGTGCTGCTTCCAAATTAATAGGACTGTGTAGCTCTAATTTCTTGAGAGAATCAGGTAACCGTGCCCATCTACCTCTTACTCTGGTCATAGGTCTCTAGAATGCAAAGTAGGGAAAGTTTTCATATTCGACATACACTTTGGCTCTAGCAGCAAATACCTTCTTTCTAACTTCTGGATTACTCTTCCCATAGGTTAATGTAAACTAGTCTCTAAGCATTTCTTCTGGTTGTTTACTTTCTGCCCTCAAGGGTAAAGGTTTTGTTCTCTCCTCATCTCTGTAATTAACCAGTTTTCTATCATAATTCACCTCATTAGACATCCATGACATTAAATCTTTCAAATGCACATCTCCTATATAGAGCAAAAGATTCCACTCAATTTTTGCAGGAATGACAAAATTATGAATATACAACTCACACAATAGATTTTGCTGCCATGGTGGTAAGGTTTGATACAGCCCATAAAACTCTTGTGCGGTTTTGAATTTTGCATTTACATTTTTGAAGGTTAACATCAACTAAAACAAAAGATATTGTTCTTCCAAACAAAAAGCATATACTCGAGGAGGTAGTCTGCAAGCAAGAGCTTGATCAGCTAATTTAAGTGCATGTTCCATGCACTGTTTCTGTCTTTCTAGCTGTTCTTTCAATTCTTCAATCTCCTCATTTTGTGACGTTATAATCTTGCTCATTCTTTCCTTCTCCTCTTTCCATAGTGCTTTAGAAAATAAATGCTATCCATATAATTGGAAAAGAAGTTTTTGCAAGGTGACGACACTGTTATCCTCTTCATAATCCTTTTTCTTTTTTTGTTTTCGCCATAGATGTTCCGCCAAACTATTGATCCATGTTGACTTATATAGGACTAAGGCAGTATTTGAATCATGACATTCAGGAACTACTTCATTCTCATGGCTTGAAACACCTAGTAAATCTATTAAGGTTTTGTTAATTTCTTGCTCACATGCTGCAGGAGGATTACCAGAAGCTTCTGTCATCTCAGTGTGAAGGGGAGAATGATCAGAAATTATCTGCACAGGAGACTCTAGAGCAGGTGCTTTAGACAATATAGGATTTTTAAAAATCTTCCCTCTCATTCTAGGGCTTCTCTGCAAAAAAGTCTCTTCTTGTACTACTATCTTTTGCCTACTTTTCTGTTTCGGTATCACTGCTGTAGGATTAGTTTTTGCAGGAACCTTCTTTGTTTTCTTCTATTGCTTAATTGCAGGACTAGGTTTTTGTTGAGCAGCGGTTTCTTCTGGTGACTTCCGTTTCCTTTTAGCTTGACTAGTAGTGGGTTTAGGGATGTCCTGTTTAGGTGGAGGCACATTCTCTTGAGTGGAAGCAAATTTCGGTTCAATCTCTTGTGCATTTTCTATTTCAGCTCCCTCAATATTTTGTTCTACAGGCTCACTACTGGGAACTACGTTTTCCTCACCTTACCATTCACTAGGGTCAACTTGAGGTTGTAGGGTTTTAAATTTCACAAAGTCATCCCATGTCAAAGGGGATACATCCCTAAGAGACCTTTCTATTAACAACTTAATCAAGGCATAGTGAGTGACAAAATTATCTTTCCCTTTTTGAGTCTCTTCTACACTAATACAGAGCATATTATACAAAAAATTTGGAAGATTCACGGCAATATTGTGCCTTATACAACTAAGTAACTTAAAATGGTGTGCATGTAAGTGAGAAAATCTTCCTTCACAAGTAAAATACCTGATGACATGCATTGCTAGGTTAGGGTATGGAGGCAGAAAAGATAATCTCTTGCACCCCTGCTTTGTAACATCCAGTGGAGGATCATGTGGGGTAGTGAACTGGGCCCTTACTAACCTAGCGTCATGCAAGCTCGGATAATGCTCTCCAATAGGAGGTAACCTTGTTACTTTTGCAATTCATTCTTCTGTTGCAATTAATGTCAAACCCCACACAAAAGCTTCACCTTCATCAAATGTCCTGGTGAATTCTACAACTGCTTCTTCATCATATGCTATTAAATTCAAACAATAACCTAACCACCCGCATGCATTGAATCTTCTTACTGCTTCTATGTCAGAGAGCAACAAAATGTGCTCAACCAGCTCTTTTCTCTATAAACCTCCTCCCATTTCTTGATGCTTCTTCTACTACTCCATTTCCCTCTCCCTTTCTGAATGCAAACTTCAAAACTCTATGTTATTTCTTAGATGCTTCACCACTTCCTTTTGGAAACATTAATTGCCATAACCAATTGTTATGTGCCATAATTAAACTTTAGGTAAAAGTAAATCATGAATTTGCATAGAAATTGTTCAAAAACATGGTTCAAATGCCAAATTTTTTTAAATAGGTCACATCATGGCTTAGCATGAAAAATTTGGCACGAACAAGGAAAAATTCATTCAAAAAGTGGGAGTACAACACTTGACATGTTATACTTATGGCAAAAAGTTCTCATCAATAAAGAGTAATGCCAAGATTTTAGAAAATCATCATAGTTAATCAAGCATGTCATTGGATAGTACAACACTCCCCTGCCCCCTGCTAATTTTATGACAAGTGTCCTCACAAGTCAGACTAGTATGGGTGAGGGACTGGAATATGCCGTAATTATAGAGACTATGCAGTATTATATATAATTAGAAAAATTTGCAAACTTATAAATGAATAATAGTTTGAAAATGTTTATACCTGCCAAGTGGATTGTCATATGATCCAAAGAAAAGGTGGCAGAAATAATGTAAATGGCAGCATCCATCAGCATGTGCAGATTTGATTGAAAACACAAAAACTTAAGTATGTAGAAAGTGAGTGGATGGAAGATTAAGAAATGGAGTGGGGTGGGTGGATGGAAGATTAAGATATGAATGGAAAGAAATATCATGAAAATAAAATGCACTTTATGTAAACATAAATTTATTATTATGGACATGCAAATTAGAATTAATGTTGAAGAGGAGCAGGCAAAAGGTTTTCACCTTTTGCTGCAGGAAGAGATACTTGAGTTGTCATTGGATCCGGTTGTTCGAACTGTTGCATGAATTCAACTTTTGTTTGAGACTATTTGTAAAGCTTAAGTTGATGACCGTTGATTAGCATTTTGAAAGGCACATCATCAATTGTGGTTAGTTGAACTGTTCCATTGTCAAAGACATAGATGATTTGATATGGTCCTAACCATCGCGTCTGCAGCTTCCTTGGCATATCCTTAAAGTGGGAATCATACAATAATGCCCAATCACTAGCTTTGAACTATTTGTTGAGGATATGAGAATCATGCCAATGTTTTCTCTATTTTTGCACCAGTTCAGTGTGTTCTAAAGCAGTCTTGCACATTTCATCCAAAGAATTAAGATGCAGGAGGCATTCTCTTTGTGTTGCAGGAAGATCAATATCTAAGGTCAAGGCTGTTCTTAAAGTCTTGTGTTCAAATTCAATTGGAAGCATTGCCACTTTCCCATACAAAAGCTCAAATGGTGTGAATCTGGTAGTGGTTTTCCAAGTTGTTCTATAAGCCCAAACAACTTCTTGTAACCGGCTGGTCTAATCCCGACGATGCAAATGGACTATTTTAGTTAGAATATTTTCTAGCTCACGGTTGGTAACTTCTGCTTGTCCATTGGCTTGTGGATGATAAGGAGTGGATCTGTGATGCCTGATGTTATACTATTTCATCAATTTTGAAATCAGGTTGGAAGTAAACTGTGTGCCTTGATTAGTAACCAATTCTTTAGGAACTCCATAGCGTGTAAAAATCTCTTCATACAAGAATTCGGCAACTTTTTCATCACGAGCATGCTTCATAGCCTTAACCTCAACCCATTTGGTTAGGTAGTTAGTACAAACTAGAATATAAGACTTCCCATTGGATGGAGGATCAATAGGACCAATAAAGTCCATTCCCCATTTATCAAATGGTGTTAACACCACTTGAGGATTTAGAAGCATTTCATCTATTTTGGTTGGGTGACCCATTCTTTGGCATTGGTCACACTTCCTTGTATAATTGATTGCATCTTTATGAAGGGTAGGCCAATAGTAACCAGTGGCTAAGATTTTGAAAGCTATTCTTTTGGCTGTAAAATGTCCTCTGCAGGGCTCATTATGAAATGCATGCAAAATATCATGTCTCATCTTCTCTTTCACATCTGCGTATAACTTGATCAGATCCAGTATAGAACAAAAAATTGTTTATCCATGAGAAATGGAAGTTTTTCTATATGAGCAACTTTCTCTCCTTATAAGAAAAATGCGCTAGTATTTTATTAGCTACAATGTAGTTAGCAATATCTGCATACCATGGAACTTTAACAACAATATGAAACAAATGTTCATCTGGAAATGCATCATCTACTAGAGTAGTGTCAGTATCATGATGATTTATTCTTGACAAATAATCAGCTACGACATTTGTTTTTCCAGGCTTATCTACTATGGTTATGTCAAATTCTTGTAGCAATAGTAACCATCTTGCTAACCTACCAGTTATAGCAGGTTTGTTCATGAGATATTTGATTGTTGCATGATCAGTATGAACATAGATAAGATAACCTATGATGTAATGCCAAAATTTATTTAGAGCATAGACTACTACTAACAATTCTTTTTTAGTCACTATATAATTCAGTTCTAGACCATGAAGACTCTTACTAGCATAATAAATGGCATTCTCAAGATTTGAGTGTTTCTATGCTAAAACTGCACCTATGGCATAATCAGAAGCATCTGTATATATGTGAAAAGGTAGGTTCCAATTAGGGCCTTGTAAAACTGGGGCTGTGGTCAAAAGTTGCTTAAGCTGTAGGAAAGCTTTATCACACTCAGGTGTCTAATTGATTTCAACTTCTTTTGTGAGCAACTTGTACAAGAGACTGGCTATTTTACTGAAGTCTTTTATAAAATGCCTGTAATATCCAGCATGTCCCAGAAAAAATCTGATATCTTTTAATTTAGTGGGTATGGGTAATGTTTGAATTACCTCAATTTTAGTTGGGTCTACTTGTATACCTGCAGTAGATATGAAATGACCAAGTACCACACCCTCTTGCATGAGCATGAAACACTTTTCACTATTTAGTGCCAAATTATGTTCTTGACATCTTACCAAATTTTTTTCAAGATTTATCATTACTTCTTCAAAAGTAACTCCAAATGTTGTAAAGTCATCCATATAAATTTCCATACAATCATGTGATATATCAGCAAAAATACTAATTACAGCCCGTTGAAACATTGCAGGAGTGTTACAAAGACCAAATGGAAAAATAGAGTATGCAAAAGTACCCCATGGACAAGTAAATGTAGTTTTGTCTTGGTCTTCAGGAGCAATACTGATTTGATTATAGCCACTATATCCATCTAAAAAGGAGAAGTACTTCTTTCCAGCTAGTGTATCCAAAACTTGATCTATGAAGGGTAAAGGAAAATGATCTTTTTTAGTAGCCTTATTCAACTCCCTATAATCTACACAAATTCTCCATTTTCCTCCTTTCTTAGGTACTATAACTAGTGGTGATACCCATTTACTATCAGATATAAGATAGATAAAGCCAGCATCAAGAAATTTCTGCAATTTTGTTTTGACTATTTCTCTGAGGCTTGGATTTATCCTCCTCTGAGGTTGATGAAGTGGTAGACAACCGTCATTAATGTATATCCTATGGGTACATAGTGTAGGGCTTAATACTTTCATATCACCATAATCCCAAGAAAAATTCTTCTCATGCTTCTGAAGCAATTCTTTTAATTGTTCCATCTGTACAGATGTCAATTGGGGGTTAACATGCAGTTTATGGCCTTTACTCAGTTCAAAAGGAATAGTGGATTCTACCATAGAAATTTTAGAGATTGGGCTTCTTTCTAATTCACAAGGAAGTAGTGAACAAAGATTTTTAGGTTCCTTAAGTAAAGTACAACTTGTATCACACTCCTCATATGTAATCAATTCTAATACAGAGCTTTTAGGCACATCTTTTCCTACCACACAAGTGTTGGTAAGGATGCTTTGGATTACCAAATCTTCTTCTTGCAACTTTAGAAAAGATTGCCTATGTAACATCATAAGTTGTACTATGGAATTTATCTCTTCTTCTTCATCTCCTAAATTTGGCCAAAAAGATGTACTCAAATCTGGTAATGGTTGTGCAGGAGGATATAGATCAAATTGCTTGGTTGCTTGGCCATTTGATATTGTCATATTCCCTGATCTGCAATTTATGTTTGCATCAGTTGTGGCCAACCATGGTCTACCTAGAATGACAAGATAGCCAGATAGGTTTACTTTAGGGGACAAAATCATTAAGTCCGCAGGATATTCTAAGAAATCTAAGGTCACAACAATATTTTCTATCATTCCATCAGGAATGATAGTGGAACTATCTGCAAGCTGCAGAATAGTTGGTGTGGGCCTTAATCCTTCTATTTGTAACTTCTTCATGGTTTCTTTAGTCATCACATTCATAGCATCTCCCAAATCTATTAAGGCATTTTTAACAAACTGACCATTTATGCTGACACTTACTACTGGACTCCCTGGGTCAGAATATTTTGGTGAGATCACTCTTCCTAACATGATATCAGCTAAGTGTCCAACAACATGAACTATGGTAGGATCCTTCTTCTTCCTTCCAAGTTTCTTTAGAAAAGCTTCCCTTATAGATTTTTCATAAGCAGGAATGTCCTTAATAGCTTGAAACAAAGGTATTTGGACATGCATATTCTTCAACTGATTAACAATGTCAAAAGGTTCTTCCTTGCTTTGTTCAGGTTCCTTTTGTATTAGTTGGTCTAGAAAAGGAGTCTCTACTACTAGTTGAACTGGTATTGGTATGGTAACATTAGTTGGGTCAACAAGTTCATCAACCAAAGGTTCTAATGCTGCATGAGAGTCTGATACTTTAGTTATAAGAGGTGGCTTTGGTGCTAGTAAGGTCGTTCTAGATCTCAAATGTATATTTGTGACATCTAGGGCATAAGCAGGGTACTACTAGGTATCACCACTATACATGGGCTACTATAGTTTTCTTTTTGGATTTGGCTAAGGCTGTGCAAGTAGCTGTGTTTGCTTTTGAGATCCACTATTTGTAGGTGGTGGCATTAAAGCAGGTTGTTGAGCTGGAGGGGGTAATTGTGGAGCACCAGTATTTTGGTTAGGCCATTGTTGATATCCCTTCCATTGGTTTGGAGATTGCCAATTCCATTGGTTTGGAGAGTGCCAATTCCATTGGTTTGGAGATTGCTAATTCCCTTGGGGTGGTTGCCATTAGTTGTGCTAGTTCTGGGGCCATTGGTTATTCTGCTGGTTAGGCCAAGGTTGTTGGAAATTTTGAAACCATTGAGACTGTTGTGGGTTATTTTTCCCAACATTATTCCAATTGGGTTGGTTTTGTGGAGGACCTTAGGTATTACGATTTTTCCATTGATTACCATATGAATTTGAATTTTGCAAGGGGTCTTGAGGCATACCTTGACATTGAGCCCATGGTCAGTGTTGAGCAACAAAGAATACTTGCTCATCATCCCCATCTATCTTTACATATTCAGTTGGAAGATGCTAGTTCTCCATGCTTGCAACTAATTTATAGTGGCAATCCTTCTTTTGCTTTTGGAAATGAGGATAGTACTTAGCTAGTTGTAACTCAGCCTCTGCTTGCTTCTTCTTTGCAATCATTGTATCCAACTATGTAGCGACATCATTACTGATGTCTTGTTTGAAATCTGACAACAAATTGGATATTTCAAGTTTTGAAATGCCTTGAATAATTCCTTTTGTAACTGTAGAACGGGGTCCTTGACCTTTCTTCATGGTTGACCTTGAGTGGTTATGACATATCTTTTTAAGGTCATCCCATTAAGCTTGATATACATCTCCATCGGCCATCAGGACCAATGCTTCCAAACAGTCTTCATTCACTCCTCTTAGAAAGACTAGTTCTTGGGAATCTTCAGACAATGTGTGTTGAGGATTCTTTTGTAGTGTATATAAAAATTGAGAAACATAGTCTTCTAATGTCTCTTCCTCTTTTTGTGATATCCTAAAGATATCATCTCCTCTTGTACTAGATGCTTTACAATATTCTTTATATTTTTCCAAAAACAAGGCTTGCATTTCATCCCAATTCACAGCTGCTTTGGCTCCTAAGCCCATGAACCATCATAAAGCTGATTCTTTCAATGTAGTTGGAAATAATTTAATCTTATGGGCATTAGTGTTGTAGTCAAAACTACGACAAAGGATGTTGAACTCAAACAAAAAGGTATCAGGGTCTTCAGGTACAAGGCCATAGAACTTCAGAAGAGTAGTGGGAGGTATATTCTTGAGATTGGCATTGGTTATGAGACTTGGAAGTGGAAATGGAAAAGTGGGTTGTCCCACGACTGGTGGGACTGGATTATGAGGTTGCTGCTGAAAAGGAATGTTAGGCACTGGATGATTAACAACTGGTAGATTCGAGGTAGTGTTATCAAGAAGATTGGTCAATATTTTAGTGAAAGGTTGGAGACTAGATATATCTAGGGATTCAGCTCTTGATGATGATACTGTGGGGAAAACAGGACTTGCATCTTCAAAGGGCAACTCAACTTCTTCTTCAACTTCTTCATTCAAATTAATAGATCCTTGTGGAAGAAATCTACCATATTCATCTCGTCATCTTCCTCTTTGATGCATGCAACTAAAATTTTCACACTGGTAAAAAGAACTTAATCTAAAAACTATGACTCAAAAATGCTCCTAGCTTGACACCATCCCTAGCAATGATGCCAAAAATGAACCGCCTCACAATAGGTGTTCCATAGTCATGTGCTAGGCCTGGCTTAGGAATAATCTATTCAAGCTAAGGACTACTTTTCCCCTACCATGAGGTGCATTTATATTGTCAACCCAAGGATGTATACTTGAAATGGTCGGCACAGTATGTGCACTAGGTACCTTGATGAGTCATTATGCTTATGCTACAGGAAAGTAAAAATGCAAAGGAAGGAAACTACACTACTGCTATGAAAAGGAAACTACTAAATCTATGAATGTTAAAAATATAATGACAAGATAATAGAGATTCCATCTTGACTCATCCACTAGACTGTTCTCGCAGATGCTGCAGGAACATTCATGAAGTGTGATCCTATATGAAGGAATTAACTAGCTACATCTTACTTAAAATACTGCTAATGCAAGTAGAATGAATCTATTCTATCCTAATATAATCCACCTTCCAAGTGGGCCCCCTTGGTTGGCTTCTCTAATCTACCAATGCAGGATAGAAGCTAAAGAGAACTAATTCATTTCATTAATCAATCATTGCATGATTCAAAATTGTAAAACACAACTGCAACAAACTGTGAATCAATGTTCTCTCTTACTCGATAAAACTTATCAAAAATCAAAAACTAAAAACTTCACACACAAGAGTCAATCCCGACATATATAGGGAATCTACTCTTTATTACATAACAAAAAAGTAACTGTCCTAAGTTAAGTTCGCAGGAGAGAATATAGGAGAACAACTGAAAGCAGAAAGGAAGGATAACGGAATTGAGGAGGGAGCAATGAAGTCTCAGCATCTGCTTGTTACAACGTAAATGCAGAGAAGGTAATGGCTCATAAAAGCTCCTCCTTATTTGCTGCCATGTTTTTTGGAGTGGTTATAACTTCCTTTTCGTGGTTGTTCCTTGATGCTTGTTTCTCCTTGAATGCTTTCGGCAACCAACTTTTGGATTCTTCTGCTCATCCTTTAATCCTTATCATCAGGTTAGTTATGATATAAGACATATTTGTAAATAAACATCCATCAAACTAAATTCAAGCATAAGAACGCACATTTGGATATTTATATGAAATACTGCATATTAGATATAATTTAGGCAAAAGATGACATAGTTTTTCTACCCCATAAATCATCAAAGGTTTATCAAACATAGCCTTATAAGTGTTAAAACAAAGATAAATGGACTATCACAAAGTATCTTAAACATAACAAAATAAAGGCATTTTTTAGACTCATCAGGGACCACACATCCATTTGGTGGAATATTGAGAGTCAAAAGCTTCTAGTTAGTGTTGTTGATCTCACCTAGGAGATCTTTGAGGAGAGGTTCTGAGAGAGATTCTTATCTCCTTAGTTTAGAGAGGCTTGTGCTAATGAGTTCCATGCAATCCAGCAAGGGAACATAACTATGTATCAGTATGAAATCTAATTCTTTGAACTTAGGTAGTATTCATGCTACAATAATGATGACTTGCTCTTAGCTCATCTTTTCATCCAAGGCCTTAAGGACTCCATCATTGGAGAAGTTCATATACATCAACCTAGGACTCTTGTTTTCACTATAGAGAAGGCACATATTGAAGAGGAAAACTTGGCTAGAGGTTTCAATAGCAAATCTAGTCCTTAGAACCAAAGTGCTAAGAATCTAGGGAAGGATGCACAGTTTACCCAATCATTGGGAAAGGGTCAAGCTCAATCAAAACCTTCTCAGCATGGAAAATGCCATAGCTCTCAGTGAGGATTTTGGGAAAAAGGTGAATAGTCTTCTAGAAAGAAAGGTGATAAGAAGAACTGAGGATAGAAATCTCAGCAGGATCATCCTCCTCAGAATAGTCACCAAAATTCTAGCAGAGGTAGTGCACCATATCCTAGTGCTACTCAGGGTGGTTGTGGGATAGGACCCAAAATTTCTAGGAACTATTATTCTTGTGGCCAACCTGGCCATAAATCTTATGATTGTTCGATCAAACCATCCACAGGACCTAGTAAGGGCACAACAAGATCTGAGCCTACTATAGGAGATGTGGGTTAGAATCACAAAGTCTTTGTGGCGATTGACAACCGTCAAGTTGAGCATCAAGGTACAATGGTTGAGGCTATAGGTACATTTCTTGGTATTTCTACTTTAGTTTTGTTTGACTCTTGTGCTTCAAATTCTTTTGTATCACCATCTCTTGTTTAGTGATGTTGGCTAGTGGCAATGCATTAGGTTGATAGATGGCAGGTTGAGTTAGCCATAGGTTCTAAGGTGGTTGTTGACTCATTGGTTAGGAGTTGTTGTTTGAATTTGGGAACCTTCACCACCATAGTGGATCTACGCATTCTACCTTTGGGATTGTGTGACATTTTGTTGGGCTTGGATTAGTTAGCTACCCATCAAAAAAATATCGATTACCATCTTAAGGTGGTACAATGTGTTGATGACATAGGTGGGTAGGTGAAACTTTTGGGAGTCCAGAGACCTATCTCGCTTCTTATGATCTCAACTAATTAGCTAAGTAGAGTGTGCAGAAGGGTTTCCAGTTGTTCCTTGTGTCTCTTAGTGAACTCGAGGAAGATAAGGACCATGCAGTGACACTTGATGATCACCCACTCCTATGTGAGTATGCAGATGTGTTTTCTAATGAGATTCTAGCTATGCCACCACAACGTGAAATTGATTTTTGGATTGATCTTCTACCAGGAGTGAAGCTGATTTCACAAGCTCCTTACTACATGATTACTTAGGAGTTGAGTGATCTTAGATTGTAGTTGGAGGAATTATTGGCCAAGGGCCATATTCATCCTAGTGTATCCTTGTGGGGTGCACTAGTCATCTTCATGAAGAAGAAGGATGGTTCTTTGCATTTGTCCATTGACTATTGGTAGTTGAATAAGGTGATAGTGAAGAATTGTTATCCTTTATTGAGGATAGGTGACTTGTTTGATTAGATGAAGGGAGCATGAGTGTTCTTGAAGATTGATCTTAAGACAGGATACCATCAGTTTCGTATCCAAGAGGCTGATATTCATCAAACAACTTTTCCTACATGGTATGGGCATTATGAGTTCATGGTTGTACCCTTTGGGTTAACCAATGCACCATCGGTGTTTATGAGTTTGATGAAAGGTGTATTCTGCACTTACCTCGATCAATGTGTCATTGTTTTCTTAGATGACATATTGATCTATTTGAAGATTGTAGAGGAGCATGAAGTCCATTTATGTCAGGTATTGCAGTGCTTGAGAGACCATCAGTTGTATGGAAACCTGAGTAAATTTGGGTTCTTCGAGTCTAAGGTGAAGTATTTGGGACATATCATCACTAGTGATAGTATTGCAGTGGATCCAAATAAGATTCATGCTATCATATATTGGCCAGCACCCACTAATGTCTTAGAAGCTCATAGTTTCATGGGATTGATGAGCTACTACCATCACTTTGTGAAGGATTTCTAACAAGTAGCCCATCCCATCACTTCTCTTCAGAAAAAAGGAAAGAAGTTTTTCTGGATAGACCAGTACGAGGTAGAATTTAATGCTCTTAAGGAGTGCTTGACCATTGCACCAGTCCTTTCAATGCCTAATCCTATAGGTGATTTCATTGTTTGCATAGATGCTTCGTTGAAAGGCATAAGTGTGGTGTTAATGCAAGATGGTCAAGTGATTGCTTTTAAGTCTAGAAAACTCAAGGACCATGATCTTAACTACCCCACTCATGATTTGGAACTCATGGCCATAGTGCATGCCCTTGTTCATTGGAGGAATTTCCTTTTGGGACACAGATTTGAGTTGCATAGTGATCATAGGAGCTTGTAGTATATCTTTACTCAACCAAACCTAAATGCATGATAGCATCGTTGGATGGAGTTCTTGTGCAAGAATGACTTTGATGTTCATTACATTAAAGGGAAGGAGAATGTTTTTGTAGATGCGTTAAGTAGAAGGCAACATGAGGTATTAGTGATGTCATTGGGATTGAACTTGTGAAGCCATATCTTGGAGGCTTTGCCTAGTGACACTTGGTATTAGGAGGTGAGGGCGGAGATCGAGTCTGGACATACCCTTGTGGGGAGTTTTTTGGTTATGTTCTAGAGTCTGATGGACTTCTATATCACATGGGGCATATCTATGTACCTGTGTTGAGTGATCTTCATAGCATGGTTTTTTTAGAAGCACATCGTGCACCATATTTTGCACATCCCAATGTTAAGAAGATGCATGCCGATCTCAAACAATTGTAGTTTTGGGTAGGGATGAGACATGATGTTGCTAATTTTGTTGCTAGATGTCTTGAGTGCCAGAGAGTGAAGGTAGGGCATCAGCATCTGACAGGTTTTTTGTAGCCACATACCATTCCAAAGTGGAAATGGGATATGATATCTATTGATTTTATCACAGGGTTGCCTATATCATCATAGAGACATGATTGTATCATGGTGACAGTGGAAAAGTTTTCCAAGGTAGCACATTTTTTACCCATGAGAGCATCCTACATAGCTTCATTAGTAGTGCATGTCTTCTTGGTAGATATTGTTCATTTGCGTGGGATTCCTCATCAGATCATTTTGAATAGAGATCCAATGTTTACTTCTGCACTGTGGACATCTCTCCAACATGCTTTGGGTGCATAGCTCAATTTCAATTCAGCTTATTACCTAGAGACCAATGGTTAGACTAAGAGATTAAATCAAGTTCTAGAGGATATGCTTTGCATGTATGCCATGGATAGGGAGGTGAAGTGGGAGGACTATTTTTACCTTATTGAGTTTGCATACAATAATGGGTATCATAGTTCTCTTGGTATGTCACTTTTTCAGGCCTTGTATAGTAGACCATGTCATACCCCTTTGAGTTGGGATCATTTAGAGGACCAAGTTCTTTTGGGTCCAAAGATTCTTTAGGATATGGAGTAGCAAGTTGTTTGCATTAGGGAGCATATGGTTACTACTTAGGACAGGTAGAAGAAGTATGTAGATGCCCATAGGTTGGATCGTCACTTTTTTTTTGGTGACAGGGTGTTTTTGAGAGTGCATCCAAGGAAGAGCCCCATCCATTATGGGAAATGCTCTAAGTTGGCACCACATTTTGTCAGACCTTTTGAGATCCTCAAGAGGATTGGTCCTATTGCTTATCGACTAGCATTACCACCTAGCCTATTGTGCATCCATGATGTTTTTCATGTTTCTATTTTGTCATAGTATATTTTGGATGTAACTCATGTTCTTGATTGGGATGCTTTGCAAGTAGGAAATGAGTAGCTTACTTTGGAGCCTATTTGTATCCTATAGCATCAGAGGCTAACCTTGCAAGATTCAAACATAGAGTAGGTAAGGGTCCAATGAGACCTGAGTGATGAGACCTCTACGACTTGAGAGGATGCTTCACGACTGAGGGGATTATATTCCTATCTTTTTGCTGGCTTCCAGGAGTAAGCCTAAGCTAGTGGGGGAGGATGTAGTGTCTCTCATGTTTGCAGTCTATACCTTGTCTATTTTTATTTGAGAGATACTTGATACTTTTATTTTATACCTAATGATGACCCAAGGGTCGGATGTTATACTTTGACTTAGTTCCATAGATGCTATGCTGCTATACTATTCAATTTATCATTTTTCATGTTGATGCCATTTTGAGATGATAGTAGATCTATGATGATATCTGGTTATATGGTTTATTTGGACATGATTGTTGGTTATATTATGAGATGAATTTTATGCTAGAGTTATTTACTTCATTATTCTATCTTTATGCTTTATGCAAACATGAGTGATGTAAATGGATTAAATAGGTATTTTAATACATGTTGCTTCATCTATGATATAATATGCAATTGAAACTGATCATGTATTTTAATGTGCAGGAATTATATCCCTGGTAGTGGCACATAAAGTTAGTGATTCAGCTATTCATATTTTTCCAATGTTGTCCCTATATGGTCGACATTCCCTTATTTAGTTGTTTAAATCTAAACCTTTTGGTGATTAGTAAATCTAAAATCATCTACATTATGTCATTAGACTAGTGAGTATGTTAGTGCAATTATAAGTTCGCATTTGTTGCGAAAGTGTTAAGTTATTTTTTGTGATTTTGGGTTTTAAATCTTTTCAGATTTAATTTCTAGCAGCTTTTCTTTAGGTGAAATTCTATTACGGATAATAACCTATTTTCATTTGGTTTGATTTGGAGTTTAACTACTCTAGCTAGATATTTTCCATAATCAAATATTCACTCAAAAATGAATAAGTATTGGGAAAGTGAGTTCATTATTCACCTCTCACTTCTTAGAACTTGAAATTTGAGAGCCATTTTGGAAATCCTCTTGTGAAGGATTCTTGTTTTGTTCATCTTGGGAGCTGTGAGCATGGGATCTTCGCGATTTTGGTCTCGTTGGATTTGGCTCAGGGAGTTTATGCTTTGCCATCATTTTCAGCAGATTTGGTAGGTGATTTATTTTATTGTGCGAGTTATTGTTTCTGCCCATTTTTCTGTCAAGTAGGGCTTTCTTGTTTTATTGTTTTCACTCTATTTCAGCTTTTGATTCTTGCAGCAATTTGTTAGGAGGTTGAGAACTAGTGTTCCCCTTTGTTTCTATTTATTGGTTCTACCAAGTTGGTCAAGTATGAATGTTTTCCCTATTTTTGAAATGGGGGTTTGAGTTTTTAAGCCGTTATGCTGGCTATTTTTGCATATAGTGTTTGATTTCATTTATTTTTAAATTTTTGGGTTTTTTGCACCCAAAGGCCAAATGGATTTTAATTTCAAATTTTTTCCAAAATGTGGGGTTTTTGGCTCATTTTTCATGTTGCCCTATTTTCTCGAGTTTTCTCAGCACAATGTTGTTTGTGGACTTGGATGATCCATTTGGATATTCGTCAGACCACTTTTGTACTTTATGTTGCATTGGGATGCATGTAGCATTCATCATCCTGATTATGTTTTTGGTTGATTGACTTCTTTTTGTGTTCTCATCCTATCCTTGTGTATGATCTTCATGATGGTGGGGTACATCTATCAGGTGACTTGCAGTGCTTGCTCTTCCATGATACTTCTAGAAGTTGTGATCATTGGGGTTGGGTTGAGAGTTTGCATGCCTATGGGCACTCATCATTGGATGAGCATGGGTAGGGTAGGGTAGCATATTGAGGGGGCTTCTATCTTGTAGCTCAACATTCATGATGTTGGAGGTTGGCGGAGGAAGCTTTATATAAGTGATAACTAAATAAAACATCGGGTGGTAATAACATTAAAGATAACAAAATAGTCCTTCAGTGTATGAGCCTTCTATTGAGGGAGTTGAGTCCACATAGTGTATGAGCCTTTCGTTGAGGGAGTTGAGTCTGCACAGATCTGAGCTTGGGCTTTTCAATGCCAAGAAACTCTCCATGATGTGAATCCCTACATAGTGCTCATTGAGATGTCTGACGAGGACCTATAGTTTATGCATTGTCTTTGTCTTGGGTTCATTCATCATATTGCTTAGCATGTGTGTTAGCCATGGATGTTGTTTTGTGTGTTTGTGGTTGGATGATTATCTTCATTAGTAGAGAAGATGTGGACCTACAGGTGCCATGTGGTTGGGAGGCATAGCTACCTTCACCACTACTAGGGACTGGTGTACAAAGACAATCTTATATCCTAGAGCAACTACTGTTGGATGTGTTCACTTGGTACTTCAATTTATGGAGTATGCTTCTTGTGATTTATGCTTTCATTGGGATGTTTATCATGTGTAGATTATCTTAGTTTTGACACATTCCTTATTATGATGGTTAGCATGTGATAGGTGATGTTATCTAATTGAAAGTTTATCTTCTATTGTACTATTAGCATGTTAGATTTCTTTATGCTTTTGGTTATTAGCATGTTTAGTAGCGACGTCCCTATCATGATAGTATCAATGATTTGATCGATGGCTTGGGATGTTATGTGCAAAGAATGTCTAGGGCCCACAATGGTCTTATGACACCATTGACGGTTGGGAGGAACTGCATACTTTGTTTTTTTGTTTTGTACATTGTGATGTTATTTTAGTTATTGCAATGTTCCTTTAGTTCACTGCAATGTTCCTTCTGTACTTCTACTCTTATCTATTAGATGATTAGATGTTGTTCTTTTTGTATTTCCTTTTTGGTTTGAGGGTTCTTGCCTTGAAATGTGGATTTGGTACTCCCCAGGTTGGAGATTCTAAACTCTATTTTAATCATTTGTTTGTCCTTAAATGTTTTTCTTTAGTTTCTTGGGCGACCATTTATCAGCATAGTGCAACAAAAAATTGTATCGCATGCTCATTGAAACTATATCGTGCATCCCTTGATTCTATTGCATGCCTCTTGGAGAAATATCGTGCAATATTTGAAAGTATCACACCTCCTTGTAAGAAATGTCATACAATACCCTTAAAGCGTTGCACACGTTCAAGAGAAGTATCACCCAGTCCTTGAAAATGTCACCCTCCTTCTTTAGAAATGTCATGCAACACTTTTATGTGATGTATTAAAGTATCACCTAGTTTTGATAAAAACCTGCACAGGCGGGCAATGGGCACTTTTTAGTCCGGTCCAAACTTTTTGAGAGTTGATTTGGATACCCTTTTTAGTGTTCTTCAACCCTATGGTGTCACATTTTGGATCTAGGTTGTTTCTATTGTAATCTAGTTTTGCGTCTTTCTATTGTAGTCCTTTGGGGTTTAAAATGTATCATTTAAGTATAAGTTAATTCCTTATACTTAAGATATATTTTAATTTATTCGATGATTCATTTGAGATGGGTTTCAAACCTCTGCGGGCTAAGATAAAGATTCTAGGAAATTTTAGGGATTCAAAATTCAGACTTAGCCAATTTTCAAGAATCTGCTTTGATCTTTTTAGCTTGGTCAATCTCATATGCTTTCTCATTTGTAGTTTTGGTAGTAGTTGTATTTGGAGATCCATTGGTGTGGGATTGTGTGTTATTCTTTTGTTGTGATCTTTATGATCTATGTATGATTGTTGCTTTGTGCTCTTACACTTGTTTTTTTAAAAAGAATTATCTTGCTTGTATTTCATCCTTGTTTCCAATGATCTCCAGGTGGGGCATTACATCAAAGCTCTTTATTATATTGAATGGACTTTTATTATTTAGACATGATTTGTAATCTTGAGTTTGAATTTCACTTCACCTAGGATTACCATGACAATCAATGGTCATTAGTCTTATTACTTTGACCTCTATTTTTTTGGAATCTACAATTAGAATAATTTTGTTGGCATTGATGTCAAACCTTACTAGTAGAGTGCCATATGAGTTTATTGATGAAGATGATTTGAAAAGAGAAGATACCTAGATGAACTAGGGAAGTGGTTGAATAATGAGGAGTGAGTATGATGGAATTACAATGGGCACTTGATCAATTACTCTTCACCAAAATTTGGTGAGAGATAGTTTATTAGTGTTTTTGTGGTGTTTCCGGGCATTTTTTTGTTAATTTCGGGAGCCCGATGAGCATAGTTTTTGTCCTGCATTTGTGAGCTGTTGTGTAAAGGCTATATAGATCTGGAAATGTCATTTTTTAGGCTGTTATGCTGCTGAAAAATCTGTAAAAATGGCCATTTTCAGATTTATTAATAATAGGTGAAGCTGTGAAGCTTTTGGCACCATTTCTAGCATACCCGATTTGGGGTTTCTTGAGAAATTTGGAGGATCTTTGTGATATTAGTTGTTTGATCTTAAAGATCTGATTAAAGATTGGAAATATCATACAAAATCAGAAAAGGGACATTTCAGAGATACAATCA
The DNA here is from genome assembly GCA_028749045.1 of Cupressus sempervirens. Taxonomy (NCBI): domain Eukaryota; kingdom Viridiplantae; phylum Streptophyta; class Pinopsida; order Cupressales; family Cupressaceae; genus Cupressus; species Cupressus sempervirens. The sequence continues at coordinate 618,595,078 of CM053784.1, read as the reverse complement.
TGGAGGCAAAGTGGGGTCATGTGAGACTATGCAATTTGGAGCATATTCATGAGTGGCCGGATCTAAGAGCACACTTAGTGCAGATGTTAGCACTGATAGAGTGGTGGCATACACCAACTTCGATCTTCCATTTGCCTACTAGAGAGGCAAAAATGACTCTACTTTATGTGTAGTAGATTCTTTGAATGCTGAACCATGGGAGGTATCTAGAGTATGTTCTAGAGAGTGTAGATCCCTACCTACAAGAGTGCTCGAGCACCGATGATAGAGGCTACCAATCTAGAGATTGTGGTTGATATGGTGAGAGACATTAGAGAAGAGGTTGTCACAACTTGCACTCTACCTAGCCTCACTTATATGGAGGATGGTTCTAGACCATGCGAGGCATGGGTTTTCCATTGATTGGACATGAATACTGAGCACTCTATTAGAAAATGAAAGCACAATCTTCTGTTGGGGTTAGAATATCTTGGCTAAGTTGTAGCATGATCTACACATGTGTGCCTATAGGGCATAGTGGACCCTAGGCCCAAGATTGACATTACTAATGGTGTGGTCATGGGAGCACATAGGTGTGATGCACCTCATTATGAGGCATGAGACTTGATAGCTTGGGGAGCCATTCGCATGTCAATATAGGCCACTGATCCAGTACACCTTGACTGAGTTAGTCAAATTTTGGAGGAGATGTTTGGATGAGATCATCATGTTTGACTAGACACCATATGATGGCATTGAGTGGTGGGGGACTACCTTAGTAGTAAAAGGAGAGGATGACATTGAGGATCAACTCTACCTCCTTTACACTCAGATAGACTATTAAATCATTGGTCAGACTGTACACATTATGATGAGATACATGCACTCTAGGATACAATGACAGTTCAGGAAAGTGTAGGATGTTATGCTTGATAGAGTCCTATATCCAGTGGTATCCTATGAGTATGCAAGATTATGGGGTTTTGAGACAATGCTGAGATTGGCAAGGATGTCATGGAAAAGTATGTAGCCAATGCCTTAGGTGCATGGAAAGGATTAGAGGGATATAGGAATGACACCTATATATACACAGTAGTGGATGGCTCATCATCCTGTGTAGCTCATAGTACCAAGAGTGCCACTAGTAGTAGAGCACACATAGGGTGAGGGAGATAGGGTAGGAGATGGGGCATAAACAAAAGTGGTACCATCGCCACCATAGGGAGCATGGTATGGTCCTTAGAGGAGAGGATTGGTACTAGTAGGGTAGGTTTCATCACTAGGGCCATAGTGATAGGGGCCATAGCCAAGGCTACAAGGATAGAGGCCATAACTAGGGCCATTGGGGCCACCACCAGAGGTAGAGGCAGAGGCTAGGAGGGTAGAGTGGGTTAGCCTCCAAAAAGAGGTTACCCAGCTATAGGATGAGGTATAGGTAGAGTGAGCTAGGGTAGATAGTTACTCTTCACCAAATTGATAGATTCTACATGACTTGGCTATTGCATGGTTTGATATATGTGTAGAATACCCATAAATAGACATTTCCTCAGTCAAGCTTGAGACCAAATTGATAACTCTATCCATCTCTTCTAATGAAAAATCTTGTTTTGAGGGAGGTATCTTATCATTATCCAATGGGGAATCAATATCATAGTGGGAATAATTGGTATCTTCATCTTGATGACTTTCTGATTCAAAAATCTCACCAACCTCGGGATCTTCTAGATTTCTATCACTTTTTACAACTTCGTGGAGTTTTGGAACTTCAAAATTTTTTGCATCCTCAAAATTTATTGGCATATCCACACTTGTTGAAACATCATCACTTGGAAGAATTTATTCATTGAATTGGAACACAAAATCCTCTTGATCATCTTCATCATTTTGTCCTCCTACACATTTATCACATGATTCAAACACCATAGCACTAAACTACAAAGGATGTCCATGATTTGGGGAGGCTGATCCGAAACATCATTGTACCCATATCCATTTTCACTTGGTCTCATACCTTTAATACTATTGTTCTCATTGTTGATGTTACTATAAAGGCCAAAATTTTTTCTTTGATTTTGAGAATAATTTTTCTTGGCAGCAAGTTGTCTTGGATAATTGCCTTGGTTTTTTGAAGAATTTAACTTTATTTTGATGTCTTCACTGGATAAAAGAGACACCATCTCATTCATGGCCTTAATATCTCTAGCCATATTTTTCTTGAGTTTAGTAGGTGGATAAGTCTTTTTCTTGAAGAATATAGTCTTTTGGAGCTTATACCCTAAATATGTAATTGGTTGCATTGGAGCAGCTATAACCTACTTTGTGAATGTAATAGCCTCTTCAAAGACATTCTCTATGGTATTAATGTATTTGAGTGGGAGTCTTCTTATAAAAATAGAAGTTAATAAATCCATTGTTCCAAAATAGATCTAGATGGTAACCTCTTGTGGTATAGTGTATGGAAACTCCATTCTTTGATACATCCTATAGAAGTAATGATTAAACTATGAAATAGTCTTATGGAGATCCCTCTTAATTGAGATGAACTGATGATGTAGGATAGCTGGATCAATGTTGATCTTGAATTGTTCTAGAAACTTGCTCTCAAAAGAGTTCCAATCCCTTATTAATACTGGTAGCAGATTGAGGTACCAATTCAATGCCATTTCCCCCAAAGTGTAAGGAAAAAGGTGGTATACCATGTCCATATGTTGAATTTTATTTCAATTACAAATTTGCTTGAAAATTTTAATATGATCTTATGTTGTTTGTGATTCTCCATAGACTAACCATGGGAAAAACTTTTTAGGATTTTTTGGCAAGTCATGCAATAGATCAGTTAGATTCCAATGTGAACTTTGGACATTAGAGAAAGACATGATGCATAATAATGGGAATGTGTGAAGTAGAACGTAAAGAGAACAATGATGATGGAATGTGTAATGTAAATGGGTGGAGTTCTTGGTATCTCTCTATCATTATGAAGCTTGTGAAAGTAACCGAATTCTAGGAACTTGTGTTTATTTTGGAAAAGTGCACCTTCTTAAAGTTCATAGACTTAGAGTTTTCTTTTTAAATTTCAAAAATTGTAGAATTTTCAAATTGAAACTTCAATTTTTTGAGCCAAATAGTTTTCAAGCCCTCCTTCTAGTGCCACTTCTGTTGAGCTATCATTTTGCATGATGCTTAATGGCAAGAGTCCTTTTGAACTCCTCTCTTGTAAAGCTAATATGGGATGAACTCCAAGGTTTTGGAAAATATTGCAACCTACTAGAATCCACTTAGTAGAAGATAAATGTGAGTGTTCATGAGGAGGACTTTGTTAGTTCAAACCAATTTTAGATAAGATGATCAATCTTCTTGGTATTTCAAAATTAACCACAAAAAATATATGTTTTTTAATATTTTCTATTCCTAAATGAATGTAATATAATAATGTAACTATATGAATTCCTAATTTAACCAAGGTAGGAAATCAAATATCAAAGATAAGGTAATGATAGTGAAAGAAAATAACATGAAATGGAAATTCTTAACAAACTTAAGTCATGAAAACAACACATCTATGAGTCAAGCCTTTTAAAAGATTGGTAGGTAACCAATGAAAATAGGAGTAGTTCTTTCTCAATTCCATTGATCCAATCATCGATGGGAATTTAGTAATCTTAAAATGTTTCACTTTTTATCAAATTGCAAGGCCATAGAAAGTGTGCTCATTGAGACAAAAAGCTATGCAGGAACAATAGGGTGATCTCTTCTCCAACTTGTTACATCAACAGAATTTGTAAACATGTGGCACACACCAAAATTAAAAAATTTCTCAATCAAAATAATGCAATAAAAATATTAGATCCATTACACTCCATGAACATTCATTCACAAAATATAAAAAAACTCAGGCAAGAATAACTACACTTTGAATGAGAGTACCAAAAGAATATATTATTGCATTAAAATAATGGCCTAGAATACAGATTACATTCCTAAATTTATAAGAAATCATCTCCTCAATTTGTGTTGAGAGTGAGAGATATATTTATGCAAGCATACACTTCTAAACTAATAAAAAAAATCTATTTATGTAAAAATTGACTCTCTAACTAATGTTAAGTAGGACTCCATCCTTATTTATATCATTTAATGGATGCATGAGCCTTTACATGTCTTAAAACAAAGAAAGCATGAGAAAATAAGAAGAAAAAATCCATTAGATGATGTAGGAGTCTTCAGAGATGCCAAAATAGAAGCTCAACCTTCTCTGGATGTTTATAGGAGTTAAGCTACCATCAAAATGCATTTTCAATGCATAGAAAGCTCTAAATTTGGAACTGGTAGTTAACTGTCAGTGCACCTCTGAAGAAGTGCACCTTGGAAGAAGCATGTTGTGCTCCTGCACACCTGCACACTTTGATCCTTTTGATGATTTATACCCTCTTTGTATCCAAAAACTTTCATAGACCTGAACTCCTTCTGCTTCTAAAATCCCAAGGCACCTATATTAAATCTTGTCATTAATAGTTGCATAAGATGAAGAACCTATTTTGGTTCATGTATCCAACCTCTGTATCTTTGATATTCAGTGTAAATTGCTTGATTCTTTCTTTTCTCTAACTACCTAATCCTTTCCAGTCAGAGACCAAGTGCTCCAAATTATCCAAAATGATCAAATGTTTGAAACTTTTTCATACCTTTTTACAAGTTTTTCTAGGTCTTTTTAATTGGATTTTTTGGAGGTCTTCTACTCAAAATTTCAAGTTGAAACCTTCATTGGTCCTTAAAATTGGGTAGGTGAAGGTACTCTATTTTAGGGATTGAAATTAGATTTTTATTTCTTCTTTCCAACAATGTAAACAATTTTAAATTCTGAGCTCTAGGTCAAAAGTTATGACCACAAAAAGTTAAGGATATCTTTTCATCTACACAAAGAACCAAAAAATAGTTAGCTTGTGTTGATAAAACCAAAAGAGGACTCTATAGGACTTAGACTAATAAAATTGTGTCAAAACCAGTCAAACCAGTAGATTTTTCCCCCAAAAAAGTAGTTTTGTGCACTAGCGCACCTTAGAAGAAGTGAAAGTGCACAAATTTACCTTGGAAAATTGGAAGAAGTGCAAGTGCACAATTGTGCACTAGCACACATGTGCATATTGACAAGGTGGACGTCTTGGAATTTTGCAAGTTAGATAAGGGGTAGGGTCTTAAGTGCACACCTCTATAGGTACACACTTTTGAAGGTGCACACCTCCAAGGGTGTGCACATGCCTGACCCTTCCCAATTAGAGGTGAGGGTTTGACCTACACCTAGGAGAAGGTACAAAATGATTGAGGCTTCAAACTAGATGTCTCATAGGTAAACTTCAAACTACGGGGTCCTCATTTTGTGACTCAAAATGGGTCATGCATTGTGAAACCACAACAAGAACTTTACTTCCTATTTATGTTATTAGAATTTCTGCAATAGAAGAACTGAGGTGTACACTTGGTAATGATTTAACCTTGAATATTCTATTTGGTATATTCACTACCTTTTAATTGTCAAATTTTGATAATTATACACCTACTATCTTTGAATCTTGTTTCAAGTCTCAACTAACCCTTGATGGATCCAGAAGAAAGAAAATGATTAAATTCATTGACAAGGATAGCAAATTAGATGACGACCTAGATGATCTTGAGGCACTATTGGCTAGAAGGATACCAAGATGAAAAGGAAAATACAATGGTAAACTTCCTATAATATTTTTTACATGTAACAAAGTTGGTCATATTGTTGCAAGATGTCTTGATAGAGATGAGGAGGAAAGGAAAGACAACAAATATTGAGGAAGGAGAGATAATAGAGAAAATCAAGGTAACAAAGAAAACAAGGGAAAAGGTAATAAATCTTGTTATATTGATGATGAAGATGGTTCTAATAGTAATTTTGATGATCATGATGAAGAAGTTGTTTATGTTGCAATCAAAGATGAACCTAATAAAGATGAGAAAAATACTCTACTTTCATATGTGAGTAAGAATAATAAATGGATAATTTATAATGGTTTCTCACATCATATAATTGGTGACACAAGTAAGTTTGAAAAGTTAGAACACTATAATGGTAGTTGTGTTAATTTTGGAAATGATGCACCATGTTATGTGAAGGGTAAATGGTCAGTTATATTGAATGACACAATCAAATGTGATAATATGTATTGGGTTGATGGTTTCAATTATAATCTATTGAGTGTGGTACATTTGAATAGTTCAAGCTATTGAGTTGAATTATAATAATAATAAAAAAGGCAAATATCTATGATGCTACTGGTGAATTGATTGGAAGTGGAGAGAAAATAAGAGGTAACTTGTTCTCTCTAGACCTATCTTAAGATACATGTCTATTTGAAGAATTTGAAGATGTTTGGTTATGACATAAGAGGCTATTTCACATAAACTTTGATAATTTGGTGAACATTAGTAAGATGAAAAGAGTAACAGGGTCACCAAGGTTAAAAAAACACAATAAGGTGATGTGCAAATAATGTCAAATGGGGAAAATGAGAAAGTCTAGTTTAAAGAGGAACACCTTTTTTCTAATGATACTTTGGAGTTGGCTCATATTGACTTATGTGGTCCTATTGGAGTTAAAAGCTATTTTGGTTACAATTAATTTATCTTATTTTTTGATGATTTCTCTAGAATGATGATTGTGATATTTCTTAAAGAAAAGTCTCACGTTTAAAAAATGTTTAGTGGTATTTGGCTAGTGTTGAAAAGGAGACAGGTAAAAATCTAAAATGCTTGAGATCAGATAGAAGAGGTGGATTCATATCTAAGGAGTTTAATACATTCTGTAATGAAAAAGGATTCAAAATATAGATCTCTACACCAAGGACTCTACCACAGAGTGGGATAGCTGAAAGAAGAAATAGATCAATCATGGACTGTGCAAGAACACTAATGATGGAAAAGAGTATTGGAGAGAAGGTGTAAGTATTATTGTTTACACACTAAACTTATTTCAAGTCAAGAAAGGTAGAAACAAAACACCTTTTGAAATTTTGTATAGTTATGCATCTAATGTCAAAGAGTGTTTCACAAAAGTATTGGAGAAGTAGAAGTATTGTTGTTTATACACTAAACCGAGTTCAAGTCAAGAAAGGTACAGACAAAACACCTTTTGAACTTTGGTATGGTTATGCACCTAATGTCAATTATTTCAAAGGTTTTGAAGACAAGTGTTATATATTGAAAGATTCAAGGCATGGAAAACTTGATGCAAAGAATGATAAGGTATATTCCTAAGATATTCCACTAGAATAAATGCATACAATTGTTTGAATTCTAACACTAACAAAATTGTGGAAAGTGCAAATGTTAGAGTTGATGAATTTGCAGAAAAGAATTAAGAAGAATGAAAGAAGGAACTTGAGTATTTTAGAATCATGTTTATATCTATGAAGGAGAACCTATTACATTATCTAAACCTAAGATGTTGACTACCAAACTATATGCATGGAAACCTAACCTATTAGGAGCATGTGTAAACAAGCAAATATTAGTAGCATGTACATATCAAAGATTTAAAACAAAATGGAAAGAAACTAATGTTAGATTTAAGTTTTAAAACTTGAAGCAACTAAAAAATAAGAGTTCACACACAACATCAAAGTACCTCAAAAAGAGCACTCATAAGAGGCCTTGTTGGTGTGCTTAAGTGTGGGGGATGTGGATGTGCTCTCTCAAATACAACTATGGATTGAATCCCAATGATATAAAGATGAGTATGACTACAAATCTATGCTAAATGAGTGAAGGAATGCTTTCAAGAAATGGCTATGAATAAGCCAACCTTAGGAGGATTCAAAGAGGATTTGAGGTGAAAGATGAAATGCAAGAATGGAAGCTAAATTACCAATGCAAACAAAGAAATTTAAATAAAGTACCAAAGATTAGTGCAATACCTAAAAATAGCTATAAGCTCTAGAATGAAACTAACATGTTAAAAATGAAAATGAGATAGATGAAAAATGCTTGAGACAAGGGCTATAGTTATAGGTTTGAGAGAGGCCTTGGGGAGGTGGCATCCATGTGGCATCCATATAGGTGCCACAAGGAAGACACATGGGCTAAAGGAAGAGTCATGCAAAAGTAAAAAATAGCTTTTATGATTGAGAGGCTCAAGGTGTGCGCACACATGTGTGAGCAACCTTGAGGGAAGGAGTGGGGGACAAAGGTGTAAGAGTGCCCTTTGGAGAGTTTAATGAAGGGGAGGCTCCATGAGCCTTGTGTTGCTCACACATGTGTGAGCAACCAATTAGTTGCTAAAAAGGTGATTTAAAGAGGTTTAGGATAATAAAGTGGTATTAGTTAATGGATAGGCTTAGGAGGTGAGAGTGATGGGTGTAGACTAGGTTTTAGCAGGTGATTAGGATTAAATTAAATAAGATTTAACTTAATCATAGGATTAAATAATTTAATAAAGTGGAGGGAATTAAATAAATTAGAATTTATTTAAAAGGGGATTTATGGAGCATCAAGCATTAAATAAATTTAATACATTAGAAGGGAAGTATTTAAATTAAATTTAAATACATTAGAAAAATGAACCTATTTAATTAAATAAGTAGAAGAATATGAAAAATATAATTAATTAATTATAATATCATAAGAAATATTAAATAGCATTTGGGATGATTTTAAGCATCTACATTTTGCCCCTCTTTGATGTGATATCAGAATAATATTATATCAAAGAATAGAAAATATAGGTTTCCATAGAAAGGATAGGAGTCCTACGAGATGTGTCATAGTGATGACATGGTAGAAGGGTGCCCCCTCACAAAAATGGAGCAAAAAAAAAAAAGATGGGCAATTTTCGCGAAAAGGTCTTTAGAAGAAAAGAAATGGTTGGTTGGGAACAAACGGGAGGTCGACATGGTCAAGAAAAGAGAATAGGCTCAAAAGGGGACCTTGAAGGGCCTATATAAGCCTACTATGGGCTCAAGGAAGGGTCATTTGTACACCAAGAGCATAGAACTAGAGCAAAGATGGATTTGATCGAGAGATTACAACTTGGAGAGCACTTTTGGGAGCACCAGAGGTCAGTTGAGATGGGTCCACTGATAAGTCAACTATCCCAACTTGTCAAATTTTGGATTATGAATTTAATTTTTTCATATATTGCTCATTAGATGGAGAGAAAATTGGGTTGGGGCAGAGACAACAGTTCTCTACTCTATCGTCTTTGTAGACAACAAAATAGGGGTTAGGGCTCTGTAGAGACTACAAGATTCATCATGTCGTTTGTGCAGATGCCACAAGGGGGAAAAGAGGGTGTGGGGATGGGTCAAAGATGATGATCTACATTTCATCATCTCCATAGACAATAATCAAGCAACCACTAGTGGAAAACTAGTGTCGATGTAGTTGCTAGAGATGACAAATCACTATCTCCATAGATTGTAATCTCCACTGATCCACATCTACGTGGATTGGCATCTTCTTTGATTTGGATGAATCAAAAAAATCAAGCTATAGGATTATCAAGGGGGAAAAAAACTAGGATGCCCCATGCTTAGGGAAGCAAAATGAGAAGGAAGATAATAGATATATTGACCATTGCATGTTTGTACAATAGATGGCAATGGTGATATTTTAGTTGTGGGAGCACTACCCATTGATGATGGTGTTAGGAGATTTTCATGTCCCCTTTTCAAATAATTAAAAAATAATAATCTTTGCTAAGGCAGGCAGGCCCAAGAAAGTGAAGTTTCGGAAAAAGGGGGTTAATCTTTGGAAACCGTTGGACTCATAAATGAAAATTATTATTAAAATATGTTTCATTAACCTCTCTTGGACGTGAGTTACAGTTATGCCCTCTTTTAAGGGGTTTGGAGGCATTTTGGGTAGATACGAGAACTTGATTTTTGCTCATTCTTTGTTATTCTTCAGAGGCTGCCAAACCTGTGGAGAAGGAGACCCAAGAACAGGAGTTTGCAGGTTTCTAGGGAGACCCAAGAACGAGAGTTTTTAGGTTTCTAGGAAGGCTAAGGATGGGAGTTTTAAGTCATTCCACGTGCATGCTCATACAGAGTTTGCCTTTGTCCTGAAAAGTGTAGATTTGTGGATTTTTGGGTGTGTTTTTTGCATGAGTTTGGTGTTTTCAGTTGAGCATTTCATATCAGTTTTGGTTGCTGCTGTATTTCAGACTTTAAGCTATTAAAATAGAGCTGAATATATGTATTGGGACGTGATTAAACTTTTGAGATAGTTTATTAGTGTTTTTGTGGTGTTTTCGAGCATTTTTGTGTTAATTTTGGGAGCCCGATGAGCATAGTTTTTGTCCTGCATTTGTGAGCTGTTGTGTAAAGGCTATATAGATCTAGAAATTTCATTTTGTAGGCTGTTATGCTGCTGAAAAATCTGTAAAAATGGCCATTTTCAGATTTATTAATAATAGCTGAAGCTGTGAAGCTTTTGGCACCATTTCTGGCATACCCGATTTGGGGTTTCTTGAGAAATTTGGAGGATCTTTGTGATATCAGTTGTTTGATTTTGAAAATCTTATTAGAGGCATGAAATACCATATAAAATCAGAAAAGGGACATTTTAGTGGTATCAGATCCATGATCTTGCCAGCCTGAGGGTTTGTAGAAGTTGCATGTCAGTTTTGACAACTACCCAGATCTTGCATTTCAGTTTTTAGAACTACCCAAATCTTGCATGTCATAATTTATGGTTGCACGTTGCTTCTAATCAGCTGCATGTCAAAATTTATGGTTGTATTATACTTCTAATCATTTTCATGTTAGTTCTTGGTGAATTTGGTGGTTGTAGAAGTTTGCATTTCAGTTTTGACAAGTACCCAGATCTTGCATGTCAGTTTTGACAACTACCCAGATCTTGCATGTCATAATTTGGTGGTTGCATATTGATTCTAATCAGTTGCATGTCCAAATATATGGTTTCATGCTAATTCTAATCATTTTCATGTTAGTTCTTGGTGAATTTGGTGGTTGTAGAAGTTTGCATGTCAGTTTTGACAACTACCCAGATCTTGCATATCATAATTTTGATGGTTGCATGTTGCTTCTAATTAGTTGCATGTCCAAATCTATGGTTGCATGCTACTTCTAATCATTTGCATGTTAGTTCTTGGTGTTTGAAGAAGTTATATCCTATTGGGGTTACACTCTACTTTATCCAGAATGGACAGGTATAGTACAGAGTCTTAGAGGGAACGATCTTGGACAATTGATAGCCAGAGTCAAAATAGTAGAAAGGATGGTTATTTAGACATTCGAGATAAACTTATGAAAATAATCCATGACATGTCTAAACAGTTGGTTGAGCACCACCGTATAATGAATGACATGTTATCTGACCCAGCTAAGGTGGATAAGTTGACTGGATTTCTATTTGGCAGATTTTCTCACAGGACAGATGACACAATTCCCAAGAACTTGCATGAGGAGTTTGAGAAACTAGCTGATAGCCAGGTAGAGGTCTCAGATTCTATTCTGCCACAGGAGGTGGTGGGAAAGGATATTACACAGATTGATAGTAACGGTCAACTTGATACTCAAATTGAGACAATTGTTTACAGGTTGTCAAAGGGTGATGACACAGGTATTCAAGATGGTATAGTTACAACAGGCAGTGACTACAGTGTAGTGGGTTCAGATGATGATTATGAGGATGTTGTAGTGCAGGATGGTGAGATACCTGGTAGAGATGAGCAAACATTGAGCATTCATGACTTTGCTGAGAAAGAGTACCAGGCACAGTTAGATGCTTCATCACATGAGGTTGAGGCAGGTAGTACTTCACATGATTTATCCCGCCAGCTGAAGGTGAGTGAAGATAGTATTTTGACTTCATTATCTCATCATGATAGGTATGTGGAATTAGTTGGTATTGGTCATATTACTCAAGTGAGGATTTTTCTTGAGTTACCAGCTGATTCTAGTTTACAGATATGGACTCAAGATTGTTATATTGGCATTTGGGATTCAGTTGACAAGAGATCTTTAACACTTTTTGGTAGCAGTGTTTGTTTGGGTGCTATCATGGATTTGATTAGAAGATTGCACGGTGTTGTCTTTTCTTGTGCTAGCAGCTTGTCTAATGTTGGTATTAGTTTTTATACACCGATGTTGGGCTTTGTTCATATATCTAGTCGACCATACTTGCTAGAATGTGTTGATGATATTTCATATTTGGCAGTGTGTATAGATGAGTCCCAGGATCATATTGGCATTGATGACATCCAGGAGGATGCACTGGGCAATTTTGAAGACTTAGTTTCCTTGGGTATAGAGGAGTTGGACAACAATGCTAATGTTTTTGATACTCTGTATGTTGATATGAGTTTTAGATTTGATTCACAGGATATGGATGGTAATACTCTAGAGACTAGTAACTTTGAGGATACTCCTTTAGACAGTGCATCAGAGGAGGTTTGTAGGAGACAGTCAAGCCAGTGCCATTATGTGTCTAATCAATTGAGAGTTAGTGACCAAGACATTGCTATCACTTGCCAGCATTTCGATGCTGCTCGTCAGTTGTTAGTAGTTTATGGATGGGGTTCTCCTACTAGTGATGAGCAGGGAGGCAATTATCTTTCCTTGACAGAGTTCCACTCTTTATGGGAGGCTATCTAGATTATGAGATAGGATTATATGCAGTTGGTAGCTGACAGAGATTATCTTATGAAGTGGGGCAGTACAGCATATGATGCATTGTTGGCCAAGGAAGATGAGGTGAGTGAGCTTACTGAGCAACTTGTGGTGACTTCTGAGATTCTTGAGAGTACACAGTTGGCTTTCAAGGAGTCACAGTTTCATTTGGCTAAGGTGACCATGGAGTTAGAGCGACTACAGTCTTCACCTGATTCTATACAGTCACAAGCAGTGGTGTTTGGTGATCCGAGGATGTCCATGGCCGAGATTGTCAGAGACAGTGGAGATGGGGATGCATCCATTTTTGATACTAACATTGGAATATCAAGTTCATTCCCACTAGAGTTAGGTTCAGTTGAGTTGGGTGTTGTAGCAGATTGTTGTATGCCTGACATGGTGGTGGCCTCTAGTATTGATGGCATAGAGACTAGATATTTATCAAAGATCATGTGTGATGTTGGTGAGTCGGCAGTTGGCATGGTTCCTACTAGTAACACTACTCCCTTGGTGATATCTTTGGAGGTAGTAGTTAGTTCCAACATGGTTAATGATCAATTGCAGTTAGTTTCATCTAGATTACAGTCTGAGCCACTGACTGAGATTGGTGCATTCTATCGGCATTACACTGTAAGGTACGCTCATCAATTTACCTTTGATGACCATGTTGATGAGATTATGATACAGAGATGTACTTTGGTTCCTAGTGCTTATCATCAATTATGGATTAGTTTGATGCCTCGGGATGAGAGTTGTGATGGGCACGACATGGCGATAGGTCCTGCAGTTGATAGCTTGATAATACATGACTTAGAGCAGGAGTTTTGGAGTGATGCTTCAACAGGTGTTGTTATTGATTCTACTCCTTTGGCTATGACATCTCTTAACTTAGCTAGTGATCAGTCACAGTGGGTTACATCACTTGTTCATGGTGAGCTGTTGACTGAGGTTGGTTTTTTTAATCAACATTATATTGTAGGGTATGTACATTAGTTAGCAATTGATCCTTGTGTTGAGGAGTTGATGGCAGGAAAATTTGGTTTGGGTTCCATTTCTTTTTGTTTATCTTGTGATGGCTTTTCACCATCAGGGGTGCATGGGAGTTATGGTTATGAGACAGTGGCCGATGATCTACAGAGTTGTGTTGACTGCAGGAGTTGTACAGTGTGTGGATTCTCCATACTTGGTATAGTTTCATTTGAGAACATTCACCATTGTTGCAGAGTTGGATTGTACATTTCGTATAGGCTAGTGGAATGCATTGATGGTATTTACTGTGTTGGTAGTCCACTTCACTTAGGTTTTGATGTTCTAAGAGTTTGTGTCTCATGGGTTTCTAACTGTGGAAGTTGTGATTTTGGAGTTTGGTTGAGTTATAATTGTCAGTTTGATTATGGATTCCTCTTGGTCATATTGCAGAGGATATTGCGGGAGCCTGTGTTAATTGGTAGTAGTATAGTTCATGACTACATTTGGGATCCAGGTGGATTGATTGGTTTATTGTTCATCCATTGCTTGAGGACAAGAAATGTTTGGGAGGGGAAGACTTTTCATGTCCCCTTTTCAAATAATTAAAAAATAATAATCTTTGCTAAGGCAGGCAGGCCCAAGAAAGTGAAGTTTCGAAAAAAGGGGGTTAATCTTTGGAAATCGTTGGACTCATAAATGAAAATTATTATTAAAATATGTTTCATTAACATCTCTTGGACGTGAGTTATAGTTATGCCCTCTTTTAAGGGGTTTGGAGGCATTTTGGGCAGATACGAGAACTCGATTTTTGCTCATTCTTTGTTATTCTTCAGAGGCTGCCAAACCTGTGGAGAAGGAGACCCAAGAATGGGAGTTTACAGGTTTCCAGGGAGACCCAAGAATGGGAGTTTGCAGGTTTCTAGGAAGGCTAAGGATGGGAGTTTAAATCCATTCCATGTGCATGCTCATACAGAGTTTGCCTTTGTGCTGAAAAGTGTAGATTTGTGGGTTTTTGGGTGTGTTTTTTTGCATGAGTTTGGTGTTTTCAGTTGAGCATTTCATATCAGTTTTGGTTGCTTCTGTATTTCAGACTTTAAGCTGTTAAAATAGAGCTGAATATATGTATTGGGACGTGATTAAACTTTTGAGATAGTTTATTAGTGTTTTTGTGGTGTTTCCGGGCATTTTTGTGTTAATTTCGGGAGCCCGATGAGCATAGTTTTTGTCTTGCATTTGTGAGCTGTTGTGTAAAGGCTATATAGATCTAGAAATGTCATTTTGTAGGCTTTTATGCTGTTGAAAAATCTGTAAAAATGGCCATTTTCAGATTTATTAATAATAGGTGAAGCTGTGAAGCTTTTGGCACCATTTCTGGCATACCCGATTTGGGGTTTCTTGAGAAATTTGGAGGATCTTTGTGATATTAGTTGTTTGATCTTAAAGATCTAATTAAAGATTGGAAATATCATACAAAATCAGAAAAGGGAAATTTCAGAGATACAATCATGGAGGCAAAGTGGGTTCATGTGAGACTATGCAATTTGGAGCATATTCATGAGTGGCCGGATCTAAGAGCACACTTAGTGCAGATGTTAGCACTGATAGAGTGGTGGCATACACCAACTTCGATCTTCCATTTTCCTACTAGAGAGGAAACAATGACTCTACTTTATGTGTAGTAGATTCTTTGAATGCTGAACCATGGGAGGTATCTAGAGTATGTTCTAGAGAGTGCAGATCCCTACCTACAAGAGTGCTCGAGCACCGATGATAGAGGCTACCAATCTAGAGATTGTGGTTGATATGGTGAGAGACATTAGAGAAGAGGTTGTCACAACTTGCACTCTACCTAGCCTCACTGATATGGAGGATGGTTCTATACCATGCAAGGCATGGGTTTTCCATTGATTGGACATGAATACTGAGCACTCTATTAGAAAATGAAAGCACAATCTTCTGTTGGGGTTAGAATATCTTGGCTAAGTTGTAGCATGATCTACACATGTGTTACTATAGGGCATAGTGGACCCTAGGCCCAAGATTGACATTACTAATGGTGTGGTCATGGGAGCACATAGGTGTGATGCACCTCATTATGAGGCATGAGACTTGATAGCTTGGGGAGCCATTAGCATGTCAATATAGGCCACTGATCCAGTACACCTTGACTAAGTTAGTCAAATTTTGGAGGAGATGTTTGGATGAGATCATCATGTTTGACTAGACACCATATGATGGCATTGAGTGGTGGGGGACTACCTTAGTAGTAAAAGGAGAGGATGACATTGAGGATCAACTCTACCTCCTTTACACTCAGATAGACTATTAAATCATTGGTCAGACTGTACACATTATGATGAGATACATGCACTCTAGGATACAATGATAGTTCAGGAAAGTGTAGGATGTTGTGCTTGATAGAGTCCTATATCCAGTGGTATCCTATGAGTATGCAAGATTATGGGGTTTTGAGACCATGCTGAGATTGGCAAGGATGTCATGGAAAAGTATGTAGCCAATGCCTTAGGTGCATGGAAAGGATTAGAGGGATATAGGAATGACACCTATATATACACAGTAGTGGATGGTTCATCATCCTGTGTAGCTCATAGTACCAAGAGGTCCACTAGTAGTAGAGCACACATAGGGTGAGGGAGATAGGGTAGGAGATGGGGCATAAACAAAAGTGGTACCATCGCCACCATAGGGAGCATGGTATGGTCCTTAGAGGGGAGGATTGGTACCAGTAGGGTAGGTTTCATCACTAGGGCCATAGTGATAGGGGCCATGGCCAAGGCTACAAGGATAGAGGCCATAACTAGGGCCATTGGGGCCACCACCAGAGGTAGAGGCAGAGGCTAGGAGGGTAGAGTGGGTTAGCCTCCAAAAAGAGGTTACCCAGCTATAGGATGAGGTATAGGTAGAGTGAGGTAGGGTAGACAGTTCCCAATAGGCCATGGTAGCACTATAGGCTACGGTACAAGTAGAGCAAGCAAGAGCAGACAGTACCCAGGAGGCCTTAGCAACACTGCAAGCTTGGATAGATGTAGGAGAGTTTAGCGATCTCACCATGCAAGCTGAGATGGATGAGCTAGTAGAGATAGACACTCTATAGTAGGAGGTGGACACCCTATAGGTAGAGAGGAAGAGACAGCAAAGGCAGGTGGATGAGTATCCCAGCCAGCGTGATATCACCCAATAGATGGTACAACCTAGGGGAGTGATGGCTGTAATGTAGGAGGTCGTGATTGTATGCCAACATGAGGCACAAGTTTTGTGAGAGGAAATCTACTAGAGGTCTTTGTATCATGATGTCATGTTGATAGAGCATTGCCAACCATATTTTTAGGATTCCCTGTGTTCATGGACCATAGGGAGCCACTAGAGATTAGAGTAGTCAATTAGACAAGGGAGGCCTCCATGAGGAGGGGGTATATGAGGGGATAGGCCCTCATAGCCAACTCCATAATTTAGATAGTGAGTAGTTTTTTTGACATAGTGATGCAGATGTAATGATTTTTTGATGATGCATTATGCATGATTTTCTACATGATTCTTTTTGTATACAAATTGTACATAGACACTTTTTTTTTAATATATGACATGATTTGATGAGCCTATATGTATATGGATGATTGTCTCTTATGCATCTGATGTCTATGATGTTGTTATTGACATTGTGATGCAGGATGTGTGTGATGTTATGTTTCTTATGATGCATATATGATGACTAATGTGTGGATGATGTGGGTCCTATGGTGATATATGAGATGTATGCACTTTTTTATTGTATGGATTTACTATATGCTTTGTGAGATGTATCATGACGTATATGTTACTAAATATAATGGGAAGAATGTATATTCTTAATGTAATGAATAATGGGATCTAATAATGAATGAAATGTCTAATGCAATGAATGTACTAATATAAAAATGAAATGTATCCTAAATAAAAATGTTAGTAACATAAAAGGATTCTAATTATGAATGCAAAATGAAATTATGCAAATTTAAAGTGTAAATATGAACAATGGAAATGTAATATGAATTAACCTAATGAATGGACATGTGTCAAACTTTTCACTCATAGGAATCAAGTAGTTTAGCATAGGAGGGGGGAATAAATAGAACCATTTTCTCAAGAAAGGTGTAATGAAATCTTATGTGATATGAATCCTAGCTACATGATACCGAGGGATTTAGTTGTATCTATATTGGAGAGCACACCCTAGTTTAATTTTGCAAAATGATTTATGCACCATATTCTATAGAAGCATAAATGGCATGGTTCCTTTGTGTGAACTAGATTCTCAACACAATAGATACTTTAGGATGATATATGTAGTTTGCATAGTCATGATGGAACAAATGTCATATATGCCTTGGAGAGGTCTAGACACACCCAAAGTCTTTTTAGGGATCTTTGGTGGAAAGTGTGCTAACCCATTGCCCCCAATGAGCAATGCATAATCATAACTCAAAACTAACATATATGTACTACAAGCATCAAAAAATAGATCATACCAAAAACAACACATGTAGTTAGTTGGAGTCATTCAGGTGATACCAAGATATGGAAGATCAAGGCACATCGTAAAAGGCTACTACTAACACACAAAATGAAATCAACTAAAAAGAAACTACATGACCAAGTAGTCATTTAGTCTACAGTTTCTACCAAGAATGTTAAATCCCAAAGGTGAAGGTTGTAATGTCATGTATAGGAAGGACTCATCCAAAGGTGAAGGTCATAATGCCACATATAGGAAGGATCCATCCTAGGAAATTATGTTTGTTTGATGTTGTTGTCATAAATTTTTGTTGGCAAGGGCTATGAAAATAATAATTATCTTGAATCATTATGTCTCAAATGGTGATTTTGTTTAAGTTTTGTTGCAGCCACTTTTGTGGGAAAAAGCTTAGTGTAATGGGATTAGGACAAACACTCAATGGAAAAATGCCTTGTGGACTAGAGGTCTTTGAAAAGATGGAAGTGGATGCCTCGTAGAAAAGAGGTCTTTTATTGGATGCATGGAAAGCACAAGTCAGATGGGACTTCTACACAAATATGGGATGAAATGGTGGAACATGGTGAAGTGAGATGAGCCTTATAGATAATGGACCTTACAACTCTTTTCAAGAAGTTTTTTTTATTTTTAGTCATTTCTTTAGGAACATTTTACAAATTTCTTTTGGAGTTTTCTAATTTTCTAATTTTTTTGTATTTTTTGGAACTATAACAACACTATATAGGAATTGCAAGACTCAAGCATAGAACTACTTGGGGTGTTGGATATTTATAGGCTTAGGGAGTAGATCTCCCTCTGAAGTGGTAATCTAATATGCCCCAGAACCATATTTGGCTATAATGATAAATGAACAAAGCCAATTAGCTTCAAATTTTCCTTTCTTTTCACAATTCCAAAGGTTCCTCATGATCTGTTGCAAAAATAAGTCACTCACCTCAATTCTCAAGGTCTGACTCTTTTGTGAAACTAAAGCTAAAGGAAATTTTGATACACACAGAGGTGGTTTAGGGCATTGAGGCATCTCTCATTGAGGAGTTGTAGCTCTTGCAAGCAAGAAACTTGATATTCTTCTTCAGACATCAAATTCTTGAGAGAGATTCTAAGGGAAGGGAGCTCAATCTTGATGGGTAAAATAGCCTCAAAACCATAAACAAGGGAAAATGGAGTGGCTCATGTGGGGGTATGGATGGAGGTGTAGTAGGCCCAAAGGGTGAGAGAAATTTGGAGTTGTTGGTCATGGCCAGCTACATCAACAGTTTCTTTAGGATTTTAAAAATCTTTTTATTGGTTGCTTCAACTTGGCCATTTCCTTGGGGGAAGTAATTGGTAGAAAAATGCTGGGTGATTCTAAATTTCCTCCACAATGTGAAAACTTCCTGATTTTTGAATGGAGCTCCATTATCAGTCATGATGTCTTAAGGTATACCAAAGTGATAGATAGTGTAGTTCAAGATGAACTTTGAAACCTATTTTCTGGTGGTGTAGGTTAATGAGATAGCCTTGACCCACTTTTTGAAATACTCAATGGTGGCAACAATATACTCATGGCCATTTGTAAAATTTGGATATATTTGACCAACAAGATAAAATCCCCAAATGGAAAAGGGCCATGGTGTGATGGTGGGTTGAAGGTCTTGGGTAGGGGCGTGTATCAAATCTCCATATTGCTAACAAGGAACACATATTTTCACAAAATGATAGGCATCCACTTCCATAGTAGGCCAATAGTAACCCATTCTAAGGAGTTTTTTTTTGCTAACATAAGACCACTAGAATGGGCACCACAAATTCCTTGGTGAACCTCCTCTAATTCCATTCTAGCTTTATCTACATTGGGACATTAGAGGAGGGTTCCATCAAAGTGTTTTCTAAATAGTGTATCACCTAGAATAGTAGATCAGGCAATGTGATAGATGAAGGTTTTTCTTTGGTTTTTGGAAAGGGATATGGGGATTTTTTATGATGAATATAGGAAAAAATGTTGGAGTACCATGGAGTCTCAGGACCGACAATCTCACACACCAGCTCTAACTTAGGTTGCTCATAACCAGGAAGAAAAATATTCTCAAGAAGAAACTCACACTTAGAACTATACTAAGGCATGGCAATCATGGAGGAAATGGTGGCCATGACATCTTTTGCATTATTATTAGTCCTTGGTATTTGTTAAAAGACTATCTTAGTGAAGTGTTGTTTAAGATCTTCAACTATCCGTTGATATGGCAACAACTTTTCATCCTTTGTTTGGTATTCATTTGTAACTTGTTTAACGACCAATTGAGAGTCTGCAAAGACAAGAAGGCTCTTGATATTCCATCATATATCATGATGGAGCCCTATTACTAATCCTTCATACTCAAGTATGTTTTTTGTGTAAGGGAATGGAATTTTATAAGACTTAGGAATAAGGTCTCCTTGCGGTGTAATAAACAAAATGCCTACCTCCAATTCCTTTTGTGTGTAGGAAACATCAAAATATAATTTTCATTGTGTACTAGAGGTAACAATCATAATTGTGTCATCTGGAAAATCTACTATAATAGGATGGTCTCCTTGAAGAGGAGCTTCAACAAGCTAGTCTACAATTACTTGTCCCTTAATGGTCTTGAGATCCTTATAGACAATGTCAAATTTTCTTAAAATCAAGACCCATTTTGTAGCTTGATCAGTGAAAGAAGCTTTTGATAGCAAATATTTGAGTCGATCTATCTTGACAATGATGTGTGTAGTATGATTAAGCATATAATGGCATAGTTTTTGCATGCAAAAGACTATGGCCAAACAAGCTCACTAAATAGTAATGTAATTCAACTCATAGCCAACTAATATTTGACTGAGATAGCATATGGCTTGCTCATTACCTTTGTCATCTACTTGTGTCAAAGGAGCACCTAAGGCATTTAAAGTGGTAGAAATGTATAGAATCAATGGTTATCCTACAATTGGAGGGACAAGAACTGGTGGATTAGCCAAGTATACTTTAACTTTCTCAAATACTTTCTAATATAGGCAATCCCATTGAAACTTAGTGTCTTTTTGAAGAAAATGTTGGAGTGGATGAACCTTATCTGATGATTGGGACATAAATTATCTGATAGATTGTAGCCTTCCTTGAAAAATATAAAGTTATTTCAACGTAGTAGGTCGAGGCATTTCCATTATGGCTTTTACTTTGGTAGGATCCACCTCAATGCCTCTTCTTGACACTATATAAGCTAACAACTTGCCTAATTTGACCCCAAAAACACACTTCTTTGGATTAAGATGCACTTTATATTTCTCCAACCTTTTAAGAATTGTGATGAGCATATCAATGTGGGAATCACATGTCTTGGACTTTCCTATAATGTCATCAACATAGTCCTCCATTATGACATGCAGAAGATCATGGAAGATTGTAGTCATTGCATGTTGATAGGTGGCGCCAGCATTCTTCAAGCCAAAAGGCATGACTTGGTAACAAAAGGTTCCCCATGGGGTAGTAAATGCCATTTTATGTTGATCTTCTTTTGCAATTTTGATTTGGTTGTAACCAAAGAAACCATCCATTAAAGACAATATTTCATGTCCAAAAGTCAAATCCACTGTGATGTCTATGTTAGGAAGTGGAAAATCATCATTAGGACATGTAAGATTTAAATCTCAAAAATTTGAATAGATGCAGATGCCCCCAGATGCTTTCCCTATAGGAACAATGTTGGAAAGCCACTCAAGATAATCAATAGGTTAGATGAATTTTGCCTCTAGTATTTTCTATAGCTCTGCTTTGACCAAAAATGCTACCTTAAGATGCATCTTGCACAAATTTTGTTTCCTAGGTTTAATCTTTGGACCTACTACTAAGTGATGCACAACCAAATCTGTGTCTAAACCAGACATTTCTTTGTATGTCCATGCAAAATGATTGTTCCTTTTTGTAGGAAATCAATCATCACTTTTTGTTCTTCTAGACTTAGGGTATATGCAATGTAGGTGATTTGTGGGTTATCTACCATACCTAAGTTAACTAGAATTGTGTCCTCATTCAATATAGATGACTTTTCTAGTGGTAAAGATCTAAATGGAAAGTCAACCTCTCCCTCTTCTAGCACCTCTAGGAGGTTTTCACTAGAAGATGTGTCCTTTATTTTGTCTTTTTCTTCATCCAAAAGTGCTCCAAAAGAGTTTTCGCTAGAGGATGTTTCTTCTATTTTTTTATTTTGATTTTATTTTTCACTTTTGTGCCTAAGAGAGTTGACTTGGCTACTAAATTAGGCTTCCTCGTTATATTGGATCTCATGTTCATAATCTTGGAGATTCTTAAGGCCAAAGAGTGTCATCACTGCTTCGTCAAAGTCACAGATATCAAGAGATTTTGATGTATCCTGAAGGTCCCAGTCTATCATGTCAGGGTTGGCAAGGGTTAAGTCAGTAGATGAAAGGTCAGCTATGGTAATGGCATGGACATAATTATCTAGGTCATCTTCAATATATTGAAAGAGGACTTCAAATAATTCCTCCTCCTCTATCTCAAAATTAGGTTTAACCATACAATAGTTGTCAGCAAATGACACCTTGGGTTTAATGGAGCCCAAACCACATCCTTTAGGATAGCTATTAGCCTCAAGGGGTTGTCTAATTCCATCTTATTTATGCCCAAAGTTGGTGCCATGATATGCCTTGTTTTCAATGATGGGAGGAGCCTTAACATACTTATCTTTAGGGAATTCCACAAGCTCATCTTTTCCATCAAAATATAGCCAATCTAAGATTTTAGACTCCATGTGTTCATCACTAAGTGAACCCCAATGTTCAAGTGTTGTCTTATTAACATGCATAGTATCCTTATTTGTAGAAGGTGTTATTTGTGAAAGTTTTTCAAAGAATCAAGGGGAGAGTGGTAGTTGTCCAACACACAAGGCATTTTCAAACTTATACTCTCCCTTTCTTGGGTCAGCAAAAGTAACCTTCTTCATTGTAGTGTTGACTTTAATGTCTGCAACCTTCTCTTTTCCTTTACAAGAACTAGAATCAATATTGGATAACTTTGGTATTGTTGTGGAAGGTGATTTTGTTATTGTGAGAGATCTAGGTATAACCTTAGCAAACTCACTAACTAGACAAAAATTTGTTAGGGAATCTTCCAATCTCTTACAAAAAGAAAAAGGTAGAGGATGTCCTAGAATTGTGACCTCTCTTCGTTGATGGGGAATTTAAAGCATTGATGATATGTAGATGGAAGCACTTTGAGTGTATGTATCTAGGGTCAACCAAGCAAGATGTTATATGGAAAGTCCAAATCTATGACATGGCATCTAGTGTTTATGGTAGTTGGCCCAACCTTTAGTGGTAACATGATAACTCCTTTTGATTCTCTTTCTCTTTCATCATATGCTTTGATTTTTATCCTTTTATTGACATCTGGGAGGTCTTCTAGAAGCCCCAAGAAATGGATCATCTTCAATGTACAAAGGTTCAAACGAAATCCATTATCTATAAGGACTCATTTTATTTTATGTCATTTTATAAGGACTTCAATGTGGAGCAACAAATTGTGGTGTTGATTAGGACCTTGGAAATAGTTTTTTGTGAAGACAATGTGTTGTTGTGTGGAAAGATTTCTAATCATGGTGGTGAATTGTGATGCACAATGTTTTTAGGAACTCGAGATTCTAAAAGAGCAGTCTCTAGAATTTCCTTATGGATAGGTGAGGTGGTGAGAAGCTCTAGAATGGATATATATGTAGGAGTCTTCTCTAACTAGGATAATAAATCATAGCATGAAGTGGGTCTTTTTGAAATGGATGGTGCAGCAGGTGTATGTGGAACTGATGGATTAGTGGGATTGGGAGTGGTAGCTTGCAAAGTAATCCTTCCCCACCAAGTGGTTGCATCACAATTAGCTGCTTGTAGGACAAGGGTATTTACACGAGTATCCACTTCTTCAATGCAGCCACACATGGAGTCAAAAACACATATATCATTTGTTTCTATTTTATGACACAAGGAGTCAAATCCTAAGATATGATTAGTAGAATAGTCATAGTGTAATGCATTGGATGTGGAAGCTCAGTTGACATTGTTTGATTGTTTTTTCCATTTTTATTTTCATTATTGTGGTTAGGAAATGGCTTTTGAAATATCTTCAATTTAGCATTTTTAGAGGGTGGTTCTCCTTCTACCTCAATTTCTCCATCATCAACAAAATTTTGAATGAAGACTTTGAGTTTTTTTACACTTGTTTGTGCCATGTCCTTTGATGCAGTAGTATTTGGAATATTCATTTTCCCTATACCATTTCAATTTGGGCTGATTTTTATTAAAGGGTCATGTGTTGGAAAACACCATCAAATTTTGATCCACTATTTTTGGAGTATGGCATCCAATGGTTCACAAAAGTTAAAGAACTTAATATTGTGATCATAGTCATGGTTGTAATTGTTGTTGATATTGTTGTTGTTGCAAAGAAATATTGTGTTTGATTATGAGATTACTGATTGTTCTAGTTCTTGTTTTGATTCTAATTGTCATGGTTTGAATTGTTGTTGTTTTGGTTATGATAGTTGTTGTTTTTATTTCCACCTTGTAATTTTTGTACACTATTGACATCAATAACCCCATCATGGGTAACACTTTTGTTTTTGAACCAAAATTTTTCTATTGTTGTTTGTAGCATTATTTTAGGATCAAGAGCTATAATCTTTAATGGAACCCTTGTCTAAGAGTCCATCTTCAATGTTCTTTCCTTTCTTGACTAATGTGGCAAAGTCCTAAGGACTATCCATATTCATGTGAAAAGACATCTTTGGTATTAAATTCTTGATGAATATATCCATAAGGTGGGAATCCTCAATTTTGTATGGCATGTGATTAGCAATATGCCTCCACCATTATAGAAAGTTGGCAAATGTTTCACCATTTCATTATTTCATGTTGCACAAATCACTTAATGAGGCATGATGTTCGATGTTGTAAGAGTATTGTGCTACAAATTTCCTTGTCAAATCATTGAAGGAAGTAATGAAACCTTTGGGTAAGTTCATTAGCCACTCAAGTGCGGGGCCTCCAAGACTTTGTGTGAAGATCCTATTAAGATAATCCTTAGTATAGGCTACTTCTTGACATAAGACAAAAATTCCTTGAGATGTGTGATAGGACATGTTTATCCTATGTATTTGTCAAATTTAAGAATCTAAAAGTTTGGTGGGAATGGTATCATGTTAATGGATTTGTCAAATGGAAAGGGAAAAACTTCCTCAAAAGAGAAATCCTTCGCCCCTTTGTTGTTCATGGTATGGACCAAATTTTGAAGTTCATGCAACTATTGTGCTAGATCCTAGTTTGGTTGCATTTGTGATTGTTGGGAATTGATGAACCCAACTCCAAGGTTGTATGTATTCCCAAACATATTATGAGGTGGTTGAGGTAGTGGTGCACCACTTTGGCCAATGTATTGATATGCAATCATTGGAATTGGCACATATGTTTTCATCATACTTGTTGGCATTTGTAAATAAGAAGAATATATCAATTGTGATGGGATTTCCATTTGTTGTGTAGGTACTTGCCCAATGTTTAAGCATCCTACAATTGGATGTGTCAAGGTTGACTACAAAATGCTAGCATGTGTAGTAGTGTTGGGCATAGCACTAATAATTTGGTGGATATGTTTTGCACATAATTGGAATGTTGGTTAATGTAGGTATGGAGCTATTTCTCACCACAGGTTCTTTTTCCTTGCTAGATGTTTGGGCTATGTTTGAAGTTGGCAATATGGGAGCACCATCCTTGGTAATTTTTCTAAACAAATTGCTCTCATCAAAATGCATAGGGACATTAACACCATCTTTAATCAATTTTAGGAAGATCTTAGTTTTGTTTGCCCCAATAGATTTCTCCAACATTTCCAAGTTGTATGGATCTACAAGGAATTTTTGGACATCACTAGGGATGTTATTATTATCAATGGGATCTTCATCTTTGTACACTTCTTCATCATAATGTGAATTACTCCCTAGAGTGGTATTTTGAAAAGGATTCTCAGGTTGTTATGTGGATGTTAAGCTAGGCATACCAAAGTTTGTACTAGGGGGAAATGTGCTTCCCAATGAGGCTAATCATGGAGGAAAAGGATTCTCCATCTCTTGTTGTCTTAGTGATTCCTATAAATGAGACATAGGATTAAATGTGAGCTTTCTGGATCATTTTTTTACCAAACCAATGGGTGGAAGATTGTGCAAGAAAATAGGAAATGTGAGAGAGCAACTGAACCTTATATGATAAAATGGCCAACAACCTAAATGTAAGCAATAGACCTTGTTAATTTGGAAAACCAAGTTTGATATAGGATAAAAGTATATTTCTACTACCAAAGATGGACAAGTGATCTTTGGGAAAGATATGACACCGAATAGATTAGTTACTATTTGGAGATGGACTTGTGATCCAAAATGCATGATTATAACTATGATAAATGTTTTCTTGTGGATAAAGGTCTAGTGTTGTAATCTTGAAAGTTTCATAACTAAGATTTTTTTATGCCAAAAGAGTAAGGTTCAAATGATCAAGCTCTCTAGAGGAAATTTTGCACATGGAAGACTAGAAATTTTGAAAATGAATTGATATGGAAAATGAAGGTGATATGGTCACTATGACAATAACTCAATCTTCTCTCACTGGAAAAAAAAATCTTAGGTTTACTCCAAGGAAAGTAGACCAATTTTGAAGTTTACCATTGTATAAGATTTTGTCATAACAACCCTATTCAACTTCCTCTTTCTTGATGTCTTTGATAGTGTATTAGAATTTTTTGTCGCTGTGTGCTAGGTTTTTCCTTCCCTTGTAGGTAAATGGTTTGGATAATTTCACCTTCTTAGGTTTGACTTTTTCGGTCATGGTAGGAACAAAACAAACCAAGTTACAAGACCAAGTATGAAAAATTGCAAGTAAGCTTGTGACTAAAAGATCCAATGACTTTCAAATGCTAGACCATGTTAGAGTAATTATTTGTTCTAACTTATTAATTAACTCACTTTGATTTAATTAATTAAGTTGCCTTTTACTCTAGTTTGCTTAAGCTATCTTGTAGGTGCATATAATTAATATTCTATTAATTATATTGTGCAACCCTAGATTTTTTAAGATTTAGTTTCCCTTTTCGAGTTTCATGATTCCTTTATAAGGATTCACCTCTTTGTATTTTATGGATTCACTTATTGGATTATATGAGATATTACTCTTTGCATGTCCATAAGATGGATTTGGCTTTTTGGCCTCCATGATTTTTCCTTGCCTCTGTTCTTTGCTTCATCCATGTGACAGGTTTATGCATGCAGGTGTTCTTGGGAGATTAGTTTTTCACCTAATCTAACATGGTATCAGAGCTAGCTTGCTGCTCGCTGTTCATGGTTTGTTGAAGCGTTTTAGAAGCTGCATTTTTCGTAGCAGTGGGAGGCCGTACAGACTTTTAAAAAATAATTTTGGGGCACTTTGGGCTCAAACGGATGCTTCCATTGGATCCAAAAGGCCGTTTGCAATTAGAATTCATATAAAATTTGTCCATTTTGGACACCGTTGGTCTGGGAGGCAAATTTTTTTGTTCGACACGGCCGTACAACCACTTGCACGTGGATCGAGGCAAAAAATTTTAAAAATTGCAAAAAAAATTAATTTTGCATGGTTTTCAGCCCTGGTGGTTAATAAGCCGCAGCAGAACCGCTAGCGGTTAACCGTTGTGGTCACCACTGGAGGAAACCGCTACCGGTTACCGCTGGCGATTTGCCAGCGGCCCACAGCGGCTCCACCGACGGCTCCTGTCGCGGCCTCGCCACAGCTTTGCCTAGGGTCTGCTCTCCACCCTTTCGCCACCCAGGTACTGCTCCGCCAGTGGTGCGGGGGTGGTGGCCTTTTTTTGTTTTTAAAATTTTTTTTTATTAAAAAAATAATTTTTTCTTGCATCCGGAGGCCCTAGAGGTTTTTTCTCCGTAACTTGAGCATAGGGACGTATTTTTTCGATCCAAAAAATGTACCGAAAAGCTGGTTTTGAGACAGAGATGCTGGTATAGGTGTTTTTGGGTTTTGATGTAGTTTGGTTTCCTGTTTTGGCAGTCAAAGCCGGATGTTTTGTTTTGCACTCCGAGAGGCGTATCTTGAGCTTTCGATCTTCGTTTTTGGACTTCTTTATATTGCTGGAAAGCTCTTTTTGTGCTCTTTCCAATGATGCTAGTTGTTGTTCTAGATTCTATTCCAAGCACATCTTATTCATTCTTTTTCATTTTAGCATTCTGGTGGATATCCTGATTGTTTCAGGTCCGGAGATCGATTTTGTTGCTTTAGTTGTTTCATTTTGGGCTTTACCTTCTGTTGTTTCAGCCTTATATTTTTTTTGATCATTTTTTATATTCATTGTAAGCATCTTTTTGCAATGCATTGAGATAAAGTGCCACCCTTGCATTTTGGGATCCTTTTCATCATTGTGATTCATTGTACTCGCATTGTTTTATAAAGTGCCATGGGGGGGATAGTTGTTTGCCGCTTATAGGCCCTCTTTCTCTAATTTTTCATGCAGTGTCAATGACACATGCCTTTATTAATGTTTTGTACCTCACTCTCGATGTGTTTGGCTCATGTGTTGTAGGAGATTCTTGGCCCATCTTTCACCTCACCTGCCTTAAGGGGAGGTTATATTGTTGTTCTATGCTTCTTTGGTTGATGGTTCATGCCTTCTATTTCCATGGAGGTTCCTTTGGTTGATGGTTTGTGCCTTCTATTTCCATGGAGGTTCTACAGATCAGCATTTTGACAGAGTTTTGCGGTTCTTCATGCTTCAATGATTCTCTTCTAATCTCTTTGTTCTTTCTTCTGGAACATTCTTTTCTATCTCTTTTTGGAGTAGGGTTTTTCCCATGTGGTTTTCTCTATTTCTCCTCTTTATAGAGGTTTTTTTGTGATTGGGTACCTGATTAGGCCTTGTTATTGGGACCCAATTCTTCTTTCATAGTTGTGCTAGGTTAGCTTCCTCCCAAGCTTTGCTTAAGGGGGGGTGTTAGAGTAATTATTTGTTCTAACTTATTAATTAAATCACTTTGATTTAATTAATTAAGTTTCCTTTTACTCTAGTTTTCTTAAGCTATCTTGTAGGTGCATATAATTAATATTCTATTAATTATATTGTGCAACCCTAGCTTTTTTAGGATTTAGTTTCCCTTTTCGGGTTTCATGATTCCTTTATAAGGATTCACCTCTTTGTATTTTATGGATTCACTTATTGGATTATATGAGATATTGCTCTTTGCATGTCCATAAGATGGATCTGGCTTTTTGGCCTCCATAATTTTTCCTTGCCTCTGTTCTTTGCTTCATCCATGTGATAGGTTTATGTATGCAGGTGTTCTTGGGAGATTAGTTTTTCACCTAATCTAACAGACCAAATATAAGAACTCTTGAAAATAATCATAGGTCAAAGGGACCCACTTACAACCATTTCATTCACTGAATGTTTAGCCCACCATTTTACTCATTTTTGAAGTTGTTTGATGTTTGGAATTAGTTTTGGATGTTTAAACAATCAAGCATGTTGAACACATCAACAATCCTATTAAGGCTACCACTAGGATGTAAAAATATTATCTAAAGGGCATCTCAATATATGCAAGGTACGTAAGGCCCAAATTTGTAGATGAAAGAAAATAGTGCCCCACATTCAAGAGGAGATTGTAACCCAAATCTCCACTTTCACTTTCCAAAGGTATAAAGTTCTTTGGGGCTTAGTCAAGAGTGACAAAATTTTTCTTCCAAGAGAGGTGTCTTTTGATTCACCCCCCGATATTTATACTCTACTAGAATGCTAGAGTTGAGGTCATCCCAAGGGGTGATAAAATCCCCAAGCAGGCCTCTTAAAAAAAAATAAACAAGACTCACTTATTTCTTGTGCACTCAAGATCACTCAAAGGCGTGTGAGGAGAGAATATGTAAGTGGCCTTGGGGTTTAAAAGACACTTGATCTTTTCCAATGAAGCTTATATTTTCTATCTACTTTGAAGACACTCATGTTTAAGCATGCATTATTCTCTCCAACTTGATAGCATTGTCAACATACTAAAAGTGAGGATTCGTCAACATAAAGTAAATTGATCATCTTCAACATAAGTAAAATACTAAAAATAAACCAGTTCCCTTAATTCATTCATGATTGAGTGAATTCATTTTACAAGTCCAAATGTTTCATATCAAGCTTCTTTAACCTTAGGCATTTGAGAGTGTATGCACTATCTAACCATTCATTCCAATGAAAGCATGTCAATTTCCTTAAGGCACTCAAGATTATATTTAACTACTCTACACATGCATTCTAATGAAAATATTGTTCATTAATTAAGGCATTCAAGAGTGTGTTTGAACATCATTCATTCCAATGAAATGTGTGTAAGTTTCCTTAAATAATTCAAGAGTGTGTAATATTTTATTGTAATGCATTCAAAAGTGTGTTTGACTTTTGATATTAGTTGCAACATGCATTCCAAAGAAAAATGATTAGTTCATACAAGTTTATTCACCATTTAAATCTTACAAGTGATTAAAATCACTATAAATCCCTAAGTGATTAAAATCAATACAAATCCCCAAGTGATTAAAATCACTAAAAGAATTCCAAATCTTTTCTCGTGTAATAAAAACCAGATTAGAAATCCTTGTAGATCAGTTAATGAATGAGTTAAGTATAAAAAATATAAGTCAATCTATCAAAAATCAGAGATGAAAGACATCAGACAAAGATGATAGAACATCATAGATGACAAAATTGCAGACGATAGAATACAAAAAGCTATAGTTACTTTTTACTAACACATTGTAAGTCGTAAATCACAGAATATTTTTAGAGCCGCCAAAAAAACCTAGATGATAGAAAATGTAGATGCTAAAGTTTTGGAAGTATTTTTAGGTGAAGATGACAGAGAAAATAAGTGCATACAATAGTGTAATGATGTTTAGGATTTAGGTTGCCAATAATGGAGATGACACAACTAGTTGAATTTCGCAGATGATAGACTAAGAAACTACAAGTTTTTTGACCACCTACAATGTAGATGAAAGGATGATAATTTTTGTAGATGACACCATAGGATTTGGAGACATCAAAAATATCTAAGAGATGCCAAAATAGAATATGTTCATAGGATTATACCGCATTTGATAAATAACAGGTGTAGACGGTAGTCTATAGAGATGCCAGTCTACAGGGACACTGATCTACAAAGATGATAGAATGTCTTTGCAGATGACACTGCATCCTACCGAAGATGATAGTGCACAAGTTTTTGTAGCAAGTTAATAGTTTTTGCTTAAATATGAATGTGGAAAAAAAGGGACATGGGTCCCACTGGGTGTGCCAAAATGTATGCATGGAAACCTAACCTGTTGGGACCACGTGTAAACAAGAAAACATTAGTAGCATGTACATATCAAAGATTTAAAACAAAATAGAAAGCAACTAATGTTAGACTTGATTTTTAAAACTTGAAGTAACCAAAAAGTAAGAGTTCTCATACAACCTCAAAGAAACTCAATAAGGGCCCCCATAAGAGGCTTTGTTGGTGTGCTTAAGTGTGGGGGATGTGGATGTGCTCTCCCAAACACAACTATGGATTGAATCCCAATCATATAAAGATTAGGCTGAATGCAAATCTATGCTAAATAAGTGAAGGAATACTTTCAAGAAATGGCTATGAATAAGCCAATCTCAAGAGGATTCCAAGAGGATGTGAGATGAAAGATGAAATGCATGAATGAAAGCTAAATTACCAATGCAAACAATGAAATCTAAATCAACTACCAAAGATTAGTGCAATACCTAAAAATCTCTATAAGCTCTAGAATGAAACTAACATGATAACCATGCAAATGAGGGAGATGAAAAATTCTTGAGATAAGGGCTCTTTTTATAGGTTTGAGAGAGACCTTGGGGAGGTGGCATTCATGTGGCATCTAAAGGAAGAGTCATGCAAAAGTCAAAAATAACTTTTATGATTGAGAGGCTCAAGGTGTGCTCACACATGTGTGAGCAACCACTCAGTTGCTAAAAAGGTGATTTAAAGAGGTTTAGGATAATAAAGTGGGATTAGTTAATGGATAGGCTTAGGAGGATGAGGGTGATGGGTGTAGACTAGGTTTTAGGATCATATTAGGATTAAATTAAATAAGATTTAACTTAATCATAGGATTAAAGAATTTAATAAAGTGGAGGGTATTAAATATTTATTTAGAAGGGGATTTATGGAGCATTGAGCATTAAATAAATTTAATATATTAGAAGGGAAGTGTTTAAAAAAAATTTAAATACATTAGGAAAATGAACCTATTTAATTAAATAAGTAGAATAATATGATAAATATAATTAATTAATTATAAAGTCACAAGAAATATTAAATAGATTAATATAGCATTTGGAATGATTTTAAGCATCTACACAAGCATCAATAGATTGGCATTGTCAAGCTTCAACAAGTAGGCATCGTTAAGTCTTAGAATGCTATAGATCAATAGGATGTAGGAGAAGAGTCACTAAGAGAGGAAGTTGAATGTTAGAGAAAGGAGACCAAACACTAGACTGAGAATGTTGAGTAATAGTAGGAGATACCAAAAGGAGATGAACAAGATAAACCAAGTGAACTTCCATAAGACGAGAGAAGATCTGAACCTATCTTAGTAAGATATACAAGGAAACACTATAAACTTGATCAAATAATTGGAGACAAATATTTAAGAGTCATGAAAAGAAACAAATTGAAGAATGATACATGTTTACTATGTGAGTTTGAGCCAAGATCAGTCAAAGATACTTTAAAGAATGAACATTGGATTAGAGAAAAAAATGAGGAGATTGATCAAATAGAGAAGAGAAAGACATGTACACTGATATCTAGACCAAAGGATAGGAATGTGATTGGAACCAAGTGGGTATTCACAAACAAGTTGCACGAGAAAGGTGAAGCCACAAGGAACAAAGAAAGAGTAGTTTGTAAGGGATATGAACAAAATGAAGGAATTGAATACTAAGAGATATTATTTCCAGTTGTAAGATTAGAAGAAATAGAGCATTACTTTCATATGCTACTTACAAATAATTCAAGATATATCAAATTGATGTCAAATCCGCATTCTTGAGTGGAATCCTAGAAGAAGAAGTCTACATGGAACAACCTAAAGGATTTTTTGACCCAAGAAAAAAGACCATGGTATGTAAATTACATAAAGTATTGTATGGTTTTAAAGAATCTCCTAGAGCATGGTATGAAAGGTTATGTGCATATATGGTGAAAATTGGTTTTTGAAGAACTAATAATAATAACAATTTGCACTTGAAAATTGAATATGGGGATAGGATATTGTTAGCTAAAATATTTTTTGATGATATCATATTTGGAGGACATGATCTGATGTGAAAATCATTTGCTAATTAGATGAATAAATAATTTGAGATGTTAATGTTTGGAGAGACAAAATTCTTTGTTGAATTGCAAGTTTATCAAAAGAAGAGAGGTATATATATTACACAATCAAAGTATATCAAGGAGATATTGAAGACCTTTGGAATGCAAAACTCAAGACTAGTTGGGACACCAATGATCAGTGGACATAAACTTTCAAAGAATGATTATTCTAGTGAAGTTAATCAAACATTGTACAAGTCAATGATTGGAAAACTACAATATGTTGTACACACCAAACCTAACATTGTATTAGATGTTGGTATTGTTGCTATATTTTATACTAATCTTAGAGAAAATCACCTGATGGTTGTGAAAAGGATATTGAGATATTTGAAAGATACATGAGACTATGGATTATGGTACAAGAAGAATGAAAATTTTGAGCTGAAGGTTTACACTGATATTGGCTTGGCCAAAAATGTTGATGATAGAAAGAGTGCAAGTGGAGGTACTTTATTTCTAGGAAAGAGGTTGATTTCATGGAAAATCAAAAAATAAAAATTGTATTTCACAATCTACAATAGAGGCTAAATATGTTGTAGTAGTAGTTAATTGTTCAAACATTGTGTGGATCAAGCAATTGTTGAAAGGTATAGAGGAGATTGTTGAACTTGTGGTGATATATTGTGATAACATAAGTGTTATAAACTAATCTAATAATCTTGTGATGCACACAAAGACAAAGCATAGTGTGATCAAATATCATAACTTGAGAGAACTAGTAAAAGACAAAGAAGTCAGACTTGAGTATGCGATCACAGAGAAACAAATAGCTAATATATTCACTAAGGCATTACCTAAGGATGCATATGTGCATCTTAGAGGTAATTTAAGGGTCATTCCCCTATTTGAGAAAAACTAAGAAGAGATGAAGCATTGCATCAAATATTATGATTAGAATATCTTACAAATTGATGAAGGAGGTCACACTTTAGGAACTATCTAAAGAGGTGAAAGAGATCTAAACTAGAGAGTAGAAGACTGAGTAAATAAGGCTTCAAAAGACACATGATGATGATTAAGGAAGATTTCTTTCAAAGATCAAATAGTTAAAGAGTGAGATGAGTGCAAGATGTAATGGATGATGTATTTGGCATTGTTGTCAAAGAGGGAGATATATGTCAACTTACCATCTAATATCTGAAGATGAGTGAGAGAGATATGTTGTTGATTTATAACCCAATATCCTATCCAAATAGGGAGATGTATGATAGTGACCATCCAGTTACAAGAAGAGGAAGAATATGTTTAGAGTTATGAGGGAGTCATCTTAGTTGGTATCATAGAGGGAGCCAATATAGTTGATATTACATTTGGTGTCAGAGATACATATGGATGCATGGATGAGAATCATAATGAAAATAGAAAAATAAGAATCATAGTGAAACTAAGGGTATTAATGGAGATCCAAAATAGTGAACATAGAGGAAGATGCACGTAAAATTCATGAGAAATATTTTTTCATTGTATGGTAACTAAAGGTGTTGCCATCAATGCCAAAGAGGGAAATTGTGGGTAACTACAATTGGAACAATTATTATGATTCCATTGATGTCAAACCTTATTGATAAGACATTATTAATAGTCTAGAGTGTCATATCAATTAATTGATGAAGATGATTTGAAAAGAGAAGATACCTAGATGAACTAATGAAGTGGTTGAGTAATGAGGAGTGAGTATGATAGAATTATAATGGGAACTTGATCAGTTAATCTTTGACAATATAATGTGTTTCTTGATCATTATATCAAGTAAAAAAGATAATTGAGTTGAAGTATAGAAGAGTAGAGTTAAAAAAAGTCAAGCAGCATAGATTATCGAGTATTAATTTTACTAGGCTATTGCAATAGAAGATTAAGGAACTTAGGAGATAGCCAAGAAAGTAGTACAAGCTAAGTGATAGTAATGGTCAAGAAAGATGAAGATAAAATGGAGAAGTGATCAAGCATAGAGAAAATAGAGTAAGCCAATGTAAGCTAAATGATACAAAATCACTATTGACCGAGTTGAAGAGCATAGTGATGATCGACTATCAAAAAAATAACAATTTATGGAAGAAACAAGATTTGAGGCTAACATAGTTGAAATTTTGAAAGAGCCAAAATGTGTGAATGGTAAGGATTGATGAGTTGGTGCATTTAATGCATGAATTGAGT
The DNA here is from genome assembly GCA_028749045.1 of Cupressus sempervirens. Classification (NCBI taxonomy): domain Eukaryota; kingdom Viridiplantae; phylum Streptophyta; class Pinopsida; order Cupressales; family Cupressaceae; genus Cupressus; species Cupressus sempervirens. Next base: position 618,559,319 of record CM053784.1, on the reverse strand, counting down.
TTGTTAAATGATCAAAGGAAAGGATTTAATGAGAAGTTTCTAGAAGTTTCAATAAAGGAGTAGAAAGACAAAAAAATAGACAGATTCATTAAATATGATCAAACCCTAAGATCTACTATGATTTTTAAGCATTAAAAGATCAAATATAAATATCTAAGGAGGCATATGAGATGTTTTATGGTTGTTAGATTGGAAAATTTGTGGAGGACAAGTGAAGGATAGAGTTGTAGAGGAAAAGTGAGAAATTTGTTGAAGATTAATTGCTTAGAGAGTTTCCAAGAAGAGCAGAGATGGATAACATAATGAAGTCCAGTTAATGAACTAGGGATGAGCCAAATTGAGATATAAATTTGGAGAGTGAGTTTTATCTTATCAGATCAAACCCAACTATTACTTTCTAACCATTGTGGCAATAAAAATCCTTTAATCACAGTCATTTGTAAAATCCTTTAATCAAGGTCACATTCTAATGGAATGATCAAAAGTCATCTAACTAGGCCACTCCTAATAGGGTGATTTAAATCCTTTAATAGTGTCACACCTAAAAGTGTGTTTTATAACATTTAATAGGGTTGGCTCTTAACTGATCACACTTCAGAAGAGTGAAAAGTGGTAGCTTGTTACTTGATGGTTTTTCCCAATTTGTGTTTCCATGTGAAGTCCTAGTGTGATACATGTGTGAATGATGTTTTCATGTTTCATGCTATTTACTATTTTATATTTCTATTATTTGGCATATACTAAATAGAGAACTAAGTGTTGAAATGAATAAGTTGATTTACTAACAAGTTACTATAGTGGTAGAGTGAATTTATGAGTTTAAAAAAGTTGTTTGAATTTTTTAAAAGTTGAATTGGTACATCTGGACCTGGAAATAACTAATTCACCCCCCTCCTTCATTTATTGTAATTGTTCTAACATATTTCACTATACTCATCAAATTAATTCCTTCTTCTCCCTTACCTTTATTTTTTTGCTCTTGAAAATATATCTTTTATTCCACTTAGTTTCTCATGGACTTGAATAGGGAATTTCCTTGTCTACCTTCTTAGCCCAACTTCTCAACTTGGTCATTTTGTTGATTTTTTTCCTCACTCCTATTGAATAGGACAAAAATATCAAATTGAATAAAATATTTGCATCTCTTCTACTAAAATTCAAGTTAGACTATTCAATGAAACAAGACTAAGTGTTGTCATCAATATATTCTCCCCATGCCATTTTAGCTCTAAAACTTTGGGTAGAAATAGAGTGAGAATTCCAAAATTGGAATTCCCTTTGCTTTTCAAGCTTATCTTGTGATATCATGACATGTAGTTCTCTCCACAATTGAAAATAATCTTGCATGTTATTTTATGGATCCTATAAATCCTTGGATGATAAGTTTCAAGTTTTCTCAACAAGTCTTGTAGCCATATTATTCATCTTTTATGGTTCCCCGTGAATCCTTTTATCCAAAATTAGAAAAGATTATATCTAGGATTTTTATGGGTTTCTTTTAATGTCCAAATTGGTTTTCATTTGGTTCTCTCCAATTTTTATTGTCTTCCTCATGAGTCTTGAAGATTAAATAAATATCAATTTATAATATAAGATAAAGATAAAAATCAATTAAAACTACAGATATTTTACCTTTTAAATACATAACTTTAATATTATTAATTCTTTTGTATATTAGGATTTTTGAAAGAATTATTAAATATAATAAGAATAAGTAAGATGCTAAATAATTATTATTTGTAATATATAATAAATAATTATAATATCAATATGTTAATATTCTTAAAAATTGTATATATTAATGTATGTATGGATTTGATCGATAAATGACAATTATAATATTTTATTAGTTTTTAATATATTTACAATTTTGTTTTATCCTTGTTCAAAGTGTACACACCAAGAGGGGAAAAAATGGGGAAGAAAACTCTCAATCTTGCCTGGGACACTTGTGTCCTATCTACCTAAAACTATACACATGCCCCTTATTTAGTAATAGGACTTTGAGAAGGCATACCATCCTTTACATATTATTGAGTGATAATACATATTTTGGATAATCCTTTTCCATATTTGAGAAGATAATCCTTCTCTTACAAATAGTTGAAACTACAATACAAATTTGGGGTATAGTTATTTTGAGTCTTCTGCTTGCTCTTCTCCCTTTGACATAGCTAGATTTTATTCTCATCTTAATTTTGACTACTATCTTTGTTAGTGTGTGTTATGCAATATGAGATAAGAAAATTAAAATTAATGCTCATGTTAAGCCTTGATGCTTAATTGGTCAAACCTTATTTATTACTCTAGAAAAGAGGTAAACATAACTTAGCTTTTGTTTGTCATTTAGATCACTTGTATTTTTATTCCTAAGTAAAAGAGATGTACATCCTATCCAAAAAAAATTGGGTAATAGTACAAACCTATCTCACACTTTTATAAGGGTAAATGCTGACAACAAGCAAACTATTCAACTTTAACAACATAAAAATGGCATTTGTGTTTAGAATTATACGATGATGAAATGTAAAAAAATTGGATAAATTGTATGACTATAATTTTTTTTAATATTAAGTAAGAATCAATCTTTCTTTTTTTTGAAGTCCATTTTTTAATTGTTGAAAAAAAAAATTTGAAAAAAAAAAATTAAAATATGTCATTTAGTTCCAACCATAAAAGCATAAGTGAATGAGCTTTTTTTCTTTGATTTCAAACTAATATACGACATGTATATATAGTGCACAAAAGAAGAAAGATTGGTTTTTGATGTATATTTTCTTCATGATAAGTACTCAAAGTTGAACTTATCAGAGATCAACATTCTTTTTTGTCAAACTTTCCCTATCAAGTCTACACCTTTTTAAAAATAAATTACATATTCTTGAAGAGGACTCTCTCCTATAGTGCTACATAATTTTATTTTATTTTTTAATATGATTTACTATTTCTTTTTTTCTTTTTCTAAAGTAGCATTTCTTGAATGTTAAAGTGCCTACTTACAATATTTTGATATTATTACATATTATAACTAATAATAATACTAGAAAATTTATATGACTATGATCATGTTAAGACTAAAGTACACACACAACTGGGGGGCAGGGCTACGTGTGGGGAATCGATTGTGAATAATTAAACTTAAATCAATCTTATTATATCCAACTTTAATAACCGAAAAAATGAAGCATAATAAGAGATAAATTATGCATAATGACACAATAATTTTTTAACTAGGAAAACCCTTGATCAGAGGGAAAAATTGATGAGGATAACATCTACAAGATAATGTACTAACACCATGTTAAGATCTAAATATAGTGCATTTGGTACAATAATCTTTCTTAAATGGCATATCATTGTTTGAAGACCTTGAGCCTTTGTTACAAGGTTCTAACCCCATTAAAGGTTAAGATGGAAACAACTAGACCAATTGTGTAAATTATTCCAATAACTATGAAGATAAAAACTTCAAGGTAACATATCCAAAATAGATAAACTAAATGATCTATAACTTACTTGCCAATGCAACTCCTTTGAAGCTTAATAACATGTACCAAATGGATCTCTTTTCTACTCTGATTATGAAGCCTTCAAAACTATATTATATCACCATATGCATGAATACATGGAGCATTAGTATGATATCCAACTAAGTAAAACATCTTTCCTTTATACCCTTCACAAATAACTAATTGTGTCGGCATGTTAAAGCCTCCCCACTGTACAATTAATTATATAGGACCTTACTAAGGTTTACACTCCTTATTAAGAATCATTATAAATATTACAATAAGGTTCCTATACTTTACAATACAATTAACACATTCTATAATAGATATCAACATGTTATACCATTACAACCAACTACTAGTAAATTATATTGTATATTTCACTTCAACGACCTCTATAGAATGATCTCTAATAATTGTTATCATAAACATAGTATCATGAACATTCATTCAACCATGATCCAATCTTTATTCCCTTAATTACATCTTGCTGATAAGATATAGCCACTTTCCCAACATATGGCTATAACAATATTTCCAACATATTAGTCTACTACCAATCTTCACCAAATGAACTCTAACTCAGTCTATATTCAAGAGAAATGTAAGAGAAAATATATTTAGCATCTATACTAATCCATGAGCATAATCCTAAGCTCGCATAGCTTAACATATTCTATGTTAAATTCATTTTTCCAATAAACCTCTACAATGTACAAAAGATATGGTGTCATTAATGAAAAATATGGCATCAATACAACACATGACCATAATATCCATGTGTTAGCCAAACCTATATTCCTAAAAAATATTTACTCTAATATCTATAAAAAGGTATTTTTAGTTTCTAAATAAAGCTGAGTTTTGATAAATAAATAAGCAATAGAAATAATAATATTAATAAATTTGCAATTTTGGATTGTATGGCTACCACATAGGATAACCCTTCAATAGTTATATGATGCAAGGGAAGGTGGATAAATGGACCCAAGGAAGCATTCACCAATTACACTACTAAAGTTATGCATGGAACCAACACAAATATGAAAGAAAAAACAATTCATATGAATCTGATGCAAATGCACTAAGATATTATTGCTTATAATGTGATAGGCATAAGGCCTACTTGCTTGCAACCATTTACGAATGAATTACAATCAAAAATATTACAAGCTTGGGCTTACAAAGCTAAACTTTATTATATTTCTTCTACTTACTTGATTACTTCTTACTCTAACCCTATATCTCAAATATATAGCCATCAAGACTACAAGTTGGCCTGATAGATATAATTATTACAAAATATAGGTCATACTCCAAAGGAAAAATAAACAATTACATAATTAAGAAAATTAACATGTGTGGGAATAAAGATAAGTCCACACATAATCCAAGAAGAGATCCCCAAGGCTATGCAAAGTCTTGAAATCATGAAAACCTCATAGAAGAAAATAGCTACATGTTATTTGACATGTCAGGAAATGAACATGCCTCAAGAAAAGAGAAGGATAACTCTTCAGGGATATAAAATGATGTTCTATAAACATAGAGGGATTATCTATGATAGATCTACATTTTGTTATGTAGAAAGAGATAACATGAATAGAAATGGCTATTCCATGAGCAAAAGATATGAATAGAAACAAAAAATATTTTTGGTTGATGCAAGATTGTAAAAAGAACCCAAGATGATCTTGCATCACACACTTGGAGTAAATTACATCAGGAATTCCTAATATTCTAAGAAGAAATATAAATATCCAACTTAGCTTGAGATATCTAAGAACCATCTTTAACTAGTTTATTCTACCACTGAACTAGATATTCCTTGTAGTCTTTTCCTCTAGTATTCTTTCTCATTTTCATATCCAAAATTATTTCAATTCCCTTTGTCTTTTTCTTAGGATAATTAGGATTATCAATTGCCTCTTCATTTGACTCAAAATATTAATATATGTCTGAAATGTTGAAAATAGGTAAATATCCATGTCCTTGAGTAATTAAACTTTAAAGGCATTTACACTGTCTCACTATCTCAAGATCTTACAAGGCCCAAATTTTTTAATCTTCAGCTTGATATATGTCCCAAGTGGAAATCTATTCTTCTTCATAAAGTCCACAAATTCATCTACTTCAACACTATTCTTTACTTCAATAATATTTTCCTTAATTTAGTAGTACCTCTAGGATGTACACCATAAACAATCTCAAAAGGAGCCTTTTTAATACTTTTGTTTGTTGAATTGTTGTATGCAAATTCTTCTTATACCAAATCAAGTCCCAATTAGTAAGTTTGTCTCAAACAAAATATCTCAACAAGTTATCCAAAATTTTATTCACAATTTTAGTTTACCCATCTGTTTATGTATGAAATCTAGAACTAATATTAAGCTCAATATTCAACTTCTTGCAAAGTTTTCTCCAAAATTAACTAGTAAACTTTGTATCTCTATTAGAGATAATAGTCTTTAGTAATCCATGAAATCTCACAATTTCTCTAAAAAATATATCTACCATGTGTACTCCATATTATGTCATCTTGCAAGGTATGAAATGTGTCATCTTAGAAAATATATCAACTAGAGAAAAAATACAATCATTACCCCTCTGAGTTCTAGGTAATCCAAGAACAAATTCCATATTGATATCTTTCGAAGGTTTAATAGGAACATGCAAAGGTGTATATAATCCTAAATTCTAACTAGTTCCCTTAGTAAATTGACAAATTTTGTAACTCTTCACCATGTTCTAAACATCCTTATACATGGCCAAAATTTCCAACAAGCCCACCACTATGTTTCTCCTTAATGATATTATATGTCATAGATCCTCTTGGTAGACACAAATGAATTCCTTTGAACAACATGTATTCTTTAATGAAATAGTCAACCCACCTTTTCTACTCATCATTTATGTGACTCTGACAAGATTTCCAAGGTTCTAAAAAATTGTGATTAGTTTCATACAAGCTCTTTAAATCATAAAACCCAAGCACTTTAACTATCATCTTTGTCAGCAAGATTCTTCATCTAATAAAAGCATCATCTACCTTATTTGACTATCCACTCCTATGCTTCAACACAAAATAATTTGTTTTCATATACTCCACCCACTTCATATGTCTATGATTCAACTTATTTTGACTACTCAAATACTATAAAGCTTTATGATCAGTGTATAGCACAAATTCCTTAAGCATCAGGTAATGTCTCTATTTCTTCAAAGCTTGAATAGTTGCATAAAACTCTTGATCATAGACTGAATATTTCTTCTTAGCATCATTCAACTTCTCACTATATAAATCTATAGGCTTACCTTCTTGACTCAAAATAACTCCAATTGCATTTCCACTAGCGTCACAATCAACTTTAAAAACTTTGTTAAAATTAGGTAAATAAAATACAAGTTATTCTGCTACCTTTTATTTCAATGTTTCAAAACTTCTTTTCTTCATGTGTCCATATGAATTCCTTTTTATCACCTCTCATTGTCTCTTTCATAGCATTATATATTGAACTATAATTTTTGATATACTTTTTATAGAAAATTTCCAAGCCATGAAATTATCTAACTTTTCTAGAACTCTTAGGTGTAGTCCACTCAAGAATAGCTTTTACCCTTTTAAAATTGATTTCCAATCAATCAACAGAGATCATAAAACCAAGATATACAAACTCTTCATTAATGAATATTTCTTTAGGTTCATCAACAACTTTTCCTCTTTTAGCCTCTATAACACTTGTTTGATATGAATTAGGTGTTCCTCTTTAGTCTTACTATACATTAGTATGTAATCAAGATATACAATCAAAAAATTGTCCAATAGTTTCTTCAAAACCTCATTCATCAACCTTATAAAAGTAATAATACATTAGTTAAACCAAAAGGCATAACGAACCACTCATAAAAACCCTCATTAGTCTTACAAGTAGTCTTCCATTCATCGTCATCTTTGATTCTACTATTATGATAACCAATCTTAGTAAAAAAAATTCTCCACTCAAATTATCCAAATGTCACACATTCTAAGAAGATAAAACCTATACTTTATTATTATTCTATTTATAGATCTAGAATTAGTTCACATGCCATTATTTTTTCTTCTTAGGTGTCAATATAGTAGGTACTGTGCAAGGACTCAAAATTTCTCTAATCAAACCCTTCTCAATCGATTCTTATAATTATATGTTCAATTATTCATTCTCTATAGGTGTTAGTCTACATGTTTCTTTATTAGGAAAACTAGCTCCAGGTATTAAATCCATACAATGACTATTACTTCTCATGGGAGGTAAACTATTAGACATATTATCTGAAATAATATCTTGAAATTTTGTTAACAAACATCTAACCTCAGGTGCATTCTCAAGTTTACATTTTTTTAATAGTGTTACTAAGGATCAAATAAAAACATACATTCTATTTCTTTATGTCCTTAAAAAATGATTTCTTTCAACCAAACAAACTCTAATTATGGTACAACAATTCTCCTCGAGTTTCTCTATCAAAGGTAATAAGACTTTCTTCTTGCCATTAACCCAAATAGTATATTGATTCAATATACCAGCATGTAAATATTTCCTATCATACTACCAAGCTCTTCCAAAAAGAATATGAAAACAATTTATAGGCATAATATCACACAATACTTTGTCATAGTAATTCCTAATCTTGAATTTCACAAGGCATTGTTTACTTACTAGTAAGTTGTGCTCATCCTTCATCCAAAAAATGTGATAAGGACTATGATGTTTCAATCTCTAGAACCACAATTTAGATACCAAATCTTCATATGAAAAATTATCCGAACTACAATTCTTAATGATTGCTTTGCAACATTTTCCTTCAATATTACATTTGGTTTTGGAAATAAATATCCTTAAAATGGGTTCTTTATCCATTTTCTCATTCCATAAGGTTCTTATAATCATCAATTTTTCTCCATTTTTATGTTTATTAGGAGGATCAATAGATTCTCCTTTAATCAATGCATTTATGCTACTACTTGTCTTCTTACCAAAAAAGGTACATTCAAAGTCTCTATGTCCTTCTTCTCCACATTTAAAACAAGTACCCTTAAACCAAGATCTATCATCCCTTTTACCAATACTATTATTCCTAGAGTAAGTAGAAGAATTACCTCTAGCACAGTTACCTCTTCCTCTATAAGAATTATGTTCTTTTCATTTTGATTTCCCTTTTTCATGAGATGTATTATTAGATTTCTTGCTTTCTCCATAAGATCTACCTCTACTCCTTTGAATCTTCCACCTGTTATTCTTTGTCTATATTATTTTCTTCTTTGCCAATATCTCCTTGGTTCTAAATGAATACAAGTATGCTTCTTTGATAGTTTCCATCTTCACAAAATTGATCTCATCTTGAGTTGAAGTTCTCAAACTATTCAAGTACATAGAAACATGTTCAACCTCATCATCAACATGTCCAGATCTAATGTGCAACTTGTAGAATTTATTAGAGTAATCTTTCATATTTGTATCTTTTTATCTCAATTTTTGCATTAGTCTTCAGTTATTAACTTGATAATTAATAGGAAGGAATTTTTTTTAAAACTTTCTAACCATTTTCACCCAAGTCTTGATCTTTTCCTTTCATCTTCTTTGTCTATCAATTTGCAAGTGTTCCCACCAAAGCGAAGCATTTCCTCTAAATTGAGTAGCTTCTATCCTCACTTTACTATCCTCAGAAATATTTTCATAATGAAAATATTTTTCTATCTTAGAGATCTAATCCAACAAGGAATTTGTATAAATATTTCCATAGTAACTTAAAATTTAAAAAGAAGGTCTTGCATTCACTCTACTCAAAGCTCTCAAGAGTCATTCTTTATCATGTTCTACTTCAGGTTCATGATTAGGTGCAATTGCTTCTTCTTCATTAGTAACATCATTAAGATGTACTCCTCTTCCCTGGGTTATTTCAATAGCTCCAAGTATAGATATAATTTGTCTCAACATGTCCATGATAGCATTATTTGAATTTCCTCTACCTCAAACCATTTTGATAATAGTTGGTGCAAGAATCATAACCCTCTACTAGTTATAGGTTAGAAATTAGATCTTCCACCCTACGACCAATCCAATTAGGGTTCTCCACTATCCTAAGACTTCAAAATGAAATATATATTTACTTTGATACCACTTGACACAAGGGAAGATGGGTAAATGGGCCCAAGGAAGTATTTAAAACAGCCACACTACTAGAGTTACACACATAAGACAGCAAAAATATGGAAGAAACAACAATTAATATTGAACTTGACGTAGATATGTTGAGATAAAAAATTTACAATATCTCATGCATAAGGCCTACCTAGTTATAGCCATTTATAAATGAATTACAATTAAGAAGGTTATAATCTTGGGATTATAGACCCAAAATAGTATCATATTTCTTCTACTTACTTCACTACTTCTTACTCTATCCCTAGATCTCAAATATATATCCATCAAGACCACAAGTCAGCATGACAAATATAATCATTACAAAATATATGTCTAAACCCAAAGGAGAAATAAATGACCATATTATTAAGTAAATTAACATATGTGGAAATAAAGATAGGTCTATACATAATCCAGAGATCTGCAAGGCCACAAAAAGCCTTGAACCCACAAAAACCTCATAGAAGAAAATAATTGCATGATACTCAAAATTCTGGGAAATGAAAATGCCTCAATAAAAGATAATTCTTCAACAAGATAAAATGAAGTTCTATGAAGATAGAGGAATGATCTACGATAGGTTTGCATCAAGTAACCAACTATGTCAAAAGATATAACATGAACAACAAGGTCTATTTTATGAACAATAGATAGGAATAGAAATATGAAATATAGAAACATGAAATATTTTTCATTGATGAAAGATTTCCAAAATAACCCAAGATGCTCCTTCATCATTTTAATTGAAGGGGGTTCAATCAAACCTAGTTTGGATGAGTCCCATTAGGCTAACTAGATGTGGATGAAAGAGTAACTAAGCCCTTAGCCACATATAAATTAATGCTTTTTGAATTATGAGTTTGGTTAGAATTGGTTCAACTGAACCTTTTCTAGGAAAACCATTTTATCCATGTCGATGTCATCTAGCACCATGTATGTCCAACAATAACCCTTTTGGTTGGACCCCATTTTTAAAGAATCTCTTTGGTCAAACCCCCCTTAGATGTCTTTTACTACAACAAAAATTTTTACTTTTCCCTTTTTATATGTTGATTGTAGCTAATAAAAATTATTGCTTATGAATTCTATTTTATTTAGGACAATGGTTCAATTATTGATAAATCTCTATTTTTTGATGTGGACTACCTATTTCATTCTATTAATTCATATCATTGTATTCAAATAATATTTTAAATAAAAATTATTACACAATGGAAAGAATAGGGGAAAATGTAATTGAGGCTAAAAATCCCTTTGGACCAAGAGGCACCATACTATGATACTTATCTAAAGGAAAAAGAGATAGATTACAAACAAAGAAAGGAGTTCATGTATAAGAAACATTGAATCACATAAATGTTCTAATTGATCCAAATACAAATCAAAAAATATGTCCCTAAAGATTTCTCTATAAAGAACCTCAAATTTGATCCATGTGTATTAATAATTAACATTATATAATGTTTATTATGTAAATTTATTTCATGTTAAGAATTCAAAGTCCAAGAGGATGTCATCTACCATAATATATATCCTTGAAATCACATACAAGAATGAGAGGCACAAGAAAAAAAACTATTTTGGAATTGGAACGGCAAGCTAAGTCACAAAATAGGGGAATGAGAGAAGGAGAGCATATAAGAGCCCTAAAAATAAATATATTGAGCAAAAATGCTAAACTCAAGGATAAAGGATTTGAGAGGGAACCAACACAAAAAAATATACAAAAATTAAAAAGAATTGATGTCAAAGCTAAGATTTAAAACCATTAAATATCACTAGAGAAAGATCTAAACTAAACATTGAAGAAGTTTCACAAAATATAAGTGCAAAAGTTGGATGCATTTGATGTTTCTAGACCCCACAAGTATAAGATATTGTCAAGCATTAAAGTCTCGATAGAGAGTGACATAAAATATATACAAGCTTGGTATATTAACGTCCAATAATTTTTTTAATTAATATGACTATAGATTACAAAAAATTTGCAACTTATAAGCCAATGTAAAGTGTTAATTCATAGAAAATAATTTAGATACATTAAATGACAATTATTTTATCATCATAATCTTTAGAATCCATGTCATCCCCATCATTGAAACTACTTTGTGTACTCTTATTTGAATATAACTTTTTCATTGTGTTGGACTTGCATGTTCTTGCTAATATGAATTTCATCTATTCTAAGTCACTCAAATCTAGAGAAGAGGGAACACAATAACCATAGGTTTTGATATAACCCTCTAATAATAGGGTTTTATCTTCCTTAATGATATTGAAACATCAAAATATAAAATTAATGTCCTTTTCCATGCCTAGTTAGAGCCTTTTAAAAGAGGATGTATGTATGATAATTAGAATGGGTTGCCTAGTTATTTTAGCATATTCTAAACTTCCAACAAATTATTTCATATATGTTTTAGGGTAAGGATCTCTCCTTTGTGATTAATGTCAAATATTGCATTATTGTGTCCCTTGAGCCATTTTTTTAGCAAACAATGCTTCACAGAGTGCCATAATGTCCCATTTGTTGAGTTTTTCTTGATGGAGATAGCTAATGAAGGTACCAATGATATCACTATTGATACACCAAGTATTCTCATAGTTAAAGTGTCTTTCTCCAAGAACCCTTTCAATTGCTTGTCTTTCTTGGTCATCTATATTACTAAGAAGCCTATTCCAACATTCTAATTTGATGTCCCTCAAGAAAACCATGGTTCTTACTTCTAAAGATTGATAAAGAACAATTTGAGCATCCATCATCAAATTGACAGTTTCAAGGGAAGTGGGAGAATAAAAAGGAAGGGACTTCTAGAGTATTGTAGATTAATCTAGTATGAAGAGTGGGAAAGAGTGGCATACTAATGAAAAGAGAAAATAATAAATCATTACCTTGAGTTTAGTTAATCATAAAGAGGATGTGTCACTTATTCCCTAAAGATCATGAGAATAATGCCAAAGATACAAGTCAAACAAATTCTAGGATTGGAGAAGGGATACTTAAAAAAAGAGTGATACTAACAAATCAATATGATAGGTAAATACTAGAGCTAAAAGGTAAAGGAGAAAAGAAATAGAAAACAAGAAAAAAGGAAACCTAGAAATCCAATCATAAATAAAAGATTAAAAACATTCTCATAATCTATCGAGGTATCTATTGGGAGAAATTTGGGATAAAGGATTTGCAACTACCAACTCTAAATGAAATACAAATAAGGTAAAATGAGCATAAAAAATATACAAGGAGATGAAACTATAAATGGTTGAAAGATTATCCTTAGCATAAATATTCTAAAAAGATGTATAATCTAGAGTTATAAATATTGAATTTTTTTTAATATGAAATAATGAAAAGGAGAAAATCGACGAAAAGATAACATAAAAGAAATGAAAAAAATATAAGAAACACCAATATTAAAATTGAGACAATACATAAATATTTAAGAGCATCAAATCATTAGCATAGATAAATGGTTCTTTAGTGTGATAGCTATGTTGGAAATAATTCTTCAAATTGTATGTTGTAATTGATGTTACACAAACGTCAGTATTAACTAAGAAATGAAGAACTTGTAGTATTAACCAAGCATATTCTATTTTGACTGAGCAATCAAGAAATTAAGGAAATTCAATGTTAACTAAGTAGTCAAGCAGTATAGGATATCCAACTTCTGGTATTAACTGAGTGGTTGGGCATCAAAGCACTTCTAGTCTTAACCAAGCATTTAATCATAGTACTGATCGAGTGTCAATAGAATACACTTATTTATTACTAACTAATTAAGGCCAACTATTTGGATGTTTAATTGTTGTTTGAAAGGGTATTCAATCTGAATTAACAAATCTTATGATATATAAGAAAGGTCAAGTAGTGAGGAGAATGTGGAAAATGAAAAATGTGGAATAAGATGGAGATGTGATCAAAGGAAAAGGTAGAGCAGAAAAGTGTAGAAGATAAGTTGCAAAGAATATTCTAATCAGTAAGCATCCAGAGGTCAAGCCAGAATAGAGATCTAAATCTACAAATGAAGTTACTCCATAAATCAGGTCAAATTATTGTTACCTTCTAACCATTTTAGTAGTGAAGAAATCTCTTAACAAAGTTGACTTAAAAACCATATTGTAAATCCTTTAATAAGGTGACTTTTCAAGATTGAAGTGTTTGAAGACCTCTAACCAGGCCACTCCTAAATGTGTGATCTTAATCCTCTAACAAGACAATACTTAATAGTATGTATTCTAACCTTTAACAAGGTTGGCTCCTAACAGGGCTCACTTCAGAAGAGTGAAAAATATTGTAACTAGTTGCATGGTGGTTTTCCCAAATTGGATTTCCATGTTAAATGTTGGTGTTATTTGTGTTCATGTTATTTTCTATATGCTTTATGTTTCTACAACTAAGTTACTAAAGTTTAAAACATATTATTATTCATAAGACTTCTTTGTTAACCAAGTTACAAGAAGTAATTAGTTTTGACTAAGCTAGACAAAAAATCGCACTATCAATGAAAATTTTGATTTGACATCTAAGGATAGGGAATTTTTTATGGTAATTGATTCACCCCTCCCCTCTAAGTTACTCTCTTCATTTCCAACAATTGGTATCACATGATTTGGTGCTTTCATTCTTTGAAGTATTTTCTTGCAAGATGTCCAAGCAAAGAAGAAAAAGATGAGAAAAAATAACATGTTCAAGGGCAACAAAGACTTCAAGGACTACAAGGACTACAAAGACAATCATAATAAATCTTGTTACATTGCTAAAGATTTTGATAGTGATGATAATGAAGAATAGCTAGTCTATATTGTTGTTAAGGATGAATCTAATAATGAGGAAAATGAAAAGATGGCACTTATTTCTCATGTTAGAAACAAATGATACATAGACCATAGATAGTGGTTTTTCTCATCACATGACTGGTGACAAACTAATTTTAAATATTTAGAACACTATGATGGTGGAAGTGTTAGGTTTGGGAAAAATGAAGGAAGTTTAAAAGAAAAAGGAATCATAATATTAACTCAAGGAATCAAATGTGAAAATTCCTACCAAGTTGAAGGATTAAGACATAATCTAGTCAGTGTGGCACAAATAAGCAATATAGGATACAAGGTAGAATTCATGAATGGAAATGGGAACCTAGTTACGAATGGCAATCAGACAAAAGGTAACTTTTTTTACCTAGATCTTACTAAGAATACATATTTATTAGCTCAAATAGGGGAAAGTTTGCTATGGCAGGATGTTTCATGTTAACTTTGATAACTTGGTCACTATAAGCAAGAACAAAAGAGTAAGAAGTATACCAAATCTAAAGAAACTTGATATGGGCATGTGTAAAAAATGTCAAATTGGAAAAATGAGTAAAAGAAGTTTAAGAAGTAAGTCTTTTAATTTTGAAGAAGTTTTGGAACTAGTTCATATAGACCTTTATGGACCAATAGGTAGAGAAAGCTATTGTGGAGACATATACTTCATTCTATTTGTTGATGATTATTCTAGGATGATGACTATAATGTTATTAAAAGATAAATATGATTCTTTTCAAAAGTTCAACTAGTATTTGGCTAGAGTTGAGAAGGAAATAGGGAAGAATCTGAAATACCTAAGATCGGATAGAGGAGGTCAATTCATCTCAATTAAATTCAATGAGTCATGCAATGAAAGAGGAATCAAAAGATAGGTATTAGCACCTAGGACACTAGAGAAAATTGGTATAGCAAAAAGAAGGAATAGATACATCATGGAGTGTGCAAGAACACTAATTACTAAGAAAAATATTGCACCAAAATAGTGGAGTGACACAATAGTTCATACACTAAACCAAGCTTAACTAAAGAAAGGTACAAAATGGAAGCAAATTTTATATCTTGAAAGATGTAAAGAAAGGACAAATGGATGCAAAAAGTTATGAAGGTATATTTTTAGGTTACTCCAATAATAGTAAGGTAGATAAATATTTGAATCTTGCTACTCACAAAGTCATAGAAAGTACACATGTGAAGAATGATGAGTTTACATAAAGAAGTAGAGAATAGAGAAACAAGAAACCTAAAGACTATAAAAAGTTTGTTTACTATAAGGAGGAACCTAAGAATTTACCACAATCAATTGGAGGTGAACAACAAAAAAATACATCTATAGAGTCACAGGAAATACAAACTAATTTATAGTTATAGACAAAGGCATCCAAGTCATAGATAGAGGCACCCAAGTTATGATTAGATTAGCTTGAAGAGTAGGAGGAAAAGGTAGAAGATCATGGAGAACCAAGTGAACCAAGTTCAGAATAAAGAAAGAAAAATTCAAGACTTGTAAAATATGTCAAAATACATCATGCACCTAAATAAATAATTAGAGGAGAGAAAGGTGGCATACTAAAAAGGAAAAAATTAAAAGGTACATGTTTTCTTAGTGAATTTGAACCTAGATATGTAAAAGATGCTTTAGAAAATGAAGGTTGGATAGAGGACATGAATGAAGAAATTGAGAAAATAGAAATGAATAATAACCAGTCTCTTGTACCTAGAGATAAGGATAAGAATGTGATTGGCACAAAATGGATCTTCATATATAATTTAAATGAGAAATCTCTACATGGACTGAAGCAACCTCCTAGAGCATGGTATGAAAGGTTGCATGGATATCTAGTAAGAATTGGTTTTGAAAAGAAAAATGATAATAGTAATTTGTATATAAAGGAAGGAATGCAAGACAAGATATTGCTTGAAAAAATATTTATGGATGATATCATATTTGGACGACGTGAGATGTTATGCAAATAATTTGTTGAAGAAATAAGGAAAGAATTTGAAAATTTTATGTTTGGAGAAATAAAATTCTTTTTTGGTCTACAAGTTCATCAAATGAAGGATGGCTAAAGTACATTAGGGAAACATTGAAAGCATTTGGAATGAAAGATTCTAAACCAGCTGGAACACCTAAGAGTGATGATCAAAAGGAGGTAAATCAGACCTCCTACATATTAATGATTGGGAAAATTCAATATGTGGTAAACACTAGGCCTAATGTTGCATTGGGAGTTGGCATAGTTGTATTCCTTTAGAAAATGACAAAGAGGGAGAAAATGACAAAACTACATAGTAAAGTAATGACAAAAACAAGATGGAGAATCCATTTGGGAGCAACAAAGACAAATCTAGGTAGAATCTCAGAGGGAGTTGGTATGAATGAGAATCAAAATGAAACTAAGGATATTATATAATTGCTCATACTTCTATCATTGTATGTTGACATGTTGTGTTTCCATAAATGCCAAAGAGGGAGACTATTGGAAAAAATTCTTCAAATATGTTATCATTGATGTTACACAAATGTCAGTATTAACTGAGCAATGAATAACTTGTAGGGTTAACCAAGAATATCCAATGTTGACTAAGGAGTTAGGAAATGATGAGAATTTGGTGTTAACCAAGAAGTTGAATAGTGAAGGATATCTAGCTTCTAGTATTAACTGAGTGGTCGAGCATTGAAGAACTTCCAGTGTTAACCAAGAATTCAATCACAGTATTGACGGAGTGTTAGCAGAATCCACTTGTCTATTAATAAAGCTTGTGATATATAAGAAAGGTCAAGTAGTGAGGAGAATGTGGAAAGTGAAAAATGTGGAATAAGATGGAGATGTGATCCAAGGAAAAGACACAGCAGGAAAGTGTGGAAGATAAGCTACAAAGAATATTCTAATTAGTGAGGATCTAAAGGTCAAACTAGAACAAAGATCTAAATCTGTAAAAGAAGTTGCTTCATAAATCAGGTCAAATTATTGTTACTTCAAACCATTTTAGTAGTGAAGAAATCTCTTACCAGAGTTGACTTAATAGTCATATTATAAATCCTTTATCAAGGTGACATTTCAAGATTGAAGTGTTTTAAGACCTCTAACTAGGTCACTCCTAACAGTGTGATCTAAATCCTCTAATGATGGAAGATCCTAGGTTTCCTTGTTATCCTACACTTTTTTGTTCATTCTACCAATTTTTGTCGAGTTTCAGTTACTATCGAGTGCCAATTGCTACCGAGTTCTAGTTACTATTGAGTGCCAGTTGCTATCGAGTTCCAGTTACTACCAAGTGCTAGTTACTACTGAGTTCTAATTACTACTAAGTTCTAGTTGCTATTAATTTCTAGTTACTACCAAGTTCTAGTTTCCAATTGTTGTTGAGTTGCAATTGCTACCAAGTTCTAGTTGATGTTGAATGCCAGTTGCTACTAAGTTACCCAATGTATGTTGAGTGACTCTTCATGTGTTGATTTACCTGGTGTATGTCGAGTGACCCTTCATGTGTTGAGTTTTCCCTTTTATGTTGAGTGTCAGCATTTGGACGTGATTTTTGCAGGCCAAGTTGCGAGACTTATTTTGATCACAATATTTATGTTAAGATCTTTTCTTAGGATGTGTCTAGAACATTGTTGGGTTGGGCTTCCACTTATGTAATTTTTTAGAATGATCTATAAGCCATTTTGGCAAGTATATATAGAGTGTGTAGGCTTAGAGTTTGGCAGTTTTTAGGAAGAGGATTGCAAGGAGCAAATCTAAAAGTGCAAATTTGTTGTTGGATCTTTGAATGTGAATGTATTTATATTTGGTCGTAACCCAAAAGGCTTTATAGTTGGGCATGTATGAAGATATTTTGATAAAACAATAAAAGTATTTCACTCTTCCTCCTCCCTTGGTTGTTGTTCTTGTGTTTGCTTCTATTGTGTTAACTCTTGCAGGGTGGTTTGGATAGCTGGGTGTGCCTTTGGCCCTAGTTATTCATCCTTTCCTTGTGTTAGGTGGTATCAGAGCCTGAGGTTCATCCTTGTGGAAATTAGATCATGTAGAACCCTAATTCAAATTGGGTTATAGGGTGGTAGATCTACAAATTTGACCTACAACTTACAAAGGGTTGCAATCTTGCAAAAATTTAATTTGTAAAGATGGTTTGTGGTAGAGGAAATAACATTGATAATGTTATATTGGATCAATTGAGACAAATTGTAGCCAAATTAGATGTTATGGAGATAGCCCAGAAGAGAGGAGGACATCTTGATGATGTAAGTGATGATGAAGCAACAACACCAAACCATAATCCAAAACCTAAAGAGAATCAAGATGAAGAAAGATAGTTGCGAGTGTTGTCTAGGACAAATTCAAAGTCTGTTGTAGAAGTTGTTCCTTATGATGGAAAATTGGATACCAATGTTGTGTTGGATTGGATCTCAGATATGGAGAAGTTCTTTGAGTATGAAAACACTCCTGATAATAGAAAGGTGAAGATTACAATTACTAGGCTGAAAGGGTGTGCTTCATTGTGGTGGGAGAATTTGCAAACTAATAGAAAAAGGAAAGGAAAGGAGAAGATTAGAACTTGGCTGAAGATGGTGAACAAGGTAAAGAACATATTTCTTCTTGTTGATTACCAAGTTAGCCTTTTGAGAAAGATGCAATATTTGAGACAAAGAGACATGAGTGTGAAGGAGTATACTGAGGAATTCTATAGATTGGACATCAGATCTGGACATGTGGATGATGATGTTGAGAAAATTACAAGGTACATAAATGGATTGAGATTGGGAATTCAAGATGAAATAAGTTTTGTGAAGTTGGAGAGTGGAAGAAGCATATCAATATGCCTTGAAATTTGAGGAGATCTTAACTAGAAAGCATAAACAAAGTCAAAGAGGTAGAGGTGGTAGATTCTAGAGAGGCAGAGGTGGATCCTATGGAGAAGGTAGAAAATATAACAATTTTGTATAGGATAAATGAAAATTTGAGTGGAAGATTGATGAAAAAGGCAAGACTGAATGGAAAAGTGGCAATTCTTACCGAGGAGGTACTAATTCTTATTCTAGAGGTGGATTTCATGGTAATTATTTCACATGTGTTAAAGAGGGACATAGATCTTTTGAATGTAAATCTTCTGAAAGTGGGCAAGGTAACATAAATGTTGTGATTTAAGGAGATGATGGGGGTTCACCAAGTGGACCTAAGGCTAGAGAAAATCTAATGGTGAGAAGAACCTTATGTAATAAGGGAAGTGATGAGGAACCTGTTTTAAGGAGAAGTCTTTTCAAGACAAGATGTAAGATGGCTGGAAAATGCTACAAAGTGATCATTGATAGTGGAAGTTCTACAAATTTGGCATTAGAAGAGTTGGTTACAAACTTGCAATTATACAGGCTAAAGCATCGTAAACCCTATCATGTTTCATGGATCAAAGATGAGCATAGAATATAAGTGAGAAATGTCTGGTGAAGTTCAAGATTGGACATTACTTTGATGAAGTTTTGTGTGATATTATGCCTATGGATTGTTGTCATATTCTATTGGGTAGACCTTGGCAATATGATAGATATGTTGTGCATGATGGAAGATTGAATCAATATACTCTTTGGGTGAATGGGAAGAAACAAACATTATTGCCTTTGATTGAAAGTCCAAATGAGGTTAGTTACACTACAATAAAAGTTTGCATGGTTAATGGGAAACAATTTGAAAAGGAAATGAAAAAGAATCAAGTTTGTTTTGCTATAATTCCAATGAAACCAAGTTGTGTCAATAGTACCCAAGTGTTAGAAAATAGTGTTAACCGAGTGCCAGTCAATGGTGATCGAGGGACAACTGGTAGTATTGACTGAGTACCAAAAGAAATTGTTGAATGAGTATAAAGATATTGTTGCTAATGATATTCCTAATGGTTTACCTCCAATAAGTAGCATAAGTCATTTTATGGATCTAATTCCTGGAGCTAGTTTGCCAAACAAAGCACCATATAGATTGACACCTATAGAGAATGAAGAACTTAATAGACAAGTGCATGAGTTGTTGTAGAAAGGTTTGATTAGAGAAATTTTGAGTCCATGTGTTGTACCTACTATATTAGCACCTAAAAAGAATGGAGAATGGAGAATGTGTATCAATTCAAGAGCTATTAACAAGATCATAGTGAAATATAGGTTTCCTATGCTCGGGATGGATGACATAATGGATTATTTCAGTAAAGCAAAGTATATTACCAAGATTGATTTGAAGAGTGGCTATCATCATATCAAAATTAGAGAAGGTGATGAATGGAAGACTGCTTTCAAGGAAAAAGATGGTTTGTATGAATGGTTGGTTATGCCTTTTGGTTTGACTAATGCACCTAGTACTTTCATGAGGTTGATGAATGAAGTTCTGAAAATATTTTTGGGTAAGTTTGTGATTGTTTATTTGGATGATATTATGATATTTAGTAAGACTAAGGAAGAACATCTTGAGCATATTAGACAAGTATTGCAGAGGTTGAAAGAGGAAAAGTTGTTGATTAATCTAAAAAAGTGTTCTTTTATGCAAAAGGAGATTGCGTACTTGGGATTTGTGATTTTAGTTGATGGATTGAAGATGGATCCTAAGAAGGTCAAAGAAATTTTAGAATGGCCTACACCTAAGAATGTGGGTGAGGTAAGATCATTTCATAGTTTGGCTAGTTGTTACAGAAAGTTTATAAAGAATTTCAATGTTGTTTGTAATGCTATGACTGAGACAATAAGAGGAGATAAAAAAGAATTCAAGTGGACACATGGAGTTAATAAGAGTTTTGAGACTTTGAGACAAAATATTGTTGAATTACTTGTATTGGCTTTGCCTAATTTCAACAAAGCATTTCAAGTTGAATGTGATGCAAGTGGTAATGCAATAGGAGTTGTATTAAGTCAAGAAGGTAAGCCTATTTCTTTCTTTAGTGAAAATTTAAATGATACTAAAAGGAAGTATTCTGTATATGATCAAAAAAATTATGCTATTGTCCAAGCATTGAAGAAGTGGAGACATTATTTGATTCCTAAGGAGTTTGTGTTGTATATTGATCATAAAGCTTTATAATACTTGAGAAGTCAACATAAATTGAATGAGAGACATATGAAGTGGGCTGAATACTTGCAAAATTTTACATTTTTCATTAAGCACAAGAGTGGAGTTACTAAAAAATTTGTTGATGAATCGAGTAGAAGACATTCTCTATTGACTAAAATGAAGGTTGAATTTCTTAGTTTTGATGAAATGAAAGAGTTGTACGATGTTGATCCTAATTTTTCTGAGGCATGGAGAGAGTGCAGAGCACCAAATCTGATAGATCACATAAGTAAGTATGATGAGTATTTCATTCAAGAAGGTATTTTATTCAAAGTCATTTAGTTGTGTATTCCTAAAAGTTCTATGAGGTTGAATCTAATTAAAGAAAAGCATAGTGGTGGATTGGTTGGACATTTTGGAATTGATAAGACATTGAGTTTGCTGAAAGAGAAGTATTATTGGCCACAAATGTATAAGGATGTTCAAAAATTTGTAAAGAGCTATAGAGTTTATCAAATTGCAAAAGGAGTATGTTAGAATATTGGTTTGTATACACCTATTACTGTTCCTAAGAAACCTTGGAGTGGCATCAATATGGATTTTTTTCTTGGATTACCTAAGATAGTGAAGGGGTATGATTCCATATTTGTTGGAGTGGATAGATTTTCTGAGATGGCTCATTTCATACCATGTAAGATGACATTAGATTTTGAGCATGTTGTTGAACTTTTCTTTAAAGAGATTTTGAGATTGCATAGATTAACAAGAAGTACTATTTCTAACAGAGATAGTAAGTTTGTTGGTTATTTTTGAAAGATTTTGTGGAAGTTGAAGTTTAGTTCTACACTCCATCCATAGAAAGATGGATAGATAGAGGTTGTGAATAGAAGCTTGGGTAATTTTCTGAGATGTTTGGTTGGAGATAAGCCAAGTAATTGGGAAGTAGTGTTGGCACAAGCTAAGTTTGCATATAACAATTTTTTGAATAGGAGTATAGGGAAAAAACCTTTTGAGATTGTTACTAGAATGCAGCCTAGAGGTATATCAAATTTGAGAGATGTTGTTGGTGAAGAAAAAAGAAGTGTTGCATGAGAAGAATTTTCTGATTTTATGGAGTCTTTGCCTAAGGAAGTGAAGTTGAGGTTGGAACAAAGTAATCAGAAGTATAAGGAGAATGCTAATAAGTCTAGAAGACATCATGATTTTGAAGTTGGTAATGAGGTGATGGTTCATTTAAAGAAAGGAAAATTTCCTATTGAAACATACAGTAAGTTGAAGATGAAAAAATTTGGACCTTGTAAGATCTTGAAGAGGTTTGATAGTGGAAATGCTTATGACATTGAGTTACCTAATGACATGGATATATATCTTATATTCAATATTGCTAATTTATATAAGTATCATGATTCAGATGATGAAGTTGTTGTATTAGATGATTATCCTAAGAAGTAGACTAAAGAAGTTGAACAAATATTGGATCAAAGAGTTGGAAAGAGCATAAGAAGAAAAAATTACTATGAATATTTGGTGAAGTGGAAGAATAGACCTATTGAAGATGCTTCATGGATTTCCCAATCTAAGTTGGATTCGGCTCAAGTTGTGACATCTCAATGATTCAGGAGAATCATTTCTTCCAACCCTGGTTGTCTAATGTAGGAGCATCTTGGGTTTCCTTGTTATCTGGCACTTTTTTGTTCATTTTGCCAGTTGTTGTCAACTTCTAGTTACTACCGAGTGCCAGTTGTTACCAAGTTCTAGTTACTACAAGGTACCAATTGTTGCCAAGTTCCAATTACTATCAAGTTCTACTTACTGTCAAGTTCTAGTTTCCAGCTGTTGTTGATTTCCAATTGCTACCAAGTTCTAGTTGTTGTCAAGTGCCAATTGCTACAAAGTTCCAATTGCTACTGAGTTATCTAGTGTATGTCAAGTGATTCTTCATGTGCTGGGTTACCTTGTGTATGTCGAGTGACCCTTCATGTGCTAACTTTCCCTATTTATGCTGAGTGTTAGCATTTGGATGTGATTTCTACAGGCTGAATTGTGGGATTTATTTTGATCATGATATTTATGTTAAGATCTTTTCTTTGGATGTATCTAGACTATTTTTGGGTTGTCCTTCCTCTTACATAATGTTTTAGAATGATCTATAATCCATTTTGGAAAGTATATATAGAGTGTGTAGGCTTAGAGTTAGGCAATTTTTGGAAAGATGATTGTAGGGAGCAGATCTGAAAGTGCAAATTTGTTGTTGGATCTTTGAATGTGAATGTATTTGTATTTGGTTGTAACTTAGAAGGCTTTATAGTTGGGTATGTATGAAGATATTTTGATGAAAAATAAAATTATTTCACTATTCCTCCTCCCTTGGTTATTGTTCTTATGTTTGCTTCCATTATGTTAACTCTTGCAGGGTGGTTCAGATAGTTGGGTGTGCCTTTGGCCCTAGTTATCCATCCTTTCCTTGGGTCATCTAACAAGGCCATACTTAATATTATGTATTATAACCTTTAATAAGCTTGGCTCCTAATAAGGCTCACTTCATAAGAATGAAAAATAGTGTAACTAGTTGCATGGTGGTTTTCCCCAATTAGGTTTCCACATTAAATCTTGGTGTCATATATGTTCATATTATTTTCTTTATGCTTTATGTTTATAAAACTAAGTTACTAAAGGTTAAAATAGATTATTATTCATAATATTTCTTTATTAACCAAGTTACAACAAGTAATTAGTTTTAACCGAGTTGGACAAAGAAATGCACTATTAGTGAAAATATTGATTTAACATCTAGGGACGGGGAATTGTTTTTGTGGTAACTGATTCACCTTCCCATCTTAGTTACACTCTTCATTTCCAACAATTTATACATATACATATATGTGTATGTTTGTGTATAGATTATCTAAACATATTTCCATAACTAGAACTCCTTTATTTACTTAATAGCACATATCCATCTTAATACTTTCATGGACTTATATATTATGCATAATTGGCACTTTAAATATTAAAAAAATGAGAGAAGATCAGGGAAGAAAGTTTAATAGAAACTAAGTACAAATTTGCAACAATACATTAATCTATAAGAACATTAAAGCATTTACATGGATAAATCAATCTCTATTATGAAAATTATACATACATACATACATACATACATATATATACACACATATATATATATACATATATACATATATATATATACATGTACATATACATATATATATATATACATATACATATACATATATATGTATATATATGTATGTATATGTACATGTATATGTATATGTGTATATATATATATGTATGTATACATATATATACATATATATATATATATACACATATACATATACATGTACATATACATACATATATATATATGTATATGTATATATATGTATATATATAGATATACATATATATATATATATGTATGTATATAAAGATATATATACGTATATCTATATGTATATGTATATGTGTATATATATATCTTTATATATATATATATATATATACATATAAACACATATACATATATATAATTTGCATATATATCCATAACTAGAACTACTTTAATTTCTTAATACTTCCATGAATAAATATATTTATGCATGATTAGGATTTTATAGTAAAAAGGGAAAAGGCTGGGGAAGAAAGTTAAGAGAAGCTTAGTATAAATTAGCAAGCACTAATTTTGACATTTTATATCACATATCCATCTTAATACTTCCATGCACTTATTTTTATGCATAGTTGGAACTTTATATAGGATTTTCCCAATCTAGAGTGATTAGAGTTAAAGATATCAAATATCAATGAGCAATATACATATATGATTATGATAAATTTCTATTATACTTATGTCATCAATACCTTTATTGGATAGCTTGGCAACTATTTTATTCCCTTCTTTGTAAATTTGATTGAAATCAAACTCTAGGAGAATGATAGTAGACCTATGCTACATTCTAATATAGAATTAAGTTTCTAGATAGGGACATTATTGATTCTTAAGGCTTTGATGACAATCTAGGAGTCTCATATTTCTAGTGACCTAATACCAAGTTCTCTAGATAATTTCAACCCTTCTATTAATGATGTGATTTTGCCTTGATATTAGTTGATTCATTTAAAGGTTTTGCAAATTTTTCTATCATATTTCCTTCCAATTATAAATTACACACCCAGTGCCATCTATCACAAGATTTTTTCTCTAGGCCCCTTCAAAGTTTGACTTATACCTTCTAGATTTAAGGGGCACTCATTTATAATTCATTCTATCTTCCCTTCTCTTATCACCACCTTTACTGTATGGGAGGGTGGGGGGGGGGGGGGGGGGGGGGGGGGGGGGGTTACTAAGCCAAATCAATGTTTCCTAATAGATTGATCCCACTAAGTAAATATTTCTTCTATGTGGTTATAGTTGTGTAACTTGTTGTTTAAGGTTTCAACTATGTTAGACTCAATTTTGTTTCCTAAAGCTTGAGTCGTCATCATTTTTTCTTGAAAATCATTATGTTTATTTCCTTCCATAACTCCCATGAGATTATTGATAGTGTGAGTATCGATATGTTACTATAACATTTTATTCATTTTTGTTGGCTATTGTTTATTAAAAATTGCTAAGATATTATGGTGGGATAATGACTACCTTAATTTGTGACAATTTCATTCCAACATTTTTTAGCATAAGGAAAACTAAGATGGATGGGATCAATTGATTCTCATTGTTATTTTAAAAGTACACATCCTATGGGTCCTTCATAACACAACTTTTTGAACCATCCAGTTATGAGTGTACACTTTTGTATAGCTATGCATAAGAAAGTGTCAGCTTTGGGAAAATGTGCTTTATTCCAACATAGGTGTAAAGGAGTATCTATAACAAAACAATTTGGAAATTTCATTAGATGTTTGTAGCTATTGACATATCAATCAAGTTTTTTATTAGTGACATACACTTATTTAGATTGTAAGTATCTATTGAGCTTATTATATAGTTAATAGTGTTAACCAAGCATTTTAGTTGTTCCCAAGTTCTACAATTACTACCAAGTCCTTTTGACAAATTTCAGTGTGTGTTGAGAAGTTATAGCTAGTGTGAAGATCAATAGTATAAATTGAGCATCTCAGTCTTAACCAAGCTATGTAGTGCTTACTAAGTTCATAGTTGATGTGATGTGAGTCTAGTGTTAACTAAGTTAATTAGTATTAATCAAGTGATTTAGTTTATATGCCAAGTTTCACAGTATTCACTAAATCACTAGTGTAGACCAAGTTTAAGACTACTTGGAAGTGATCAGTATGGACTGAGCTTCTATGTCTATCGAGTGCCTGACGATGCCAAGCATTGACAATGGTTATCGAGTATCAAAACCTCACTAAGTTAGTCTTCAAGACCCCAGTGTCTACATTTGAGCCAACTTTGTAATATTTGTGTAAATGTGTATTGTAGCTAACTTTGTAATTGTATAATTAGATTGGTATATATGTAATGAATTGTATCATATCCAAGTGTGTGGAAGGAATGCAAGGTAATTAAATGTAATTAAAGAAGAGTAGAAAGAGAAAATTACAAAGGCTAGAGTAGTATAAGGAGCAACAAAGATATATCTATCACAACAAAGTGATTTGTACATACAAAGGAATCTCATTCAAAAAACCAAGTTACAAATTAGAGATCAACTATTGCTTCATCCTAACAGATGGATCAGTTAAATCCTTTGACAAGGTAGACCTAATAGTCTTATGAAAATCTCTTTACCGAGTGCATACTTCATTGTATGTTTGTAAATTCTTTAATAAGGTGGAACTTGAAGTCCTTATTGCTCCTAACAAGGTAGATCATCAAAAGTGATCAATGTAAGCCTTAACAAGCCAATTTTATATTGTAGTACTAAAGCTTGTGGGTATCATCCCCACCCCAGTTTTACTTTCTATTTGAAAGGTTTCTAGGTCACCAAATCTATGTCAATGTGTTATGTATGCTTTCATGTTTTTAATTTTTTATGCATGCAATTAGATCAGAATATATGCAAAGTTTAAATTGGGTAATTGAAGATAGAAGTTTTAAAAGTTACTAATTCACCCCTCCCCTCTCAGTAACTTAGCCTTTTATAATATTTCTAACAATTGGTATCAGAGCATTTTGGTTCTCAGAGAAAGTTTATAAGCTTGAGAAAAGATCAAAAACCATAGAGATATTCAGACTTGACAAGGCTATTAATAATGAGAAGCTGGATTTGGAAATGGCTATTGCAAAACTCGAGAAAGAAAAAGAGAAACTCTCTCAATCCCTAAAAAGAAGAAAAGATCTTGCAATTCAAATGAATGATCATCTCTATATTGAAGAAGGAATTGAAGACCTTGTTGGTGTTTGAAAATGCTGGAGGGTTTTCAATTATCCCACTGAGAAACTGACATATCTAGGGGTAGCTAACTCCCATTTTCAACATGCCATTTCTAACAATAGGCCAACTATAAGGCATGACCCTTCTTCTACTTCAGGCTCTGCTAAACCTAGGCGAGTAGACCTCAGATTCAAATAATACCGTACCAGTGCAAAAAACATATCCCTTAATCTATTAAGCAAATTTTACCCTTATTTCTCCTAAAGACTTATGAAATGACATGGACCTACAATAGCTAAATGCAAATTTATGACATTCATAAGCTGAGTGAGGGTTAAACTTTTAGGTCCTTCAACATGAAAAGGAAAGAATGTTTGATTAATAATGTTGATTTCAGCAAACCCTCAGATATGCAGAAATAAGACCTAATGATCTTGCAACTGATCAGTACCTTAACCATTGGGAAAATCCATGAATCAAATGCATACATATGAATATATGAGGCATATATGTATCTTTAGATATCTAATCTATCTATTCAACTTGTAAATAGACATCTATGTTCAATTTAAATCTCATTCTTACCTAATATCCTCCTCAATAAATCTGTAACCCTGTTGATTTCTATGAAGCATTTACACAATTCCTTAAACTATCAGCAACAATGAAACAACATACAGCCTTAAGGGACTGCAACTATGACCTAGGCTCTTTGTTCAAAGTTCATAAAACATTACAACTCACTGAGAATGGAGACAAGATTAAACTGAAACTCAATCATCTACTGCTCTTTGCATTTATTTCCTTAAAATTAATACAGTCATATGCATGAAAATGAAAACATGGAAATACCTAACAGATCTGAACTATTTATATTAACCTTCCTAATGCTATTCATATAAGAGAGAAAGTGCTGAAGAAAATGATTTCACAGTAATAACTGGAACCCTACTGGTATTACCTAGAGAAAACTACCAACCTATTGGTTTCTTAGTGACAAAGACTGGAACTGTTACAAAAGATGAGAGAAAGAAAGATATAGGAGAAGAATTCATTCCCAGATCTGATCAAAACATGACATCTGTCCCCTTGGAAAACCTTCTCAACAGGTTCAAAACAACTCTCTTATCTCTCCCCTCAATTTGTGAATCGAATCTTGATCATTTTGCCTCTATAACATCACAAAATATCTGACATATATGATTTAACAAGTAACTGATTTGATGCTTGATCTGGAACGGTAAAATTTGGTTAAAAATGAACTCAAGAAGAGTAAAAACAATTCCAAAATTCATTTTAAGCATTAACAGAAATCAATATATGTTTCTCAATTGATTCTGACACTCCATGATGAATTCTGCCTTTTTAACTAAGAATGCCCTAGAAATTACAAAACTACTTATAGCCTGAACTAGTGAAGACCTGTGCATAATCTGACCTCAAAAATGGATAGTTCATTTTCTCTTGGTTTCGACGATATACTGCACTACCTATTTTGGACAAAAACTCCCCTGAAATGGCCATTTGAAAGGTTTGGACTGTGGCCTGGCTTTAAAAATGAAAATTTTAAAAATTTACATAGTCCAAACTATATAAAAATTCACAATATTTCAATTTTTCATTTTAATCCATTCATGTGTTGATCCTCTCAATTTCCACTTTTCTCTTCTCTTTCAATCTGAAGATGCCATATGGCATATCTTGATTGACTGTAACCTTTGAAAAATTAATTAATTAATACTTTAATATTAATCAATTAATTTAATCCTTTAAATCAACTTCCCTTATCTCATAGCATCGTGGGCATTTGAAAATTTCTCTTCATTCTCCTGCATAGCCTCTTGCTTTACGTCCTTATGACCTCAGTGTAAGACTTAACCCCTTCACATTTCCATTCATGCCTATATGCTTTCCATGAAGCATAACACCGAGAACCTTTGTGAACTTGCCTTATGTGCATATGCTAAACACTATCCTTTACGCTCTTATGAGCACTAATATCACCAAAGGTCTCAAAATTTGGTTTACACTCTTATGTGAGAAAATTTTTGAGCGGAGCAGCGTAAGGCTTTAAATTTTGACTTACGGGCATACATTGGGCTTCATGTTTCGTAACACTAGAGGCTTTTAAATTTTGATTTACAATCTTACGTTGGATGTAAGACCTTAGAACTTTCATTTTTGCTTCCCAATCTTACACTTTATCATGAGAATTTCATGAGTCAAAATACATTTGACATTGGACCCTGCGGCCACAACAGGCAGGCCCCTCCACCGCATAGCTAGGCTTTAAAATGGCCATGTCTTTTAAGACACTTGCTTAGTGCTTGAAAACATATTTAAACCATTAAAAATGTCCCCCATGTGCAATGTGAGATTATTTCCTTCACCTATTGTGTTGCTCTATTTTATATGTTGTCGTGGCTTCTTATCATTCTTGCTCTTTTCTGTAATCATTTACTATTCCTTTGTTATGGTGTTCTCTGCCTCATTCTGTGCACCTAGTTTCCCTTTGGTGGCAGCTTTGGCTTTCAAACTCCACTACATTTTCCCTTTGAAGAGGACTGCGGATTCATTTTTTGCTTCCCTGTTGTTAAGGATGGCTTTTATGTGCCTTACCACAGCCTTTTTCTTGCCACACATGGCCTTTGTCTTAACTGTTGTAGGGTGTTCTTCTTTGTTGTGGAGTGTTATGCCTTATGTATTCCCTACTATGTAGGCATCTCTTCATCCTTTTAGTTGACATTGGTTGCCCCTTTTTATACATAGATACTCTTCCTATGCCGTGGGTTACTACTTTGCATGGGTGAGCTTCCTTTTCTGTTCCTGCACATGGACAGCTCTTCTTGCAGAGTCTGTGTTATGCTTTGTCGCTTCTTCTTTTCAATCGGCTTTTCCTTTTTAAACATGCCAGCATTGGGATTCTTATCATGGAGTTCCCTTGCCATTTTCTTCAAAAGGCATCTTCCACCAGCCCTCTAATCTGATTGAGATTTAGCCTTCTTCACCTATGGTGCAATTGTGGAGCTGAATTCCCATTCATCATTGAGCATATCACTACTATCATCTTCAATTGAATCATTTTTCATTTTTTACATTTGTATATTTCATGTTCTTTAGGCCCATAGCGACCAACAAGATATCTTTCTTCGAAAGGGACATGGGGTATTGAAAGTGCCTTGATGGAGACAAAAACAAGCATCTAAGGGAATAAGGGTACATTTATCACTAAGTGTAGCAATATTGCAGGTATTCCAGTGGCTGGTTTTGAGTAAATGAGTCCAATTCCAGGAACTCACACCATTCCTAGATTTGAAGCAAGATTTAGAAACCAATCTACAGAAGATTTCCTTTTAATTCAAACTTGTGCTTTTTGACCTTCACATAGTACCACACCCACATGATTGTCATTTAGACAATGGAGAAAACAACAGGTATCCATGCAACTTGAGGGATTTTTAAAATTGAAGCTGAAAAGTAAAGGATTTCAATAGATAACTGGTGGTTACATATGCATTGATTTCCTCATAATTGATTTGCCATCTTTTATCATAACCCTCACATTTATATCAAGTCTGAAGCAATTAGTTGGGCCCCCAAAGTGGGTCCGACTAAAAAAAAAATTTGTTTCCAAACACCTAATTATTTAGACTGATCCATTCATTATCTACTAATGATCAAAATCAAATTCAACTGCTGAATCAACACTTAATTCCCTTATGTTTGCAACTTGTTGACTTTGTGTTAGGAGGTCCTTCGACTAGCCTTAAAAACTATCCCTAACACCTGACTGGGCTCTAAAATTTGACCCACTAATTCTCTGTTCTACATACTTTTACCCTTTCAAATCTTGGCTCATGAAAAATTTGGATTCAAAATGTATTCTCTATCAAAGTTGACCTTTCAAAACTACTTGCAAAAAAATATGTTAGAAAGCAATAAATTGCATTCAGAATTGGCTTCAAAAACTGGGCAAACGAATACTTGGGGGCATGAAAAATAGGGCATTGGTTCATTGTCATGAGGACATTATGAATCTTCAATTTGGGCTCATGATGAATAACAAGACGCAAATGGCAAGCGGTCAAAGGGGCTACTCAAAATTGCTGACTAGAAACATTGACAAGATAACAATTTTTGCAAATGAAATTGACTTGGAAAAGTGTGCATATGGATTCTTCATGACTTAAAAATTGACAAAATTGGAGTGTTTTTAGAGGACAACATAGGGGTACAATCCATTTGATCTAGGCAATCACATATCTCAAGTTATAACATCACGAACAGGGGTTCCAACAAATCTGCAAATGTCGACACCAATAAAAGATAAAAATTGTGTTTGGAATCGTGTTTGAAAACTGATCAAACGGATTCGTCATAAGCTAAAACTTGAAACATAAAAAGTCTTTGACATCTACAATACAATGCAAAAGGAATTTTATCATTTTTCTCAATTGGTCAAAAGTTACAACACATCAAACAGGGCTTCCCAAAATTATGTGTAAATTGCAAAAGCATGGAAACAATAACTAACCAACTTTGAGGGATTCTAAACCTAGTCAAACGAACTCAAAAAAATTCAAAATCTGAAACATATGTTCTCGGGTATAGACACTAGACACTTCCAAAGTGAAAAGTCACAAAACATTTCTAGGTGCAAGATATTCACTTGCAAACATAGACTCCTATTGCTATTTGACACAGGTGAAAAATGCAGAATTGACATTTGCTCAAATCAAGACTTTGCCAAATGACTTAGAATGATAGTTTATCATTACAGAACACTTAGATAAGTTGGATGAAGGGTGTTAGAAACATAAAACACCACTTAGGCCTCAGACTAACAGTTGGTTACATAGGCACTAAAAGCATTTATAGGGCTCAATTTTCTCAACAGTGCTCAAAATTTGGGCTACAATTTTGAGCACCAACAGACCTTCATCTAGCAAGTAGCTCAAATGAAGAAAATGAAGCAATCAAAGAACTCTTGGAAACGAATGGTTCATTTCAAGAAGAAGTGAGAAAATTAAGAAGAGAGCAAGAAATTTAGTTAGGGAGGCTATGTGAAGTCATGGAAGAGAAAGAAAAAGATAAAAGCAGAAATGGAAGGAAAAGATAATGAGATTCAACATCTATCCCTTTAGCAGACTAACTTCATTAACTAGCTCACCAATGCAAATGAAGAAATTATGAACCTAAGATTTGAGAATGAAAGATTGCAGAATGACCTAAACTCTGAAAGGCAAATCAATGAAAGAATGATGAAATCCCAAGTAGACATGAATCAGTTGAATGAGAAAAATCTCTATAGACAAAAAGGAAAAGTAGGAATTGGATACAAAGGAGGTGAATTTTCCAAACAAGGAGCTCAAAAGAATCAACAACCTAGCTGTAATCACTATGGTAAGATAGGTCATACATCAAACAAATGTTGGAGCAATGGAAAAGGACAATTCAATAGAAAGTGATACAATTGCAACTAACATGGTCATAGGGCTAATGAATGCAAAGAGAAACCAAAATTTGAAGGAAAATGTCACAAATGTAAGAAACATGGACACAAGTCATCAAAATGCAAAACTAAGATATTGAATCTAGTAGAACAAATTGTGAAAGCTATATTTGGTTGGGACTATAATACTTGGTGCAGATGTCATTACTATGGAGAATTTGGACATATTGGAATGAATTGTGTAAAACATCATATGAGGAAAAAAGATACCACTAAAAGATGTTTCATTTGTATAGAACTTGGTCATCTTGCCAAGAGCTATATGAATATTGGAAGGATAGAAGATGAAAAGAAGGAAAAGGTTGATAACATCTAAAAATAGATGAGACAACAATGGGTTCTAAAGTCTACCAAGAATGCAAGTCCAACAAATGATGATCAAGTCACTCAAGAATTGGGTGACTCTATCATTTCTACTTAAGTTCTCAAATGAGAACTAGAACTAGGCTACCAAAGAAGACACACAAATCTATTCTAGTTGAAAGGAAAAAAGATCCATATCTATAGTCAAGATACAAAGGGATCATGGAGTAAAAGGGTACCAGTTACTACCAAGTTACTTTCTTTACCGAGTGAGGTTGGGTCACAAACTCTACCAAGTGAGGTTGGGAGTAGCTAACTTTTATGAGGTTACTGAATGATGGAAGACTCTACCGAGTAATCAATGCAATCAAGAGGATGATAGTCTATCAATTTGATCTACCATTCATACTAGGCATTTATAGAAAAATTTGATAAAAAGAAGGAAATCAAAGTCATTTTTACCATGAATTTTTGAGAGCAAATTGCACAGTGCAATCTTCAAGTGTATTCAAGCAATTTGAGTGAATTGTTATAGAAAGATTTTGAATTCTCTCAAACCCTACTGAGTGAAGATGGAATCCAGTAGTAGCAAGGTGAAATGAGGATTAGATATGTTGGTTCATGGTGTAGAATGGAAAGCACCTGACTTCAAGCTCACTCCTGTAATCGCTAAAACCCTAGATCTGAGTGGTGCACAGTTGCAAATCCCTCCAAAGGTACTATT
Source organism: Cupressus sempervirens (assembly GCA_028749045.1). NCBI lineage: Eukaryota > Viridiplantae > Streptophyta > Pinopsida > Cupressales > Cupressaceae > Cupressus > Cupressus sempervirens. The sequence continues at coordinate 618,524,884 of CM053784.1, read as the reverse complement.
AATTAATGACATTCATTCTCATTTTAAATGCACAATTCAAGATATTGGTACTTTAGAAATGGATGAAGCCCTAGAAAATTTGTGTGTGAATGGCATTTTGAAATGAAATCTGAGCATCAACACCTTGAGACTAAAGGGTTAACCCATATTCTTCACATGCCCTATGAATTCCAAGTGAAATGGATTAGGTTTATTCTCAATAGGTGCATTATGGATAGTTATGGTTGGAGCAGCTAATTTTGATCATGAAGAAGATGATTCATAGAAGCACTGGTCTCCCAAAGCTAAAATGACCAAAACCCTAGGTTGAGTCAAACTAGAAAAGAAAACCCTAGTAAATGGGATGGTAGAGGCATGAAGATAAGTAGTGTCACTAACATAGAATTAAAATTTTCATTCACATCATTACACACAAGATCTATAGTTCAAGTAGGTTGAATAGTCTATTATGTGAAGCAGTTGACCTTGCATACAAGCTAGTCAAGAATAATCTTTCTCTTGACCTTGCCCAGCTACTATTGATTCAATTCAACAAGAACATGGAGAGAATTAGAACATAAAAGAACAACCCATGTAAGTTTGGCTCCCTATTGACATGTCTATTATTTTATGTTCAAAAATTATTTCCTTCAAAAGGTTTAGTTGTATGGAGAAAAGATGTGCCAGTACTTTATCAAATTAATGAGTACATTGTTGAGATGGGAGAGAATTACACAAGTATCATGGATAACTATTTTGATGCATTCAAGGAGAAAATGAATAACAGATTCAAAATCCCCAAGAAGTTAGTTGAAGATTACAAGGATGATGTATGTTTCATGGTAGATAGTGATAAGGTATACATTTAGGTAGTCAGGCCTAAAATTGCATGGGTGAAACCTCTTGGATATGAGGTTAATATTGATGAAACTAAAGATGTCACTGAGGCACTAATAAATGAATCAGTTGATCCTAAGGCAACATATTTTGGTACATATGATGAAGCTAAAGCTAGGATAGAACTAGAGATCAAGCTCCCTCATGCAGTAAACAAAGGTAAGGAAAAAATTGCCAAGTTGAAAACCAACTCTACTCTTTTTTTGACTGAGGGAAAAGGTGAGGATGAAGGAGCAGAGGATGAAGAATAATTGGAGGAAGATGAACCACTAAAGAAAAAGGGTAAGGTAATCATTACCAAGCTAGCTAAGCCATCTACTACTATGTTTACAGGAGATCCTCTAGGAAGAAAGCTGACAAGGAAGGAGGAGACATTATATTCAGAAAACCTCCACCCACCTTCCAAGACAGATTGAAATAACTGGAAGTAGGGGCTGGTATAACAAATTTTAAGGTGTTAAAGTATGAAACCAGGACTAATGAAGAGCAAAAGAAAATTGAAGATCTACTGATGGACAAAATGGGTAAGTGGAAATACTCACCTGACCAACTTACTGCTCAAATTCCTAATTTTTTGATGGATAAGATTAAGCCAAGATGGGAATTTTCCATGCAAACTATAAAAGAAATCTATGGGTAAACCCTGAGGTAGCTTATACTGAGCATAAAAGATAAGGAGGTTAAGGAATCTCTAAAGAAAAATGAGGAGAAAATAATTGTGAAATTCAACACTTATCTAGTACTCATGAAAGATATTGAGCGTGTTGTAAGGAATGTAACAAATACATGGAAAAATGTTTATCTTCTTCATAAACTAAGTGATTTTCTAGTCAACATAAGTGACAAGGATGAAGAAGATGATCAAGAAAAGAATGGAGAAGGAAATGATGAAGAGACAATACATTTTGTTACTGTTAACTATGAAGAGGAAAAAGAGCAAAAGGTTACTAAAGAAGGAACATAGGATGATGAGGAAACTGATCCAGTTAAGATTGCTACAGTAGTTATTGCCTCACTTCCTCACTTTCCAAGAAAATTAGTGACAACATCAAGCATGGAGATAGCCTTAGCATGATTGATTGTGACCACCAATGATAGCACAAACATCCAATCAATCTTTGCACTAGTTTAGCTTAGAACATCATTGACTAAAGTATTAAGTACTTCATCTACTAAGCTACATATTCTTTCCTCTTCAAAAATTTTGGATGCATCAATTTTGGATACTATGGGTATTTCTACTAGCATTTCTACAACAAGTGTAATATTAATTTTTGTAGCTAGTCCTACTATTTCTACTATTGTTTCCATTCCTAGTAAGCAAGAAATAAGTGCAAGGATAGTTGAGACCAAGCCTTAACCGAGCACAAATTTTTTGGGCCAAGGGAAAGAAAAGGAGGAGGAAATAGACCTTGATGAGGAAATTTTAATCCCAAATTGGGACATTTCCATGCTCAATCAAGATCAAATGCATACATTTAGTAGACATCTCCAAAAGAAAGCCAAGTAGTAGAGGCTAAGAGAGGAAAGAGATAAAGAATTTAAAATCATTGATGATGCCAAGAATATTTTGGCAGAGGCTATAGGTATAGAGGATGATTCTTCTTAGCCGGTTTTGTATCAATTACTAGAGGCAGTCTAGAGGTTCAATGAAGATATAGATGGATAGGACAAGTTATTGCAAAAAGTAGAGAAGAAGTTTGAAAATAGAGTGTTAGAGCACATTGCTCAATAGATTGTTATTTATCAAGTAGAACTCTCTATAATTTTGGGCTTTTTGGAAACTTCTTGTACTAATGTATCATCAATTTTTGGTAAGTTATGTGATGTTTCAAATTTTACCAAGGAAATAAAGGACAAATTGTCCAAGATTGATGAAGATCTCAAGGAAAGTGCTTAGTAGTTGTAGCTTGACCTAAGTTCAAGCTTTTCTCATTTCAATAAGATAACATTTTTTATAGATATGTAGGCAGAATTGCTTAGGGAAGAAGCAAGAATTAGATCTACATTGGTAGATATAAAAAATATGATTCTCCCTAACATGGATGTACTAAAAAAGCACATTTCTCATGTAAAAACCCTCATCCATGATAAAAAGTTCTCCATAAAAAACCACATGATTGAGTTGTCAGTAGAAGTGTAGATTGCACTTCACACATGTAAGGTCTTGTAGGACAACTGGGACAAGACCTTGGTGATTATTCTCAAGGTACATTTAGACTTCTTGTCTCATTTTGGAATTACTATGTAAATATATAGAATAATTCTTTGGCATTGATGTCAAAAAGGGGGAGAAAGATGTATAGTTGTGTAAAGGAGGAGATAGATGAAAAAGATGTGAAAAGTTACGGGGAGAAAATGTAATAAGTTATAAAAACAATGGAGGAGAAAAATGTGAAAGAAACATGTACAGCAAATATATATTGTATATAGAAAGGAGATGTATTCAAATGTATAGTGTATTGTATATTACACTATGGAGGAGCCTTACCATGTACAAATATATATCTTACAAAACCAATTTTGAAAAATCTCAAAAATAGTATACTCTACTAAGCTAAGAATCATGAGGTGATGGATAAAAGTATTCAGGAAACTTTTTGAATTTAGTTTTGGTTGATAAGTGTTTTGTCACTAATGCCAAAGGGGGAGTTTTTGACATATCAATCAAGTTTGTTATTAGTGACATGCACTTATTTAGATTGTAAGTATCTATCGAGCTTATTATATAGTTAATAGTGTTAACCAAGCATTCTAGTTGTTACCAAGTTCTATAGTTGCTACCGAGTCCTTTGGACAAATTTTAGTCTATGTCGAGTAGTTATAGCTAGTGTGAAGATCAGTAGTGTAAACTGAGCATCTCAGTGTATACCAAGTTTATCAGTGTAAACCAAGTTGTGTAGTGCTTATCGAGTTCACATTTGATGTGATGCAAGTTTAGTGTTAACCAAGATACTTAGTATTAATCAAGTGATTTAGTTTATCTGCCAAGTTTCATAGTATTCACAGAGTCACCAGTGCAAACCAAGTTTAAGACTACTTGGAAGTGATCAGTATGGACCAAGATTCTACATCTATCGAGTGCATGATGATGCCGAGCATTGACAGTGGATGCTGAGTATCAAAACCTCGCTGAGTGAGTCTTCAAAACTTGAGTGTCTACATTTGAGCTGACTTTGTAATAATTGTGTAAACTTGTATTGTAGCTGAATTTTTAATTATATAATTGGATTGGTATATATGTAATGAATTGTATCATATCCAAGTGTGTGGAAGTAATGCAATGTAATTGGATGCAATTAGAGAAGAGCAAAAAGAGAAAATTACAAATGCTAGAGCAATATAAGGAGCAGCTAAGATATATCTATCAAAGCAAGGTGATTTGTACATACAAAGAAATCCCATTTAGCAAACTAAGTTACAAATCAAAGATTAGATATTGCTTCATCCTAATAGATGGATCAGTCAAATCCTTTAACAAGTTAGACCTAACAGTCTTATGCAAATCTATTTACCAAGTGCATACTTCATTATATGTTTGTAAATCCTTTAACAAGGTGGACCTAGAAGTCCTTATTTCTCCTAACAAGGAAGATCATTAGAAGTTATCAATGTAAGCCTTAACAAGCCAGCTTTATGTTGCAGTACTAAAGCTTGTGGGTATCATCCCCACCTCAATTTTACTTTCTATTTGGAAGGTTTTTGGGTCACCAAATCTATGTGTCAATGTGATATGTATGCTTTCATGTTTTCAATTTCTTAAGCATGCAATTAGATCAGAATATATGCAAAGGTTTAATTGGTTAATTGAAGATAGAAGTTTTAAAAGTTGCTAATTCACCCCTCTCCTCTTAGTAACTTAGCCTTTCATAATATTTCCAATAGTAACCTCTTTGACTTTCTATTTTCTATCATTTGACCACCCCATATAATCTTATCTGATCCATTTTTAACTACAGATGGTTTATTCTTTAGACAATCTAAAAATGATTCTTTTTTATTGTTGGTCCTTCTTGATTTTTCTATTCATAACCTGAGGAAGGTAGTGAGTTATATTTAAAAATGTAGTGAAAAAGTTATAAGGAAACTTGCAATAAAAATATAACTCTTTTTGCATAACCCATAATAGATCTAAAAATAAATATGCAATTAAAATCCACATGTAAGATAATAGATAATATACCCACAACAATGTGACACAATATATTGTTGAATACAATTAGTTAATTGTGTATTGTCTTTGATGTTACATAAAATGGCATATCTTTACTAGATAGTGTATGTTGAGCTCACTTAGGCTTTGAACAATTTCCTATGTTAGTCAAGCATTTTATATTTTTTGAGGTTTAGAAGTTAGAAACTATTGAGTTTACTTGGGCGTCAAAGGGAAGTTTCAAGAAGATGAGTGTTAGCTGAGCTCACTTGGTCAATGAAGGAAATCTTGGATGGAACTAGTATTAATTGAGCTCAATTGGTTACCAAAGAAATTTTTTGAAGGTGCAATGTTAATCGAGTTCACTTTGTTAACACAGGAAAATTGTTTCTGAGTTAATGTCTCCCAAGTAGGGTCAACTAACGAAGGATTTTCTTTTTTTGGCATTGTAAGAATTTGGCTTAGGCTAGAATTCACCCAAGACCAAGGAACTCAGACACAAGCATAATAGTAGACCAAGATAGAGATTATGATCAGAATAACAATATTCATTCAATATGTCAGCTTAGCCAACTTGAGAGTACACTAGGAGTGCCTATATATAAAGGCCTCAAGAGAGCTTCTAGAATGCATAGAATTTAGCAACATGATAAATCATACAACCAGGCACATGTACACCAGATATGGGTTATCCTCCATTAAGCACAAAATTATTAAGTGTGATGATATGAGGATAAGCCTACAATGGTGTAGCATGCAAATCAGTGGTGTAGACAACATGTGTTAAAAGAGGAGTGTGGATAATTGTGTTGTCAACATGACAACTTAGTGAATGAAGCAAATTCTTGTGTTGTAGACACCATGTGCATAATTAGAGTTGGGTACATCTATGAGAGTACACAAACTCCTAAGTGTCTCACCTAAATAAACTAATAAAATAATGCATTAACCTAAGTAAACTTAAGTGTAATTAGTAAATACGTATTTACACTAACATCCCCCCTTAAGTGCAACTTAGGGGAATGCCCTTAAGCTTAAAAAATCTAGGATGAAGTGCATTATGGGTCCCAACTACTAGGCCATGTTAGGTACACATGTACATAATGCAAATGCAATCTCTCATAAAATGAAGAAAGAGGGAAAACCTCATGGGAAAAACCCTCCCCCAAAAAGAGAGATGAATAGGGATGCATGGAAGGATGGAGTAATCAAGACCCCCCCATTGTGACATACATCCAATATATACATACGAGAATGATGACAAGAGGAAGAGAGGTAGGATAGGCTCCCCCCCCCCACCAAAGAAGCATACCTGCTAGTGATTGCTCCAATGAAGAAGTTGATCCAAGACTATAGAATGGTGTTCCTCCCCTTAGGAATAAACAATGCCAAGGGTACAAATGAGACACTTTTATTATGCGTGGAAAGAATCCCATGGATAAGTGATGTCTCTAAAACCTGCTCAACTAACTTAAGAACTTGTTCCAAACAACTGTCTGTCTCTACAACAAATGAAGAACCCTACTACAACTGCTAATCATAAGTATCCACAATCACTTCAACCTATAATGATTGATCATGTAGAGAATGAACAAGAGAGTCGAATGGTGCCCTTGTGGCAACTGAAGAAGGTACTTTTGCATCAAGAAGAAGAGGTAGATCATTAATACTATCCCCCAAATCTATCATTGAACCTGTACTTGGAATTCTAGATGTACCCAGCTATTCTGGACCTATCACTATGGCGATGGATTCATGTGGACTAAACTGAGGTAGTGACCTCTCACTGCAACTATTGATAGAACCCCATGTGTCTGAATCTATTGAAGCACTATTGCTGGTGTCACTATCAGTTTCCACACTGTATGATGTGTGAAGAGGAGTAGAGGACAAGCTAGGTGAGATTTCTTCAAAGTATACTTCCTTCTCTACAAAAATTTGATGTGTCTCTAGATCTAGAAGTCTGTATGCCTTCATACTATCTTCATAACCAATGAAAGTACAAGGCTGAGATGAGTATACCTTGCAACCCCTAGAAGATATGTTTTCCCATGCAAGACAACTAAAGACTTTGAAGTGTGTTACAATAGGTTTTCTACCACACCATGCCTCAAAAAGAGTTTTTCCATGTAAGGTTGGATGAGGAGAATGATTAAGAATGTGAGTGGCACTGGAGATTGCTTCAACTTCTAATGATGGATCTATAGACTTGACTTTTATCATGCAATTTTCCATAGACTTAAGAGTGGATCCTCAGAGCTACAACATCTATCTTATGTAGACTAAATGCTGGTGGTGTCTAAAGATCAATTCCCTCATGTCTACAAAGTCCATAAGTCTTCTATTCACATACATGCTTCCATTTTCCATGTGGAGAACTTTGATGGCCTTTTTGGATTTCCATTCTACATGATTCTTGAAGTATAGAAACTTGTCCATCACTTCACTCTTGTTATGAAGAAAATAGACCCAAGTGTATCTTGAAAAGTCATCAACAAAAGTCAATATGTAGTGACCCTAGCTGAATGCAAAAGGACCTATTAATACCATGTGAAACATCTATAGAACACCTATTGTTCTTGAAGACTTCCCTCTTTGTAACTTCCCCTCTGGATGCATATCCACTAAATCTACTAAAAATTCACCCTTAGAAAAGTTGATCTGAGGTAGACCTTTGACCATTCCATATGTGCAAAGTTGATGAAGGTAGCAAAAGTCAAGATGACAATGCCACTCATGCCATAATTGCATGTTTGAATTTGATTGAGATAATAAGGCCTTTGAAGGAGACTTGGGCACAAAATGAGATAAAGAGTACAACCTTTTGTTATGATTCACTTTCCCCATTACAACCAATGAGTCATCTTTAAGACTGTGCACCTTTACTGAGTCTGGAAGGAACTCAACTCTATGTCCATCTCCAAGGTGAGTGATTTGGTAGATTGATAGTAGATTTGAATTTAGGTTTGGAACATACAAAACCTCTTGAAACTCTCCATTTCCCATTTTCACGTTTCCTTTCCCTTCAACTTCCATTTTTCTATCATTTCCCATAAAGATGTGCGGTACCTTGGAATGCTTCATTGAATAAAAATACTCCTTTGAAGAACCCATATGATATGAGCCACATGAGTCAAATATCCATTCCTTTGAAGATTTTGAATTAGCCATGAGTGATTGCCCTTTGCCCTTTGAATTTGAAGAAGATCCCTTCTCCTTGTAAGCATTAGGTAATGGAACATTATGTTTCTTCATGATGTTGGTCAATTCATCAATCTTCTTAAGATAACACTCATGCTCTTCATGACCTAATTTCTTGCAATAAGCACACTTTTTCGTCTCCTTATTTTTGTCCCCCCTTTTGTTGGAATTTGAGGACTTTCCTTGTTGATTGGATTGTGGTGTTGTCTTTTCTGCATCCTCTTATTTGTTCTTCCATTTCTTCTTACCCTTTCCTTTACTTGAAGATTGACTAGATGAATTTTGAGAACCCTCATTGGCCACCAATACTTTAGACTAAGGTGATTTGAGAATCTCCATTGATTTCAATTTCTTTTTTTCATCATCCAACAGTTTAGCGTATTCATCAAAAGTCACTTTCTTGTAGGCAGACCCTAAGGTAGTCTTTGAGATGTTAAAAGAAGATACAAATGTGGAATACTTTGATGGCAGTTTGTTATGTATGAGATAGATCAGTCTATCATCTTTGATAGAACTCCCACAATCAGTAAGCTTTGTCCTTAGTTCATTCACCTTAATGACGAAATCCTGTATGACTCAATATGACTTAGGATCTAAGGAAACAAGCTCATCTTCAATTTTGAATACATCCTCTTTAGACACTTTACCATAAATATTTTTGAGGGTATCCCAAGTTTCCTTAGATGTAGAACACTTCTTGATTTGATACATGATCTTATCATTTACCCCCAAGCATATATCACCTAGAGCTTTCCTATCCATTGCTACCCAAGCTGATATATCACTTTCTAATACTTTATCACCTATTGGTTTGGGAAGAGTACCATCTACATATTGTGAAACTTCATTATGCATTAAGTGATACTACATTTTGATTGACCACATAGCATAATTATGAGGAGTTAATTTTGGAAACTTAAAGTTGTCCATAATGCAAAAAATGAAAGAAAGTGTAGAAAAGAGAGAACACAACATAAAGAACACCCCCCATTTTCACTAAATCAAGAAACCTCCTCAAAATAGATGCTTTGGGCACTTTATTAGTAGTGTGATTACAATGGGCCATGTAAGGAAACTTGGAAATAAAGAATATAACCATTTCCACATAACCCATAATAGATCTGAAATAAATATGGAATTAAAATCCACATGCAAGAGAATAGACAACATACCCACAAATTGTGACACAAGATATACCCTGGGAAACCCTCATTGAGGAAAAAACCCAGCCTCTAAGAGCATCCATCACCATGTATTATTTAACAAAAAATACCATTGCCATACAACCATGGAAGTCTTCATGGCCATAGCCACAACCAAGAAAACTATGTGAACAAGCATGAATCCACACATTCCATGCCATGCTTCCAACCTTCACAAATTCTCCCTTGGCTAACTTATCAAGCCTTGTCCTACTCAACTCTTGCATTTCTCACAATCTCACTCTTGTCACAAAACAACTACTCTTGTGGCTACTTATATAGTAGCAAGTCTCACAAAACCATTAAGTGGTATTACATAAACCATGTGCTAAAACCATGTGCTACCTAACCCACTGACCCCACATTTAATATTGGGCATTTAATTATTTTTTCCAATATTAAATAATTACATGAAATATTTTCACAATGTTACAATATAGCTCATTAAGAATATTCTATGGAAATCTTTACATGTTGCATGTCCATCTAGGCACAACATTACATAATAAAATAAAATAATAAAATATAACAATATTATGCAATGTGTGCAACACCCATTATCTCAACAATCTCCCACTTGTATACATTGCATAAGGTCAATTCGTAGCCACATAAATGAACAAGGGAACAATCCCTCTTAGCACATCCACCATCATGGATCAAAAATACACCAAGTGCTCCATCCTGATACCTGCAACAAAATCAAAGTATCCAGCATCTCAAACATGAATGATCTCACCTCCTATTATGCCACTACCACTAGACATACATAGAAGCCATCCAAAGAGAAAGCCACCCAACTTGTCACATTAGAAGATCACAAAATCTTGTACCAACTAAAATTCCAAGCACAAATAGCCTGATCCAAAGGTAATCACATGTATCCATAGTTGTCAAAATATCCATAGCTGAAATAGCACCCACATCAAGTGCCAAACTCATCCAACTATCCATACCTCCAAAAGGTTTATACCAAGTGAATCTCACATCATCAACATATCCAATCTATAACCTGCAATCACAAGCCTCAAGAGAAATACCTTCCACTTATATACCAAGAAGCTCCCACTGCAAAAGATAATGTCAAATCTATAACCAATCCACTCAAAAACATCTCAAAAAAGTGAATCCATGTAGTATCAATGACATCCACAATACATAAACTGATATCCTGCAAGAACAACTCTTGTAACATGATGCATGATGCTCGTACATCCAACTCCCATGGTAGGAGCATCATGCATCATAACAAGTCTCCAATAGTCTCCTAAATTCTCCACAACCAACAAAAGAAAGAGATAAAGTAATAACCATGTCATCTCTCACATGAAATACATGAGCACAAACCAATGATCACAATCTCTAACCAATCTCAAATCCAATATAAGCAAAACCAAACATTCAAGAAGATAACCAAGACCAAAAAAACTATGCAAATCATAACCTATATCATGTCTTTCTACACACACCTCTAGATGTAAATTGTGCAAGTATGATCTCCTCCATAAAACCCAAACAAGAAGCCTTAACAACACCCAAACCATACCATATAACTAATCATGGATTTAAGCCTCTCACAAGAAGATCAAACTCAATAAACCATTCCTAATCCAAGGAATATGCCAATATAAAGCCATCTCCCAAACTCAACTAGCATAACAACATATGCACATGGAGATAACCAATGCTAAACCATCTCTCAAATGAACCCTCTAGAACTAACTCATATACCATAGCTCAAGATCCATATCCATAAAAGAAAAGCATAAATATAAAGAAACTAAGAGAAACAATGGGCTATACCTCTCAAGTAGCAAACTGTCGAGTAGACCAAGAGTGGGGAATGATAATGCTCATCAAGATACCCAAGTCTCCAATCAAGACCCATCTAAGAACAATCTCCTCTCAAGTCCATATCAAGTGATTGCCCCTCAGACTTCCTACTAAAACCATCAACTGTCCCAACAAATACTTCTCTAATCCAAGAGAAATCAGAATCACCACCTTCTCTAAGTATCCATGAGCACCTGTAACCAATGAATCCATGTCAACTCCAAATGCAACATAGCAATATCATGAAGTATCCAGCTTATGATTAGTGTACTCAATACCAAGAAACTAAATCAAGATCAATGTCAAAGTTCCAACCATGGCCTCAGGAACATAAACATGATAACATGATCTAACCATCTCAACCAAAGAGATAACATGCTCCACATGAACTTACTATAACATGTCACAACTTTAAATGTGTATCAAGAGTATACCATGACATAATAATGAAACCATCCTCATACCAAGGATAACATGCCAAATAAAAGCATAAACCACACCTTTGCCAAGAACCCTATGAGTCCTCAAAATGCAACCATTTTCACACACCATGAAGAAAACCATCTCCACATACCAGGAGGAACCATCTCCACATACCATGAAGATAACAAAGTGCACCATGCAAATGTCAAAGATGCTTCTACAACAACAAGATCTAAGACAAACCTCCAACATCTACAAACACTCAATAAATATATCAATGCCAAAAACTCCCACTCAACCATGGTACCAAGTCACCTATGGCATCATAAAATTCATCTCCTACATGAAGATCCAAACCAAATTAAGAACTAATCATGCATTATCACCTCATCACTATCACAAGCTCCCACTAAACTGTGTATCCAAGCTATCCATGACATAATGATGAAAAAACCTATCATCTAACCATGAGAATCAAACAAGGAATCAAACCATCAAAGAACTCAAAGTGCACATCATGAGCTCCTCAAAAGAAACCAAATAACCATGATCCTCAACCAAGAAGATATACCACCATAACTAAATTAGAAAATCTAAGCTAATGAACATCAAGGATGTACCTATATATCCAATCATGTTATGCCAAAATTCATGACACCATGATCACATCTATAAACTGAGCATCTGTCTCTCAAAGTGTCCAACCTATCAGCATAAAATAGTCAACCATAACCCTCCACCATGATTATACCTAGTAACATCTCATCCCTTCTACATGAAGATAAAATCATAAAATCATGTGACTTAGGGCATAGACAACCCAAATCCAAGCCATCAATCTGAATATGCATCAATAATGAAAGATCAATGGACAAAGACAACCCATAATCAAGCTATAAATGCAACCTGTATGTATAGATCGCTTACAACATTACACAACTTGTAGATCCAACAAGTCATCATCCATATCCAAACCAAACATTGATAACCATATCATCATGAGACCAATCTTAAATATGAACTGAGTATACAATGACATCAAATCTTAAATCTCCAATGCCATAAACTCATAATGTTACCATAGTCAAAATATATCTATAAATTGTTCAGATCAATATATCATCAAATAAATCATGCCAAACCTACACCAAATCTAAACCAATGTATAGAGCTCTCCAAGAGCTTTCTATTGACTACTCAAAGTCCAAAATTTGACTCTGTATGCCCAAGTTATGCCCTAATCTGTGCTCAAAATAAAAATCTGACTTTAGGGCTCTTAAAACCTAACAAAATATTAAAATCATAGAACCAAACCTATACCATGTTTTAGTTCTCTGAATTAGCTTTCCAATGCCTATAAGAATTCTGAAATCCGATATTGTAAAAGAAAGTTATGGCCGTTTTACTAAGACAATTTTTTTACCATTTTCACTATGATTTTTCATTTTTTATTTTTATTTTGTGACGAAAATTTTGACGGGATTAAATTTGACGGCCATCACGGGCTAAAACCAAAAAACTCTTTCATTTCCTTTGAACATGGCCAAACTAGGGCATATTATATATCAAAATTTATGAAAATGTCGACCTAGATCCAATGGCGAGGTCTATTTTTACCCAAGAGGTCATTTTTGCAAGCTCCCCCCCCCCCCCCCCCCCCCCAAAACCCTCATTTTAAATGAAACATCCAAAAAATCTTTTTGTCCAAAAAAATTCACATGTCCAAATCTTTTAACATCTCATCATAACAGCAAATCCAAAACCCTCAGATCTGCAATAAATCACTTATATATCTTGCCCTTTATTTTATCCTCTCATGCATTCCTGTGGATTCAATCTAGGGTTACAAAAATAAAACTATAGCTCTAATACCACTTGTAAGGAAACTTGGGAATAAAGAATATAACTGTTTCCACATAACCCATAATAGATCTGAAATAAATATGGAATTAAAATTCACATGCAAGAGAATAAACAACATACCCACAAATTGTGACACAAGATATACCCTGGGAAACCCTCATTAAAAACCCAGCCTCCAAAAGCATCCATCACCATATATTATTCAACAAAAAATACCATTTCCATACAACCATGGAAGCCTTCATGGCCATAGTCACAACTGAACAAACTATGTAAACAAGCAAGAATCCACACATCCCATGCCATACTTCCAACCTTCACAAATGCTACCTTGACTAACCTATCAAGCCTTGTCCTGCTCAACTCTTGCCTTTCTCACACTCTCACTCTTATCACACAATAACTACCCTTGTGGTTTCTTATATAGTAGCAAGTCCTACAAAACCATTAAGTGGTATTACATAAACCATGTGCTAAAACCATGTGCTACCTAACCCACTGACCCCACATTTAATATTGGGCATTTAATTCTTTTCCCCAATATTAAATAATTACATGAAATATTTTTACAATGTTACAATACAACTCATCAAGAATATTCCATGGGAATCTTTACATGTTGAATGTCCATCTAGACACAACATTACATAATAAAATAAAATAATAAAATATAACAATATTATGCAATGTGTGCAACACCCATTATCTCAACAGGCCACTTGCCAATTTGGCCTTCGTGGACTTCTAATGTTTCTTTTTACAACCTCTTAATGGATTACAAGTCTGAAACTTTACAATTTGCTACAATTCTAAAACATTACAAAGAAAAGAAAGGCCTTATTGCTAAAAGTGATACTTTTCTCCACAAAACCCTACAATCTGATAGAAGATCTGGAAAGTAGACAAAAAATAATGCACTTTCAAAAAAATGGAACCTATTTTTTAATTTAGATGTGCCCGTACGGAGCGTTTGAAGTTGTAAAATACAGAATTATGCAGGTATAGTCACCAAAAAATGCAATTTTTGAACAATCCTTGCACCAAAACTAGAAAATAGCTGCATCACTAAAAATGTTAGAAAATTCTACCCAATTTTTTAAAAAATTGCACCTAATTTGGAGTTCGGATGTCCGAATTATGGCCTCTCGAAGTCAGACTACAAAATTGAAAATCAATCTGGAGAGGGGTTGTATCAGCGAATGATAGAGTTAAATTTGATGGTCATATGGCTATTACAGTAGTTCTAATCTATCCTAGAATGATGATCAAATGGTCATCAATTTTAAGCTCAAGAAGTGATGATGTCAGCATCCTCCTACCCCATTAATGATGTCAGCATGATGTCGACAGATGACATGGTAGTCTGTAGGTAGGGGTTTGGACCATCTAGTAATGTTGTGCCATGTGTCTCTATGTGTAGTGGAGTGAGCTATTAGTTGGAACTTTTAAACATTGTCGCAGACTATTGTTAAACCGTCGGGATTGTATTCAATAATCCCACATTTGTGTGTGGGTAGAGTGCAATATTTTATAAATATCAATGGTCGTTGTGCATAATGCAAAGGCATAAGGGCCATTGAGATATGTACTTTGTGGTTGCTGTGTGGATTATTGCCACTAGAAAAGTTTGTATTCATCATGTAAATTGCAGAGATTGATCAGGGATATAGCCGAATTTGCTTGAGCTGATCCTAAAATTTGGTGGTTGATTATTCAATACGGCTTGCATAATATGATTTAATGTGCAGTATTATGCCCAATTTTAAAATGATATTGTCCGCTAAATAAAATAATAATCCTTAAAATAATCAAATATATCCACCAAAAATATAGAGCCGAACAAAGGTTTCACTACCTGGTTCAGCTATAAAAAAATTTCTCTAGTTGGCCAACTGATAAATAATTCCCAAAATAAAAATTTGGAAAATATAGAGAAATAAAATAATTGTAGATCTAAAATACAATAACTAGATCAATTAAATGATCATACTTGAACTGCAAATCAGGGCCTCCAGGTTCTTATTTGCAAAAAAAAATTTCCTCACGATCAACTTTCACCCAACATAGGCAAATTTATAGTCGATCTTCACCGAATTGACACTCCAAATGCAACGGTGAGGTCAGATCTAGCTCTAGATGCTCCCAATTTCTATGAATCTTTCAGATTTAGGTCGAGATATTGAAGCATGAACGGTCTTGAACGGCTATGTGTAGAGAATCTTCCTCACCTCTGATGCCATCTAAGAATTTGGCTTAGGCTAGAATTCACCCAAGACCAAGAAACTCAGATACAAGCACAACAATAGACCAAGATAGAGAGTATGATCAAAATGATGATATTCATTCAATATATTAGCTTAGCCAACTTGAGAGTCCACTAGGAGTGTCTGTATATAAAGGCCTCAAGAGAGATTCTAAAATATTTAAAAGTCAGCAACATGATAAATCATACAACTAGGCACATGTCCATTAGATATGGGTTATCCTCCATTAAGCATGGAATTAAGTGCGATGATGTGACAATAAGCATACAATGGTGTAGTATGAAAATTAGTGGTGTAGATAACATGTGTTAAATGAGGAGTGCTGATAACTATGTTGTCAACATGACAACTTAGTGAATGAAGTGAACTCCTATGTTGTAGACACCATGTGCATAATTAGAGTTGGGTACATCTATGAGAGTACACAAACTCCTAAGTGTCTCACCTAAATAAAATAATTAAATAATGCAAAATAATTAAATAATGCATTAACCTAAGTAAACTTAAGTGAGTGTAATAAGTAAATACTTATTTACACCAACAAGCATATTGAGTTCAAAGGTTTTTTTGTTGGTTCTAAATGACTAAGGTAATGAATATTAATTATTCTAAGATGTATTCAAGCTGACTTGATAATGCATAAGGTATAAGTATAAGGTCAAGTTGAGGATTGAATGTGTGGAAATATTGAAGAATAGAAGATTCTTAGAGCAAGTGAATTAGAAGGATAAGAAAATTATCCTTGTGGAACTACAAAGATACATTCAATCAAAAAGAATCAAGTATACAAGCCATAATTGAGATCTATAGTCAGTAATTCAATAGCATCAAAAATTAGAGCATCTCATTATTACTCTTTAACCATTGTAGTAGTGATCAAAATCTCTTAACAGAGTTGGCTTAACAACTACTTATAAATCCTCTAACAAGGTGGCTTTTATTGAAGTGTCTAAAGGTCTCTAACAAGACCACTCCTAATAGGGTGATTAAATTCTCTAAGAGGTTCACACTTAATAGTGTGTTTTTTAACTTTTAACAAGGTTGGCTTCGAGGAGGGCTCACTTAAGAAGAGTGAAAATTAGTAACTAGTTGCAATTGGTGGTTTTTCTCGAATTGGGTTTCCACATTAAAAATTTGTGTAACTTGTGTTCATGCTATGTATTTTGTATGAAACTAAGTTAAGTAAGATTAATCATAGATAATATCTTAAGATTTACATGTTAATTAGTTTCCAAGTTATTTCAATATTTTTTGAGTTACATGTTGAAATCTAGTTGAAAAGATCATTATTGAAGAAGGGAGATTGTTGATAAAGAATGTTTTCAATCATTATTTTGTCACTGATGTCAAACCTACTATTTTCTATAATGAAAATTGCTTATAAGATCTTGATGAAGAGGATTTAATCAATAACATGTAACAAGAGCACCTAAGGGAAAGGTTGAGTTATGATTTTGTAATGAAGTACAAAAATCGGTTAAGACAATGGTAAAATGATGTATTGATAATACACTTGAAGATACAAAGATTGGCTACACTTAGAAACTCTAGAAGAATAAGTTATAAGAAAACTATCTGTAAAGCTTGACTAAATTCATTAGTGGGTGCTGAGAAAGTTAGTTCATGCCAAGCAGATTATTAGTAAGTGCCAAGCAAATGCAAAATCTAGTGTGTGTTGAGTGAAACAAAAGGTGTCGAGCAAGTTCAGGTGTTGAGCATCAATTAAACTTAGTTGATGCCAAGTGAATCCATAGTAGGTTTCAAGTAACATAGTATGTGTTGAGCATTGGAAAGTCAATAGTGCCAAGTTGCTACATTATTTGAAAAGTCAAAGATTCACTAGATCTTAGCCAATAAGTTTGTTACCTTGAATTTTGTGAACCAGATTGAGGATAAGGATGTTGAGCTGGTGGTACAAAATTTTAGGTTAACCATTTTCAAGTGAATACAGGTGGATTCCACATGATGTTTCTAGAAGAAACATGATGAGGGGGAAGATACATTTTATATTACCTAATCCATTCAAACCCAAAATAAGAGTAGAAAAAGTATTCCAAACTCCTACTTAAGGAGTTACAAGTCAAGAAGCAAATAGAGAGATTAGAGAGAGTGTTTGGTGTTAAGGAGAAGGCATTGAGAGGGAAGAAAAGAGTATAAAAGCTTTGCTTCGATAGGTGACCATAGAGGTGATTACATTGGCACAACGAGCATGGAGACTCAAGTAGACAAAGCTTGAAAGGAGGAAAAGTTGTTAGAGCTATAGAGACTAAAAGCTAGGAAAATTTGTGAACTAAATTGAGATCTAAAATCTGCATAGAGACTTAAGGAGACAAATCTTGAAAGGAGGACAAGTTGTTAGAGCTATAGAGACTGAAAGCCAGGAAAATTTGTGAACTAAATTGAGATCTAAAATTTACAAGTTATGTTGTGAGTTATATCAGATCAAAAGCCCTTATTGTTACTCTCTAGCAATTATATCAATTAGGGAAAAATCCTATGGACCAAGGTTGGTCTAACCGCCATTGAGAAATCCTTTAACAAATTGACATTCCAAGTGAATGTTCTAAAGTCCTTTACCCAAGCCCACTTCTAATAGGGTGGTTGAAATCCCTTAACTGGATCACATTTAACAGTGTGTTTTGTAGCCTTTAATAGGGTAGGCCTTTCACAGAGCATCACTTCAAAAGAGTGAGAAACAAGGTACCATGTTACTGCTGGCTTTTTCAAAATTGGGTTTCCACTTAAATCATTGTGTCATGTGTTGATTTTTCATGTCTTAGTCTCGCATGTTGATTTATCAATACCTTGCTAAGAAGAATGTTTAGCTTGGATGCATGGTTAGTTTAAATGGGCTTACTATACTTAGTGAAAAAAATTTATTATGACATTTGGACCTTGAATAACTAATTCACACACCCCCCCCCCCCCCCCCCTCTTAGTTATTCTAAAGCATTTCTAACATTACAACACTTGCTAGTGTAAACCGAGTGATTGTGTGGTTACTAAGCATCAGTATTTCTAGTCAAGTTTATGTTTTATTCTAACATCTAAGGGATCTAAGATATATTTTTGTGGTAATTGATTCACCCCTCCCATCTCAATTACTCCTCTTATATTTCCAACAATTGGTATTAGAGCTTCTTGGTGCTTGTAGAGAAGGTTTCAAGGACCTAAGCTAAAGATTAGGATGTCTTACAGAAGAGAGATTCCCAAGTTGAATAAAGATAACTTTGAAGCATTGTAGAAACTTATGAAGTTGCATCTAGAAACCATTAGTGATTCAACTTTGAAATATTTAAACATTTCTTACAAAGGTCCTATTAGAACAATGACTATGGAGGAGATTGTTGAAAAGAAAAATCATAATATCGTGATGATTGACATAGCATCAGCTCTTAAATATGTTGAATTTGATGAAGTCAAAGGATGTGCTACTTATCA
This sequence comes from Cupressus sempervirens, assembly GCA_028749045.1. Classification (NCBI taxonomy): domain Eukaryota; kingdom Viridiplantae; phylum Streptophyta; class Pinopsida; order Cupressales; family Cupressaceae; genus Cupressus; species Cupressus sempervirens. The sequence continues at coordinate 618,505,628 of CM053784.1, read as the reverse complement.
TGACATGTGAAAAAAATTGAAATATATTTATGGAGGTTATGATAATGTGAAAAGAGCCAAGGTAGAAATCTTGAGAGGTTAGTTTGATCAGATGAAGATGAGAGAAGATAAAAACATTGTAAAATATGTTGAAAGAATCAAAGCCAGTGCCAGTGTTATCAAATCCTCTAGAGGAACAATTAAAGATGTGATAGTGGTAAGAAAGGTACTTAGAACCCTTCTTCCTATCTATGCAATTAGAGTGTCCACTATTCAAGAGATGAGATGTGATTCAAATAACAAGATAAATTTTGATGATTTAGTTCAAAGATTGACTACATTTGAACTAGATAACTATGATAATTATACTCCTAGTTCTAGAAATATTGAGTCTACATTTGAAGCCAAGGTATCACTCAAGAAGAAAGCAAAAGGGTCAAATAGAAGACAATGTAAAAGTGAAGAGGAAGATAGTTCTGACAGTGATCTTGAAGCCATTGGATCATTACTTGCAAGAAGGTATCCCAAAGGAAAAGGAAAGTATAAAGGTAAAATCTCTTTCATATGTTTCCCTTGTGAATAATTTGGTCACATTGCTGCAAGATGTCAAAACAAAGAAAACAAATATGAAAAGAAGCATAAAAAGCACAAAGGAAAGAAGGATTTCAAGAACTTCAAGGACTAAAAGGATAAAGATAAGAAATTTTTTTTTATAGATAAAGATTTAGATAGTATTGAAGATGGTGAAAATATCTATATTGTTGTAAAAGATGAATCTAATGATGAAGGAGATAAAATGGAACTTATCTCTCATGTTAGAAAAAATGATACATGGATTATTGATAGTGATTGTTCACATCATATGATTGGTGACAAAAAAAAATTGAACATATGGAACACTATGATGGAGGAAGTGTGAGATTTGAAAACAATGAACCTTGTTGCATAAAAGGAAAAGGTTGTATCACACTAACCAATGAACTTAGATGTGATAATTCTTATTGGGTTGAAGGACTAAAGCATAATCTACTAAATTTAGCATAGCTAAATAACATTAGATTCAAGATAGAATGCATGAATGGGAATGCCAAGCTACTAAATGGAAAAGGAAATCTAATTGAGTCTAGTAAACAAACCAAAGGTAATCTGTCCTGTCTAGATCTCAGTGAAAGTTCATGTTTCATTGCTCAATTAGAAGAAATCTAGTTATGGCATAAAATTTTATGTCGTGTGAACTTTGATAATATGATAAAGATAAGAAAAGAAAAAAGAGTGAGAGGTATTCCTAGCCTAAGGAAACTTGATATGGGCCTATGAAAAAATTTTCAAATTGGTAAGATGGGCAAGACAAGTTTCAAAAGCAAGAACTATCTTTCTGAAGAATTCTTGGAGTTGGTTCATAAATACTTATGTGGACCTATTGAAATAGAAAGCTACAATGGAGAAAAGTATTTTATTCTTTTTTTTTATGATTATTCTAGAATGATGACTATAATGTATCTAAAAGAGAAGTCATAAGCTTTCAAAAAATTTAAATGGTATCTAGTGAGAGTAGAAAAAGGAATTGGAAAGAAACTAAAATGTTTGAGATCAAATAGAGGTGGTGAATTCATCTCCAATGAGTTTAATGAATTTTGCACTAAAAGAGGAATTAAAAGACAAGTATCAGCCCTTGGTTCACCTCAATAGAATGCTATAGCTGAAAGAAGAAGTAGATCCATCATGGATTGTGCAAGAACTTTAATGACATAAAAAAGTTTTGAAATCAATACTAGAAGGAAGCAATTAGTATTACAGTTCATACCTTGAATAGAGTATAGATAAAGAAAGACTCAAATCAAACTCCTTATAAACTATAGTATGGCTACAAACCTAATATAAGTTACTTGAAAGTATTTGGTAGAAAATGTTATATCTTAAAGGAATCTAGGAAAGGCAAATTTGATGTCAAAGTTGATGAAGGTATATTCCTAATATATTCTTGTAGAATTAAAGCATATAAATGTTTGAATTTATCCACTCATAAGATTATAAAAAGTGCACATGTAAGAATTGATGAGTTTGCATAAAAGAGTGAACAAGAGAGCACCAAAGAACCTGAGGATTGTAGAAGGTTCATTTACTATGAACCTAATACATTTCCAAATCTAATTAGAATTTAGGAGGCCTCACCTCTTGAGTCCCCAAAATCTCCAGGAGCACCTGAGTTGCAACCAGTACAACTTGAGTCATAGTCTAAAGGACCCAAGTCACAATTAGAGGCTACCAAGTTGTAGCCAAAGAAAACTAAGTATGAAGGACTTGAGTCACAGAAAATGAGACATGAGCTTAATATAGAAGATCATGTAGATACTAGTGGAACAAGTTCTAAATCCAAAATAGCTATGTTAGCAAGATATGTTAGAAGGTACCATCCACCTGATCAAGTCATTAGAGATAAGTTAGATGGAATAATGAAAAGAAAAAAATTGCAAGGTACATGTTTTCTTGTTGAATTTGAACCTAGATTAGTGAGAGATGCTTTAGATAATGAAAGTTGGGTTGAATGTGTGAATGAAGAGATAGACCAGATAGAGAGGAATAAGACCTGGACTCATGTTCCTAGACTTAAGGATAAAAATGTAATTGGCACTAAGTGAGTTTTTAGAAATAAGTTGAATAAAGATGGAGAAGTTTCTAGAAACAAAGCAAGGTTAGTATGCAATGGTTATTTTCAAGAAGAAGGTATTGATTACAGTGAAACTTTTACTCCTATTGCAAGATTAGAAGGTGTTAGAACTTTTCTTGCTTATGTTGCACATACAAAATTTAAAGTTTATCAGATGGATGTGAAATATACATTCTTGAATGGTATTATTGAAGAGGAATTCTACATAGAACAAACTGAAGGTTTTGTGGATCCTAGCAAAAAAGGATATGGTCTACAAATTGCACAAGATGTTGTATGGTCTTAAGTAAGATCCTAGATCTTGGTATGAAATACTTCATAACTACTTGATAAAGATTTTTTTTCAAAGAGAAAATGATAACAAAAACCTATATATCAAAGAAGGACAAGAATATTGTGTTGGAAAAAATTGTTTTGGATGACACTTTATTTACCATAAATGATTATTTATGTAAATATTTTTCAAAAGAGATGAGTAGATAATTTGAGATGTCCATGTTTGGAGAGATAAAATTCTTTGTTGGATTACAGATTCAACAAAAGAAATATGGTATCTACATTACTCAATCCAAATATATTAAGGATATATTAAAGAAATTTGGAATGGAGGATTCAAAACTAGTTGGAACATCTATTTCTACTGGACATAAGCTTTGCAAAAATGATGATTCCAAGGAGGTAGATTAGATCACATACAAATCAATGATTGGAAAATTGCAATATGTAGTACATACAAGGCTTGATATTGCATTAGCAAATGGAATGGTGGAAAGATTCTTAGAAAATCCTAAAGAAAACCATATAATGGCAATCAAAAGAATCATGAGGTATCTGAAGGGTACTAAAGACTATGGATTATGGTACAAAAAAGGAAGCAATTTGGATTTTAAAGAATTTACATATGTTGATTGGACAAGAAGTGTTGATGACAGAAAGAGCACCAATGGTGGAGCATTCTTTCTTGTTAAAATACTAGTGTATTGAACAAGTAAGAAGTAGAACTATATTTCTCAGTCTATAGCTTAAGTAGACTATGTGGTAGCAACAGTTAATTGCTCCAATGTTGTTTGTTTCAAGCAACTATTTGCAAGTATGAAAGTAGAAATCAAGGATCCAATGGTTATCTTCTGTGATAAAAATAGTGCAATTAATATATCGAAGAATCATGTGATGTATACCAAGACTAAGCATATTTCTATAAAATATCATTTTCTAAGAGAATTGGTGCAAGATCAAGAGGTAAGATTGGAATATGTGAATATTAAAGAACAAATTGCAAACATTTCACTAAACCATTACCTAAGGATGCATTTTTGTATCTAAGAGGTAAGTTAGGGGTCATTCCCCTATCTAAAGCTCACTAAATAAACTTTAGTGATGCATCAACAAGAACATACTTGAAGATCAATCAATTGATGCAGTATTGAGAAGGGTAGATTGCATATGAATCAATACATAAGGTACATTGATATTTAAAGAATATTTCCTTTAACATAAGATGTCAAAGAGGGAGAAGTTTGTGTGTCTATCATTTCACAAAACAATTGAAGATGTCAAAGAGGGGAAGAGGTGTCAAAGAAGAAGAACTTGGGCTGATATCAAAGAGGGAGAGTTTGCTATCAGAAGATGTTGAAGATAGAATTTTCTAAGAGAGGGAGAAATTGAAGGTAGAGGGAGTTCACACTAATAGAGAGAGTTCTCATAGATGAGAATCAAAATGAAACTAAGGATATTTTACTTACTATTTTTTTTCTCCAAAAATTTCATTGTATTATGACATGTTGTGTTTCTATCAATGCCAAAGAGAGTGATTGTTGAATACAATTATTTAATTGTGTATTGTCTTTAATTTTACACAAAATGTCATATCTTTACTAGATAGTGTATGTCAAGATCAATGGGACATTGAAGATAGTTTCTTGTGTTAGCCAAGAACTTTAGATTTTTCCAAGTTCATAAGTTAGTGACTACTGAGTTCACTCAGGTGTCAAAGGGAAGTTTGAAGAAGATGAGTGTTAACCAATCTCACTCGCTCAACAAAGGAAAAGTTAGATGGAACTAGTATTAACTAAACTCACTCAATTACCAAAGAAAGTTTATGAAGATGTAGTGTTAACTAAGTTCACTTGGTTAACATAGGAAAATCATTTCTAAGTTAGTGTCTACCATGCATGGTCAACTAATGAAGGATTTTATTTCTTTGGAATATTGAGTTCAATAGATTTGTTTGTTGGCTCTAGCTGACTTAGGTAATGAATATTAATTATTCTAAGATGTATTCAAGCTGACATGACAATGCATAAGGTATAACTATAAGTTCAAGTTGAGGATTGAATGTGTGGAATTATTGAAGAATAGAAGATGCTTAGAGGAAGCACATTAGAAGGATAAGTAGAGTATCCTTGTGGAGTTGCAAAGATACATTTCATTAAAAAGGATCAATTATACATGCCAGAATAGGGATATGTAATCTGAAATTTGGTTGCATCAAAAATCAAGTCATCTCATTGTTACTCTCTAACCATTGTAGCAGTGATCAAAATCTCTTAACAGAGTTGTCTTAACAACTATTTGTAAATCCTCTAACAAGGTAGCATTTCTATTAAAGTGTCTAAAGACCTCTGACAAAGACACTCCTAATAGGGTGATTGAATCCTATAACAAGGTCACACCAAATAGTGTGATTTGTAACCTTTAACAGGGTTGGCTCTTAGCAAGGCTTGCTTCAAAATAGTGAAAATTAGTAACTAGTTGTAATTGGTGGTCTTTCCCAAATTAGGTTTCCATATTAAATCTTGATGTCACTTGTGTTCATGTTATTTATTTTATATGAAACTAAATTAAGTAAGATTAATCATAGATAATATCTTAAGATTTATATGCTAAGAAATTACCAAGTTATTTCAATGTTTGTCAAGTTATAGCATTTTCTAGTGTAAACCAAGTGTTTATGTGGTTATCGGGTATTAGTATTTTCAGTGAAGTTTATGTTTTATTCTAACATCTAAGGGATATGGGATATATTTTTGTGGTAACTAATTCATCCCTCCTCTATTATTTACTCCTCTTATATTTCCAATAGATATACCCTAGAAAACCCTCATTGAGAGAAAAAACCTAGCCTCCAAAAGCATCCATCACCAAGAATTATTAAGAAGAAAACCATTGCAATAAACCATGGAATCCTGTAAAGCCATAGCTATAACCAAGGAATCCATGTTAACCACACTTCATATTCCATGTTTCTAACCTTCACAAGTGCTCCCTTGGCTAACTTGTCAAGTTTTGTCTTTCTCAACTTTCCTTTTTGCACTTTTGTTGTGTCTCTAAAACTACCCTTGTGGTTGCCTATATAGTAGCATGTCCCACAAAACCACTAATTGGTATTACATAAACCATGTGCTACCTAACCCATTGACCCCACTTTTAATATTGGACATTTAATTATTTTTTCCAATATTAAAATAATTACATCAAATATTATCACAATGTTACAATACAACTCATCAAGAATATTCTATGGTAATCTCTACAAGTTGGACGTCCATCTAGGTGATCCTAGGTAAAATATTGCATAATAAAATAAATATAATATAACAACATTATTCAATGTGTGAAACACACATAATCTTAACAATCTCCCACTTGTTGCATACATTGCATAAGGTCAATTTGTAGCAACATAAATGACTAATAAAACAATCCCTCCTAGCACATCCACCATCATGGATCAAAGTACAACATGTGCTCCATCCTGGTACCCACAACAAAATTAAAGTTTCTAGTATCTCAAATAGGAATGAAGCCACCTTCTACTATTCCACTAGCATCAGACATACATAGAAGTCATCCAAAAATAAATCCACCCAATCTATCACATAAGGAATCATAAACCATGCACCAACTAAAATGCCAAACAAAAAAACCTAATCCAAAGGTGATCACATATATATATACTTGTCAAAATACATAGTTGAAATAGCACCCACAATAAGTGCAAAACCCATCCAACTATCCATACCTCAAAAGGTATACCAAGTGAATCTCACATCATCAATATATCTAATATATCACCTGTAATCACAAGCCTTGAGAGAAATACCTACCATATATATACCATGAATCTCCCACTGCAAAATATGTAACGAATCCACTCACAACATCTCAAAGAAGTGAATCCATATAGTGTCAAGGACATCCACAATACATAAACACATAAACTACAAGAATAACTATCATAAAAAGTCTCTAATACTCTCCCAAAGTTCTTCACAAATACCAACAAGAAAAGAGATAAATCAATAACCATGCCATATCTCACATGAAATACATGAACACAAACCAGTGATCATCATCTCCAACCAATCTCAAATCCAATGTAAATAAAACTAAACATCCATAAAGATAACCATGAACAATGAGAAACCATACAAATCATAACCTTTATCATGTCCTTCTACACATGCCTCTAGATATAAACTATGCAAGTATGATCCCCTCCATAAAACCTCAACAAGAAGCCACGACAACACCCAAATCATACCATATAACTAATTATGGATGTAAGCCTCTCACAAGAAGATAAAACTCATAAAACCTTCCTAAATCAAGGAATAACATTTCATAATCCAAGGAATATGCCTAATATAAAACCATCTCCCAAACTCAACCAACATAACAACATATGCACAAGGAGATAACCAATGATAAACCATCTCTCAAATGAACCCTCTAGAACTAAATCATGTACCATATCTCAAGATCCATATCTATGAAAAATGACAATAAGCATAATTCACCTAAGAGAAATAATGGGCTATAACTCTCAAGTAGAAAACTGTTGAGTAGACAAAGTGTGGGGAATAAGAATGCTCATCAAGATATCCAAGTCTCCAACCAAGACTCATCTAAGAAAAATCTCTTCACAAGTCCATATCAAGTGAATGCCCCTCAAACATCCTACTAAAACCAAAAACTCTCCCAAAAAATATTTCTCTAATCCAAGAAAAGTCAGCATCACCACTATCTCTAAGTATCCATGAGCACCTATAACTGATCAATTCATGCCAACTCCAAATGCAACATAGTAATATCATGAAGTATCCAACAAATGATCAATGTACTCAATACCAAGAAACTAAAACAAGATCAATATCAAAGTTCCAACCATGGCCATAGGAACATAGACATGACAACATGATCTAACCATTTCAACCAAAGAGATAACATGTCTGATATGAACATACCATAACATGTCAAAATACTAAACCTGTATCAAGAGTATACCATGACATAATTATTAAACTATCCTAAAAGAAAGGATAACATGTCAAATGAAGCATAAACCACACCTTTACCAAAAACCTCACGAGTCCTCAAGATCCAATCTTCTCCACACACCATGAAGAAAACTATCTCCACATACCATGAAGATAACAAGTGCACCATGAAAATGTCAAAGATTATTCTATAGTGACAAGATCTAAGACAAACCTCCAACATATATAAACACTCAATAAATATATGAATGTCACAAAAATCACTCAATTATTGTACCAAGTCACCCATTACATCATAAAATCAATCTCTTACATTAAGACCTCTAGGTCAAAACAAACACAACCAAAGTGTCAAGACCAAGTGAAACCAAGATCTCCAACACAAGAAGATACAAACCAAACTAGGAACTAATCCTACAGTACCAACTCATCACTATCACAAGATCCCACAACACCATGTATCCAATCTATCCATAAGATCATGATAAAAAAATCCTCTAACAATGAGAATCATCCAAGTCATCAAACCATCAAAGAGCTCAAAGTGTGCATCATGAACTCCTCAAAAGAAACTAAATAACCATGATTTTCAGCTAAAGAAGATACACCACCATAACTAAATCAAAAATCCAAGCCAATGAAAATCAAGGATGTACATGTATATCCAATAATGGCATGTCAAAATCCATGGCATCATGATCACATCCATGAACCAAGCAACTAAATTTTGAAGTTTTCAACCTGTTAGCATAAAATAACCAACCATAATCCTCTACCATGAGTGTAACTAGTAATAACATCTCATCCCTTCTATATAAAAAAAAAAAACTAGAAAATTATGTGACTAAGTGCATAGAAAATCCAAATCCAAACCACCAATTTGAATATGCATCAATAATGAAAGATCAAAGGGAAAAGACAACCCATATCCAAGCCATAAATGCAACCTATAAGTATTGACAGCTTACAACACTACACAACTTGTAGACCCATCAAGTCATCATACATATCCAAATAAAATATTAATTATTATGAGACCAATCTAAAATATAAACTAAGTATACAATGATATCAAATCTCAAATTTCTAAAACATACAATGGCATAAACTCACAATGTTACCACATTCAATATATATTATAAACCCTTTAGGTCAATATATCACCAAAGAAATCATGTCAAACCTAAACCAAATATGAACCAATATGTAGAGCTCTTCATGAGTTTTCTCTTGATTACTCAAAGTCCAAAATTTGACTCTATATGCTCAAGTTATGCCCTAATCTATGCTCAAAATAAATAACATCTAACTTATAGGATCTTAAACCCTGACCAAATATAAAAATCATATAATCAAACCTACACCAAGTTGTAATGCTTCAAATTAACTTTCCAACAACTATAAGAAGTCCAAAATTTGATGTCTTGAGATAAAGTTACAGCCTTTTTCCTAAGACATACTTTTTACCATTTTCGCTACAATATTTTTTTTGTGATGAAAAATTATGAAGAGATTAAATTTGAAAGCCATCACAAACTAAAACTAAAAATATTTTATATTTTCTATCAATATGACCAAACTATGGCATATTGTATATCAAAATTAATGGAAAAACAACTTGGATCCAATGGTGAGGTATGCTTTTGCCTAGGATATCATTTCAACAAGCTCCAGCCTAAAACCCTTATTTGAATGAAACATCCAAAAAAATCATTTTGACCAACTAATTTCACATATTTAAAATCTACCAACATCCCATCATACCAAAAACCCAAAATCCTCATATTTGCAATAAATAGCCTACAAAACTCATCTATCTTGTCCTTTCTTTCATCCTCTCATGCGTTCCCATGGATTTAATCTAGGATTACAACAATAAAATCATAGCTCTTATACCACTTGTAAGGAAATTCCCAACAAAAATATAACCATTTCCACATAACCCATAATAGATCTAAAAATAAATATGCTTAGAGCAGGATTCCTTAGGGAGGAGGGAATCAGAAGCTTGGATCGCAAGTAGGAGTTGCAAAATGTCAGGGGACAATAGAGATCATAGATGTGATAGGGAATGGATATGAGGACCCACATGACAAGTACAAATGTTTGGACAATTATTTTCCACCATTCAAGGTAGATTGATTTGGGGTACTTTTGGTAAAATGGTTGTCTCTTTTTGGAGTTAAACCTATTGGTAAGACTTCTTTTCCACCAATTAAAATTCTTTCTAGTTTGGAGAAGGGTTCTTGTGAGATTTCAATTCTGGATGAGCTACTAGATCATAGCATTGCTTCAATGGCTTCTACCCTGGTGGGTAATTTTATTGGGAAAATGCCAAACATAGATATTGTTAGATCATACACACAAAAGAAATGGAACCTTAAAGGATAGGTCAATGTAATGGTGATGGCGAAAGGCTTCTTGCATTTTGATTTTTCATGTAGTGAGGACTTATCAAACATTTTGTGTGAAGGACCTTGGAGTATAGGTCACTCAACCCTAGTGCTCTAGAAGTGGACTTCAAAGTTGAATTTCAATGATTCATTTTTTGTGCAAGCTCCAATCTGGGTTAGACTTCCATAGTTCCCTCTAGAGCTTTAGAATGAGGATGTGTTTGTGGGAGTGGAAAACTCCTTTGGTGAACTTCTATCAATAGACCCGATAATGGCTTCGAGAAGAAGATTAATGTATGTTGGGATTTGTATTGGAGTTTGAGAAGGGGATGATATGCTAGAAGTTGTGTGTTTTCATTCTAAGCTTGGAACTTTTCATTGTCTGAAATATGGGCATAAGGAAAATTAGTGTCCTAAGGTTAAAGCTGAAAAGACAAGGAAATCCACTATTTTCAAACCTAGAATGGAGAAAAAGATCTAGAAAAAAAAAGATATTAAGGAAGGAAAGAAGATTCAAGAGACAATAGTGGAAGGAGGGAATAATCTAGAGACAATAGTGGAATTCCCTATTAAAAAAAGGAATAAACCAATCTAGAATGAATTAAAGGTAGACAAGGTAGTGGATATGGTTTTGTCTAGACCTAAGATCATAGAGGTGGAAGGACCAGTTAAGATACATGGCTCTTCTGAATTCAAAGAGGTGGATATCCCATAGAAGCAGTTTGGATCAGATCATTAAGAAGGTTTCAACAATTTTTGAGATGGATGGACCCAAGGATAGTGGGAAATTAGGGGGAGAATTTTTTTTGATAAAAGAAATATTAAAAGTAAATACCTATGAGGAAAGGATTCAAAAGAATTATCTACCTCAGGAAGCTAATATGTCTTCACCTCTAGTGGAGAGTAAGGAGAATAGGATAGAGAATGAAATTTTGTCACTAGAAACCAGTATGTCCTCAATTCAATTAGAGAGAAAGGGGGAGCATGCTTTGAATAATAAAGTGGAGTTTGTGAGGGAAAATCAAGAGGAATTCTTGGGTTTTCCATCATCTCCTTAGAAGGACCCATCTATTTCTTGTAAACCAATAGAGAGATTTGGGATTATGGATAATTCCTCATCTCCTAATAATATGGCAAGGGTTGATGACTGGTTGAAGGGAAAAAAAGGAAAGACCAAAAAGAAGAATAGTAGGGACCCCTCCCTGGTGTCACCTGCTCAAACTAGGAGTCGTGGAAAACTCGATTTGGGAGGGAGGCCAAAGACATCAGGAAGGAAGAGTGCAAGTCAAGTCTTGCAAGAGGAGGCCAGAAGGAATTTGGTGGATGTGAGCCAAAGAACCATTTTGGAGTGTACTTCTAATCAAAAATGAAGATAATATATTAGAATATTAGGAGACTAAATGGGGTCCATAAGCAGGAAGTTCTTAAGAATATGATAAGAGATCAAAGACTTGATATTATGTTGATTCAAGAGACAAAAATGAAGAAGGAGGTATTGGGTAAGATTTCCTTTACTAGTAATATAGTTGGCAAGGCCACAAATTCTGAAGGGGCATCGAAAAGTTTGCTTACTCTTTCTAATAATAAACAATTTAGATTTACTCCCTTGTATAATGATGGCAATACTCTTTTTTGTAAAGTGTTTCATTTGCATTCCAATGATTATTGGTTCCTTTTGAATGTCTATGCCCCTGATTCTAAAAGGGAAAGGAAGAATTATTGGACTAAGATTTGTGATATGGTTTAGAACAATAATTTGAATAAAGTTATGATTATGCAGGACTTCAATACTCCACTCACTGATGAGGAGAAATTAGAAGGTTTGGCCCTAGATTTGGATAGTAAGTTTGATCTCTCTAATCTTATTAATAGTTTAACTCTTTTGGATTTGGATTTGGATATCCAAGCTTTCCCTCCTCCCTAGTGTCGAACCAGACCACTCTCCCATATCCCTCTTGATTGTCTCTCTTGAACCCAAGAGGAACTATCCTTTTTGGTTTGAAAAGATGTGGACTTCCCATCCTAATTTACTAAACATGATATACTATTGGTGGGGTATGGAAGTGGAAGGAACAGCTATGTTTAGATTTGCAAAGAAGCTAAGTAATGTGAAACAAATGATTAAAATCTGGAACAAGATAGATTTTGGCCATATTTTTTAGGAAAAGAGGAGTTATCTATCAAGCTTAGTTCAATTCATGATACTATTCAACAAGATGGGTATAATGATATGAATAGGAATGTTGAGATGTCTATCCTAACTAACTTGCACAATATTATAAGTAAAGAAGAGAAGTTCTGGAAACAAAGATCTAGAATTAATTGGCTTAAAGAGGGGGACTAAAACACCAAGTTTTTTTACCTCTCTACTCTAAAGAATAGAGCTAATAATAGAATATCTGGAATAAAAAAGGGGAGACTCTTTTGATAAGAGAGAATGATATTTCTGTTGAAGTTGTTTCTTATTTCTCTTCTCTTTTGTCTTGAGACCCCATGTTATCTGTGGTGGATCATAATGAAATAGTTTCTTATCTCCCTTAGCTTATCCAACCTCATCATAACAAAATGTTGAGGGTAATACCTAAAGCTCAGGAAGTAAAAGAAGCTTTGTTCTCTTTGCTAGCTAATAAAGCCCCTGGACCAGATGGTTTTCCAACTTTTTTTTTAGACTTAGTGGGAGGTGGTAGTGGAAGATGTGGTGAAGGTTGTTTAGGATTTTTTTGGAGCTAGGTGCCTTCTTAAAGAGATTAATTCTACATTCGTGGTTCTCATTCCTAAAGTTATAGGGGCAGATTCGTTGGATAAATTTAGACCTATTAGTCTTTGTGATTCTTTTTACAAGATCATTTCAAAGGTGTTAACAACCAGAATTCTTAAAATTCTTCCTTTGATCATATCTTAGCAACAAATGGGTTTTTTCCTTGGAAGACAGATCTTGGATTCTATCATTATGGTCCATGAAGTTATTCACTCCATTGAAGAAGGAAAAAGAGAAGGTTTTCTTCTTAAGTTGGATCTTTCAAAATCCTATGACTAGGTGGAATGGACTTTCCTTGGTTCAGTTCTTTAGGATTTTGGCTTTGATCAAAGAGTTTTTAAGTGTATATCTCAACTTATTTCTACTTCTTCTCTATCCATTTTGGTAAATGGGGCTCCCTCTAATTTTTTCAAACCTTCAAGAGGTTTAAGACAGGGGGATCCTCTCTCTCCTATTTTGTACATTATTATGACTAAATGTATTGGAAGGTTGATTGAGAAGAAAAAATAGGAAAGGAGACTAAGAAGGATTAGGCTTTCTTTTGGGAATGTTTATTTTACTGATCAGCAGTTTGTGGATGATACCATTATGGGAGGGGAAGCATCAGCTAAGGAGGAAAAAGTGATGAAGTATCTTCTCGATATATATATCAAAGGATTAGGCTAGCTTATTAATTGGGAGAAAAGTTATGTTTTCTTCATTAATACCCTTATGGATAGACAGAGGAATATTGCTAGGATTCTTGGGTGTGGAGTGGTGAGCTCCCTTTAAGCTATATTATTCTTCTAATGGGAACTAAGTCTCCTAATTCTTTCTAGAATGGGATTCTTGATAGGTTTAGCAAGAAGTTGGTAGGGTGGAAAGGTTCTATACATATCCAAGCAAGTAAATGTCTTTTGGCTAAGTCCACTCTTCAAAATCTCTCAATGTATGCCCTAAGCCTCTTCGGGATACCAGTTAAATTTTCAAATAAAATGGAATATATCTAGAGATATTTTATGTGGTATGGTCTTGAGGAATGTATAATATATCCTCTTGTGGCTTGGGATAATGTTTGTCTTCCTAAGTGCTATGAGGGTCTTGGCATCAGGAAATTAAAACATCTCAATAAGGCTCTTCTAGCTAAACAGATTTGGCACATTTTTAATAGTATAGGGGAATGGAGAGATATTTTAGTTAATAAGTATGTTAGAAGACCTACTCTATAGTTCTTACTCACTAATGATGACATACTGAATGGGTCTGTCATATGGAATGGTATCCTGAAGGCAAGAGACCTAGCCAAAGCTAAGATAAAGTGGAAAGTGGGTAATGGTGATGACATCCTCTTCTAGCAAGATAACTAGTTGATTTAGGGCCCTCTAATTAATAATCCTATTTTTGGAAATTTGGAAAATATTTGTATTAGGTAATTTGGATTGAAATTTAGAGACTATAGAATTGACCAGGGTTGGAGAGACATGTCTTTTATCTCAAATGATCTCAAGCCGATAATGTTAATGTTGAACTCAATGATTTTAAATTAACAAGAGGGATGAATTAATATGGGAAGATAATCCTAATGGTTGTTACTTGGTTTCTTTGGGACATAATTCTCTTTGGAGATTGAAGAAGAAGCCTCCTTGGGCTAAAGCCTGGTTACCTGGCCTTACTCCAAAGATTAATATTTTTTTCTAGCTGGTCTTACAAGACAAAATTCTTACTCTAGAAAGTTTGATTAAAAGAGGAATTACATCCCAAACAGATGTATACAATGTAAATATCAAGTCTATGTTTATCCATTGTCCATATTCTAGAGAAGTTTGAGACAATTTTACAAATAATTTTGGGGTAAGTTGGTGCAAGCCAAGTAATGTGTTGGATTTCTTTTGTCAATGGAATAGCATGTATAAAGGTACAATTTTGCAAGATTTAAGTACATGGTCTTTGCCTCACTTCTATTGGGGATTCTGGAAGGAAAGAAACAATAGAATTTTTAGAGATAGGGAGGAACCTACTTTTCTTCTAGTAGATAAAATAAATAGTAACATCAAGGAAAATTACCAAATTAGAAAGGAGGGAGACATTGAAGATGGTGGTAAGAAAAAGGAGAGGATAAGGACATGAGGACTAAAAGACAGGAGGTGAAATGGATGCTCCCTAGTGAGGAATGGCATAAAGAAAATTTTGATGGTGTAGCTAAAGGGAATCTTGGTCCTTTGGGATGTGGAAGTATTATTATAAATTTCTATGGTGGGGGGATTGCAGCAATTTCAGACAAACCACTATGTTGAAGCCAGTGCAGCTCTCCACACAATGAAATTAGCTTTGGATATGGGAGTAAAAAAATTATGGTTGGAGGGGGACTCAAATAACATCATAAGGTTTATTAAAGGGGTTCTCCAATCAGCATGGACTATAGCTAATATCATTGAAGAAATCAATACTACACTTGGCAATTTTGATAGCATCCACATCAGCCATGAATATAGGGAGGCAAACTCAATGGCTGATTGGTTTGCCAATGAAGCAGTTAAGCAAGAGATGGTGATGATTTTGAATACTAGTGGGGATATTCTGGAAGATGTGAAAAGCCTTACTGAGCTATAAAAAATCTAGGGAGGTACAGGGGATATCTAAAGTTAATTATAGATATTAATGAGAGTATGGGTTTGCATAACTATAATAATGGTGATTACAGATGGAGAAGTCAAATGATGTTATCAGTATCAAATCGACATGTTTCTTGGGTCAATTTTTTTCTTTACCATTTTAAGGGTATTGAAAGACTAATCAGCCAATATCAGAGCACCTTCCATCAGAGTTTTTAGAGGTTTGAGAAAGGAAATCAGAGGATGGAGTTTATGAGAATTGTTAGTCTTGAGAATACTAAAATGGTGGGGGAAAGAAGTAGAAAAGAACCAATAGGAGAGGCAAAAAAATGGAGGCAAAAAACTAAATTTTGGGAAAATTTAGAGAAGGGAGGAATAGCCAACTACATAGCCAAACTTCATGGATATGACCTTGCAATCACTAACAGTATGGTAAATTTGTGGAAGGATGGTAGGGTTAAAGTTGATGGGGTTTTGTATCAGGTGACTATGGATATCATTGCTCATGTACCTAAAATTCTAGATGATGAGTTGAAGTTTTATAGAGATAAGAAGGTGTCAACGAATGTTGTGAAGGATTTTACAAAGAATACAGAAGAGAGAAAGGAACTAGTTAAGAGTGAAACTTACTACAAAATGGACTCAATTAAGAAGTTATGGAGGTATGTTTTGAGGGCCATTATTGAGTATATATCTTTGGATATGAGATTTGATAGAGTAAGAACACATCATTTTTTTTTACTCAATCATTTTCGCTATGGTGTTAAGGTTTCTTTCCCTTTTTATTTATATACTTCCATGAGTAAGGGTATTTTTGGGCACAAGAAAAAGCCCTCTTCTAATTTGGCCCTACATGAGGGTTTATTGCTTTTGACATATGAGCATTTCAAGGCTCAGACTAGAAGAAAAACCCTCACCCAGGTTGTGGATACATATGTGGAAATGGGAAGCTCTAGCTTCTCATCTGACATGGATGATATTTAGAGTATTATTTTAAAGGATGAAGAAGATAATATTTCATCTAGAAAGAAGTAAAAAGCTTTTGAGAAGAAATTTCCTTCATCAAGAAAAACCATGTGTAGGAAAAGCCCTAAAGGGCTCGGGCCTAAAGTTGCAGGTCAGGGAGATGAAGAGTATAACAAGGAAGGAGAGGATATGGATACTGAAGAAGAGAATGAAGAGGAGGAGGATATTAAGAAGGAGGAGCCAGTGGCTAAAAAATAGAGGAGGTCAAAAGAGGAGGATTTGCAATCTGAGGGGAATTTGGATTCTGGGCTGGAGATCACTGCCATTCCTCTTTCCCTAATTCATCCTTAGGGACATGACAAGGAGAAGATAGATGGTGAGTGTGGAGAGGTGGTAATAAAAGACAAGTGCATGGTCTAGAAAAGTTTTAATGTTAGAACCTCTAAAATGAGTATTGTCAGAGAAGCCATGAACCACCAAATACTCGAAGAAAAAAAGGGTCAACTCCAGATGGAGGAACTCATTGATCCGGCACTGGTGGCTATTATAGATAATGCAAGGTAATTTGGCATGAATTTTCTTAATAATGCTATAAATAGTATGATTGATAATTTTAGGTCAATACAATGGCTCTACCATGAATTGGAGGAGTTTAGAGAAAGAATGGGTCAACTAGAGAAAAAAAGGAAGAAATTAGATTATGGTAATTTGACTAAATAGGGGGATAGAGCTAGAGATAGGATGGAAGAGGACATGATGACAGACATTACCTTCAACAACTTGGATCAGACTAGTCAAAAGAAGCAGAAGCATATGGCTAAGGAGATATAGAAAGCCTATGAAGTGGTGGAAATGATGTAGGAGCTCAAGAGAAAAATAGAGGAATAACTTAGTTTTTTCTTTTCCTATCTTTTGGACTAATAGGATAGTGTAGTTTTTTATTTGTTGGCTTTTTTTTTGTCTATTGTCCTGGCCTTTTGGTTGGCCGTTGTACTATGGTTGGGCTTTTGTTGCTTATTTTTAGCCCTTTGATATGTATTAACTTTTTCATTTCAAGATCCCCATAAAACCTATTTATCTTATCAAAAACATATCCACAAAAATGTGACACAAGATATACCCTAGAAAAGCCTCATTGAGGGAAAAAAACTCAGCCTCCAAAAAGCATCCATCACCATGTATTATTCAACAAAAAACCATTATAACACAACCATGGAAGCCTTCAAATCCATAGCCACAACATAGCAATCCATGTGAAAAAGAATGAATCCACACATCTCATGTCATGCTTCTAGCCTTCACAAATGCTCCCTTAGCTAACTTGTCAAGCCTTATCTTGCTCGACTTTTCTTTTTTCCCTTTTTCTATGTCTCTACAACTACTCTTGTGGCTTTTTAGATACTAGGAAGTCCCACAAAACCACTAGGTGGTATTACATAAACCATGTGCTACCTAACCCATTGACCCCACATTTAATATTGGAAATTTATTTCTTTTCTCCAATATTAAAATAATTACATGAAATATTATCACAGTGTTACAATACAACTCATCAAGAATATTCTATGGAAACCTCTACATGTTGCATGTCCATCTAGGTGCTCCTAGGTACAACATTACATAATAAAATAAAATACAATATAACAATATTATGCAATGTGTGCAACACATAATCTCAACAAAAGTTTTTCTCCTTATTTGTGCAATAGAGTTGATTTAATGATAGGGTCTAGTCTTAGAGAGTCTAGAGTTCCATAGCCTACCCAAGAGTCTTCCCAAAAATGGAGATTCTTCTCTATTACCTATGTCCCATGTAATATTTTTGTTTATAATATATTTATATTTACCCATGAAGTTCCAAATATGAGATCCTTCAGGATGATTTTAGACCTAAATAAGCTTTTGGGGCCAGTGTTTGATACATAATTATTACACAAAATTGATGTTTGTTTCTATTTTGGTACTTGTAGTAATTTTTATAACACTTTTCCTCCTAAGGCTAATTTTTTTTGTATTATATGTTTAATACCTAAACCTCATATTTATAGACTATTGCATATATTTTTCCATTTAATTATTGTCTTTTTTTTCTTTCAAGGATCCTTGCCAGAAAAAGTTCCTAAGCTTGAAATCTAGTTTTTGTTTAACACTATTGAAATTGGTACAATTGAAATTTAATAGATGGGAATGGTTAAAAGAATTAATTTAATCATTGTTACCCTTTTAGCATTAAATAACCACCTATGTTTCTAGCTATCCATTTTATTATGGAGTTTAGTAACCAGCTACCTTTGTCTAGATGTATGCCTAAGAATTTGCAAGGAAAGTTTCTAGCTTAAAAACCTAAGTTTTATAGATTTTTTATTCTATGATTGGTTTGATATTTAAGAAGAAAACCTATGATGTATCTATGTTCACTCTTTGTTCTGAAGGTTCCATATATAGATTGAGGATTTGTTTGAATTGTGAATCTTCCCCCTTTATGTTTTTTCTTGAGAGAATAGTATCATCTATAAATTATTGATGTGTTATGTTGGATATGTTGTTAGTGAATTTGTTTCCTATTATTTTCCCTTATTGGTGTGATTTTTTTTTATATAAGATTGTTTTGAAGTGAAGAACTTGTAATAGAACAATCATTATTTTGTTAATGATGTCAAACCAGCTACCTGTTGATGAGACAATTTTTTTTGTTTGAAAGCTAACATTTAGTTGATTGATGAAGAGGATTTGAAAAGAAGAGATAATAATAGCACCTAGAGAAAGGTTGAGTTATTTGGTATGTAAAAGAAGCATTAAGACCAAGTAAGACATTGATAATATAGTGTATTGCTTATGTACTTAAAGTCTAAAATGAAATATTACTCAAGTTAAGAATGGAAGAAGATCAAGTAAGAAAATTGTTTTTCAAGCCTTGCTGAGTAGTCAGTACAAGCCAAGCAAAAATTAGTCGAAGTCAAGTGAAAATCAAGAGACTACGAACAAAGATGAAAAATAGTGCAAGTCAAGTGATTGTCAATATATGTCGAGTAAAGTTTAGTTGGCACTAAGCATTAGTAAATTTTAGTGTTTTTTGAGTGAACTTGTGTTGGTCGAGTGACATTAAATGTTTAAAATCAAAGAATTGACAAATCTAAGTTGAATATTTTGTTTTCTTGAATTGTGTAAAGCATTTGGGAGATAACTATGATGAGCTAGTGGCATAGAATTCAAGGTAAATTATTTTGAGCTGAATTTAAGGAAGATTGTAGAAGAAGTTTCTAGAGGACCCAAATGGAAAAGTGGATAGATTCATTGTATCTTACCTAACCCTAGAATGGAGGATTGTGGTTAAGTGGTAAAAGATCTTAATTCTCTATTTAGAGAGATGGATGGTCAGAAGCAAAGGTTTTCATGTGTGAGAACCTAAGCAAGACAAGGCATCTAGGGTATTGATTCATTTAGTGGCCAAACAAAAGTGGTTGCAATTGGCATGCAAAGCAAGAAGGCCTAAGAGTATGAATGCTTAAAGGGTTAACAAGATATCATAGCTAAAGTGTGTGAATGCCAAGAAAAATAGAGGACTAAAACAGAGATCTATAATCGAAAAGTGAGTTTTAATTTGTTATCAAATCAAGCCTTACTATTAATTTCTAATCATTGTATCAGTTTAGATTATTTAATAGTGTGTATTATAACCTTTAATAAGGTTGGCCTTTTATAGGGAATCACTTCAGAAGAGTGAGAATTAGTAGCATGTTACTGGTAGTTTTTTCCAAATTGGGTTTCCACGTGAAATCCTTTTGTCAAATTGTATGAATGGTCTTATGTTGTTTCATGTTTACATTTTTGCAAAGATTTTTGACCTAAGACAGTAACCTATAGATTTTAAGTATTGTATGATCTAATGGATGCATGCATGATAAAGTTTTATGGATATGGGTCTACTAAGAATTGAAAAATTTTAATTATACATTTGGACCTTGGATAACTAATTCACCCCCCCCCCAAAATAATTCTAAATAATTCCAACAATTGGTATCAGAGTGTCATAGTGCCTAAGAGGAATAGTTTGAAGGTATTAGAAGAAAAAGATCAAGATGTCCAAAAGATAGGTACCCAAGCTCAACATGGAGAACTTTCTTGCATGGAAAAGTCTATTGACGCTACACCTAGGAGGTATTGGAGACCATACATGATATATTATCATTACTGAGCATTTTGACCCTACTAGGGCCCTAACTGCCAAGGATTTAAAGAAGAAGAAAGAACACAATCAGGAAATGTTAGAGATTGCATCTACCCTAAGCTACATTGAGTTTTATGACATCAAGGAATGTGATACTATTAAGAAGATGTGGAATGTTGTAGAAAAGATATATGGAGAAGAAAAAAATGTACTGAGAGACAAATTTTAAAGCCTTAGTGGTAATTTTGATGATACGAGGATGCAAGAGAGTGAGAATATAGTTCAATACTATGCCAGAGTAAAATAAGTAGTCAATACTATTAGAGTTGCAACTGGTAAGATTAAATATGAGATTGTGATTAGGAAAGTATTGAGAACCTTGTTTCTCATTTATTCTATTAGATTCTCTCCCATAGGAGAACTAAGGTACATACCTAGTAATGATCTGACCCTTGAAGGATTGATAGGTAGAATCACTACCTTTGAACTCTCTAATTTTGATAATTTCAAATCTAAGAATGTTACCTATCATGTGTTTTAATTGCAATGAGGTTGTTCATATTGCCGCTAGATGTCCAGAGAAGAACAATAGAAGTGGACACAAATACAAAAGTAAAAGAGATGAAGACAACAAATATTACAAAGATAAAGGCAAGAAGTCTTGCTACATTATTGAAGAGAAAATCAAGGATGGATCTAACAACCATGATGATGAAGTGG
Source organism: Cupressus sempervirens (assembly GCA_028749045.1). Lineage (NCBI taxonomy): Eukaryota > Viridiplantae > Streptophyta > Pinopsida > Cupressales > Cupressaceae > Cupressus > Cupressus sempervirens. The sequence goes on along the minus strand of CM053784.1, from coordinate 618,484,106 downwards.
TGTATGTTGCAATGAAGGATGATTCTGATAAGGATGAGGCAACTACACTAGTATCTTATGTGAACAAAAGTGATAGATGAATCATTGATAGTTGGTGTTCACATCACATGACTAGAGGTAAAAGTAAGTTCATTACCCTTGATTACTATGATAGAAATAGTGTAAGGTTTGGTAATGATGCACCCTATCTGATAAAAGGAAAAGGATCTATCAAACTCATAGAAAATATCATGTGTAGCAATGCTTATTATGTAGAAGGACTTAAATATAATTTTTTGAGTGTTTCACAACTAAATAGCTTAGGTTATAAAGTTGAATTTGAGAATAAGATAGAAAAGATCTATGACACTAATGGGAAACTAATTGGGAAAGGTGATCAAACTAGAGTTAATCTATTTTATCTTGATAGGAATGATGCTACTTGTCTTGTTATGGAATTTGATGGTGTGTGGTTATGGAACAAGAGGTTATGTCATGTTAACTTTCATAACTTAGTTAGTACTAGTAACATGAAAAGAGTTAGAGGTTTTCCTAAACTAAAAAGACCTAATAGTATGATATGAAAACAATGTCAATTAGGCAAGATGACATAATCTAGTTTTAAAAGTAAAACTTGCATCTTTAAAGAGATTTTGGATATTGTTCATACTGATTAGTGTGGACCAATTGATGTGTAAATATACAAAGATGAAAAGTACATTATTCTATTTATTGATGATTATTCTAGGATGATGATAGTTATGTCTCTAAAAAAAAAATCCTATGCTTTCCAAATGTTTAAGTGGTACTTAGCTAGAGTTGAGAAGGAGACAAGAAAAAGCTTGAAATGTTTGAGATCCAAAAGAGGTGGGGGATTTATATCAAATGAGTTTGTGATGTTATGTAATGATAGAGGAATCAAAAGACAAACTTTTGCACTTGGGGTCTCTCCACAAAATGGAATTGTTGAAAGGAGCAATAGATCTATATAGGACACTCATGATGGAGAAGGATGTTTATTTGAAATATTGGAGAGAGGTTGTAAGTATAGTTATCTATACCTTGAACCATGTGCAAGTCAAGAAAGATACTTATGCAATACCATTTGAACTATGGGATGGATACTCAACCAATGTAAAATATTTTAAGGTATTTGGAAGCAAGTGCTACATTCTTAAGAATTTTAGGAATGGAAAATTAGATGCTAAAAGTGAAGGACGTATATTCCTTGGCTATTCCATAAGAAGTAAAGCTTATAAGTGTTTAGATACTAACACTAACAAAGTTGTGGAAAGTGAAAATGTGAATTTTGATGAATATACAAAAGTACATGAAGCCAAACCTATGAAGGAACCTAAAGAGTACAAATCATTTGTATACTTTCATGAAGGTATGCATGTTGATGAAGATGTTGTAAACCAAGTCACAAATTAATAGCAAGTTTCAATGATTGTTGAGTCACATACAATAAATGTCGAGTTACATTTAGGATTTGAGCTACAATCAGGAGCTGAGTTGTAGACAAATGTTGAGGCACATTTTAATTCTAAGATAAGTGTATGTGAAAGACACATTGAATTATCTAATAGAGAAGTACATAGTGATTGTGAAGTTGACAGACCTATTAATGAAAGAAGAGCATAACCAATATTGTTAAGGTATGTCAAAAGACACCACCCTACTTGAAAAAATTATCAGAGATAAAGATGCTAGACCAATGACAAGGAACACGCTAAGAAGTGATACATGTTTGCTAAGCATGGATGAGCCTAAGATAGTGAAAGATTCCTTAAAAAATAAGTAATGGAGTAAATACATGAGAGAAGAGATTGAGAAAATTGAGAAGAACAAGACATGGACTCTAGTTTCTAAACTAGAGGGCAAGATCGTGATTGGAACCAAGTGGGTATATAAAAACAAGCTAGATGAAAATGGTGAAGTCATAAGGAATAAGGAAAGATTACTTTGTAAGGGGTATGCACAAGAAGAAGGAATAGACTTTGGAGAAAATTTTCCACTATTGCAAGATTGGAAGGAGTAAGAACTCTTCTTGCTTACTCTGCATACAAGGGTTTCAAAGTTTATCAAATGGATGTGAAGTTAGCATTTCTAAATGGTATATTAGATGAAGAGGTTTACATAGAACAACCAAAACGATTTTATGATGCTAACAACAAGAACATGGTATGTAGACTACACAAATATTTATATGGTTTAAAGCAAGCCCCAAGAGAATGGTTTGAAAAGCTTTACAATTATCTTATGAAGATTGGATTTGAGAAGACTGACGATAAGAACAATCTGTACTTGAAAATAGAAGGAGGGAAAGGTATTTTACTAGCTGATTTTTTTTGGATAATATCATATTTGGAGGTCAAGATACATTATGTCAAGCATTTGCAAATGAAATGAAGAAATCATTTGAGATGTCTATGTTTAAAGAGATCAAGTTCTTTGTTAGTTTTCAAGTATATATGTAATGCCTATCCCTAGTTGACTTTTCATATTTGTTTTGATGGATTCTTCTAGGCTTGTTATGAGATTATATTTTATGATTATCGGTACTTGCTTACCAGATTTGATTAAATGTTATTTCATATGTAATTCATTTATGTGATGAGTTAGTTAGTTATTTCATATATTCAAGATTACTTTGATGATGATATGTGTATGTTCATTCAGTGATTTTTGTTATCTCATGATGATTAGTTAGTTGAATTATTTATATGCAGTTTATATGGATACTTACCCCATACTTGCATGTGTATGGTGTACATGTATATTTTACTTTATGTATGAAATTTCTAATGTGGTTAAGTGAGGGAGTCATAGTCACCTGCTAGTTGGGATCTACATGATGCACCACTCCTTGCCATTGCCTATTTATTTTAGAATATATGAGTATGTACATGCATGGATTTTATGTAAATTATAAGTACCAAGTATTGACTCCCTAAATTGTTAGGATGAGTGTACCCTATCGTAGTATCTCAATGGTACAAGTGGGGAGATAATTCTTGAGTCCAAATCCTAACCTAAAGCCAATTGTCCTAGAAAGTAGGACAAGTGTCTAAGTTGTTTACCTTTCCAAATTCGTCAAGTGACTTGAATTTGTGATTTTGATCTTGGAGTTTGAATCTATGCTTTGTCCTTCAGTTGAGTTGTCGTATTTAGTTTTGCAGGATAGGTGTGATTTTCCATTGTAATTAAATCATATTAAAAGATAATTTAATGATTTAGTTTAATAAAAAAAATTATTAAAAAAATTTAATATTTAATTATATTTAATTAATTGAGAAATTAATTAAATAAAAGAATTAAATTTAAAGATATATATAAAGTTCTAATTTTGGCATATTTATGTTTATTTTATTTAATAATAATTTATTTAGGAGTTTAATTTTAATAATAAACTCTAAATAATATTATTAGTTAAATTGATAAATATTATATTTAAAGTGTCTCATGATTTAATTAGAGGAAGCATTAATTTAATAAATTTTATTTTAATTAAATTGCATAAAGCTTGCACAGGAAATTAAAATATAATAAAAATAATAAAGGAAAAGGGTTTCACGTGATTGCAAAATTGAAGCCCTTATTTTGGGGAAAGACTCTTTATCAGGAAATTAGAGCTCATTTCTCTAAAGATATGTTTGAAGGAGCCAGTTTCTTAAAAGGGGGTTTTCGAAAGAAAAGAAAAAATTTTGTGTGTTTTGTGTGTTTGTTGTTTAGCATCAGATCCAAGTAGGATCTCATGAGTTTTGTGCAATAGTTCTTGAATTGAAAGTATCTGTCTTCTTTGTCTCTAAATTAAATTGTTTTAGATCATATTCAGGTTGAAACTATTGTGTATGAATTTGATTGTTCTTCATTTTTTAAAACCCCTGTAAGCAATTTGATGATTTGAAACCCTTGTTGTGATTCTATTATTTTTCATTTCTAAAATTTTTGTACACAAATGAAGATTGAAACCCTTGTATGTGAACTATCATTCTTCAATTGAGGAGAAATCTATATATGATTTGAAAATTAGAAACCCTCATTTTGTTCTTTTTAGAGAATTTAATTTAATCAAGTAGGGTTTGGAAAAGAAATCAAATTTTGAAATACAAATTCGAATGGTTATTCCTAGTTTCTATATTAGATCTATATTAAAAACTAATTTTTAAAAAATATATGATAATAAAATTACCATAGTAAAATTTACTACGATAACTTTAATCACATATTATGTAAAGGAAAATGTGAAATTTTGTATGAATTGGGGGATAGTATTTTATGTTTTTTAAAACATTTAAAAAATAAAATAAAATATTGAATGGTAGGCAGGGCCACCAAACCCCCACCCACCTCTTTTCTTTCCTTCCACCTACAATACGCAGGCCACACGGTAGGCTATTCTTGCTCCAGTAGTGGCTTGCCACAACAGTCGTTAGTACAGGTCGGTAGACCTTTAAACATGCTTAGTTTAATTTAATTTAATCTTTTTAAAAATATATAATTAAAAAAAATTAAATTTAAGTTTTATAATTAGTTTATTTAATAATAATTAATTTAATAGAATTTTCATTATCAATTTTAATATATAGTTGTTATATTATGAAATTTAATATTTTTTATTATTAATAATTTAATATTGAATTATTATTTTCAATAATTAATAAATATTAAATGTTGATAATAATATTTAATTGCATTAATGGATTAAATACTAGTTTATTTAATTGATATTTTATTAATTACTTTATTCATAATATTTTAATGAAGTAATCTAATAATTATAATTCTACTAGGAAGATCGTTTCTTTTGGTTTGACTTGGATTTTTTTTAGATGGTTCAGTTTTATATCTAAAATTGATTCCTATATCTAAGGAACTTTGAATTAATTGTGAATTCAAAAACTTTGATATTTATGATACTTGGAAATGAAAATTGAAACCCTACTTGTATATCAAATCCTGTATTTAAAAATGAATTTGACTATAAAAACTATGTTTAAACAACTTTTGATGATTTTTGAGTGTTGATACTAGTATGGACTCGAGAATGTTAGCAAACCTATGACTTGAAAATGAAATGAAAACTTGAAAACCTATAGTGAAAATTGAACTTGTGTTTTCAAAACCTATTGAGTTATGAAAGTTACATTGTCTTGTTCTTTATACAATGTATGGTTTACTATTGTTATGGGTTTCAGGTTGACATAGTACTTTGACCAGTCAAGATGTTTACTAGAGCCTTGGGGGTTTTGTTCTATGATGATGTTATGGCTTACTTTGTTTATGATATTTTATACCTAACCATTGTGATCTGTCACATGTTTCTATGATGAGTTATGGTATGTTGGTTGTTATTTCTTTCTAGTTTTCTTGTGTAGAACTGAGGTGAATGGTATGATTTTTTTGGTGTAATCTTTGAGTCTTTGATCATTTATCTTTGGATTGCTTTCGAAATGCTTATTTAGGATTGAGGTGATTATTATGATTTATTTTTGGTGATGTCATGTTATGTCATGGGTTGTTATATGTGTACTTGATATTGGATTAGTCTTGTTAGGATGATTGTATTGGTGAAATATGTGATTTTGAACAGTGATATTTTAGTGTTTTCCAGTTGCTTGTTTAAGTACTTATGTGTATGTTATGATCTCATGAGATCTTCTACTTTTACTGAGCTTAGGGTAGGTTATATGTATGTCATGTAGGGAAATGGCTTGCAATGGAGGCTAGAGCCCTAAAGAGACTTCTTGGGTAACCCATTGTAGGTTTTTTTAATAAGTGATAACATTTCATTAAATGGGCTTAAAATAAATTAATAAGATATGGTATCACATTAAGTTACAAGGGGTTCAGAGTCCTGTGAGACTTCTAGGGTAACCTTAGAGTTGACTCGTTAGTATGCCTTATTTATACAAAAGGATATCGATGCCACATAGAGACACTAGGGGCCTACAGTATAGAGAGGCTACTAGCATAAACTTAGAGTTGGTTCATGTGATTGCACTTGCCCACTTACATAGTATATTTTCTACATGTCTTTTTTACCTCTAGGATTAGTTGATACTTGTGTCTTGGTACCTTTGAGATAGTTTTATTTCAAGTGTTTCCTTGACCTAGATGTTGGTTTTGACTTGTGTTTTGGTATCCATATGGTACTTGAGTTTGTCTCCTTAGCTCAATGGGAGTTGGCCATTTAGGTTCCATGAGGTCAGGTGGTAGTGCATTTTTATTATACCATTGAGATCTAATTGTTGGATGTATCTGTGCAATTGATTATGTTAGAATATATAGTCCATTGATATAACTGGGAAGGGGGGTGAATCACTTATACAGCTATTATCATCTATACCAACTTTAAACAAACTTAACCATATGAGTAATGTAAATAGAAACCACAACAAGATACTCATACACAATAACACCAGATATGTTAATTAGGGAAACCCTTGATCAAAGGGAAAACCATGGTGGGGATGGTACCCACAAGATGACGTACTAATATAAATATTTATTGTTAGAGGATAGACCCTATTAGGAGTTTGTTACAAAATTCAATACATATGAGTCCCTATTAAGAGACTTTGAATCCCTATTAGGAGTTGTGCCAACCATGTTAGGAGTTATGGAAGACAACTAGACCCACTACCCAAATAGCTTGGAGGGAAAGACCAATGAACCTACTATCCAAATGATCTTTATATTATTCCTTGTAGAATAATAGGACTAATTTGTATTTCCTTCCTCTATCTTTGTCTTGTCAACCAAACTTCTTCTCCTTCAAACCTTGTAACCAGATCACAAATTGTACATCCAATAATCCCTTAGATCACTTATACACATTCAATCAAAACTCTTCTCTTTTATGCACTTCAGGTACAATGCACCATTGATGTCTCCTTTCAATTAAGGAAAACATCTTTCCTTTATATCATACCTTCATAATAATTCCCTAAGTTAAACTTAAGGCTTTCCCAATTAATTAAAATAAGATATATAATTAATTATAATTACAATAGCACTATCAGCTCATAGTCTATACAAATATTTACACATGCAACTCCATGTTTTCCACACTTGCTGATGTCACCATACAACTATAATCTCCCCCTCAACATTACTCAAGGGTCTAAAGATTCAAACCTATGACCAAGCTTTGATACCACTTGTTAGAGTGGGGTTTCCCTTACACCAAAAGACTAATCTTTGAATTCTCGTTACAATCGATCAACTTATAGTACATAGGAGGTGCTTAAGGCCTTGTCACAAATCTTGAGGGGAGCATTGAATAAACTTCTAATAGTTGGATCTATAAGTTTTGTAGTATTGTAAGTGGTCTATACTTATAGGTTGTATTTATGGCTTCAATATAGGTTGTCTTTTCCTATTGATCTTTTATTAATGATGTGTATTTAGATTGGTGTCTTGGATTTACATTGTTTATGCCCTTAGTCGCATGAGTTTTTGATTTATCTTCATGTAGAAGAGATGGGATGTTGTTATCAAGTACACTCATGGTGGAGGAATGTGGTTGACTATTTTATGTTGATAAGCTAGCCACTTTAAAAGTTAGATGGTCAGTTCATGGATGTGATCATGGTGCAATGGATTGTTACATGACATTATTGGATATATAGGTAATTAATTGGTGCTCATTAGTTTGGATTCCTAATTTGTTTATGGTAGTATATCTTCTTTGGTTGAGGATCATGGTTATTTGGTTTCTTTTGAGGATCTCATGATGTGCACTTTGAGTTCTTTGATGGTTTGATTCCTTGGTTTAATCTCATGGTTAGATGATGCAGGTTTTCCATCATGATGTCATGGATAACTTGGATACATGATTTAGTGTGAGTTTGTGATAGTGATGAGGTGGCAGAATAAGATTATTTCCTAGTTTGGTTTATATCTTCTTGGTTTGCATATCTTGGTTCCACTTGAAACTACCACTTTGGTTGTGTGTGTGTAGACTTGGAGGATCTTCATGTAGGAGATTGGTGTAGGAACACATAGGTAGGGGTAATTGGTAACCTAGGGTTCCTAGTGGAGTTTTAGCTTGTATTGGCCTTAGCCAAGCCACTATTATAATAAAGGGACTAATGATTCCTAGTGTGTTTCTTTTCCATTAGAATGTCTAACTAGGTCCTTAGGAACATGCAAGATTACCTAGTTATCCAATGTTGTCAAGGGTCATGCAATTATTTTCATTCTTGTCAAATATGAAAAATAGGCATTTAGGGGGCTTGATGAGTCAACTAAGGGGTGGAAGGATTTTTTCATATCATAAATGAAATATCTAAGCATTTGGTAGAGTTTTAGGGGGTTTGGACCAAGTTTGGTCTAACTAGGACAAAAGTTTTCAAGTTGCTTCACAATTTTGCAAAATTGTAAAAGTTATCATGACAACTTTTGTTGCAAAAAGTGAAACTTCAATTAGATTGTAATTTAACTACCTAAAAATGTTTGGAGTCGGTGTAATGGAGCTATATAAGGCCTCCCTCAACCTTTAATAAGAGTTGGGTGGCATTTTGTAAGAATTTTGTGTAATGGGAAAACATTTTTCAGTGTTATTTTTACCACAGTACGAGATTTATTCTCCTTGAGGGTATTGGATGAATTGAATTCTATACTATACCTTTTTCATGGGTTGTTAGATGTTGTTAACTAGTTCTCTATGTGATTATATAGGTTGTTGAATCCTTTCATTTTATTTTTGTAAATATTTTGGTTTGTTCACTATTGTTGTCTTGAACCAGGTAGTTTGGGAGAGTGGAGCCTTAACTCATCTTTCCACTATGGAAATAGTATAATCTCTTGAAATGTGTGAGAAGACTCCTTTAACTATATTCATACAAGTTCTTGGGCCCTAGAAATCAAGTTTGGCCATTTTACAGTGATGCCCTAGGCAAGCCAAGTGAGTAGGGTTAGGGATGAAAGAGTTTGAAATAGCATTTAATGGGATTGAGTGCAATGAATGGCTTAATATAATTGGATGGAGAGAAGTAAATGAGAGTGGAGAAGTCTTATGCTAAAGGAGAATTCTTGGTGACATTCCTAGATAAGTATTTGATCAAACCCTTATGAATCTTGTTAGAAAATTGAAAACCCTTGATTTTAGGCTTAAAATCAGCATCCCACCATATGAATAGGTTGGGAAGTGAGACCAAGTGAATCTCAAAGGTCTTAAAAAAGGGTATTAGGATATGAATTTAGTTTTCCACCTTATTAATCCTTTTTATGAGTTAAGTGCCAGAAGGTGAGTTTGGAGGCCTAATTCCTTGTAGCCTACTAGGCCTAATTTGGAGAAATTTCTTGGAATTGATAGAGATTTCAATGGATTTTTGGTGGATGAGGCTTGGAATGGACTGGAAACTTAAGGGAAAATCCTCTCTATCCATGTGGAGTAGATTATGACCATGTGTGGGTGTTGGGCATAGATAGGCTAGCAAAGTATCTAAGGCATGGTGATTAGTTGATGTTAAGTTTTACACTGGTGTGGACAAGTTGAAAGAGGAAGGAATTGGGAGTGTGATCCTCCTAAGTTAGGGCTAGTTGAAGAACCTTGAAATGCTATAGAAGTGGCCTAGAGTAGACCCTTGGAGAAGTTTTTGTTAGGTATTAATACTTGTCCTTACATCAGAGTGGTATTAGAGCCCCAAAAGATTTAGGATTATGGATAGATGTTTTAGATTGCAAAAGAGTCAGTAGGTAAAACAAAGATGTTAGCCAAGGAGATGGGTGAGAAAAAGAAGAAAAAGAAGATCCTTGAATAAGCTATAGAAGAAATGAAGACTAATTTAGAAGAAGTTGTTGATGCAACCAAGAATAAAGATAAAGAAGGTGGAACTAGTGAACAAAGGAAGGCAAAGACTGACAATGAGGACATCATATATGAACAAAACCCTCTATTGAATGAAGATCCATTCTTGAAGGCCATCAAATAACTAGGAGGAAAATCCCTATAAGTAATTCCATTGTTTAATAGAAATATGGATACGTATATAGTGATGGAGTGGATTGAATGAATGGAGAATCATTTTGAATGTGAAGATGTTGTAGAGGCACAAAAGGTAAAGGTTGCAAAACCAAGACCCAGAGGATCAACATTGACATGGTGGAAATACTTGCAAGATGAAAGGGTTATTGTGGGAAAGAATCATATAGCTAACTAGAATGCCATGGTAACCAAAGTGAAGGAGAACTATCTATCAAAAAATGATGAGGTGTAGTTGCATAGAAAGAGGCAAGGTTTGAAGTAGAAAGACTTTGAGGTAGCCTCTTATACAAAGGAATTTCAAAAATTATGCCTAAGGTTCAAGATTCAAGAAGATGAACATGTTAAGGTAGCAAGATACTTGAGTGGGCTTAAATGGAGCATCCAAGAGGAGATAAGCCTATGGACCCCTACAAGTATTCATAAGTTTCATCAACTAACACTTAAGGTGGAAGAAAAGAATAGGAAGAAGGGGGAATCAAGTTTCAAAAGGTAAAGGTAGAGGAAGAGACCAAAGGGGTCATAGAGGTGGATACCAAGGCAAAGGCAATGATCAAAGAAACCAAGGTGAGTCTAAACTAGTAGAGAAGGGTAGTGAAACTACTCCAAGGGGAGGTTATTCAAGAGGAAGAGGCAATGAGGAGGCTCAAATAGAGGAAGAGGTATAGGTAGTAGAAAATCATATTTTGCAAGTATGATTTTTTATACTTGTGGTCAATTAGGCCACCCTACCTATAGATGTCTTGACGAGCCTACTTATTCAAGTCATGATAAGAGAGTTTCCTATGCTCATGAAGACACCATGAGTTATAAGGTATTTGGCATGGATAATATTTAATTAGAGAGAGGAGAGAACTTAATGTTCAAGAGAGTGTTGATTAGATAGCTAGCCAAGGATGAACCCAAGCATATAAGAGCCTTGTTCATAATTAGGTGCAAGATTTTGGGCAAGGTATGCAAAGTGATTATGGATTTAGGCTCCATAGACAACATAATATCAGTCGAAAATGTGGATAAGCTCAAGTTAGTAAGGGTACCTCATGTTAACCCATACAAGATGACACAATTGAACAAAGGGAAGAGTGTGTTGGTGAATGAGTAAACTTGGGTTGAGTTCTCAAGTTTAGGATACAAGGATAGATTGCTTTGTGACATATTGCCTATGGATGCATGTCATCTACTATTTGGAAAACCTTGGAAATATGATAGAGGTGTTGTCTATGAAGGGAAGGATAATTCCATTTCTTTTAAGAAAGATGGAAGAACTTTCAAGATTCAGTCCTTGTTGGAGGAGGATGAATGACATTCCAAAACTCCTGGTGTGTTTTTGAGTAGTGGAAATGAGTTTATTAATGCCATTAAGCATGAATTTAATGAGAGGTATTTCATTCTTCTTAAGCCTAAGGAAGAAGAAAAGACCAAACAAGATCCCTTACCAATGAAATCTAAGAGATGCCTTAAAAGTATAAGGACATTGTGAGTGATGGGACACCTACAACTTTACCTCCTAGGAGAGTGATAAGTCATCAAATTGAATTTTTACCTAGTGCTTCATTGCCAAATAAGAAAGCCTATAAGCTTACCTTAGATCAAAATAGAGAAGTAGTGAGGCAAGTGCAAGAACTAGATTAGGGTCTGATAAAGAAGAGCATCAGTCTTTGTGTAGTTCCAATGGTTTTGGCATCCAAGAAAGGAGGAAAATGGAGGCTTTGTGTAGACTCAAGGGCCATCAACAAGATCACAATAAGGTATAGGTTTCCTATTCCTAGAACTGAATACTTAGTGAATTGTCTTAGAGGATCTCAATATTTCACAAAGTTGGCCTCAAATGTGGTTACCATCAAATAAGGATAAAGGAAGGTGATGAGTGGAAGACAACTTTCAAAACCACAAATTGATTGTATGAGTGACCTATGATGCCATTTGGGCTCTCAAATGCTCCTAGAACATTTATGAAACTCATGAATGAATTTTTGAAGTATTACACTAGAGCTTTTTTGGTGGTATATCTAGGCGATATAATAATCTTTAGTAAGACAAGAGAAGAACACCTAGAACATGTGGAACTGGTACTAAGAAGGTTGTATGAGGAGAAAATGGCAATCAATTTGGAAAAGTGTGAATTTATGAAGTAGGATCTTGTATACCTAGGATTTGTGGTATCTAATGGGTATTTGAATATGGATCAAGAAAAGGTTGCAACTATCCTCAACTAGCGACCACCTACCACAACAACAAATGTAAAAAGTTTCCATGTGTTAGCTCAATTTTATAGGAAATTCATTAGGAATTTTAGTGGAATTTGTGCCCCATTGCTAGATACCACTAATTAGGTGGATTATTGAAGTAGGAAATTAATTTTAAAAGTTGAAAGAATAAGTAGCCAACAACCTATCCTTAAATTGCCTAGTTTTGATAAATTGTTTACCCTAGGATGCAATGTAAATGGGATGGCAGTAGGGGGTGTGTTGAGTCGAGAAGGTAAGCCAATATCCTTCTTAAGTGAAAATCTAAATGAAGCTAAGAGGAAGTAATCTTCTTATGACTTGGATTTATATGCTTTGGTTTAGTCTCTTAGGAAATGGAGGCATTACCTTCTACCCAAGAAGTTTGTAGCATTTACTTATAATCAAGCCCTTAGCTACATCAATACCCAAGAAAAGTTAAGCAATATACATTTGAAGTGGGCTATTATTCAAGGGGAACTGATTATGTGTTCTTAAGGGTTCTATGAGGGATAATCTTATCCAATTAAAATATAATGGAAGCCTAAGTGGTCATTTTGGCATCAACAAGACTGTAGAGTTAGTTCAAATGTCCTACTATTGGCCAAAGTTGTCAAGAGATGTAACAAGATATGTTGAACAATGTGTAGTTTACATCAATGAAAATGGAGGAGCTATCAATGAAAGTTTTTACCAACCTTTATCAGTCCCTAATAGGCCATGGGAGTGTGTTAGCATGGACTCCATTATGGGGTTACCTAAGACTAAACAAGGTTATGATAAAATATATGTTGTAGTGGATAGATTCAACAAGATGGGTCACTTCATACCTTGTAAGACTACTTATAATGATAGCCATATAGCATATCTATTCTTTAAGGATATTGTGAGGATTCATGGACTACCCCTAAGCATTGTGTTGGATAGGGATGTCAAGTTTATGAGTCATTTTTTGAAAATCTTGTGGAGTAGGTTGGGAACTAACCATATTTTGGATCAACTCACCTTCTCAAATTGATGGTCAAACTAAGGTGGTCAATAGGACATTGGGTAACTTGTTAAGGTACCTAACTAGGGAATATGGTTAGACATGGGACATGATAATTCCTCAAGAAGAATATGCATATAATGACAGTGTGAATAGAGACCATTTGAGATTGTTTATGTGATGCATCCAAGCAGTGTGTGTGTGTACTTAGAGACCTTAGAGCTATGGAATAAAGGAGTTGCTAGGTTGAAGAATTTACTCAGACCATGCAGGAGATTCAGGAATAGGTAAAGAAGACTATACAAGAGTCCACAAAAAGGTTGAAGGATAAATTGGATGAGAAGAGAAGGAATGTTCAATTTGCATTAGGTGACTATGTCATGGTACACTTCAAAAAATTTAGGTTATAGAAAGGAATACCTACCAAACTACAAATGAAGAGAGTGGGACCCTAAAAGATTCTAGCTAAGTATGGAGCTAATGCCTATAAGGTGGATCTACCATGTGACTTGAACCTCTCACAAATATTCAATGTGGAAGACCTCTTATTGAAGTAGATGGGAACATACATGAGGTCAGAAAGGATGTAGCATGTGAAGTCCTACCTCCCAAGGTCCAACTAGGGGTAAGGAAGGTACCATATTCAAGAGTCAAGAAGACTACTAGGCACAAGGTGTACATGGAACACCTCATCAAGTGGAAAGATAAGCTAGAGTCATAGGTAACTTAGGTTGTAGCTACAAATTTCAAGAAGATGGGAATTGATGATGACATTTTTTCTATAGGAGTGACTTGTGGGGAGCATGGTGCAGGAGCACCTAGGGTGGGCTAATTGGTAACCTAGGTTTGGCCTTAGCCAAGACACCAGTATAATAAAGGAACTAATGAGTACTAGTGTGTGTCTTTTTCATTAGGAGGTCTAACTAGGTCCTTAGGGACATGCAAGATTACCTAGTTATCCAATGTTGCCAAGCGTCGTGCAATTGTTGTCATTCTTTTCAAAGATGACAAATAGGAATTTAGGGGGATAGATTAGTCAAATAAGGGGTGGAAGGATTTTTTCATATCATAAATGACATATCTAAGTAGTTGGTAGAGTTTTAGGGGGTTTGGACCAAGTTTGGTCTAACTAGGACAAAAGTTGTCAAGTTGCTTGACAATTTTGCATTATTGCAAAAGTTGTCAAGCTGCTTGACAATTTTGCATTATTGCAAAAGTTGTCAAGACAACTTTTTTTGCAAAAATTTAAACTTCAATCAGATGGTTGTGTAACCAAGACTAGGTGTAATGGAGCTACATAAGGCATCCCTAAACCTATAATAAGGGTTGGATGGCATTTTGGAAGAATTTTGTGTAATGAGAAAACATTTTTCAGTGTTATTTTTACCATAGTACAAGATGTTTGCTCCTTAAGGGTATTAAATTCCATACTATACCTTATTCATGTATTGGTAGATGTTGTTAACCAATTCCATTTTTTATTAGATAGGTTTTTGAATCCTTTCATTTCCTTTTTGTAAATATTTTGGTTTGTACATTGTTGTTGTCCTAAACCAAATAATTTATGAGAATGGAGTCCTAACTCACCTTTCCACTGTGGAAATGGTATGATCTCTTGGAATGCATAAGAAGACTAATTTTACTATAGGAATTGAAGTGATTGGGCTCTAGAAATAAATTTTGGCTATTTTGTAGTGATGCCCTATGCAAGCCAAGTGACCAAGGTTAGGGATCATAGAGTTTGAAATAGTATTTAATGGGATTGAGTGCAATGAATGCCTCTATCTAAGTAGATGGAGAGAAGGATATGAGAATGGATAATTCATATGCCAAATGAGAGCTCTTGGTGAAATGCCTAGATAAGGATTTGATCAAACCCTTATGAATCTTGTCAACAAATTGAAAACCCTTGATTTTAGGCTTAAAATCAGCATCCCACTATATGTATAGGTTGGGGAAGTAAGAAAAAGTAAATATCAAAGGTCTTGAAAAAGGGTACCATGATATGGAGTCATTTTTCCACCTCATTAAGCCTTTTTTAAAGTTAAATGCCAAAATTTGATTTTGGAGGCCTAATTCCTTGTAGCCCTACTAGGCCTATTTTGGAGCAATTTCTTGGAATTGATAGAGATTTCAATGGATTTTAGGTGGATGAACCTTGGAATGGACTAAAAAACCTATGGATAATCCTCTCTCTCCATTTTGAGTAGATTGTGACCATGTGTGTGTGTTGGGTGTAGATGAGCCAACAAAGAATCTAAGGTGTGGTGATTATTTGATATTAAGTTTTACATTGGTGTGGACAAGTTGAAAGAGGAAGGGGTTGGGAGTGTGATATTTCTAAATTAGGGTTAGTGAAAGGACCCTAAAAGGATAGAGAAGAGGCCTAGAGTATACCTTAGGATAAGTTAGGGTTAAGGAGAAAGACTTGTCCTTACATCAGAGATGGATTTTGTGATGTCATGGGTGACTTGGTACCATGGTTGAGTGGGAGTTGTTGGAATTGATATATTTATTGGGTGTCTAAAAATGTTAGAGGATGTTTTAGATCTTGTTACTATATAAGTTCCTTTGACATTTTCATGATGCACTTGGTTCTTTGTGGTGTGAGGAGATTCTTCTTTATGTTGTATGGAGATGGTTCTTCATAGTGTGTACAAATAGTTACATCTTGAGGACTTATGATGTTCTTGGTAGAGGTGTGGTTTATGCTTTCATTTGACATGTTATCCCTGGTGTTAGGATGGTTTTCATTATTATTTCATGGTATACTCATGATACACATTAAGATTTTTTATGTGTTATGGTATGTCCATGTGGAGGATGTTATCTCTTTGGTTAAAATGGTTTAGATCATGTTGTCATATTTATGTTCTTGAGTTCATCATTGAAACATTGATATTGATCTTGGTTTAATTTTGTTGTATTGAGTACATTGATCATTTATTGGATACTTCATGATATTTCTATATTTCATTTTGATTTGGCATGGATTAATTGGTTACATGTGCTCATGGATACTTAGAGATAGTGGTGATGCTAATTTCTCTTGGATTAGAGAAATATTTTTTGGGATAGTTGTTCAATTTCAGCAAGAAGTTTGAGGGGCATTCACTTGATACGAACTTGAGAGAAGATTTTTCTTAAATGAGTCTTGGCTAGAGACTTGGATATCTTGATAATGATTCTCATTCCCCACTCTTGGTCTACTCAATGGTTTACTACTATAGAGATATATCCATTATTTCTCTCAGGTGCATTATGTTTATGTTTATCTTTATCTTTCATTGATATGGATATTGAGCTATGGTACATGACTTAGTTCTAGAGGTTTAATTTGAGAGATGGTTTAGCATTGGTTATCTCCATGTGTATATGTTTATGCTATATTGGTCAAGTTTGGGAGATGGTTTTATTGGACATATTCCTTGGTTTAGGAATAGTTTATGAGTCTGACCTTCTTGTGAGAGGGTTACATCCATGATTAGTTATATGGTATGGTTTGGGTGTTGTTGTGATTTATTGTTGGGGTTTTATGGAGAAGATCTTACTTGGCACAATTTACATCTAGAGGTGTGCGTAGAAGCACATGATTTCTCTTTGGTCTTGGTTTCTTCTTGGATGTTTGGTTTCACTTACATTGGTTTAAGATTGGTTGGAGATTGTGATCACTAGTTTGTGCTCATGTATTTCATGTGAGAGATGACATGGTTATTTCTTTATCTCTTTCCTTTGTTGGTTGTGAGGAACTTGGGAGAGTGTTGGAGACTTGTTATGAGATTTTTTCTTTTAGGTTATTGGTTTATTTGTTGTGGATGACCTTGATACTACATGGATTCACTTCTTTGAGATGTTGTGAGTGGATTAATTAAATATTTTACATTATCTTTTGTAGTTGGAGATTCTTGTTGTATATGTGGAAGGTATTTCTTTTGAGGCTTGTTATTGTAGGTTACAAATTGGATATGTTGATGATGTGAGATTCACTTGGTATACATTCATGATTAGTTATATGGTATCATTTGGCTGTTGTTGTGGCTTCTTGTTGGGATTTTATGGAGAAGATCTTACTTGGCAAAACCTACATCTAGAGGTGTGTGTAGAAGCACATAATACATGTTATGATTCACATGATCTCTCTTTGGTCTTGGTTTCTTCCTACATGTTTTCTTTCACTTACATTGGGTTTGAGATTGGTTGGAGATTATGATCACTAGTTTTTGTTCATGTATGTCATGTGAGAGATGACATGGTTATTCATTTATCTCTTTAATTTTTGGTACTTGTGGATAACTTGGGAGAGTATTGGAGACTTTTTATGAGAGTTTTTCTTGCAAGTTATGTGTTTATGTATTGCGGATGTCCTTGACACTACATGGATTTACTTTTTTGAGACGTTGTGAGTGGATTGGTTACATTTTTAGAATTATCTTTTGTAGTGAGAACTTCTTGGTGTATATGTGGAAGGTATTTCTTTTTAGGCTTGTTATTGCATGTTATAGATTGGATATGTTGATGATGTGAGATTCACTTGGTATACTTTTTGAGTTATGGATAGTTGGATGGGTTGGCACTTGTTGTGGGTGCTATTTCAGCTATGAACTTTTACAACTATAGATACATGTGATTACCTTTTGGATCAAGTGTTTTTTCTTGGTATTTTAGTTGGTACAAGATTTTATCATTCTTATGTGACGGGTTGGGTGTCTTTCTCTTTGGATGGCTTCTATTTATGTAATGTGGCAATGACATAATAGGGAGTGGGATCATTCATGTTTGAGATGCAAGATACTTTGATTTTTTTCTAGTACCAAGATGGAGCACATGGTGTACTTTAATCCATGAGGGTGGATGTGCTAGGAGGGATTGTTTCCTTGTTAATTTATGTGGCTATAAATTAGCCCTATGTAATGTATACAACAAGTGTGATATTGGTAGCATTATATATGTTGAACACATTATATAATATTGTTTATAATGTATTATTTTATTTCATTATGTAATGTTGCACCTAAGATCACCTAGATGGGTGTGCAACATGAAGAGATTCCCATGAAATGTTTTTATTGAGTTGTATTGTAACATTGTGATAATATTTTGATTTAATTATTTAATATAGGGGAAATGAATTAAATGTCCAATATTAAATATGGGTCAATAGGGGTTTGGTAGCATATAGTTTATGTAATACAACTTGGTGGTTTTGTGGGAGCTTTCTACTATATAAGCAACTGCATGGGTAGTTGTTCTATGAGAAGGAAAAAAGGAAAAAAAGAGTCATGAGATAGGTTAGCCAAGGGAGCATTGTGATCATTTGAAGCATGTCATGAGATGTGTGGATTCATGCTTGTTTACATATATTTCTTGGTTGTGGCTATGGCTTTGAAGGCTTCTATGGTTGTATTGTAATGGTGTTTTGTTGAACAATACAAGGTGATGGATGCTTTTGGAGGTTTTCATAGAATATAAGTAGAAAATAATCCAACTAACACAAATTCAAGCAGAAATACTAAGCTTGGTGATAATAAGACAAGTTTTCATAAGTCTACATTAATCAAGAAAATCCTAAGTGACAAAAACATGCAAAAGCTAAGGCATTTTTAACCTCAACTTTGACAAAAAATGATGGAAAAATTGTTTCAATTTGTCTTAGATGTTTGAATAGTTTTTGATTCTTACAAAGCTAGATGAGAAGAAAATATATGTCATTATTTAGTCCCATAGAAATTAGAACGTTGAAAAAATAGCTAAGTCAAATGAAACACCACCTATAAAGGAAGAAGCCTTAAAAAAACCTTGGTGGAAAAAGTTCAACCAAGAACCAAATGAAGGCTAGACAATGGTACAAGGAAGCTAGAGGAAATATAATTCAGTTGCAACAACACAAAATTTTGAAATTCCTAGAAGAAGAAATCTTAAACCAACCACAAGAACATCAAGGCTATGATAGTAAATCTTATCTCATTAGGAAAGACAAAAAGGATTCAAATGAAATACTCAAATATCCACTCAAACTTGAGTGATTAAAAGGAGAAACCGCAAAACAATATCAATACCAAGGCAACTATTGATGATAAAATTATGTTTTTTGAAGGGATTTCAAAGGAATTAATTTAGGGCATAACCAAAAAAGAATCCACCCTAAAAGAGTGATGATTAGGATTTAAGAGTATCTCAAGGGATTAAACAAAAAAACCTATTCACATCCTTATGATATCTTTGAAAATCACCTAGAGGAATGATATCACCATGGCAGTTATAAGAAATAAATACACAAAAGTGAACTGACTTTGCGATCAAAGTTTAGGGTTATTTGCATATTGGTGTGGACCTTTGACAACCTTAACCAAATTAGTAGAATAGTTTCACCAATCTCTGGAAGAAAAAGTAAGTATCACAATACTCTCATTTGAACTATGTATCTAGAATGTAACCACGAGTCTTTGAAGTATTTTTTATTAAAAGGGCCTCTGTGTTTTCCAAAAAATATTGAATAAAATTATTTAGATGGAAACCTAATTTCTCTAAGGAGGATATAGAATTAGAGTTGGTCCCAAGAGGCATCCATACAATTTTTTCTTAGTGGAACTAATGCATAATATGATCCTTAAAAGAATTGGAAATATGATGGGAGAAAATAAAGATATAGAAGCTAGGTTTTTGGTTCTAAGTAAAGTCAAATTCTTCATTAACTTAAAAATGAGCACACAAAAAATTAATCCCTTAAAGATCATTAAAAAAAATTCTTTGTACAATTTAAACCCCAATATTTACAAGGGTTGTATACATATTATTGTATTTTTTAGTAAAGAAGCATATAGGAACATAGAAGAACCATACACACTAGTTCTTAGATCATCAAACATAAAACTAAAAATTCTATGCATCACAAGGGAATATCTCAATGAGGAAATATGATTATCTATAATGACTCCCAAGCATGATAATATGAGAATAATCCACATTATTGACATCCAACATAAATATTTGAGCAATAATATAGAAGAAGAAATCATTAAAATATAACATTTATGAGAAGTAGAGGAATTAGGCAAAGATGAAGTACTTAGAGTTTATCAACCAACTATAAACAAAATCAACAAAATAATACCCAACTCATCCATCTAGAAGAATCATCAGAAGTATATAAGAATAATCAGTCAGGGCAATCAAGACTATCTAAAGAAATTCATTGCAAAAAAAAAGAGTATCACAACAACTCTAACAACATAAAACTAAAGTGAAAAGTAGGATATTCAACACCTAATTACAAGAAACATTTATCTTGACAGACAATGGAATTATAGGGAAATCAATTGATAATATTGAGGATGATTGTTAGATGAAGCAAGAAATTACAAGGTAAAACTCTCAAATTGAGATACAAATCCATGACCATAATACAAATCTAGCACATTCCAACTTTGTTGGAAAAGTGGAAAGAAACATGGGAAGTTTAAGCAACATGATGAAAGAGATCTCCAACATACATGATGAGGTATGTGATCAAATCCAAAAATGGCACAAAGAGAATAGAGATCAAACATTTATAGTAGAGTGTAACCCCAACAAAACAATGAATTGGAATTATTAATTATTATCTGAAATGGACTCTATACATATTCACAAAAATATCACTACTTGTGGACAAAGAAGAGGTTATAGAAGATTACGAGGCTTTTTTCACTCAAAGAAATGATAATATTCCATAATAAATTTTAAAATAAGTGTTACAATTAGAGAAGTTAAGTTGAATAGACAAAGTACATGAAATTAAAATAAACTACTTAAAATAGTTATTAATCCAACATTAAAAGTTTTAAAAAATAATAATAAAATTAGATGAAGTCAAAAAGAAGTTAATTAGAAGGCTATTGATTTAGAGAATAATGGTGTAACATATTTTGAGGAGGCAGACAAAGATTTAGAAAAGTTTTCTCCAATATTAAAGAAGATGATAAGTAAAAAAAAAGAACAAGAGATAGAACAACAAGTGGAATCCCAAGAAAACGTGGTTTTAAACACATAAGGAGAAAAATTTGGGTTGGAAGCTGTTTTGGAAGGAATGGAGGAACCAATCATAGAAGAAAGAGAAAAGAAAAAGGTAATAAATCAATGACAGAAATCATAAGCCAATATGATTCAACTGAAGATTAAGTAACACTTATTGACTATTGCATCTAGGGAAGAAGAGGTACCTTCCCAATGTCTAATGAGAATATTAGGGGCATCAATGACCCTAGAAAACAAATACTACTAAAAATTAAAAATTATTCAACTCAGATATAGTATTAATTCAAGAAACTAAATTTAATACATAAGAGGCCAAAAAGGTCGCTTATAAACTAGGAATTTGACAATCAGATTGGGTAGAGTCAATAGGAGCAGAAGGGGGGTAGCCATCTTATGGGATCCTAGGAAAGTTAATTATGAACCCACAATTTCCAATAATAACTAGGTGGTTGGAAATGTTCAAAGTATAAATAACAACCTTACCTTTGTCATTAGTAATATTTATGAACCCACCAACAAAATTCATAAGCATGATATGTTGATAGACATAGGAAATTATGTGATCTCTCATAACAAAGAGAAATATATTCTAAGAGGTGATTTAAATGCAATTTTGGATTGAAGTGAGAAATATGGTAGAAGAAAAGCAATTTCACAATATGAGAAGGACTTCAACCTATGTGCAATCACTAACAACCTAATTGACATAAAAAATAACAATGGGACTTTCACATAGAACAACAAAATAACATGATTTAGTCAAATAGAAAAATAATTGGATAGATTTTTTTCAAAGTAGAGGTTAGAAAATTAAATAATGGATTAAATGCATAAATAAATTAAAAATCTAGATATGATCAAAACCTAATTAAAGTAGATATAATTGATCCTAACAAGATGAAAATGAATCATTTTAAATTTGAAAATATGTGATTAAAGCATAAAGAGTTTATTGGCCCAGTAGGAAAATGGTGGAATGATGAAACATTTGAAGGATGCAAGATGTTATGATTTACCTCAAAACTTAAAGCCCTAAAAAATAAATTGTTAAAATGGAATAGGGAACACTTCAATAATATATTTGATTTAAAAAATAAACTAGAATTTGAATTAAGCTATCTAAAAAAAGAAGCAATAAGGATACATAGGAATGAAGAAAGATATTATAAAGAAAAAGAATTACTAGCTAAACACGAAGATCTTTTAGTGAAAGAAGTAATAGTATGGAAACAAAACTCTAGAGAAACAACTATTAGAAGGGGACATAAATACAAAATTCTTCCACAACTGCATAAAAATAGAAGGGAAATAATTAGAATAACTAAAATCAAATATGAACATGGAATTATATTAAGCGATCCTTATGAGATAGAAAATGAATTTACCAATTACTACTGCAACATTTATAATGGAAGTGATATGTCTAACCGTAAAGCTGAACAAGAGATGTTAACCTCAATCTTTAAATTAGTCACAAAAAAAAGATAATAAATGGTTAAACAACACATTATCCCTTTTAGAAGTTAAAGAAACAAATTTTCAGATGCATCTAGACAAAGCCTTGGATCTTGATGGCATTACACTATGCTTTTCTATGAATGTTGGACATAGTAGGATCATATTTATATGAATCCATAGAAGTAACTTGAACATTACTATGAAAAATCAATAATATTTCCATCGCTCTCATACCTTAAAAAAGGTATACAAAAATAGGGGATTTCATAACAATTGCACTATGTAACATGATTTATAAAATCCTCTCAAAGGCATTAGAAAATATACTTAAACAATTATTATCTAGAATAGGATTTGTACCCAATAGTTCAATACTTGAAAGGAATTATTATAGCCAAAGAAATCATACAAATATCACAATCCAATAAAGATCCTTGTATATTGATAAAACTTGATATTAAAAAAGAATGCAATAAAGTAGATTGGATATTCTTATGAAAGTGTCTACAAGATATTGGTTTCTCTAAAAGGTGGATAAGCTCAATTTTATGTTGTATATCAACTCCCAAAATATCCATTTTAATTAATGGAAGTCTTGGTATAAGACAAGGAGACACAATCCCCCTTCCTTTTTTCCATAATGATAGAAGACCTCAACAAAACCATCCAAAAAGTGTTGGAATTCATAAGAATAAATGAGAGGGGGGGTGAATGAGTTATCCAAGGTTCAGATGTACAAATAAAACTTTTCAATTCTTAGTAGACCCATATCCATAAAACCTTACCATGCATGCATTCATTAGATCATACAATACTTAAACTTTGTAGGTTACTATCCTAGGTCGAAACAACTTTGCAGAAATGTAAACATGAAACAACATAAAAAAATTCACACAATATGAGAAAGGATTTTATGTGGAAACCCAATTTGGAAAAAACTACCAATAACATGCTACTAATTCTCACTCTTCTGAAGTGATGCCCTGTGAAAGGCTAATCCTATTAAAGGTTATAATACACACTATTACATGTGACCTGGTTAAAGGATTTCAATCACCCTATTAGGAGTGAGCCTTGTTAGAGAACTTTAGACCATTCCATTAGAACGTCACTCGGTTAAAGGATTTATATATGATTGTTAGGTCAAACTTAATCCAAAAGATTTACCCTAAACTGATACAATGAT
Organism: Cupressus sempervirens; assembly: GCA_028749045.1. NCBI lineage: Eukaryota > Viridiplantae > Streptophyta > Pinopsida > Cupressales > Cupressaceae > Cupressus > Cupressus sempervirens. The sequence continues at coordinate 618,460,263 of CM053784.1, read as the reverse complement.
TAGAAAGTAACATTAAGGTTTGATTTGATAAAAAATTACAACTCACTTGTAGATTATAGATCTTTATTTCAATTCCCCATTCTACTTGGCATACCCACACTTTAGCTCTAATAGCTTGTTCACCCTTCAAGCATTCATACTCTTAAGCCTTCTTTCTCTGCATGCCAATTGTAGTCACTTGTGTTTGACCACTAAATAAAGCAATACCCTAGACTCCTTATCTTCCTTAGGTTCTCAGACATGACAACCTTTGCTTCTAACCAACCATCTCTCTAAATAGAGAATTAAGATCTTTTGCCACTTAACCATAATTGTCCATTTTATGGTTAGGTAAGATACAATGAATCTACCCACTTTTCCATTTGGTTCCTCTAGAAACTTCTTCTACAATCTTCCTTAAGTTTTCCTCAAAATGGTTTTCCTTGAATTTTGTGCCACCAACTCATCATAATTATCTTCCACACACTTCACACAATTTAAGAAAATAAAATAGTCAACTTAGATTCACCAAATCTTTGATTTAACACATTTATTGGCACTTGACATCAATATGTTATCACTCAACCAACACTAGTTCACTCAGAAATACTAAATTTTATTGATGTTAGGCACCAACTAAACTTTACTCAGCATATACTGAGAATCACTCAACTTGCATTATTTTTCATATTTTCTTGACATCTCTTGATTTTCACTCGGCTTCTACTAATTTCTGTTAGGCTTGCATCGACCGCTTGGCAAGGCTTGGTAGATAATTTTCTTACTTGATCTTCTTCTAGTCTTAACTTGAGTTATCTTTCATTTTAGACTTCAAGTAGATAGATAATACACTATAGTATCAATGTCTTATGTGGTCTTAGTGCTTCTTTTACATACCAAATAACTCAACCTTTCTCTGGGTGCTATTGTTATCTCCTCTTTTCAAATCCTCTTCATCAATCAACTAAATGATAGCATTCAGACCAAAAAGAAATTGTCTCACTAGCAGGTAGCAGGTTTGACATCATTGATAAAATAATGATTTTTCCATTACATGTTCTTCACTTCAAAACAATCTTATATCAAAAATATCCCTCTTTGGCATTGATGGAAAACCAATACCAACAACAATACCAAAAAGAAAATAAATCTTTGAAATTTCTTTCTCTATTAGTGTAATACATGTCCTTCCTCTGTATAGTCTAGTGTGATCTTTGTGAAGTTCCTTTACTCTATCTTCTTTCTCTGACTTATATCTCCCTTTTTCTGACATTCAGGTATCTATTTCTCTACGCTATTTCTTACACTTCCCTCAATAATTTCTTCCTCTTACTAGGTATTTATATTTCTTCAGTTTTATATCTCCCTCTTTGACAATAATTCAAAATACTTTTCATCTCTATATATAGATATAATCAATTCTAGATTCTTCCTCTATCACCTTTCATGTGAGTGTAAATCTTCTAATTCAACTGTTTCATTACTTTAGGAAACTCCTAAATTAATATCCACTACATCAAGTTGTAAGATATAGTATTCAACTTAGTTGATGTAGGGCACTACTTATGCTTCTTAAGTATCTTTGGAGAGGGGTATCACCCCTAGTTTACCTCTTATATACTCATGAGCATCCTTAGGTAAAGGTTTTGTGAATATATCAACTATCTATTCTTTTGTATTCACATATTCCATCCTTACTTCTTTGTCTTGAACTAACTCTACCAAGTAATGATACTTGATTGCAATGTGCTTATTCTTTATATGCATCATAAAGTTATTTGATATATTTATAGCACTTGTATTATCACAATAAAGTGTCACAGGTTCACTGATTTCCTCCTTCATATCTTTGAGTAGCTATTTGATCCATACAATATTTGTATAATGTACTATAGCAACCACATATTTATCTTCAATAGTAGATTGAGATATGAAATTTTGTTTCTTACTGGTCTAGGTGACCAACCTCTTTTCCAAGAAAAATGTTCCACCACTTGTGATCTTTCTATCACCAATGTTTCTAGCCCAATCAATATCAATGTAGGCTCTCAAATCAAATTTTTCATTTTTCTTGTAGTATAGACCATAGTCTTCTATTCGTTTCATATCTCATAATTCTCTTCACAACCATAAAATGATTCTCCTTATGATTAGCAGAGAATCTTGCAACAATCCTAACAAATAATGTAATCTCAAGTCTTCTGTGAACTACATATTGCAATTTTCCAATCATAGAACTATACAATGTTTGATTCACATTAGTTGAATCATCATTCTTTGACAACTTGTGTCCTATCACCATAGGTGTGCTAACTGGTTTGGAATCTTACAATCCAATTTTTTTTTATATTTCCTTCACATACTAAGATTGAGTGATGTATATACCATTTTTAATTTGATATTATAATGCCCTGCTAGGGAAACCAAAATAAATTAACCTAAATTTTCACAATGTTTGCTAAACATTTTTTTTAAGATAATAAACAACAACAAATAATACAACAGAAGTAGTAACAACAAGAGATAAAATAGTGGAAGCAATAACTTACATACATAAAACCATCATAAACAAATTACATCTCCTAAGGGTCCCATGATGTTGAATCACATTTAAGTTTTATTGATACTAAATCCAATATATAACAAATCCACATCAAGAATACTAAAAGTATGAATCTATTTAAATAATATACAATTTCAAGATACCACTTGGTAATAATTAGAATGCACAATCATCCACTGTACAAGTTATAGGGTATGAAAGGCTGAAAGAACATACAACATATATAAAATACATAATCTCATATGATCTATGATAAATCAAGTACATAATAATAAGATATAACCATCCAGCACAAATATTTAAGATCAAAAAGAAATGATCAACTGCACAAGTACATCTAACAATGACATCCAATAGTTGGATCTCAATGGTATAAGAAAAATGCACTACCACCTAACCTCATGGAACCTAAGTGACCCACTCCCATTGTGCTAAGGAGATAAATTCAAGTACCGTATGGATATCAAAATACAAGTCAAAACCAACATCCAGGTCAAAGAAACACTTGAAAGAAAACTATCTCAAAGGTACCATGACACAAGTATCAACTAATCCTAGAGGCAACAAAGTCACATAAGAAATCTACTATGTAAGTGGAAAAGTTTCATCGCATGAGCCAAATCTAAGGTTACACTAGTAGCCTCTATAGACTTTGCCCCCCTAGTGTCTCTATGTAGCATCAATATCCTTTCATTCAAATAAGGCATACTAACAAGTCAACTCTAAGGTTACCCTAGAAGCCTCGTAGGACTCTGACTCCCCCCTCCCCCCCCCTAGTGACTTTATGTGGCATTGTATCTTTTTAATTAATTTTAAACCCATTTAACGGAATGTTATCACTTATTAAAATAACCTAGAATGGGTTACCTAGGTAACCTCTTTAGGGATCCAACATCCATTGCAAGCCACTTCCCAACATAACATAAAAATAACCTACCCTAAGCTCAGTAAAAGCAGAAGATCTTAGAAGATCATAAAATATGCATTAGTTCTCAAACAAACAACTGGAAAGCATTGAAATATCACTAATCAAAATCATAGATTTCACCAATACAATCATCCTAATAGGACTGATCCAATATCAAGTACACATATACCAACCCATGACATAACATGACATCACAAAAAAAAAATCACAATAATCACCTCAGTCCTAAATGAGAAACTAGAAAGTAATCCAAAGATAACTGATCAAAGACTTAAAGGTTACACCAAAAAAGTCACACCATTCACCTCAGTTCTACACAAGAAAACTAGAAAGCAAAAATAACCAACAGATCATAACTCATCATAAAAACATGTGACACGTCATAATGGTTAGGTATAAAAGAACATAACCAAAATAAGCCATAACATCATCACGTAATAAAACCCCCAAGCCTCTAGTAAACATCCTGACTGATCAAAATACTAAGTCAACATGAAACCCACAATAGTAGTAAACCATACATTATATAAACCACAAGATAATGCATCTTTCATAACTCAATAGGTTTTGAAAACACATAAGTTTAATTTTCACTATAGGTTTTCAAGTTTTCATTTTGTTTTCAAGTCATAGGTTTGCTAACATTCTTGAGTCAACACTAGTCTCAACACTCAACAAATCATAAAAAGTTGTTTAAACATAGTTTTCATAGTTTAATTCATTTTCAAGTACAAGATTTGTAGGGTTTCAGTTTTTGTTTCCAAGTATCATAAATATTAATTTTTTGAATTCACAATTAATTCAAACTTCCTTAGAAGTAGGAATCAATTTTAGCTATAAAACTGAACCATGTAAACAAAATCCAAGTCAAACCAAGAAAAATGATCTTCCTAGAGGAATTATAATTATCAAATTACTTCATTAAAATATTATGAATAAAGTAATTGATAAAATATTAATTAAATAAACTAGTATTTAACCCATTAATGTAATTGAATATTATTATCAACTTTTAATAATACTTATTAATTATTGATTATAATATTTATTATCATACTAATAAAATAATAATTTAATATTAAATTATTAATAATAACAAATATTAAATTTCACAATATAATAACTATATATTAAAATTGACAATGAAAATTCTATTATATTAATTATTATTAAATAAACTAATTATAAAACTTAAATTTAATAAAATTAATAATAATGAAAATTAAAATAAATTAAATTAAACTAAGCATGTTTAAAGGCCTAACGACTTGTACTAACAACTATCGTGGCAAGCCCCTCTTGCGGCAACAACAACGTACTACTGTAGGCAATACCTGCTACTACGACAACATTAGGCTATCATGTGGCCTGCATGATGCAGGTCGAAGGAGAGAAAAGAGCTGGGTGGGGGGTTGGTGGTCCTGCCCACCATTCAATATTTTATTTTATTTTTTTTAAAAATTTAAAAACATAAAACACTGCTGCCCAATTCATACAAAATTTCACGTTTTTCAATTCGTAATTTGTGATAAAATTTATCACAGTAAATTTTACTGTGGTAATTTTTATTATCATATTTTTTAAAAAAAATAGTTTCTAATACAGATCTAATATAGAAACCATGAATAACCATTCAAATTTGCATTTCAAAATTTGATTTCTTTTCCAAACCCTACCCCATTAAATTAGATTTCTCTAAAAAGAAAAAAATGAGGGTTTCTAATTTCCAAATCATATACATAGTTTTCCTCAATTCAAAAATGATAGCTCACATACAAGGGTTTCAATCTTCATTTGTTTACAAACATTTTAGAAACAAAAAACAATAGAATCACAAGAAGGGCTTCAAATCATCAAATTGCTTACAAAGGTTTCTAAAAAAGAAGAACAATCAAATTCATACACAAGGGTTTCAACACAAATATAATCTGAAACAATTTCAATCAAACATAGAGAAGACACATGCTTTCAATGCAAGAACTACTACTCAAAACTCATGAGATCCTACTTAGATCTAGTGCTAAACAATAAACACACAAAACATGCAAGAATTTTCCTTTTCTTTCGAAAAACCCTCTTTTCAAAAATATGCTACTCCAAATGTGTCTGTGGAGAAATGAGATCTAATTTCCTGATAAGGAGTTTTTCCCCAAAATTAGGGCTTCAATTTTGCAATCATGTGAAACCCTTTTCCTTTGTTATTTTTATTATATTTTAATTTCTTGTGCTAGTTTTATGCAATTTAATTAAAATAAATTTTATTAAATTAATACTTTCTCTCTCTCTTATTAAATCGTGAGACACTTTAAATATAGTATTTATTAATTTAATTAATAATATTATTTAGAGTTTATTATTAAAATGAAACTCCTAAATCAATTATTATTAAATTAAGTAAATATAAATACATCAAAATTAAAACTTTAAATATATCTTTAAATTTATTTCTTTTATATAATTAATTTCTCAATTAATTAAATAATAAATTTTATTAAATTAATACTTTCTCTCTCTTATTAAATCATGAGACACTTTAAATATAGTATTTATTAATTTAATTAATAGTATTATTTAGAGTTTATTATTAAAATGAAACTCCTAAATCAATTATTATTAAATTAAGTAAATATAAATACATCAAAATTAGAACTTTAAATATATCTTTAAATTTATTTCTTTTATGTAATTAATTTCTCAATTAATTAAATATAATTAAATATTGAATTTTTTTAATAAATTTTTATTAAATTAAATCATTAAATTATCTTTTAATATGATTTAATTATAAAAAAAACATTACACCAGATCCATAAAACTAAATATGACATCTCAACTGAAGGAAAAAGCACATATTCAAACCCTAGGGTCAAAATCATGAATTCACATCACTTGACAAATTTAGAAAGGTAAGTCATACTTTTTAGGACAATTGGCTTAAGTTTAGAATTTGGACTCAAGAATTATCTCCCCACTTATACTATTGAGATACTGCAATAGGGTGTGCTCATCTTGGCAATTCAGGGAAGTTGATACTTGGTACCTTCAATCTACATAAAATCCATGCATGTACATACTCATATAGTATAAATTAAACAAAAAATGGTGGGGAGTGGTGCATTGTGTAGATCCCAACTAGCAAGTGACTAGGATTCCCTTCCTCAACCACATCAGAAATGTCATACATAAAGTAAAACATACATGTACACCATACACATGCAAGTATGGGGTAAGTATCCATAGAAACTACATATAAATAATTCATCAAACTAATCATCATGAGATTAAAAAATCACTAAATGAACATACACATATCATCATAGAAGTAATCTTGAACATATGAAATAACTAACTACCTCATCACATAAATCAACTAAGTATGAAATAACATTTAATCAAATCCAATAACCAAGTATCGCTAATTATAAAACATAATCTCATATTAGGCCTTGTTAGAAATGGAAAAAGAAATATGTAAATAAGCAAAACCAGGAAAGAATCTAAGCGATTTAATGCATGAAAAGATATTACCATAAGATAGGAGAGAGAAAGCTTCAAGATCCAACACCATGAGACAAGATATTTGAAAAGGGGAAAGCAAAGAAAACCCCTTGTGACATTATGAATAAGGCATGAAAAGCCTAAGAAAGAGAAAGAGATAGAAAGAGAGAGAGAGAGAGAGAGAGAGAGAGAGAGAGAGAGAGAGAGAGAGAGAAGGAAATCGCTCATACATTAATTGAGAAGAGGAAGAAACCTCATTAGAAATGAGAGAGGAGGGTCATCTCTTAAATAGAGATGAGAGAGAGGAGTTAGAATGTAACTCCCATGTCTATGAATGCCACCATTCATAAGTGTGTGAGGCCAAGTGTGAGATTCCTCTTAAGGAGGAACAATCTAAATTACAAATTACAATATATATTTGTCCTTACATATTCCACTAGAGGACAAAATAAGATGTAGTGGAAAAATGATAAAAAAGAAATATATTAGGATACCTTGGCTTATATCCTAATATATTATAACAATAAATAAAGGAGGTCTAACCTTGGTTTATAAACACACCAAGGAAAGATTACAACTTCTAACACCCCCCTTTAATCTTTACTTGGGGAAATTACATCAAAGGGTATTAAACCCATAATTTACAAAAATTTGCAACTTAATCTTCAATATGAAGTAATTTGATTGTCTTCAATTATGCAAAAGGTCTCTGTGAGTGTAGGTAGATCTTCGTAGATCCAAGAGAGAAGTGGATAGGTCATGGAATGTACACCAAATAATATTATCTTGTATGTGCCTAGATAGATTACCTGAAAAACATAGAGACAAGAAACGAGACAACTATCCACAAGAAGTATTTCATCTTATATTCAAATTAGAAATCCTTTTGAATAAGGATAATAAAACTCTCATATAGAAACAATGAGAAAAATAAAACATGTTACCACAAAACAATGGAGATAACCTGATATCAAGATAAAGTATATGCTCAAATATTATCAATAAGTACAAAAAAAAAATTGATCAATGATCTCATGAAAAGTATATTATACTAATGTACTAATGACCACAGAAAAGGCCAACTAATGATACTTGCATCAACATTGCATCAATCACGTGGATATAGACAGTCCACTTAATGAATCATCTCACTACAAGCTAATGGGCTATAGCACCATAACTTACATGACTCATGATCTAAGCAATAAAGTATGTAGAACATTATCACATTGTATATTTATCAAAGAAATATAAGAGAGACAATAATAAATAAGTAGAACACGTGCCTCAAGCACCAAATAATTCAAGTTACAATTTTTCCAAGAATTATTGCCGATGTGGACCAAAGGAAGGGTTTATGAGGAGTAACAACATATTGCCTTCAAATAAGAAAACCATCATGGACAATCAACATCATTGCCACAAGGAAAAATGATCAACATGGGTCAAAACAACTTCTCAAATAGAGTCTCCAATATTGGAGTGCTCCAAGATATGGTAGCCTTGTCACTTATACACTAAAAAATTAGCAAAGTGTAGGAAGTCATACCATGAATAAATCACAACTAGGAGCATACACCAAGGAGACAAGGAGTTTAGAATGGGAAATCCCCATAAAATATCATCCTCGCATTGAGGAACAAGGTAGGAACAAATGGAGGGAAACTCCATTGAAGTAAGTACACACGAATTATAGGTTGGAGGGATACTCCATGGGCCAGATAAGGCAACTATGAGTCAGTTTAAAACTGTCGGGTCCACCATAGTTAACCTTGATAAATTGGCTCCCGATGCAACTTACAAAAAATATATAATAAAAGAATGGTTTTAAACCATGAAATGCTACTATGAGCATAAATAGATGCTATAAAAGCATAAAACTGCAACCATGTGTAGATAGATCATTAGAACATAGTAAAATCAAATCATTAAATAATGAAGGCAATAGTGTAGGATAACTCATAAACCTGAATAATTTGAGATAAATAAGAAGTATATGGAAGAGAAATAATCATAAATTATTAGATATCAGGTAGAAAACTCCATTAAGGGTAAGCATGAGTACTTAAGAGATTTTATGCAATGGAGTCTTGAGCATATGTATTTTAGAGAAGAAAAAAAACATTCTAAATTAACAAAATCACAATAGCTTGTATATTTATCTGGGTATATATGTGGGCCCCCATATATACTTGAATAAATATACTTAAAATATGAAATCCTATAATGAAACAAGGTCATATCTAGCTCACATGGAAGCTAAATTATTGATGAAACTTAAATATGTGTTCTAAACAAAATAGACTTGAGGTACATACCTTGATGCTTGATCAAAAATTAAAATTAAAATATATATATATATATAAATACCTATATTCACAAAAAAATGATAAAATTTCTATCATTTTCTCTCCAAATTCAAATTTATTAAATTTCTAAATTAATGATAATTACAAATATTTAAAAAAAAAAAAAAAATAAACCAAAAAAAATGCCATTACAAAAGACTGAGAAAATAGATAGACAAATGGATGCATCAAGAACAAAGGTTTTAAAAAAACTACAGGATCTTTAATAATATAATCCAAGTGTCATTTTCTAGCAAGCAGGATAAGGTTATGATTTAAAGCCATGGCAACAAGCAAAATCCTCACACAGAATTATGATCTCAGATTGATAGAGTAGAACCAAAAATAGTGCCTCTAACAAAGGAATCAATAGTAATATTCTAATCAGAGATGTGGCAGACGTTATATGACAACTGTAGGTGATGGGCAGAGAATTATGTCCTTCAAAGCATGAAAGAAAATTTCCAATATTTGATAATAATCCTTGTTCCTCTTAATTCAAATCTTATAATGGAATGATGTACAGAGGTGCCTTCACCAAATGATGTTTGCTGACAGAGACTATGAAAACCCTGACAGAAGAGCAGAGGCAGAGAAATATGCCCTCCATCATACCAACAACAACAGCAAGCCAAAGTCTTTTGTAACGTTGGACAACTGCTTTGAGAGGGGTTATGTTGTGGTTAATGTTCAATAATTTTGAGCGTCCATATCTGATGTCATAAGAATGTCAAGCATTTTTTCTACCCTAGTAAGCTTAGGAAAAATGAAGCTCGCGCTGAAGACTCATTAATGCTAGCCAGATGCCTCTGGAATCCTATTTCATATATTCTAGAGACCTCATAAATATTCAATAATGATTTAGCATTGTTGGAGAATTCAATGGAACTTTTCAATCCTGACATTCATTTAGAACAAGAATTGTGTACAGCACTGGAAGGTAACCACGGTTACAGAGAAGCAAGGAGTAGAGGCTGCCACTAAATGACAATATGCACAATCTCTTCACCAATATTCTCTAAATTTAGAAAGCTATATTCCATTTGGGATCTTAAAAGGGTTCTTAAAAATTTTGTGAAGAAATCCATTTGTTAATGAAACACAAAGAATAGCAAGGAGTGCGAGGGTTTTATACAGGGGTGGGGAGGAATTTGATCCAATCCGGTACAGGGCATGGATAAATCGGCATAAGAGAGTTTAGGAAGAGTTGTGGTTGAGTTTTAAGGTGGAGCGGGCAGGGCGTTGAGGCATTGGGGTTCTCAGAGGCTTGCTTTATGACAGATAGTAAAAATAGCAGCAGCAGAAGTTGAGAGAGAGACAGCTTCAGTGCACTTGCAAACCCATCGCAATGGCCTTAGCTCAATTTGTATTCCCTTCCGTGTTGTCTTGTCAGTGGAACACCAAAAAAATCTTAAAACATTTTGGAGAAACAAGATTAAAATATAGAAAAAAACAAAAAAAATGGGGCAGGGGACACCTCCAACCTGCATCCTTGAAACAATAAGGATAGCCCAAAAGAGCAGGTGATGTATCTCCATGGAATTACACACACAAATCTTGAGAAGCCACCAGGGGCCAAAGTGTACTCAGCTACCAGACCAAGAGATGTTCTAAATAAATTTGTACTCAGCTACCAGACCAAGAGATGTTGTAAATAAACTATCTTGTGATTGGAATCATTCAGTATATGTCAGTAATCTGTCTCTATTCAAGTGTGAAAATACTTTCCAGGAAAGTCCAGTAAGTGCTTATTGTGGCCCCATCATATAAAAAATTTATAAACAACTTCCACCAAGAAATTGTAGGGAGCATGGGACAGAGCGGTGAAACAGATAGTACTTTTGGCATGGAGTTCACAAATAGAAAGCCCATGCATTTCGCAGGAGCTCTGTGCATAGCTAATAATTATCTAGATATAGTTTTTCCATGAGTTTCCTAAAATAGTGGAAAAGCACCAAAATTTCAAAAATAGGTTGATGAAAAATAGATAGCTAAATAAACTAACAAAGAATAAAGCAGAGCTAGGCCAAATTAAAAATTAAAAAGCCTTGCTGTCAAGGAAATGAACAGTTAAAAGGTGTACTTGTATCACTAATTTTAGATAACTACATCTTAGAATTTATGGGCAAACAATGTGGGTCATTGTAGTCGAAAACTTTCATAAACTGCATCTACATTAAGTTTTCATCACCAGAGTTAGCAAATGATTATGTTGCCCTAAATTTACTCTGTTAAGTTTGTCTACATTATCCCCACTACCTTATATGGATCAAAATGAAAAGGATAATATTGATATTTTGATTTATATGAAATGATAAAAGATAATAATAATAAAATTTAGCACAAATTTTGGTAAAGGAGATTTAAAATAAACTTAACTAATAAAGTAAGGAGAGTTACTAAATTTTTTCTACTAAATTAAATTAGTTTTTAAAAAAATGAAATATATAAGAATAAACTCTCTCAAAAAATTGCACACTTAAAAATACTATTAAAATAAGAATTATAAATTCTACTCCTACACAAATTGGAGCAAACAGGAGTTAATCGGGTTTGGTGGTAAACTAGCCAAATTCAAAAAAAAAAAAATTTAAAAATCAATTTCTTCCAACTTAAGAAGATTAAAAAAGAATTAGTGAAATCTCTCTCAAGAGTCTCCTTCAAATCATACCTACATGCAAACACTCAAAAACAAAGATTAAGCAGCTCTGATACCATGTTAGAAATGGAAAAACAAATATGTAAATAAGCAAAACCAGGAAAGAATCTAAGCGAGTTAATGCATGAAAAGATATTACCATAAGATAGGAGAGAGAAAGCTTCAAGATCCAACACCATGAGACAAGATATTTGAAAAGGGGAAAGCAAAGAAAACCCCTTGTGACATTATGAATGAGGCATGAAAAGCCTAAGAGAGAGAAAGAGATAGAAAAAGAGAGAGAGAGAGAGAGAGAGCAATCACTCATACATTAATTGAGAAGAGGAAGAAACCTCATTAGAAATGAGAGAAGAGGGTAATCTCTTAAATAGAGATGAGAGAGAGGAGTTAGAATGTAACTCCCATGTCTATGAATGCCACCATTCATAAGTGTGTGAGGCCAAGTGTGAGATTCCTCTTAAGGAGGAATAATCTAAATTACAAATTACAATATATATTTGTCCTTACATATTCCACTAGAGGACAAAATAAGATGTAGTGGAAAAATGACAAAAAAGAAATATATTAGGATACCTTGGCTTATATCCTAATATATTATAACAATAAATAAAGGAGGTCTAACCTTTGTTTATAAACACACCAAGGAAAGATTACAACTTCTAACAGGCCTAAAGAATCTGGCAAAACAAATCTAAAAATTCAACTAGGGTAGGCATTACATCCACTCCCCCTAGACTTAGGCATACTCTTGGAAGCCTAAAAGAAAGATAAAGCTAAAACACTCACTGTACGGTTCCCATTGAACCCTTTCCCCTCATAGGAGGATAAGACTTCACTAAAAAATACCCAAGCAAGAAAAAAAAAATGTTCACAAAGTCAACAAAGGCATACCACCTTAAAGAACAATCATAACAAGATATGTTTGAAATCCAACTCAAGATTTATACAAGTTTCACTTTTTTCTATGTTTCATGAAATCAAGTTTGAAGTTTCCAAGTGTTCAAGTTGTAAAAGATACATAACACCATTCAAGTTTCATTTTAGTTTAACTAGATGCCATCTAGTGGCCTTCCAATATACCTAGAGCTCCCAATATAGAAACTTAGGCTCTGATACCAGATGTAATGCCCTACCAGGGAACCCAAAAGAAAAAAACCTAAAGTTTCACTCTATTTGCCAAACATTTTTTTAAAAGATAATAAACAATAATAGATAATACAATAGAACTAATAACAACAAGAGATAAAATAGTGGAAGCAATTACTCACATACATGCAATCATCATAAAAAGATTGCATCTCCTAAGGATCCCATGACATTGAATCACATTTAAGTTTTATTAATGTTAAATCCACTATATAACAAATCCACATCAAGAATAACTACAAGTATGAATCTATTTAAATAATATACAATTACAAGATGCCACTTGGAAATAATCAGAATGCACAATCATCCACTATACAAGTCATAGGGTATGAAAGTCTTTAAGAATATACAACATGTGTAAAATACATCATCTCAAAAGATCTATGATAAATCAAGTACAAAATAATAGGATATAACCATCCAACACAAATATAAGATCAAAAAGAAATGATATGTTAGCATGAATACTGATGATACTATATTGGGGGAATATTCTAAGCATTGGAGAGTATTAATATGTTGCATTCATGATTGTGTTTGTCATTGATGTCAATATAGTAGTGTTTCTCTAGAAAACTAAAAGAATAGCAGTCAAAGTTCTTATGTTGTGCAATAACTGAGTAAGGGTTAAATGATGCATAGTTACAAATATGTTCCTAAGTATGTCATGATGATGTGGTTAAGAGGACAAAGTCTAAATCAAAGATGTATGGAAGTTATACTTGATTTATTGAGAGCAGTGCAAAAACAAAGTATTGAAGAACAATATTTTGATGATTGATTGCTATCTTTCATTTGAGATGTAATGAAGGGATACACAGTCACATAGTAATAGGGAATAGTCATGAGGTGATGTCAGTGAGTGTGCAAACCTAGAGTCAAACATGTAAAGATTTGTATAGATTGTGAGCTGATAGTGCTATTATAATTATAATTGATTGTATATCTTATCTTAATTAATTAGGAAACCCTTAAGGCCAAATCAAGGAATTATCATGAAGGTATGATATAATGGAAAGATGTTTTCCTTGATTGAAAGGAAAAATCAATTACACATTATACTTGAAGTGAAAAAAGGAGAAGATTTTTTATTGAGTGCATGAAAGCAATCCAAGGGGTTATTGGATGTGCAATTAATGATTTGGTTACAAAATTTGAAAGAGCAGAATTTTGATTGACAAGACAGAGACAAAGGAAGGAAGTACAATTTAGTCCTATTATTCTACAAGGAATAATATAAAGATCATTTGGATAGGGGGTTCATTGGTCTTTCCCTCGAAGATATTTGGGCAGTGGGTCCAACTATCTTCCACAACTCCTAACAAGGTTGGAATTTCCTATCAAGGATTCAAAGTCTCCTAACAAGGACTCATATATACTAAATATTGTAACAAACTCCTAACAGGATCTATCCTCTAACAAAGAATATTTATATTATTCCATCATCTTGTGGGTACCATCCCCCCCTAGGGTTTTCCCTTGGATCATGGGTTTTCTTAGTTAAAATATATGTTGTTATTGTGTATGAGTATCTTATTGTGGTTTCAATTTGCATTACTCATATGGTTAGGATTGTTTAAATTTGGTATAGATGATAATAGTTGTATAACTAATTCACCCCCCTCTTAGTTGTATTAGTGGATGATATATTCTAACAATTGGTATTAGAGCATCAAGTCCTTGAAGGAAAAGTTTAACAACTTTGGGAGATCAATGGTGAATCTTTTTAGAAAGGATAGTCTAGGATTTGATGGGGCCAATTATGCCAATTGGAAGGGAAATGATGAAGACTCATTTGATGTGCATGGGTCAAAGGTATTGGATTTTGACAAAAGTAAGAAGACAATTGTGAAAGAGGAGAAGCTCGAGGAGTGCATTGAAGCTAAAAGAGACTTGTTCATGTGAAATATGAGAGCCAAAGAAGAACTATTGTCATCTCTTCTTGATAGTGAGTACAATTAGGTAAAGAATTTTCAAACATCTCATGAAATTTGGAAAGAATTATAAAATAATTATGAAGGTGATACACATACAAAGAGAATGAGATTAGAAAATTAGATATGTGCATTTCAAGATGCTAAGATGATGGAAGATGAATGTGCAAGAAGTTATATTGGTAGAATATCATAAGTTGTTGCAAGTATTCAGCCACTTGATGGAACTAAGGAAGATGATAAAGTTATGTGGAAGATCTTGAAAAGTTTGACACCCCCTTTCAAACAAGTTGTGCAAATGATTTAGCTTGTGATGCATTGCACTAAGGATTTCACAAAGGAAACATTGCTTGGAATATTAGAGTCTGCAAAAGTTGAACTAAGATAGCCTAGAGATCTAGCCAGAGTTGAGACAACCTTTAGTGCACTAAATGTTTGACCTAACCTATAAAGGAGTAAAAGCACAAGAAGAGATTTTTCTAGTAGCAAAAGATTTGATGAGAAAATAAATATTGAAGGAGTAGTCCGTCTTGGGAGGAGAGAGAAATATGGTAAGGAAATCTTTAAATGTTGGACTTGATATGAATTTGGTCATTATGCATCTTAATGTCCTAAAAGAGAAAAAAATTATAAAGGAAAGTTCAAGTCTAGAAGACATAGAGATTGTTTGTGTGCTAATGAAGAAGAAGAATCTGATGAGAAAGATCAAAGTGGAAGTAATGATGAATTAGGATTTGTAGGTATCAAGGAAGATGGTCTTGATAAAGAGATTAGAGAAGAAAGAGCTCTAGTTACACAAGTTGAGAAAAAGTATGACTAGATAATTGATAGTGGTTGTTCACATCACGTGACTACTGATGTGAATAAGGTTGTAAAGTTCAGAAATCATGATGGAGTTTTTGTTAGAGTTGGTAATAATGCATCCTATCATATTATAGGGATTGGATCCATTACTCTTGATAGTAAAACTAAAATTGATGATGTTTATTTTGTTGATGGTTTGAAGCATAATTTGTTGAGTGTTGGACAACTAGAAGACAAGGGATATCTATTTCAATTCATAGAGAAGACTTGCATCATCAAAGACAAAGATGGAAAAAATATTGGAACTGGAACTAGATCTAGAGGTAATGTATTTCAGTTGAATCTCACTGAAGTGACATGTTTGGTAGCAAAAGTTGATAATAGTTGGTTATGGAATAGAAGATTTTTTCATAATAAACTTTGATAACATTGTGAAGGTTAGTAGTACATTTGTAGTAAGAGATCTGCCTAAGATTGTTAAACCTACTAACATTGTATGTAAGGAATTCATTTTGGAAAGATAGAGGAAAGTGTCTTTTCCTAGCAAGAAGTCCTCTACTACAAAAGAATTGGAGATTATTCACACAAATATAAGTGGTCTTTTAAGAACCAAAGGATTCTATAGTGAAAGGTATTTTATGATTTTTGTTGATGACACTAGAATGATGTGGGTAACATTTCTTAATGAAAAATTTGAAGCTTTTGAGAAGTTTAAGATATTTAAGAATAGAGTTGAGAATGAATCTAGAGTTAAGATTAAGTGTTTGAGATCAGATAGAGGAGGAGAATTTACTTCTAAAGAATTTGACATATTCTATGAGGAGAATGGAATCAAAAAATAACTATCTACACCTAGAACACCTAACCAAAATGGGATTGTTGAGAGAAGAAATAAGTCTTTGGTAGAAGAATTCAGAGATATGCTTTGAGAATGATGTTCTGAAGACATTTTGGAGAGAAGAGATGAATACAATAGTCTATACCATGAATAGAGTATAGATCAAAAAATTCATGGACAAAACACATTATGAGTTATGGTTTGGACATTCACCATCAGTCAAATATTTTAGGATATTTGGGAACAAATGTTATATTAAGAGGGATGATGATATTGGTAAGTTTGACCCAAGAAGCGAAAAAGGTATGTTCCTTGGGTGCTCATTGCAAAGGAAGGCTTATAGATGCTTCAACTATAGAACTAAGACAATACTTGAGTGCACCAATGTAAGGATTGATGAGAAGTTTGGAACCAAAGAAAAGATGGTAGATTACAACTCAGATAATGAAGAAGATAACTATGGAATGTTAGACAAAATGCTGAAGTTTTCTTTAGGACTAATAATGAATTGTAGAATGATGTGGGAATTGATGATCAAAGAGGAGAACAAAGTTCACATCAAAGAGAAGAGATAAGAGTTGAGATAAATACTCCTACCCTCAGTAAGAATCTAACAAGGAATCACCCTCCTAAGAAGATCATTAGAAGCAAAGACAAGTCTAATGACAAGGAAAAATGTAAATAAGGAGATATGCCTAATATCTCAAGTTGAATCCAAGTGCACAGATGAAGTAGTCAAAGATAATCATTGGATACAAGCCATGAAGGAAGGATTGGATCAAATAGTAAAGAATGATACATGGGAATCCCTAAACCTAAAGATAAAAATGTGATAGGAACAAAATGGCTTTTTAGGAATAAGATGACTGAGCAAGGAGGTTATTCACAATAAAAATGAATTGATTATGAAGAAAAATATGCACCTATAGCAAGAATGGAAGCAGTAAGGATGTTCTTGGCTTATGTAGTAAACAAAAAATTCAAAATTTATCATATGGATGTCAAGTCTACATTTTTTAATGGAGAACTAGAAGAAGAAGTCTATATTGAGAAATTTGAAGGTTTTCCTTTATTAGAAGACAAAGACATGGTATGAAAATTGAAGAATTCTCTTTATGGTTTGAAGAAAGCCCCAAGAACCTAGTATGCAAGGTTGGATAGTTACTTGGCAAGACTTGGATTTGCTAAAGGTACGGTTGACAATAACTTGTATCTAAAAGAGATTGAAGATGGTTTCTTAATCATTGTAATATTTATTGATGACATCATTTTTGGAGGCAATGATGAATCTAGTGATAAATTTGCTATAGATATGAAGAATGAATTTGAAATGAGCATGATAGGAGAAATGAAATTTTTCCTAGGATTGCAGATTGTACAAAATAATGATGGTATATTCATATCTCAAAATAAGTACCTGCAAGACCTGTTGAAAAGGTTTTGTTTGGAAAGTTGTAAGCCTATTGGTACACCCATGATAACTAGTCATAAGTTATTTAGCAAAGATGAGACACTTGCAGTAGAATAGAAGAAGTATAGATCAATGATTGGAGGTTTGCAGTATGTGACTCACACAAGACCAAATATAGCAAATATAGTAGTCATTGTAGCAAGATCTCAAGCTGATCCTAAAGAATATCACTTTGCAGTAGTAAAGAGAATATTTAGACATCTAAAAGGAACATTTGACTATGGAATTTGGTATGGAAAATCTAATGATTTCACACTTTGTAGATATATTGATGCTAATTGAGCAGGCAATATGGATGATAGAAAGAGCCCTAGTGGTGGAATATTCTTTCTTGAAAGAAGATTGGTTTCTTGGTTAAGCAAGAAGAAATATTATATTTCACAAAGTATAGCTGAGGCAGAGTATGTTGCAGCAACAAATAACTATAATCAAGTTATGTGGATGAAGTGAATAATGAAGGATATCATAATTAAGATTGGTGAATTTGTTATCATTTACTGTGATAACACAAGTGCAATGAGTATGTCTAATAATCTTGTATTACATTCTAAGACTAAACATATATCAATTAAGTATCATGTATTGAGAGAGAAAGAAGCAAAAAAGGAGATCAAATTGGAGTATGTAAGTACTAAGGATCAAATTGCAGATATCTTTATGAAGCCTTTTTCCTTAAGATGCATTTGAGTACTTAGGAGGTATGCATGAGGTTATGCCCCTACCTACTTCTAAGTAGGTGATGCAAAGAGTGCATCAACCCAGTGGTAGAAAGCACTACTATTTGACTAGACTGAATGTTGACGCTTCCTAAATGGGGGAGTATTTGGTATGTACCAAGTCATAAAGGACACTTGGTATTTGGTATTTGGTATTAAAAAATGTCTTTGGACACTTGAGCTGGTTAATATCTTTGAGTAGCTAATTTAAAATTGGTATTCTAACAATTGATTTTTTGATTGATACCTTTGACATTGATGTCAATGGGGGAGAGTTAGACATGAAAAACATATCCCAAGTTATAGAGGAGAGTTTGCATGAGAAGGACTCCTAAGCAATGGGGGAGACATATCTCTTTAGGGAGATTTAGAAAGATTCATGTAAGATGTAAGAATATGTACCTATTGTATTGTGAAATTATTTAGTGTGAAGTAAACAATTAATTTCTATAGAAGAAGATGAATAGAGAAGTGTTCTAAAGGATTTCATATTCGATTGATGTAGAGGATTTGAGATGATGAGAACAACATGCAAAAATAGAAGTTTACTTGGTATACTTGGAACTGAGATAGTTTTTCATCTATGTTTCCATCAATGCCAAAGGGGGTGATTGTTAGCATGAATGCTAATGATACTACATTGGGGGAGTATCCTAAGTATTGAAGAGTATTGATATGTTGCATTCATGACTATGTTTGTCATTGATGTCAACATAGCAGTGTTCCTATAGAAGACTGGAAGAATAGAATTTAGAGATCTTATGTTGTGTAGTAACTGAGTAAGGGTTAAGTGATGCATAGTTACAAACATGTTCTTGATTATGTCATGATGATGTGGTTAAAGGGACAAAGTCTAAATCAAAGATGTATGAAAGTTATACCTGATTTACTGAGAGTAGTATAGAAATAAAGTATTAAATAATAGTGTTCTGATGATTGATCACTATCTTTCATCTAAGATATAATAAAGAGATGTGCAGTCTCACAATAATAGAGGATTGGAAGTTTATTCAACATTTCCCTTGGGATTTGTGACAAAGGCTTAACTTCCTCCTATGTACTATAAGTTTATTGGTTGTATCGAGCATTGAAAGATTAGTCTTTTGGTGTAATGGCAACCCCACTCTAACACCAACAAGTCATCATATATATCCAAACCAAATACTAATAACCATATCATCACAAGATCTAACTTAAATATAAGATGGGTATACGATGACATCAAACTCTAAATCTTGATAACATATGATGTCATAAACTCATAATGCTACCATAGCCTATATCTATCATAAACAATTCAGATCAATATATCATATAATAAACCATACCAAACCTACACCATATTTGAACCAGTATGTAGAGCTCTCCAATAGCTTTCTACTGACTATTCAAAATCCAAAATATGACTTTGTACGCCCAAGTTATGCCCAAGTTTGTGCTCAAAATAAAACAACATCTAAATTTTAGGCTCTTAAAACCTAATAGAATGTCAAAATCATATAATGAAACCTCCACCAAGTTTAGTGCTCTAAATTAGCTTTGGAATGACTATAAGAAGTCCAAAATCCAATATCTTGAGTGAAACTTATGGGCATTTTACCAAGACAACTTTTTTACCACTTTCAAGGTAATTTTTTTTGTGACAAAATCGACAAGATTAAAGTTGATGGTTGTTATATATTGAAACTAAAAAATCATTGCGTTTTCTATTAATATGGCCAAACTAGGGCATATTATATATCAAAATTTATCTAAAGCCCAACCCAGATCTAATGGTGAGGTCTTAGGAGGTCATTTCTATAAGCTCCCTCCTAAAACCCTCATTTAAATGAAATTTCAAAAAACTCTTCTAACCAACAATTTCACATGCCCAAAATCTTCCAACATCCCATCATAATAACAACCCTAAAACCCTCAAACCTACATTAAATATCCTATAACAAAAAATATAACCATTTCCACATAACCCATAATAGATCTGAAATAAATAAGCACTTAAAATTACTTAGAATCTACAAGAAAGAGAATAGACAACATATCCACAAACTTGTGCTACAAGATATATCCTAGGAAGCCCTTATTAAGGGAAAAACCTAACCTCCAAAAGCATCCATCATCATGTATTATTTAGCAAAATTCTATTGCAATATAACCATGGATTCTTTCAAAGCCATAGCCACAACCAATCAATCCATGTGAACAAGCATGAATCCACACATCCCATGCCAAAGTTCCAAATAACAAAAATTCTCCCTTGGCTAACCTATCTCACAATTTTTTTTGTCTTTTTCCCTTCTCATTCAACAACTATCCTTTGTTAGAATATTTAGAATAATTGGGGGGGGTTAATCAGTTATCTAAGGTTCAAAAGTACCAATTGAACGAATAAACCCTTGAATAATTTCAAATCTTATCATTCCACTGCTCGACATTTATTGTAAACTATTAGCAACATTAACTAGTTTTCCATTGTTCTTAAAATAATAGACTTTCAGAATGTAACTTTAAAATAGTAAAGCATCACAATAACATTCACATAAGTTTGACACTAGGATTTTACTTGAAAACCCAATTTGGAAAAAACCACCAGCAACATGTCACCAATTTTCACTCTTCTGAAGTGAGCCATGTTAGGAGCCAACCGTATTAAAGGTTACAATACACACTATTAAATGTGACCTTGTTAGAGGATTTAATCACCTTGTTAGGAGTGTCCTTGTTAGAGTACTTTGGAACATTTCATTAGAATATCACCTGGTAAAAGGATTTACATAGAATGTTAGGTCAACCTTGATTAAAGGATTTCATATATTGTTCACAATGGTTAGAAAGTAATAACATGTTTCATCTATTTAGTGAAAATCACTTTGCATGTTCATATCTCTATTCAAATCCTCATACTAATTCATTATTTGGCCTCTATTTTCATCTCAATTTTAGATTTTCTTGGAAACTCTTCAAGCAATCACCCTACACTTCTTCTCAACTCAATTAATCCTACGGCTTAGATTCGCTAGTCAACAACCTTAGTAACAGCTCCAACTCTCTTGAACTTTTGCAAACACACATAGATTCTCCTCTCTCTTCTCTTCCACACATGCATACACACTAAAATTTCACCTTTGAACCTCCTTAAATAGGCATTTCTAATCTATTTCTACTTAATTAGCATCGTATATCTTAGGATTCATGATTTGGTCCATTAGATACAATGTATCTAATTGCAATTATATTTATCTCTTCTTTTCGAGAAACTTCTCCTTGAATTTATCTCTTAGGTCATTTATCTAATCCTCTCCTACAATTAAATGATCCAACTCATCAATCCTTATCTTCAACATGATTTCCATAGCCCAAGAAATCAACTTAGTCAGCTAGAAATTATGATTTCTAGCAAACAATTAAAATGTTGTTCCTCAGCCAATACTAAGTTCTGACACTCAGTCATCACTAAATTGCTTAGTTTCTATAGAACTTCTTGCTCAATATCAACATTACTACTCAGTTGATACTGATGCTTGGTCAGCACTAAATTTTCTTAATACTTACTATGGCTTGGTTGACATTAGAATAACTTGGCATATACATCAAAACTCCTTGGTCTTTTACTATATTTCTCAGTTAAGCCTACATAAGTGATCTATCTTTGCTTGCACTATCAAGACTTGAACATTATTATCTTCTCCTCTATCAACATGATTTAAACATTCACTTTGTCTTGCCAAAGTCTAACTAATCAAATGCCCATTTGTAGTTTCCTCTTCATAACTCAACCTTTCCTCTAGATGCTTTTGTTATAAATAACTCCTCAAATCCTCTTCATCAATCAAATAGATATGACATTTAAATCAGATATCAAATTTTTTTATCAATAGATCTGGCATCAATGACACTACAACAATTGTTCCAACTACAGTTTCCAACACCCTTGTGGTTTCTTGTATAGTAGGAAGCTCCCACAAAACCACCAAGTGGTATTACATAAACCATGTCCTACTAAACCCCTACTAACCCACATGTCATATTAGATAGTTAATTATTTCCCCAATATTAAATAATTACATCAAATATTATCACAATTTTACAATACAACTCATCAAGAATATTCCATGGGAATCTCTCCATATTGCACACTCCTCTAGGTGATCTTAGGTGCAAAATTACATAATAAAATAACATAACACAATATAAATAATATTATATAATATGTGCAACACACATAATCTCAACATAATTCTTTTGTGTTACATACTTGAATATCTTACAATGTGTATTTCTCTCACATGGATTAAAAGGAGTTTTATGGCCTCTAAATAGCACTCTTTGAAATTTTGGTGCTTCTCATTTAGAATCATTAATTTGTTTAGATAGTCTTCTTTATGCTTTTGTTTTACATCAACACATAGTAACCCTGCAACTTCATTTACACTTCAAGCTCACAAAAAAAGGTTAGTCTCCAAAATTTTATAATCATGGGCTCTTTATCATTATCTTAAGAGTTTCATTAAATGAAACAAGCTACCCTAATCATAATAGGATAATATGTAATGATTTCTAATTTCCAAAGTTATTTTGGTTTCTTTAGCTTAGTTTTTTAGGATAAAATTTGAACTACCTCATTAAGAAATTTATTAGTGATTTCAGATATATGACTATAGAATATTTAGCAAATTTGTCTTTTTTATTATGTTGGATAGTTCTTTACCTTCTAAAATTTGAATTTAACTTCTAAAAACTGACACTAAGACACTAAAATCAATATGAGATCTATTTATCTAGAGTATTAGAATTCTAGAGCTAGAAGATGTGGTAAGCTTTAGTTAATCCTAGATAACTATATCATTCCAAATAACAAAGTCTTTGTCGTCAACACCTTGGTTTTCTAATCTATCTGCTTCTTTATTTTCTTCTCAAAATATATGTTGAATTCTAATTTTCTCATTTTTTCTATTAAATTTAAACTATATTCTATTTTGGAATTTTGATTTTCCAATTTGGTGTACTTCTTTTTCTGACTACATTTACTATTATTTGTGATTCTCCTTCTATTATGAGTGTTTTTATTCCTAAATCCAAACTAATCTAAAGACCTCCAATCAATTCTTATATCTCTACTAAGTTATTTGTGTACACCCCTAAATACTTGGCTTTGTTTACCTTCTAGGATCCATCTTCCATATGAATGATACATCCTATACCGGACTCTCCTAGATTGCCTCAAGAAGCTTCATCAAAATTCAATTTTTTCCATCTTGATGGGGGAGGTTCCCATTTACACTCTTCTCTTTCTTTTTTAGTAACTTTTAGATAGGTTATCAAGGTATTAATAAAATCCTTCTGATTTGTGTACATGTTTGCATCCCAATCTAAGAAGCTTACTTCTTCAGTGAGCTTATTCCTTAAGCTGTTATTGATTACCTCTACTGTGTTGGCTTCCACTTTATTTAGAAAGAAGGTTATTGCCATTTTTTCATTAGAAAATATTCTCTAATTTCTTTCCTTCCATGTTTCCCATAAAATGATTTAAGGGGAGATTTTCCATAGGTTGTTATAATTATTAGATTTTTTATTTTTGGGCCAACTTTTTAGATGATTCAAAATATTGTAATGTAGGGTTGTTGACCAATTGAGTTTCTGGCTTAGCCAATTCCAACATTGAGTTGTGAATGAACATTGGAATAAAAAATGATCCATTGTCTCTAAATCATTTTCACATAATGGTCATCTAGAGTGCCCCTTGAATCTCATCTTGGTAAATCTGTCTATTGTAATGTTTCTATTTTGCAATGTAACATAAAGAAATATTCCTACTTTGGGTAAGCATGTTGAATCCCAACATAGATTAAGGGGGATATTTATCTTTTCCCATCTTTGTAATTTTATAATCAATTTCTAGCCCATTTTAATATTGTATTTCCCACTTATGGAAACTTCCCATATCAATCTATCCCTTCTTTTGTTATGATTGACTTGCCTTAGATCTATAAATTACTCAAAGATTTATTTTTCCTTCTCTATCAAATTTCTCTCCTCTATAGATCTCCACTTTCATCCTCCAATATGATTATGATTTATTACATTTTTATAATCACTTACATATTTCCCAAAAGTATTCGTTAGAGCAATTTTGATTTTATTGGGTAGGTTATAACTATCTGATGATGGGAGGTCATCTCATGAATCTTCCCAAAATAATGCTTCTATATTTAGTCCAATGTACTATGTTAAATGATTTTTGATTAAGGGTCAAAATTGCATCATAAAATTCCATATCTTTTAGCCTTTTTATGGGATTTTGGTTTGGAATACAGATAAGAGATTAGAGTTGTTTAGATATTTATGATATGGAATTTTATCCCATTTGTTTTCATTTTTGTGATACATTCTTCAAACTAATCTGGCTCCTAAAGCTTTATTTTTCTAGATCAGATTCTTTATTCGTAATTGAACTAACACTTTTGGTCTACAAATTTTGTCCAATTTCATCTTTACTTGTTTTCCCTTATCTTTTATTTCATTCCAAAATAAATTCCTTAATTTTTTATTTAGATTTATTTTAATACCTTTCAAGAGTGGTAAACATGCCATTTGATAGGTTAGGATGGTAGATAGCATTGATTTTATCACAATTGTTTGGTCAGCCTTCATAACCCATTTACCTTTCCAATTTTCTAAATTTAATCTAGATTTTTTAGATTTGATTCCAAGATTGATTATCTCTTGCTCCTTTTTACAATTGGATACCTAGATATTTGCATGGTAAAGCACCTTGTCTATATCGCATTAAGTTGTAGATGCTTCTTTCCATGTCTGAATGAGTTATTAAAAAGAAAAATTATGACTTTTTAGAGTTTACATATTGTCCTAAGGCTTCCATATATGATTTGATTATTTGTTTGATTTTTTATGCCTCTTCCATTGATCTCTCCTAGGAAAATAGTATTGTCTACAAATTGTTGGTGTGTTACTTTAGGCACACCTTCTATTACTAAAACACCTTTGATTTTATCTTCTACTTGAGTCTTCTTTATAGCTCTACCAAATACCTCTGCTATAATGATGAATAGGAGATGTGATAATAGATCTCCTTGCATTATCCCTCGTGATATATTGAAGAATCCTTCTAGTGTTCCATTAATGAGTAGTGTTCCAAATTAAAGGGAGTTAACTGATTTAATTTGAGTAGAATAAGGAGTTAACTGATTTAATTCCTTTTTGATCACTAGTGAACTGGAAATTTCCCTTTTTGAACTGAAGAGAGATTTTGGTGAGATATTTAATTTAATAAAATGAGATATGCTTTCATAATTACCTTTTCTATTTAATTAAATAATCCTTTAATTAATTAGAGACACTTTTCTTATTTAATTAAATAACTTCATTTAATTAATTAGGAATGGCTTCCCATTTAATTAAATAACTTTGTTTAATTAATTAGAAGTAAGTTCTCCATTTAATTAATTAAAATAGGCACATTTATTATATTAAATAAATTTAATTCCATAGTACATTAGCCTTAAGATATAATTTAATTTAATTAAAGTATAAATACTTAGTAATTAAATTAAATATTAATCAATAGGTTTAATGTGACTAATATGAGTAAATACTATAGGAATTAAATAATAAGCATGATGAATGCAGATTAGGTTTTTCTGCATCTGACAATTAAGTCAAGTAGCAAGTAGCCGAATAAGAATTTGCCTAATGGAATAGGACTTTAGGATTGATCAAAAATAGACTAGAATTGGTTGAGATGGCAATGAGCCAATTTTGGGGTATTACATTTTGCCCATTTTTGAATGAATGTGCGAGCAGCACGTTCAATTCAAAGATAATCAGAAAGCATGATGCAAACATGAGATTGGTTCCGAAGTTGATTACACGAAGACCAATTGATAAGCTTTTAAGCACTATCTCTAGAATAGAGCTTAATCCCAAGGAATCCAAGTAGAGCACCTAGATACCTAAGATTGGTAGCATTTAAAAGACTATCTCCAGAATGGAGCGTAATCTTTAAGGATCCAGATAGAACATCTAGATACCTGAAATTGATAGCATTTAGAAGATTATCTCCAGAATGAAGCATAATCTTCAAGGATCCAGATAGAACACCTAGATACTTGAAAGTGATAGCATTTAGAAGATTATCTCCAAAACAAAGAATAATCTTCAAGGATCTAGATAGAACACCTAGATACCTAAGATTGATAAAAGATAACAAGATCCAATCATGAGTCGTAGAATCATCCTCAGAATGAGGCTTGATCCTCAGGAGTCGGGGTTTAGACTATCCCAATACCTATCTATCAAACTCTGAGAAGAGTTGTTATAAGGTTGATCAATTGATGAAAAGATAAGATAGATGGCAAAGATGCCAGATAGAAGGGAACAAGATGCCCCGAGTGATGAGATGCCCCAAGTGATAAGGACATAAGATGGGAACCAGATGCCCCAAGTAATAGGTATTTAATGATGTTTAATCATCCTGCCCCCTCAGGAGCGAATCAAAAGATGACACACCAAAAATATGATTTGAAGCAGTATATCATGAGATATATGAAAATTTTGAGATTCAGCAGAATATAGAAGAGACCAGAATGATCGAAAGAAGATTCAGGGTTGATTTGAAATGATTGCAAAGTTGCGAAGACCAAGTTTGACCAAATGTTGACCAAATTTAGCCATAGTTGACTCAAGTTGACTATTTTCAAAATGAATTTTGAAAATATGGAGAATGTAAAGTTGAAAGGTTTCTAAGAATCACAAAGTATCAGAAAGATTTAAGCTGTACAAGCGTTCGATTGCATCGGTCCCTAAAATTTTAAAATCCATTTTTGAGGCTCTTAGGTGTGTCAGATTTTGAATTTGATCCCAAAAATGGATCCAGAACAGTCCAATTAGCCAGGGGTGTGATTTTTGCACAAATTCGAGTATTTTGAAAAATTTGGGTCAATAGCTATATAAGGGCTCGAGGGGTCATTTTCAATTCATTTGTGTTTTTTGTCTTTTATTGATTTGAGCTCTGAGAGAGACATGGCAGTCAGCATGAGATATCGTCAATTCGAGTGCTCCAGACATCACAATCACCCAGCAAACTACGGACCACTGGTGAGTCAGCGAGTCCCTTCTTTCGTACTTTTGTTTTTACGCATTTTGAGGTCATTTATTGCATGTTTTAGCATGTTTTAGGATTATCAATTCAGTCTTCATGTGAGGCCTATCTCTTCTCACATGAAGATCTTCTTTCTTCACGTGAGGTGATTCAGTTCTCACGTGACAATCTCTTTTCTTGCGCGAACAAATCTTTTTTCGCGCGAGTAGCTCTTTTTTCGTAGGATGACAAGATTCTTCATGCAAAGAAAGAATGATTTCACGCAAAACTGGAGAGCTTCACGCGAGATTTCACAAATCTCATGCGAAATTTCGTGATAGTTTTGTTTAAAATTTTGATTTTCACACTCAAAATTTTCTTTTTAATTAGTTTTGGTGCATCATTTTGACTTGATACTAATCGTTTCGTTTGTTGTTTGTTGTTTGTGCGTGCAAGAGGTCTTTGGAGATGTTTCATTCAAATCACACTATCTACCATATGGAGAGTTATTGCAGAGCCTTAATGATGCAGATCGGGCTCACATTTCCCAATTGGGTTTGTCCTCTCTATGTCAAATTCCAGCCATGATGGTGAATCACGGCTTACTCACAGCTTTGGTGGAGTGTTTCCATTCAGAGATGAAGACCTTCCACTTGCCAATGGGCAAGATGACCATCACTCTGGAGGACATCTAGAGGATTCTAAGGATTCCTTTTCATGGTGCCTGAGTCATCTATGACACAATGCCTCGATCAGGGACAGAGGCATTATCTATTGTGTTTGGGAGAGAGTTACCGAGGGGCAGGGCTATTAGCTGGGATGAGCTGACGAATACCTATGGACCGACACACAGGCTGGCATCTGTGCTGGGTATATTTTTGAGTTGCTTCTTATGTCTTGACAGAGGATAGCATGGGTTGGAGTGCGGATGGGGTGCCATGCTTTGCAAGATGCTGGAGGCACCAGAGATCTTCGGGTGGGGTCAATGCATGTTGGCCCACCTTTTCCATGAGATGCACGAGGTTGTCTTCCACGAGAAGAAGACCATGGCAGCAGGGGTATATGTTTTGTTAGGATAAACCATGGACAGAAATAAAAACTACATGCAAATATAACCAATAACAAAAAATAATAGAACACACAGAAATGAACACAAGGCACCAAGATTTAATGTGGTTCACCCAATCCCTGGGCTATGTCCACCAAACAACAAGTCCGATCTTATTACAATCCAATGATTACAACCTTATTACAATCTGTAATCCCTTACAGCTCAATACCGCCGCAAGAACCAATTTCGTATCACCACATATAAAAATACCCAACCCTAAGCCCTTTTTATACAAGTATTAAATCGCTTTAGGGTTATAACATGTCGGCCATATGTCGGCCATAATATGTCGGCTACCATGTCGGCTACTTCCCTATGAAGTATGTACAGTACTTTCCTGATCAGTCACCACAATCTAACATGTTTTACAGAGCTAGGCCTGGGAGCATCTTCTAGTATGTCTGCCAATTTTTGAGGATGCCACAGAGCTCATGGAGTTGTACATATGCAGATATCGAGGGCATATTACCCAGGCCCACCTAGGTAAGACTGAGCACTGGCAGACACATCTTGATGACTTGGTGTTCATTGTATGGCGACCTTAGAGAGAGACAGAGGACTGGGATGATGCCCCTAGAGAGCTACCATGGATGTTTAGTCCTTGACCTTTGGTGGGCAGGACGACATCAGTTATAGAGAGATTTGCTATTTCACGAGTGTGGCTGTAGTATGGCTGTCCCCAGGACATTTCACATGAGTATTGTGCCTATGCCAGGGTGCAAAAGGATGTTGAGCGGGGATGGCCACCACGGATGGATCCAGGGTGATCCATGATAGATATCCATAGTCTAGCTACAGTTCAATGGGACTACCTACTAGAGGTAGCAGATGCAAGGATGATGCCTGCATATCAAGCATTTTTTATCAGCCATCTGTTCTCATTCTTTATAGATCCACTAGGGATGGCAGGGCAGGTACAGAGACAGGTGCCTTAGCAGCAATAGGCACAGCCACAGCCACCAGGTCAGCCATAGATTATACCATAGGTCCAGTATCGGGTATAGCAGATGCCTATTCCCCCTTGTCAAATGGAATCAAACCTAGGTGCCAGGGGCACTGGGATAGGACATAGTCGACGGAGGAGGCAAAGGACAGAGGAGCAGGCCCCTGAGCGGGAGATACCACAGCAGCAGGCACCACCATAGCCAAAGGCACCACCACAGTGGCAGGCACCAGAGATGCTCAATGAGGACATGCCAGATCAGTCAAAAAGTGGGGTGCAGGACATGGTATGGTGGTACTAAGAGCGGGTTTGTGCGGCCTCCTGATAGTTGGGAGAGTTGTAGATTGTAGTAGCAATTCGGGATGCATAGCTGGTGGAGAGATAGCAGGAGACAGATCGACAAAGGGAGCATGCAAAGACTACAGAGTGGAGGTTGGAGCTCGTGCAAGATGAGATCCACTTTCAGTCAGCCAAGGCTGCCTATTATTATGCTACATATACCAGTGTGGTACCAGATGAGACATTGCAGGTTTAGTGCTTCTCTCAGTACACACGAGAGTCTGGGGGCGCACGACCTCCTAT
Source organism: Cupressus sempervirens (assembly GCA_028749045.1). Classification (NCBI taxonomy): domain Eukaryota; kingdom Viridiplantae; phylum Streptophyta; class Pinopsida; order Cupressales; family Cupressaceae; genus Cupressus; species Cupressus sempervirens. Next base: position 618,429,646 of record CM053784.1, on the reverse strand, counting down.
CAGACAAGATATGCCACTACCACCTACTACCCCTGCTCCTCCTAGAGGCGAGGGTTTGGGACAAAGTTAGACACTTTGTGCCTAATTTTTTTTGATCCTTGGCTATGTATTGATTGGTGTGCCAGCACCACATGTATCATTTTTGATCAATTTCACTCGAGTAGCACCCATTTTTTGTACTAACCCATTCTTTTGATATATATACATATATGAGATCTTGAGCCAAGTATTCCTGTGTACATGTCATTGTCTGTTTTGTTTTACTTTGATGTACTTAGATAGAATGCATACGTATGAACTGACATCTCACGTAGTGTTGCGTGTTTTTTTTTGATAGTCACAGGTTATTCCATTGAAGAGCGTGAATCAATGAACCAAATGCTTGTACAGCCATGGAGGAATCTGATGCATGTAGAGTATGAATAGAATGACCATCAAATTGCGTGCTTATGCAAATGAAGTATGTAATGCAAGACTATGTTAAATGCAACCCTCGATCTGGTTACCAAGCCTTGATATTTAATCATCACCAGATATAAAATAGAGCTCATATGTTGTACAATTCCCATTGACATTACAATCATGGAAATATGAATATAACATACGTTATTGGTTTGTCAGGATTAAATGTAAGCATTCAAAGCACAAGAAGCCAGAATGACCAGAACATTTATCCCTTTTAATGTAGCAAGTTAACATAAGCATCAAAGCATAAATGCTAGGATGACCAGAATGTTTCTTGCATGATAGGCACACCAAACACACAGGAGATCCCTCTTATGCTAAGTACTCAGTATCTATACTATCCGCAATGACCCTTGTGTTTGTAACCTGAGACAGAAGTGTGCTAGATATACTCGCAGTGACCCGTATGTTCACTTAAAAGGACGAGCATCAATATGTACTATAGCATGAAGAGTTCACTCCAACAAACAAGGAGAAGAACCAATGTCATTGATGTATCTATATAAAAGGAGTTGAGGTATACACGGCCATCCAATATGAGATGGAGGCTCTTATAGTGGACACCCCTTTTATAGGAACGTATCAACTTGTTGGAACTAAACCACAGACAAAAAGCCAAGAAAAGATCATGCCCCCAGTCATTACTTCTCTAGTCAAAGATGACATCATCGAGTTGCTCGAGGGGATATGATAAAGAAAAACAAAGCAAACAAAGAAAATGCTCAACGTATCCAAACAAGTATATCATTTTTGAGCTCAATTTTTTTGGATTGATGTCAAGTATTAGTGTCCAAAACATGTTTGAAAGAAATCTCTTCAGTTTGGTGACAACAGTAGGCAAACGCAGTCAGAATGACTGGTGACTGAACTCAAAGAGGAATCTTCCTGATGAAGAAGCTAAGAAGGACTGAGCGACAGTAGACAAACACAGCCAGGACGACTGGTGACTAACGCAAAAGAGAGAGATCTTCCATAAAGGAATCTGGAGACATAACTCGAGCAACAGTAGGCAGACACAGCTGAAACAACCGGTGACCATTGTGAAAGAGATTCTATGAGGAGAATCTCAAAAAAGTGACACTTGTGCCAATAGGCAGACACAGTGAGGACCACTAGTGATTGTCGCCAATGAGATTCTATGAGAAAAATTTCAAAAGGAGAGTGACACTAGCGATAGTAGGCAGATGTAGTGAGGACCACTGGTGACTGTTGTGAAGGAGATTTTATGAGGAGAACCTCAAAAAGAGTGACACTAGTGACAGGAGGCAGATGCAGTGAGAACCATTGGTGATTGTTGCAAAGGAGATTCTATGAGGAGAACCTCAAAAAGAGTGACACTAGCGATAGTAGGCAGACGCAGTGAGGACCACTAGTGACTGTCATGAAGGAGATTCTATGAGGAGAACCTCAAAAAGAGTGACACTAGCGACAGTAGGCAGGGGCAATGAGGACCACTGGTGACTGTCACAAAGGAGATTCTATGAGGAGAAAAGTGAAAGTGACTATATAGAAAGATTGAAGGTATGCTGCAAGATGAGGCATTGGGAACAAGAGACGCCTGTTTACCAGGTTTTCACCTTCTTGGAAAGTTTTTTTTTTTTTTTTTTGGTGTTACCAAGGTGCCTATTTGTTAGATTTCCACCAAGGTAACAATTTTTTTTTAGGACTTTTTCTAATTTTTAGATTTTTTTCAAGACATATAGATATGTACGGAGAGCTTGCTGAGATTAAATCAACTGTAAAACCGCTTCAAGTGGAAAGTGTTGACAGGCTCTTTAAGAACTTCTCCTTTGGTCATGGAAAGCTGATAAGTGCCAGATCCATATACTACAGTGATGATGTACAAACCTAGCCAGTTTGGTTCAAACTTTCTCTTTTGCACTCGTTGTTGTTGATTCTTAGGGTTCTCTCTCAGGACAAGGTCACCCAGCTGGAAGTCACGTGGCCTAATTCTCTAATTGTAGCTTCGTGCCATTCTTTGTTGATATGCTCATAGATGATCACATGCCACTTTTTGTCATTCATCCAATAACACAAGCTCTTGAAGCCAAGCTACCCTGTAGTCATCATCAGTGATAAGGCTTTTCATGGAGATTCTCAAGGTAGGGATCTTGACCTCTATTGGAAGCACAACATCTGCCTCATACACCAACACAAAATGAGTCATGCTTGTTGGAGCTCTAATGCTTGTCCTATATGCCCACAGGGCTGGGTTGATCTGGAGATGCCAGTCTCTCCCTGACTTACTGGTTGTACAATGAAGAATTTTGAGGATCACCTTATTGGATGCCTCAGCTTGGCCATTACCCTAGGGGTAATAAATGGAATACCAATGTTGTGTGATCTTGAATTTCTTGCACAGTTCCTTAAGGTCTTTATTCTTGAATTGTCCTCCATTGTCAATAATGATTGAGGATGGTACACCATATCTACAAATGATGTAGTTTGTGATGAAAAGCACTATAGTTTTTCCATCAGCAATTGTGAGAGGAACTGCCTCTACCCATTTTGTGAAATAATTTGTAGCCATGATAATGAACTTATGTCCATTGGAAGAGGTTGGGTGAATCTGCCCCACCAAGTCGAAGGCCCATTGTTGAAATGGCCATGTTGTAGTAGAGGGAATCAGCTCTCTGGCTAGAGCATGAATGAGATTCCTATGTAGATGAAACTGCTTGTAGGACCTAGCATACTTAATAGCTTCTTGCTCCATTTTAGGCCAGTAGTAACCAACACGAAGGAGTTTGCGAGGTAGCATTAGGCCATTGGAATGAGATCTGCAAATTCCTTCATGAACGTCAATTAGTGCATGTTTGGATTCGTCGAGTTCTAAACACCTAAGGAGTGTTCCATCGAGACCTCTCCTATACAGATCATCAGCAATAATGACATAATGGAAGCATTACGGATTAGGTAACATTTCTCATTCCTGGTTAGACCTTCCAAAATGGTTTGATTATGAAGGTAGGAATAGATGTGATGGTAGTGGGATGATTCTTGTCCTATAATAGAACATATCATCTTGGAATCAAGTGTGTCATAGGCTGGGTAGTGTAATGCTTCCACCAAGAACTCATGTCGGAGATCATTTTCTAGCATTTGTAGTAGGGAGGCCAGAGTGGCCATGGCATCAGCTGCTTTATTATCTGCACATGGAACTTGTTGGAAGGTGATGTGTGCAAAATACTTCATCAAGTTATCAACCATGCGTTTGTAAGGAATTAGTTTCTCATCATTTTTTTGATACACATCATTTACTTGGTTGATAACAAGCTGAGAGTCACCGAAGATGTCCAACGGATCTACTCTCCATTCAATTGTAATTTTCATACCATTGATCAAAGCTTCATATTCAGCAATGTTATTTGTACAAGGAAATAGAATCTTGTAGGCTTTGGGCAATGAGTATCTTTGTGGTGTAATGAAGAGTAATCCAGCACCTGATTCTTGTTGTGTGAAGGACCCATCAAAGAACATAACCCATATATGGTGTGTGAGTGTCAGAATTGAATCATTTGGGAAATCAATGTTCATTAGTAGAAGACTTTGTATGGGTGCCTCAGCCAGCTGGTCTGCAATTTCCTATCCCTTTATAGCTTCGCAATCCACATATTGGATGTCAAACTCACTTAGTATCATGACCCATTTAGCCAATCTTCCTATGAGAGCTGCCTTACTAAGCAAGTACTTTAATGGATCTATTTTAGCCACAAGCCATGTAGTGTGGGCAAGCATGTAGTGTCTCAACTTCTAGGAAGCAAAGACAACTGCCAAGCAAGCTTTCTCAATAATACTGTAGTTTTTCTCATAAGAGACCAATGTTTGGCTCAAGTAATAAATAGCTCTTTCTTTGTTTTCATTGTCTTCCTGAGCCAACAGGATTCCCAAAGATGTTTCAGTGGCTGAAATGTATAAAAGAAAAGGCTTCCCATGCATAGGAAGCATCAAGATTGGTGGATTGACAAGTTATTGTTTGATCTGTGTTAAGCTTTGCTCACAATCCTGGCTCCAATTGAATTTCACACCCTTATGTAAGGTCTTTGTGAAGGGTTGTGATGTATTCACCAATTGTGAAATAAACCTGCAAATAGATTGAAGCCTTCCCTATAGTCCTCTCATCTGACTGATGTTTCGAGGTGGTGGCATGTCCCTTATTGCTTGTACTTTTTTTGGATCTACTTTGATTCCTTTTGCAGAAACAATATATCCCAACAATTTCTCCGATGTGAAACCAAATGCGCATTTCTTAGGATTGAGCCAAAGACTGAATTTTTCCATACGATCTAGGATGGGATCCAAATCTTGTAGATGATTATTGCGTTTAGCACTTTTGACCAAAGTATCATCAATGTAGTCCTCCATGGTTATATGCATCATATCATGGAAAATTGTAGTAATAGCCCATTGATATGTAACACCAGCATTCTTTAAACCAAATGGCATCACATTCCAACAAAAGGTTCTGTTGGCTCCCGATTTAACAAAATTTGAAAAACCAAGTATGCAAGGAAAGAATGTGTCTATGGGTAGCTATCTCCAATAATGGACATAATTTACCGAGAACTTGGGCCAACTATAAGGCATGACTCTTCTTCTTCTTTAGGCTCTACAAAACCTAGGTGGGTGAACCTCTTTAGATCTGACTATGTGACCAGTGCAATAACCATATTCAGGATCTATAAAAGAAGATGAAACCCCTAATTCTTCTATGCTTAACCAGGAGATCACAAGCATGAAATAGCTAAGGACATGACTCATGAAACTGGAAACCTAAGTGCGGGTTATACTTTGAACACTTTTCAACATAAAATGAAAATGATTTAATAGATTGATGACAGCAAGACCTAGGTATGAGCAACAAAATTTAATGATCCTTTCTATGATTAGTGCCTTATCTATTGGGCAATTAAATGAATAATAACCATACATCTCCTGGAAATCTCAGACATATCTCTACATCAAGATCCCTGATCCATCCTTCACTTTGTGAACTGACATTTGCATCAAAATAAATCTCATACTCATAATATCCCATCATGAAATCAGTAATCCCTGTGATAAACACCAAGCGGTTACATGGCTCTTGGTTCCATCAGCAAGGTATTTCAATCACATACATCACTAAATGAGATGCAACCTAATCTATGGTCTTTGATCATAAACTAGAAAAGATTACAGATCCACAAATAGGAGACAAGATTCAGGCTGAATTTGAAACCATTACCACTCTTTATTTGCTTTCTTTGAAATCAAATACATGAAATATGTACAGAATACTTCATAAATCACCTAACAGACATGAACTATTTGCATAAAACTCAAAATGTTGTTCAATACAAGAAGAAATGTTGAAGAATAGTTTCTCAGTGCAAAAACTGGAACCTCACAATGACAAAAAGAAAGAAAGATATAGAAGAGAAAGAATTCTCGGATCTATTTTGAAGATGACAAGTGTCCACTTGAAATTCAATCCTGTGCAACTGAGTAACCTCTTTTTTCTTTCATCACATCTGATCTGATTTTGTTTCATCATTATCTACAACTGATTTGCAAAATATCTCTGCTTAATGATGAAAGCTTTTTGAATCACCAAAATATCTGATTGCCCCATGAAAAAGCTAGTGAAAAAGAGTTTTTACTGAGTAAATCTGAACAAATTTGACCCTAACTACATTTCCATTGCCTTCTACTGATATTCAAGTCATTATCTTGACAAAAAATCAAAACTGAACTTCCTGGTCTGACTATGGTTGCAATTCAGGTACCTGATAGAAAACCTTGTGTAGCTCAAACTCAATGATACTTGTGCAAAAATTGACTCCAGAATTGGAAAGTTTGTCTTCTCCCGATTCCGACGATATATAACATCGCTTATCTGGCCTCTTGGAAACCTCCTGAAAGTCATTTGAAAAATGACTCCTCTGCTAGAAATATCAAGTTTGCACATCTTTGAATTTTAAAATCCAAAAAAAATTTAAATAATCTAATGTCTTAACATTAGAATTAAAGCCCTGTTTGATTTTTAAAAATGACGTGCATACCCATTGAGAAAATACTTTAAAATTCACTTTAAGCCCATTTTTTTTTCCTTTATGCCTCTATTCGGGTCAAACCTCTATTGACCAAGTGACACATGTCACTCATTGATTAGCTTAGGCTGGTACAGTCACTGCCTCATCACTACACCCAGACCTATGCTGCCACATGTCGTCACCACCTACCTTGTTGCTACTTTGCTATGGTAACGTGTGAGCATCTTCTCCTTGGCGATGTAACGACGACCACATGATTGAGACACGTGGCGAAATCTCCTCCTTCTAAGCTAATCTGTCTTTGCCAAATTTTTATGTTTTTCTGGCGACCTCACTACCTCGCTAGCTGGAGTTGCCAAGATTTTTTGGCTAGCGAGGTAGCGACTAGCTAGATTTCCTACCTTTTTCGATCACCTAGGATGCTAACGTCACCATTTTTGGACTGTGCTTTCGGTTAAAAATATGTTTCTTACTTCCAGCTAGTTGGATGTGTGGGCCCCACCTGCGTACCTTTTTGTCTTATAAAAGACCACTCTTTCTTTCACACCATTATAGTTACACAAAGTGCATTTAAACATCTAAGGAAAACCCCATCTAAGCAATGTGGGATTAATCCCTCAACTGACTCCTGCGTGGGCCTGCTTGGTGACGCTCTACAGCCATCTGAGCATGAAGTTTGTCAAGAACTCCTGCCATATACTGATGGTATGATCTTTTTGCCTTCACCACTTTGTTATAGAATTCTTCCTAATCCCCTGTGGAAAAAGTAAATTTAGCATTTTAGTCAACTGGGTCAAAGTTATAGCACATCAAACAGGGCTTCCCAGAATTAGGTGCAAAGTGCAAAAGCATGAAAACAGTAACTGACCAACTTCGAGGGATTCAAAACCTAGTTAGACGAACTCAAAATGACTCAAAATCTAAAATGTAGGTTCTTGGGTATGGACACTAGATAATCTCAATGTGGCAAGTCATGACACATTTCTGGGTGCGAGATATTCAATGGCAAACACAGCCTCCTATTGTTGTTTGACACTAGGGCAGAATTGCAAATTTGACAAATGCTTGAAACAGGACTTCATCAAATGACTCAGAAACTCAATTTAACTTTATGAAATGCTTAGGCATGCTGAATGAAAGGTGCTAGAAGCATTAAACACCTTAGGGGTCTCAAATGGACAGCTGGGTACAACCAGGCACATATGCATTTTAAAAGCGTTTAAGGGTTTGATTTTCTCAGTAGTGCTAAAAATTGACCATGCAATTTTTAGCGCCAACAGTGGCTCTGTCTAGGGATGCATGCCCCTTGCGAGCATGGTAAGATGTCAGATCTCTGGAGGAAATAGACCACTCCCAAAAAATTTAGAACTTCTCTCGAACAACTTTATTGAAAACAGGGAAACAACTACAACTACTAAGACTATGTACACACGATGGCCCCGGGCCACCGAACTTCAGCAAAATTGTTTACCTCTGTCATAAACATGATTCTCATCTGAACTTTCATGCAATAAAATGAATTTTCTTCTCCTATCAGTTTCACTAATCATATTATCATCATATAACAAATCACTCGGCAAAACAAAATTATCACTCTTACTTTCATAATGCATATAAAAACTTACTTCATCTTCAACCATTAGCTCATTATGAAGATACTGATCAGCATGCTTAAAAATATCAGACTGAAACTGAAAACTCTCTTCATTTAATGACTCATACATGCTATCATTTTCAAATATGAAGGCTTCATATTCAACTTGGGGAAAAAGACCACTCGTACCTTCAAAATGTGTATCCTTTTGTATAACTGAATGATACTCAAATGAATACTCTGACTTGTACTCACACATGTCATCAACATCAAAATCTGAAACTAATCCACAACCTTCAAATGGTTCTTTGAAATCAGCATGTGGATTAGTCATCACATTAAAATATTCATCATAAGAATCATTGCAAGGCATAGGCAGATTTTCAATAACCGTCTCATCAAACACCTTGTTATCATAATCAAATGCAATATCATGATCATATTCACTATCGTATTTGGAAGAAGAACAATCTGACCTCTTACAACAGTAAGACAAAGTATCATCATTAAACTTATTCTCTGCTAAATCTGAAACTTCCATGTGTTCTTCAAAAAGAGGATTGATAACTCCATGCAAAGCGCCTTTGTAGACATTAGGACAAGTAATGTGCTTATCAACATCAAAGTCCTCACCATATAATGGATTAGTGAAAACTTTAAAACCATTTCTAATATCACTATCGTGGACACTTTCAGCATATGAAGAAGAAAAATCAGAATCATATGAAGACTCAACATCCACTCCGTCAATGAAGCATGTACAATACAAATCAAAGTTACTTTCATTGTCTCCATATAGGTGATTTAAATGTCTTGCAAGAAAATCATCATTTATCTTACCAATAGGTGTTGATGCATTAATCTCAGGATCAATCATGTACTGATCATCACTGCACTCATCCTCAAGACACTCTTCTACACAATTAGGTAATACGTCTCTATGGATAACCTCTTTGTCTTCATATTGTGTAGACACATTTTCTTCATAACTTTCAATCTCAAACTGATTTACACAATTCTGAAATGGAGACTCACTTTTAGATTTAGAAATAGTATTCATACCTTTACTAGCAAGAGAACACTCACTTCCGTCATTGCTCTCTTCTTCCCACTCAGCATCTGATTCACATGAAGACGCATATGGACTATCACAATCCTCTTCTTGACTTGAGCAACAAGTCTCGTCATTGTCTTCACATGGTGCTTCTTCGTAATATGTTGGATCAACAATTTCATCTTTGTCACTTGATGCATCACTTCTAGGTTCTTCATCCTCATACTAGGATAAATACCATTCCTCTTCCTGATTCATTATGTTTTCAACACAATGCAAATCATCAATGGGAAAATGAATGACTGGATTTATATCTTGCATGCATAACTCATCAAGTGAATCAACTCTATCATTTGCTATTGTAATACCATAAAAATGTGCATTTAATTCAGCATGAATGGAATCATTTCTTCTTTGCAACAAAGAGATTTCATGCTCACGTGTTTTTATTTTTGAATCTTCAACAAAACTATTTACAACAGCAGGGGTACTTATTTACTAATCTGAAATTAAATATTCTTTATGACATTGATTTTTTCTTCGCACCTCATCTTGATGACAAACATTTCTAGAGAAGTGACTCTGGGTTAAGCCATATTTTATGCTATTCTCAATCTCTATTGCTATCATGAATGCCTGATGCAAAGTTCTAGGTTCTTTATCTCTCAATAGATAGTTCATCTTTTTATCAAATGCACCGAGATAAACCACTAAACACACTTGATCATCCGGCTTGTAACTTTCAGGAATTTCATTTAAAATCTTTGCAAATCTGATATTAAATTTAGGAACTAACTCACCATTCCTGATTTGAATTTTCAAAAACTTATCAAAATAATCAGAGATGTTTACTCTTTCCCCAAACTGCATCATGAAGGCTGATAGTAATACATCCCAGGATGAAATTGAACATGCTAGTAAGAATGAAAACTAGTCCCTAGCATCATCCTCTAAAGTCTGAACACATAATTTCATCTGAATGTCTTCATGAGCAATTTCAAAATCACCAACCAAGTCACTAAACAACTGAACATGATGACTGGCTGAAATTTCATGGTTTCCACTAAACTTAGGTAAATACTTTCTGAGATCATAAGGCATAATATTTGGAAAACCATGAATACCATTAAAATTCAATGGCATATACCTCCTGGTAGAGATGGATCTAGGAACTTCACTAACAGGCTACATACTAGATGAGATAAAACTAGACATTCTTCAACTCAAGACTCATTCATCATTAAATACTTTCAAAATTCATAACTTGCAACAGATCTTCACAACCCTCTACCAAATGAACGCTCAAGTGTTGTTGTATGAAACCACTGATCTACTGATTGGCTTGGTGCTAACATGAATTCCTCACACCACTGATCATAACCTTACAAAGTCGCCATCTCCTTGAAGAGAGAAATGAAATCACAGCTATGATTCATCTTTATCATTATAAATTCTTGCAACAACAGATCAAACAACACTTCCAGACTTATTTGTCAAAAACTTATAATAGATCTCTCTTCTTGCTTACAAATTCATCTAACTTTCAGATCTGCTTGATTCCACTGAAAACTCTTAAAAACAATTTATACATCACTGATCTACAATGATTCAGAGATCCTTTAGATAGAGTCACCACTCACTATTGTGAGAAAGATTTTAAACATGATTCATAACACTACAGATCTGAACTAAAAATTCAACTTGAAAACTTTGCAAAACTTTTAAAAACATTTAAAAGAGAGAAAACATCTTTCACCAATTCTGACTCTGAATTACAACAGTATTCTGAAAACAACAACCGGTTGACATGACTAAAGATGAACACTCTTAGCAGCACAATCTGTATTCAACCTTGAAAAATACTGTTGTAAATGGATAAAACTTAACTCGGGTGCATGATTTAGAGTAAGAAAACTGGAAAGAACATCAGAGAACTTACTGTTGAAACTTTTTAATACACTTCTCCTATTGTATTGAATCTCTTCTTTTCAAATTCTCAAGGTTTGTCTTAAATCTGATTCAATACATTCCCCAACAGAGTTGCCATTTTGTTGGTGTTTTAAAATGCACTAAAACTACTAAGTGACAAAATGCTTGATACCAGAATGACAGTACATACACAATCTAAAGACTAGCCAATTCTTATTAACAATTGCATATGCAAAGTATTTGGACCTAACTTCAACAAAATCATAGACGGTTTTCTACTCTTTTGGCTCTGCAAAACTAGGGTGGGTGTACCTAGGGATGATTCAAAATTGGAACAACTGTATGAGGATTATTCTAAGTTTCATTTTGATTCTCATTTCAAAATCCTTAGACATATACATAATTCTTACTAACTTGGTAAACACATCCCATAAAACAGATATGGCCAAGAATTCTTCTATAGATCTGCAGATGTTCTTAACAATAGTGGCTAACTGAAGCTAAAACATTCCATGCAGACAAGTGCTGGTCACATATTTAGATCTAAAGAGGTTCACCCACCTAGGTTTTGCAGAGCCTGAAGAAAAAGAAGGTTCATGCCTTATAGTTGGCCCAGGTTCTCAGTAAATTGTGTCCATTATTGGAGATAGCTACCCATAGACACATTCTTGCCTTGCATACTTGGTTGTTCAAATTCTGTTAAATCGGGAGCCAAAAAATCTTGGCAACTCTGGCTAGCGAGGTAGCGAGGTTGCCATTTTGTTGGCTTCCAATTTAATAGAATTTGAACAACCAAATATGCAAGGCAAGAATGTGTTTATGGATAGTTATCTCCAATAATGGACACAATTTACCGAGAACCTAGGCCACCTATAAGGCATGACCCTTCTTCTTCTTCAGGCTCTGCAAAACCTAGGTGGGTGAACCTCTTTAGATCTGACTATGTGACCAGTGCAATAACCATATTCAGGATCTATAAAAGCATATGATACCCCTAATTCTTCTATGCTTAACCAGGAGATCACAAGCATGAAATAGCTAAGGACATGACTCATGAAACTGGAAACCTAAGTGCAGGTTATACTTTGAATACCTTTCAACATAAAATGAAAATGATTTAATAGATTGATGATAGAAAGACCGAGGTATGAGCAACAAAATTTAATGATCCTATCTGTGATCAGTGCCTTATCTATGGGCAATTAAATGAATTATAACCATACATCTCCTGGAAATCTCAGGCATATCTCTACATCAAGATCCCTAATCTATCCTTCACTTTGTGAACTAACATCTGCATCAAAATGAATCTCATACTCAGAATATCCCATCATGAAATCAGTAATCCTTGTGATAAACACCAAGCGGTTACATGGCTCTTGGTTACATAAGCAAGGTATTTCAATCACATACATCACTAAATGAGATGCAACCTAATCTATGGTCTTTGATCATAAACTAGAAAAGATTATAGATCCACAAATAGTAGACAAGATTTAGGCTGAATTTGAAACCATTACCGCTCTTTATTTGCTTTCTTTGAAATCAAATACATGAAAGATGTACAGAATACTTCATAAATCACCTAACAGACATGAACTATTTGCATAAAACTCAAAATGTTGTTCAATACAAGAAGAAATGTTGAAGAATGGTTTCTCAGTGCAAAAAATGGAACCTCACAATGACAAAAAGAAAGAAAGATATAGAAAAGAAAGAATTCTCGGATCTGTTTTAAAGACGACAAGTGTCCACTTGAAATTCAATCCTGTGCAACTGAGTAACCTCTTTTTTCTTTCATCCCATCTGATCTGATTTTGTTTCATCATTATCTGCAACTGATTTGCAAAATATCTTTGCTTAATGATGAAAGCTTTTCGAATCACCAAAATATTTGATTGCTCCATGAAAAAGCCAGTGAAAAAGAGTTTTTACTGAGTAAATCTGAACAAATTCGACCCTAACTACATTTCCATTGCCTTCTACTGATATTCAGGTCATTATCTTGACAAAAAATCAAAACTGAACTTCTTGGTCTGAATATGGTTGCAATTCAGGTACCTGATAGAAAACCTTGTGTAGCTCAAACTCAATGATACTTGTGCAAAAATTGACTCCAGAATTGGAAAGTTCGTCTTCTCCCGATTCCGACGATATATAACATCGCTTATCTGGCCTCTTGGAAACCTCCTGAAAGTCATTTGAAAAATGACTCCTCTGCTAGAAATATCAAGTTTGCACATCTTTGAATTTTAAAATCCAAAAAAAATTTAAATAATCTAATGTCTTAACATTAGAATTAAAGCCCTGTTTGATTTTTAAAAATGACGTGCATACCCATTGAGAAAATACTTTAAAATTCACTTTAAGCCCATTTTATTTTTTGCCTTTATGCCTCTATTCGAGTCAAACTTCTATTGACCAAGTGACACATGTCGCTCATTGATTAGCTCAGGTTGGTACAGTCACTGCCTCATCACTACACCTGGACTCATGCCGCCACGTGTTGTCACCACCTACCTTGTTGCTACTTCACTATGGTAACCTGTGAGCATCTTCTCCTTGGCGACGTAATGATGACCACTTGATCGAGACACGTGGCGAAATCTCCTCCTTTCGAGCTAATCTGTCTTTGTCAGATTTTTATGTTTTTCTGGCGACCTCGCTACCTCGCTAGCCAAAGTTTCCAAGATTTTTTGGCTAGCGAGGTAGCAACTAGCGGGATTTCCTACCTTTTTCGATCACCTGGGATGCTGATGTCACCATTTTTGGACTGTGCTTCCAGTTAAAAATCTGTCTCTTACTTCCAACTAGTCGGATGAGCGGGCCCCACCTGCGTACCTTTCTATCTTATAAAAGACCACTCTTTCTTTCACACCATTATAGTTACACAAAGTGCATTTAAACATCTAAGGAAAACCCCATCTAAGAAATGTGGGATTAATCCCTCAATTGACTCCTGCGTGGGCCTGCTTGGTGATGCTCTACAGCCATCTGAGCATGAATTTTGTCAAGAACTCCTGCCACATACTGATGGTATGATCTTTTCACCTCCACCACTTTGTTATAGCATTCTTCCTAATCCCCCATAGTTGCTTGGTAATGTGGAATGACCGAGACACCTGCTCCACTCGCGATTCTCTTGGAGGCGCTCTTGCCTTCTTTAAAGAATTGCATGGGGTTCTCTCATAATTTCTTGATGCTGCGGCTTTTTCTTAACGTGCCTTCTCCTTGATGCAGGCATTTTATTTTAATGTTGTTGACTGCCTCCAAAGGCATCTTCCCCTCTCATTTTGTGGGCTCTTCCCTTGCTAAAACGTGGACGTGGGTTTCAATGACTTGTTGCATTTGTCTTTATTGGCGCTACCTCATTTTTAAATGCGGGTTTGTCTTTTGCAGGGTCTATTTATAACATTGACTGCTACCTTCACCTTGCAGCGGCTTCTTGTTCTAATGGCATCCTTCCCTACTTATCTTGCGTGAGTTTTTGCTCTGAAAGTGTGGGAGTCATAAGCTCTTTTAACGTGAGCTTTTTGCTTGACTGCATGATAGGGCGTTGACTGCTGCTGGAGCTCCCTCAATGTGTGGTGTCTCTTTCTATTATTTGCATAGTCCTCCTTGGTTGCAGATGGACCTCTTATCACTTCTTGGGTAGCCTGCGTTGCTGATCTTCATCTATGGGTGGCATATGTCTTCATTCCTACCATCCCTGCTCAGTGCCTCTGACGTCCTAGCTCCCATCATTTCTTGCTGACGCTTTTGGCCCAAAAGTGTGAGCAAGAAACCCTCTGCAAATATGGAATCACCTACCATGAAATATAAGGATATATACACATACTCTTCCATCACCAAACAATGCAAATCCTCTTTTGAAGAGATGCAATCTACCCCCCTTGCACTTATGAAATTCTATAATATGGCAGCAACATCTTTTATACTTGAGGTTGCTCTTCAATCATGTGGACATCAGGGTGAAGTCACACCTTTTCTCCAATTCATATGAAAAACCTTAGACTCATCCATTGTACAGATCTCTTGCCACATAGATGCTTTCCATTCAAACAATGCCCTTCTGATTATAACAAAATGCATCTTCTTAATGTCATAACACTCAAACTAATCTGATGGAATCAGTCGGGCCCCAAAGCGGGTCCGGCTAAAAAAAATTTTGTTTTCGATCAACTGATATGGTAAACTGATCTACTGAGATCTTTGAATTGATCAAAATCAAATTTGATCAATAATTTGTGATTAGAAACTCATTTTATGCTTTTTTGCAACTCGTCAACCTCATGCCAGGAGGTCTATTGACTGCCCGTAAAAACTGACCCGAACACCTGACCAGGCTCTGAAACTGAACACACTGGTTCTTTGCTCTGCACTCTTGTACCCTGTCAAATCTCATCTCATGATGAATCCAAGATCAAAAGATATTCACCGTCAAAGTTGCCTCTCAGATTTACCTACAAGTAAACACGTTAGAAAACAACAAACTGGGTTCGGATTTGGCCTTGAAAAATGGGCAAATGAGCACATGGGGAAACGAAAATTGAGACATTAGTTCTGTATCATGAGGACATTACGGATCTACGATTTAAACTCATGACAAATAACTGGGCGCAAATGGCAGATGTTCAAAGTAGGCTACTCAGAATTTTGCAATTGGACATGCTGATAGAAAGCATTTTTTGTGAATGGAATTGACCTGGAAAAGCATGCATATGGATTCGTCAAGTTCTAAAAACTGGCACACTTGTAGTATTTTTAGTGGACAATATAGGGG
Organism: Cupressus sempervirens; assembly: GCA_028749045.1. Classification (NCBI taxonomy): domain Eukaryota; kingdom Viridiplantae; phylum Streptophyta; class Pinopsida; order Cupressales; family Cupressaceae; genus Cupressus; species Cupressus sempervirens. The sequence goes on along the minus strand of CM053784.1, from coordinate 618,413,789 downwards.
AACAAACTGTTCAATCTTTCCAATCACAGATTTAAAGTTATAATGTCACGAATAGGGGTACTAATAAATCTGCAAGTGCTGACACCAGTAAAAAGTCATAAATTGTGTTTGGAATCGTATTTGAAAACTGATCAAATCGATTTTTCAGGACTTAAAAATTGAAACATAAGAAGTCTCTGATGTCTACCATGCAACGCAAAAGGAAATTTAGCATTTTAGTCAACTGGGTCAAAGTTATAGCACGTCAAACAAGGCTTCCTAGAATTAGGTGCAAAGTGCAAAAGCATGAAAACAGTAACTGACCAACTTCGAGGGATTCAAAACCTAGTCAAACGAACTCGAAACTACTCAAAATCTGAAATGTAGGTTCTTGGGTATGGACACTAGATAATCTCAAAGTGGCAAGTCATGACACATTTCTGGGTGCAAGATATTCAATGGCAAACACAGCCTCATGTCGCTATTTGACACTAGGGCAAATTGCAAATTTGACAAATGCTTGAAATAGGACTTTGTCAAATGACTCAGAAACTCAATTTAACTTCACGAAATGCTTAGGCATGCTGAATGAAAGGTGCTAGAAGCATTAAACACCTTAGGGGTCTCAAATGGACAGCTGGGTACAACCAGGCACATATGCATTTTAAAAGAGTTTAAGGGCTTGATTTTCTCAGTAGTGCTGAAAATTGACCATGCAATTTTTAGCACCAACAGGTTCCCCATGCACATGTGAAGGCCATTTTCTCTTGGTCTTCTGGCGCAATTTTTATGTGATTGTATCTAGAAAAACCATCCATAAGTGAGTACATCTCATAGCCAGTCATCATGTCTATGATCATATCAATATTAGGGAGCGGAAAGTCATCTTTAGGACATGCCAAGTTAAGATCACGAAAGTCTGTACAAACTCTAATCGATTTATCATGCTTGGAAACAGGAACAATATTGGATATCCATTCAGCATAATCAATTGTACGGATGAAACCAGCCTTCAGAAGTTTCTCCAATTCGACTTTGACAAGCAATGCAACATGAGGGTGCATTTTTTGAAGCTTTTGTTTAACCAGTTTGATGTCTGGTGCTATGGACAATTGATGCATGATAAGATTAGGATCCAATCCTGGCATGTCAGAATATGTCCAAGAAAAATTTATTTTCTTTTTCTTGAAAAAGGTAATGAATTGTTCCTTCTCTTCAGGTGACAGTGACTGCGCCAAATGTATCACATGAGGATGTTCTTCTATGCCCAGGTTAATTGGCTGCATTGACTCTATTAACACTGATGATCTCTCTTGAAAGTGACTGGAAAGGACATCAAATATCTCATTCGCGGGCACCTCAGAGAGGTTTTCACCCTTGGATACATCTTTTGTTTTTACTTTTTTGGGATCCAACACTACCACAATGTGGTTTTCACCATCGGATCTCTTGCATTTTTTCCTATTAATTGTGTGACTGAGATATTTGATGTCAGCCTCAGTCATGTTGATACTCTGCTCATTGGTGGAAGACGTTACAGGTTTGATAGCATTTAGGAAATAGGCAAGAGAATAGTCATTCTGGAACGTGGGGACTTTGTTAGATGCATTGGGGTTCCAGTCTATAAGCTCGGGATGTGCGAGTGAGAGTAGTGGCTAGTTTAATTGCATTCATAGTATAGTCATTAAGTGCATGGACCAGCAATTCGAGACCTACGGCGACCTCATCCACAGGTGTATTCAAATGCCTCAGAATACTAATGTTAGGAATTGATGACTCTAGGACACTAGTTGGATCAGACCCCTGTGACCTAACCCTAGACGTTTCACCCACTTCGATTCAATTTTCATAGACATGTACTTGGTCAATGTCTTTATCAGTAGTTGCTTTTGAAAGATTGTCAAACTCATATTCATGAGAATCGGTGCTACATGGTGAGAGACTATAGAACTCCCCAACAGTGATAGGGACATACTCTCCTTCAGCCTCTGGATTCTTACACAAATACTCAATATGGCATGATTGACTAGATTCTCCCTTTTCTGAATGATATTTGAGTTGCTCAGTATTTTCCTTAGAAGAATCACTTGTATCATCCACGGTGCTAACACGTGGCACAAAGTCATTTGGCTCAGCAAAGAATTAGTGAGATCATAAGGAATAGGATGAGAGTAGGAATCCTCATCATCTAATTCTTCGTCTTGAGTATCTGACTCGGCCTGTGACTCATTTTTAGATGAACTCTCAGGTTTGGGGATGAATTGATTTGATCCTAGATGGAAAGGGACCTTCTTAAACCTTAGGCCAGTTGTATCACTGTTGCTTCGAGGTTTTTCTTTGATAGGATCAACTAGGCCATTGTTATTGCACCCAATAGGGTCAGTTCCCTTGTAACCAAAATGCTTCATAAGCCTAAGGCCAGGTCCATATTTATTAGGAGTGATTTCTCGAGCTTGTTCTGTTAGGTCCACTGGAGCCTCTTCTTTGTAAAGCCATGTAGCAATGGCTCTATTTTCACTTTCATCTTCTAAGGGAACTGTAGCCTTAATGAAAGCACCATTATACTTGGTCTAAGGTGTTAGCACAAACAGCTTCTTTGCCTTTGAGGGTCTCCCAAAATGTCGAGGGGAGTCTGGGAGAGATGTTAATGATAGCACTGGTTCAATTTGGTACTCTCCCATACTACTTTCTTTCAATTTGAATGACTACTCAATTTGTTTCAGCTTATTATCGTGACAATCGATAGACTCACGGTTAGTAGGGATGGAAGTTTCAGCAGCTTTGAGCATATTGTAGGTGTAGCTAGTAGTGGCAGGAATAGTGACTTCGAAACCATGAAATGGGAATTTGATGCATTGGTGGTATGTGGATGGTACAGCATGCATCTCATGTATCCATGGTCATCCCAACAGAATGTTGTAGGCTAAGGGAATGTCAAGCACCTAATAGGTGATATCCCTTTCGACAGGACCAACATGAATTGGTAAAACCACAAGACCTAGTGACTTTCATTCCACTTCATCATATGCTTTAATAGTGATCTTTCATCGAGGATCAATAGAGTCCTCAGAATAATCCAATTGTCTAAGTAGAGTAGAAGAGACAATATTTAGGCTAGTGCCATTGTCAATAAGTACCCGACGAACACATGTCTACTGGATCATAACCTCAATATGTAGAGGCTGATTGTGTGGGTGATTCAATGAGTTGTCATCCTCCTCGAAGAAGGTCATAAGATAAGGTGAGGTCAGGTGACCTACCATGGATTGAAATCGCTCAAGATCAAGATCTTGAGGGATGTTTTCCTCAGTGAGGGCTTTGTCTGGAATTTTCCTGTGAGCAGGTGAGATTTTAAGTAGCTCAAAGATGGAAATTTGAGCATTAGTTCGTTTCAACTGATCGAGAACACTATAACTAGTTACAGTCAAGTTCGTTGTGTGTTTTGCACCTTTACCGAATGGACCGGCTAGGGCTTTATCTTTATGTTGTTTAAGATTTGAAGTAGGAGGTGCAGGGCCTTTGAGCACCAACTTCGCATGAGAGCGAGTAACAGTGTTAGCATAGTGTTGCAAAGACACATTATCCATCTTATTGGAAGTAGGGCCTCTCAAGACAAATGGTGTCTTGGGTTTGTCATTATCTTGCTTTCCCTTTATGGTAATAACGTCGTAGTATTCAAAATCTACAGGTTCAACCATGTGAATGACATTGTCATCATTGGAATATGTATAGTTGACCTTATTGTAAGGTTCTGGTTTCAAAGTCACTCCTTTTTCATAAGCTGGGAAAGGCTCTTTGAATGCCTTGTGGTCTAAGTTTTTGTTATGTCCATCTACCACAAGATCACCAGCATCAATCATGTCTTGTACTTTATGATGCAAATTTATACAATTGCTGGTTTTGTGTCCCTTGTTTTGCTGATACTCACAAAATGAGGTCTCATTCCACCATGGTGGATGTGGTTGTGGATCATAGGGACGAGGGTTATCCATTGGTGAGATAATCTTGTGTTGTAGCAATGTTTTGTAAACCACATCCAAAAGTTCACCCAAAGGTGTATACTCTCGCTTGGGTTGTGTTGTCCATGAGTTTCTCGATTTGTTCCTAGATGCCTTATTGTCAGGGGGAGTCTTCTCAGCATTTTTGGCCACTTTGAGGCAGTCTGTGAGATTAAATGTCATTTTAGCAGGTTTGGGTGTGACATTGTCAACAACCCCATCATGTACAATTTCTCGGTTCTTGTTGACATGTTTGGTTTTATCCTTGTTAGAAGTGGAACCTTGTTTTGTGTCTCTCTGAAGAGTGAGCTCACCTTTCTTGACCATAAATTCTTTGATACGGATAGCCTATGTAATCATGTCTTCAAAGGTACGTGGACCTTGTAGTTGGACTCTATACCCGAAATCAGGTAAGAGGTTATCAGTGAAAATGTCAAGCTTCTTTGTTTCGTAGATTTTATGGGAATACTTAGTGTATAGTTGTCTCCACCATTAGAGGAAAGTGAGAAAAGGCTCACCAACCTTCTACTTAAGGTTGCATAGATCTCAAATATTGACAGGGTGTTTAATATTATGAGAATATTGCTGATCAAATGAATTGGCAATTTCATCAAACGTCTTGATACTAGGAGGTAAATGTGAGAACCACTCCAAAGACTGACTACCTAGGCTTCTAGGGAATAACCACATGAGGTACGTTTGGTTGTGTATAAACTCCATAGACAAAGCAATAAATTCCTGCAAGTGATCTTGGGGATCAGTAGTACCAAAGTACTTGTCATATTTGGGTAGTTCTACGCCTCGTGGGAAAGGCATCATGTTTATACTTTTGTCAAATGGAAATGAACAAAGAGCGTCCAATGTGTATGTCTTTGTGGGTTTCTCCTTCTCATGCATCATCTAAGCCAACTGGTCTTGCATAATTTTAAATTTTTTTTGGTGTTTGGAGGTCTCAGTTTCCTCTTCAATTTTGACAATGGTTTCTACATTGAAATGAGAAGGTAACTTTTCTCCCTCTTGGGAAAGTATGAGAAAGTATTTTTCTTTCTCTTCGTTGATTAGGATTCCCATGACCTTCTGAAAGTTTTTGTCTCTTTGAAATTTTGCTATGTGTTCAGGGAGGATTTCCACCTCTTCTTGTTCCTCATCAGTTTCATATTCTTTCTCTTTCTCTTTGTCATCCCTAGGTGGTTCTTGATATCGACTATGACTACCATGTTCAGGTTCATGATTAGTCATTATAGGAATGTGTTCAGTTTCAGTATTTTGTGTTTCAAAAGTTTCTCTAGAGAAGGGATCATACATTGTGTTTGGGAATGCAGGACCTCTACCTGTCTCAGTATCCTCTTGGTAAAAAGGATTCCTAATTTGTTGCAAATTGGAAAATGTTTGTTGAACTCGAGATGACCTAGTAGGTGAGGAAGACCGTGAAGATGCCTCACTAGCCAAACTGGATACAGATTGCGTAATGAAAGGTAAGCAACCTCTACCATGATTATGACCCCTAGCATGACCATGTCTAAGGTTATCAAGATAAAACACGTTGCCGCTTCTAGTTGTGATAGTCATAGGCAAGGAAAAGAAGCTAGAACTTGGACAAGGACTACACTAAGATTGAGTCTCAAAAAGGACAAGATAATAGTAAGAATGTTGTTCACTAAGGCACAAATGGTTGTATTTAAAGGCTAAAACAGCCAGAGATTATGACCAATGTGACACAAAGTATGACAAGCATTAAGACAAAGACCAAACAAATTACTTATGAGACAAGACTAGTCAAGGTGTAAGACACAAGTCTTCAGTTAAGCAAAGTGTCACTATTTTAGGACTGTTTGCAAACAAAGAGTGGTAAACGGACGCACAAGAGGACAACGTGTAGGCTGCAAATAGCTAAAACAAACCCAAATTGGCAATGCTGACACAAGATCTCACGCGAAAAACCTTTACGGGTTGCACGAAGAAGTTTTACAGGCCACATGAAGAAGTTTTCGTCTTGCGCAAAGGTCAATGATAGTAGTTTAATTTCGTGCAAAGAAGTTCACAGGGCTGCATGAAGAGTCATAACAGAAATTTAATTTCATGTGAGAAGAAAATGATTTTGCACGAGGACCAGATGTTTTTGCACAAGACCAAAATGATTTCGCGTAAGAAAGCAAACCAATTTTACAACAGCAACTGATTTTGACAAAAAAAATTTGATCGTTTCAATAACCAAGCAGATAAACAGGCACATAGAATAGCAAGCAGGTGATTTCAAGCACGTCTAAAAACAATGAGCAAGGGTAAAAGCAACCTTGTGCATGAACAATCAAGTGATTTAGTTTATACTAATCCCTAAGAGAGCTATTTGTGTATGTTTTCAAAGAGTTTTGCAATCGTTGCACACATTCCTAGAAAATGAATAGTTTGGCCTCTCTAAAGTTTTTAGTAATGTTTTGACTCTGTAACTTTTATGACTCGCAAGGGTGACCTCCAATCCCGGTACACCAAAGTTTTAACACAGTCTGAGAACTTAATCTTCAAGAGCTGCTGGGGAGATCTGACAACCCACAATGAACCACACCCATGGAGATTTCTTCCACAAGGACATTTATATAGTAGTTGTCACTACCATGTCAAAAATGGCTATTACTGCTCGAGGTTCTGTCAACACAGTTTTCCCTATAGAGGGATTGTCCACTATGGTTAACCCTCTCTAAAGGTGACCGACTCAAAATAGTGTACCACAAGGGGACTTAGCTTCCAAATTCAAGGTCTTGACACCTTTTCACTTTTAGCCTAATCAAAGCAAGCAGATTAATCCGACATGCTAAACTAAGATTATCTCTTAAAGATCTATGATATCAACTCCCAGTGATCTATCAACCTCTCTGGAGAAAGGATGTCTCAATCAACAAGTTGAAGATTCATCTATCTGCGAGATGCTCAAAGTATCCTCCCCACCTACAAGGAATCCATCTTAGAGAGGAGTTTCACTAGGAACCCACTCTCTCAAGATTCATGAATAGTGTTCATGGGGGTCTGATTACTATATGTGTACAGATATTAATTCTTAAAAGCAAATCTATCCAAAAGTAGTCAAAGAGCACAAGGTGGTAGACTTAACGCTTTAACTAATGTGAGGTGAGTCCAAAGATGTGAAACATTTAACCCCTCACACAAGCCAAAACGAGTGCACAACTCAGAAACTAGTGAGTTCTAGAAAGCACAAAAGGGTTTCCTTGTGGAGCATTTAACACTTCTTTCTTGTAGACCCCTCCCCTTTAACGTGGTGCTCATCTTGCAACCATAGGGTGAAACAAGGGGCCGGCAGATTTAGCGAGTCTAATAACCCAAGATAGCTAATTAGATCTATCACTAATAACTAAGCCAACTAGATGAAACTAATAGAGATCACAACCTAGTATCAAATTATGCATGTGTTGTAAAATGAGAACATGGAAGTAAATACACACAAGCTTGATAGAAGAGATGTTCATTTTAGCTCCAAATGAAGGGTTATCAGTCAAAGAGAATTACCTGGTAATCCTCGCAATGCGCTTAGTATACGTTTTACCTATTTTTAGTAACTTTATCATGCTTTTCCAACTGTCTCGCAAACCACTATTATGTCGTTCCAAAAAATTAGAAAACACAGAAAAACTAGAAACCGTGAGCAGTTAGCAGAAAAATATGAAAATCAATGCAAAAATAGCCTCTATCAACAGAGTCTCACGTGAAATTCCTAATAGTCTACGCGAAGAAGTTTTAGGACCCACAAAAAATTATATTCAGCCCATGCGAAGAAATAGGTGTCACGCGAAGTTTCGCGCACTCAGGGGATTTCTCGTACGATACATAAAGAATCTTCATGCGAAGATTCTGGATCCTCGCACAAAAATGAACAGTTTCGCACAAATATTTCTAAATCTGTACAGAACAGTACGGACAGAGAACAAAAAATTATTTTTAAAATGCAGAAAGAGGCCAGAAAAATTGATTTTCCCTACCCCACAGTCGGCGTCAAAAATGTATGCGTGAATATGCGGCCTATGCTAATACACACACTTCAACACGGTCATTATTTGTAGATTCATCTCGGAATGAATATTGGATTGTTCATCCCAAAATCAGTCGACAAGATGACTTGTTGCCTTCTATCTAAAGGGAATTGGTTGTTAGATATCCTCAGATTTGAGGTGTTAAGCAACCAGACCCTCTACGAATGAAGGATTTGAAAGAAAATGTGACTAATCTATATGAGAATGCAGATTAATCTAGAATGGACTATGCATGGTTAATCTAAGAACATGTAAAAGAAAGCTATGCTAAAATGTATGCATATTATGCTAAATGAGATTAAACTAGAAAATGAATATCTTATGAAAGTAAGCAGCTCAAATGAATGCACAATCCAGCAGCAATTCAATGCAAATTCTCATTCAACCTCCTTCAAAATGAAGAGATGAGGGTCTCTTAAATAGACTTTCCTGGAATCCATCAACGGTTGAGATCAATTTCAATCAACGGTCAAGATTAAAGGTGAAGTTCAGTCATAAAGGAAGATTACCAAATTAAAGAGAGTTATTTGATTTAATTTGAGTAGAATAAGGAGTTAACTGATTTAATTTGAGTAGAATAAGGAGTTAACTGATTTAATTCCTTTTTGATCAATAGTGAACTAGAAATTTCCCTTTTTGAATTGAAGAGAGATTTTAGTGAGATATTTAATTTAATAAAATGAGATATGCTTTCATAATTACCTTTTTTATTTAATTAAATAATCCTTTAATTAATTAGAGACACTTTTCTTATTTAATTAAATAACTTCATTTAATTAATTAGGAATGAATTCCCATTTAATTAAATAACATTGTTTAATTAATTAGAAGTAAGTTCTCCATTTAATTAAATAAATTTGTTTAATTAATTAAAATAGGCACATTTATTAAATTAAATAAATTTAATTCCATAATACATTAGCCTTAAGATATAATTTAATTTAATTAAAGTATAAATACTTAGTAATTAAATTAAATATTAATCAATAGGTTTAATGTTACTAATATGAGTAAATACTATAGGAATTAAATAATAAGCATGATGAATGCAGATTAGGGTTTTTTGCATCTGACAATTAAGTCAAGTAGCGAGTAGCCGAATAAGAATTTGCCTAATGGAATAGGACTTTAGGATTGATCAGAAATAGACCAGAATTGGTTGAGATGGCAATGAGCCAATTTTGGGGTATTACAATCGGTTGCCCTTATATACAGGCACCCTATATGATGTACTCATCTAATATCCAATTATCTGATATCCATTATCATTTGATCACTATTTGTCTCTTTTGTGCTATATATTGAGCTTCTTGATCTTGGCATCATTTTTCCCCAATGAAAATTCTTACATGGTATTAGAGCTATACCAAATTCTTACATGGTATCAGAGCCATAGGAGTTTCATTGTATAGCCATTGGAGAGGATTTTTTGCAAGTCAAGATTGGAGCTTGTTGGTGCAAATTAGATATTGGTATCACATTCAGAAGGTCAAAAAACCCCCAATTTGACTTTTGTTTTATCAAAATTGGACATCTGAGGTGAAATCTAGAGTCATTTGATTTTTGGAGGTGCGACGGCGATGATTTGGGAAAAATAATTACAGAGTTGATTTTCAAACAACAATGTCTCCCTCATATGGACTCCTTCTTTCAAGCAAATTTTTTTTGTTTTGGGGTAGAATTTCATGATCTACACATTGTTGTAAGTTGTTTGAGATCTCTATTCCTAAAATTTTCTAAAAATTGTCAATCCCAATTTTTACAACTTTAGAGGTTTCATTCAATCTCATTTGGACACATATTCAAGTGCTATTTTTTTGAAACTGCATGATTTTTTGTCTACTTTCTAGATTTGGTATCAATTTGGAGTAATTTTGAGTAGACATAGTACTTTCAAATTTTGGTCTCATTTTGGCCTATTGGCACTTGTGATTAATTAGATCCTTGATATTTCTTGTGTCTTATCTTGTTGAGTCTGATATAGCTTCATATTTGTTATTGTAACCATCAAAATCAAAAGTCCACTTACGCCCTAAATTGGCAAGTGGCCACTGTAATCGCACTAAATATAAAGTGCCAAATCATGTATTAGTGGGGGTTTCATTGATTTTTTTTGCATTTGGGGGGTGTATACATTATTTGATCTCATGGAGTCATGTCAAAAGTGTTACTTTGGTTTAAGATTCAAATTGACAAAAAGGGACTATAAAAAATGGAGTGCTTTGATGATTGATTTTCTAAGAGAACATTAGGAAGTGTTCCCTTATCTATATTTAAAGATATTTCCACCTAATACTAATTGGGGACATCTTTCTCTTCTTCTTTACTTTATGTATAACTGTATGAGTAAGGAATCTTTTTCTCCTCTTAGTAAGGCAAGTAGTCCTCATGATGTTTATATGTATCTTTGGGAAGCATATGGAGATCCATGAGTCCCTCCATTACCAGAGGACATTCTACCTCCAGTCACTCCAGTTATGGTACCTACAACTACAGTTGAGATCATGCCTCCTGATGCTCCTATTGCTTTTACTGATCCAATTTTAGCCACAAATGCTCTTGATTCAGTGCAGCAGGAAACACCATGTCTTCCTATTTTAGCTTCATGGGATGACTTTCTTCTAGACATTCTAGTGTTTTTTGTGGAGTCTTACATTGAAGATGTGGGAGACATTATTGATGACATCCATATTCTCTTTGTTGAGGAGAATTATTCTTCACTTGTTGTGAGGGAATGTTCTAACCCTCAACCACTTGATCTTTCTTTTGAGACTAACATGATTATGGACACTTCTTTTTAGCAATTGGAAGAGGACTCTTTTACTTCAAAGGAGGCATATTAGTCTTTAGAGATTGTATTCTAGTTTCCTCAGACATCATATCTTTTGAGGATTCTTCCTACTATTTGGGGAGCATTCTCTACTGCACCTATGGCACCACTTCTTCCTACAAGGAAGAACATCATTCAGTTTTCATGATGTAGCTTCTCTAGTCATCAAGGAGCTTCTTTCATGGGTATGTATTCATCATTAAGGGGAGGCTACATTACTTCTCTTCCCATATCTTCCTATAAGGATGATTCCTTGTCTTTGGAGTTTGATTCACTTTCATACATGGACATGTTACCTTGTTTGCCACCTTCTTTTGGGCATCCACTAGATTGGCTTGTGGCATCTACATTCATCAAGGACTTGTCAACATATGAGTAGACTTTAGAGGCAACATCCATAGCATAATATATATGGATTCCTCATCCATCTTCTTATACACGATGGGAAGTATACGTGCACCTATACTTGGTGTATCTTCTTCCTAAAGGGAGAAATGTCATTTGTAGGCATTGGATACTTTTTTGTCTTCGTGACATCCTTGCAGGAGATTTTTCAATATGGGGGGATACCACCATGTATTTTTTCTTATGGGGGATATATGCATGTACATGCATGATGTATGTCATATTAGGGGGGTCTTGATTACTCCATCCTTGCATACATCTTGTATTTCTTCATCTCTCTTTTTGGAGGAGGTTTTTCCCATGTGGTTTTCCCTCTTTCTCCATTTTTAGAGAGATTACATTACACGTAGAGCATTGTATTTGTACATGGGTACCTAACATGGCCTAGTAGTCGGGACCCACATTGTATCTTGCATTTAGCTTTCTGAGCTTAAGTGCATTCCACTAAGGTGTACTTAAGGGGGGGTGTTAGTGTAAATAATTAATTATTATTACACTTTACTTAAGTTTACTTATGAATATGCATAGTCATATGAGTCATTTTGGTGACAACACAAGAGTTAGCAACTTATTAGAGCACATGGTGTCTACAACATCTCTTTATGAGATACACCTATGTAAACTTATCCTCTCATCTCGCACAAACTCCTATGCTTAATGGAGGATAATCCACCTTTGGTGGACATGTGCTGAGTTGTAATTATTATCTCTTGTGTGACTTCTAGATATATCAGTTGTCCTTATATACAGGTACCCTCTATGATGTACTCATCTGATATCCATTATCATTTTATCACTATTTGTCTCTCTTTTGCTATCTACTGAGTTTCTTGATCTTGGTATCATTTTGCCCCAAGAAAAATTCTTACATGGTATCAGAGCTATACCAAATTCTTAAAAGAAGGCTTCAAATCCATCCAAACTTAGAGATTTATCTAGGTTAAGATTAAAGAGGGTGATTTTTATTTCTTTTAATAAGTTCTTTTTGTTAAGAAATTTATTTTCTTCTTTTGTTATTAATTTAGGAATAGAATTTTTCATTAAATTTTGAGCTAGAAGATTAGAATATTCATAATTGTTGAAAATGTCTTTAACAATATTGCACAAAACTATCTTCTATTTGATTTGGATTTTCCATTATATTTTAGTCATTATCCTTTTTTTTTGGTATACTATTAATGTTTCTATTATTTAGGGTATTGTTGTGAAAATTTGTTGTGTTTCAATCTCCTTTTGATAGCCAATCTCTCAAGATTTTTGTTTCAAAAATAATTCATCTTTTGCTAATATATTTTCTTGTTTCACTGGTAGTTATTTTTCTTTTGAATACTTTTCATTGTCCATTCCACTTTTTTATCACATCTTCATTTATCTTTTTTAATTCATCTTTATTCTCTAGTTTATCTTTAAATATATTGGTGAAGTGATTTTTGTTCCACTTTAATATGTTTTCCTTTAAATCTTTAGTTTAGATACAAAAATATATATCTTCTATCCTTCATATTTTCCTTCTTGCCACCATTGTTTAATTTTATTCATTTAATTATCATCTAGAAACCAAATTTTTTCACATTTGAAGGGATTTCTTGGGGGTTTTTGTTAGTCTAGTAATTCTAGTCAGACTAGAAATTGAAATGATCCAACATTAGGTAGGACTGAAGATTGAATTGTACAATTGAAGGTACTTAGATCTCCTTTGAATACAAATCTATCTAGCATTTCCTCTATGTGACTGTGACCTTCTATTATTCCACGTGTATAACCCATTAGTTGTTGGGATATCTATTAAATTATTACCTGCAAACCATTCTCTAAAAATTTTCATCACCTATATTATAATTTGTGATCCTCCATACTTTTCATCTAAGTTCAAAAGAGCATTAAAATCCCCCCTCCCCCCACACAAAAATTTTATGTAGGATTTTTTTCCATAAAATTATTGATTTTATTCCATAATGCCTTCTTATCTATTTTTGGGGGTTGACCATATAAATTTACAATTGTGAATTGAATATCACTTCTAAAAATTTAAATTCTCCCTCCCATACAGTTGTTATTTGATACCGTCCTACTGAGATTTATCTTTCTAGGATTCCAAATAATGGAAATACCTCATGAGGCTCCTATAGCTTCTATTATATTAGTTTTCCATTGGCCAAGTCTTTTACTTAGATTATCTCCTTCTTCTTTATTAAGCTTAGTCCCTTGTATTATATTAATTTTGGATTCAAAGAGGGTTAAGTTACACTTTAACAAGTAATTCATGTTAGGGTCATTTAATCCCCTAATATTCTGTGTAGTTATCATCATTACTCTATGGGAAGGCTCTTCCCCTTCCCAACTTTAAGTACATCTTGAATTTTTCGTTGATTCCCTTCTTTTCCTGATGTAGTTATGAGTTCAACTAATGATGTTCTCTCTCATTTTTTGATTTGTTTTCCAAAATTCAGAATCTATGAGCATTCCATGGTTATGACTAAGTCCAATTTATCAATATTTTCATTTGCATTTTTACTACTATTTGTAATTGATTTTCCTACTATATCTTCTCTTTCTTCTCTTAGTTCTTGAATTATTTGATCACTAATTCTTTGTTACTTCCATTTATTCCTTATGCTTTTATTCCCCGAATTGAATTTGGAACTGTCTCGCTCTACTTATTATAGTTTTTATTTCTATAAGTATTTGTACCAACTTTTGTCCATGTTTTTCAATATTTCCTTAGATACTTATCTATGTTACCTTATCCCTAAATGGATTATTCCTTCCTATCAGAGTTTTCCAAAACTTGTAGGATTTTTTTTAATACCTTTGATCTCTTCCTCATGCCATTAGTAATGATCTCTTCTAAAAACTTTCTAAGATTGGTGTCATCTTGAGGTGTTCTACATCATTCAAGTTGGGAGTCTCTATTGGTATTTCATTATGAGAAACTTCTTCTTCTTTATCCTTATTGATATACCCTGTCAAACCAATATTTTCTTCTACTAGTTTATCCTCCTTGTATGTCTTGTTTTGTTCCAATATTTATCCACTTTGATGTTTAGTTATCTTATACGTTTGAGTTTTCATTTCTGGGATATAAATTATTTCCTGTTATTTGATTCATCATGGTTATTTTCATGATTCTCATTTAGTCTTTCCTCTGAGTTTAAAGGATGGTTTGGATCAATACTTGCTTCCCTATCTTTTGTGTTTGGGAACTAATATTATCTATTTCATCTTTATTACTTTGTTCAAAACTACTATCCGTTGTCTAAATTTGACTGAGTGTGTGGAAGTGCTCTTTGTGGGCTTTATCCCATAATATTAGTTGATCACTAATATCATTATGGATAAGCATTGTCTTGTGCATCAGCTTGATGTAAAAGATCATATTTGCTCTAATATCTTCTATAAATAGATTTTGGTGTATACAAATTTCACATTTTTGTAATCTATTGATGTTTTCCTCAATATTATTGCTTTCCACTCTATTCGTAGCATTCTCTTAAGAAGAGTTAATTTTGTCCTCTATTTGTGATGTAACAAGAAAAATAAACACCTTTCATTGCTCTTACACCGCAGTTTCAATCCTCCAAACATTGTATTAAAACCTGATGATTAATGACCATCTTTTCTCATTGATAAGACCAAGCCATATTCAGCACACACATTGAGCATTATCATAAATGATTCAGCTTCCTTTCACCCCACTTTGCCTATCATGGGTAACACATTATATTCATTTGTAAACCCGAGCTCCTACTGTCTATTTGAAAGCCCGAGTTCCTCCTCTATATTATCATGTTCATACAATGTCTAATTGGGTTGTACTCCTGAATCTCTCTCTTTGCATATCGGGTCACTTCCCAAACTAACATGCCAAGCTTCAACCTCTTCTACCCGATTCCATTTTACTAACAGGTATGCTATTGTCTACATACATATCGGGCTGCACTTAGCACAAAAATGAGCCCTTTCTATCAGGTTTCAGCATTGGCATCTTATTATGCCACCTTTCTTCACAAAACTGAACACTATGTGACTATCGGGTTTGTTACTGTCCAAAGAACCCGAGCATTATCATTTATCATCGAGTCTGTTGGCCATTCATGGCCGCCACCTTTTTCACTCATTGTTAACCATACAACCGATCCATCTTACCACCATTCTCATAATCCAAATAACATCATCGAAGATAATGACTGTAAGATATCATGGAGCCTAATTCTTTATCTGATGAACTCTTCCTTAAATACAAACAAAACTGACTTGCATGGAACATAGACGAGAAAAGAGAGAACAAAAATTACAATCTTAAATTTATTAAAGCCAAAACTTGAAATACATAGAAACATAATTGATATGCGTGGCTCTCTGGCCTTCAGCTAGAGAGCCGACTCCTTTCTACACTTCTTTTCGCTCTCTTCTTAATTTCTTCCCAGAGTCTCTCCACACTTTTTTTCCACCTTTCTATTCGGTTCCATTCTCTTTTAAAGAGATGCTTTTAGTTACATACTGATGGTTATTAAAACCATCTTTCCACTTTTTAAGCCCTATGTTTCCCACGTTGCCTCCTCATGGAGATCGCTTTCCTATTCTAATGGAAATGCTTTTGAAATACATCTTAAATGCTATACATAACCAGTAAAACATATGTCTAACTCATGGTTCCCAGAGATTCAAAGTTTCTCCATTATTACAATATTGAAACTTTTGCCGCGATTCGCCAAGTTCGAGGGGTCACCCATCAATTTGATCCTTTTTTTTGTTTCTCCTGTGATTGGGTGATATCCTTGTTGATGATTATTTTTGCCATATCTTTTTCCACTACTCCATCTTCTATTTCTACTATAGGGTAGAATATTTCACTAGTAATATTCAATTTTTGCATGCATAAATTGTTCTTTTCTGCCCTCTTTAGTGCTAGTATGTTCTAGTGATCTAAGTCGTCAGATAAAGATTTTCTTGTCTAAGGCTTATTCCTTTTGTAGATTAATGGAAAGATATGTTTAAGATTTGAATTCCTATAATTAAACCTTTGGATTGTTGTCCAATTATATTCCATTACGATTATTTCTTGGATGTATCCCTCATATTTTCTAAATTTTATATTATAATGTTATTGGTTTGTGATAATTTTAATACATTTAAAATCTTTTTGCCCTACTTCTAAATTGATTAAAAATTTGATTTAATTGGAATTTAAATAGTTAGATTCTACGCCTATGAATTTACCTATGGAAAAACCTATACATTTTAAGATTTGGAAATGAACTAGTTCTACTAGTAAAGATTTGGTGTAAACCCAAGCTGGAGATCATATTTTATTTACTAAAGACTCACTAAAATTTGGCTCCCATTTGAAGAAATTAAAATTGAAACATTTATAAAAATATAAAGATTCTAAAATAAATTCATTCCTAATAGATTTACTTTTACAATGAACATATACCAAATGCTTGGACATGGTAGAGATACTTACTTGTTCCCTACAAAAGTCTTCCAACCATTTTGCTAGATTAGGTTGACTTGAATATGGACCATTCCAAAATGCAAAAAGCTCCATGTTTTGGCACTCCATCAAGTGGTTTCTCAATGCATTTGTTACTAATGATTAAGATGATATCCTTGCTATTATGACTATTATCGTCAGACCTTGAAAAGTCATAAACCCTTCTAAATTCATGATTATTGTTCGAAGAGTGTACTTGATACCCATCAGCCCTAGATCTCTTAGGATTCTATGATTGGCCTTGATCAGGATTTCAATTGAAAAAAATCATCATGTGTGGTGGTATATATGTCTTAGTAGATGCCTTATTATCTAAATGAATTGGGTGGACTTCAAGATTTAAATGGATGGGTTTATTGATTGATTGTGCCCTTGTATAAACTATGTTTGTTTCACCTAATGGAACCCTGCTAGATTCTTTTAAAAAATTAGGGAGCTGACTATAATTAATCTTAGGTCTAGGTAAGTTGGGAGAAATATTTACACAGTTCTTTCTTCTCGTGATAGTGATCCATTCTTCTTTATTTTTCTTGTTGTTAGAGCCATCACAGTTAGAGCTTTCCTTTTTTCAATCATTTTCCTTGAGTTGGTAGTACTTGTTCTTCCCTTTCTCTTCAAAATTTTGCGCTATTAGAGATATTTGAGAATTGGATGGTTCTTGTCATGCTTTCTTAAAGTATTTAGTCTTTAAAAGTATCCCTAATGTGTCTCAATAGATAGCAGCTTTGAAGAATTGCTTGATTTGAAGATGTTATATGATTCTAGATTTAGGTTGTTAATATTACCATTGCCTATTAGATCAAAGTTTTTGATATTGTTAGAGTAAAGGATTAATTTCATTTCATTTATTAAATTACCTTTATTCCCTACTTAAGATTTCATTTTATGCACATGCATTCCCATTTAATGATTAAATATTAATTATTAAATGTCATTTACCTATTAAGATTTCCCTTTTTAGGTTTTACAATCTCCTTTTATAAGGATTGATCCATTGTACATTTCTCTTATTCTTTTTGTCTAATGATACATTCTTGCACATTTTTAGAGTCAAACCCTTAACTTCTCTTGTTTGTTGCTTCTTTGTGAGAGGTTCTAGCATGCAAGTGTTCAACTAAATCAGTGGTTTTTTCCTCATCAAATACTTCATGATATCAAAGTTGAATCTATCGTACCTTGTTTGAGTTTATTGAAGAAAGTAGGAACAAGGGTTTGTTTGATCAGATATGGTATTTTTCAAGCATCTTTTGTGGAAATAGGGAGTTCTCTAAAATTGAGAGCACTGAGTTCAAATAGACCTCGTAGTTGGATTTAGAGCATGTTAAAACCCTTATTTCCATATAAAACACTTTAGTTTTGGACTCTAGGAAATTTTCAGGCAATTGATTTTTACCTACTAGGGCCATAAGGCCCTTGGCACACAATACGAGGCAAAAAAATTAAAATGGCAATTTTAAAAAAATGATTTTTTTTAATTTATTAACACAACCCGTGTATACAAACACACTGCTAGCATTCCCCAATGGTCTGCATGTGCTTAGCCCCATCGTCTACACCTGGCTCACATGTTGTCGTCACCCAATAGCCACTGCCGCACTAATCAACTCTTATTTTCCTCGCAACTGGTGACATTAAAGCCCAGGGGGCTTAAATTTGAACACTTAAGGGGGTTTAAAATTTTTTACTTTCTTTCTGGAGACCATGTCCACTTTTTTGCAATATCTTGAGCATATAAAGGCATTTTTGGAAAATGAGATACCGTCGGAAAGCTAATCCTAAGAGGGACTTATTGGTGCAGGTTTTATTGGTGATTTTTTATAGAATGGTACATATTTTTACTGTTGAAGTTTGATAATCATTTTTTCATTCTTGGGGGCATAACTTGCTCAATTTTGCTATGTTTTTCGATCCAAAAGAAGTGTCTAAAAGCTCTCTTTGAGATCTTTCCAGATTCTCTACTATTTTCATCAAAAAAATTCAAAGGTAAATATGATACTCAACTGAAGCTACTTTTTTTTATCTTCCCTTTATACACATTCCTTCTATCATTTGGGGTTCAATTTTTAGCATTGTGGGGGGTGCATTTTATTCTTGTTTCTATCATTTATATCAGTAAGCTGGAACTATATCAAAACAAACACCTTCTAAAAAATAGTTGAGAACCCTTCTTGTCTAATTCCTCTAAACCCACATAACTATCACACATGAACAAGTACCATGACACAACTTCTCCATTCAAAAGGTTTGTGGTCTTCTTTCGATGAGACACAACCAATTTTTCAAAATGCCTATCAGACCTTCCATTAAAGGAATAAGATGAATGAGGCCATGGGTTTTATTTCTTTAATCATTTCAGAAAACTTACAATTTCATCTTGATGGGTGTGATACTGCTTGAGAGATGTGGGCCAAGTTCAAGAATTATTTGGTACCATCAACAAGTTCAATAGACTTCCAATTGAGGTAGAACTTACATCACTTGTACCTAGTTTTTTTCACTCCATTGAGGAATTTCTAATGAGATTTAAACAACAAAGATCATTGTTACAAGGTTGTGAGAAAAACAAGACTGATACATAGTGCATCTACCTAATTTTATCAAAGCTTCGAGGAAACTTTCAAATTTTCTCTTCTACCTTTTATTGGGTGGATATCTTTCAACCAATAGTTTTGGGTAAAATCTAGTCATAAAATAGGATGACCAACCACAGCATGTGAGATAGAGTCTCTCCTACCTTAAAGGGAAGGCTCCCCCTTCTCATTGTTCCTTGGATCAACATGACATAAGGAAGAGGATTTTGTAAGGGGTGTTACCGATATTCATTCCTCTTAGATCTCAAGAAAGAATCCACTTACTCGTAGAGTGAGTAATGGGCAAGATGAAATCTCAAACTATAGTTCTATCTAAAGTTGTAAGCAGTAATGCCAATAAACAAACACTAACTTAGAGGCTAGTTGAAAGTGTACCAGTTTGGCTCTAAGTCTTGTTTAGACCTATTCTATGAGAATAACCTCTACCATTGGGGCACAAATACTTTTAGAAGTAGGGAATTCTAACTATATTTTTGAATTTGATATGGTAATACAAGCTACAGTCAAATCTCCTAGTCTATGTACTTATAGAACTGCTCCCAGTCAAAGCTTCAACTTTGATTGCTTCATAAAATACTATTCTCTATTATTGAATGTATAATGATAACATGAATCAAAGATAATAGGAAAAAATTATAGTCAAAGATTCTAATTTTCTCTATCACAATTGCTTCCATTCAAAGCTTCAAATTCAATTGCTTCTTTTATTTACTTTTCTCCCAAATTCATACTACACAATCAAAGTTATGCTTGCAAAAATGTGGCAAAAATTTCTTGCATACAACAAAAGATGATTTTACAATAAGGGGACACTCCTTTATATAGGCAAAGGAGTTGATAAAAAAGAGGAGGAAAAAGTGGGAGCAACTCAACCAACTTTGACCAGGTCTAACTAACAAGAGAAATTATTGGATTACATGTCATTACACATGTAAGTCATGTAACATGTAATTACACGTTTTCATGTAATACATCTTCTTCAACTACAAACATGAATAAAGAAAAAGAATATTTTGAGGCTATTGATTCTAAATAAATCAATCCTATGCATTGTTGGAAAAGGTCTTGTACTTGATGATGTAATTCCGAATGATAATAGGATTGGGAGTTCTTGTACTTTTTCCCACTGCATATTTCTTGGTAATCATGATGTTTCATATTTTTATAGCCTTTGACTCTATTTGATGAATTGTTCTTTATCATTTGAAAACTTAATGTGATCAAGTTTTTTCTTGTTCAAGTTGTCATGAATTCTCCTTTGTAGATCAACAAAAACTAGAGTTTCTGACACTATGAAAATCTTCTCAATGATGTCCAGATGTAAACTTAGAATAATTTTCCATCAACACTTTTAACTCCTCCTTTTTTGAAGCAAAGTTCTTGGTGCATTCCCACACAAACTCAGGTTCGTGGACAACCATTGGAAAAATGGAGACCAAATGAATTACTACTTCTTGAGGATCAAAGCATATCTTCTTGATGGGATATCTCTAATCTTTGAATAATTTCCAACATATCTTGAAGAGTGCATTGCAACATGAAGATGAAAACATCTTCAAATGAGATTAGATCCACAAAAAATCTTTGGATTTGAGCTACAATGATGAATCCATGAGGGATGTTTATTTGAAGCAAGGACTAGATACTTATGAAAGATGTATGATGGCTGGAAATAAATTGGAAAGTATATGTACTTCAATAGAAAGGGCCAAAGTTAGACTTGAAAAGATGGATTGTATGTGGAAAATTATAGGTTTTTGTGGGTATGGCTAAGAATTCAAGTTAGGATGCATATAGATATGTACAAATGGTGACTTTGGTATTTAAAAGAGTGACCTTTACTAAAATCGGGTTCTCAAGATGCAATCATCTATAAAGTGATTTACATGTAATCATGACTTGATACAAACATATAATTAGGTTCAAAGGATGAGATCACAATTTGACTTGCTATGGAAATTATCTCCTACTTATCAATTGATGAACTTAAGGGGCTTTGTAATGAATGGTTCATAAGGCACAACACTTGGTGAAGGTTTTCCAAATGGGGTTGCAAGCTTTGGGTTTAATTAACCATGGAGAAAACTCCATAGTTAAGCACGCTTAGGTTGGAGTAGTACTAGGATGGGTGACCTCCTAGGAAGTCCTGGTGCTTCACCCCTATGAGCATCAGCTAGATCTAATGAGTACTAAATGTTCTATTTATTCTCATGAGAGATGGCTTCATGTTGAATCACTAGTCATGAAACATGGGTCAATGAGTTTGACTCAAAATCACACAGTCAAATCCTAGTAGCAATATCACAATTTGACTTGTTGTGGAAATTATCTCCTACTTATCAATTGATGAGCTTAAGGGGCTTTGTAATTAATGGTTCATAAGGCACAACACTTGGTGAAGCTTTTTCAAATGGGTTTGTAGGCTTTGGGTTAACCATGGAGGAAACTCTGTAGTTAAGCGCGCTCAGGCTGGAGTAGTACTAGGATGGGTGACCTCCTGGAAATTCTCAGTGCTTCACCTCTGTGAGCATCACCTAGATCCAATGAGTGCTAAGTGTTCTATTTATTCTCATGAGAGTTTGGTTCATGGTGAATCACTACTCATGAAACATGGGTCAATGAGTTTGACTCAAAATCACACAGTTAAATCCTGATAGCAATATCACAATTTGACTTGTTATGGAAATTATCTCCTACTTATCAATTGATGAGGTTAAAGGGCTTTGTAATGAATGATTCATAAGGTACAACAGTTGGTGAAGGTTTTACAAATGGGGTTACAATCTTTGACTTTCACCATGGAGGAAACTTCATAGTTAAGTGCACTCAGGCTGGAGTAGTACTGGGATGGGTGACCTCCTAGGAAGTCTTGGTACTTCACCCCTCCGAGCATCATCTAGATCCAATGAGTGCTAAGTGTTCCATTTATTCTCATGAGAGATGGATTCATGTTGAATCACTACTCATGAAACATGGTTCAATGAGTTTGACTCAAAATCACACAGTTAAATCCTAATAGCAATATCACAAATTTTAACTTATTCAAAATAAAGGAAAATCAAAATGCAAATAAGAAAAACACAAAAACAAAAACAAAAGAAAAACATACCTTTGGAAAAAGACCCAAATATGTCAACAACTAAGCTATCTCAACATGAAAATTCAAAATTGGAGTTCGAGGAAAAATGAAAAACATGAAAATGAACCATTTCATCATTTTTAAAGGAAAAATGCACTTTACATGGCATCAAAATCAACAAGTGTGAAGCATAAAGTTAAAACATGGACAAAATCAATAAGATAAAAACAAATTAAATGACAAGGAAAATATCCACTTAGATGATTATTGAGTGCCAAAAAAGAAGAAGAAAGAAACTTTGATGTTGAAAAATTCTCAAAAAAACTTGGATTTCTTCAACCTTGCAAAGAGGAATTCAAATGAGCACCCAATGAGATGTTTTCAATGCACAGTGCTAGAAACGTACCCTAAAATAGCTCTCAACTTCAACATTTTTATTCAATGCAAGAAAAGGATAAAGTTTTGGACAAAAATGTGATTCACATCTGTACTTTCATAAGTTATTTTTGGCATTGGAATGCAAAAACGTGTTTCCAATGACCAAGACATGCATTCAAACTACCAAATAATTCTTCAAATTTCAAAAATGTGAGCTAAGAATGGAAAAATTTTGGCACTTTTTGCCAAAACATGCCCTAGAATGAGATCACAAAAGATTTTTTTTGATGAAAATGCAATGTTGGATGCATGAAAACACCTTCAAATGCTAAAATGACTCTATAGTAAAAGATATAATTGATTTGGTTTGAAGAGATTTGGAGGTTCCAAACAAAAATGGGTTCTTGGGTACATGCATGAAATTTTGCCTCAAATCTTCAAATACGAGTTTGTCAAAGGCAAATACATGCAATATAAAGAAACAATACACCTTTTAGAGGTGATTACATAAATTAAAACATGCATCCAAGGCCAAAACACACCTTTTAGGGGTGATTACATGTATTAAAACATGCAATGGCCTTTGATTACATGTATTAAAACATGCAATGGCCTTTCTTTAGTCAAAACACACCTTTTGGGTGCAAACACATGTTTTAAAGATATATTTTTTGCCCAAAAATGGGTTTAAGAGATGCAATTACATGTCACATTGGCCGAAACACACATTTTGGAGGTAAAGACATGTTTTAGTAACTTGCAATTGCATCCCAAAGGCAAAAACACACCTTTTAGGTGAAAATGCATATGACATTTATATCTCAACTTTTTGATGTCTTTGCATGTTTTTGTTGCAATTACATGCATTCTTCATCAAAATCACACCTTTTAGATGTGTGTTAGCCTTAATTTTGAGTCACCCTATTTTAAACTTTCTCTAGTTCCTTTAAAACCCAAAATCTTACATTAAACAAGCCCTTCTCAGTCTCATGTCTTATAAGTATCATCAGGCTTTGCATATAGAGGTTAATCCTATGTCATCTATCGCAGTTCTCATTTCTTGAACCACTTTGAACCTCTTTGAACTTTAGCTCAAAGTAGTTCAACCAAAATATTTTGACACTAACATTTTTCTATAGGTGAGACCCACTAAGCATACTAGAGATGTTTGTTTGAACCTCTTTGAACCTCAGTTCGAAGCAATTTGAAGTAGTTCCATTACTGAAGGCTCTGCACACAGATGTTAATGATTCCTGAAGGATAATTGGTTCCGAAGAGATTAATTGAGATTTTAGAAATAATGATTAAAGATATTGTCTAATTTGTTTTCATTTAAGATGAAAGATAGGTTGTCATCATGATTAAAGAAGATAAATCTTTCATCTGGGAGTCAGATTATTTGCCAAAAATTTATAATTATTGTAAGGACATCTACAAAAGATGACCATTTAATGAAGTTGTCTTGTCATAGTTTCAAGCATGCAAATTAGGCAGCAATAAAATTGCCATGAATACCTCATTATGAGGTGGTACTTTCACCAGTATGTCCCCTTCCTTTTAAAAGCATAAGTTTCCCATTTAATTGTTTTATCATGTGAAGAGGCTAATTAAAGAAGGAGTAGCAATAAGTGAAGAAAAGAAGTATGGTTTTTTCTTAGTAAATTACAGGTGAGAATACAAGAAATCCCTTGTTCTTTTTTTTGTGTGTGTTTTGAAGAACAAAAGTAGTGTTGGGCTTTTATTTCCTTTGCTTAGAATGAGGTTTGTCCTACATTTCTTCAAAAATATTTCTAGTTTAGAGTGTAAGAGGCCTATCATTTCTGATACTAATTTGGAAGGTATCAAAGTTGAAAAGCTACAAGGAAATTTTCTTAAGAAATTTGATGAAGTTAATGGTTGTTTAGAGATTCTAACAAGTGGTTTAATTGAAGTTGTGGCTTTTCCCCCTGCCCTTTTGAGTCTTGAGCTACTTTAGTTGTGCATTGATCATTATGAAGTAAGAACCAAGAGTATTTTGAATAAGATGTGGAACCATTTTTTTCCATCTCTAAGGAAACTATCTCATCACTGTTGTGTCTACCTAAGTGTACCTTTGCTTCTTTTAGCCCTTTTTAGTCTTTAGTTGAATATCAAGAAGAGCTAGACAAATACCATAACATGTTGGCTAGGAAATGGATAGAAATTAATTATAAAGGTGGCTCAAGACTGCCTAAAATAATTACCAAGTATCATATGATGCCTCATGTTCATGACCTCCTAGTTTTATTGCACCAAGTTAAAGGTTCTGCAAATGTTTTTCTCTTTGAAGATTGGATGTACCATTACATAGAGATCATTCTAAAAGGATAATAGTTGTTAGATCGAGTAGAATTGATAGCTAGTTCATTGAGAAGTCAACTCAAACACTCTAAGGTATCTAGAGAAGATTTCTATATGTCTTCCTATCTAACCTATTGCATTGCATGTGTCAGTAATATTATTTCTCTCCCTTGTGAAACTTGGAATGAAGTTGTAGTTGTCTACCAATATTGTCCCCTGCTCCAAGGGGATAGAGTGTTGGAAGATTTTAGGAAGACATGTGATATTCTGATAGAAAGTGTGCATTTGAACCTTAGAAAAGCACCAATGTTGAGGATATCTTCGGAGGCCCAAAAGTTGATTGAAATTTATGGGAGATATTTCATTCAATTTCCTAAGTTTACATACTTATGAATAAGAGGATTTGAAAAAAAAATTGGTGAAATTGCCTCAGTATGCTTTAGATTGTTTTATCATAGCTGATATTTGTAGACAGTTATATTTTTGATGATTAAGGACAATCTACCTTAGGAGGAGTGGGAATCTATTTTCCCTATTAAGCTTGGTTATTTAACCTATAGCAATATGATCAATGCCTTGATGATTGGAAGAAACTTTCTCAGTTTCAATTTTGAATCCTACCAAGGAAGGAGGAATTTTGATAGCAAAGGGTTCATAGCTAAAGTACTTGGTTTGAAGGGTCAATCACCCATGGTTCCTCATTTAGAAGACCTATGGAAATATTTTAATAATGAGAAAGAAGTGATAAAGAGGGACCATTCAAGATTAACACTTCCACAAATTAATTCTCTCAAATTGAAATTGGAATTGGAAGGGGTAGTTGAGTATGGTTTAGATATTGTTGAACCAAGATGGGAAGAGGCAAGTGAACTAAAACAATTAGAAGTGGATTGGATTCAAGGCGAAGAAGATGATATAAATTTGATAACCAAATATATTCTCACCCATACATATAACTAGTTAACAAGAAGAAGTATGAAATTTGTCAATGAAAAGAAAATTTCAAAGTCCCCAAAAGTGGTTTCTTTCTCTATAACATTAACTTTTGACATCCCAATTTCATCTCATGTTGCAGATAGCACTCCAAATCCCACTAAGCAGAAAAGAATAGCATCTCCTAAAAAAATCATGGCCCCTAGAACCAAGTCCAAGACTAAGTCTAAGGCACTAATGTTGTAGGAGATTCAGAAGGAGAAAATGATGACTCAAGGACAAGGTCTAGGAGACGAGGTCACCTTCTCAGATTTTCAAGATAATGATGTGCAATTAATAGAGGCTCCTACGTCAGACCATCCTAATTTCATGACCCCTCCAAGAGGAAATCAAGGAATGATTGCTGCCCCCACCATTCCATCATGGTTTTATAATTCAGTCAACAAGAAATGAAGCCTTCAACTGGTTTCTATACCAGTGAAAGATGTCATCACCAAATATGCAGCCTATGGTTCTAAAAGCAAATAGATGAAGAGTGATGCACATTTGATCAAGGACCTAGTGACTACAAAGGTAACAGTTGTAATGAACCCTTTTTGGGGGTCATTCATTTAGGTGTGACCCTTTCTATAATTTGTATCCTTTTTGCCATATTTTCTTGATGATTTTGATAATCTTCTATCTGATTATCCTTTCCTAGAGTTTATTCAATATATATATATATATATATATATATATATATATATATTTATATTTATTTATTTATTTATTTATTTATTTATTTATTTATTTATTTATTTATTTATTTATTTTTGTTTTGTTGTGAGAGTCACATCCTTTCATATTATATTAATTTAATAGTTATATTATATAATTATATATTTTTAAGCTTAGTTATATAATAAGATATATTATATTAATAATTATATTACAATTAATATATCAACTATATTTATATTTTATTTTATTAATATAGTATTACTATATTAAAATATATCTTAATGATAATATCATTATTTTTTGTATTAGATTATTATTTAATTTGTATTTTCATATAACCAGTATAATACGATATAATATGATATGATTATAATATAATATTACTTGTAAAATATTATTATTTAATATTAATATTAATATATAATGCTTATTTATTATTTAAGTTATATGTTAAAGTGGGGACATTACAGTCCTCCCCTCTTGAATTTGCTTGCCCTCAAGCAAAATCTTTCATACGCAAGCTTTGCCATAGATATAAAACATATTTGCATACAAAAGGCCTAGAAGGTTTATAAAACATACATCTTTAACGAATGAAAACATGAAGCAGACACAATGCAGACAGATGAAAACATGAAGCATACACGATGCAGACACATCATACATTATTTATTTATTCCTTATAAAATTATTTTTCACAATGAAGTAGAGGAAAGGGAATAATTTATAAAATATACCCATTTACATAATTATTTGGAAGATTTCTTTATATAATAATTTTTCTCTCTCCTTATTACAATCATCTTGAGATGGTAGATTTATAGTGCAAAGGGCGCGTGAAATAGGCTACAAGTGGTTCCCTGGAGGATATCCGTCATGTGCCCGAAATTACTCTACCTCTCCCTCCACCAACTCCCTATCTTAAGAGATCATAATGTGGATGAGAAAATTAATCTAATGAACATAATTATTTGGCACAATAATTTTTCTCTCTCCTTATTATGATCATCTTGAGATGGTAGATTTACAATGCAAAGGGTGCTTGAAACAGGCTACAAGTGGTTCCCTGGAGGATATCTGTCATGTGCCTGAAATTAATCTGCCTCTCCCTCCACCAACTCCCTATCTTAAGAGATCATAATGTGGAGGATAATAGACCCCTATGTACTATCTAATCACATGGTTTTCCCTTCTATCATAATTAGTTAAATTCTTCCTATTTTTGGAATATACACTGCTCTATGGACATGTATTTACTCTTTTGTAATGTCAGGTATAAAACCAATAGTCACTAAACTATGATAGGTCACTAGGCCTCATTTCATATATTTCCATGGTTTTTAATACTTCACTTGGTACTTACTAAGATCTAGTCATACATGATCCCATATTTATGATGCATCGTAGAATTTGTGTAGCTTATTGCAATGTTTCCTTGGTTCTTACTAAGAAATAAATTGTCTAATCAGATAAGCTACATTCATATTAAAATATGTTTAATGATCAAAGACTTTGGATTATCAATTGATGAAATGATGACCATGAAACTATCAGAAGATGAGGATGTAAATTGCTCAAAGGAGTTCTCCTTCAATACAATTATTTTTAAAAATAAAATTTACCTAACAATTCTTATTGCATGATGAAAATAAAATATATTTTTTGTATTTCATTATTTCCATATAAATAAAACAATCTTAAAATGGAAATATACTTACCTCTTTCATCTTTCAACAGCATTTGTCTCACCTCCTTAGGTTAGATTACCACAAGAGTCTTATGGTAAATTCAAAATCATCAAATTTCTAATTATTCAACCTTTCATCATATCACTCACAATTTTAGGGTTTCATGTAAAGCTTTTCCTTCCCTTTGTTGTACGGGGATTGTGGATGTGAGTGGATTGTGTTAGAAGGGAAATCGATTCAAAGATGTCGTGGCTACACCTTTATTCCTATGTATTATCCTTTGATTCCCCTTTCATTTCATCCTCTGCTTTTATTCAAAATCACAACTGGTATTGTTGTGATTGCATGTGGTTGGTATTTCATAAAGTTTAGATATTTGAAGCATTGGATTATCGGGATGATGTTTGGAATGGATTATCTCATCTTTCTATGCCCCTCCAAAACTACTCTAATTCCCTTCATTTTAACTTCACTCGACAACTTCAAGTGATTCTCAACATACTGCAAGAGTGCAAGAGTGTTGTATTTAGTTTCTTTGACACTCCTAGTTTTTGCACTTATAATACTGCATATCAAACTTCTAATATTCACTACTTTTCTATACTTCCCATTCTTGTTAAAAAATCTGTATCTTTCAACACCAATGATGCATGGAATATTGCTTGTTTTGTGTATAATCAATCCAGTACTGTTACTATAGAGATATTTTTGCTGAAGATAATAGAGTTGAAAATGACTTTTCAACTTAGGGAGAACATACTCCTCCTCAGCACTCAACTCCAACATGTCACATTTATTTCCCACGAATAGCAACATCATTTCTACACTAAAATACTACTCATGCCCTGTATGAAATCTTTGTAAAAAACATTGGATTCTTCCTTGTGGTTTTATCACCATTTGAAACAAATACTCATAGTAACTCTAGATTAAACCACTCCCTCAGGCACAATTCACCAACCTAAAATCACTGATTCAGAGTGCAATGACCTCAAAATCAAAAGCTCAAATGGATGGTTCAAGTTTTGCATTAGAATATATAATTCCTCACTAAAATTCACTCCTGGAGCTTCTTTGTGATGACTCCTTTGCAATCTATTCAAATGAAGAACCCCCATTATATCAGCACTGGGTTGTATATTCTTCTGTGTTGCCAATAGTTATATCTTTTCTTCCTTCTATTTTTATTTTGTATGAGATAAAATTTACAAAATGTTAGAAAAGTTGCTCTGATACCATTTGTAATGAACCCTTTTTGGGGGTCATTCATTTAGGTGTGACCCTTTCTGTAATTTGTATCCTTTTTGTCATATTTTCTTGATGATTTTGATAATCTTCTATCTGATTATCCTTTCCTAGAGTTTATTCAATATATTTTTATTTTTATTTTTGTTGTAAGAGTCATATCCTTTCATATTATATTAATTTAATAGCTATATTATATAATTATATATTTTAAAGCTTAGTTATATAATAAGATATATGCCAATAGTAGCATGTTGTGATGGTTAAGTTGTTAAGTTGTTATTCTTTCCATCAAGGTTCAAATCCAATGGGGATGAGGTCCCTCGTTTGTGGCCTCACTGGTTCATAGCTCCAGGTCAAAGTGTTTACCCCTCTTTAAAATATAATATAATAAGATATATTATATTAATAATAATATTACAATTAATATATCAACTATATATTAATATTTTATTTTATTAATATAGTGTTACTATATTAAAAAATAAAGATAATATCATTATTTTTTGTATTAGATTATTACTTAATTTGTATTTTCATATTACCATTATAATATGATATAATATGATATGATTATAATATAATATTACTTGTAAAATATTATTATTTTAATATTAATATTAATATATAATACTTATTTATTATTTAAGTTATATGTTAAAGTGGGGACATTACAATGATAGAGGTGGCTACCTACAAACAAAAAGATGAGTCTGGGGAAATTGACACAAAAGGTTTTTAAGTCACCACTATAGAATTTGGGGCCATCACTAGAGACACTAGTAATCACTTCTTTAATTTTTTTGCAAATCACATGCTAACTCAATCCGAAAGGGATAGCAAAGAAAAGAAAGGACTAAAGGGGATGGTAATCAGTATGGCTACATATATAGACTCTCAATTGAATTTGGGTGCCCTTCTATTGGTTTAGACTCTGTAATATTTTGATCCCAATTCATCATACAGCCAACAATTGGTTAAGAAAATACAAAGGGGCAAATTACTCTCAGATGCAGTGCAAGAATGGGCAGGATCCATAATAAAATAAGGTAGTAAATTTATTCTAGATTTTACTACCATGTACGTAGAAGGGAAGGTGTTGTTAGGTGAAATTCAAACCCTTGTGCCAATGTGGGAGGTTGATCAGAATCGATTCCAAGCTATTGTGTTCCAAGTCCATGAAGTTGAAAAATACAAAGTGTTGAAGTTTTTGAATGAGAATCCCATGAAAACTATAGATTCATGCATGTTGTTCATCCTCAAAAATAATATGGGTTGGAAAGAGTCAATTTAAAAAGGATTCATTAAAGAAATGCGATTGGAAGCTGAAATCGTTGTGATGCATAAAGAACTCCTAAAAAGATATGCAGATTATTAACCCTACAGGAATCCTACAAATTGAAGATGACAACATGGACTCTGAGGTCTTAACCAAAAGTTTCAATGATGTCCTGATAGGAATCAGGGACAATGACACACCTACTTTTATAGACCTCACCACCTTGGCCAACATCGAGTCAATTCTACATCTAAATAGGAACCTCATGCCAAGACAAAGTCATAGGATTAAAGAGCTTAAATGGCAAAAGGATTCTTGTAGGTCAAAGCTATTCAGCTTGAAAAATACCCACTCTCATGTAATGACGAAATTTACAAACACCTTCAGGAGTTGGAAACTAGTTAAGCAAACCATGGCAGATGGAGAGAAGGTTGGCAAAGGTGTTTAGTTGAAGACAGCTATCTTTTGTTTTCATTTTTAAACTGGTTTTAAAATTGTTTCTTTTTCTCATAATTATTTCCAATCGAAAGGTTGGACTTTGATGGAGGCCTTTTTGGGTTTGCAAAAATTATAAATTTTGGAGCATTTGGCTAAAACTGGGTTAGATTTTCAGTAGCCTAAGAATACTTTGATAAAGTTAGTACTATTTTAATTTGATTATGTGGAAATAGCAATAGACAAATAGTAATATATTTGAAGATCCTCTCTTAATGACTTTGTACTGGAGAAGTCTTTTTGAATATATACGTATCTATCATATTTTGCTATGCTTTAAAACTTAGCATTTGAAGTGAAATCAGTCGTGGTTACTTTGTGGGTTGTGATGGTTAATTTTGTATGAGATCTACTATTGTTTCTTTTATTTCTCATTTGTCTTTATCATTCCCTGAGTTCGGTTTGAGTTGTTGTAAGTTTAAGTTCATAGTTAAGTCTCCCTTACTTGTGGAAAGATTGTGAGCTTTTCATTTATTGATTTTCTGAATATGTGATCTATTACTTTAGTACCCATGAGTACATGAGTATCCCTTGAGCACTTTCTGGCAAAAGTGTGCATTCAATTAATTTTGATCTTTTTAAATTCATTGATAAATTATTTGTGAAGGGAGTTGTACCTATAAAAATTCAAAGGGAAATGAATAATACTATGTTTACCCAATTGTTGTGAACTTTATTGAATTTTCCAGCCTTGGGAATAGATTGGATTTTTGTTTTAGTGGGAAAATACAATTTGGTCACCAACAAAGTGATTGCATATTTTGCATGTAAGCATGTTGCGCACAACTTAAGTGGTAAATTAAGCACATGTTAATTTTAATTTTGATGAAATATCACTTAAATGGGACATAAATAATATTCACATTATCATATTAGAAATATAATGTGCAAATACCATTTAATAAATAATATTTTCTAGAGTATTTGATTTAAAAATCAAAAATCAAAAATCAAATTAAATTATATAGTTAATATAGTCACTTAAGTGAAAAATCAAAAAGTAATTCAACTTAAAAATATAATATAAAGTGCACTATAGTTACTTAAAGTGAAAAATCAAAATGATAAAGTAACTTAAAATCATAACATAAAGTGAATTTATGTTATATTTTTCAAAAAATGAAAGTCAACTTAAAAATATAACATGATATTTTTAATTCGTGGAGTTCAATCAAAAAGGTCCACTTTTTGGGCACTAAATTGGTCATATCATTTGATTGTCAACCCCGATTAAGCCCTAAGATATATCAAATCGAAGGGAAAATTAAAAGAAATTAATTGAGCAAAACCAATGGACCAAAAACCAACAAACACACACTCAAAAATGAGATAAAGGAAGTTGAAGGCCTCAAAAATCAAGCATAGGCATGACAAACAAAAAAATGAAAAAGACTTGACAAAAGCCTTCAATAAAAGGATCCATTATATCAATTGGTACTAACTGATTGATCAATTTTAACCAATTAAATAATGAGCTAAACTCGGAGAAATGTGAAACTAAGTTGAAAATTTTTGTACTATTACCTACATTTTGTGGTGACAAAATGCATGACAACAACTACCTTTGTTTGGGAAATGTTACTCGTTTGCTCTTGGAAACAAAGAGTGACATAGAATCTAGTTCTCTAAGTGCCTTCATCCACTCCAATGGGCTATAGATTTAGGTGACTGAAAATAAAACTAATCTAACGCTACTAAAGCAAAGAAAATCTAATAAAATGAAAATGCACAAGTGAACTTACTAAAAGCAATGAAAAACCTACCTAATTAAAACTAGCCAAAAATGTAATTTTTTATATGAAACCATTTACTGTCTGAACAAAATAGCTACCTTTTTTAAATATCTTGTAGTAGCTTGCATGTTCACATGCAACTTCATATTTATGGAACATGGACAACTGGAGCAATAATGTGAGTGCTTGATGTAATACCTCTTGGAAGAAATGAACGAATTCACCTTTTTTAGATGAATCATGTGTACTACTAATTCTCCAAGAAAGGTCCATGACTTAAAATTGCTCCTCCAAAAATAAACAATCTTCTTTGATGTCTTCTTGAATGGTATTTTCATGTTCATATACATGAGGAATCTATATCTTTCTATTAGCCTCCAACCAAGTAAAATGTTAGATTGGACATCCTCTTGGTCAAACAAATTATGATTTCTTCTTTCCAACTACAACTTGCTTTATTGGTTCATCAATTATTGGCACCTCAAAATGATCAAGAAATCTTGCTCATGTGATTTCAATAATGACATGGCTACATTGCATAGATCAACATATTGTTCAAAAAAATTTAACTTGGGAAAGTATTTACTGTTTATGAGAAATTATTTTTCAAGTGCCAAGGTAGAACATTTATGTAAAGTGTACTCAATTTCATGACCTTAAGAGACAAATACATCATTTTCAGCTTGATTTGAACTTGCTTGCATGTCCACTTTAATAACATGATTATTGGAAGAATTTGTTTACTTCCTTATCTTTTCATCATTGGTCTTCTGAGACTGTGTACACCAAATATGAGAGTCACCAGCTATATCTCCTTCCCTTTCTTGAAAGAGAATGGCAAGATCACTAGCTTTAGATACATGATGATTTTTTGTTGTGTTCGCTAATGGTGCTTCAAGTGCAACCTTCTTTGATGGTGAAACCAGTTTTTGTTGACTCCCAAAAAAAATAATGTGGAATAGTTGGAAAAGGTTTCTTCTGTACATATTTGTGAAGAACGAAGAACATGCCTTCATCTATTTTCTTTTTGAGGGAAAGTAACTCATTTGCTAATCTCTACACTACAAGATCCATCCTTGTGCTAGAGGAAAATGATTTAGAAGAATAATAAATTTATTCAAACCCACTTGCTTTGATTCTTATCTTTCTAGCAAGAATAAGATCATCTTCAATGTTAATCGCCAATGTTTTTACAACTCCAAGAGTAGTTGGGGCTTCTCTCCTTAATAGAAAATTGACTTCAAGAATTTTAGTATTAACAAAGAAACACTTCAAATTGGCACTTGTAGGTTGAGAAACAACTAGAATTCTTCATGTCAATTTGTTGAAATGAGCAACAAACTCATGCACGTGAGAAAATTTCTTCAGGTAAGCAAGTTGGGTCAATAATACATGGGTATCTTCAGGAGGCTTGAACCTTTCCTCAAACTTGCCTATGAGAGTAGCCCATTTTGTGATAGCAGATGGTGGTAAATGATAAAACCAATCAACAACCATGCCTTATAGAGTTTCTAAGAATAACCTTATAGACACTTCTTCACATTCAATAGCATGAACATCACATGCAATGTAGAAAGCAACAATATGCTCATCAGGATGTTGTTCATCATCACCAAAGAACTTGGGAAAGTTCTTTCATAAACCAATAAGAAGATCATGTAGAGGTGGAGCTAGATTCAATGGTCCAAAAGAATTTCCCCAAGGACCTAGGGCCATTTACATGTCCTTGGTAAATGTGTGAAATAATTACAATAAATGTTTACGATGAAAAAGGACATGGGTATGCTTCAAATGAAAGCTTGAGGCTCTCAAATGTGTGTCGTATCACCAATAAGGTCACCAAAAAAGTATTGGGAGGATATTTTGCAACTGAAAATTTTGGGTAAAATCCAGTTGCAAAATAGTATGATCAACTATAGTGTGTGAGATAGAGTCTCTCCTACCTTAAAGGTAAGGCTCCCCCTCCTCATCATTCCTTGGATCGACTCAAGGTAAGCAAGAGGATTTTGTAAGGGGTATTACCAATTTTCGTTCCTCTTAGCTTTTAGGAAATAATCTACTTACTTGTGGAGTGAGTAATGGGAAAGATGAAAGCTCAAACTACACTTCTATCTAAAGTTGTAAATGGTGATTGCGATAAACCAACACTAACTAAAAGGCTAGCTAAAAGTGTACCAGTTTGGCTCTAAGTCTTGATTTAACCTATTCTATAAGAATAACCTCTACCATTGGGGTACAAAGACTTCTAGAAGTAGGTAATTCTAACTATTATTCGTGAATTTGATATGGTAATACCAGCCACAGTCAAAGCTCTCACTCCATGTACTTCTACAACCACTCCTAGTCAAAGCTTTGACTTATATTGCTTCTTAAATCACTATGCTTTATTATTGAACACAAAATAATAACATGAATCAAAGAAAATAGGCATAAATTATAGTCAAAGCTTCTAATTTTCTCTATCACAATTTCTTCTAGTCAAAGCTTCGAATTCAATTACTTTTTTTATTCACTTTCCTCCCAAATTCTTACTACACAATCAAAGTTATGTTTGCACAAATGTGGCAAAAATTTCTTGCATACAAAAAAAATATGATTTTTAGAATGAGGGGGCACTCCTTTATATAGGCAAAGAAGTTAAGAAAAAAGAGGAGGAAAAAGTGGGAGCAACTCAATGAACTTTACACATGTAAGTCATATTACATGTCATTACACATGTAAGTCATATTACATGTAATTACAAATTTTCATGTAATACATCCTCTTCAACTACAAACATGAATGAAGAAGAAGAAAGTGTTTAGGCTATTGATGTTAATGAATCAATCCTGTGGATTGTCGAAAAAGTTCTTGTACTAGATAATTAAATTATGGATGATAATAGAATTGGGAGTTTGTACTTGATGATGTAATTCTGGATGATAATAGGATTGGGAGTTCATGTATTTTATGCCATTGCATGTTTCTTGATAATCATGATGTTGCATCTTTTGACAATCTTGTTGGTTGATAGTTTGTTCTCCTATTAGATTTTATAATCTTGACTCTTTATTACCCAATATTTTGGAGATACAAAAGGATGTTACCAACAAATGGGCCAGTGTATGTGTTCTATTACTACCCTCTAAATTACAAGGTACAACTCCCTTTAGACTTTCAATTATGTTTAATGAATATGTCTTTATTAGATCAAAAGTTTTTTTAAAATTAAGCTCTTAACCTGAGAGCAATAAAGGATAACCAAAGTGTTTGTAGACCCAAATAGTTCAGGCAAAATGGATTTGAATAACTTATCACACTCAATGGAATGACTAAAGTAGATTATCTTGATATTTTTGACTTTTACTCTTATTCTAAATGTAGATTAATCATCTAAATGCAAAAGAGGAATGAAGAAGATATGCACATGAGGGAAAATGGAATTTCTTTCACTATTAGCCTTGAATGAAATTGAATCCAACCAATAACTAATAGAGTCATACACATTTATCTTTCATTTCTCAACAAACCTATCTAACATGTTAGGAAACTAACAAGAGAAGAAACAAAACCATATATGAAGAAAGTAAATGGAATCACTATACTCCAAACATTAAAATGAAATGGAATTCATCTAATTATTCACAGAATCATACATGATTGTCTTTCGCCTCTTAATGCAAAAACTACTCTATGCATAGGCCACAAAACATGACAAGAAAATAGGGTAAATGGAATTATAGACTAATTCACCATCAAGTTTTTTGACCCTTTGTATTATCAGAAGAAAATGCATTTATAGTTTTCTGTCATCTTTTAGTTCTTGGTAGAGAAACAATCACAAAATAGAAGAGAAAATGAGAAAAATATGAAATTATCCAATGATATGGATATGTGGCATCATTTCTATCAATGATTTTGAATCAATGATATTTCTAAAAACATACAATGATTGTTCAACTTCATGCAATCTTGAAAATCCTATAAAAATCAACATTATCTTCATATTCTGTTGTTTGGCACCAAGTCCATACAATTTATATTACAATGGTTACTGCATTTTTGAATTATCATCATCGATCT
The DNA here is from genome assembly GCA_028749045.1 of Cupressus sempervirens. Classification (NCBI taxonomy): domain Eukaryota; kingdom Viridiplantae; phylum Streptophyta; class Pinopsida; order Cupressales; family Cupressaceae; genus Cupressus; species Cupressus sempervirens. The sequence continues at coordinate 618,376,518 of CM053784.1, read as the reverse complement.
AAGATCAATGGTCTAGATTAAATCCTAATAAACCTTATTTTTTTTATTCCTTACTCTCTCCTCTGTGGGTCCCTTTTTGTTGGATCACAACTTAACACACCTTTATTTTATTAACAATGATGACTAGATGATAATTGTTCAATTTTTCAACATTAAACTTAACTACTTTTTCTGACCCATGACTATGCGATTCCTTTGCTTCACTGAGTCAATGCCTTAATCATGAGTTATCTCAAACTACTGATGACCATGCGATTTACATTTAATGCTAACTATTTACTATTCTTCATGGCTTCACAGCATTATATTTGACTATCTTAATCTACATGCGACCAGGTGACAACCTTTCATTAATTTTGGTCATGATTTCACAACATTAAACTTAACTACCACTTCTACCCCTACAACGATGTGATTGACTAATTTTTTCTCTATCGCAAACTTAACTCAAGGTTTCATTTAACACTCGACGACCATGCGACCATAAGATTATTGCTATGTCACAACCTTAACCATAGGTCACTTTTTACCTTATGCAATTTTGTAATTCCTTTGTTTTTTCTCTATCACAGCTTTAACCCTAGGTTACCTTCAATTTCCAATGATCATGCGACGATCATCAATCTTTAGGATCTAATGGTTGAGATTAGAAGACTTAATTTTCTATTTTTTATGTAGTTTGGGTCCATCTATTCCACGTATCAAGTTCTTGTATTCTTGCATTAGTTAAACCTCAGACATCTTTGAAAAGTGGAAATACAAGTGATGTCGATCTACTTAGATCTGATAGCTGGGAAGATGCATCATTATACACTTATTATTCCATCTCAAAACATCATCTGTCAATTTAGTCTTCATCTAATGATTTGGACTTAATTTCTGAGCCATTTGACTTGTCAACTTTGTAATTTAGACACATTGATTAAATATAAGTCATCAATTAGATTTCAAAGAGAGTCATACCACCTTTGACTAGGGTTATTTTGGCAGTTTTGAAGATTTATCTGCTTATCTTGCATTTTGAACTAGATCATCTACACTTACCTTCATGGAATTGTAGCATAATATGAATTCTTGTATTCAATCATGATTAAGAATAGAGAAAGATGAATCATGAAGATATCTAGACCTTCTTTTCATTAGAGGAATGCATAACAAACCCTCCAAAACCTAATCACCTAGCCATTGGACTGATGTATTGCTCATATGATTTTCTGCATTAGGTTAGCTCAAAGGAATGATGAGAAGAAAGGTCATCCTATGGACAATATAGACTTAGACTCAAGACATTAACACTTGACTTGACTCAAAACCCTAGAGAAAAAAGATATAAACTAAAACTTGGGAAACAACTGGCTCTATCTGGGGATTTAAGCATGATAATTATTGAAAGAACTCTAGTGATCTATGGTTCCATACAAAAGGTGACAGCTTGGAAAAAAAAGAATAGACTAAACTAGGAAAGCAACAACAAACTACCTAGGAAAGCAAGCAATTAAGCTAGAACAAACTACATGAAATGAAAACCTACCTATCTAACTATTATGTAGGGGTTAACTACTTTCAATTTTTCATTTGATACAACTTCAAATATTTCCCATTATAGGAACATGATAGGGTTTATCTAGTGGGATATGCTAGTTTGAAAGAGTTATTCTAGTTTTCCTATATGATCTATTCATTTCCATAAAGACTAAAATTTTGAATGCATACCTCTTGGTTCATGTCCCTTATCCAATAACAATACCAAATCACCTTCCATGAATTTTCTAGGCCTACTCTTCCTTGGTGTTCAGTAATTTTATCAACCATTTCTTCCTGTAGCTTGGTGAGATACATGATTCTCTTCTCTAATCCATCTTTGAAAACATCGTCTTCAACAAAAGTCTTTAATTTACATGTAGCAAGTTCTAGAGGCAATGGCATATTAACTTCCACTCCTTATACTAATTCAAATGGTAAAATACCTATAGCTCTTTTAGGCATAGTCCTATCAGCCCATAAAACATCATGTATTTTCTTGTGCCAACTTTTATAATTATCTGAGACCAATTTATTTAGAATATTAATCAGATTCTTATTATTGGATTCAACCTGCCCATTTCCTTGAGGAAAATAATCAAAAGAATGTCCACCTTGTATAACATTATCATAGAACAATTCAACAATTTTTGAAGAAGAAAAATAAGATGCATTATCCATTATTAACTTCACAAGGACTCCGAATCTGACCAATATATGTTATTTGAGAAAATCACATACCACCTCTGATGAAGTCTTCTTCATTGGCTTGGCTTCAACCCATTTGCTGAAATAATTGGTGGTAGTCAATATATATGAATGTCCTTGACTAGAAGGAGGATTTATTGGGCCTATAATTTCTAAACCCCATCGATGGAAGGGAGCTTCAATTACCACTAGCCTAAGAGGTAAAGTAGTAAGTTGAGGTTTACTAGTAAACATCTTGCATTTCTCATAGCTAGCAACCCATTTATATGCATCTTTAAACATACCAAGCCAATAATAACATTGTCTCAAGATTTTGAATGTAGTAATTGTGCTAGAAAAATGTTCTCCACATGCTTCATTATGAAAAGATGTTAACAAATTCACTTGTTTCTCTTTATCAACACATCTTTAAAATGTACCATCAATAGCTCTCTTATGCAAGACATCATCATGAATTACATACTTTAAGGCTTTTCTTTTTAAATCTCTTCTTTATTTAGTAGTCAATCCATCAGTGCATTCACCATATGTCAGAAAATAGCAAATGTTTGAGAACTAGGGATCCTGAAGACTTACCATAAGAACTTTTGGAGTATCTTCTTCTTTGAATTGTTGATCCTTTGCCAAAGCTTTACAAAATGCATTACTTCTTACAAGTTTGGTTGGTTTAATTTATATATCATATCCTTGAACTCTTACTATCCAAACTCCTCTATTATTACAACCAACCTCTTGCTGAGTCAAAATACTTTTTACTACAGGATCTGGCACATATATCACTGAATGAGAATGCAACACATAAAACTTGCAATTCTTAAGGGCTCTCACCATTATATATGCATGTTTTTTTGGAATCTATGAGTATTTCAATTATTGATTCTTTAGAGGTATGCTCATGAAACAAATTGGAGCTTGTATTCCTTCTTTTTCTTGCATCACTTCTTCTTTTTCTTGCATCAATATAGCTGACATAGTATGTTCTGAGGCATAACAACAAATGATGAATTCCTTAGTGTAGTCAAGATGTACAAGAATAGGGGCTTTAGCAATGGTACCTTTGATATCTTTGAAAGACTTCTTTCCAATATCACTCCATTTCAAATTCTTATTACCTTTCATCATATCAACTATACATTTAACTATCTCTAAGAAATTAGGCACAAATCTCCTCAAGAAGTTTACTTGCCCAAAGAAAGATTTCACTCTAGTTTTTCTCAAGGGAAGACTTAATCTCTAAATGGATTTAACTCTATCTAGATCAATCTTCACTCCTTGAGATATAATATGACCAAGCAGTTTTCCTTTTGTCACACAAAAAAGTGATTTCTTTGGATTCAGTGAGACACCATGATCTCTACATCTTTGTAACACACTTTCTAGATCTTTGATATGATATTTTCTCTTCTTAGAAAATACTGTCAAACTCATCAAGATATATGACAATAATTTTATCTTTCAAGTCACCAAAATCCAAGTTCATGCCACATTGAAAGGTTGCACCTACATTGATTAAGCCAAAAGGCATTCTATTGTATGCAAAAGTATCCCATGGTGTGGTAAATGTAGTTTTAAATTGATTTTCTTCATCTACTTGAATCTGATTGTATCTTAAAAACCATCTAACATGGACATCATTTATGATCCTGTAATAGTTTATAAGATATGATACATATTGGGAAGAGCAAAATTATCTTTGAGAGAGGCTTGATTTAGATTTCTAAAATCTACGCAAATCCTTTATCACTCCATTTTTCTTCCTCGCTGGAACAATAATAGCAACCCAAGTAGAGTGATGAATAGGGTATATAATCCTAGCCTACAACATTTTTTTAATCTCCTTGAAGATTTCTCCTTCAACTATAGGGTTATAGTTTCTTTGTTTCCATCTAAATGGTGTTGCTTCTGGCTTAAGAGGGATTTCATGTTTGAACTTTCCACCCATTAAATTTTTTAGGTATTCATAGCTCCAAGAAAATACATCCTAAAAACTAGTAAGAAATTTTTTGATCTCTACCCTCTCCTCTGGCATGCAACACTTACCTATGTTTATCATCTTTGGACTAACTTATGTCCCTATATTGATTCCATCATATTCACCATGGCTTTTTCCTTTCTTATCTCTTTCTATCTTTATGTATGCATCATGCCTATCAAAAATCCTTTCTAAATAAATTAGATGAGGTGGAATATTATTACCTTTCAATTGAATCATATTAGGCTCTATTTTATTTTTATCACCTGTCATTCATCATCATTTACATTAGCGATTCCTTAAAAATAGAAGCATTCGAAAGGATCTTCCACTTTAATGAATTTAAGTATGTGTTTATCATCTTCTAACACCTACCATAAATCTTCATTATCAGGGACATTGAGTCTGAATAGAATTTCTACTTTATAAACTTGATCTTTGAAATCATGATGTGGTAGGAGAAAAGATGTAGAAACTGCCAAAGAATTAGCTCTTGAATTGAATTCTCTAGGTACTTATATAATTGAGAGGGCATCCAAAATCTCAATTTCATCCCACACCTTATTATGATAGTTCCTTAATCTTGAGTTCTTTACTGCATATTGGTTTTAACTTGTCTCACCACCAATTTCACATCTCTGTAAGCTTTAAGTACCTTGACTCCTTTTTGTTTTGTTGTCATTATAACAAGGAGAAGGGTTTCAGGCTATGTAGTATTATTAATATTCTTGAAATCTAATTTGTATGCCAAACAATTTATTTCTCCACTAGGTGATATTAGCAATACTCCTACACATTAGCACAACTGCCAATCAATTTCTAAAGTCCACAACTGATCACCTTTAGTTTTCTCTGATTCTTCTAGAATATTAGGAGTGTCAAAGAATAACATGTAATTACCAAATTGCATTTCATGATATAGGATTTGAGACTTATGATCATCTGATTTCAAGAGAGTAAACTTTTCCTTTTCTTCTAGTTCTAGCTTCACCTTTATATCTCCAACTTGAATAGTAACACATGACCAATCTAGTTTTATCTCTCCCCCCATGTCTTTACAAAAACTTTTTCTTAGGAGCATTTCATATCTTGCAAGGATGTATGCCACTAGGATTGTGAGTTTTAGCATTTTGGAAGGATAAGAAACAAGGAAAACTTGATCATCTTTAATCTATCCAAGCAAGGGTACTTGTTTTGCATCCATTGAATAACATCTACCAAAGGTTTTAGTCAATAGAAGGCCTAAAGATTTTTCTACAAAGGTAGGCATTACATTATCAAAAGCTATTGAATCTATGATGCAATTACTCAATCTATTCCCATTGATAAACAAAGAAATGTAGAAAGGATCTAGTTTTTTGTTTAGATAAGTGGCCAAGACAAGGGGTTCTTCTAGAAACAACTTAGGAAGTACTAAATCTTCATCAGTCAAAGAAGTTCCACTAGTACCGGATTTAATAAGATAATAAACATTGGCATTAATACTAACTTTTCCTTTGTCTTTATTATTACAATGTTCAACTAACCTTTTCAACTAATTAGGATTAGGTTTCAAGTAATCTAATGGAGAAATTTAAATTCTTGTCTTTATCAATTTTGTTTGATGGTGCATTATTTTTGACAAGGACTGTGTTGGAATTACAATAGGAAAGGTAAACATTTTTTCTTTTTTCTTTTTTTTTTTGGGGGGGGGGGGTGTATCAATAGTTTAAACTTTGACCCGTAAAATATTCACCACACATCCATCTCATACATTCAATAAGTAAACTAAAATACCATGTAAAGCATGTACATCTAAATCATGCAAACAAGTAAGAATTCACACAAAAATATGACACTAGATATGATTACCTAGAAACCCTCCAATGAGAAGGTAAAACCAGGGTGAGGATGACACTCACAAATCTTCACTACTGTAGCAGTAAAGTGTATCCAATGAAGCTTACAATGTTTGATCATGGGACATGATCTATCTTGTGAAAGGTCTGACCTATTAAAGGCTTACAAAGACTATTAGGTATTACCCTACTAAAATATTTCAACACCCTATTAGAAGTGTGCCCTGTTAAAGGACTTTAACTTGCAATTAAGTAAGCACCCTGTTAAAGGATTTTAATATAGCCTGTTAGGACTACTCTATTAAGAGATTTAGCTAATTCACCTGCTAGAATGACTCATCATTGATCATATAGTTAGAACTTGGTTGCTTGATGATAGATCACCTCTAAACCAATGAATTCTTGATCCTTCTTGATTAGATGTCTCTCTTTTGTATATATTCCCTTCCTCTATTCTCTTCTAACTAATTCTACAATGCAATTTCACTTCACAATTCCTTGGCCACCATGAATGCTCTATTTGTGCATGCAAGCTTCCCTCTTTGTTTCTTCCATGCACATATGAAGTTTAGGGTTTGTCCTCCTTAAGAAGACCTAGGTGACTTAGGGTTAGATATGAATCAACAGCTATGATTCATCCATTTTACCACTTAAACCTTCCCTTTTCTTGATTGGCTACATGCAATTCATAGGGTTTCCAACTTAAGATTCATCCTTATCACAAAAATATAAATTCAATCTTTAAGTTGGCTCAAAAATGGTTTACATAGTAGTTTATGCCATTACAAATAACTATGTCAAAACTATATTACTCGACATCTAAGTTTTCTAATGCTTGGCATTTAATAATTTCTATATTGTGACTCGGTATCTAAATAACTTGGCATGCACTACTTGCTCACCTCCTGTATCACTTAGTATACACTATCTATTTGGAACTTGAGTGAATTGGCACATGAGTGGCTCGACACTCACTATGGGCTTGACATGCTCTATCTTATACATGTTGTGCTCTGCATGTACTAATTATTTGGCATGAACTAAGTAAATGACTTAAGTGTATAGACACTCACTTGTCCAAACCAATCTGAGATCAACTATCTCCCCCTTTAGCATGAGTGTCAAAAACACTTGGTCATGCATTGATATCCTTATTCTTATGAGCATAACATATCTCTTATTCAGATAGTATACAATATTTAAAAATATCAAAATTTTGTAACAACTTATACCTCAAAATTGATATCTCCCTCTGAGTTGATAGGTTTGTTTTGTATTCAAAATTATGTACTCCTGCTGAGTAGATATGCTTCAATACTCCTTGACTTGATGTTTTTTTTTTGTTCTTTTCTTGTTCCCCCATGCTCTTACTCTGTTTTAGCTTAACTTTCTTTCTCTCTATTTTTACTATCTCCCTCTTTTCTTAAGCTTACTTTTCTCCCCCATTTTCTTTACTACTTTATTTCTCCCCCTTTTTGACACTTATGTCAATGAGCTATACATTGATAGTGTGTTTGTCCAAGAAATATTTATGGACCTCTAGTATAATCTTAAGAGATGCATCCCAATTTTCATATGCTACATTCAAAGACTTGATTTGGATGGCTAGCTTAACAGCAAGGTGGACTAGGTTGTTTAACATAGAAAGATTGGGGTCTTTCTTCATAAGAGTTTCTACATAGCCTAACTCCATGTGCAAAGTCTCCATGTGTGGGGTCAATGTGGTTTGGATACTAATCAATTTTTCCCTTATGTTGGCTTCTTTGGTAGATAATGTTGCCAACTAACTCTACATTTGCAAAAAAGTTCTAAAATGTTTCTCACTTTAAGTTGGAATCATAGGAAATTTTGCACTTAATGCATTAATTTGACTTTCCAAACTCAAAATGGGACTTCTTGTCTCTTGTGTAACGAGTGTGGGGTTGCACAACTTGGTGTACACTAAAAAAATGTTCTCAAGTACCTTCTTCACACTTTCTACCTTTGTTTCCAGTGCAACTTGTGTGAGTGCTATGTCATCTGATATTTTCTCATTCACTATATTTTGAAATTTCTTTTCAGACTATTCTAATAATTTAGCATTTGTATCAAGGTTTTCATTATTTACCTTTTCAACTATATTTTTTAGTTGTTCAATTAGTGGGTTGGTTTCATCTAGAGTAAGCAAATTGAATGCATCTAGAAAGATGTCTTTGATATCTAACAATTCTTGCTTCTACCTATGCTCCATTCTGAACAGTTCTTGATGCTTCTTTCTAGCTAGGGTTTCTTGCAATATACCCATCTACTCTATTGTCATTGTTTCATAATCATACTTTGGTTACACAATCTCTTCATCTAGGCTTACATATCCATATTCAATTACCTCTTCTACCTTTCATGAGCTTAGACTCGACACAAATATTTATAATGGTGTTGCATCTATGCTTGGCTTCTAAAGAGTGTGACTAGAAGGAGTGCCAAATTCTGGTAAAGTTACCAATGCTTGAATGGTTGCTTGCTCCTTCAAATTTGGTGTCAACTCAATCTCTTTAGGCATGTCCTTATTTTTCACAAAGCCTTGAATTTCACCTTGTACTTGTGCTGGAGGTGCAAATAGATTTATCTAACCTATTTGAGCCTATTCTTCAGTAGTGGCTTGGGTTTCCATTGTATCCTTTCCAATTGTATCAACCTTTGTTGGTGTAGCTTATGGGACTTTATCTAAAGGTTGTACATTAGGGACTTGAGGGGTGATGGTAGGTGGTTCTTGTGTTTTCACCTCTTCCCTTGTAGTTTCAGTCACTATTTTATGTATTTCATCTACACTCACTAACACATGATTATCACATAATTTTTCCTGCAGTGTAGATTGATCAAGTATCTTTTTTAGATCTTCCTTTGGGACTTTATCTAAAGGTTGTACATTAGGGACTTGAAGGGTGATGGTAGGTGGTTCTTGTTTTTTCACCTCTTCCCTTGTAGTGTCAGTCACTATTTTATGTATTTCATCTACACTCACTAACACAGGATTATCACATAGATTTTCCTGCAGTGTAGATTGATCAAGTATCTTTTTCAAATCTTCCTCTGTTAGGGGGTTGATGTTCTGAGCAGTTAGATCACAAACATCCTTCACTATTATTGCTTAAGTATTTGTACTTATTATATGTTGAGGACTAACATTAGGCAATTGTGTATCTTGTACACTTTTTTCTTCTTGTTGCTCTACCTCAACTATTGCCTTGTCATCTATATTAATTTATGTACCTCCCTCAATTGTGTCTTCATTGTTATCATCTTCATCATCATCTTTTACCTCAATGGGTTCCTGTTCTCCTTCTTTTACTATAGCAATCCCATATGTAACCTTCCACGTCTATGTGGACTTCTTCATAACATCTTCAATATTATTTTGCAATATGTTGAAGGCTCTATATTTTGGAACAAATCTAACTACATATTTCTTCATAGCCTTAGCAATTTGTGCCTTATTGAGTTCAGGCATAACTTGTGCAAGTGATGTCTCCCTTATTTGCCTTTCTAAATTTAAACAATAATGTTATTTTTGCTCAACTCTTTCATATAGTTTTTTGGGCATAGAGTTAGTAATCTCTAGTGGGGCTTTCTTAAAATTTTCCATCATGGCATATATAGCTTCCTCCATTTGATTCTTTTCATCTTTACCATGATTATCAAAATTAATATGAGAAAATCCTGACAGATCTACACTATTCTTAACATTTTCACATAGGTTTTCTAGATACAAAGATGGGTTGTGATTTACCACTTTGAATTGGCTATTGTCATCTAATTTTGTTATTTCATCATCTGATTTAGCTTGTGCAATGTATTTTGTCCTTGGCCTTTTCAATGCTCCTCCTTCCTACTATGTTGGTTTGATCTTTTCTTTTTCCTTTTTTACAGTAACACGTGCACTAGCCTTCAAGTAGGTGCAATAGGTTTGGGCTGGCTTGGTTTAGCATAATTCTTGGTTCTTGTCACTGCTTGAGCCTTAGCCTTTCTCTTCTTTTTATTACTAGGAGAATCCAGAGGTATAAGGGCAATCCTATGTCACCCAAAAAAATATACTTAGACTTAGTTTCTGTTTTATGTGTTTTCATTTTTGGATACCCATTTGGGTCAAATAAAGGTTCCAATTCTCACAGTTCCATTATCAGTGTTCGTGTAAATCCCAAAAAAATAGGAGTATGTAATTGAGCCATCATTTTGGTGAACTAGGAGGTGTAAATTGGCTAGATGAATGTAATTTTAATTTAGAGCATTCCAAAAAAAGAATCAGGTCAAAAGGCCCCACGGTTTGAGAGTTATTGCAATTTTTCAGGTTGTGGAGACATCCTAAGAATGCTTCAAAGTCAGGTTAGGGGCATTAAATGACCTCGAAAAGGGCCAAAAAATGGGGGATGAGTGAAGCGTGTCCATAGGTCTATAGAGCACTTCAAGAGCTTTTCAAAAATGTAAACAGTTTGTCAATCGGAGCTACGGTTCAAAAGTTATGCCTCCCAGAAGTTCAGTTACCGTTTCTGGATTCTTCTAGATTTGCGTCGACTTCCAACACAGCTTCTGGAACCTTCTATTTGGTCGGTGGATGCCTACTAGCACTTTCTACAATTCATAGTCCTTAACCCTTTGGGGTCTATTTAAGGAGATTTTTGGCATTGTAAAAGGCAGTTCGGAGTGGAGTTTGAGAGGAGGTACTGAAAGGAGAAATTATCTCCACATTTATGCTATTGTAAGCCCTTAGGGCATGTTTTGAAGTTTATTTTCTCTGTACTAAATGTACTAGCTTATTTTTTTTAGTTAATACAATTTCCCTTTTCTGTTATGTCCATTCTGTTCTTGGGTTGTGTCCCCATCAAGTGGTATCAGAGCTGGTTTTCTTGAGTGTGTAGACAGAGCACTGACTATGAGGTAGTTTGCACCAGGACTGTGTGGTTGTGGGTTTGAGTTAAGAAGATGCCTCCATGAAGAGAGTGTAGCAGAAGGGCTAGAGCTATTAATCTTGATGAGGTTAGAGCCCTCCAAAGGCAGGTACAAGCATTGTACGAGGAGCTCCGTAGAGGAGCAACTGTGGCCGCAGGTGATGAAAGTGAAGATGACAACGAAAAAGATGAAATTGGACTAGAAGGGGAATTTGACAGGGAAGTTCTGAATCATGCAGAGGAAAGGCTTTTTAGGGCCATTACTAAGTTTGGGAAAAGACCTACAATTGAAGTGGGTGTATTTTCAAGAAGTTTGAAACCAGATGAGTTGATCGATTGGATCAATGAACTGGAAGAATACTTTGAGTATGAGGATATCAGGAACCCAGATAGGGTTAAGTTTGCAAAGGCCAAACTGAAAGGCCATGTCAAAATTTGGTGGCAAGAGGTCCAATTGGAAAGAAATAGAAGAGGAAAGGAGAAGATCACAAGATGGGATCGCATGGTGGACAAATTGAAGAAGCAGTTCATTCCTGTGGACTACGAACTTGATTTGTTTAAGAAGATGCATGGTTTAAAGCAAGTAGGAAGATCAGTCCAAGAATATATAGAGGAATTTTATCAACTCTTGATTAGAGTGGGGCATGCAGAAGCAAACAAGGAGAAGGTTTCTCGTTATATCAGTGGGTTGCGACCTAGCATCTAGGAGGAATTAAGTCTGGTAAGAATGACCAGCGTTGAAGAGGCATACTAGTTTTCCCTACGAGTTGAAGAGAAGCTGAATAAAAGGTTTGAAGGAAGACAAAGAGGGTGCGGTCAAGGAGGAAGGGGAAGTGGTAGATCATCTTGAGGCCGCAATGAAACCCAAAAGAAAAATGAAGATGTGGGTACTAGCAGGAACCAGAGGAATGAGGGTTTCAACCGCTCCCATGATCAAGACTTTGGAAATCAAAGAGGAAGAGGTAGAGGACATGGACAAGAAAGAGGAGGCTTCTGTGGTACCTGTTTCCATTGCAATGAAGAAGGTCATAGTGCCTTTGAATGCCCTCAATGAAAAGGAAGGACAGATAGGAGAGTTGAGGGCCAAGCTAGGGTTGCTCATGTGGATGAGGATGCACAATCATCACATTCAGAGGATGCAGAAAGAGGAGAGACCTTGGTAAATGAAAAATTCCTACTAAGTGGTGAGATTGAACCAGGACAACGGAGGAGTTTTTTCTATACTAGATGCAAGTGTGAGGATAAATGTTGTGATGTGATCATTGATGGTGGTAGCACTGATAACTTGGTATCAGAGGAGATGGTCTCTAAGCTGAAGCTCAAGAGGGAGAAACATCCCCAACCCTATTGGATTGCTTGGGTAAAAGATGATCATAAGGTCCTGGTAAGTGAACAATGTTTAGTGAAATTCAAAATTAGGAGTTACCATGATGAAGTTCTCTGTGATGTTATTTTGATAGATGTTTGCCATCTATTGTTGGGAAGACCATGGCAGTTTGATAGACATGCAGTACATGATGGACATGCAAACACATACTCTCTGACAAAGGATGGAATTTGCCACAAATTGAAGCCCATGAAAAAGGAAGGTGAAAAGGTATGTAGCAGTGCTAGGATTTGTCTTGTTGATGGAAGGAAGTTTTTAGATGGCATGAAACATCAGCATATGTGCTATGCTTTGATTCCTAGGAAAGATAAAGAAGGTAGTAGTGAAATACCACTTGAAGTTTCAGATTTACTAGGGGAGTTTGGAGATATTATCTCTGATAATGTTCTAGATGGATTGCCACCAGTAAGGCAAATCAGTCATCAGATAGATCTGATTCTAGGAGCTAGTTTGCCTAACAAGGTTGCTCACAAAATGACTCCTACTGAAATAGAGGAGCTAAATAGACAGGTTCAGGAGCTGTTGAGGAAGGGCTTGATTCGAGAGAGACTAAGTCCATGTGTAGTACCTGCAGTACTTGGACCAAAGAAGGATAGAGAGTGGAGGATGTGTACAGATTCTTGAGCTATAAATAGGATAACCATCAAGTACTAATTTCCTTTGCCAAGGATGGATGATCTTATGGACTGCTTGAGTGGAGCTTAGTACTTCACAAAGACAGATCTCAAGAGTGGCTATCATCAGATATGGATTCGAGAAGGAGATGAGTGGAAAATAGCCTTCAAGACCAAGGAGGGTCTTTATGAGTGGTTAGTCATGCCCTTTGGATTGATGAACGCCCCAAGCACCTTCATGCGGCTCATGAATGAGGTACTTAAGAAGTTCTTGGGAAAATTTGTTATTGTCTATTTGGATGATATTTTAATTTTCAGCAAGACTTTGGAAGAACATTTACTGCATATTCGTAGTGTCCTTGAAAGGCTAAGGGAAGAGAAATTGTTAATTAATCTGAAGAAGTGTATCTTTGCAAAAAGGGAGTTAGTCTATTTGGGGTTTGTTATATCACCCGAAGGTCTCAAAATGGATCCAGAGAAGGTAAAAGCCATCTTGGAATGGCCTACTCCAAGGTCTGCTACTGAGGTAAGATCATTTCATGGTCTGGTTAGTTTTTACAGGAAGTTTATTAAGAATTTCAGTGGCATATGTGCACCCCTAACTGATATAATCAGAGGGGATAGAAAAGAGTTCAAATGGATTGTAGCAGCTGCGAGAAGTTTTGAATTGTTGAAGAAGAAGGTGACAGAACAGCCCATGCTAGCACTTCCAGATTTTAGAAAGGTTTTCCAGGTGGATTGTGATGCCAGTGGTAGCGCTATTGGGGCTGTATTAAGCCAAGAAGGTAAGCCTATTGCATATTTTAGTGAAAAATTGAATGATGCGAAGAAGAAGTATTCTGTTTATGATCAAGAGTTCTATGCAATAGTTCAGGCCTTAAAGAAATGGAGGCATTATTTATTGCCAAAGGAATTTTTTTTGTATACTGATCATCAGGCATTATAGTACCTAAATAGCCAAGGTAAATTGAATCAGAGGCATATGAAGTGGGTAGAGTTCTTGCAGAGTTATAAATTTGTGTTGAAGCATATAAGTGGAAAATCTAACAAGGTTGCAGATGCACTAAGTAGGAGACAATTGTTTCTTACAGTAATGCAGGTTGAAGTAGTTGGGTTTGATGAACTCAAGAAATTGTATCCCCAGGATCCTGATTTTGCTGAAGCATGGAAAGCTTATAAAGAACCTATTGCTGTAGATAGAACCAAGTGGTTAGACTATTTGATTCAGGATGGCATGTTGTTCAAGGGTAGTCAATTGTGCATTCCAAGGAGTTCCATGAGGGAAAATTTGATTAAGGAGAAACATAGTGGAGGGATGGCAGGACATTTTGGTCGAGATAAGACCATTGTCATTCTTAGAGAACATTATTTTTGGCCTCAAATTTCATAGGATGTGAAGAAGTTTGTACAGAGTTGCCAGGTTTGTCAAGTTGCCAAGGGGTTTAGTCACAATACTAGCCTATATCAACCATTGCTTGTTCCATCAAGGCCATGGGAGGAAATAAGTATGGATTTTGTTCTTGGATTGCCAAGGACACAAAGGGGTAATGACTCAGTATTCATGGTGGTTAATAGGTTCTCCAAAATGGCACATTACATTCCATGCCACAAAACTCATGATGTTGTCCATATTGCAGACTTGTTTTTCAAAGAGGTGGTAAGACTACATGGTCTTCCAAGGAGTATAGTTTCTGACAAAGATACTAAATTTGTGGGGTATTTCTGGAGGACATTGTGGAAGAAGTTGAGAATAGAATTGAAATTCAGTTCCACGCATCACCCACAAACTGACGGCCAAACAGAAGTGGTAAATAGAAGTCTGGGCAATTTGCTGAGATTTTTAGTTGGGGATAAGCCCAAGGGATGGGATTTGATTCTACCACAAGCAGAGTTTGCTTACAATAACTCTATAAATAGGAGTACTAGAAAATCACCATTCCAAATTGTATATGGGAATAACCCAAGGACTACACCAGAATTGAGGAAGATAGAGCAAGGGGAGAGGACAAGTGTTGAAGAAGAAGAATTTGCTGAACATATCAAGCATCTACATGAGGAGGTTCAAGCACACATTACCAAGATGAATTAAGAGTATAAAGCTAGGGTTGATCAAAGGAGAAGACATAAGGAATTCCAAGTAGGGGATCTAGTCATGGTGCACTTACAAAAAGAAAGATTTCCAGCCGGTACTTACAACAAGTTGAAAATGAAGAAATTTGGCCCCTGCAAAATTTTGAAGAAACATGACTCAGGAAATGCATATGAAGTGGAGCTGCCAGATGGTATTCACATTTCTCCCATTTTCAACATTGCAGATTTAACAGAGTATCATGATGATGGTGCAGATGAGGAGCTGGTGTTAGAGCCATGTCCAATTCCTGCTTCTAAGAAGGAGGAGATAGAAGACATTCTAGATCATCGTGTGGGTAGGAGTACCAGAAACAGGCAGTATGAAGAGTATTTGGTCAAATGGAAAGGACGACTAATCAAGGACTCAACTTGGATTTTAGCAGCTGAGGTTTCCCATTTGGGATTTCCTCTACCATTCATAAAGTGACAGGGTCACTTTTCAATCTACCCTGGGTGTCTGATGCAGGAGCATCCAGAGGTATAAGGGCAATCCTGTGTCACCCAAAAAAAAATACTTAGACTTAGTTTCTGTTTCATGTGTTTTCATTTTTGGATACCCATTTGGGTCAAATAAAGGTTCCAACTCTCACAGTTCCACTATCAGTGTTCGTGTAAATCCTGAAAAAATAGGAGTATGTAATTGAGCCATCATTTTGGTGAACTAGGAGGTGTAAATTGGCTAGATGAATGTAATTTTAATTTAGAGCATTCCAGAAAAAGAATCAGGTCAAAAGGCCCCACGATTTGAGAGTTATTGCCATTTTTCAAGTTGTGGAGACCTCCTAAGAATGCTTCAAAGTCAGGTTAGGGGAATTAAATGACCTCAAAAAGGGCCAAAAAATGGGAGATGAGCAAAGCTAGTCCATAGGACTATAGAACACTATGAGAGCTTTTCGAAAATGTAAATGGTTTGTCAATCGGAGCTACGGTTCAAAAGTTATGCCTCCCAGAAGTTCAATTACCATTTCTGGATTCTTCTAGATTTGCGTCGACTTCTAACACAGCTTCTGGAACCTTCTATTTGGTTGGTGGATGCCTACTAGCACTTTCTAGAATGTACTCCTAGTCTTTAACCCTCCGGGATCTATTTAAGGAGATTTCTGGCATTGTAAAAGCCAGTTCGGAGTGGAGTTTGAGAGGAGGTACTGAAAGGAGAAATTATCTCCACATTTATGCTATTGTAAGCCCTTAGGGCATGTTTTAAAGTTTATTTTCTCTGTACTGAATGTACTAGCTTATTTTTTTCAGTTAATACAATTTCCCTTTTCTGTTGTGTCCATTCTGTTCTTGGGTTGTGTCCCCATCAATTTTGTCCTTGGCCTTTTCAATGCTCCTCCTTCTTGCTATGTTGGTTTGATCTTTTCTTTTGCCTTTTTTATAGTAACACGTGCACTAGCCTTCTAGTAGGTGCAGTAGGTTTGGGCTGGCTTGGTTTAGCATACTTCTTGGTTCTTGTCACTGCTTGAGCCTTAGCCTTTCTCTTCTTTTTATTACTAGGAGTAGGTGCTTCCTCAACTTCTTCTCCCTCAGCACCTTTTGCAATTTTTGTCTCTTCCTATTGATGATCTTCTCCCATTCCTTGTGTTAGTGCAAGTGGTGATTGGGTCTGGATGACTTCTTCCTCTTCATTCTCTTCTTCTTCATCCTCTTCTTTCTCAACACCTTCACTGATTTTAGTTTTTAATTTCTTCACCAACTTCTCCTTCTTCTTTATAATAGAGGAAGTCTTTAGTTCCATGGTAATTTTAGATTTAGCCATCTCATAATTACCAAATGCTTTAGCATTTTTATCTATATCTTTAGCGAGTAATGCAGTTATTTCTACAAAGGCCTCATCTACATTTATTTTATATCCTAATGTCCTTAACCATCTTACCCTTGGATTTGTTGCTTGAACATATGTATAATCAAAATCAACTAGGAAACAAACATCATCATAATATTTTTCCACCAATGATACTAGAATTCTCATTCTTTTCTTCATAGATTGCTTAAAGTCCTCAAAGTAACTTGTCATTATAGATTCAAAATTTTCACCCAATTGTTCAATGAACTCACTGTAGATGCTTTAAATCATCCCAAATGCTATATTGATTCATTTAATATTTTCTATGATATTATAATTAATTATTAATTAATTAATTATATTTAATTTGAATACTTCCCCTCTATCATCTCCATTGTTGGCAAACTGGACCCTAAGCATCATTAGACTATCGTTTCCACTTCTGTGTTTTGTCACCTTCACCAAAAAATACTTGTGGAACTTTGTCATTTGCCTAGATTGTCATTTGTGAAGTTTAGCATCTCTGATACTATTATGTCATTTGTGATTGTAAAAAATTTTTAGTTAAAAGCAAACTATACGCTCATTATTTTGTTGTCTACAAGGTTTAGCATCTGCATTGTCCTGTCGTATGCATCTAATGTCTGTTGTTTGGTATTTTTATCGACTGACTTATATTTTTGTAATGCCTAACTCATTTTTTGGTTGATCTATAGGGATTTCTAATCTAGTTTTCATTGCAGGAGACAAACTTTGGGATATTATTAGTTATTTTAATCACTTGGAGATTTGTAGTTATTTTAATCACTTAGGGATTTATAGTGATTTTAATCACTTAGATATTTGTAGTGATTTCGATCACTTGTAATATTTAAAAGGGTAAATGAACTTATATGAACTAAACATTTGTCCTTAGAATGCATGTTACAACTAATATTAAAAAGTCAAATACACTCTTGGATGCATTAAGGTAACATTACACACACTCTTGAATGATTTAAGGAAATTTACACACTTTTATAGGAATGGATGATATTCAAACACACTCTTGAATGCCTTAATGAATGAACAATATTTTTATTGGAATGCATGTGTAGAGTAATCAAACACAGTCTTGAGTGCCTTGAACAAATTGACATTCTTTCATTGGAATGAATGGTTAGATAGTGAATACACTCTTGAATGACTAAGGGACAAAGAAACTTGCTATAAAACATTTGGACTTGGTGCTTAAAATAAATTCACTCAATCTTGAATGACTTAATGGAATTTGTTCATTTTCATCATTTTTCTTATGTTGAAGATGATCGATTTACTTTATGTTGATGAATCCTCGCTTTTATTATGTTGACGTTGCCATCAAGTTGGAAAAAATATGCATGCTTAAACACGAGTGTCTTCAAAAGTAGATAGAAAATCTAAGCTTCATTGGGAAAGAACAAGTGTCTTTTAAACTCCAAGGCCACTTACCTATTCTCTACTCTCACACCTTCGGGTGATCTTGAGTGTACAAGAAATAAGTGATTCTTGTTTTTACTTTTAGGGGGCCTACTTGGGGATTTCATCACCCCTTGGGATGACCTCAACTCTAGCTTTCTGGTGGAGTATAAATATTGGAAGGTGAATCAAAAGATACCTCTCTTGGAAGAAAAATGTTGTCACTCTTGGCTAAGCCCCAAAGAACTTTATACCTTTGGGAAGTGAAGGTGGAGATTTGGGTTACCATCTCCTCCAATTTGTGTGGCACTATTTTCTTTCATCTATAGATTTGGGCCTCACGTACCTTGCATATATTGAGGATGCCCTCTAGATAATCTTTGTACATCTTAGTGGTAGCCTTATTAGGATTGTTGATGTGTTCAGTGTGCTTGATTATTTAAACATCCAAAACCAATACCAAACATCAAACAAGTCCAAAAATGAGTGAAATGGTGAGCTAAACATTCAGTGAGTGAAATGGTTGTAAGTGGGTCCTCTTGACCTACAGTTATTTTCATGAGTTCCTATATTTGGTCTAGCATTTGAAATTCATTGGATCTTTTAGTCACAAGCTTATTTTCATTCTTGGTTTTGTAATGGGGTTTGTTTTGTTCCTTCCATGATCGACAAAGTCAAACCTAAGAAGGTGAAATTATCCAAATTATTTTCCTACAAGGAAAGGAAAAACCTAGCACATAGTGATAAAAAAATTGATATGTTATCAAATACATCAAGAAAGAGGAAGTTGAACAGGATTGTTATGAAAAAATATTATACAATGGTAAACTACAAAATTGGTCTACTTTCCCTAGATTAAACCTAAGATTTTTGTTTCTAGTGAGAGAAGATTGAGTTACCTGCATAATGACCATATCACCTTCATTTTCTACATCAATCCATTTCCAAAATTTATAGTCTTCCATTTGCAAAATTTCCTCTAGAGAGCTTGACCATTCAAACCTTAATCTTTTGGCGTAAGAACATCTTAGTCACAAAACCTCTGAGTGTAAAACACTAGACCTTTATCCTTAAGAAAAATTTTATCATAGTTACACTCACTCATTTGGGATCACAAGTCCATCTCCAAATAGTGAGTATCTATTCGGTGTCCTATCTTGCCCAAAGATCACTTGTCCATCTTTGGTAGGAGAAAGATACTTTTATCCTATATCATAATTGGTTTGCCCAAATCAACAAGATCTTTTTTTTACATTTAGGTTTTCTCTCACATTTCCTATTTTCTTCCACAATCTTCTACCCATTGGTTTGGTCATAATTGTATGGTGAAAACACGGTCTGGTAGACTCACATTTAACCCTATGTCTCATTTGTTGGAATCATTAAGACAACAAGAGATGGAGAATCCTTTTCCTCCATGATCAACCTCATTGGGGAGCACATTTCCCCTTAGTACAAAAATTGGTAAGCCTAGCTCAAGATCCACACAAGAACCAAATAATCCTTTTTGAAACACCACTCTAGGGAGTAATTCACATGATGATGATGAAGTGTACCAAGATGAAGATCCCATTGACAATAATAACATCCCTACTGATGTCCAAAAATTTCTTTTAGATCCATATAACTTGGAAATGATGGAAAAATCCATTAGGGAAAACAAGATGGAGATCTTCCTAAACCTAGTTAAAGATGGTGTTAATGTCCCTATGAGTTTTGATGAGAGCACTTTGTTTAGACAAATTACCAAGGATGGTGCTCCTGTGCTGCCAACTTCAAACATAGCCCAAACATCTGGCAAGGAAAAAGAACCTATGGTGAGAACTAGTTTCATACCTACATCAAGTGCTTCAACACAACCTACATTCCAATTAAGTGTGGAATATATTCAACAAATCATTAGTCCTATGCCCAACACTACTACATATGCTAGTATTCCATAGTCAACCTTCACAAGTCCAACAATAGGATGCTTCAACATTGGGCAAGTACCTACACAACAAATGGCAATACCAACACAATCAATATATTCCTCTTATTTACAAATGCCAACAAGTATGATGAAAACATATATGCCAATCCCAATGACTGCATATCAATACATTGGCCAAAGTAGCACACCGCTACCTCCACCACCTCATAATATGTTTGGGAATCCATAAAACTTTGTAGGTGGGTTCATCAATTCCCAACAATCATAAATGCAACCAAACCAAGATCTAGCCCAACAATTGCATGAACTTCAAATTTTGGTCCATAACATGAGCAAAAAAGGGGTGAAGGGTTTCTCTTTTGAGGAAATTTGTCCCTTTCCATTTGACAGATCCATTAACATGATATTGTTTCCACCAAACTTTGAGATTCCTAAATTTGAAAAATATACGGGAGAAACATGTCCCGTCACACATCTCAAGGAATTTTCCATCTTATGTCAAGAAATGGCCTATAGTGAGGATTATCTTAAGAGACTCTTCACATGAAGTCTTGGAGGCCCCACACTTGAGTGGATAATGAACTTACCCAAAGGTTCCATCACTTCCTTCAATGATTTGATAGGAAAATTTGTAGCCCAATACTCTTACAACATTGAACATCATGCCTCATTGAGTGATTTTCTCAACACGAAACAATGAAATACTGGAACATTTGCCAACTTTATACAATGGTGGAGGCTTCTTGCTAATCGCATGCCATACAAAAATAAGCATTCCCACCTTTTGGATATATTTATCAATAATTTGATACCAGATATGTCTTTCCAAATGAAGATGGCTAGTCCTGAAGACTTTGCCACATCAATCAAGAAAGGCAAGAACATTAAAAATGGACTCTTAGACAAGGGTTCCATTAAACATTATAGCTCTTCATCCTCAAACAATGACACAAACAATAATAGCAAACCCAAATTTTGGTCCAAAAACAAAGGTGTTACCCATTATGGTGTCGTCGATGTCAAAAGTGTACAAAAACTTCAAGGTGGAAACAACAACAATAATTCAAACCATGACAATCAAAATCAAAATCAAAAAAACAATCAGAACAACCACCAAATCTCACAATCAAACACAATTATTTCCCCACAATAACAACAATAACAAATACAATTGTGAATATGATTGAAACAAGAAGTTCACTAACTTTTGTGAACCCTTAGATTCCATATTCCAAAAGCTAGTAGATCACAATTTGATGGTGTTTCCCAACACACGACCTTTTGACAAAAATCAACCCAAATCAAAATGATATAGGGAAAATGAATACTGCAAATACCACTGCATCAAAGAACATGACACAAACGAATGTATGAAACTCAAAGTCTTCACTCAAAATTGTGTGGATGATGGGGAAATTGAGGTAGAAGGAGGACCACCCTCTAAAAATGCTAAACTAAATATATTTCAAAAGTCATTCTCAACCACAACAATGACAATAACAAAAATGGAAACAACAATACGAACAATGTCAACTGAGCTTCCACATCTAACATATTACACTATGACTATTCTACTAACCACATATTAGGATTTGACTCCTTGTATGGTAAAAGAGAAACATATGATATATGTGGTTTTGACTCCATGTGTGGCCACATTGAAGAAGTGGACACTCATGTGAACAAACACCGACTTCTTTCTATGATGTATTATCCTAGTTAGGAAAGACTCCTACACAGATATCCATTCTAGAGCTACTCACCTACCCACAAGGAAATTCTAGAGACTACTCTTTTAGAGTCTCATGTTCCTAAAAACATTAATGCATCCCAATTCACTGCCATGATTGGAAATCTTGATGTACAACAACACCTTGTCTTCACAAACAAAGATTTCCAAGGTCCTAATCAACACCACAATTTGTTGCTCCACATTGAAGTCCTTATATAGTGACATAAAATAAAATGAGTCCTTATAGATAATGGATCTGGTTTGAACCTTTGTACATTGAAGATGATCTATTTCTTGGGGCTTCCAGAAGACCTCCTAGATATCAATAAAAGGATACCAATCAAAGCATAGGATGAAAGAGAAAGAGAATCAAAAGGAGTTATCATGCTACCACTAGAGGTTGGGCCAACTGTAATAAATATTGAATGCAATTTCCTAGATTTGGACTTGCCATATAACATCTTGTGTGGTTGACCCTGGATACATACACTCAAAGTTGTACCATCTATATATCATCAATACTTGAAATTTCCCCACCAAGGAAGAGAGGTCACAATTCCAGGTGATCCTTTACCTTTTTCTTTTTGTAAGAGACTGGAAAGTGCCCCAACAAATTTTTGTCTAGTTAGTGAGTTGTCCAAGGTTATACCTAGATCTCTCACAATAACGAAATTACCTCCTACAACAGTACTAGAGTTATCCAATATTGATTTCAATTCTTGTAAAGGAAAAGAGAATGTTGAAGAGATTAAGGTCAATACCATAGTGAAGAAGGTTACTTTTTCTGATCAAGAAATGGAGAGCATAAATTTGAAAATGCCTTGTGTGTTGGACAACTACCACTCTCCCCTCAATCCTTTGGAAAACCTTCCCAAATACCACCTTCTACAAATAAACATATTGTGCATGTTAATAAGACAAAATTCAAACATTGGGGTTCACTTAGTGATGAACACATGGAGTCTAATATCATAGATTGGCTATATTTTGATAAAAAAAGATGAGCCTTTGGAATTCCCTAAAGATAAGTATGTTAAGGCTCCTCCCATCATTGAAAGAATGGGATATCATGGCACCGACCTTGGACCTAAAGAAGATGGAATCAGACAACATCTTGAGGCTAATAGCTATCCTAAAGGACGTGTTTTAGGCTCCATTAAACCCAAGGTGTCCTTTGCTAACAACTATTGTATGGATGCATCTAATTCTGAGATTGAGCAGGAAGAATTCCTCAAAATCCTTTTCCAATAAATTGAAGATGACCTAGATAATTATGTTTGTACCATTACCATAGCTGACCTCTCATCTACTAACTTACCCCTCACCAATCCTAACCTGATAAATTGGGACCTTTAGGACACACCACCAGCTCTTAATATCTTTAACTCTGAAAAAGTAGTGATGGCATTCTTTGGCCTTAAGAATCTCCAAGATTACAAACATGAGATCCAATAAAATGAGGAAGCCTACTTTGGTAGCCAAAACAACTCTCTTAGTCACAAAAGTGAAAAATAAAATAAAAATAAAAATTAGAAGAAACATCCTCTAGTGAAAACTCTTTTGGAGCACCTTTGGATGAGGAAAAAGACAAAATAAAGGACATATCTTCTGGTGAAAACCTCCTAGAGGTGCCAAAAGAGGGAGAGGTTGACTTGCCATTCAAATCTTTACACCAAAACAGTCATCTATATTGAATGAAGACACAATTCTCCATAACATGGGTATGATAGATAATTCACAAATCACCTACATTGCAGCTACCCTAAGTCCTAAAAAAAAGAAAAAAAAAAGTGATGACTAAGTTCCTACAAAAAGGAAAAATCAATTTTGCATGGACATAAAAAGACATGCTTGGTTTAGACATAGATTTGGTTGTACATAACTTAGCAGTAGATCTAAAGATTAAACCTATGAAACAAAATTTTCTCAAGATGCATCCTAAGATAGCACTTTTGGTCAAAACATAACTACAAAAAATGCTAGAAGCAAAATTTATTCGACCTATTGATTATCCTAAGTGGGTTTCCAACATTGTTCCTATAGGAAAGCATTTGGGGGCATCTTCATCTATTCAAATTTTTGAGATTTAAATCTTGCATTTTGTAATGAGAATTTTCCACTTCCTAACATAGACATCATAGTGGATTTCACTACCAGACATGAAATGTTTTCTTTAATGGACGGTTTATCTGGTTACAATCAGATCAAAATTGCAGAAGAAGATCAATATAAAATGACATTTACTACCCCATGGGGAACCTTTTGTTACCAAGTCATGTCTTTTGGCTTGAAGAATGCTAGCACCACCTATCAATGCGCAATGATTGCAATCTTCCATGATCTTCTACATGTCATATTGGAGGACTATGTTGATGACATTCTAGGAAATTCTAAGACACAAGATTCCCACATTAGTGTTCTAACCACCATTTTTGAAAGGTTGGAGAAATATAAAGTGCACCTTAATCCAAAATAGTGTGTTTTTTGGGTCAAATCAGGCAAGTTGTTAGGTTACATAGTTTCAAGAAGAGGCATTGAGGTGGATCATACCAAAGTGAAGGCCATCATGGAAATGCCTCCACCTACTACATTGAAACAACTCTGTAGTTTTCAAGGAAGATTATAATCCATCTGACGGTTTGTGTCCCAGTTAGCAGATAAGGTTCATCCACTCCAACATTTTCTTCAAAAAGACACTAAGTTTCAATGGGATTGCCTATGTCAAAAATAATTTGAGCAAGTTAAAGTATACTTGGCTAATCCACTAGTTCTAGTCCCTCCAATTGCAGGGTGACCATTGATTCTATACATTTCTGCCACTTCAATTACCTTAAGTGCTCTTTTGGAACAACTAGATGTCAAAGGTAATTAACAAGCCATTTACTATCTCAGTCAAACATTAGTTGGCTATAAGTTGAACTGCACTGCTATTGAGCAAGCCTATGTGGTGGTAGTCTTTTTCACACATAAACTATGTCATTATATGATTAATCAAACTACACATCTCATTGCCAAGATATATCCACTCAAGTATTTTCTATCAAAATCTTCCCTCATTGTTCGACTTGCAAAATGGGTCTTGATTTTAAGTGAATTAGACATTGTCTATAAAGATCATAAGGCCATTAAGGGACAAGTAATTGTAGACCAACTTGCTAAAGCTCCTCTTCAAGGAGATCATCCTATTATATCATATTTTCCATATGACACAATTATGACTATTACCCCTAGCACACAATGGAAACTATATTTTGATGGTTCCTACATACAAAAGGGATCGAGGGAAAGAATTTTGTTTATTACACTGCAAAGAGACCTTATTCCTAAGTCTTATAAAATTTCATTCCCTTGCACAAATAGCATAGCTGAGTATGAAGGATTAGTAATAGGGCTCCATCAAGCTATCAAATAGAATATTAAGAGCCTTCTTGTCTTTGGAGACTCTCAATTGGTCTTTAAGCAAGTCATAGATGAATACGAAACAAAGGACAAAAATTTGTTGCCATATTGCTGGATAGTTGAAGATTTTAAACAACACTTCACTAAGATAGTCTTTCAGTAGGTACCAAGGACTAATAATATAGTAGCAGATGCCATGGCCACCATTGCCTCCATGATCACCATGCCTGAGTACAGTCCTAAGTGTGATTTTCTTGTTGAGAATCTTTTTCTTCCTACTTATGAGCAACCTAAATCGGAGCTGGTGTGTGAGATTTTTGGTCCTAAGTCTCCATGATACTCTCACATTTTTTCCTACCTTTTTCATAAAACAATCCCCATAGCCCTTTCCATGAACCAAAGAAAAACCTTCATCCATTGCAGCACTCAATATACTATCCTAGGTGATACACTTTGATGGAACCCTACTTTGATGTCTTAGTTTAGATGAAGCCAGAATGGCGTTAGAAGAGGTTAACTAAGGAATTTGTGGTGCCCATTCTAGTGGCCTTATGTTAGCAAAAATGCTCCTCAAAATGGGTTACTATTAGCTTATTATGGAAGAAGATTCCTATCATTTTGTGAGAAGATGTGTTCCTTATCAGCAACATGGATATTTTGATACATGCTCCCACCCAAGACCTTCATCCTACCATCACACCATGGCCCTTTTCTCGCTGGGGATTCACCTTGTTGGTCAAATACATCCAAATTCTGCAAATGATCACATGTATATTATTGTTGTCACTGAGTACTTCACAAAGTGGGTTGATGCTATCCATTTAACCTACACCACTAGAAAACAAGTTTCAAAGTTTATTTTGAACTACATTATCTATCATTTTGGTATCCCTCAATACATCATGACTAATAATGGAACTCCTTTCAAAAATTAGGAAGTTGCCACATTGTGTAGGAAATTCAGAATCACCCAGCATTTTTCCACCAAATACTTCCCCCAAGGAAATGGTCAAGCTAAAACAACCAATAAAACTATTTTGAAAATCCTAAAGAAAATATTGACACAGTTGGTCATGACTAGTACCTCCAAATTGCTCCTGCCCTTTGGGCCTACTACACCTCCATTTGTAACCTGACAGAAGCCACTCCATTTACCTGTGTTTATGGTTCTGAGGCTATTTTACCCATAAAAATTGAGCTCCTTTCCCTCATAATCTCTCTCAAGAATATGATGTCTAAAGAAGAATATTGAGTTGCTCACTTGCAAGAGTTGCAACTCCTCAATGAAAGATGCCTCGATGCCCTAAACCACTTTGATGTGTATCAAAATTCCCTTCAACTCTAGCTTCACAAAAGTCAGACCTCAAGAATTTGAGGTGGGTGACTAAGTTTTGTAGCATAACATGAGGAACCTCTGAAACCCTAGAAAGAAAGGAAATTTTGAAGCTAATTGGCTTGGTCTATTTATCATTACAGCCAAATATGGTTCTGGGGCATATCAGATTGCCACTTCAGAGGGAGTTATGCTCCTTGAGCTTGTAAGTATCCAACACCTCAAGCAGTTCTATGCTTGAGTCCTACAGTTCCTGTACAATTTTTTTATAGTTCCACAAAAATATAAAAAATCAAAAAATCAAAAAAGTCCAAAACATTTGTAAAATGTTCCTAAAGAAATGACTAAAAAGAGGAAAAAGTTCCTGAAAAAAGTTTGTACAATTCCATTATCTATAATGCTCATCTCCCTTCACCACATCTATCCCCATTTCATCCCATCTTTGTGTAAAAGTCCTATTTGAATTGCACTTTCCATGCATCCAATAAAAGACCTCTTTTCTACAAGGCATCCATTCGCTTCCATCATTTAAAAGACCTCTAGTCTACAAGGCATTTTCTTGTTGAGTGTTTATTCTCATCCCATTAGACTAAGCTTGTTCCCACAATAGTGACTGCAACAAAACCTAAACAAAATCACCATTTGAGACTTAACAATTAAAGAAATTTGTTCTTTTCATAGCACTTGCCAACAAACATTTGCAACAACAACATCAGAAAAACAAACCTTGATAGGATGACTCCTTCCTATTCATGACATTACAACGTCTACCTTTGGGACTTAACTTTCTTGGTAGGAATTGTGGACTGAATGACTACTTGGTTATGTGGTCTCTTTTTGGTTGATTTCATTTTGTGTGTTAGTAGTAGCCTTTTACGGTGTGCCTTGATCTTGCATATTTTGGTATCACCTGAATGGCTCTAACTAACTACACATGTCATTTATGGTATGATCTATTTTTATTTTATTTAGTACATATATGTCAGTTTTGAGTTATGGTTATGCATTGCTCACTTGGGGCAATGGGTTATCACAGTTTTCACCAAAGATTCCTAAAAAGACTTTGGGTGTGCCTAGACCTCTCCAAGGTGTATATGACATTTGTTCCATCTTGACTATTCAAACTACATCTATCATCCTAAAGTATCTATTGTGTTAAGAGTCTAGTCCAAGCAAAGGAACCTTGTCATCTATACTTCTATAGCATATGGTGCATCATTCCTTTTGCAAAATCAAACTAGGGTGTGCTCTCCCATATAAATACAACTAAATCCCTTGGTATCATGTAGCTAGGGTTCATGTAGTATAGGATTTCATTACGCCCTTCTTGAGATAATGGTTCTATTTATTCCCCCCTCCTATGCTATGCTACTTGATTTGTACGAGTGAAACATTTGACACATGTCCATTCATTAGGTTCATTCATATTACAGTTTCATATTTCACATTTAGACTTTAAGTTTGCATCATTTTGCATTCATAATTAGTATCTTTTTCTGTTACTAACATTTTCATTTCAGATACACTCATTTTCATATTAGTACATTCATTACATTAGACATTTCATTCATTATTAGATCCCATTATTCATTACATTAATCCATTAATTACATATATTATAGCCATTACATTTAGTGACATATACATCATGATACATCACAAAGCATATATTAAATCTATACATGTAAAATAACAAAATGCATACATCTCATATATCACCATAGGACCTGCATCATCCACACATTAGTCATCATATAAGCATTATCAAAAACATAACATCACACACATCCTGCATCATAATTTCAGTAACAACATCATACACATCACATGCATAAGAGACAATCATCCATATACATATAGGCTCATCGAATCATGTCATATATATCAAAAAATGTGTCTGTGTATAGTTCATATACAAAAGAATTGTGTAGTACATCGTGCATAATGTATCATCAAAAAACTTGTTGCATCTGCATCACTATGTCAAAAAAATTGCTCACTATAAAAATCATGGAGCTAGCTGTGAGGGCCCAACCCCTCTTGTACACCCTCTTTGTGGAGGCCTATACTATCCAATCAATGGCTTTGATCTATTGTGGCCCCCTGTGGTCCATGAGCTAGATGCATCCCAAAAATTTAGCTGACACTAATCTTTTGATATGGCATCATGATACAAAGACCTATAATAGGTTGCCTCTTGCACAACTCATGCCTCATGTTGGTGTGTGGTCACGACCTCCTACATCATAGTCATCATCCCCCCAGCATGTACCATCTGTCAGGTGATATTGTGTTGGCCACAATACTCATCTACTTGCCTCTACTAAATATCCCTCTCTACCCATAGGGTGGCCACCTCGTACCAAAGAGTGTCTATCTTAGCCAACTCATTCATCTTGGCCTACATGGTAAAGTCACTAAACTCCCCTGCATCTATCCTACCTTGCAATGCTGCCAAGGCCTCCTAGGCACTGTCTTCCCTCACTCACTCTACTTGTACCTCAACCTATAGCTGGGAAACCTCTATCTAAAGGTTATCTTGCTCAACCCTCATTGTATCTGCATCTATTTGTGGAGCTGGCTCCTATGGTGCCTATCCCTATGGACCCTGTTCCTATGGCCCTTGTGGGCCTTGTCCCTATGGCCCTTGCACTTGTGACCTTGGATATGGCCCCTATCCTATTTTTGGCCCTGTTGGTACTGGTCCTCTCCTCTAATGGACTTTGCACCCTTGAGGACCTTGTTGTGCTCCTTTCTCTAGTGGTGGCACAACTTCTACCTGTCCCCCATCTTCTGCCCTGTCTCCCTCACCCTATTCCTACTTTGTTGTTGGTTGATCTATTAGTACTATGAGTTATACTGGCTGATGGGCCATCCAACACTATGTGTATGCAAATTTCATCCTTGCATCTCCCTAATCTTGTCTACGCATCCAGGGCACTAGCTGCATACCCTACCATGACATCCTAGCTAATCTTAGCATGTTCCCAAAACCCCATAATCTCCCATACTCTCAAGATACCATTGAATATAGAAATCTATCAGGTATCGGATCCTAAACCTTCCCAAACTATCATTGCACCCTAGATGACATATACCTCATCACAATATGAATGGTCTGACTAATCAGCCAATAGTCTATCTATATGTAAGGAAGGTAGAGTTGATCCTCACTATCGTCCTCTCCTACTGCTACTAATGTATCCCCCCATCACTCACTACCATTGTATGGTGTCCATCAAACATGATCTCATCCAAAATTTGACTGACTCAGTCAAGGTGTACTGGATTGGTGGCCTATATCGACATGCATAAGGCTCACCCAGCTATCAAGTATTGTGCCTCGTAATAGGGCACATCACACCTATGTGCTCTCATGACCACACCATCAGCAATGTCAATCCTGGACCTAGGGTCTACTGTGTCCTATAGGTGCACATGTGTAGATCATGATATACCTCAAACAAGATAGTCTGGCCCTAGCAAAAGACTATGTCATCATCCTGTAAAAGAGTGCTCAACACTCAAGTCTAGCCAATTGAAAACCCATGCCCAGCATGGTTTGGCACCATCCTCCATATCAATGAGGTTAGATAGAGAGGATCAACCACGACCTCTGGATCAGTAGCCTCTATATTCAATGCCTGAAGCACTCTCATAGGTAGGGATCTACACCCTCTAGCACATACTCTAGATATCTATCATGGATTGGCACTCAGAGAATCTACCACACATTGAGAAGCGTAATTGTCACCTCTCCAGTAGGTAGATAGAAGCTTGAAGTCAGTCTATGTTACCACTTTATCAATACTGAAAGCTACACTAAGTGTGCTCTTAGATTAGGCCACTCGTGGACATGCTCCAAATCTCATAATCTCACATGACCCCACTCTACCTCTGTGAGTTTCTCTTCTAGTACCATTGTCACTAGGTAGTGCTCCCATGATCGAAACATCACCATCACCATTTGCAACATAGACATGCAATAGTCAATATATCATTTTTTTTTTACACTTTTTTGCTTATCGAAGCATGGGGCATCCTACTTTGTTTACCCCCCTAGTCATCACATCACCTAATTCTATCAATTTGTCCAAATCAGCGAAGATGCCAATCCTTGTAGACGTAGATTGGTGGAGACACCAACCCACACAAACATGGATCATCAGAGATGACAAAACACTGAGATGTTGCTAGAGTGTCATTTGTAGAGACAAAAACATAGAGATCATCATCTCCATCCTCATATCCTTACTTAACATCACCCTTTTGGGGTATGCGCAGATGATAGGATGAACCCTATTGTCTTTGAAGATGACAAGACAATTCCTACCATTTTTGCAGTGCTTGTATCCTGGTTTTGTCATCTATGAAGACGACAAAGTGGAGAATTGTCATCTCAACCCCGACCCCATTTTCTAGCAATTTAATGCACCATAAATGCTACAAAGTGATCAAAAATTTAACAAGTAGGGATAGTTGACTTACCAGTGGACCCATGTCGGCCAACCTCTGGTGCTCCTAGAAGTGCTCTCCAAGCTATATACTCTTGATCAGATCCATCCTTCGCTCTGCTTATGTGTTCTCTAGGTGTGCAAATGACTCTTGCTTGAGCCCCTAGGAGGCTTATATAGGCCCTCCAAGGTCTCCTTTTGAGCCTATACCCTTCCCTTGACCATGTCAACCCTTGTTTATCCCCAAGTCATCCCCAAGTCATGCAAAATGTTCATCTATACCTTTTTCCTACCATTTTTTTTCTTCTAGAGTCCTTTTTGTGAAAATTGTGCAAAATTTGTTTTTTGCTCTATTTTTGTGAGGGGGCACCCTCGTCCCCTATCATCATCATGACACAACTCCTAGGACTCCTATCCTCTCTGGGGCAACCTATATTTTCTTTTCTTTGATATAATGTCATTCTAACATCACATCAAAGAGGGGCAAAATGTAGACTCTTAAAATCGTTCTAAATGCTATATTAATTCAATTAATATTTCTTGTGACATTATAATTAATTATATTTGTCATGTTCTTGTACTTATTTAATTAAATAGGTTCATTTCTGTAATGTATTTGAATTTACTTTGAATACTTCCCCTCTAATGTATTAAATTCATTTAATGCATAATGCTTCATAAATCCCCTTTTAAATAAATCTTAATTTATTTAATTCTCTCCACTTTATTAAATTCTTTAATCCAATGATTAAGTTAAATCCTATTTAATTTAATCCAATCTCATCCTAAAACCTAGTCTACACCCATCACTGTCATCCTTCTAAGCCTATCCATTAATAAATCCCACTTTATTATCCTAAACCTCTTTTAATCACCTCTTTAGCAAATAAGTGGTTTCTCACACATGTGTGAGAAACACAAGGCTCAAGGAGCCTCCCTTCATTAAACTCTCCAAAAAGGTACTCTTACACCTTTGTCCCCCGCTCCTTTCCCCAAGGTTTCTCACACGTGTGAACACACCTTGAGCCTCTCAACCATAAAGGCTATTTTTTATTTTTTCATAGCTTTTCCTTTAGCCCATGTGTCTTCCTTATGGCACCTATGTGGCATCCACATAGATGCCACCTCTTCAAGGCCTCTCTCAAACCTATAAATAGAGCCCTTGTCTTAAGCATTTTTCATCTCCCTCATTTTGCATTGTTATCATGCTAGTTTAGAGTTAGAGATTTCTTAGTAATTTGCATGTTGCTACTAACCCTTTGGTAGTTGTTTACTTCTTTCATTATTTTTTATATTCATGATAGTATTGCAGTCTTAGATTTTTTTATTACATCAACTTCCATTATCCATTGAGTGCTCTCAAGAATTGTTGCTTCTAGAGCCATCTCTTGGAGCATTCTTCATCATTTAGCTTAGCATCATGTTTTTCTTAATTTTGATATGGTTTAATGCATGTACTACTAATGTATTATTATTTATGTGTGCTCCTGACAGGTTAGGTTTTCATGCATACACTCACCAATTTGAACTACCACTGACATGTTTGTTTTCCATGCCACAATGCAAAATATAGGAAATGTATTTTGAATATAAAATAAAACGCATATCAAGATAGAACCAAATTTTGACTTGGCACTCTTTGTTTTCATTATTGCTCTTAGGTTTTCAATCAACTACTATAGTTGTGGCTTGACAAGATCATATGTGTGATCTTTCTTGACAATCTTATAACCAACATCTACCGCAATATAGGGCACACTGTTTAATCTTCTTGATTTGTAAAACTTTTGTGAAATTACCCTTACCGCAAAATCTATCAATGGATTTGTGATGGTGTCAATTGTCGTTCCTCTTTTATTCCACATGGCTCTTGTATTCTTTTCAATAACTTCCTTTGAATTACTCCTTAAAGTCTTAGGTCGATCTAGGGTTAGATACCTTGCTACCCTTCAAATTATTATTTTGGTGATTTTAATTGGCCCATTGTCTAACCAAAGTGAACTATCATGAATTTGACTCAATGTAATCCTAATCCATTGAATTTTGAAGACATTTGGGAAATCTAGGGCATGAGTTAACCCTTTCTTCTCTACAATTTTGAATTCTTCCCTTAACACCCCATTTTCACAAAGTCTATCATATTCTTGTTTGATTTCCATGTCTCCAATACTTCCAATGTTATAGTTGTAACATTTCCTAACATCTTGAACCATTAAAACTTTTGGTGGTATCACAGATAACACACTGGAGGGGTCTTTTTTATATGTAATATCAGGTATGGCCTTGAAAATTGGTTGTTTGACCTCATTACTAACTAGTTGAACGTTCAAAAACTCCTTACTCTCTACACCCTTTGAACTAGAAGCCATTATGTGAAACTAGGGTTTATGAAAATAGAAATAGTATAGCTCAACAATGATAAATACCTTGCTATATATGATGAAATGGTGTTGAATCATTGTTCAAATCTTCTACAATCATTTATGATGAGTTTCTTGATCACCTTTAGCTCTCCTTGCTCTTTCTCAATTTTGAAATGATGTAAAATGAGTTAAAAATTGATCAAATACCCTTTTGAAAACCTGTAATTAATGTTGAGTTCTTACACAATTGTAAGCTTGGCATGAACCAATTTTAGGCTCACTCGACATCCATTAGCATTTTCAATCATTTGGAAATCATTACGAGCTCAACATCAACTAGCCAGTTTGTTGGCTCAACATCCTCTAGCATTTCACTCAAAAATCATAGGAAACTCTTCATGTTTGGCAAAAGAATGAAAAACTTAAAGATTTTTCTTTAATTCCTAATAACATCTTGCATCTTTATTAATGTTTATGTAGAATTTTTAGTACTAAATTATTTTACAACTAATGTATGATATAACTTATGAATATCAGTCCCACATACCTCTTGATTGCTTAGTTTGATGAGGTGCGATCACTTGACCCATTGGGTGAAGTGATCCCTTCTCCACTTGATGTGTTGCAATCCTCCTTTTTCTTCCATGTCTTGTTCATTTCATTTCTAGCATTTTCAACATTTTTCTTTCCTTTTCCTTTAATATTATTAAACTCACAACTTGTTGCCTTTGACTTTGTTGGACAATAGCGACTGATGTGACCAATCTTCAAATAACTAAAACATGTGGTTTGACTCAACCACCTTTTGTAGTCACTTTTGAAGTGTGTCCTAATATAATTCTCAGGAACATGTCCATACTCTTGACAATAATGACAACTATATCTCGTATTATAATCCCAGTTGTAAGAGTTTCCATTGTACTTTACCTTTGTTTTCCTATCTGGTGACCATTTGGGTTTGGATCTGCACTCAAAATCTCTATATCCATACGTTTGATAGTTATAACAATATCTTTCAAATCTTTGTGTGTGCATGGTCATAGTTCTACATTCATATGCATGATGACCTTATTTGTTGCACTTATGGTAGTGAACCATGCTTGACATTCTGATTTACAATCTTTCTCCTGCACACATCAGCAGTATGTCCTATCTTACCGCAATTATGACAAGTAGGTTTGTAATTCTTACCTTTGTTGTTCCTTTCTTCAAAAATTTTAGATGACTCTCCATCTTTCGTACTTGTGTACATCCCAGTCCACGTGTATCATTATTAGATCTAGGGGATCTCAATAATTACTCAAATGATTTGATGGCTTCACTTAGTTTATTGAAACTTTCAACAAATTCCTTTTCCCTTTTTAGGCCATTATGCAATCTCTCATTCTACAACTTTAATGTTGTTATCTCAATGTCCTTGACATTTAATTCACAGTTGGTCCTTGTACATTTTCTTCCCCCTATTGTGGAGGTGCTTGATTCACTTCTTCATCTGGCTCAACTCATTGAGGAGAAGTTCTCTTCCTCTTTCCTTTACCCTTTTGAGCCCTATAATACCCAACTGGTCTATCAAGTTGGTGTACTATTTTGGGTCTCATTGGTGATTGGGCTATGAATGTAGGCACTATGACCTTAGCTCCTCGACCTTTGGCTAGGAAGGCCTATGTGTGAAAGACCATTGTTTGAGGAATTGGATTGAGTTTGAAAGGTCTCTTGATCCAATCCTTCATCAATTTGATGGCATGCTTCACCCTATGATTAATGTCTAAGTTCTCTTCTTTGTCAATCTCGACATTCATAATAGACCTATCACCAATATTTTCCATGTTGAATAATGGATTGAGAAGATCCTCTGTACCTTGTTCCACGATCTTCAATGAGATCTTGCCCTTCAAAGCACTCTCTTCCAGATACAAAGTCCTCTTATAATAATCCCTTACGTGGACATCAAAGTCATCCATTGCATTCATCCAATGATCAAGTTTGCATCCTACATGCTACCCATCTTATAAAGCCTAGGATAATTTGTCGCTCTCACAGCTAGCAAGTATACCAAATGTGATTTCATATAAAACCTTTTGTTATCATTCACTTCCATTAGCAGCTCACCCAAGTTCTCACTGAGAATGGAGGCCCAATCAATCAGCATCTTTATCATCTTGATAGTCTCGATAAAATTGACTATCCATATGTTCAAATGTCCTAAAGCGGAAAAACCCATGACTCTACTCAAGAGAATGATTGAATATCCAATATCCTCCTCCATATATCCTCTTTTCATATTGGCTTTTCCTACTTTCCACCCTAGAGGAGTCTTCTCAATGAGATATGATGATTGTATGATCTCAGAAGCTTCATCAATGTGTTCCCTATACCATCTCTTGGCTTGGTGATAGGTCAATCTGATAAATCAATCCTCCCTTGGAAGATGGAATACCTTCTCTATATTGTTGGGTCAGATATCTAGGATGATCTCTCCATTTATGCTCTTGATGACCATTTCTTTGGGAACATATCTCTCTACTAGTGTAATGATCAATTCTAAGGACTATACTAAAACTAGATGTGATGTTTCATTAACAAGTCCAGAGTGAATCTGAGTAGATATCATTGGTGATCTTTCTATGTGTTTTTTGCGTAGTGTCAGGAATGCACCCAAATCTATATGACCCAATTCGATGTCTTGGATCTCAAAATAGTCATCTCGAAACTGTGACTTGGTTAGAACACCTTGAAACTTGAACACTGTAGGCTTTGGTACTATCTTTGAGGCAAGGGACGATGATGAAGAAGCCATTGAATCTGCACAACAATAATCTATGTTAGTCTGAAGTTAAAGAAAAATCAATGAACTTAAACCCTATGATAGACACAAACAAAATGCAAAACCTTAATCTGCTCGAAAGCACCCAGAAACCTAATTTATACCCCTAGAATGCAAAAAAATTACACATCTGGTGCACGTAATAGGTGCGCCTAGTGTGTCTTTTCTTTTTTTACATTTTATTGAGAATTAGGTGTACATCAACGCATGCACTTGGTGGGGTGCGCATACACTTATATGTGAAGGGAATTCTAAAGTGCATAGCAACGCACCTAAGTTTAAATGAATTTCTTTGTTTGATTTGAATTTTTAAGTTTTTAAGGAGTAAAGGTGCACAGTAGCACACCTAATCAGGTGTGCTATTACACACCTTAATTTGGATTTTTTAGCATCGTTTTGTGTTTTTTTTAAGGTAGGGAGCAATAGAGGCACACCTATTGAGGTGTGATGTTGTGCTCGAAGATTTGGGAAAAAAAAATAAGTAGAGGTAAAGGGGAGGGTCCTAGGATATATAGACTTGGGACCTAGCACAGCTATGTGAGCTATACAACTGTGTAGCTGCATTGTTGCACACTTCCCACATTGTTCACTTCCTCTTTTGATTTTGGTGCACTAATGCACCTGATAAAGTGCACTGTTGTGCCTCTTTTTTTGCAAAATAATGACTTAGCACTCTAAAATTTTATTCTCAGAGTCTGGGTCTTCTAATCAGGACCCAGTCTTGACCATATATACTAGAAAAAAGACTCAAACCCCAGACTAAGGTTCTAGAAAGCCAAAAAATAAAGTAGGGACTCCCTATTTCTAGGTGAAATGAGGCGTGCATTGTGAAAACCACAACAAATAACCCTAAAAAAAAAAAAAATGATGAAGGCATTTCTTCATCAACAAACATTCCTCAGATATGTGTCTAACACCAACTGAATCCTAAATACTCCAAGCATATTTTGAGTCACTTTACTATCTAAACTTCAGAATCTTGAATCTCCAAGTTTAGTGTGTGTTTAGTGTATCCATTTCTATCAACATCTAAGAACGTTGTCTATCAAAAAAATTAGACAACTTGGAAACAATCTTCCACCTCTTCCAATCCATTCATCGGGAATCTTCACAAAAGTTGTTTATAATTCCTTTGTCTGACCAGATGAAAGAATCATTTCTAAGGGCTCTTAGTGGGTTATCACTTTTTCATTTGAAGTCCTAGGGTAGCCTTTCAAATATTGGCTTCACGTAGCTCATAACATCTCTATTTGATTCTTCAATGAAGTAATAGTTTTGATACTAGATAGCTTATTTGGAGTGCATATCCCTTTAATCAAACTACCTTTCTTTGACTTTGTAGAATCCCTCATTCTTAACACCATTTTTTTTCTTTCTGTATCCTGACCACACTTAGACTGTGTGGCCAAGACATTGGTGTCATTTCTCAGATTTGATCCTTTGCGAACATCCCTTGTGTTCCTCTTTTAAGAACTTTTTTGGAAACTCTCACACCAAACAATGATCTTAGCAATTCCTTCGAGAAGATCCTTCTGTTTGAACTAGTAGGGTTTGGACTATCCCTTGTTGCCTTCAACTTTGGTTTGAAAACACCTGAGATAATTGAGTTTTAAATTTGTAATGTGTGGAGAACTTGTTGATTTGCAATTCTGAATTCAAAACTGAAAATCCTCTATTACTATAAGTAATATCCATTCCTCAATTAGTATAAGAAAAAAAATCATCAAAATGTTTTGACAAAGAAATACCTCTTCCTAAAAATTGGAACCAAAAGAGTAGTTAGTAAGATACATCAAGATAAAATCTCAAGTGCACCTACCCCATAGACTAATGCAACTTTGAAAAAAAACACACAACTAAAAGGAAACACGCAACCAAAAAGAAACACACTTGTAGAAATAAACACACTTGTAGAAAAGAGAGTTTTTAAAAAAAAAATTTAAGGTCTTTTAGGCTTCAAAGTAATGCTTTAGGAATTGCCCATTGACTAGCAATGGAACCAATTCCCACTGTAAGGAACTTAGCCTAAAAGTGTTTTCTCCCAGAATTGTTGTGATCTGATAAGGACCAATCCACAAGCGTTGAAACTTAGTGTGGCTACCTAGCTTTTCCTTCACCTTCTCCCAAAGTAGAACAAGGTCAAAAATTTTGAAAGACTTCATCATGGCCCTCTTGTTGAACCACTTCTTGACGATAGCTTGATTTTTCACCATATGCTCCAAAGCAGTTGTTCATTTTTCATCCATCTCTAAAAGATTTATCAATTTGATTTTTATTGTCAGCATCTTCAACATATCCACTCATAAATTTCAAAATAGGAATCCTAAGATTAAGTGGGAATACTGGTTCTTGTCCATAGACAAGTAAATATGGAGATGTACCCAAAGCATTCTTGACCCTTACTCGATCTATCAATAGATCATATTTGAGTTGCATATACCAATCTTTAAGATTCTCCTTCAATAGACACCTTATTACTATGATCAAGTTCTTATTTGTAGATTCAGCTACCCCATTCCCTTGTGGATAATAATTCGAAGAGAACTTGATAATAACCTAATTTTCCAATGCCCATTGAGTTAGGAATACTGATGCAAAAGCTAATATGTTATCACATACTAGGGAGAATAAAATCCCAAATCTAGTAACAATTTGTTCTTCTAGGAAGTCCATAACCACCTTAGCCATGTAGTTTCTGAATGTCTCTACTTCTATCCAGTGCATACAATAATTAGTAGCTACAAGAATAAAAGTGTGTCTAGTTGACAATGGTGGGTTCACTGGACCAATAAAATCTAGCCCCCACTTTGTGAAGGGGCATATCTCAAATACTGATTGCAATGGCATTGTAGGATGTCTTTCTTTTTTAGCATTGGTCTAACAAATATGACTACAAAAAATTTCAAAAGTATCCTTGAATATTATGGGCTAGAAGTAACCCGATCTTAAAATCATATGAGAAGTTTCTTCTGTCAAACCATGCCCTGTACCATACTTATCTTGAAATTGTTCCAAAACTTCTTTTGCTTCCTCACGTCCCAAGCATTTAGGTAGATCCCTTCATAGTTCCTTTTGTATAATTTTCTATTATGTAGCATGTAGGATTTGCACTTCATTTTGAGTCCCCTACGTTGTGAACTATTCATCCAACTAGGGCACTGGTTTTGTAAAAGATAGTAAATAATATCCTGGTACCAAACATCTATTATTACTCCTTGGTCAATATTAACTTGAGGTATTACAATCTTTTTTTGATCTCCATATCCGTTTGACTATCAAACTGGAATTTCTTTTCATCTTCAATTTGGTTATCTGCTATCATTTTTTATAATCCTTGGCCTCTAAACAACTTCATGGATTGATTTCTAAATCAAATTCTTGTAGTATTGGCATCCATTCCCTCATCTTTCAACAAGTTCATTTTGCGTCAATAATGTCTTAACTATTGGATTGGGTACAATTGCATATACCTTACTCATCATTATATAATGGTGGATTGGGTACAATTGCATATACCACTTTGATTAAAGAAAAATATTATTTATCAAGGTTGGATTATTTTAACTCGATATTTTTTAGAGGGAAACTCATCAAGGCAATAGGTCTTTGATCTTCCTTTTCCTTCTT
Organism: Cupressus sempervirens; assembly: GCA_028749045.1. Classification (NCBI taxonomy): domain Eukaryota; kingdom Viridiplantae; phylum Streptophyta; class Pinopsida; order Cupressales; family Cupressaceae; genus Cupressus; species Cupressus sempervirens. The sequence goes on along the minus strand of CM053784.1, from coordinate 618,336,538 downwards.
TTGTGTTATAATCCCAAAACATGAGTGTTCTAAAGCAAAAGAGTATATTTTGAAAGGTAGTCCATAATCCACACTCACCAGTATTGGGGCCATACAAATGGCCACTTTGATATCCTCGAATGATTTCTTAATCTCTGGGACCCATTCTATTTTAGCCCCCTTTTTTTAATAAATCATTAAGGGGATGAACTATCTCTGTAAATCCACTTATGAATTTTTGCATAAAAGTTATCTTCCTGAAGAAAGACTTGAGTTATTTTCAACTATGACGAGGTGATAACTTCATAATAGCTTCAAATCTATTAGGATTAATAGAGATTCCAACTTCAGAGATGATATGACCTAGGATATTTCCTTTAGTAACCCCAAACAGACATTTCTTGGGATTTAGTGATATGTCATATTTACGACATCTATTGAATACCTATCTTAAATCATCAATATGAGTGCTTCGATCCTTTGAAAAGATAGTTAAGTCATCCATGTAGATGACTATACACTTGTTTAGTAATCTCTTAAAAGTTTTGTCCATGGCTCGTTGAAATGTAGCCCCTATATTAATCAACCCAAAAGGCATTTTTCTATAGGAAAAAGTTCCCCATTTAGTCATGAAGGCCATTTTTAGCCTATCTTCTTCATCAACCATTACCTAATTATATCCCAAATATCCATCCAAGAAAGACATCATCTTTGAACCATTTATAATTTGCAAAACCTCATCTAGTAAAGGCAAAGGATAGTTGTCCTTTTGAGATGCAAGGTTAAGTTTAAGAAAATCCACACAAAGATGAATCTCTCCAATCTTTTTCTATACAAGAACCAAATTATCCACCCACATAGAATGGTGAATGGGGAAGATGATCTTGGCATCAAGTAACTTCTTAACTTCTTTCATTATCAGTGGTTCAATGATGGGATTAATAGGTCTTTTCCTTTGGAAAAAGGTTTGGCATCTAGTTTCAATGGAATGTCATGTGTAATAATCTTAGGATCATATGTCTTTAGCTCTTCATAGCTCCAAGAAATAACATCCTTATACTCCATAAGTAATTTGAGCATGTCTTTCCTTTCCTGTGCATTACACACTTTTATGATCCTTACCATTCTAGGATCTTCATCAGTACCCAAATTGTACAAATTGTATTCTTTGATCCCTTTTTCTTGTACCATTCTTCTATTAAATGTTGATTCATCACGATCAAAAATGCATTCTAACTCAACCATTCCCTTAGGAATAGTGTTTATTTTTAAGTTTAGGATCCCATCTTCATCTTCAAGTTTGTCATCTTCTGGTTTGTCATTGAGAGTTTCACAATCTCCCGCCCTTTAAAGTGGCCATTGCACATGATAAATTCAAGTATATGTTGATCGTCCTAAAAGACTATTGTCCGAGATAGATGGGGTAGCAACCAATTCTATTGAAAATTGTTTCAATTTTGTTCTTTCAACTAGTTGTAATGCACTAGTCGAAATAGCCAAAGCATCTGCTACCATGCTTTTCCTTCTTAGAATGGACTTTATGTTCAAAGCTTCAAAATCATCCATTAAATCCCATACCCTTTTCCTGTAAGAAAGCAAACTCTTGTCATTGCAAGAGTATATTGATTTCACTTGTCATATGACCAACTCAAAATCTCCCTCGATTATGAGAGTTGTGATTCCTTTCTCCAATCCAAAAAGAAGTCCTCGGATCAATGCTTCATATTCTACAACATTATTAGTACATCTAAACTATAATCGATATGTTGCGTAGAAAGACTAACCTTTTGGGTTGGTTAACTCAATAACTATGTCAGCTCCTAATTTTCATTTGGATTCATTGAAGTGAAGTGTCCAAATTGGATCTTCCTTAGGCTTTCTAATCTTATGTTTATTTATCCTTAGCTTTTATCTCACTTAGGCCTGAAAGGATTATTTCTTAGGGACCCATTGTAGTCTTTTGTAGGGTGGACTTGATGATTTTCCATTGTTAGTCATTGACACCAAAATTGTACCTTTTTCTTGTTTATCTTGAATTTCCCCTATCAATTTTGTAATTTCATCCATTTTGGGTTTAGGAGGGATGACTACCGAAGTCTGTCCTTGACCTTTCATGTATCATCTCCTTCTTTGAACTTTGATCATTCCTAGTGGAGGAGAAGACAAACCTCCACCATCTGAAGAGGTATCACTATATGATACATTTAGATCCTCCATCTGCTCTTCAACTTTATTCATAGATTTAGATAAGTTTATAGGACTTTGATTTTCTACGGGTTCATCTTTCAGAGTGTTATCACTTTTTACTTCCATCATCTATGTTAATACCTTAGCAACTGCTTCTTAGCACAATGAACATTCAAACTCTGAGTGGCTAACTTTAGGTAATCAAAAAAATCCTATGAGAAGTAGGATATTGGGGTCAGCTTCTTCTCCTAAAAATTGCAATTTAGCCACCGTGTTATCTATGAATTGTGTTATGATCTTGGGCTTTAGGATTGGAATATTGGATTTTTCATCTCGATCATCTAATATTTTGGTTGAAGTTGTATCAAATGCCATCACTTTGTAAGAGCTCAAATATGATTGTAAGAATGCTACTTTGTTCGGAGCACTATATTCTATAATCATTATTTTTAATTTTGGCTCTGCATCTATCTTCATTTTATTGTTCAATCATTTCCATGGTAACCATAATTGAGTGAAATATATAGAAAACCATCCTCCTAGGCAATTTATCCTTTCTCTACTTAGAAGTAATCCATATGTTTCCAGAATATCAACCACATGTATATCGATGACATCTTGAATCCACGTGTCAACTATTAGTTGTATCTAAACATCTTTCAACATACTAATGACTTTCACCTCTATTTTATCTAACTGTATCACTATCTGATTAGAGGACTGAGGAGTGACTCCCAACCTTTGTGCTATCGATAGTGGCATAACATTACAAGAGGCTATTGAATCAATTAAGCAATTATGAAGATTCTTCCCATATATCCTAATGCTAAGCATAAAAGGTGCACCTCCACCTTGTCTTTAAACATAGTTGGCATTGCCTCTGAAGCATTGACTAGTTGAGATATTGTCTTTTGAGGGACACTATTCATATTTAAGATATTGTGCAGAATCATAAGATTATAGTAACATAGTATTAAATTGCATAGGAGGACGTTGTCATTCAGTTGTGAATTCTAATTCATCTCATGGTTTCCATTGTAATATGAACCATCATTATTAGATGTATTTTGACCATTGTCATACTAATTGATATAAAAATAATGAACATTATTGTTGTTGTTGTCTACAGGAATGCTTTCATTGTTCAGACGAGTGTTCCATTGTCAATTTTGTCTTTAGAAGCCATTATTATGATAAGGAGGATTGAAGTTGTTTCCTCCACTATGGTTTCCTACATTGTTGTTCCCAGAATTGAAATTCTTGTTAAAGTTATGACCATAATTTTTGTTGTAAGGAATAGCATTGTTTCTTTGAAAGTTGTTATTTTATCCTTGTGACAACCTTAGATGAGTCAGCTCATTGTTCATTTTTGACATGGTCTTCTTTATTTGACAAAATTAAGAGGCAAAACTATTGTCAACCTCTACAAAAGTTGCTACCTTTTGCTCAAAAAATAGCAGGTTTTGGAGGTTCATATCTTGGATATGTTAAAGTGAGGTTTTGCAGAGCATGTACCTATTGTAATGGAACTAGATTCATAGGTATGAATTGGCTAGGCATCATAGGTGCTCTGACAGGATATGTTGGCATCATTGTAATAGCTTGAGTTGGAAGCATCAGTCCTTCTCCATTGGGATTGGCTTGCTTAGTGAAGGTAATCACTTCTGTGAAGACTTTATCCAATGTGTCAATATTTGTTGTAGGAAGTCTTCTTATAAAAATTGTAGTAAGATGGTTGGTAGCATTCAGATAAATCTGAATAGCGACTTCAACTGGTATAGTGTATGACACTTCTAGCTTGAGATATGTCATATGCAAGCGATGGTTGAAGCATGAAACCATCTCAGCTAGGTCTGTTTTGATTGATATGAATTGTTGATGTATCATAACTGGATTGATGAAGGTTTTAAATTGTTCCACAAACAATTTTTGAAAGTATCCTAGTCTCCAATGCATCGAGGTGGAAAATTAACATACCAATTAAAAGTAACTTCCTCCAAAGAGTAGGAGAATAAATGAAGAAACAAATTCTCGTTGGAAATCTTCTTTCGGTGGAAAATTTCTTTGAATACCTTGATGTGATCTTCAGTAGTTCATGTCTATCCATAGATAAACCTTGGGCAAAACTTCTCAGGATTCTTAGGAAGGTCATTGAGTACACCTATCAAGTTGATTGCTGAGTCTACAACATTTGTGAAAAAGGCCATTGGAGGATTTGGTGGAATAACGAGTGGTTGTTGTAGAGGTAGAAATGAAGAAGATGATGAAATGTTGAATGGAAGTAGTAGAATCTGAGGTATTCCTTTGTCACTTTGGGGCTTGTAAAAATGGCTAAGCTCAAGGAACTCATGTGCACTTGATGAAGATCTTAAGCTCACTAAAATGGGGATTCTAGATCAGGATCCTCCAGTTTGCATCAACTCTGGAGAAAGCGCACCTCTACAAAAGTACATTTCTTGCAAAATAAGGTGCACCTCATAATTTAGCTCACTAGCACACTCAACACACCTATGCACCTAGCGTACCTACGTAGTAGTGCACCTTAGAATCTCAAAAACTTAGAAAATCTTATGAACTTGTAAAAAAATGTAGAATTTTGAAGTTTGCAATTTTTTCTTCTATTCTGAATGTTAAGTGCCCTCCTTCTAGTGCCAATTTTGTTGAGCTATCATTTTGCATGATGCTTAATGGCAGGAATCCTTTCGAACTTCTCTCTTGAAAAGCTAATCTAGGATAAACTCCAAGGATTTGGGCGATCTTGTGACCTACTAGAATCCGCTGATTTGAAGATAAATGTGAGTGTTCACAAGGAGGCCTTTGCTAGTTCGTATAACAATTCAAGTAAGATGTAGAATCTGCTTGCTATTTCAAAAGAATAAAACACACAAAAGAAATATATTTTTCTATTTTTATGATGAATGTAATCTAACAATGCAACTATATGAATTCCTAATTTAAACAAGGGGTTAATAAAGAAAATAGAAAAGGTAGGGTAACAAGAAGTTTAAGAAAATAACATGAAATTAAAATTCTAACAAACATAAGCCACGAAAATAATGCGTCTACGAGTTAAGCTTTTGAAAAGATTAGTGGGTAACCAATAAAAATAGGAGCAGCACTTCCTTAATTCCACTGATGCAATCATCGATGGGAATTCAGTAATCATAAGATGTTTCACTTTTTATCAAATCGCAAGGCCACAAAAAGTGTGCTCATGTGAGATGAAAAGCTATGCAAGAACAATATGATGATCTCTTCTTGAACTAAGTATGTCAGCAAAAATTTTAAACTTGTAGCAAACACTAGAATTAAGAGATCACACAACCAAAACAACACAATAAAAAAATTGGCTCAATTATATTCCATGAACATACATTCAAAAATATAACACACTTAGGAAAGAATCACTACACTCCAAATGCGAGCACCAATAGCATATGTTATTGCATAAAAGTAATGGGATCCTAGAATACATATTACATTCCTAAATTTATAAGAAATCTCCTTCTCAATTTCTGTTGAGAGTGAGAGATATCTTTATGCAATCATATGCTTTCAAATTAATAAAACAAATCTATTTATGTACAACTATCTAACTAGTGCTTAGTAGGACTCCATCCATATTTATATCATTAATTGGATGCATGAGCCTTTACATGTCTTAAAACATAAAAAAATATGAGATAATCAGAAAGAGAGATCCATCATTTGAGGTAGGACTATTTGGAAGTGCCAAAAATAGAAGCTCCATCTTCAGAAAGTGTCTGTCAAAGTTAAACTATTGTTAGAATGTGTTTCTAATGCATGGAAAGCTCTATTTTTAGAACTACCAATTAACTATCAGAGCACCTCTGTATTCTTCAAAATCTCCCAAAACATCATTGAAAAAGTGCACCTGTGCACCTAGCATAGTTGCACACTAGTGCACCTTGGAGGCAAGTTCAAAAATTGCAAAATTTCACTAAGTGCCAAAATTGAAATTTTGGCTTCTGGGTTTTGTTCCCCTTTATACTAGAGCTATGTCTAGATATTTTCCCTTGAAGTTCTCGATTATCTTAGTGACTTGAGCCACATATTTAAAATCTAAGGCCTCATATTTGTCTTTCACCTTCTGCCTATAGTTTCTAACCTCAATACGAGTCTCTACAAAATCTCCTAATTTTACATCCAGATCTAATAAAGCCTCTTCCATCCTAAATGATAGTCTGATATCATCATCATTAGTAGATTCCTCTAAAAAATTTTGCAATTGTTCTACTACTACCTCTTACCTTATTAATTTCTCCTATGCATCATCCTCAAAAATGTCTAAGCATGTATCACTATAATGCTTCTTAGCTTCCAAAATTTGCTCTTGGGTTTGATACTTGAGCCTATGAACCTTTGCATGTAATGTCTCTATTACTTTATTATCATCCAAAATCTTTTCAATCTAGTCATCAATCTTGTCTAACTCCTCAGCTATATATATCTCCATCAACATCTGATACCTTTGGCCTTTAATTGCTTGTAATGCCTGCAAATCCTTGCCCTAGGTATGTACTTCATCCATCAGACCAATATCTTGATTCAAAATGGCTATTAGCCTATCCACATTCTCCTACATAACATTTAATAGTTTCAAATTTCGTTGAATGATCTGTATACCCTTTTCCTCAAAACTTTCTCTCCATTGTTGACAAGCTCTCAAAAATGGATCTAATTGGCTTGTACCCCTATTTCTTCTCTAAATTGTCACATTCAAGGTTTCCTTGGGGTTTGTGGGATCTAGGGACCAACAACTTTGCTTAGATATCACTTTAGGATTTCATTTTGTCACCAAAGTGTTATCAACTCTGCCCAATCCTGTTCCAAGCTCTTGAATACCTCTTTTATTCCTGTTGTAACCATTAGCTTAGCAGTATCTAGGGTAGGTTTCCCAAGCATGACCTCCCTAGTATGATAATCTCATGGAGTCAATTCTTCAACATTTGAATGCCTAGGAGGGATAGCTACATGAACAAATAGGTCCTGGTTCTGATCACTCATGACAAAAGCTATTGCTCATGCATCCTTTGGTGGTGATTCAAGCTTTCTTAGGACTTTGATCAATTTCATCCTATCTTCCCCCTTTGTAGTGAATTTTTGTTTCTTATTTATTTTTACTTCTTTCCTCAACCACCTTAGGATATGCTCCAATGTAGATTTTCCTTTTGAGGATGAAGGAGTCTACGTTGTTATGCCCTTTCCCTTATCTCCCATTTCTCGAGTCCTCTCCTTTTATGTGATATTCATATTGGGAGTCTTTGTGTTTGTAGAGTCCATAGTACTTATCTTGGTGTCTTGGTAAGTTTGTTGAGGTTGTTCACTTATCTTCCCTTCCTCTAGAACTTCCTTGGTGGTTGCTTATTTTAGCTCTTCCTCTTGCTCTTTTTGGACTTGTCCTACTCTGATGCTTGGAGGAAGAGGGGTAGCTAATCACTTATCAACACAAAATGTGGTTTTTACTAGGGATGATGGAGCTACCTTAGGTCCTTGTGGTTTGGGTAGTTGATTGGTTAGAGTATCTCTTATCTTATCCCTAACCAATTCAATACCCACAAGCATGAAATCAAAATTTGATATCTGAAAGACATCAATGACCTCCACATCTTCCTCATCTATCCATTCTTGCATTTCATCTTCTAAGGTTGTAGTATCAATGTGTGTGATTGTAGAGCTTCTTCTCCTTTCTAACTCTATAGCTCTTGTGAGTTGAGTCCTTTGATTCAAAGGTAGATTATCCTCTTCATCCTCATCATCCTCTTCTTATGCCTCTTCTAGGATAGGTTTAGGGATTGATGGGAAAGGAATAACTCTTCTAATGACCTTTTGTCTCCTCTTTACCAGAGTCTTGATCTTTCTTCTCTTAAGTGAAAAAGGGGAGGCTTGTTCTTTTTATCGAGGTGGAGATACCTCTTGTACTTCAGTTTCTACTTCTCCTTGGCCCTATTCAGCTAACAACACTTGGGGATCCTCTTGGACTTGTGCAACTTCCACGTTCTCTAGCCCTTATACATTTTCTTCTCCCTACTGTGGAGGTTCTTGAGTCGCTTCTTCTTCTAGCTCAGCCTATTGAGGAGAAGTTTTCTTCCTCTTTCCTTTACCCTTTTCAGCCCTATAATATCCAATTGGTCTATCAAGTTGGTGTACTATTTCGGGTCTCACTGGTGATTGGGCTATGAATGTAGGCACTGTGATCTTAGCTCCTTGACCTTTGGTTGGGTGGGCCTTGTAGACACCTAAAAATTCTTTAGAAAATAAAGTATTTTTATTTTCTAAAAAGTCCCTGATGACATCATCATTAATTAATTATTTATTTATTTAATTAATTTATTTATTTTTATGCCATTAAATCCCTTTATCTTAATTAAAAATATTTAATTAAGGAATCCCTCCAAAAAATGTTTAAATCTTATTTAAACATTATTTCCTTATTTATTAATTATTTAATTAATAAATTGACCAAAAATTCCAAAATAAATAATTTGTTTATTTTTTGCCCAAAACTTGGCCAATTTCCTTAAGACCACTAACCTCTTCCATAATCTTCTAATCCTTCTTTAATTTCGATTAAAGGCTAATCCCATCATTTCCTACCCCTAATCCCAACTCAAAATATTTAATTAAGATTAAATATTAATCCTCATGTTTATTAAAAATATTTAAATAAATATCTCCTCAACCCAAACCCTTGAAATAAATAAAACTTTATTTATTTCCTAAAAACCTTATTTATCCTCATCGTAGGAAGTTCTAGACTCTTCTAGAAAGTCTTCATCCTCATCCAAAGCCTAGACTCTTCTAGAAGATGTCAATCCTTATCTTTGACCCTAATCCTAATCCCCTCCTAACCTTGTCACATTCCCTAAACATGGGTTAAGACTTGCTAACCCAAGCCAAAGCTAAACAAATATCTCCTCCTTCACCGACCCTCATTAAATGTCATCCACTTGCCCATCTCTAACAAGCCTAATCTAATCTTAACCCAAGCCTAATCCAAGCCTTAATCATTTGCACATTCCTAAGTCAAGCTTAAGACTTTCTTAATCCAACCCAAGTCAAATATCTCAACTCTCTCACAAATATCCCAACCATAAAACTTTATGAAGCCCACAAAGCCATAAATGACTCTTACAAGCCCATTCATTTCTCTTACAAGCCATTACGAGGGTCTTTATGAGCTTTGAGCCTCCTTTGTTGACCCCTCAACCCCTCTTGTTCTAACCAATGACCTTGTGACATGTGTCACTCTCTGATTGGCTATAAGGAAGCACAATCCATGTGCTCTCCTCTCATTCAGTCTAAACCTTCCATAAGCTTTTTCCCATCCTTTCATCTTAGCCCTTGATCCCTCAAGCCTTTTGCCTATTTAAGGAATCCTCTCCCAAGCCATTTTAACGCAATCTAAAAAGTAAAGCCATAATGCCATTTTGAGAAGCCATTTTTACATCAAATCCATTCACCAAAATCTATCAAAAATCCTCCATTGAAGCTCATTTGAGCATTTGAGCATACATACATAATCAAGCCATCTTAGCTATTAGACACACCTCTACATCAAGTGATCATCCTCATTGAGAGAGCCTATCCATGGCTCATGTTCTCATTTGAGGACTTCACTTTGTCTCTCATGAAGTTATGTTAAATTAGTATGGAAATGCTTTTTGATTGTTTTAATTTAGTGTTTCTAACATACTAAAGTAGCATATACAGGCCTATGCGTGAAAGACCACTATTTGAGAAATTGGATCAAATTTGAAAGGTCTCTTGATCCAATCCTTCATCAATTTGATGATGTGTCTCACCTTGTGATTAATGTCTAAGTTCTCTTCTTTGTCAATCTCTGCATTCATAATAGGCCTATCACCAATCTTATTCCCGTTGAACAATAGATCAAGAAGATTCTCTATATCTTGTTGCATAATCTTCAATGGGGTCTTCTCCTTAAAAGCACTCTCTACAAGATACAAAGTCATCCTATAGTAATCCCTTATGTGGACATCATAGTCATCTGTTGCATTCATCCAATGATCTTCAATCACATCTTCATGCTGGAACGTCTTGCCAGCTAGATGTTGTACTCTTTTGATGTTATCGAAGTAGGGTCAAGGATAATTATATTCTTCTAAGGGATATTGATCCCATTCGCACTCAAAAGACAGAACATCTTGTCTTCACATCACACTGAAAGGTCCTATAGTAATAGGCCATATCCAACATATTTTGTGTTGCTTTCTAATTCTATTGTATGTAGATAAGAGTTGTTGAGAAATCTCCAATGAAATGAGTCTACCACTAGGATACCTAGGGAGCTTCTTGTTTTGGTTTCACAATGCATGCCCCATTTCACCTAGAAATGGGGACCCCCTACTTTATTTTTTAGCTTTTTGGATCCTGAGGTCAGGGTCTGAAGTCTTTTCTTGGGTTACGCTTTCTGTTCTTTGCCTGATGTAGGTCTTTACCCAAAAACCCAAATTCTAAAAACCATCGTATGAGGGAGTAAGTCATTTATTGCAAGTAAAATTGCACACCTAACACACCTGACCAAGTGTGCTAGTGCACCAAGACAATGAGGAAATCATTTCCCTCTTGGAAATGTGCAGCAATGCAACTGCACACCTCCAAGAGGTGCACTTAACCTAGGGACCCTCCCTCTCTCCCTCCATTTTCATTTTGAGAGCTTTTACCTCTGTAGTTGCACACTAGGTGAGGTACACATCACCTCCTCTACTGCCCTACCTACTCAAAAACACACACAAAATGTTAACCAACAAACTTAACTGTGCATTAGTGTACCTAATTAGGTGCACTACTGCGCACCATTTTTTTCTTTCAAAACCTTAAAACAATGCAAGAACTTGTAACTAAGGTGTGTCGTAGCACACCTAATTAGGTCTACTACTATGCACCCTTTAAACATAAGACATTTTCTCAAGTCCAAATATGAGGTGAGCATCAACGCACCCCATGAGGTGCACTAGTGCACACCCCAAATTTGTAAATGGTAGAAGGTACACTAGGCACACCTATCAAGTGCGATAGGTGCGCCTTTTTCTTTGTTGCATTCCAGGGCTATTTTAGGCTTTCAAGTGTTTTATGAATAGTTAGGGTTGTCTAGTTTTTTTGAGTCATAATTAGGGTTCGTTTTAATTAATATTTTCAACTCTCTCGACTAATATTTTCTTCTTTGTGCAAATAAAAAGCCATCCTTAATTTGTTGGGATCATAACTTTTGACCTAGAGCTTAGAATTTGAAACTATTTACACCACTAGAAAGAAGAACTAAAAGAACTAAAAATCTAATTTTAGTCCTTAAAATAGAAAATCTCCAATTGCATAATTTTAGAGACTGATGAAAGTTTCAACTTAAAATTTTGAGTAAGACCTCCAAAAAGTCCAGTTAAAAAGACCTAGAAAAATCTTGTTAAAAAATATGAAAAAGTTTCAAACATTTGATCATTTTGGATAATCTGGATCACTTGGTCTCTCATTCGAAAGGATATGGTAGTTGGAGAGAAGAAAAAGATCAAAGATATAGAGGTTGGACACATGAACCATAAGAGGTTCCTCATCTTATGCAACTATTAATGACAAGATTCAACATGGGTGCCTTGGAATTTCAAATAGAAGAAGCAAAAGTTCAAATGTATGAAAGTGTTTGGCTATAAAGAGGGTAAAAATAAGTACTCTAGAGTGCTCCCAAACCTCGTCTGAGAAAAATCCAGAAACCATTTTCAAAACTGAGAACTTTGATTTTTTGGCGAATTGAGCACCTCGCACAAATTTTGTGCAGGTGCATTGTTGGGCAAGGTGCACAAGTGCACTTTTTTAATGGTGTTCTAGAATATTTTGAAGAATTCAAAGGTGCACCAAAAATTAACTGCTAGTTCTAAATTTAGAGCTTTCCATGCATTGGAAACGACATTTTGATAGCAGTTTAACTCTGACAAATGCCTAGTGAAGATGGAGCTTCTATTTTTTTCACATCCAGGCACTCCTACATCATCTAATGGGTTTTGTCTTTCTTATTTTCTCATGTTTTATTTTTTTTAAGACATGTAAAGGCTCATGCATCCATTTAATGATATAAATATGGATGGATTCCTACTAAGCACTAGTTAGAGAGTTAGTTTGTACATAAATAGATTTGTTTTATTAGTTTAGAAGCATATGTTTGTAGAAAGAGATCTCTCACTCTCAACACAAATTAAGGAGAAGATTTCTTATAAATTCAAGAATGTAATATGTATTCTAGGCTATCATTATTTTGATGCAATAATATATGCTATTGGTGTTCACGTTTAGAGTGTAGTGATTCTTACCTAAGTGTGTTATATTTTGTGGATGTATGTTCATGGAATGTAATTGAGCTCATAGTTTTATTGCATTATTTTGGTTGTGCGATCTTTTAATTTTGGTGTTTGCTATGGGTCTATGAATTCTGCTAAGGTACTTAGTTTGAGAAGAGATCATCATATTGTTCCTGCATAGCTTTTTGTCTCACATTAGCATACTTTTCGTGGCCTTGCGATCTGATGAAAAGTGAAACATCTCATGGTTACTAAATTCCCATCAATGATTGCATCAGTGGAATTAAGGAAGTGATGCTCCTACTTTCATTGGTTACCCACCAATATTTTCAAAGGCTTAACTTGCAAATGTGTTGTTTCCATGGTTTATGTTTGTTAAGATTTTACTTTCATGTTATTTGCTTAAATTTCTTGTTACCTTATCTTCGTTATTTGCTTTACTAACCCCTTGGTTAAATTAGGAATTCATATAGTTGCATTGTTAGATTGCATTCATCAAAAAATAGAAAATACAAAAAAAACATATCTCTTTTGTGGTTAATTTTGAAAATGTAAGTATATTGATCATTTGATCTGAAATTGATTCAAACCAGCAAAGGCCTCCTAGTGAACAAACACATTTATCTTCAACTAAGTGGATTCTAGTAGGTCACAAGATCACCCAAAACCTTGGAGTTGATCCTTGATCAGCTTTTCAATAGAGTAGTTTGAAAGGATTCCTGTCATTAAGCATTGTGCAAAATGACAGCTCAACACTTCTTAGGGTTGATAGTTGTACCTGCTACCCTCAAATATGTGAATGTTTGAAACTGGATGTAATAGGCTTCAACTTCCAATATCTTAACAACTACCTTTTATGACATCCTCTTCACATAATCCCCCTCTATGAACCAAATTATTGCAAATATGAAAGCATCATTCACAATCCTATATTCCTTGCTTTACTCTAAAAGCTTCTTCTTTACTAGCTGAGGATATATAATGTAGGGCCATGTGTTTGCATCCTACATGTTACCCTTCTTATAAAGCCCAAGATAATTTGTCACTCTTGCAGCTAGCACATATACCAAATATGATGTCATATAAAACCTTATGTTATTCTTCATTGCCATCAGCTACTTACCCAAGTTCTTGCTAAGAATGGAGGCCCAATCAATTTAGATCTTTGTCATCTTGATAGTCTCGATGAAATTAACCATTCATATGTTCAAATGTCTTGAAGTGGGAAAACCCATGACTCTGCTCAAGAGAATAATCAAATATCCAATATCCTCCTTCTTTTATCCTCTTATGATATCGACTTTTCCTACTTTCTACCTTAGAGGAGTCTTCTCAATGAGATATGATGATTGTATGATCTCAGAAGCTTCATCAATGTGCTCCTTGTACCATCTCTTGGCTTGGTGGTAGCTCAATTTGCTAAATTGATCTACCCTTGGAAGATGGAATAGCTTCTCTATATTGTTGGGTCAAAGATCTAGGATGATCTCTCCAATTATGCTCTTGACAACCCTTTCTTCGGGACCATATCTATCTGCTAGCATCATGATCAATTCTGAGGACTGTATTGAAACTGGATGTGATGCTGCATTAATGAGTCCAAAGAAAATTAAAGTACATATCATTAGTGATCTTTCTATGGGTTTTTTGCAGTGTTAGGAATGCACCCAAATTTGTATGACCCAATTTGGTGTCCCAGATCTCATAATAGTTTTCTTAAAACCATGACTTGGTCGGAACACCTTGAAACTTGAACACTACAGGCTTTGATACTATCTTTGTAGCGAGGAAGGATGATGCAGAAGTCATTGAATTTGTACAACAAGAATGCATGTTAGATTGAAGTTGAAGAAAAATCAATAAACTTAAACCCTATCATAGACACAAACAAAATGCAAAACCTTAATCTGCCCAAAAACACCCAGAATCTAATTTATACCCTTAGAATGCAAAAAATTATGCACCTGGCACACTTGATAGGTGCACCTATTGTGCCTTTTCTTTTGTTACATTTTATTGAGTATTGGGTGTGCATTAGTGCACCTCATGGGGTGAGTTGATGTGCACCCTATACACTTATGCGCAGAGGGAATTTTAAAGTGCATAGTAGTGCACCTAAGTTTAAATGAATTGCTTTTTTTTTTTGGAATTTTTTAGTTTTTAAAAAGGAGCAAAGGTACACAATATGAACCTAATCAAGTGCACTACTGTGCACCTTAATTTGGAGTTTTAACATGGTTTTGTGTTTTTTTATAGGTAGGGAGCGATAGAGATGCACTTGCTAAGGTGTGATGCTGTGCTTGGAGATCTGGGAAAATGAAAATAATTGGAGGTAAAGGGGAGGGTCCTGGGTTAGATAGACCTAAGACCTACTGTAGCTATGGGAGCTACATAGCTACATAGCTGTGCTACTATGCACTTCCTACACTGTGCACTTCCTTTTTTTATTTTGGCGCACTAACACACCTAATGAGGTGCACTATTGTGCCTTTTTTTTGCAAAATAATGACTTAGCACTCTAAAATTTGATTCTCAGAGTCTAGGTCTTCCAATAGAAACCTAGTCTTGACCATAAACACTAGAAAAAAGACTCAAACCCTAGACTAAGGTTTCAAAAAGTCAAAAAATAAAGTGGGGGGTCCCCTTTTCTAAGTGAAATGGGGTGTGCATTGTGAAAACCACAACAGTAAGCTTTGATGATTTCTCTTACAATTTTTTGGTCAAGATTCTTTTGTCTTCTTCAATCATGGCTTTGTCTTCCATAACTTTCTTCTTTTGTTCAGTCATCTCACATAGTAGTATGGCTTGTGATTATTGCTCGACCTTGAGATTTTTGATTTCCTTAGCTTGGGCTTTCTTCTTTTTCATTAGACATGCTTTGTTCTCAGTGATCTTTCCCAACTTGTAGACTTTCATTCCAAGATCTTTCCTCAAAGTTGCAAAGCTTCTCTTTTAGAGAACAAAGCTCTGATACCAATTGTTGGAATTATAATAAGAAAGGTAAACTTTTGAGAGGGGTGGGGGAGGTAAATTAGTAGTTAAAACTTTGACCCATAAAACATTCACCACACATCCATCTCATACATTCAATAAGAAAACTGAAATACCATGTAAAACATATACATCTAAATCATGCAAACAAGTAAGCATTCACACATATATATGACACCATATATGATTACCCATAAACCCTCCAATGAGAACGTAAAACTAGGGTGGGGATGCCACCATAAATCTTCAGTACTGTAGAAATAAAGTGTATCCAATGAAGGTTACAATGTTTGATCATGAGACGTGATCTACCTTATGAAAGGTCTACCCTGTTAAAGGCTTACAAAGATTGTTAGGTCTTGCCCTGCTAAAAGATTTCAACACCCTATTAGAAGTGTGCCTTGATAAAGTACTTTAACTCACAATTAAGTAAGCACTGTATTAAATAATTTCAATACAGCTTGTTAGGACTACTCTATTAAGAGATTTAACTAATTCACTCACTAGAATGACTCGATATTGATCTTGTGGTTAGCACTTGGTTTCTTGATGACAGATCACCTCTAAACTGATGTATTCTTGATTAGATGTCTCTCTGATGTATGTATTCCCTTCCTCTATTCTCTTCTAATTGATTCTACAATGCAATTTCACTTCACAATTCCTTAGCCACCATGAATACTCTATTTGCACATGCAAGCTTCTCTCTTCACTTGTTCCACACACATATGAAGTTTATGGTTTTTCCTCCTTAAGAAGACCTAGGTGACTTAGGGTTAGGTATGAATCAATGGTTGTGATTCATCCATTTTTTCACTTAAACCTTCCTTTTTCCTAATTGGTTGCATGTAATTCATAAGGATTCCAACTTAAGGTTCGTCCTTATCACAAAAATATTTTAATTCAATCTTTGAGTTGGCTCAAAAATGGTTCACATAGTAGTTTGTGCCATTACAAAAAACTATGTCAAACCTGTGTTATTCGACATCTTAAGTTTCTAATGCTTAGTATATACTAATTTCTTTACTATGACTCAATATTTGAATAACTTATACATGTTGTGCTCGACATGTACTACTTATTTGGCATGAACTAAGTAAATGACTTAAGTATATAGACACTCACTTGTCAAAACTAATCTCAGATCAACAAACTGAAATGTTATTTTGATTTCTATTCTTCTAACCTCTAGTCATTACTGTCAAATAAGGTCCTTCTAGTGTTGCAAAGCAATCACCTCCTATCTCTGAATTTGATTCATACTCCAAGAAAAATATTTAGAGTTGCCACAAGGAGCATGATCATCCTCGCTTTCAAGATATTTAATTGTTTTTTCTTTATTATCCACCATCTGTTTATGTCTTATCATATCAACACATGTATCTCCATCATGATCTTACCTTAAATGAAAAGCATACATATTTTTTTCTCTTGAAAGGACCCTCAATTGCTAATCTATGTTGAATAGGTGGTATTTGCAATGCTTTGCCTCCATTTGGATACCTAGAACCTTCTTGATGAGGTTGATGAAGAGAATGAGAAGGCCTATTGATTTGTTTCTTTAATGAAATGAGTCCATTAGACTATTTTTGAAGCACAACCTCTGTATTATTAGAAGTACTAACTATATTACTCATGGTCTAGATTGGAATTATCTTTTCCACTTATTAGAGGCTATCATTTCATTCTCCATCTCCATAGCTAGTGTTTGAGTAGCTTGTAAGTTTTCTACATTTGCTCTTTTAATTTGATATCCTAAATTAGGAGGCATTGAGCTAATGTAGAAAGTCTTATTATTATCATTTGTAGGTGCACTTGCAACAGGTATTCTTTTGATGAGTTTATTGAACTTTGCATTAAAATCTCTCATGGAAACTAATGGTTCTTTCCTTATCTGTACCAATTGCAACAATAATACGTGTGCATCCTCTATACTTTTGTAATGTTCTTCAAACCTTTGTTTCATAGTATCCCAATCGGTGATGCATCTTGCAAGTAGGTATTCAAACCAATCAACAACATTGTCTACAAGTGTATATACAAAGATTCTAATAGCCATATCCTCATGTTGAGGATTTACTACACCACAGGCTTTATGGAAAGCACTTAAGTGTTGTTCTGCAGAAGCGGTACCATCACCATTAAATTTTGGAAAGTTTTTTCATGATGCTTTTGGAAAATAATTATTTGTTGTTAGGGAAAGAAGACCAATAGCATTTTCATAAGGGACTACCATATTTACTGGTATAATATTCTAATTTTCTTGAAAAGAAACATAAATGGGAAGTTGTGTACCAATTAACAAAAAAACATTAAATATAGGAGGAATAGAATTCCTAGCAACGGGAGGAGCAGAAGAATGAAGCATCTTTATTCTATTAGGAACAACTGCATGCAAGTGCATATCTTGAAGTTGTTTAGCTACTAATTCTCTTGCATGTGTTCTTCCTTTTCTACAAATGTCTTCTAGGATAGGGAAATTGGCTTTCTTAAGTTCCTTGTATATTGGATCAATTCTTCATCTTTATTTGGCACTTTTGGTATACTTAGAATCCAAGGTGTATTAAATGTTTCAAAAAATGTTGTTCTGAGTTTACCTTAACCATGGTGACTAAGGAAACTTTACCAATCTCAACTTTGAATTAACTTCTTATCTTTAGTAAGTTGAGGGTATAAAGCTGGTATTACATTCTTATGGTAAACACCTAACTTCCACAACACATTTCTTGCAACTCAAAATATATCTAAAATTAGAGTGCAAACTAATATAAGGGAAATTCTTCAAAACTTTCATTTGAATCTTTCCTAGCAAAGTCGCCAAAAATAGTTGGTTGACAATTTGTGCTCTAATTATATTTTATAATCTTGACTCTTTATTACCCAATGTTTTGGAGATACAAGAGGATGTTACCAACAAATGGGTCAGTGTGTGTGTTTTATCATTGTCCTATGAATTACAAGGTATTGCTCTCTTAAGACTTTCAATGATGTGCAATGAATGTGTCTTTATTAGATAAGATGTTTTGACAGAATTAGACTCTTAACCTGAGAGTAGTAAAGGATAACCAAACTATTTGTAGACACAAACAATTCAGGAAAAATGGATTTGAATAACCTGTCACACTCAATGGAATGACTACAGTAGATTATCTTGAGATTTCTAACTTTTACTCCTATTATAAATGCAAAAGAGGAATGAAGAAGATATGGAATGAGGGAAAATGGAATTGCTTTCACTATCAACCTTGAATGAAATGGAATCCAACCAATAACTAATAGAGTCATACACATTTATCTTTCATTTCCCAATGAAACTATCTAACATGTTATGAAACTAATAAGAGAAGAAACAAAACCATATATGAAGAAAGTAAATGAAATCACTATACTGCGAACATCAAAGTGAAATGGAATTCATTTGATTATTCACATAATTATACATGATTTTATTTCAACTCTTAATGCAAAACTTCTCTATGTATGGGCCATAAAACATGACAAGCAAATAGGGTAAATGGAATTACAAACCAATTCACCATCAAGTTTGCTGACCCTTTGTATTGTCAAAAGAAAATACATTTATAGTTTTCTATCATCTTTTAGTTCTTGGTAGAGCAACAATCACAAAATAGAAGAGAAAATGAGAAAAATATGAAATTATCCAATGATATGAACATGTGACATCATTTTTATCAATGATTTTGAATCAGTGATATTTCTAAAAACACACAATGACTGTTCAACTCCATGCAATCTCAAAAATCCTATAGAAATCAACATTCTCTTCATATTCCACTGTTTGGCACTAAGTCCACACAATTCATATTCCAATGGTTACTGCCTTTTTGAATTACCATCATCGATCTAAGATCAATGGTCTAGATTAAATTTTGATAAATCTTCTTTGTTTTATTCCTTACTCTCTCCTCTATGGGTCCCTTTTCATTGATTTGCAACTTAGCATGCCTTTATTTCACTAACTATAGTGACTAGACAACAACTATTCATTAACCATGATCGCAATTTCACAACATTAAACTTAACTACTTTTTCTAACTCACGACCATTCAATTCCTTTGCTTCACTTAGTCACTGCCTTAACCATGAGTTATCTCAAACCACCAATGACTATGCAATTTCCATTTGATGCTGATTGTTTATTGTTCTTCTCAACTTCGCAGCATTATATTTGATTGTCTTAATCTGCATGTGACCTGAAAAAAACCTTTTGTTAACTATGGTCACAATTTCACAACATTAAACTTAACTACCACTTCTAACCCTGCGATGATGTGATTGACTATTTTTTGCTCTATGACAAACTTAATTCAAGGTTTCATTTAACCCTCTACAACCATGCAACCATAATATTTTTGCTACATCACAACCTAAACCATAGGTCTTTACCTCTTGCAATGTTGTGATTCCTTTGTTTTCACTTTGTTGTAGCTTCAACCCTAGGTTACCTTCAATTGCCAGTGATCATGCAACGATCATCAATCTTTAGGATCTGACAACTAAGATTACAAGACTTAATTCTCTAATTTTCTCTACAGCATGGATCCATTTGTTCCACATGTCAAGTTCTTGTATTCCCACATTAGTTAAACCTCAAACATCTTTAAAAAGTGGGGATACAAGTGTTGTCAATCTTGTTAAATCTGACAGCTAGGAAGATGCATCATTAAACACATAATTCTATCTTAAAACATCATCCGTCAATTTAGTCTTCATCTGATGATTTGAAATTAATTTCAGAGCCATTTGACTTGTCAACTTTGCAACGTAGACACATTGATTAAATATAAGTCATCAATTAGATTTCAAGGAGAGTCATACCACCTTTGACCATGGTTCTTCCACCATTTTTAAAGATTTATCTGATTATCTTGCATTATGAACTGGATCATCTACACTTACCTTCATGGAACTATAGCATGATATGAATCCTTGTCTTCAATCATGATTATGAATACAAAAACATGAATCATGAAGATATCCAAACCTTTTTCTTGTAAGAGGAATGCATAATAAACCCTCCAAAACCTAATCACTTAGCCATTGGACTAATGAATTGCTCATATGATTTCCCATATTAGGTTAACTGAAAGGAATGATGAGAAGAAAGGCCATCCTATGGACAATATAGACTCAGACTCGAGACATTGATACTTGACTTGACTCAAAACCCTAGAGCAAAAAGATATGAACTGAAACCTAGACAACAAACCTTTGACTCTCTTTGATGAATTTCCCATTGTCATTTTAAAAATTAATGTGATCAAGCTTTTTCTCATTCAAGTTTTCATGAATTCTCCTTTGTAGATCAACATAAATTGGAGTCTCTGACATTATGAAAACCTTCTCAATGATGTCCAGATGTAAACTCGAAATAAATTTCCATCAGCACCTTTAACTTCTTCTTTTTTGAAGCAAAGTTCCTTGTGCATTCCCTCACAAACTTAGGTTCTCAGCCAACCATTGGGAAAATGGAGACCAAATGAATTACTACTTCTTTAGGATTAAATCATATCTTCTCAACAGGATGTCTCTGATCTTTGAAGAAGTTCCAACATATCTTGAAGAGTGCACCGCAACATGAAGATGAAAACATATTTGAATGAGATTAGATTCGTGAAAACCTTTGGATTTGATTTACAATGATGAATCCTTGAGTGATGAGTGTTTGAAGGATTAGATACTTATGAAAGATGTATGATGGCTGGAAAATATGTATTTGGATGGAAAGGGCCAAAGTTATACTTGAAAAGATGGATTGCATGTGGGCAATGATGGGTTTTTGTGGGTATGGCCGACAATGCAAGTTAGGAAGTATATATGTATGCAAATAGCGACTTTGGTGTTTAAAAAAGTGACCTTTACTAAAATTAGGTTCTCAAGATGCAATCGTATGTAAAGTGATTTACATGTAATCATGACTTGATACAAACATGTAATTAGGTTCAAAGGATGAGATTACAAGTAAGTGGATTTGGAAATAGGTTTATATGTAAATGCATATGAAGGATGGAATCACATGTAATTGTGGATGGAAGATGAGATTAAATGTAATTGCGGATGGAGAATGAGATGCAGTGTCTCATGTCATAGAAAGTGGAATTACATGTAATTATTCTTCAAGTGTAATTGCATATCAAAATAATGGATATAACATGCCTTGGCATGGAATGATGGAGGTGAAATGGAATGATGATCTTGTTCTTGGGAAAGAACTTGAAAATTCTTCAAAATGAAGAAAAATGAAATGCAAACAAGCAAAACACAAAAAAAAACACAAAAGAAAAATGTACCTTTGGTCAACAAGTAAGCTATCTCATCATGCAAATTCAAATTTGGATTTTGGGAAAAAACCAAAAACATGAAAATGAACCATTTCATCATTTAAATGGAAAAATGCATTGTCCATGGCATCAATGTCAACAAGTGTGAAGCATCGATAACAAAAAGAGGGAAAATGTCCACTTACATGATGATTATGTGCCAAAAATGAAGGAGAAAGAAACCCCAATGTTGAAAAATTCTCAAACAAATTTGGATTTCTTCAACCTTGCAAAGAGGAATTCAAATGAGCACCCAATGAGACATTTTCAATGCACAATGCCAAAAATGTGCCCTAAAATAGCTCCCATCCTCAACATTTTTATTCAATGCAAGAAAATGAGATGTTTTTGGAGAAAAATGTGATTCACATCTATAATTTCATAAGTCATTTTTGGCATTGAAATGCAAAAACGTGTTTTCCAATGACCAAGACATGCATTCAAACCACCAAACAATTCTTCAAAATGCAAACATGTGAGCTTAGAATAACAAAATTTGGGTGTTTTTTTTCCAAAATGTTCCCTAGAATGAGATCACAAAAGGACATTTTTAAAAAAAATGGAAATGCAACATTGGATGCATGAAAACACCTTTGAATGCAAAAATGACCCTATAGTGAAGATCTCATCGATTTGGTTTGAATAGATTTGGAGGTTCCAAAAAAAAATGGGTTCTTCATGGGCACATGCATGAAAATTTGTTTCAAATCTTCAAAATTGGGTTTTTCAAAGACAAATGTATGCAATGAAAAGAAAAATACACCTTTTAGAGGTGATTACATATATTAAAACATGCATCCAAAGCCAAAACACACCTTTTAGGGGCAATTACATGTATTAAAACATGCAATGGGCTTTCTCTAGTCAAAATGCACCTTTTGGGTCCAAACACATGTTTAAAAAATATGCTTTTTGACCCAAAACAAGTTTAAGAGATGCAATTATATGTCACATTGGCCAAAACACACCTTTTGGAGGTAAAGATATGTTTTGGTAACTTGCAATTGCAACCCAAAGGCAAAAATGCACCTTTTAGGTGCAAATGCATATGACATTTACATTTCAACTTTTTGATGTCTTTTCATGTTTTTATTGCAATTACATGCATTCTTCATCAAAATTGCACCTTTTAGAGGTGATTGCATATTTTGCATGTAAGCATGTTGCACACAACTTAAATGGTAAATTAAACACATGTCAATTTTATTTTTGATAAAACATCACTTAAATTAGACATAAATAACATTCACATCATCATATTAGAAATATAATGTGTAAATACCATTTAATAAGTAACATTTCCTAGAGCATTTGATTTAAAAACCAAAAATCAAATTAAACTTTAAGTGAAAAGTCAAAATGATAAAGTAACTTAAAAACATAACATAAAGTGAATTTATGTTATATTTTTCATAAAATGAATGTCAACTTAAAAAAATAACATGATATTTTTTATTCGTGTAGATGCATGAAAAAGGTCCACTTTTTGGGCACTAAATTGGTCATATCTTTTGACTATCAACCCCAATTAAGTCCTAAGATATACCAAATGGAAGAGAAAATAAAAAAGAAATGACATGTGCAAAACCAAAGGACCAAAAACTAAAATACACACACTAAAAAATGAGATAAAGGACATTGAAGGCCTCAAAAATCAAGCATAGGCTCGACAAACAAAAAAATGAAAAATACTCAAGGAAAGCCAATAGTAAAAGGATCCATTATATCAATTGGTATTGATTGGTTGAGCAATACTAACCAATTAAATAATGAACTAAACTCAGAGAAATGCAAAACTAAGTTGAAAAGTATTGTCCTATTACCTTCATTTTGTGGTGACAAAATGCAAGACAACACCTTCCATTCCACTGTGGATGCTTTGGGCCCTAGATTTACTATGCCCACATTTGAGGTAATATGTGGTTGATTGACTAGAGAGTAGGCCAAGATTACACAGTTGGACTCTGTACCAAGATCAAAGAACTGAGAATTGGTTTCTCACACATCTATAGGGAAGCCAAAATCGAAACTAAAGCCCATAGAAGATTCAATTGGTAGTGTGAGTTCTACCAAGCCATCTCCTAGATCATATACTCAGAAATCCACTCTGAAGGGTAAACCTTCTAACTTTGGTGAATCTTCCTTTATGACTAAGAAGTCTATAGGTGATCCTTACAATTTTTGTGGCAAGCAAGGCCATCCAGTTTCCTTATGTTGGAAATTTCTTAAGGATTTAAAGGAGGCCATGCAACAACACAATATTTCTTCTTTGAAGCCACCACTTCCTCCTTTAGGGAAAAGACATGCTCTTTCTACAAAATCTTTCTCTTCTTTTGCTACTTGGATCATTGATTCAAGTGCTTCACACCATATGACACACTCACTTGATTTGGTTACCTCACTTTCTCAGTGTGTTACTATAGAGATTGCAATTGGTGACTCCACACAGCTTTCAGTTTCAAGTTCTAACACTAACTCTCTGGAGGGTGGTTCCCTACAAGATGTTCTATTAGTTTTAGCCATTTCTACAAATCTCTTGTTTATCTATTAGATTTGTTATTCTATCTCTAGTAATAAATTTGAGTTCTCACCACATGATGTGGTTATTCAAGACCTCCACGATCTTATATGGTTGTTGGAACTAGGAGTGTTGATTTACAGACTCACATATATCATTTTGATGGCTTTGAGAGCTTTTATTCTACAAGTTTTTCTCTTGTTGCTCATGCAAATACAATGAGAAAACTTAAATGGCATGAGGATTTTGGCCATATCAACTACATATATCTGCAATAGATGAGTACATAGGAGCTAGTGACTGGGCTACCTTAGATCTCTGTATTGGTAGAGTTTGTCGAGGTTGTGCACTTGGAAAACATCGCAAAGATCCTTTTTCGGTAGGTAGATCCAAACGTGTTAAGGCACCATAAAGTTGATACATAATGATCTTATGTTATCCCCCACTCCATCTTTTTCAGGTGCCCGATATGTGCTTACCTTCATATGACTTCTCTAGATGCACATGGGTGTATGTTATGAAGTACATGTTTGATGTCTTTGATTCATTTTAAATCTTCAAGACATTTGTGGAGAAACAATTTGGTCTTCCTGTTAGACTTATATGCATTGACAATGGTAGAGAATATGTGAATCTGTCTTTCAGAATTTTTTGCATTGAGCATGGTTTACAATATTTTCATAGTTCCTCATACCCCTTAGTAGAATGGGCTTGTTAAGAGAAACAATATAACATTATGAGATATGACCAATTGTATGATACAATCTCAAGATATAAGTCCTTGCTTTTGGGCTAAAAGATATCAATTGTGCCAATTATATTTAGAATTAGATGCCTCACAAGACATTGTAACATTTTACTCTTGGGAAGGCTTGGACTCATGTCAAGCCTAATGTTTCTACATTTTGTATTTTTGGTAGTGAGGCTTGGGCATTTATACCAAATGCACAAAGGAAAGTTAGGGAGAGAAAGAGTCGACCACTCATATTTGTTGGCTACCATGAGGATGTGAAGGTGTTCAGGTTGTTTGATCCTGATTCTAGAAAGGTCTTGTTTTGACAAGATATACAATTTGATGAGCATTATTCTCTGATGGAGCCTCCGTCACCAGCTTCTTCCTCACTGCCTAGTACTTCATCTTCTTCTGTACATGATTATTTACCCTTTGAGGAAGATCCTGATGATGATCCACCTTCCCCTCCCCCCCCTGAAGTTTTGTGAGTACCCAAGTGGGCTCATGATATTCTTGATGTAGTTGGACCTATGACAGGAGATCCTTCAGATTCTCATCGCACTTGTGCTTAGACATCTAGTACTAGGCTATTGAGTCATGTCATTTTTGATGATCCACAAAAATTTTCATAGGCAAGATCACACTAAGATTGTGATAGGGCTATGAATGAGGAGTACTCTTCTTTGATGAAGAACCACACTTGGGATCTTTGTCCTCTTCCAAAAGGAAGAAAGTTGGTTTGATGCAGGTGAGTGTATTGTACCAAATATGTTGTAGATGGTTCTATTGATATGTACAAGGAACATCTTGTTGCAAAGGGCTTTTCATAGGGGGAGGATATTGATTACTCTAAGACCTTTATAGTTGGTTATCGAAAGCAGAGCCATCTTAATTATGTAATGACCCTCTCTATAAAGGCCACAGAAACCCTCAAACTGAACTTAGGAATTTTTGTCAAACACTTGGCGTGTAACAGTAACAATTTTCAGAATATGGTAATTTCAGATTTGATACTTTCAGAATATAATCACAGAATTACAATATATATAAAGCCATTGAACTATATTTCAATTACAATGCAATAAATTCTGAAATTATTTTATTACCAATTCTGGACTGATTATTACAATGACTGTATGACAGCAAATTTACCCAAAAATTGACATATATTTTAGAATGCAAGAACCTGGTTTGAAGAACTATGGAAGAACACCACGTTTTGTTGCAGATCGTTGATGAAGACCTCCAACCGCACCCCCAAACTGTCCTTAATTTGCTGCTGCTGCCCAAACTAGTAGGGCCGTACCAGGCTGTACCTGTACGGCTGCTGAAATAAAATAATATTAGGGTTTTAGGGACCCCCAAATGCAAGGGAAATGGGCGCCTAGGGTTAGGTAGTAACCCTGTAAAACCATAAAAAATAACTCCAAGGGGTTGAGGAGATATGAGCAATTATGTGGTTCCGAACCCTGCTTTGCCAATTCTGAAAATGCACTTATTCTGTCTTCAAACTCTTGTCAAATGCTTCTCCAAGTGATAGGGCAAATCTGAAATCCTTATTCCAACCAAAAACAAACCCTAACAACGAATTCTCAATAAGCTCCAATGAGATGGCTGAATACCAACTCCAATTATGCAACAATTCAGGTGATATTTCACACCCTCAAAGTCGCCAATCCAAGGGAGTGATTCGTTCCCAAAGATCGAATAATTTGCAGATCCAAAGTCCACAAATGTCTTCACAATGAAGAAGTAGAAGAGTTCTCCAATCCAAGCATGTCCAAATGAGAGGCCCAGCCCTCTATTTATTCACTTTTCTAAGAAGTTGCTAGAACTTCTAGAAACATCCTTTATAATTTCTCATTATAATGCACTTTTTTTATAATAAAGTAATTTTATAAAATTAAAAGTGCAACTCAAATTAAAATTATAACATGTGGGCCCCAATATCACATAATGATAAAATATAACCTCTTAACACTTCTTCAAGAGCAAGATATGACTATCTGATCCGCAGAATTGACTCTCTTTCCACACCATTTGCCTACGAGAGTCTGGAATAGGCAAATCCATGATCAATGCCATGTCAAACTAAAGAGGGGACATTATAGTCCACCCCTCCTGAAATTGCTTGGCCTCAAGCAATCTCAACGCCGGGTGCTGCAAAATAGCCTCCCCCTCCCAAGTAGCATCCTCAACAGGTAAATCTTTCCACTTAACCAAGTATTCTCTGATCACCCTTCTACGAAGATGCTTTTCTCTGCTCTCCAGGATGGATTCTGGTACTAAAATCAATTTTCCCTCATCGTCTAAAGGAGGTAATACTGCAGAAGGCACCACATTCTGACCCAACGCCTTCTTGAGGCGTGACACATGAAACACATTGTGCACTCTGCTGTCTGCGGGAAGCTCCAACTCATAAGCCACTTCACCAACTCGCCTGATAATCCTGAATGGTCCATAATAGCGTGGCTTAAGTTTCTCTGCCCCACTCTTCTTAAGAGTAGATTGCCTGTATGGCTGCAACATGAGGTAAACCATATCATCTACCTCAAAACTACGCTCAGTTCTCTTTTGGTCTGCATACTGCTTCTGCTGGTTCTGAGCTCTTGCAATATTGTCTTTGAGGGTAGCAACTATATCCTGACTCTCCTGTAATAATTCACCTGCACTGGGTACCCGACTGTCGCTTAACAATAAATCCAGGAAACTAGGTGCTTCATAACCGTAAAGTGCCATGAAGGGTGTCATCTGTATAGTCATATGATATGTAGTATTGTAACAATACTCGCAGAGATATATCCATCTGACCCAAGCTCGCTGCTGAGCTGCCACATAATTCCTTAAATACCCTTCCACCCATTTGTTCACAATTTCTATCTGACCATCGGTTTGTGGGTGATAGCTAGTGCTGGGTGTAAGCTCCGTGCCACATAACCGGAATACCTCCTGCCAAATTTGACTCATGAAACGGCTATCCCTATCACTCACAATGTTCTGAGGCAAGCCGTGCAATCTGAAAACCTCCCGAAAGAAAACCTCTGCCACCTGAGCTGCTGAATGTGTAGTGGTGATAGGAAAGAAATGAGCATATTTCGTTAATCTATCTACCACCACATAAATACAATCTCGTCCTTGTACCTTGGGCAAACCTGTGATAAAGTCCATGGAGATGCATTCCCACTTCCTGTCGGGAATCGGAAGTGGCTGTAGGAGCCCTGCCGGATAGCTGTGTTCTTGTTTGTTTTGCTGGCAAACAAGACACTCTCGAACATACTGCAAAACATCAGCTTTCAGCCCTTTCCAAGTGAACCGCTCTCGAACTGACTTGTAAGTCTTGAAGTACCCGGGATGGCCTGCTGTAGGTGAGTCGTGAAGTGCTCTCATAATCAGTTGCTTAACCTTTGATCCTGGGACCAGGTAAATCCTGTTCTTGTAAATGATCAAATCATCCACAAGTGTGTATCTGATATCAATCATTGTTCCCTCTACTATATCGGAGGCCCATGTATCCCTGGCATACTCTGCTATAATCAAGTGTTGCCAATCCTCTGATATCTGAACCATAAGAGTGAGGTGTGGCCTTCGAGATAGAGCATTTGCAACAACATTCTGAGTTCCCTTGACATATGAGATGTCAAAATCATATGCCTGCAACTTACTTACCCACTTTTGTTGGCGATCATTCAGGTCCTGCTGTCCCAAGAAATGCCTCAGACTGTTATGATCAGTTTTAATACAAAACTTGCTACCCACAAGATATTGTCTGAATTTGGCCAAAGCATGCATGATGGCCAACATCTCCTTATCATATATACTGAATGAACGCTCAGGGCCTCTGAGCTTCCTGCTCTCATAAGCTATGGGGTGCTTATTCTGCATAAGTACAGCACCTACTCCCTCTCCAGATGCATCACATTGAAGCTCAAATGGCTTCGTGAAATCAGGTAATGCTAGAACTGGGCACGTAGTCATTATCTCCTTAAATCTCATAAAACAGTCCTGTGCCTTCTGAGTCCACACAAATTCCCCTTTTTTCAATAAATCTGTCATGGGAGCTGCATGTCGTGAGTAGCCACTGAAAAACCTGCGATAAAAACCACATAAACCAAGGAACCCCCTCAACTGTGTAAGGTTCTCTGGTGGAGGCCAATCAACAATAGCGCGAATCTTTTTAGGATCCATCCGCACTCCCTCTACACTAATGATGTGTCCTAAATATAACAGCTCGGTCATCCCTAAGTCACATTTGGACTCCTTTGCATACAAGGACTCCTTCTGTAGAATGCTCAACATCGTCTCCAAATGCTCTAGATGCTCCTGCCATGATCGGCTATAGATCAAAATGTCATCAAAAAACACCAGCACGAATTTCCTCAACTGATGGTGGAAAACTCTGTTCATAGTGGACTGGAAAGTGGCAGGTGCATTGGTCAGGCCGAAAGGCATGACTACAAACTCAAAGTGCCCACAATGACATCTGAAAGCAGTTTTCTCAATATCTTGTTCACGGACTCTGATTTGGTGATATCCTGATCTCAAATCAATTTTCGTGAAATAACAGGCCCCATGCAATTCATCTATCAACTCATCAATGCGAGGAATAGGATACCTGTTCTTAATGGTTCTCTTATTTAATGCCCTGTAATCAATACACATCCGAAGCGTTCCATCCTTCTTTTTTACCAAAACAACAGAAGATGCAAAAGGTGACTTACTAGGTCGGATGTGCCCCATAGCTAGCAACTCCTCAATGGTCCTTTCGATCTCATCCTTGAGTCGCTTTGGATGTCGATATGGTGTGATCATGATAGGTTTAGCACCTTCCTCCAGTTCAATAATATGCTCAATACCTCTGTCTGGTGGCCTGCCTGGTGGAATCTCACTGAATACCTTTTCGTACTTAATCCTCAACTTCTGAATATCAGGATGATATTCCACCTTATGTTGCTCCTCCTGTGTAGGTATCAAAGTACAAACTGCTGCCCACTCTATATCATTATGCCTGGTTAATCTCTCCAGCCGCCTAAATGAGATAGTCCTGATGTCTCCATTACGGATAGCCTTTAGCACATGAATCCTACCATTTATTTTGAATTGTATCTCCATATCCTCTAATCTCAGGGTAACCACCTTCATTGAATGTAGCCACTGCATTCCAAGTACTATGTCCATGTCACCCATGTTGACCACATGATAGTCCGCCTTAAACTCATAGTTGTTCAAGCGCAAAGGTAAGTCTCGTACCATCCTGTCACAACGAAGAGTGTATCCATCAGCTACCTTGACTCTTAGTCCTTCGAACTCCTCAGTAATGAGTCCATGCTTCTCTACAAATCGTGCATCAATGAAATTATGCGTGGCACCTGTGTCCAACAATGTAATAACCTTCTGTCCAGCCAAGACTCCCCGAAGTCTGAAAGATCCCTCTCTCTGGATACTAGACAGTCGTGCTTCCTGTAAATGTAGTTCTGTTTCCTGCCTTTGCCCTGCACTGTCTATCTCCTGCTCTCCCTCTGCTTCATCAGGATCCTCATCATGATGTTCTGAACCATCTGAATCTGAGCCTTCGTAATAAGCCCACATTGCCTGGTTGGCCTTCCCTTTTGGCCTCATAGGACAGTCATGGCCGTACTCATACGGGCCTTTGCAATAGAAGCATAGCTTCTTCCTACGCAAGTCATTAAGTGTCTCCTTGTCCAGCCTCTTACTTTCTTCCTTAGGTAGCTGTGCCTCTCTATGAAAGGGTTTCCTGTCCTTATCTTTTCCTGAAGGGAAACTCTTTGCCTGAAATTTATTTTTAGAAGCTGAAGAGGAATCCATGTCACAAGCTTTCTTAATGGCTTCCTGCAAAGTGGGAGGGTTGAGAGCTTTAATCCACCCTCTCAACGGATCAACTAACCCATCCATAAATAAAACCAATAGCCTTCATTCAGATACATCTGTTACTAACACTGCAAGTTTCTGAAACTCTGAAATGTATGTTTCCAATGAGCCCCATTGTTTAAGCTGGGCTAATTCCTTGAAATGGAGTTCTGGATCTTTCTTATCAAAACGTTCAATCAGTCTCTCTGTAAACTCCACATATGAGGTAATGTGTGCATGACCCATAGTGATCATACCATGATGCCACCATTCGTGTGCTAACCCATCCAGGTGAATTACTGCATACTTAATAGCTTCTTCCTCAGACATAGGATTCAATTGAAAGTATGTGTCAAGCTTTTGAACCCAAGTTCTTGCTGTAGACTTCCCCGAGCCATCATAATATGGTAACTGTAGTTTTCCTACCTTCTTTCGTAGCTCATAGCTCTGAGTCTTGTCTTGTCCACGGGGCATATGCTTCATCCGCACATCCATATACTCTCTAAAGGTGATTGCAGCTGAAAATCTGGAACTCCTGCTTCCCAATCTCTCCTCAGCTGATCCTGTATGTCAGTGATCTAGGGTTCTGGTACCGGCTGCTCTGGAGCTCTAGGAAGGAACGTAGGAATCATAGGCCTCGAACTCACTGTCCTAGCTTGCTGGGGGGCATGACCGAAATTGTTCCCAATTTGTTCGCCTCCATTATGTATCTCATCCTGATTATTCCCATTCTGATTGTGACCATTCTGATTATTTCCTCCACCTATGTTAGCGTTCAACCCCATTTGTCGAGCCATCATCTGCATCATAAGCTCCATTCTCTGGTTCTGTTCCTATGCTCTCTGTTCTGCTAATCGTTGTCCCTGTGCCAAAGTGTCTAATAACTGTAAAAATCTTTCCTCTCGCTGATCTCGACCAAGATTCCCACCTCTATCCATATTGTAGTCATAGTCTTGATCAAAGAATACCTCCCCTGTGTCTGTATGACTGGATTCTATGTCCACCTGGATAGATGAGCTAGACTGTTCGCTCTGCAGGTCTGAAATCCTATCTTGTCTTGCTTTGGTATTGTGGAAATTATAAGGCCTTTGTCGCATGCTCTGATTTTAGTGTTTTGACATTTCGTCAAACACTTCCCCAGCTGTTCCAAATTTCTTACAGGATGGCAGGACTTTGGCTCTGATACCACTGTAATGACCCTCTCTATAAAGGCCACAGAAACCCTCAAACTGAACTTAGGAATTTTTGTCAAACACTTGGCGTGTAACAGTAACAATTTTCAGAATATGGTAATTTCAGATTTGATACTTTCAGAATATAATCACAGAATTACAATATATATAAAGCCATTGAATTATATTTCAATTACAATGCAATAAATTCTGAAATTATTTTATTACCAATTCTGGACTGATTATTACAATGACTGTATGACAGCAAATTTACCCAAAAATTGACATATATTTCAGAATGCAAGAACCTGGTTTGAGAACTATGGAAGAACACCACGTTTTGCTGCAGATCGTTGATGAAGACCTCCAACCGCACCCCCAAACTGTCCTTAATTTGCTGCTGCTGCCCAAACTAGCAGGGCCGTACCAGGCCGTACCAGTACGGCTGCAAAAATAAAATAATATTAGGGTTTTAGGGACCCCCAAATGCAAGGAAAATGGGCGCCTAGGGTTAGGTAGTAACCCTGTAAAACCATAAAAAATAACTCCAAGGGGTTGAGGAGATATGAGCAATTATGTGGTTCCGAACCCTGCTTTGCCAATTCTGAAAATGCACTTATTCTGTCTTCAAACTCTTGTCAAATGCTTCTCCAAGTGATAGGGCAAATCTGAAATCCTTATTCCAACCAAAAACAAACCCTAACAACGAATTCTCAATAAGCTCCAATGAGATGGCTGAATACCAACTCCAATTATGCAACAATTCAGGTGATATTTCACACCCTCAAAGTCGCCAATCCAAGGGAGTGATTCGTTCCCAAAGATTGAATAATTTGCAGATCCAAAGTCCACAAATGTCTTCACAATGAAGAAGTAGAAGAGTTCTCCAATCCAAGCATGTCCAAATGAGAGGCCCAGCCCTCTATTTATTCACTTTTCTAAGAAGTTGCTAGAACTTCTAGAAACATCCTTTATAATTTCTCATTATAATGCACTTTTTTTATAATAAAGTAATTTTATAAAATTAAAAGTGCAACTCAAATTAAAATTATAACATGTGGGCCCCAATATCACATAATGATAAAATATAACCTCTTAACACTTCTTCAAGAGCAAGATATGACTATCTGATCCGCAGAATTGACTCTCTTTCCACACCATTTGCCTACGAGAGTCTGGAATAGGCAAATCCATGATCAATGCCATGTCAAACTAAAGAGGGGACATTACAAATTAGGAGTTCAATGCATCTTCAAATTCATGGGACTTAACAATTCTTCCAACAAACTTTGCAAATCTGGTATGACAAAGAAATTATCTTAGAAGTGAATTGTACCTAATTTGCTGTAATTTTTATTTAATGTTACTATTCTCTAGTTCTAGACTTGATTTTTAAATATCTATGTTTAGATTTTTCTTATCAATCATCTTTCATCATCGAATTTTGGCAAATCACTATTGTAGGAGGTAAATTCACAGTCAAGGTTGTTGTTAGTTTTATTTGTTGCATTGTGGATGTTCCAAACTTAGATCAAATGTAAGGGTTGGACTTGCGCTTCAAATCTACGATTCGCTACCTCATCTAGGAAGAATTTGCTGATTAATTCCCACTCCAACTTGCTGTCAAGGAAAGAGGAAATGTCGCTCCTAATTGCAGAGCTAAATCACACTTTTTACTGACTCAAATTTTTTTGAATATAGAATTTCACATTCCTTAATAACAAAAGGCACAAGTATCTACAAAGATTTTTTTGTTAGGCCTTGTTAAAATATCAATTCGAGTCACATCCATCAATCTAGGGTTTACATGCTCAAGCAATAGCAGAAGTAGAGTAACTCATACACAACAATGGTCTTTTTCCTCACACTTAATCTACTTTTTATCGGTTATTTTCCAATTCAATTTTCTTCCCTCTAAATATTCCCTTAACTTGTGTCAATTTGTACTGTGCAAAAACATAAATTTTAGAATTTTAAAATGCTATGCCTGAAAAAGAAAGTGAATCAGATTTTGCTTTTTTCCACAAATTGTTACCTCTTTGATTTCTGATTTTTTCGCCATCCAAAGTTTGCTCCCTCTCTACATATTATAATATATTAATAATGTTATAATAAAATAATTTAAAAAAAAAATGATTGTAAACAAATGCTATAAGTTCTAATTCTATATATTTTTTTCTACAAATAGGTATGCCATGCCATTTAAAGATATATATGCCATATCAATTAATAATGATAAAATTAATATTATTTAATAAAAAAATTCAAAAGTGATAATGAAAATAAATAAAAAATAAAATATTTTGTATTAGGTAAAAATTCAAGATACTTATTTAGCCGAGAGGCTATTTATGGGAACTTTGTTCTTGGAAATTAAATTTTTGATGGAAAATTTGCAAGTTGATTGGAAAAGTTGGAAAATTGAAAATTCTTCCCATTAATTATTTATCGGCCATTTTTTTACATCTCCTTCCACTTTTAACTCTTGTTTTGATATTTATTAATTGTTATCTCCACTTTTAACTATTATTTTTCTTTTTCTATTTATTAGTTATGATCTCCACATTAGCTTATGTTGTGATCTATTCATTTAACTTTTGATTTTTTAAATTGATCTAAATTTTAGTTTTTAAATCTATAATTTTTTTAAAATATTAATTTAATTTTTCCTTTAAGCATTATTTTTTAGTTTCTATAATTTATTTAGTCAATATAATATTTGTTAGACATATTATATTTTAATATTTCTCTTATTAATTTTTCATAATAGTTTTTTTGATTTTTTTAAAAATGATATTTGATAAATTTAATTTAAATAAATAATATTTATTAATGTATTTAAAATATTTTAATAAATATTATGTTATTTAAATTAAAAATTATTAATAATCTAATTTGTTCACATAAGATTATATTTTAAATATCCACTTTTAACTATTGTTTTTCTTTTCTTATTTATTTAAAAAATAGTTACTTGTGATCTCCACATTAGATTATGTTGTGATCTCTATTTATTAAACTTTTGATTTTTTGAATTGATTTAGATTTTAGTTTTTAAATTACTTTAAATTATTATTTTTATATTAATTTAGTTTTTTTTTAAATATTATTTTTTTAGTTTTTATAATTTATTTAGTCAATAGAATATTTGTTAGAGATGTCGTTATTTTTCATAATTTAAAAAAAAAATTTGTAATAAATTTTTTGATATATTTTTTTAATGATTATTTTTTTTCATATATGATAAATTGAATTTAATTGTAAAATCTTGAAATTATTGAATATATTTTTTAATCAATATTCAAATTTTCTAAATATAATTTCTATATTTTAATTTTTTAATTTTAATTTTTAAAAAACTTATATTTACATTATTTAATATTTATTCTAGGTCTTTATCTAAATCTCACACTCGTCATGTACAAGTATTTAGAAAGAAATCGTTACAGCCTAGAGACGACTATTAATTTAAACAAAAAATTGAAAGCTTGCGTGCTTGAAAAAAATACGTAGTTTTCGTTGTAATGAACAAAAAGTGCTGGTTATCGATAAATTGATCCGAATTATGTGTAGTGTACTCTGTTTGGCTGGCGAAATTAACATCAATTCATTCAAACAATGAAAGGTGATCTCATCATTTTTATATTCTGCATATTCAATTCTGCAGTTCTCTACATATGCATGCCTCTGTGTGCATCTTTTCTTGCCGTTATTGTGGATGTGACTTGAAACTGGATTGCATTGTTATGCCATAAAAGTCCCTTGGGTGCAAAATATTATATTTAGGGCCACTTGAAACTTTTTCTGTTCATAGCTATTCTCTATTCTAATTTTATTGAAAATCATTGTAGCTGTAGATGAAACCTTTTGTTTCTCCGTCATGGTCGATTTTAACATATTAGTGCTCTGAATCGTATCAAACAAACATATCAGATCCCATTTACATAGGAGCATGATTTCTGTTGACTTTCAATCGTCACACGGTTTTGATTTGGCTAAGAACCCGTTACAGTATTTTTCAGTTTGACCTCTTATTAAAGATTTTACTTTAGCATTTAAGAAATTATATGTAGTTAGATCAGTGTGGAGTTTCCATTCGCACCTATCATATCTCTTTTTAAACGATCAAGTATGGTATTTTCTACAGTAGTTTGAACAATAAACTATTCAACAGGCATACGTTTGTACTTTTGTATCTTTTGATATTTCAAGTTGGTCCGGATTGTACAGAGTGGTTGGAATAAGAAAGGATTCAATACCTGTGTACCCTAGTTTGTTTGCTATGTCAAACTGTTGTTTAGAGCACTTCACGCAGGATTACTAATAAAGATAATTCAAGATAAATAAAATACTTGTTTAAAAATCGTTGACTCATTAGTTCTCAACTTCATCTCAAGACATTTTAAGAGAGATACCGAATCTACTATGGTCAATTATCTGCTGCTGCTGCTGCCATTAATCATAAGATGATAATAACACAGTGCTTGGAAAAGCACATTAAATCTGTTTTAGTTTCCAGTATCACCTTTTTCTGATTTGAGACCAAACATTAGTTTAACTAGCTAATATATGGTCATAGATTTTTGGACCATTGAAGTACGCATTTGTTTCCTGACTGCTACTTCTTGTACATTGAATTGACATTCTTTTTTTTGAGTTCAAGCTACATCTATTTGGGATTTTGTTTATAAAAAAATTAATGAAGTTGAATCAGCTATCAACAATAAGGTCTGCCAGTCTTAAATAGATTTATGGCACAATGGATCCAAAAGGTCCGGGATAATTGGGTAGGATGTGAAAAAAAATCCTTATCATGCCAGGCAAACCAGGAGAAAGGTGAGGAAGTGAACTTCCAAATAATTTCAGTGGAAAAAACCACAGACACATGAAATTCCATGCTGATTTCCCAGGACAGAAACTGCCCCATATTTCCACGGTCACGCTGAAAAAGGTAGTGACAATGGATCAACATATTACTATGGCTAGCAATGATCTCCAACAGAAAACAACTGATGTCACCAGGGACAACTGACCAAAGAAGCACATTGTTGTCGGTAAAAACTTTATTGTAGCCGACGGGATTAATTTAGTATCGGAAAGGTTGTGTAACAGTTGAGTCACCCCTTCGGGAAGTATATGTACATCATCTGAATGGATTTATGAAGAGTCATTGTAATTGGACCGACATATTTGCTTATATGAATATAGTATATGGTTATGTGTTACATTCTAATCTCTTAATGCAATAAATATCTGTTTACCCTATACGGTGAACATTTGATCCTGTTGCCAGTCAAACTTGGTACAAAGGAGGTATTATGAAGATTAATGCCGAATTTACTCAACAAAGATAGGAATAAGTTAAAAGACAAGGATGATATACACACTACACGGGAAGCATTAATTCTAACACAACAGGTGACGCGAAGGCATAAGTTTCAACAGCTCGCTGATGGGCACCAAAGTGGTGAAGGAGCACAAACCTAGGGAGAGCATTCACCTAGTAGACCGAGGTGTGCCAAGGACTTGCTTAAGGAAACGCGATAGAGATTGAATTTGGTAGAAGAGACAAGGGAGGAGCTCCTAAACTTGTATACGTGAAGGGTAGAAAATCCGAACAGAAGGCAAGGAACCCGCATGGCTCAAGGTGCCAAAAGAGTACGAGTGTGGGGTGAACTCTTCCTTCCCGATACACCTGACGAATTGATACAGGTTGAGAATCGAACAACTTCTCTTGTAGAGGACCTCTTCACACTACAGAGTAATGCGGTTGTCCAAAGTAGTGCGGGTGCACAGAACAACGTGGGTGCTCAGAACAACACGAGTGTACAAAACAACGTGGGTGTCCAACAAGTACCACAAATACAGAAGAAATTAACAATGGTAGGACCAAAGGAAAAATTGCCGAAATTCAAGGGCGATGGGACGACTGATCCAGTCATACATTGTAAAACATGTGAAACAATCTAGATTGCGAATGGTGTAACAGATCAGGATGATTGGGTCCGACAGTTTCTGGCTACCCTGTGGGGTGTAGTGATCAATTGGTTTTTAGACATCGATCCGAAGAAGTTAACTACATGCTCGGACATCAAGAAAGAATTT
Source organism: Cupressus sempervirens (assembly GCA_028749045.1). Classification (NCBI taxonomy): domain Eukaryota; kingdom Viridiplantae; phylum Streptophyta; class Pinopsida; order Cupressales; family Cupressaceae; genus Cupressus; species Cupressus sempervirens. The sequence goes on along the minus strand of CM053784.1, from coordinate 618,298,316 downwards.
ATAGCAGAGTTCTGACTACTTCGGGATGATAATGAGATAGTAGCGAAAATTTGCAGTACCAAATAGGGCAAGAATGAAATAGTCTGTGTATACGTGAGAAGGCTAAAGGAGCTAGTAGGAAAAATGGAAAGCCAACTAACAGACGAGTTGAAGAAAAGGTGGTTCGTTGAAGGGTTACGACCAACACTGTGGAAAAAGATGAAAAATTGTACCTTTAGCATCATACGTTGATGCACATAACTGTGCGATGGACTTAGAAAGTGAACAAAAAAAGAGCAAAAAGAAGAAAGACAAATTGTCAGACTCAGAAGATTCATCCTCTGAAAGCAACATCAACGAGGAATCAAGTAAAAAGGTTCGGGCACTGTAGAAGGACATGCTACATATGATGAAAGAGTTCAAAAACATGAAAAAGAATCTTGGCCAAGTGAGAGAAGGGGAACTATGGTTTACAAATTGCAAGGAGGAGGGCTACACAAAGGGCTCCTGTCCTAAGAACCAATTATGAGATATTGGCCAATTTGCGAGACATTCCACCAAGGAATGCCCATTCAATATGAAAACGAAGGGACACCAACAAGTGTTACTAATGCAAGAAGTGTCCTCCTCAGGAGCAAGAAGAAATATAAACAATGATGCGGTGACCTCAGGAGGGTACCGAAATAATAACCGACGCGAATATGGCGGCAACAACAAAAATAACAATAATAACAACAATAACAGGGGTCGTAGTCAGATACAGTACGATCCGAGTGGATGACCAATGATACAATGTCGTGCATGCAACCTTTGGGGCCACTTCGCCAAAGACTGTACTACTAAGGGAACACCACAGCTATTGTGCAGATGGTGTGGTCCTAGGGACCATGAGGATTCAAAATGCCCTAAACCCAGGGTGAACCTGTTAACCATAAAAACATGTGACGAGGAAACATTAGCAATGACTCGTGCACAAGTAAAAACATGTCTAGATCTCGAAGAGGAAAAGAAAAGGATGCAGCAAGCGAGAGCAAAAATAGAAAAAGAGACGAAGGCTGAAAAATCGTAAACAAAGGACACTGCCGACACCTCAAGGAGGAACCAGGTAGAACAAAGTATCATACGACAGGTAATACAAGCTGAGGTTCCCATGAAGCTGAACGACCTTCTTCTTGCAATGCCTTAGTTATGGACCACAATCTTGAACATGACACCATCCTTGAAGGCAGTAGAAGAGCCAGAGAAGGACACACAAGGTGGAAGTGAAACAACTGCGGCAGACCCAGTGCTACTTATGTTGAACATGGGAAGACACCCTATAGTAGTCAAAATGGGTATTCTTGGAACTACCCTCATGGACACTATCGTAGATGGAGAGTCAAGCATAAACGTATTGCCTAAAGAAATATGGAAGAAGCTGGGGCAACCTACTCTATGGTTGCCTACATTCCAGCTGCTCACTGCTGATCAACACAGAATCAAACCCCTCAGTACCCTAATGGCACAACCTGTAACGATCGGAACACAACCCTTTTTATTGGACTTCGTGGTCATTTTGTTGAAAAGAAAAGGATATGATGCCTACTGCAGTAGCAGAGCGGGAAATAAAATAAGAAATGTTTTATGTTTTCAATATTTAAATTTAATGTTTTCAATAAACGTCCTACATGTGGTGGCATACCTAGAGTAGCAGTTCGATGAGCTCTCCAGATATAGCCACCTAGGACCAGGTATAGGTTTTTAAAATTAGAATAGTTTTAATTCGTAGATAATGATTGTCAGATTCCAATAATAGGTAGTAGGCAGTTTCGGATTCTTATCCTTTTCTTGGATAGAAGACGAAAAAACGTTTCTCATCCTTTTATTAGAAAAGGAGAGTCAGTTTTAAATAAGTCGGTTGGCTATGTAAGAGAGGCATTCGAATTTGGGTAATAGAGAAAGTTTCAGTTTTTGCCTTAGAAAGGATATAGATAATCGACTATGGAGTTTGGCAGCAATTCGATCTTGGTCTCTCTTGTAAAAGTGCAAATATATTTTCTTTGAGGACATTCCGGGTTAAAGATCTTGGTGTGCGGGTGAAGATAAACTATGGAGATTTATATATTCTGATTAATCCAATCTTGAGTTTGGTTCGAGTTCGATCCTTGCTGTTGTAGATGCCCCTTGATGTAACTCAGTTGAGTGAGTTCTCCTCCTGAGCTTTCCAAGGTGTGGCTCTGCATCATTGCCATCCTTGGAAGGGGTTGGTTGGTGCAGGCGAAAGTGAAACACGATTGGAAAAAGAACACCCTATCTTTGGATAAAGGAGGTCAGAGGTTCATAATCGACTTACACACCCAAACGGTGGGAGAACAGGTGGCGTCGTCGGACTCAAAAGGTGAAGAAGGGGATGACGAAGGGAAGAAGTGAATGGAACTCGATGAAGAAGGAATCCTCAGACTGGAAGGAGGATCTAACGATGAAGACTTGGATTCGGTGAACAGCCTACTCCATTGGCAAATGGAGGATTATGAGCTCTTTCCGAGCTGTCATGTGTTAGGGGTCGAGGAAGGAAGTCAGGGAGAGGAAAAGAACGAATTTCTGATAGAATACAGAGAAGTGAAAGGAGAGGTGTGGGTAGATGAAACACCTGCACATACATTTAGTGACAATAAACCTATTAAATACGAAGAACCTACGGAAGACTGTGAACTTAGGGGACGAGGCTAATTCGAAAAACATATTTGTGGGAGATGACTGGAATTCAGTTTTGAAAGTAGCAACGTGTAAAATATTTATGGAGTATAAGGATTTTTTTTGTGGACATAGAAAGACCTAAAAGGGGCACCACCACAATGGTGTGTGCACCGCATTCCACTGATAGAAGGAGCAGTACGCGTAGGGAAGCGACTATACTGCATGAACAAGAACTATGCCACACGGGTCACAAATGAGATTAACAGGATGCTTGAGGCAGGCATTATTTTTCGAGTACAAACTAGTGAGTGGGTATCCCCAATTGTGATATCACTGAAGGAGGATATCACTCAAGTAAGAATATGTGTAGACTTTTGATACTTGAATGCAGTAACACTTAAGGGTCCGTTCCCGATACCGTTCATTGACAATATCTTGGAAGAAGTTGCGGGGCATGAAATTTAATCATTCATAGATGGATTTTTCGGATACAACCAGATATCCATTGTAGAAGCTAAACTCAAAACAACCTTCGTAGTAGAAGATGGAGTATACACCTACAATAGAATGTCGTTCGGTCTATGCAATGCCTCGACAACATTTCAAAGAACTATGCTGCACATCCTCGACAAGATGTCCGTCGGAAATGTCAAAGCATTCTTGGATGATTGGTCAGTCTTTAGTGTGGAGGACAAGCATCTGACTGCTCTGGGAATGCACGGAAAGATGTAGATGAGTGGGACTAGCACTGAATTTAAAGAAGTAGAGATTTAGGGTACCTTAGGGAAAACTATTGGGACACATCGTATACAAAGCAGGTTTAAAGACGGATCTTGACAAAGTCCGAGTAGTTCTGGAAATGCCACCTTCGACAGATGAGACTGAAGTAAAATCATTCCTGGGACACATAGGGTACTATTGAAGGTTTATTTAGAACTTTGCCAAAATATCTTACCCACTCAACAAACTAACATGCAAGGGAGAACTCTAAAAATGGGAAACAAAGTAGGATGGAGCCTTTGAGGGATTGAAAACACAATTAGTCACAACACCCATCTTGGCTTATCCAAATTGGGATATATACAATTGCACAGAAACAAAGAGATATATACTCTCTGGAGATATAAGTGTAGTCCATCCTAAGGTAACGAAGAGGCAGAAACAAGTGGTAGTCCCATCTCTAAGAAAGAAGGTTGGAGATTGATAAGTGTAGAGATAAGATTTGGAGAGGCAGAAATAAGCTAGATTTCATCGATAGAAAGAAGGTTGATGATTGATAAGTGTAGTCTATATCATTTAGAATGAAGAGGCATAGATAAGTGTTTAGGATGGTAGATGTTAGTGCAAGTAAGAACCAAAAGGGAACGAATACCAAAAAAGACAAGGAAGACATGATACCTAAGGCCACCTTCTCGAAAGTGAGGCAAATAAGTGATACCAATATTGGTACAACGAACATGATACAGTTGAAGGACAGATTGAAGAAGGACAATCCCCCATGGCGAAGAAGATCTAGAAGAGCGGAATTGTACATGCGGCGGCTTTCCCTCCTACCCTGCCTTGTCTAGAATTGGTAATGGAGTGTGCATCCCGGCTTGATATTGTTACGAAGTCCATCATTTTTGATGAAGGGAAGAGTGTTGGCTAACATCAGCGGACAAGTGGTCGAAAAAGTATTTAATATTCCCCAGTATAAAGGCATGACAGTGGTAATGATGGATCAGGCGGTTGAGTTATTTCAGGATAATTAGGAGGCTTACTTCATTCATCTAAAGCAGAATTGGTTGCACGAAGGCAAGAAGGGAGTTACCAGGTCATCAAAGCTCACGAAGTTAGATTTCAAATCAGAGTACGATGATCTTATTGTGCTTCTTAGCTGGATCATGGGCGTAGCTCAAGGTATGTAATTCGAGAACTGGATGTACTACTTTATTGATGAAATTGAAAATGGAAAGAGAAAATTTGATTGGGCTAGAATTAGAAGTGAAAATTTAGAGTTGTAACTTAGGATAGTGCAAAATCAAAAGAAATTCTATATGGGGTCCTATCTTTTCTATCTGATTGCAAGACTATATGAAAATCTTGGACTTAAGGCCTTAGGAGTGATTCGCAATGAGCCAGGGCAATGTTTGGTGCATGAGTGCTATCCACAGCTTCATTTGCACAACACCAAAGATTATAAGATGTTTTATGACGCCTTTGCCATGAAGACAGTAAGGATATTACAAGGGACACTTGCTAGAAGACTCTCGAACGGAAGTGGAAGTAAAAATTAAGAAGTATGGGAGTTGGTTCATCTAATTTCTGCAATTCACATATATTAGAGTAGCAGGAAGTACAGTTTGGCCCAAGAGACTTCCAAGGTACCCACCCGACAAGATAGTTTTGATGGAGTTGGCTAGGCGACTTGAGCATTATGACAAGATGATGAAACTTAAAGGTGAGACAGGGATTACCTTCCCCTTTGGAATAGGCAGTGATACTTGCCCCAATCTTGTCGCCTTTGCAGCTGTGGAGAAGGAGTTGGAATGGTATCATCTAGGATGGTATAGAGCAAGACAAGGATTCAATCATAATGGTCTTATCAAGGCATCTCATGAAAACATATTCCTACTGTAGAAGTTTTTGGGCCAATGCACAAGATGACTTTCATGTGAGGAAGCTAGCTTTCTCAAGATTGTTAGTGGGCATGATGAGGGCAATCTGATGGAGAGGCCTTGATATTCTCGATCAATTGGAAGAGGATGAAAATGTGCTAAAAGAGGATTATGATGCAGTGGATGGCACATAATTGGGTCCAGTGGATTGGGATGATCATTAGGATCCTTCCTTAGAGGCAGTAACAAGGATAGTTGATATAAACACTGCGTCATGGTACAATGAGAAGTTAAGGCAATTACAAACTTTGAAGGTACGCCTTACTTATGAGAAGATGAAACCTAAGGAAGAAGGTCCAGCAGACTTAGTCGAACAGAAAGGTGAAGGCAGTAGCCAGCAACAAAGAGTAGGAAGAGACATTTGGAGGTTGAGAAAGTAAAGAACATCAGGAACCTCCAACAAAGAGGCGGAATGCAGCACCGTCAAGGGAGAGTATAATTAAGGTTAGAGGTTAAGAAGATAATACAAGTTGACAAGGGGCCGCGGTGGAGGTAAGCTCTAATTCGGAATCAACTGGTTACAGCGACAGTATCGAGTACTCTCCTCTCTCGGAGAACCAACATGGAGATAATGTGATAGTCACTAGTGAAGAAGAGGATAAGCCAATTGATATTGAGGAAATAAGCTAGGCGCCCGAGGCCGTTGGTGATGCTTTGCTAGTCGAACCAAATCCAAATTTGGGGAGATGCACTGCACTGCTATGGTTAAGGAGAATGCTTATGCCAAGAGGCGAGGTGGTGACTATTTGAACAATTGAAGATATTCAAGGGTTAGTGAAAAAGGAAGATAGCGAGAAACAAAAACAAATTGCAAAAAGGTGGCAAAGGTAATATGAGTGATGATGAGGGTCACTAAAAAGTTCAGGTTGCTATACCAAAGGTTAGCAAGGAAATGGATGAGATTGTAGCCCAGGAGTATGAGATAGTAGAGCATAACTTGGGAAGAATCACGGATGACATGGGATGTGAGTAGATTCAAGAAGGCATGGTTTCAATTAGGGAAAAGTTGAGGAAGACAAACGAAAGGATTATTAAGTTGGAGGCGGAAAACAAGTATTGGAGAGATTGCCAGCCTGTCCAACAGTTGCATTAGGTAGCCCTTCTATAAGACAGCGAGAGCAACATAGAAGAGATATTGGCTTAGCTGCGCAAAGTCAAAGATTGGACCAGTGATATAATTCAAGATGGGCAAAATTTCTTGCCTTCCTTTATCTTGACATTTTGGTCATTGGTGGCTATTAGAGACAAATTTAGAACATTTGAAGGTGAGTGGAAGGATTTCCTTCCAGTCAAGGAAATAGCCATTCTCAGGCTACCGATTTATTGAGCTACTGGAGATATATTTGGAGAGAACCAGGTTGGTAGATAAAGGAGGAATGAGTACGATGGAGTCTTCATTTGTTGCCTTGACTATCAGATTGAGGATACTTGAAGAGATATGAAACGAGATTGCACAGTAGGACCCAAGCATTGACACTTCCATTTCAACCATGATGAGCGATGTTGGGGCTGTACTTGATTTTGAAGATATCAAAGAGGAGAACGTCAATGAGACAGAGTTTGGATCAAGATTGGATGAGTTGGGGAAGGTTGTCATCAAGAAGAAGCATTTGGACACCCTTGCCTCCCTCAATGCCTTTATCGGAGATACGAAAGAATACGAGAAGGATCATGAGAAGACATTGCAAGCAGGGAGCAACATGATGTATATAGCTGAGTTCAAGATGAAACACACGCTTTGCCCTCCTATGAAGGAAGTCGACAACAGGCTAGCCAAATTCATTGCCTTGGCTAGAAAGATGAAAGAAAATGGTAGAATTATATTAGAAGATCATTTGATGTAAGCCCAAGTGGCAATTTCTCCTTCTTATTGGGTAGGATTGGTGTTTAATTCTGATTGGCTACCATTTTGGTGCCTTCTCATTGGTTGCCACTTTTCCTTCTTTTTCCATTGGTCCATTGACGAGGTGGTGTCATCTCATTGGCCGATGGAGTGGCAACCCTAATTAGGGTTTCTGGGATCTAATATGGATCGTTGATTTTGCCTCTTAATCTCTACCATTGGTTGTAATTTTGGCCCCTATATAAAGCCATTTGCTCTCATTTGTAAAGGGTTTAAGAAAATTGTTGCTTAAGATTATATCAAAATTGCTTCTCTTATCATTGTGTGACTTGCATGGTGATAAGAACACTTGGTGTTATTGCATGGTTTCTACTTCCAATAGTTAGAGTTAGATTTCATTGAAGTTGTTACAATAGTTTTTATTTCAAGAAAGTTGTTAAGAGTAAGAGTAGATGGATAGTTGCATGGTGATATTAGTGGATGTTTGATAGGGATCTATAAACTAGGCCACTAGCATCCTATCAGCTGGTTAGGAACCCTTGCATGGTAATCTAGTCTTTTTTTCCTTGAATCATTTCATCTATGGAGGTAGAGCCGCTGGTAAGCTTTCATTAGATTCGATCCCGGTTCATTTGCTAATCTTTCCATACATAGGAGTAGAAGTAAGGCAGCAAGTAGTGTAGTAGTTGGAGTTCAATTGAGAAGGAAGTTAGGAGAAGTATCATTGGTAGACATACCCTCCATCACCCTTACCATCAACATCATTTGGCAGTCATATACTTTACCAAGCCAGACATCATCACATCACAAAGAGACTCCGACAATCCTTGAATGAATAACGTAAGCTTGCCTTTGTGATTAATTAACAAATCACATTAATATAACTGAGTTAGTATCCACAGGTGTAAGGAACATTGGAGTTTTTCTCATGTCTTCATGAGTATCAAGAGAGGGATTGAGTGTTTGATATTCCATATCAAGTATTCAATTACTATATATTATGTAGTGGTACAAAACTGATATCAACACCCTCAAAATAGAATTTATGCAGATGCTATTTTTTGCTTTTAGAAAAGATCATAACTTTAGTTTTCCTGATGTTAACTTGCATACCAACCATTTTGCAAAAGCACTCGAGCGAAAGTAAATGTTCTTGCAAACCACATGCAGATTTGGCAACCAAAATAAGATCGTCCGCATACAAGAGCAACCTTATGACAAACTCACCTAATTGGATGCCCTCGCCATTTCGCATGTCTAACTATTCCTCAAGTTTGTTAATGTATATGCCGAACAGAGTTAGTGAAAGCAGGTACCCCTGCTTGACCCCAATATGACTCCTAAAACACTCTGAGATGCCTTCTGAAGTTCTGATTTTAACTCTTCTTCATACATTCTATGAACAACAACTCTAGATTTGTAGGGATACCCAATTCTTCCATCCTGCTCCAAAGCTTGTACCTAGGGACAGTGTCAAAAGCCTTTATAAAGTCAACAAAGCAGCAAAAAAACTCATCCTTTCTCGCCCATGCTTTTTCGATAATGTGCCTCAGGGTGATGCTATGGTCAATGGTTGAGTGTTTTGGCCTGAAACCCGCTCGACCTCTTGCACATTTGTGGTTCTCTTCAATCCATTTTTTAATTCGATTTTCTATTATGCTACCAAAAAGTTTTCAAATAAATGGTTGATCATTATGGTCCTGTAATTAGAGGGGTTATTAACCTCGCCGTTCTTGTAAAGAGGTATAGTGAGGCTAATCGTCCAATCACTAGGAAACCTGTGTTGGCTGATATTATTGAAGATTCTCGAAATGAGAGGTGAAAGAGGTTTCGTGCCCCACTTGAGATACTCTGCTTGAAGCTCCACATCTTTTGCCTTACCGGTACCTAACTTCTTAATAACCCTCTCAACCTCTTGCATAGTAAAAATGTCTTCCGTATTGTTGACCAAAGGCAGTGAGTCCACACCATCATCCTTCTCATAAAATTGCTTGGCATACTCAAACCATTTAGTGATTGTGATAGTATTTTCGGTTTGTTTCGTTCTTGGTTGAAATTCTCTCCAAAAAAAGTTTGGGATTATTTTTACTAAGAAAGACTAATTCTTCTCTCCTTGTGATCACAACATCAATTTTTTTCTTCTTTAGAATATTCTTGTAAACTTTATTGTCAAGGCTAGTTTTATTGGACTCTCTTAGCTTTCTCCTAGCCACTTTTTATTCTGATCAAACTATGCATTAGCTGGAAAATAGTTTGTTTCAGATTTTCTTTTCTTTGATCTTTTGCACTTGGAGAGAGCCATATGGATGAGATTTGATACTGATTGGCTATTGGTATCATGCACATGGCCGCCCTCTACCTTATATAGTCTCTCAAGCGTAGTCCTAAAGATGTCCCTATTTTCTTGAGTCAACAAAATTTTGCCCTATAAAGGTGGCTAAAAAGAACAATGACCTTTTGTCTCAAGCTGCCCAGCTCTTGCCCACTTCAAATTTATGTGCAACGGTGTATGATCTGAGTTAAGATCCCATATATGTTCCCTAATTGCCACTTCCTCAATTCTATTATATCAATTATGTGAACAAATAGCATAATCCACCACACTAGCCTCGTTGTAGGTATTACAAGTGAAAATGTCCAATTTTGACCATCTAACCACTGTATTGCAAATTATTAAATCAAAAGTGCCACATAGGGTAATCAATTCCTCTCCAAAATGGCTGTAGCCTCTAGCATCATCTAATACTCTTTCCACTGGTGTTTACTCTTTCCTCAATTCTATCATATAAATTATGCTAACAAATAACACATCCACCACGCTAGTCTTGTTGTAGGTATTACAAGTGAAAATGGCCAATTTTGACCATCTAACCAGTCCATTGCAAATTATTAAATCAAAAGTGCCACATAGGGTAATCAATTCCTCTCTAGAATGATTGTAGCCTCTAGCATCATCTAATACTCTTTCCCACTGGTGTTTATTCAACATAGTATATATATATGACTGAAAATGCTAATTATGGAATGATAACTCAATATAACATACCAAATATAGTTAAATATAGAAAATTGAAATGCGATTCATGAACCATAACTTGAAACTTCATAACCATTACCAATGACCATTGAACTTAGTAAAATACTAAACCTCTTAAACATAATGATAATAATGATAATGATAAATGAAAAATATAAACCACACAGTACTATGGTAGGTTCCCTTGCTAAAAGAAACAATAAAAAACAATTACAAAAAATGTTTTTTTTTAGCCAACATGTTGGCCGCACCCTGCGTGCACCCTACCCACACCTCGCACACACCTGAGCACGTACCCTCACACCCTGGACGTCTCCATTTCAGAATACCTTTGAACTACTTGACATTGACCCAAATATATTTTCTTGTGCTACTTAGTGAAACAATTTTTACTTGCCCTAGATAATTGGTTTCAAAGTGCACTAGGATTTCATATCCATTTTTTATAAGTGATAATGTTTGTTTTGTCAATGTGTGGTTTTGTTTTTCCATTGTGTGACTTGCCATTATATGTTCATGTAGTGAACTAAAAGAAGTATGCAATATGTTACATCCCAAATTTTGCCCTAAAATTTTAAACTGATTATAGCTGTTGTTTATTTCTTCATAATCATGTGAAATGGAGTTAGTTAATTATAGCTATTGTATCGATTTAATTATCATATGAAAATGAATTAATTATAGCCGTTGTATCAATATATTCATGATCATGTGGAATTGAGTTAGTTAATTGTAGCCGTTATACATATGTGATGAGTATGTAAAGTTAGTGATTCTGACATTGATGAAATCTCTAACAGTCACTTGATTTTGAATTAGCAATTTATAAATCTTGAATTGATGTCTTGGCAAGAATGTTGTTTTGTATGATGATAGGATGAAGACTAAAGGGTTAATCGGAAGGGGATGGTCGAATGATTTAGTCACAAAATTGACAGGTTTGACCTAAAACTATCTTGGCAAGGTTACTAGGACTTGGAAACATATTTCATGGTGGAACCGCATGAGCTATAAAGTGAAACATTATAATAAAACAATGTAAAATAAACATAAATTCTTACCTTTAAGAATTATCAAATATTAATATCATTTAAATATTATTTTACATTCTGAAATATGATCATATGTAAATAATAATAAAATGACACCATTACATTAAAAATATTAATCCAATGATGTCACCTTATCATTACGTACATATAAGCATAGTTGAGAAAATAAAACAATAATATTAAATTAAAAAAACCTTTCATCTTCTTTCTTTCTCACTATTCCCTCCTTTCTTTCTTTTCTTTTTAGTTGTTTTGAAAGACTTTCGAATTGAGTCTTGTAATTGTAGGTAGCTGTAGAGACAGGCTTATTCTTTATTATGGTCTATCGACATTCATTCATGCACACTCTCCCTCTGCTTCTCTATTCTTTGGCAATCGAGTTACCTTTAGATACCATCGAAGAGACTGAACTCAGCCCGATAACAAAACTGATCAACCCTATATCGATTTTATTCTGCCTTAAACCAATTCAGTACCATCTTCCGTGGGTCACATAGCAAGTTAGCGGTTCTTTTAAGCGTAGGACTCGAAAAGTTTGGTGACAGAGTCACGTAAGCTTTTTGATACAATCCGTGTATTCTTTTACATTACTTTTTAAAAATATGGATGTAAAGTTAATCTTTAAGCCGTCAGTAATAGCATGTGAAATTGATCACCGAATTGTTCATCAAGTCTATCGTGTCCCTTGCAAAGTTGTCATTTCTCATTTGTGATAATATGACAATAATTAATGCAACAGTCTGCCAAATACCTTGTAAGTCAGTCAAGTTCCTTTTGGTGATATTGTTACATTGATTTATACATAAGTTTGACATTTTCTTTTATCCATATAAATACCCGAATATATAGAATTTCTCTGAATCATTTAAGGTCATTGGCAAGAATGTTATCATCTTAGTTGGTAATCAAATGCATCCTGATATAATACAAATAACTGAAAGTGAGATAATGAAACCAGTACACCAAGGAATTCGCCAGGCGAAAATGCCAGTATATGGTGAATAAGGTCTAAAGTATCTATGTGAAGTTAATTTGAAGGCACCAAGGAATCACCGGCTTGATGGCTTGAAAATGGTGAGGCAGTGAAGAGATATCTGCAAAACAAGAATGATATCAAAATTAAATAATTAATAAAATAAATAATGCATTAGCTCATGCATGTTCCACTCATGAAGGATGTTGACAAGCCGAGTGGTGGAGATCGGGTTTGACGACCCACATTTTGAAATCCTTGGCTAGGGTGGAATTAGGCAAATTTGCTGGAACAAGTGATCTTTGTTGATTGTCTAGACGCTTCAGTTATTTTGTCGAATAACTGTTGGGACTTCAACCCACTTGGATACTTTGATGGCTAGATCTATGAACATTCCAAGCCTGACCTCAGGGTAGGGAGCGCCATTTTATTAAATTAGAATAAATGGGGATAAGTAATGGTCCACGGTTGGGAGGTTAAGCCTATGTCAATGCTTCTCCTCTCACCAATGCCAGGGCTCGGACAAGAAGTAAAAGAAGTTTCACAATATTCACTGTATGTTCATTTCACCTCTGAATGTTTAGTTCTTTCATTTCAAGATGAAAGTTATTTACTTTTCTATTAGCTTTTACAAATAACTTTACTTAAATTAGATATTTCCTTTCAAGAACATCTGTTACTTAATTTCAGTTGAATAATTAGAAGTAGTTAAATGATTACATCTGATATTTACTTTCAGCTGATTAAGAAGTTAATTGTTAACATCTCATTTTGTATTCTTGGAAATTCAATAACATAAATAGATTTCATTTCAGTTTAAATAGTTGTTGGAATTCTTAGTCATGTGAATAGAGTTAGAAAACAATTTAGTTTTAGACTAAAACTTGTTAAGGGAAAACCGTATGTTACACAATACCTGAGAGACATGCAACGTAGGACCAAATGTAAGGGAGAGGAAATGCCACACATGGGAAACTGTCTAGGAATTGGAAAGAGGAAAGCCCTTTCCCCAGTTGAAGACACTGCCATTAAATATAACCCTCTATTGTAGCGTGCAAAAAACCTCAACTCCTACCTTCGTAGAAACTCTTTCTCAAATCCACGAACAAGTCCAATCTTTGCAACTCCCTACTTCCACCTGAAACTCTCTCGCCGTTGCTTGAAATCATCGATCGAAGAAGTAAACAGCCGGAGTAGTTTGTACAATTTGGTTGCCTCCAATTTTCTGATTTCACACATACCCAAGTAGTAAAGTTGTTGCCAAAGCGAATACTTGTCTATAATGTCACCTTTTGAGGATACACCCATTTTTGCCCAAAATAACAATTCCCGCAATATAATTTATTTACAAATGGTATTATACTAGATAATTGCAATTCAATTTTTGAAGAAAATTGTAATCAATTAATACCAAATATTAATATCAAGGATCTTTGATCATGTATAAACATTTTTTAGCGGACAGATGTGTGGTACTTTCAGAAGCCCTATGAAAGCTGGCCAGAAGCTAGCCACAGGCTTCTGGAAGTATCAAGCAACACGTGCAGGCCCAACGACCAATAACATAAAGAAAAACCCAAAAACAATTTAAGTTCCCCATTATGCATGAGCCTAAATTGATTTTTTTAGGTTATTCTTTCCTATGAAACCCTAAAATGACCCTAAAGGTGAATTTTGAAGGATTTAAAACTCATTTTGGAACTTTGTTTACACCTACTGCTACTTCTCATTTGGTCTCTAGTTTGCATTGCCATTGTGAAACCAAGTTCAACATTTTCGAAGAGGATTGATTGAAGGGTGAGAGATAGCTTTCTCAAAGGAGTTTAAATCATTCAAGGTAAGTGATCAATCCCATTCTTGAGTATTTTGATGATTTTTTTTGAGTTTTTGATGTATTGTTTCAAGTTCTTGAAGATTTTTTTCAAATTGTTTTTTAAAAAGATATAAAGAAGCAAGTTTGGATATCTATTTTAGTAGTTTTTTTTTCACTTCTTTCCACTTGTGTGCACCATGTTCATAGTTGTTAGGATCTAATAAAAATTTATTTATTATCTTATAGAATATGCTGCAAAAAACTAGGCAAGAATGGAGGCCTGTGGTAGTGCTAGTCAAAGTTCAATGGGGGACAAAGGAGGGTAAAGGGCTGCTAATTTCAAAACTGATATAGGTTCTCCTTTGTGGAGACATACAACACATATATCACAGGTTGCAGGAGGTGGCTCATACTATTGGAAGTGCAATTATTGTCAAAGCAACAAAAGAAAACCTTTCAATAGCTCATATTCTTAGGTGAAGCTTCATTTTATGGGCCCTGCTGGCAAAGGATTTGGGATGTGCAAAGGCAAAAATGTTAATGGGATGACTAGTGCAGAAATACTTTCATTTGTAAGAGAACAAGAAGCTGCTGATGCATTGATCAATAGATTAAAAAAAGCTACTATCAAGGTTTATTCTCAAAGAGCAAGATGCATGCACCCACTGAACTGCTTGTATCCTCCCAACACCCATTCTTGCAAGTACCTATGCCAGGAGAAGATGAGGAAGAAGTGGGAATTTCAACCTGCAAAAGAGGCCCATTGCACACCGCATTTAAAATGGAGGCAAGAGATCGTGTTGATGAAGCTATTGCATGTTGCCCTATGCAAATGGGTTTTTTTCAACTTGGTGAGATCACCATATTGGAAGGAAATGGTTGCAGCAATCAAAGAATCACCAACTGACTACACAAGCCCAAGGTATGAAAAGGTGTGTACAACTCTATTACAACAAGGAAGACACATATAGAGAAAACCTTCAACCAATCAAAAAATCTTGGAAAACTTCGGATCTAATTATTGTGTCAGATGGTTGGAAGGATACAAGAAACCAACCACTGATTAATATGATTGCAGTTTCTCCCAAAGGGGCAATGTTTTTGAAGGTTGTTGATTGTGAGGGGCAAGTGAAGGATTCCAAATTCATTTCTAGAATTCTCATCAAGGCCATTGAGATGGTGGGTAGTGAAAATGTGGTACATGTGGTCACAAACAATGCCAAAAATTGCAGGGGTGCGGGTGCTTTGGTTAAGAGTCGGTATGACCATATTTTTTGGACTCCGTGCACCATTCACTCCCTTAACCTAATCATGTAGAAGATTGACACTGAAATAGACTGGGTGAAGAAAATATACCAGGAGGGGGAGGAGATACAAATGTTTGTGACAACCACCACATGTCACAATCCATTTTTAGAATATACTCCAAATTGGAGTTGCTGAAGGTAAGCTAATTTTTAAAAAATACTAAGCTTCATGGATTTGTAATTTAGTTAAAAATTAAAATTTGTAATTTCATTGTCAATTGACATATTGTTAACTTGCATAGGTTGTTGAGACCCATTTTGCATCTCATACAATTGTTATGAGATGAGTCCTCAAGGTAAAAGATGCATTGAGCCAAATGGTCATTCGTAATCAATGGGGCGTATGGAAGGCCTCAAATTCAGAAAGAGGTCAAAGGTTAGAGATTTGTTCTTGAGTGAGTTTGTGGGCTCATGTGGCATATGTATCGGATTTCACCGAGCCCATCATGACTATGCTCCACTTTTCTAATACAAATACACCTTGCTTGGGGGATGTGTATGATGACAATGACACCATGGTTGAGAAGGTAAAATATTCAATTCAAGCACATGAGAGTGACCCTACACAAAGCAAAACTTTATGCAATAAAGTGGAACCAATCATCCACCATTGTTGGAATAAGACGACTACCCCATTGCACCTCCTTGCATATGCCTTATCTCCTAGGTACTATAGTGAGGAGGTACTTAGTATCTCGGGTAGAGTTGCACCATTTGCGGATGAGGAGGTTGCTACGGGGTGCCTCAAAGCTCTTACAAAATTCTTCCCATTGGAAGAAATGCATGAAAAAGTGAGGGAAGAATTTGGGCTGTTTGCTTTGGGGGTAAAGCATTCTCCATTTGCACTATTGGACCAAAATAGAATGGGAGCTATCACATGGTGGTACATGTATGGTCAACCTTTCAAGCATCTTCAACCATTTGCAATCAAGGTCCTATCACAAGTAAAATTTTAATTTTTTTTTGTTTTAAACTTTTAATATTTATGTTTACACAATCTTTAAAATTAATTTGCTTTTCATCTGTATGTTTTGTGACAACTATGTAGGTTGCTAGTTCTTCTGCTGCTGAAAGGAATTGGAGTACATACTCCTTTATCCATTCAATGAAGCACAATCGGTTGATCTCCAAGAAAGCTGAGGACTTGGTCTTTGTCCACACCAACTTGCATCTTTTGTCATGTAAGAATGATTTGAGGATCTATGTAGTAGACTTGCTATTTTAATAAGTCAATTTTGGGGTGATTGCTATTTTTAGTAGTGCGGTGGAGGCATAGGTGGTTGGTCATCATCAACAGTTGATTGGGTAAATAAATGGAGTTCATATAATAAATTATTAATGAAACACTTATTAATGAGTTACTTTATCTTTATTCATTTTATAATTTGAAGGTGTAAACAAGAAGCCTTTTAAATCATAGGTGTATTGGAGAAGCTGAGTGACATTTTGTGTCTTAAATATGATTCCATGAAGAGGATTGCCCATCTCTTTTTGCATATTATTTTTAATATATTTTGTTGCTGGTGAGGGTTTGGAGTTGAAGAATTCTTGAGGATTGATTCCTCTTTCCTAAGCACTTTGAGCCATTGCAATAAATGGTGTATTGTGTGTAAGTCTGATTTTGTATTGTGAATTTAATTTACTGTTGTTGTATAGTAAATTGAAAGGTGGTTTCAATCTGATTTTGGCATCAATCTGAGGGTTACATATCTGCAAATTATCCCAGCCTCATCTACTGTATTGACTGTGAGTAGAAGGTAAATTTGTGTAGCAAATGTGGCATCATTAATTGCTGCAATACCCATCATTCTGGGTGGCGATTCTGTTAGTTCTTTTGCATTGGAAATTATTAGACATTGGTATTGATTGGGCTGTGTTTTATCTTGGGTGCTTGAGGCTGCGATTAGGTGCTTGAATTACCCAATCGATTTAATGTCCCCGATATTGGCAGGTCTACGTAGTTGATGGAGTTAGCTCATAATAGTGACCTCGTGAGCTAACAAGGTGTTTTGGGAGTCTTAGTTGTAGACTTACTATTTTTAGTAAGTTGATTTTCGACAGTTGCTATTTTTGGCAGTGTAGTGGGTGGCTTCAACAGTTGGTTGTCACCTACAATTAATAAAGTAATTAATGACATGAGCTCTTATTTATTTATTAATTGTTGAGTTGCATTATTATAATAATGACTCTAAGAGATATTTCTAAAAAGCAAGTTGGAAAGTTTCTGGTGTTGAGTTCTTTTGGGAAACTTCCACAATTTCTGAAGTGGAGTTTTAAGGGAACTTTGGCCAACGAAAGCTTATAAGTGAGAGTTCATTTCATTGGGAAAAGCATGCTTGGAAAATATATTTTCTTTTTGTGCTTTTGTGGCTTTTTCTGATTTTTGACTTGGGAACCCTTGCTGAAGTACAAGGGTCTCGTCTGAGAAGTTCTTAGCAATTGTGCTGAAGTATACAATTGGCCAACATTCTTCTACTGTATTCTTGTAGCTAAGGAGATCAATCTTGATCATTATATCTTTTTGGTCATTTGGCTGAGGCTTTGAGAAATTCTGAGAATTCTAAGTTTGATGTTTGCAAATTATGCTGAGGTATATAATTTGCCTTCCTCTTCTACTGTGATTTTTGTGACTAAGAAGAGCTACACATTGGTGCTTGCATTGGAATTTGGTGGACATATCAAGTGAGAATTTCCATTTCAATTCTGAGATTGTTCTGGGAGGTGCGATTTGTGTAATCATGGAATTCAGCGATCACACTTGCCATGTGGAGTTTAAAGGTTGAGAAATTTCAGTAAGGAATCTGGGTGCCAATATCTCTGTGTCTGTGGGTTTGCTGATAAAAGTTACCATCAATTTTGTGCCCCGCAACATTAATTACTGTTCCTGCGTTCTTCCCTTCTTGGCCACAGCTGGTCTATATACCTGCGATTTCATTATTAGAGGGTGTACGTTCACTGATCAGGTTCGGCATTCAATTAGCAGGGGCGGGAGTTATAAAGGTGATGGTTGGCGGTTGGAAGTTGTGAAGACCAGTTCATTCTTGGGGTCAGCGTATTGGAGGCCTAGCCGAGAACACCTACATTGTGTGTGATAAATAAAAAATCAGGTTCTAGTAACTATTAATTAGTTCCAAAATTTTATGTAGTCAATTTGTTTTCAATGGCAACAATTAATCGCAAGTGGGTGCATATATCTTAACATATGAGTGGCAATTATTACAAAATAAAGGGAAGAAGAGATTTGATATTGTCTATTTAGTTAAAATTCAATATTATTATTGAGAATCTCAGTTGTGAGAAAATTTAATAATTGACTTGCTGACCATTCGTTTGACAAAATGTCGAACTCCTAATTTGTCAAGGTAATTGATGTGTTAGAGGTTTAATTGTTGAACTATAACCGGCTAGGGGTTTTTATAGTGGTATCAGAGCGGTTTCCTGCTAGCCTGCAGGAATTGGGCTCAATTATTATTTTGGTCAGTGCTTACTTTTGAGATTGTCAGATTAATTTTTGTGATTGGTATAGTGACATGGATGGTGCTAGGAGATTCATTCCAGGTAGATATTATACTTGTAGAAGGCGTACTTCTCTGCCTAGGGATGTAAAATCTGAGGTAATGGGGGTAAGTGTGTGCGATGATATATCTACAACTACTTCTGTGATAAATGAGCCATCTAGTGAAGCACTTAGCAGTAATACCTTAGATGTTCAGGTGTGTGTTGTTGATAGTACGCATCTTATTGATTACAAGGTTGATGATCACTCACCGAAGTGGAGTTGAGCTCAATTTACACCATCTGCAAATACAATTCAGTTTCCTATAGTGGCAGTTAGTGGTGCTTCTATATTTTCCAATTTTGATGAGTATGTGGGCATTGTGGATACAATGGAGGTGAGTGCATTTGTTGGGAGCAACAAAGAACCATGTACTACACCTAGTTCTTCTGTGACTTCATCTTTTACAGGGGTTACTATCGATTATCAAGATTCTTGTGAGGCATATTTTATGGAGAGTTTGTACTACTTCAGCTTTGTGCAGGATTTGTATATTGCATAGAAGTTCAATGATTGGGTTAGTGCAGAGTACATACTGGGACCTTCTATGGATCTGACTACAGGTGACACTTGGGCACAAGTCTTCGGTATTATATTGCAGGTCATGTTATTGATTCTATATATGGTTTTGGCATTTTTGTTTGGTTAGTGAGGATAGGGACATCACTTGTTTCTTATGGGATCCTGGTGGAGATTTTTTTATGATGTTGGATTGCTTGAGGACAAGCAATCTTGGGAAGGGAGGACTATAATGTCTCCGATTTTGGTAGGTCTACACAGTTGATGGAGTTAGCTCATCATAGCGACCCTCGTGAATTAACAAGGTGTTTTGGGGGTCTCAGTTGTGGACTTACTATTTTTAGTAAGTCTATTTTCAGCAATGCAGTGGGTGGCTTTAGCAGTTGGTTGTCACCTGCAGTTAATAAAGTAATAAATGGCATGAGCTCTTATTTATTTATTAATCGTTGAGTTGCATTATTATAATAATATTTATATTATTATAATAATGACTTCAAGAGATTTCTAAAAAGCAAATTGGAAAGTTTCTAGTGTTGAGTTCTTTTGGGAAACTTCCACAATTTCTGAAGTGGAGTTTTAAGGAAACTTTAGCCAACGAAAGCTTATAAATGAGAGCTCATTTCATTGGGAAAAGCACGCCTGGATAATATATTTTCTTTTTGTGCCTTTGTGGCTTTTTCTAATTTCTGGCTTGGGAGCCCTTGACTTGGGAGCCCTTGTTGAAGTATAAGGGTCTTGTCTAAGAAGTTCTTGGCAATTGTGTTGAAGTATACAATTGGCCAACATTCTCCTACTGTATTCTTATAGCTAAGGAGAATGATCTTGATCATTATATCTTCTTGATCATCTAGCTGAGGCTTTGAGAAATTCTGAGTTTGGTGTTTGCAAATTATGCTGAGGTCTATAATTTGCCTTCCTCTTCTACTGTGATTTTTGTGACTAAGAAGAGCTGCATATTGGTGCTTGCATTGGAATTTGGTGGACATATCAAGTGAGAATTTCCATTTCAATTATGAGATTGTTCTAGGAGGTGCGATTTGTGCAATTAGGGAATTCAGTAATCACACTTGTTGTTTACCGCATGGGTAAATAGATTAATGCACATAGATAATGAACAAGAACAACAGTACTCTTTTTATTATTCGCATATGCCAAGAGATTAAATACAACTTACAAAGATTCACAATGATCTCAGAGGGGGTATAAATACTTCCTGCCGAACCTTCCTGAAAGGGCCCGTCAGCTACATAACAATACTAATCTACCTGTCGGCTACAAAATCTTTACCGACGACATGAACTCGTCGGCTACCCAGTTTCTATTGACATCACCCCCCCTTCCCCGAAAGAAAAGTCGTCTCCTGGCGACTTCAAAACTAACAAAAATAGGAGACCACAAAATACAATATAGAAAGAATATATGCTAGAGAGGAGGCTGCGATCCTGAAGAATGCTGCTGCTGGCGCAATTCATATACTTGATCCGTTCGGATGCTCAGATCCTTCTGAATCTATGTATTAACCTCTACGACTTCCTTCAGAAGAAGCACTACATCCATAGCTTGGGTCTTTGCTAACTGCAATTCCTGCTCAACCGCTTCCTTATCCCGCAAAAGTGTTGCACACTCAGTTGCCCATGCTGCTTGCTGGCTGGCCAAATCTGCATTTACCTTTTCTCTAGCCTCCCTCTCTGCTGCCAGAGCCCTCTTAGTTGTGACCTTGTCTGCTGCTCTGTCTGCCTCTGCACGCCTACGAGCATAATAGATTTCTTTGTACAATTCTACTATCTCGTGCGCTAGCTTCTCCATCGGAGTGGTGCACAGCCCCAACTCAGGTTCGGTGGCCCGATCCGCCAACATCTTAGGTGTCTCTAGTGCCGGCCAACCCCTGTCCTCAAAGCACGAATGGAACCGCTTCGGACAAACCCCCCTGATATAAGCCCGGACCAAATGCAACTCTTTCCGCCGCGTCAAAGCCTGCAAAGCAATGGTGTGTCTTTTCTTCAGTGCAACTCGCATGGCTCTGAGGTAGTCCCTGCACTTGTCCTCATCTGACCCATAATCCTCCTTCGCCACATCATCCATGGTCCACTCCCCATCACTACTCGTCTCTGCCACTCCTGTGATAACCATGTCCACATCTGGTGCCACCTCATCCTTCTTGGGCGCATCCTTGGACTGTGGAACTGCCACCTCCTGTGGCTCCGATACGGCTGCTGGTCCTAGGGAGACTCCTCCATACCTCGGGGACTGAATGGACGATCCAACCTCTGCGAGAATAAGTCAGAACTGCTGCCGCAGAAATGCGCTCGTTCTATGTATCACCTCCCTTGCTTCTTCCACTAATTCCACTCATTGTCTAGTCTCCAACAATTCCTTGGCGGTTTGGCGTTCGTCAACAATCTGCTGAAACCTCCGTCTACGTTTGGCCTGTTGCACCA
Source organism: Cupressus sempervirens (assembly GCA_028749045.1). Lineage (NCBI taxonomy): Eukaryota > Viridiplantae > Streptophyta > Pinopsida > Cupressales > Cupressaceae > Cupressus > Cupressus sempervirens. The sequence continues at coordinate 618,276,466 of CM053784.1, read as the reverse complement.
AAATTAAATTTCCTTGAGCTATGCGGATTTCGTCTTTGTCCTTCAGCTTATTCTTATCTTTGTTTAACTGATTCGGCATTAGTCTTCATTCCTTAGCCTTTGTTCCAAGTCCATCGTGCAACGACGCTAAATGTTTACCATATGGGTAAGAAGATTAATACATACAGACAGTAGACAAGAACAACATAACTCCTATTATTTGCATATGCCAGAGACATTACATTATGCTTATGATGATTACAACCATTTCGGAGGGTGTATATATACTTTCCGAAGAACCTTCTCGAAAGGGTCCGTCGGCTACATGACAAGAACCTTCCCGAAGGGATCTGTCGGCTACATAACAATAACCTTCCCAAAGGGGCCAGTCGATTACATAACAATTACCGATGACATCAACCTGTCGGCTACTCAATATTTACGGACGACATCATCTCCCCCAAAAGAAAAAGTCATCTTCGGACGACAATTACAAAATATTTGAGATAGATTAACAAAACAGAATACATTAACTGACTAACAAGATAGATCTGTTTCCGTCACACCACTTTCATATTTGTCCCATGCCTACACCAAACTGATCTCCAGACCACGTTGCATCTGTAGCCTCTACTAACACAATACTGTCTCCTTAATCAAGCTGACTTTGATAGCCACCCGTGCTGCTTTCTTTGCTTCCAACTCCTGGGTACCTTGAGCCAAGTGTCGTTGTACTGCCTTCAATTGGATGATCAGCTCCTCCTGAGCTCTTTATGCATCCACCAAGACAGCCTCACGTCCAACACCTACTCTGAGTGCCTCAAAGCGTATCACCCCTCTTGCTCTGTTGTTCTCTCCACCTCTGGTAGATAGACACTCCATGCCTGCAGCAGCTCCAGGTCTCATCAACTGGTCATACTTCCCACGACTAATAACTGCACCGACTGGGGATCTAGGGGGCATCGCCCCTAGCGAGGTCGAGAGGCAGCGCCCCTATGGGGTCTTGGGGCAGTGCCCCAGGCATGCTTCACCACCAAGACCAAATTAGCACTCTCAAACCCACATAAAAGTCCATAAAACACACCATTTTTGTGATTTTCTTTCGATTCCACACTCTTTCTAACAACTGCTTATGTTTTCCCTTTGGCATTATGTGTTACTCATTCCGAATTGTTTCAATCTATCGTCGTCTTTTTTTTTTTTTTTGCTCCTTCACTTCTGATTGCTTCCTTCTGCCTACGAAAACTTTTGCAAAACCTCCAGCCAAAATCGGCCTCTGCCTACACAAGCCCGTATGGTGCCAACCAAAGAAAATCAACTTCCAAATCCGCACGGTAGCAACAGGCAATTTATCCTTCAAGTCCGTACGGTGCAAGGAAGAAGAAAATTAGAAGTGTCTTTTTCGTACGGGTATGGAGGTCTCTAAAAGGCCATATGGTCCCCTTGTGTAATGCCTAGAGTGCCTTCGTACCATTAACCATACGGTTTTAAAGTTACCTCCTCACCTTTCATTCTTTGGCATCTCCCTCGGTGGCTGTCCCGTGGATAGGTACTCCCCAATACTCGTGTACCATTTTGGCAGTACTGCAATTTGGAATAGTTGTGCATCAAGGAAATCATCATTCATGCCTCCATCCGTTGGTTCACCTATTTTAATCCACGATAGATGGTCTGCACTGACATGCTTCTTCCCGGCCTGTACAATGATTTTGAAAGCGAATTCCTGTAGCAAAAGTAGCCACCGGCTGATTCTGCCTTGAATGACAGGTTTATTCACTAGGTACAATAAAGCCTGGTGATCCACATAGAAAACGAACGGTGTTGCCAACAAGTAGTGTTAGAACTTTTGCACTGTGTAGACCATTCCCAATGCCTTCCATTCCGTTGTATTGTAATTTTTTCTGCCTTAGATTGGCAAAGTAGACCGGGTGATCTAACCTGTGGCTACCTATCTGTGCCAAAGTTGCTCCGATTGCATAGTTGGATACATCCACGTGAACATGAAATTCCTTGTTCTAATCTGGGTATGCCAATATAGGTGTTGTGGCCAACCGTTCCTTCAACCCTTCAAACGACTCCTCCTGCTCTTTGTCCCATTTGAACGGTTCCCCTTTCCATGTTTACATGTCCAGCGGGTATGATACTTTGGTAAATTTTTTGATAAATCTTCTATAATAGCCTATGTCTGAGGAATGACTTTACCTCTATTACATTTGTGGATGGCTGCATTTCCATGGTGACCCTAACTTTGTTCGGATCTATTTTCAAGCCTTCCTTACAGACTATATGTCTGAGCAATCTTCCTTGCGAGACCATGAATCTGCATTTCTTTGGGTACAAGGCTAGACGCGCCCTGCGACATCTTTCCATGCATTCGCCCAATGCCACCAAATGTTTGTACTCTGTGCTGAATACAGACCAGTCATCCAAGAACGCCTTGAAATTTCCGACAGACATCTTGTCGAATATGTGCAGTATGATCCACTGGAATGTAGCTGGCGTGTTGCACAAGCTGAATGGCATCTGGTTGTATACGTACACCCCATCTTCTAAGACGAATGTCATTTTCAGTTTGTCCTCCTTTGCTATGGAAATCTGATTGTATCCAGAAAACCCGTCCATAAAGGAATAAATTTCATGTCCTTGCTGCCTGTAAATGGAATTGGGAAGGGGTTCCTGATTATGACTGCATTAAGGCATTTGAAGTCTACGCATATCCGGATCTGGGTGGTATCCTTCTTCGGTGAGATTACTATGGGTGACACCCATTGACTTGTCTGAACCTTGAAAATAATACTGGCTTCTAGCATCCGGTTGATCTCTTCTGTAACCCATGCCGCATAGTTCTTATTCATCCTGTAAGATCACTTTTGCATAGGCACTGCTCCTTTGATCAGCGAGATGTGGTGCACACACAACTCCGGCGATACTACTTTCAGATCCTTGTATGTCCATGTAAATACATCTTTGTATTCCAAAAATATCTTGAATGCTGCTGCTTTCAGTATTGGATCCCAGTTATCTCCCACCAATATGTTTCTTGGTTCGGCCTCATCTCCCAAATTCATGGTTTGAAATGTGGCTTCGTTGTATTTGATTGGCCCCCCTCACTGAATGCATAGGCGGATGCTTCATTCAGCGAGGCATCCCCTTCTTTAATTTCTGTGAATTCTCCTGGAAATCCATCTCTGTTGTGCCCTTCCTTTATCGTCAGTGCATTGCAGCTCTGGAACAACTCATAGTCCTCCATCTGCTAGTGGAAAAGACCGTTCACAGAATCCAAATTGTCATCCATTGATCCTCCTTCCAACTGCAGGACTCCCTCCTTATTTGGTTCCATACGTTGCCTCTCTTCATCCTCTTCTTCGAAATATGATGACAGAGCTTCTTCCCCCACCATTTGGGTGTGTAAATCAATGATGAATTTCCGCCCATTGCTTTCAAGTGATAGAGTGTTTTTCTTCTAGTCATGTTTAACTTTGGCTTGTATGAGCCACCCTCAGCCGAGAATGGCATCGTATCCTTTTCTCTTCAGTGGAATCATGACGAAGTCAAGCAGGAATGGCTGTGTTCCAATCATTACCGGTTGTGCCATCAGGATGTTGAGAGGTTTGATGCCGTGTTGGTCCGCTGTCAACAATTGGAATGTAGGTGGCCACAATGTTGGCTGTCCCAACCTCTTCTAGGTATCCTTCGGTAACACATTCACGCCGAACCCTCCTTCCACAATTGTGTCCGTCAAAACCGTTCCTAGAATTTCCATCTCGATGACCGCCGAATGCCGTCCGGATGTAAGGGCTAGCAGCATCGGGTCCTTTGCACGTGCTCTACTTTCCCTCTCCTTTCCTTGTTCTATTGGTAATTTAGCAGCGAGAGCGATGTTTGTGAATGCCGATCAGAGCTGAAGCATTGTGAGCAACAAATCATTTATTTTGACGGGTACCTCCATTTGTAGTATCTGCCGTACGATGTTCTGTTCCGTGCAGTTCCCAGTTCAGGTACCTGTGGTGTCCCTCAAGTGTGCGTGCTCCGCCTGTGTCTCTTTCTCAATTTCCTTCCGCACTTTCTCTAGCCTCTTCTTTTCTTCCACCAGGTCAGGGTACAATTTTGCTTGTTTGCATGTAATTGCTAGCAACTCCTCTTCGTCCATCCCAATGGTGATTAGATTCACTCCTAACTTCGAGCACTTGGCATCTTCACGATCGTCGGGTCCACACCATCTGCATAATAATTTTGGTGTGTTTGCCGTTTTACAGTCTCAGGCAAAGTGGTTCGACAAATTACATGTTCGGCATTGAACCATCGGTTGACTGTTCGGATTGTATTGAATTTGACTTCGGCTACCATTGTTATTGTTATTGTTTGCATTGTTGTTGTTTTGCCCATGTCTATTATTTCTGTACCCTCCAATGTGGCACCTGCATTACTGGTGTTTGCGCTTCCTCTTGACACGGAAGCCTCCTACGTGAGGAGCACCTACTGAGGTCCTCTGGTTTTCATAGTGAAGGGACATTCTTTTGTGGAATGTCCCATGATCTGGCAAATCTCATAGAACTGGTTCTTTGGACAGGATCCCTTTGTGTGACCTTTTGCCTTACATTCTGTGCACCATAGCTCGCTTCCTTTCGTTTCTTTATATATGTTCTTAAATTCCTTCATCATGCAGATCATGTCCTTCTGGAGAGCTCGGACATTCTTGTTGCTGTTTTCATCATTGTTGCTATCTTCTCCCGAGGACATGTCATCATCTGAATCGAATGAGCTACTCTTCTTCTTCTTTTTTGTTTTCTGCTCACTTTCTAAGTTCATTGCTCGATTGTATGCTTCAATGTATGACGATGGCGACACAATCTTCATTTTCCTCCATAACTTCGGACGTAGTTCTTTAACGAACCATCTCTTTTGTAGCCCATCCATCGGCTTACTTTCCATCTTGTTTATTGAGTCTTTTAATTTTCTGGCATATACTCGAACTGTTTCATTTTTGCCTTGCTTCGTGTTGTATATCTTTGCTACGATCTCATTGTCATCGCGCAACAGTTGAAATTCGTTGATAAACTCCTTTTTAATGTTGTCCCAATTGGTTAATTTTTGGGGATCCATATTGGCAAAACAATCAATTGCGACACCCCGTAGGGTTGCCGAAAATTGTTGAACCCATTCGTTTGTATCTGTTATGCCATTCGCCCTCAAAATTGTTTCGCATGTTTTACAGTGTTGGATTGGATCGGCCATACCATCACCATCAAACTCAGGCAACTTTTCCTTTGGTCCTGCCATCACTACTTGATTTTGTGCATGGGCGTTGTTCGGTCCTGCAACACTGGCACTGTTCTGCACTCCCACACCGGCACTTTGCAGTTCCACCTCGATGCTTTGCAGTCCTACACTGGCGCTCTACGCTCCCACATCAGCGTTGTTTGGTACAGGTGTCTTATGTGCAACAGCTGCGAACTTTGGTCTCTTCTGGAAGTTTATCGCGGACAAAGAGTTCACTCCACGCTCATGCTCCCTCGACACTCTGAGCCGTGCGAGTTAATTTTACCGCATGGGTAAATAAATTAATGCACACAGATAATGAACAAGAACAATACTCCTTTTATTATTCGCATATGCCAAGAGATTACATACAACTTACAATGATTCACAATGATTTTAGATGGGGTATAAATACTTGCCGCCAAACCTTCCCGAAGGGGTCCATTGGTTACATAACAATATTAATCTACCCGTTGGCTACAAAATCTTTACTGACAACATGAACCCGTCGGTTACACAGTTTCTACCGACGACACTTGCTATGTGGAGTTTAAAGGCTAAGAACTTTCAGTAAGGAATTTGGGTGTCAATATCTCTCTGTCTATGGGTTTGCTGATAAAAGTTACCATCAATTTTGTGCCCTACAACATTAATTACTGTTCTTGCGTTCTTCCCTTCTTGGCCGCAACTAGTCTGTATACCTACGATTCATTATTAGAGGGTGTACATTCATTGATCAGGGTCGGCATTCAATTAGCAGGGGCCGGAGTTGTAAAGGTGATGGTCAACGGTTGGAAATTGTGAAGACCAGTTCATTCTTGGGGTCAGCGTATTGGAGGCCTAGCTGAGAACACCTACATTGTGTGTGATTAAAAAAAAAAAGGTTCTAGTAGTTATTAATTAGTTCCAAAATTTCATGTAGTTAATTTGTTTTCAATGGGAGCAATTAATTACAAGTGGGTGCATATATCTTAACATACGAGTGGCAATTATTACAAAATAAAGGGAAGAAGAGATTTGATATTGTCTATTAAGTCAAAATTCAGTATTATTATTGAGAATCTTAGTTGTGATAAAATTTAATAATTGCATTGCTAACCATTCGTTGGACAAAATGTCAAACTCCTGATTTGTCAAGGTAATTGATGTGTTAAGGTTTAATTGTTGAACTATAACCTGCTAGGGGTTGTTACAATCGATCGCCATATATTCAACACCATTGAGGATGTTTAACCTAAAGTTGTTGGGAACACAACACACCATGATTCCCCTTTAACGAAGGACAATGAACGATGTGACAAAGACTTAGTTCTTGTTGATGATCCTCTCACCAAGGCAATGGTAGATCCCCTTAGAAGGATGCACGCAATGTTCAATAGCTAGTGATGGGGCAAATTAGGGAGAATGTTGATTTTTGCACCTAATTCGCCTCTTTCTGCTATGATTTTCTTGATTTGTATTAAAATCTAATTGCATTTGATGTCCTTGGATTTCCTATAGATGGTGATTCAACTTGAATTGCAATTTTTCTTGATAAGGCCAAGCCTCTTAGATATTATTAATTCAAACTTGAATTCTCATGCAAAGTCATCTCTATTTGATTTCTTTCTTCTTGTCTTTCTATGTTGAATTCTTACATTTTTTGTGTTTTTCTTTTAAAATCTTCTTTTTCTCCAGGGTGCAAATTTGAATTTTAGGTGGAAATGCTCATGCTTTCAAGGCCGCAATTTGATTTTGAGGTGCAAATGCCTTAGAAATTAAGGGTACAAATTAGAGTTTCAGGTGGAAATGCCTAAGCAAGTAATGATGCAAATTAGATTTATAGGTGGAGATTCTCAAGCAATTAACGATGCAAATTAAACTTCAAGGTTGAAATGTTCAAGAAAGTTTGATTTTCAGATGGAAGTGTGTAATGTCCCCATTTTGGCTGACATCATTTTGCGTGCCGGATCAGTCTATCACGAACTCTCAAAGATTGGTGGTTGTGATGAGAGAGTCATTCTGGCATTTATTTGAGGATTGGATGGCTTATTATGCCCTTGGAGATATTATTTTATCATCACTTTTTATATGCAGCCTACATGTTATAATTTTAAGTTGAGATTGCACTTTTTATTTTATAAAATTATTTGTTATAAAAGTGCATTATAATGGGATTTTATAATGGATGTTTCTAGAAGTTCTTAGTAACTTCTTAGAAAAGGATGCTTCTAGAAGTCCTTAGTAACTTCTTAGAAAAGTAAATAAATAGAGGGCTTGGCCTCTCATTTGGATAGACTTGATTTGATGATTCTACTACCTCTCTCTATGAGCATTTGTGGCACCATCTAGGTCTGCAAATATTCAGCATAATCCTTGAGAACGATACCTCTCAAGAGATTGCATAACTGAGAAAGTGAAAGACCTTCTGAAGGGTTGCACATTGGAAGTGGTATTCGGCCATTTCATGTTGAGCTTCATTGAGTTTCAGACTTGGATTGAGGTTTGATATTTCTGGAGTTCTTTTTTGGTGAGGGATTGCATCATTGTTCAATTGGAGGGCTTCACAAGAAGATTCATTGCAAATCTGATATCAACTGGTGATTTTCGGAAGTCTGGCTGGGATTACATTTTATCATCATTGGGTCATCAATATTGGTCCAAATCTCATGCAATCATTTTTAAAGCATTCCAATAGCCTGGGCATTTCAGTCTGTACCATTTTCTGCTGCCAGTATTGAAGGCAAAAATTAATACATTTTCAGTACAGTGCCGTACTGTACAGCCTGCTTCAGAACAATGTATGACCTGCAGCAAAGGACAGTTTGGGGAAGTGCAAATTTGTTGTTCTTCATCAGCATATGACCATCTGCAGTTACATCAGTACCAGGTTCTTCTATTATCATTGCAATAGCTAAGTATCAGTAGGCAGTAGGAGTAATGAGGGTTTGCATTGTTTGTTGAATTCAGTCTCAGTTTTGTGCCCAGCTATATAATCACTGTACACCTTGTTCAATGAGCTCGATAGATCTTTGTAATCAGTCCCAGCATTGCATAATTTTGTAAGTAGTTTCTTGGTACCAAATAGTTTGCCAAATCTGAAGATGCAATTGTTCTAAGAAGGGCTACATATTGGCACTGTTTTTGCTTCATCGAGTTAATTTATTGCTCAACAGTTCCTAAAATCAGTTACTTACTTCCAGCAGTATAGTTGCCAAATGTTTGATGAAATTTCATAGTACATATCCAGTCTTAATCTTCAGCAGCCCAGTTCAGATTGCATGCCAAGTGTTTGTAAAAATGTCTTGGCTGTAGATGTATCAAATTTCCTTAGTATTTTATGCATTAAAAGGTAGCATCATATTGAGGAGCTTGCATAGTAATTGTAGAAGTTTAAAAAAAATAAAAATCTTAGCAACCATTTCTATCAAGCAACTTCAAACGGAAATGCTATATCAGCAAGTCACAAGGTTGCACATGAACTGTTTGACAAAATAACAAGTAGCAAATAAGGGCAGTTTGTGATCAGTTTTGAGCTGGGTCACTACAGTGGTATCATAGCGGTTTCCTGCCGGACTGATTGGGTTATTTCAGATTGAATTCAATTAACAGTATGGGTTTAACAGGAGACAAGGATTTGGAAGAAAGAATGCACAATGTAAAGAAGAAATTAGATTGTCCATTTCAGTGAACAAAGGACCTTCTAAGAACTTTGGAGGAGTTGGAAACTTATTTAGGCAAGTTTGATCAGTCAAGACCCGATGCTATGCAAACAACTTTATCTCCAGCATTTGGTTCGTTGGTTAAGCCCCGATTATTGAGACATCATGATGAGGTAATAAGACTTACAACTCTCTCTTGCATTAGTGAAATCATTAGGATAATAGCTGGCCTTGATTCTTATGACGAACAAATTATGAGAGAGGTACTTCATGCCATGGTAAAAAGCTTCGAAAAGTTGGACAACATCTGGGACCCTTATTTCACAAAGAGGGCAAGATTACTTGAAGTATTTGCAAGGTGCAGATTTGAAAATATTATGCTGGCAATAGGTTGTATTGGTGACATTCACAAGATGTTTAATACATTTTGGAATATTAAGGACAAGTTTCATCCCAGCAAGGTATTGGCATCGATGCACTCCATCATGTTCACAATCTTGTTTGAGGGGGAGGATGAAATTTCTAAACTTTTGGCAGAAGACTTATGGTATGTTTGGACAAAAGAGAGGAATTTGTCACCTATGGCATGTACGTGGTTAAAGAGCCTAATTGATAGGCCTAAGGATTGTACCTTCCCTATGACAGACATAAACTTGTATGAGGAGTTTAACAGACATGCGGATTCGATACAGGGAGACATTAGCACATCTTCAGGTAATGGTTTATTTGCATCATCTTCACAGGCAGAAGGGGTTATAGATGTTGTGTAGGTTGAGCCAGTTGCATCAGAAGGTGATATCACAGGCACACCGGATTGCGTGATTGACACGAATAGTGATTCCAGTACAGTTGGGCTGGATGAAGTTATAGCAATTGAGGATACTGTCATGCTTGAGGATAGTACAATTGATCAGAAAGTGAGCATTAGGAACTTTGTAGAAAATGAGTATCAGGCACAGTTGGATGCTTCTTCACATGAGATAGAGGCTAGTAGCTCTTCACTTGGTTTGGCAAGCCAGCTGAAGACAAGGGACAAAGATATTGCCATGGTTTTATCTCATCATGACAAGATGCATAGATTGATTGAGAATCACATTTGGATGATTCAATTGCAGGAGAGACAGAAAGGAGTCACAACAGGTTCTTCTTGTGACGACTTACAGCAGATCAAGGAAGGCATAGAGGCAATGAAGGTAAGTTACATACACCTACTTTTAGATCGCGATCATCTCCTTAATCTTGCAGGGATCTATTTAGATGCATTGAAGGAGGAGGAGGAGGTTGATCGGCTTTCTCATGAGTTGGAGGATACTCAAAATTCCTTGGTGTGTACTTAGTTGGCTCTCCAGGATTTTGAGAGACATGTGGACGAGCTTTGTCTTGAGGTGAGTTCAGTTCGAGAGTTAGCGCGTATAGTAGGGACTCAGTTTTCTTTTACAGTCAGGTCACATGTTGATGATGATGAGTATGTCTAACATTCACACTCCGAATTCAGAGATTGTAGACAGGTGCGTGAAGTCAGTTGGTATTGTTCACATTACTCAGGTGAGAAGTTTACTTGAATTGCCAATTGGTTTCCGTTCATGGATTAGATGCTGGGATCCTTATCTTAGTACTTGGGATCATTTTGACCAGAGATATCTATTATTCTTTGGTAGTAGTATCTGTTGCACCATCATGGACTTGATTAGTAGTTTGCCAGGTGTAGTTCTCATCCATGCCAGCAGCTTGTTTGATGTTGGAATTAGTTTTTACACACTTGTGTTGGGCATTGTTCATGTATCCAGTCGACCATTCTTGTTGGGATGGGTTGATGATCTCTCAGATATGACAGAGTTTACTGAAGAGTCCCAGGATCTAATTATTACAGATGACACCCAAGGGAATGTTGTGGATAGTTTTGAGGACTTAGTCTCCTCAGCAATTTCTTTTGCTACGGAGGTTTTTGATGTTGATGCTTCAGTGGCTCCATTTGATGATACGAGTTCAGCAATTGGTCTGCAGAATTTGGATGGCAGTATTACAGATGATAGTTATTCTGAGGTTACTCCTTTGGACAGTGTACCAGGGGTAGAGTATAGGAGTTCAACCAGTCAGCACAATCATGTGTCTAGTCAGTTGAGAGTTGGCGAGCGAGACATTTCTATTGCTTGCGAGCATTTCGATGCTACTCGTCAGTTGTTAGCAGTTTATGGATGGGGTTCTCCTACTAGTGATGAGCAGGGAGGCAGTTATCTTTCCTTGACAAAGATCCACTCTTTATGGGAGGCTATTTGGATTCTGAGACAGAATTATATTCAGTTGGTAGCCAACAGAGATTATCTTATGGAGTGGGGCAGTACAACATATGACACATTATTGGTCAAGGAAGATGAGGTGAGTGAGCTCAATCAGCAGCTCGAGGTGACTTCTGAGTTTCTTGAGAGTACACAGTTGGCTTTCGAGGAGTCACAGTTTCATTTAGCTGAGGTGACCATGGAGTTAGAACGACTTCAGTCTTTACCAGATTCTGTACAGTCACAGACCGTGGTGTTTGGTGATCCAAAGATGTCCATGGTTGAGGTTGATAGAGGCAGTGGAGATGAGGATATATTTGTCCACGACACTAGTATTGGCATATTTGGTTCGTTTCCACTGGAGGCAAGTTCAGTTGAGTTGGGTGCTGCAGCTGAGCATTGTGGTATGTTTGACTTGGAGGGCACAGAAACTAGTGATGTTGTTGTTGATTCTACGCCCTTGGCTATATCATCCTCTGACTTAGCTGATGATCAGTCACAATTGGTCGTATTACGTCTGTAGGATGAGTCTTTAACTGGGATTGGTTCTTTTTACTGGCATTATATTGCAGGATATGTTCATCGGTTTGCTTTTGAACCATGTGTTGAGGAATTGATGGCAGACAAGTTTGGTCTGGGCTCTCGTTTTTGCTATCTATCGTGTAATGACTATTCACCATCAGCAGTGCATGGGTATTATGGTTATGAGACAATGGCCGGTGATCTGCAAAGTTGTGTTAACTGCAGTAGGTGTACAGTGTGTGGATTCTCTGTATTTGGTGCAGTTTCATGTGGGAGTGGTCACCATTGTAGCAAAGTTGGAGTGTGCATTCCGCATAACACGGTGGGTTGTGTGGATGGTGTTTATTATGTTGATAGTTTGGGTGATCTACTCTACTTGGGGTCTGATATTTCGACAGTTTGTGCCTCGTGGGTTCCTAACTATGGCAGTAGTGGATTTGGAGTTCAGTTGCACAGTGATTCATGATTCATTCATGGATTCCTCTTGGTTATATTTTAGAGGTTGTTGCAGGAGCCTACGTTGATTGACAACAGTATAGTTCATGACTACATTTGGGATCCAGATGGAGCGACTGGTTTGTTGTTCGGCCATTGCTTGGGGACAAGCAATTTCAAGAAGGGCAGACTGAAATGTCTCCGTTTTGGCTGACATCGTTTTGCGTGCCGAATTAGTCTATCACAGACTCTCATAGACTGGTGGTTGTGATGAGAGAGTCATTCTGGCGTTTATTTGAGGATTGGATGGCTTATTATGCTCTTGGAGATATTATTTTATCATTACTTTTTATACGCGGCCTACATGTTATAATTTTAAGTTGAGATTGCACTTTTTATTTTATAAAATTATTTGTTATAAAAGTGCATTATAATGGGATTTTATAATGGATGTTTCTAGAAGTTCTTAGTAACTTCTTAGAAAAGGATGCTTCTAGAAGTCCTTAGTAACTTCTTAGAAAAGTAAATAAATAGAGAGCTTGGCCTCTCATTTGGATAGAATTGATTTGATGATTCTACTACCTCTCTCTATGAGCATTTGTGGCACCATCTAGGTCTGCAAATATTCAGCATAATCCTTGAGAACGATACCTCTCAAGAGATTGCGTAATTGAGGAAGTGAAAGACCTTCTGAAGGGTTGCACATTGGAAGTGGTATTCGGCCATTTCATGTTGAGCTTCATTGAGTTTCAGACTTGGACTGAGGTTTGATATTTCTGGAGTTCTTTTTGGTGAGAGATTGCATCATTGTTCAATTGGAGGGCTTCACATGAAGATTCATTGCAAATCTGATATCAACTGGTGATTTTCGGAAGTCTGGCTGGGATTACATTTTATCATCATTGGGTCATCAATATTGGTCCAAATCTCATGCAATCATTTTTAAAGCATTCCAATAGACTGGGCGTTTCAGTCTGTACCATTTTCGGCTGCTAGTGTTGAAGGCAAAAATTAATACATTTTCAGTACAGTGCCATACTATACGGCCTGCTTCAGAACAATGTACGACCTACAGCAAAGGACAGTTTGGGGAAGTGCAAATTTGTTGTTCTTCATCAGCATATGACCGTCTGCAGTTACATCAGTACCAGGTTCTTCTATTATCATTGCAATAGCCAAGTATCAGTAGGCAGTAGGAGTAATGAGGGTTTGCATTGTTTGTTGAATTCAGTCTCAGTTTTGTACCCAGCTATATAATCACTGTACACCTTGTTCAATGAGCTTGATAGATCTTTGTAATCAGTACCAGCATTGCATAATTTTGTAACTAGTTTCTTGGTACCAAATAGTTTGCCAAATCTGAAGATGCAATTGTTCTAAGAAGGGCTACATATTGGCACTGTTTTTGCTTCATCGAGTTAATTTATTGCTCAACAGTTCCTAAAATCAGTTATTTACTTCCAGCAGTATAGTTGCCAAATGTTTGATGAAATTTCATAGTACATATCCAGTCTTAATCTTCAGCAGCCCAGTTCAGATTGCATGCCAAGTGTTTGTAAAAATGTCTTGGCTGTAGATGTATCAAATTTCCTTAGTATTTTATGCATTAAAAGGTAGCATCATATTGAGGAGCTTGCATAGTAATCGTAGAAGTTTAAAAAAAAAAACAATCTTAGCAACCATTTCTATCAAGCAACTTCAAACGGAAACGCTATATCAGCAAGTCACAAGGTTGCACATGAACTGTTTGACAAAATAACAAGTAGCAAATAAGGGCAGTTTGTGATCAGTTTTGAGCTGGGTCACTACAAAGTGATCTTGCAAAGGCAATATTTAGATGAAAATGAAAGGAAAAACTGAAATCTGAGCTGGAATTTAAGAATTTTCTTGAAGTTTTTAATTTTCCAAATGAGGTTTTTTGGATTTTTTTCCATTGTTTTTCCTTTTAAGTTAGGACTTTTTTCTATCTCCCTCGCTTAGCATTTTTTCTTAGTTTTCATTTCTTTTCTTAGAATTTTACAAATTTCACTTTTTAGACCTTGATTTCCAACCTTAACAACATTTTGCAACCACTTTGACAACTGATATACCTAGTGAACTTTTCACTCCCAACTTTGTTAATTCTTATTTCCATGACCTTCTCAACTCCATACTCATGAGGCAAACTTCGTGGTCTTACTCTATTTCTCATACTCAAGGGTTGTCTTAGTGTTTAGATCTTACAATTTGGACAATGGCTTTTGATGGTCCAATTCTAGATTTCAACTTCAAACATAGATTTCAATCCTTGGAGTATTTCTTCTTTCCAAATCTCAACCTAGGAATTCCCAACTTGATTTACCTATTCCCTAAGAGCTTGGTGACTTAGAAAACCCAAATCATGGCCAAGCTAAGGATAACTAAGGTAAATAGATAGAAAGTGAAAAAAAGAGGGGTCCCCATTTGCAATGAGGTGTGTATGTGTACAACACATGAGATGCGTTGCCATGGAATTGGTTGGAGGAAAATATTATATTAGCTAAGGAGATGCAAGGCTGGATCAGTCCTAGAACAGCTTAGGTATCCCTGGGAACATGCGACTTTCAACCTCACATACCAGCACTTCCTGAAGATACATTAAGGAATGACAAAGACATTTCAAGGGAGTATAATTCTGATTTCCCAAGTTTAACCTGCAGTTCCTTGTCAGCACACGAGCATTATATTGATGACAACCAAGAGTGCTTTGGTATTTGATGGAAGATGGAAATGCTGATTGTCCACAATCTGATTTCACAACAGCGGTTGAAGAGGAGCATGATAAAAAAAACCCTATTCACAGTCATGTTGATAATCATTTGTTTGAGCATGACTTCGGTGGAAGAAATTCTGTTGATGGAGTTGTAGACAACTTATAACTTTTGGTTCAGAAGTTGCAACTGAGGCTAAATGAAGACATGACTATTGCACTCTCACATTGATGATACTCATTAGAAGATGGCATAATATTTGTAGAAAGCTCAAGGAGGTCACAAAAGCCTTGAAGGAGAAATATCTGTTGCAGACTTATACGGACTCAAAGAAGCTTTGATTGTAATAAAATCAGATTTACTACACCTACTTTCAGATAGGGATCATCTCCTTCTACTTAATGAGATATGTTATGATGGATTCAGAAGAAAGGAAGATGAAGTAGATAAGCTTTACTATGAGATTAAGGTTGCTATGGATTATTTAAGAGCGAACAAATGGCCCTTCAACAATCACAAGATCAGGTTGACGATCTTTTCTTGACACATTCTTCATTTGGATTAGACACTCAATCATCTTTTGCAATCAGAGCTAAGAAAGATGAAACTCATGCAAGAGTTAGAGACATTAAACAAATGGTAAAAGGGATGGAGGATCTTTGTAAAGAAGAGGTTTTCGAAGATACATTTCAGTTGGATGCTTCTTGTGGATATGATAGTGACAATTCAAAATGAAACAGATCTCCTTGTGTTTTGACATCTCATCATAAGGAGGGTAATTTCTTGATTTGGCATAATTCTGCCCTAAAGTCAGAAAGTTCAGATTTTCTTATTGTTGACAGAAATTCTTATTTGGACTTGATGCTGCTCTAAAGTTCTAAACTCAGAGAGCTCTGATATTCTGATTGTTGACAGTAATTACTTGGCTATATTTGGTGCTTTCCTAAATTCTGAAAATTCTGACTTTTTTATTGTTATCAGAAGCACTTCAGTTGGGACAGTTTGAAACCTCAAGGAGGATGGTTTTTGGTGCGGTACACACTTTGGGACAACAAAATGAATGCCATACACATAGTTGAAACTAACCAAGACCCAACAAAACTTGGCAAAAAATTTCAACAACATAAAAATTTGCTTGAAGTCAATTAGAAATGCATTTTTAAAAAATCAATGAGGAGATGCATCCAATGAGTCAATAGATGAGTACAAAAAGGAAAAAAAATATTTAAATACAAATTGGATACAAAGTGACATCCTCATGTGCAATGTTGATGGCTAACAGCTTGGTAGTCTGAAGCAAAATTAAAATAGAAAATTGTTTTTGTAAAAGTATGAGTACAACACCAAAACAATCTACATCTTCTTCTTCTCAACTCTAGTAAAAATTAGGGGAGAGGTAGAGGGTCCAGTCATAGGAATCCACTGTGGTTGTGCCTCCTTGCTTGGCACGATTGCCTATGGCTCAAACTCCATCCTAGTTGTAGATGTTGGGATTGGTAATGAATCTTCATCATCCTTAACCTCCTCATTCTTCCCAATGTCTTCCAGCATGAATCCAATTCCTAGCCCCTCCTCCATAATCTGCCTTTCCAAATTATATATGTCATCCTCTGTAAACAATGGAGGTTGCTCCTATGCTGCCAATCATTGTAAGGATCTATATCATCCAAATCTATTGGACCAACTGGTGTTTCCTCTACCTTCTTCATTGTGGGAAACCAAAGATTAGGTTGCACAAAGACAAGGTCATTTAGTCTTTTTTGAGCTAACTTTTTCCTCTTCTTCATGTGGATGACCTCAAACAAGCTCCAATTGCACTCACAATTTGATGAGCTACAAGATTAGCACAAGTTTCAAAGAGCAATTTTTGGGAAATTTGGGGCTTTTACACCCCAATTCCACTGAGCATCTGTGAAATAAAATATTGAAGAGTTATAAAGATAAGTAAAAAAAAATTATCTACTTATCATGCATGTGAAAGACTTCAAATATTATACCTGGGGTTTGAGTTCTTCCTCTTTTTGGCAGCTCTGAAGAGAATAACCTGCCACTTGCTTCATAGTAAGTTTTCAATTCAATCACAACAAGATATTCACCCCAATCTTATGTGTCATCCTCTTCATGCATGTAGTGAGGCCTTTTGTGAACTCCTCCATCAGGGTCAGAGTAGGAGTCCAAGAAGAAAAAACAGTGGTTGAGGAAATATCTACCTGTATGACTGGGTTGGGGAAGCTGCTTGTTGCAACTCCTATCAATAATTTTCCCAAATGGAATAATATTTGAGATTTTATCCTCCTTGTATTATTTTTTTATAGATTCCTTGGCCCTATCCACGGCCTCATAAAGATTGCCCCATTGGGCTATAACCTAGGGATCCAACACCTCTAATTAAAATATACAAAAAGATCATTAAAGTTACAATTTAATAATGAAAGGCTTGAGTAAAAAAAATTAAGTGTTTATGTAAAGTTTACTTACAGATTTCTTTTAACAGTGCTGAAGTATGTATATTTCTTGCAGGTACAGTCAATGCCAATGAAGAATCCAAAGTGCTGCACAGTATATATAATCGCAATACAAAAATGATATAAATATTCCTTCAAGTTCGATGTCTGTACTGCCTTCGATCTGCATACATTAATCAATTTCTATATTTGCAATATCGGGCGACATACAATATGTATACAAGTCTAGACGGGTACATGGGTGAATGGGCATGTCTCCAAATGGAGACATGACCATTCACTGATGCACCCGATCGGTGGAATGGTCACACCCGATGTGATTAGTCATAACAAAATGAATGACTTCAAGACTTTAACTAAGTCCATTGCAATCATTTAACAATCAATTTAAATACAATTATTACTGAGATCATTTCTCAGATATTACTCAATCATGATATTCATCATCGGTTCTGAATGCTGCGATCACTGTAAGTAAATGCAGATTATATTCATGTATAGGTACATATCGGTGTTCAACATATTGACATGTACATATACATGAGTATATTCTCATATGATCAGCGTAATTGTCTGAACCAAAGCTATTTGTTTCAACAGTTTAGGATTCGATTCTTTTATCACCAAATTGAATCTGAGTTCAATTGCAAATTTACACACAAATGTTATCCTTGGAGGAATCATCTCAAATGGACAAGAGGGTTTTCATTTTCACAACAAAAATGGAAACCAAGAAAGTTTTTGAGTTCCGATTCTTTACACCAAAGGGTTTTCCTCCTTCAACATGCTGAGAAAACAGGAATGCTCAAACTTTATGAAAAGGGTTTGACAACAATAACAATGAATTTTTCTGTTAAATCTCTTCACTTTATATTCGCCCATTTAATGAGTTTCCTTTTCTAAACTCCTATTTAAAGGTGTTCAAAAATACTTGTAATAAAATATTACACTAGACCCACATCAATATAATAAAAGTAATACATAAGTAATCATTTTACAATGTTATAAAGGTGATGTCATTGGGATAAAGTTTGACACAACACTGGCCAATGGCATCCCATCAATGCTTAGCATCGGTATAAGTTTTATATGGAAGCATTAAAAACATTTTGGTAAGCAAGACAATTAGAAATTTTTAATTATTTTTTGCAAATGGTCATCCATAACATTCAATTGAAATACAAATTTACTTTCTAATTTAGGTTGGCATGCTTAGTAACTCGAACCAAGATTAAATTTTATAATGGTTAATTATATTGCAAGTAATAACATAATTCAATCATGGAAAATATAACAGAAAAACAATAATAGTTACAACAAGAATAATGGAGCCATTGGAGCTGTCTCCATACTACTCAACTCAATGTTAGTCAAAAGACTGAGTGTCCTTTAGGATGGTGCGGTGCAACACTTATGTTACAACTAGGATAGTCAATATAATTTGACTTGAAACTTGGTCTACTGTAGTAATGGAGATGTAGATTTTAAGTTGGTAATGAATTAAAAGCTCTATCATGGGATGGTATCCTCAAATTTCTCTAGAAGATAACCTTTGGTTGTGTACTTATACTAAGACCTCTATATAGTTTAATTTCCATGCGTAGAATAGCTGATATAAACTTGTAACTTCACCATAACTTCTATTGCATTCAGTTTGCATTTAATGTTGTATTAGCATTTTTGTGGGCTCGATGATTGATACATATATGAGTGAATACTGAAGTTCTATTTGATTTCCTATCCTTTTGCTACATCCCAATCCAAATATGAGTAACTGGCTACATCTAGGATGTTTTTTTCTGAGCAGGGGATGATAGGGGACAGCTACCATGTATATATGGTAATCTGAAATTTCAAATATATTCATGAATTTCAGAATTACATAACATTGTAACATTCATCATAGCAACATAATAACATTAATAATTATAAATCTAAAAACTAACATCTTTGAACCAATGATCAATGTCATTCATCAAATCATCATAAACCATGGCATCAAATGAATCAAATCGCATCATCATAGAATAGGAACATAGTATGGTGAATGAAATGAGAGTTCAAATTTCAATTTCATATGTTCATAGTTATAATTCATTGAAACAATAAAAAGTATCTAAAGTTTAAATGCCTCTCTTCTCTACAAAAGCTTTTGCAAACTCTCCAAGACAAAGTCTTTGGAGAAACTAAGAAAAGAGTTATTGCTGAAAAAAGTTTAAGAAGATCAATGTTGGATTACAAATCAGTTATTGCTGAAAAAGTCTTTCCAATTGCTTATATTTGTTAAAAAGAAATGCATCATGGGAGTCCCTCATGAATTGAGGGAGTATATAGGTTATCCTAGTTATCGAATTCACTCATCCGGGGCGTGAGTTAAGTCTAGGTCCATAACCGGTTCGGGTCTACAAACCGGTTCTCGTAGTGTCTGTGTTTGACCCTACGGGTCCTAGCAGATTCACAAATCTGCAGAACCGTGGGCCAAATACAATGTGGGCCCAAAAAAACATGAAAAAGGTATTTTTAATTATTTTTTCCTACCTAACACTGAAATGCCCCTTTATATTTGATGTCTAACTCATTTTAGACTCATTTGATCTCTCATTTTGCTAACTCATTCATGCAAGTTTGAAGTGAATTGATTGAATACCAAGGAGATTGATTGTGGATTGATAAACACTTGCTTGAAGTTAGATTTGAGTTTTGAAGGTATGCATTTTCTTTAGTTTTTTCTTCATTGTTTCAAGTCTTTCTAAAGTTTTAAATTTATTCATGTTTTGTACAATATTTGAAGAATTTTTTTTTTAAAATTTTTTTTGTTACAGATTTTCAAATGCAACAAGTAGTCAAAGCTCAGTGGGTGGGGAGGGATCTCAATAATTTAAAATTAATAAAGGGTCTTCTTTATGTAGACACACTACAAGAATTGCACATTGTAGTGGAGATGTGGGTTTTGTTTGGGAATGTAATTTTTGCTAAGCACAATATAGAAGCTCGTACTGTAGATTCAAACTTCATTTCTTGGGCCCTAGGGATAGAGGTATTAATATGTGGGAGTGATCTGATAAGAAAGGGTTGCCAGTTGGGCAAATAGCAACATTTTTAAAAGAACAAGAAAATGCTAATAATAGTTTCAAAAGGGAAACAAAGTTCTATTAGTGGGAAAAATCAATAACACCACCCACTCACCAAGCTTCTATACATCTATTCTTGCCTAAAACGTCTAGTGATGATGATATACAAGAACCACAACATACCACCCACAAGAGA
This sequence comes from Cupressus sempervirens, assembly GCA_028749045.1. Lineage (NCBI taxonomy): Eukaryota > Viridiplantae > Streptophyta > Pinopsida > Cupressales > Cupressaceae > Cupressus > Cupressus sempervirens. The sequence goes on along the minus strand of CM053784.1, from coordinate 618,255,893 downwards.
GACCCATTAGATAAGGCTTTTAAAAATGAGTTGAGAGATTGAGCTGATGAAAAAGTTAGACGTTGCCTCTTTGCAAATGGTGTTCCATACAACTTATTTAGATCACCTTACTGAAGGGAGATGGTGGAAGGAATAAATAGTGCATCTTCTAGTTCGTGTGACTTTGGATATGAAAAGTTGTGCACCACTTTATTGCACAATGAGAGAAAAAATGTAGAGACCCGACTCAAACCCATAAGAGATTCTTGGGTTCAAATAGGTGTGTCTATTATCTGAGATGGATGGAAAGATTGCAAAAACCATCCTTTGATAAATGTTATTATTTCCTCCCCCAAAGGAACAATGTTTTTGAAGGGGGCTGATTGTGAGGGGCAAGTAAATTGTGCTGAATTTATTGCTCGCATTCTCATTGATTCCACAGGGGCATTGGGTAGTGATAATGTTGTCCAAGTTGTTATGCACAATGCAAAAGTTTGTAGGGTTGTGGGTGCATTGGTAGAGGCTAGATATGATCACATTGGTGATACAATCCTTCGGCACCCAAATAGATTGGGTGAAACAAACATATAATGATAGTGAGGAGATTCAAATGTTTGTGACAAACCATATGTCACAAGCAATTTTCAGAACTTTCTCCAAATTTGTAGTTATTGAAGGATATTTAGTTTCATTTGTGAAATATCAATTTATGTCATGTTTTACATAACTAAATGTGTTGTTAACTTACTATTAACATGTTTTTAGGTGGCTGAAACTCGCTTTGCGTCACATGTAATCGTCCATAGACAACTTGTGAGGGTGAAGGAAGCATTATCAAAAATGGTAGTTAACAACCAATGGGGCATTTGGAAACAATCCAATACAACAAGAGCCCAAAAGGTCAAGGCAATGATATTGGAGGATGATTGGTGGACACTGTGGAATACATATTAGAATTCACCGATCGTATCATGACTATGCTTAGTTTTGACGACACGGACCAGCCACGCTTGGGGGACATCTATGATGCCATGAATGCCATGTTGGAGAAAGTCAAAGTGGTAAGTTATAATGCAATCCTCTATCCAAGTTTATAATTATTAAGATATAGCTAAATTTAAAAAGTTTTAATTTACATAACTTACATGAACATCATTTGTTATTCATATCCTAGGTCATTCAAAGGAAAGAGAATTACGCAATTGACGCCTTATACAAAAAGGTGGAGGCAATTGTTCGTCATTGTTGGAACAAGATGACTACTCCTTTGCATCTCCTAGCATATGCTCTCTTTCCCAGGTATTATAGCCCAGAGGTACTTTCTATTGCAAGTATAGTGGAACCTTATAGAGATGTTGAGGTTGCTGGTAGATATAAGATGGCATTCAGTAGGATCCTCAACAATCTAGAGGTGGGTGCAAATGTTAGGAGAGAGTTTGGGTTATTCATCTAAGGAAAAAATACAGAAAGTTTTAATTATATGAAAATCATTTGTTATTCATATCCTAGGTCATTCAAAGGAAAGATAATGACCCAATAGACACCTTATACAAAAAGGTGGAAGCAATTTGTTCTTCATTGTTGGAACAAGATGACTACTCCTTTGCATCTCCTAGCATATGTTCTCTTTCCTAGGTATTATAGCCCAGAGGCACTTTCTATTGCAGGTATAGTGGAACCTTATAGAGATTTTGAGGTTGCTAGTAGATATAAGAGGGCATTCAATAGGATCCTCAATGATCTAGAGGTGGGTGCAAATGTTAGGAGAGAGTTTGGGTTATTCATCTCAAGAAAAAATACAGATCTTATTGCTGTGAATAATCAAAGCATAATGGATGGTATTACATGGTGGTACCTCCATGGACAAGATTATTTGTACCTACAACCTATTGTGATAAAGATCTCGTCACAAGTAAGGTTTTAATTTTAAATTCTTAAGCATTTTTTATTTGTTTTGGCCACTTGCAATGTATATGTTAACTCTTAAGTTTGGTTGTTTTCTCTCTAGGTTACTAGGTCTTCTACCACAGAGCAGAATTGGAGTGCATACTCCTTTATCCACTTAGTTAAGCATAACTGATTGGGCTCCAAAAAAGCTGAAGACATTGTGTTTGTGCACAACAACTTGTCCCTTCTTTTATGTAAGGACCCAAAATACAAGAAGGGGGCAGAGAGGCTTTGGGATGTGGCACCCAAGTCTGCTGACTTAGATATGATGATTGAGCATCTTGCTAAAACCATACTGCTTGATATAGATTATGCGGAGGATGATGCAACACCCTCTACTACTAGTGGAACCAATGGTAGTTCCAATGAGGAGGAGGATGGATACTTGCAGCCACTGAAGACCCTAATGATCCACATTTTTTAGACAATCCATTTTCTGATTGAGAACACTTTCATGATTATTCAATCATGTTTCAAACATTATTGTACTATAACCATGAGTCTAAGTTTTGTGATGTGATGATTTTCTTGATGAATCATAATGTTTATCTTTGACATTTGACATTAATGTATCGTCAAGCATCATAGATTCATAGTATGAAATGATTTAGTTTTAGAATTACGTATATATATACTCACAAATCCTTATAAATCATAATGGGAAAAAACTTCATGAATCCACGAACCAGATTCTTGAGCCCGAATCCATCCCTAAACCCAAATTGGCAACTAAGGTTATTATCAAAGCAATTGTCTAAAATAAGGAACATGTCAAACCTCTTATGGATGTCAAGGATATCATCCTTGTTGAAGACGCTACTAATGGGGAAATGGATTTTCACGTAGACTTTTTCTAATAATCAAGTTTGGGCTAAGTTTGTACAGCATATATTAAAAGATATGTAAAAGCAATTATAAATGAATTTTAAATTTTAAATATGTCAGTCAACACATCTCTCTCCAACATGCCTTGGATTTTGTTTGTGGTCTTGAAGTACAGTTTTTTTCATTCTATTCTGATAAAATGATCTGCTTCTAGCTGTACACTACGCATCAAATCTGATCTCCAACTTTAGCATCTTCAATAGAAATGTAATTTCTGGATAGGTAATTTTGAAACCTTTAGTTACATGGATACACAAACAATTAGACCAGTGTTATTTCTGTAATCTCTCTCTAGCATCATGTGTGTTGAGGACTAATGAGTTTATTTTTGAGTGGTTGTAGGATTGGCTGTTGTCATTATGGGCGTCACTGGTTCTGGAAAATCGTAAGAGATGGACCTTTTCCCACATCTCTTTAAAAATGGAGGAAATTAGTGGCATATTTAAACAAGTCTTCACATTTATAATTATTGTTATTTTTTATTTTACTTTATCAATAATTTATCTCGTGGAAACCATAATAAATAGGTTTCTTTAGCAAGTTTTCATCTCTCTTCCTTTTTGTGCTTCACTTGTGATGCCACTCAATTATGACATTGACAATGTATCCAGATTGACATTTTCAACTTTCAGTTAACCTATAAATCACACAGAAATCAAACCAATAACACATTGTTTATGCAATACAATATGTTTTATAATATCAACATTCTGCCTGGTAGATTGTAATTGATTTAGTTAATTTCAATGGCACTCATCACAAACTAGGTCAACTCTTTATTAAGTTTACAATCACACATCAGTGATGTCTATTTTCATAGAAGAGGAATAGTCTTGTGTAACTTATGGAAGCATGCATCTTATATTGTATTATGAAGCAACATGTTTATGTAAATGAGTTCAACAAATTGAATGTAAGCAATTGCTATGAAACATGGTAATATAGTCAAGGAATCTAATACAACAGATTTAGCTCTTTCATTGAGTTTGTATCTTTCATCAATACATATACTTCTCTAGTTTATTTCAGTGTGTGAAAGCGCGTACCTTTAGATAAAGGAAAGAGTTACAATAAGGCTACATCTTTCAATAAAGCATTCTCAACTGCAATATAATGCTAGGTAATTTGATATGCTGCATCTTTCAGTAGAACATCGTCAAGCAAGAGGTGCCTATGCAATTATGGAGAAGAGATTTAAAATGTAAAATAATGTTGTGTAGGATACCTTAGAGTTGTTCATGATGGTGCCAAATGGATGGGCAAAGTAAAGAATGTTACAGCATATGCTTTGACTATTGAGAAATCAAAGTTTAAATTGCAATACATCTCATTGCATTGCTCTTATAGTGTGGAATTCCTCCCAAGCCCATCATACTTTCTTTTAACTAAAGAGGGGTAAATGCTTTGACCTAGAGCTATGAACTAGTGGGGCTACAAATAGGGGACCTCATTGCCATTTAAAGATTCAACAATAGCACTCCAATGGGGTTTTAATCTTGACCAAAATAACAACACAACTTAACCATTGGAACCTTCCAATGCTGGCGCAAGGCCCACGTACTTAATGACATCTATAGTTGGGGATTTTTCAATGACAATTAGTAGATCTGTAAACTCTTGAAGTGCATGAATAAGTTTTTAGTTGCTAGATTGGTAGCCCATGGTTGAGATGGAGGATGAAAAGGAAATGATTGTTGAGAATGTTGTAGTACAACTAAGAATTAAACCATTCCCAAAGACCTTGTAGGATTAAAAATAATAATTTGATAGTGTATATTATTAGAAGACAAGGAGTAAACCTGTAAGAGAAGATGATGTGGAAAGCATCAACCTTAACATTGGTGATATGTATTGTAGGCCCCAAATTCCTAAGGTTGGATAATCTCCAATGTCAAGGGTGTCAAACTTGGAAAGAGTGCCACAAAACCTATGTTGAGGTTAGTCATTTGAGATCTAACCACTAAGGTTGGTAGGACTTCCTTCACTTATGGCTATACTAAACAAAGAGGGGTTTTCATCTAGTGTTGCAATAGATTTCAACATAGATCTGAAATTGTTACCCTCACATAAACCATACCATGTGATGTACCTTATTTGGGATAGGATTTTAATAATAAATAATTTAAATGTTAATAAGTAATCTAATAATAGTAGATATGCTATTATTGATATAATAATAAATTCATTTTTATAATATAATCTATGGTTAAGATAATAATATGATATAATGTAAGATATAATTAATGTAATAATTAATATATTAATAAAAATGTATATATTGTAACATTTTTAAATACAATAACAAAATTAGATTCAATATATATATTATTATTAATATATAAAACTTTAGGTAGAGCGTTTGAGATCTAATTACTAAGGTGAGTAGGACCTCCTTCACTAATGGCTCTACTAAACCAAGAGAGGTTTTCATCTAGTGTTGCAATAGATATGACATAGATGAGAAAAATTACCCTAACATAAACCATACCATGTGATGTTCCTACTTTGAAATAAGATTTAATAATAAATAATATTTAAATAATAAGATTTTCATACATAGATAATATAATATTAATGAATAAATAATCAAAATATAACAAACAATAATAATTCAAATGTTAGTAAATAAACTAAAAATAGTAAATTTGTTAATAATGAATACATTATTATAATATAATATATGGTTAGATAATAATATGATATATAATATAATATTTTTTATAAAACAATGTATTGTGACATATTTAAATGCCATAACAAAACTAGATTCAATATATATGTTATTATTAAGCAGATCGTAAAGAAAAGATTAAGATCTCCTTGGAACAGATTTGTGGATAGGTTTGATAGAGTGAAGGAGATTGATGAGCAGATTTTGAGAGGATCTAGTAATAAGATTTTGTCACTATTGTGATCATCATTATAGAAGAAATTATTGGTGATAGTAAAGTCTCAGAAGGGACATTACTTATGAAATTCATAGTGCACCCCTATTTTGGTTGTCACATCATGCTTATGTATTGATTTGCAATACTCAAGTTCAAGCACTTTATTAGAAAAGATGATATGCCATATGAATGTGAGAATGTGCTTTAAATAAACCCTTATGTTATTCATTCACACATGGCTATGATAGCATTAAATACTAGAACAGATAAAATTAAAAATATTTTTATATGAAGTTGTTTTGATGAGTGTGTTACCACACTAGAACAGATAAAATTAAAAACATTTTTATATGAAGTTGCTTTGATGAGTGTGTTGGGATGGTGGGGAATCCGATTTGGTAGCAAACTATTATCATAATCTACTTAGGAAATAGATTCTTTAAGTACAAAAAATGCAATACCTGAAACCAGTGATGGTACCATAATCGAAATACCACAAAAGACGGTGTCCTTCAAAACGCACAAGCAAGCTAGGCTTCCCACATACATTTAGCAAATGTAACGTCCCCCTTTTGGGTTTACCCTATATTTGCCCACAATAATCAAGAATGCCACTGCCTACTGATTGAATAACAGACCTGATCCTGATAGCTGCTATGGAATTTCTGATGTTTTATTGATGTTCTGACTTGGTTCTTTCATATTAGGAGTATTGTTTCCTTTATACTAATAATTTCTCTTTAAAAAAATCGCGTTTTAACATATCGCTGCTGCTCCAGACTGCTCTTAAGGTCTGTCTTTTCTTATGTCCACTCTTATATCCAGGATATTTCATTCTCCTTTCTGTCTTTTGCAACCTCTCAATCTATTTTTCTGATATACCTTCTCTCATTCCTTTTCACCCCTATACTGAATATTTCTGATATTTTTTATATATTTTTATATTTTTAAATCCTCTCAAATCAAATCCTGATATATCTCCGGTTTCATTTTGAAGGATTTAACTTGAGAGGAGCAATTGCAAAGCTAATAGAAATTATAACACTACCCTATACTGAGTTGACCTCATGCAAATAAATATTGGTCTCTCCTTAATCAGGTCATCCTTATATTTAATGATTGCTACTATTTATTGTTTTAATCTCTTGGTCGGCTTTGCATCTCAATTGCCTAGGTTTAAGTATTTATTCATATATTATTACTAATTCTTCCCTGGTTGGCACTCCTTATGGTGCTGGGATCTGGGGGATAAAGCACTCAAGCTGGGCATGACACAGAACAATGGATAATTGCAAAATATTAAACGAGTTAATTAGTAAACCATGAGTATACCTATAGATATCCTTTTTTATTTTGAAAAGATGCCTTACAAATGATTTTCAAGGATCTAATGGTTGTCTGGTTGGCCAACTAATCAGAAACACATCTAAATATGCACATCATGCACAATAAGACACTCAACTAAAGTCAAATTTGTCTTTAATCAGTCAAACTACAAAGATTACAATTTTTTAGTACAAACTTGAGATAAACCCAGATCACTACAATACCAAATATGTTTATCTAGATTTGAAATTGAAACACTAAGGCTTCCCATGAATACTATGTTTCTACTAGCTTTGCATTTGCTCCTCTCAAATCAAATCCTTCAAAATGAAACCAAAAATTCTCTTAACCTAGTCAAGAATGTGCCCTAAAATGGCACTATAGGAATTTGAAAGTTGATTGCATAAATGAATTCCCTCTGAAGAGGAAATTAGGTGAATTCAATGAGGTAGACAGAGGAAACTAGATGAACTCAATGACGAAACTAGGTGACTTAAATGTTTAATTTCTTTACATTTTTGGTTATTGGCAGTTTTTTTGGTGGGCCTGCATGCCCTATCAAGTACTTTGTTTGATAAAGACTTTAGTAGTTTCTGGAAGGTTTATATTATAACAAACTGTGATTTGGTGAAGTTAGTTTTTGGTGGGACTGTGAGATTGGTTACTAACTGTGCTAACATGCTGGTTTCTTGCATTTTTGGGGGCTGTTTGAAGACATTTTTACTGTTTCTATCGTTGTTGTTTCTGTCTGAGTTGTATTGTAAATGATCTTTCCCTTCTAATATAATAAAAATCATAAGGGCAATTTATCAAGCAGTAGGAAAATACTCAACTCTAAAAACCAAGATAATGGAAACAAATCAAACAGAATGATGTTCTAGAAATCAGAACCAGTCATGCAAAGATGATTTCTCTAACCTCCGAGAGATGCCCAATATAAATGCAAAGATGAATGCTATGAAAGTTACATTGAGTCACGTAAACTAGGCAATAAAAATCTTCTAATCTCTTGTAAATTGAAGCTGAGATATTGGAGGAACAAGTACTTTTGGGATGATGCAACAATGGTGATAATGTTTGTTACCAATGAAAATATAAACAAGGAGATACTTGAGCTAGAATCATAAGCAACATGCCTAGCTGACTTCTTGGTCTGCCCTCTAGCCATTCCATATTCGTGTAGCCCCGAAGGGATTCTTTTCAGCAGTAATTTTCCTCCTCTAGGGAATCTTTAGAAGTGGCCCAGACCACCTACTTGTTCTATGGGTTACTTGTTTTGTGGTTCTTCACGGCATCACTACACCCTTCATATAGACAGTTGTGTTCACTCTAGCTCTTCTATCTAGGGGCAACAAGTTGATCCTATTTATCTTGTTGGGGATGATGATGGGAGCCTTATTCGTACCAAGATTGGGGGGGTCATAGGATCTCGTCACCTTGACACCTTCAAGTATGAGCACCACGGTCATGGAGAAGCAAGTAATGGTTGAGACTGTATTGACAAGGGTTGAAGAGCCCACAATAACAATGGATATTGGAATTTTGCTTAACTAATTAGTTAGCTTCTAGAAGACTTGGAAACTACCTAAATGTGCATGAGTTGGCTATGCACCAAAAGAGAACATTACAAAGGTTGAGAAGAGAATCAAAGACACCTAAAATAGTTAGCAAACTCTCTGAGCGCTCTCCAGGTTGCCAAGTAGTCTCTATTTTCCTTTTTTGGGCGAGTTTTCACAAGTTTAACTCTTGCAATTTCATAGACCGAAAGCAATTTTAATTTTTTATTTAATAGATTTTGAAATTAAGTTTAACAAAAAGAATTATGTTTCTTTAAGAGTGTTTGTCAAGTATTGGCCAAATTTATGCCGAGTTGAAACTTTTGGGCTTGTCAAGTACTCTTTGAGTCCGATTTTGTGAACTATGCCCCCTACCATTAATCAGAACCACGACCAACCCAACATCACTTGCCACCTGACCAATTTTAACTCTAATCAATAAAATAGAATCTAAGGCCTCCAAACCAAGATTGATTAAATAGCACCTATATTTGATTCCTTAAAATGATATTTCATAATGATGGACTGTGGAAACACCAAATGTATAAAAATGAAAGAGGTAGATAGCTTCACAATGAATGGTTCAAAATGCACAATAAATCTTGAGGTTTGTGAATGGTGTAGCAAGCTAATAGGGCCTACTCGTACGGGAAACTCTATGGTTAGTTGTACTTGATCTAGAACAATACTAAGGGGATCTTCTCTAAGGTGATCTTCTAGAGATTTTTTTGCTTCACCTTTGTGAGCATTACTTAGATTCAAGCTTTAACTTTTTATATGCAATGACTTTGAAGTGTCACCATGCAAGCTCATTAGAGATGGGTTCTTGTGAACCAACGTTAACAAATGATGGTTTGTGAACTTTTACTCAATAGTAACATGCAGTTGATTCCTTATAAGTGATTGCATATAATGATGCATGCCAAAGACGTGATATTTGTAAAATCTATAAACATGCTTAAGAGATCAAATAGAACTTTCATGAGATTGAATTATTGATAAATTTTAGCTTCGTCATATGATAACCTATAAATGTTATTTGTTATCAATTTTGTGGTGAAACAGTACCATAGGGATACTTCTTTCAAAAGCCTTGGATTGCAACTTCATTGATGCTGATGACTATCACTCTGCTAGAAATAAAGGTACTCGCTAGGAGATTTTACTGTTTCTATATTAAGTGGTTTTTATGCTATGGGTGCTAGATGAACATTATCATATCACTTTTCTAAAATTTACTACCGATAAAGAATTAATCAATCTGAATCTTCAAGGTTTACGCTAGCAACTGTGTACTTGGATTTCTAAATTTCAGTATTTCTAGTGGATTTTTCTAATATTTTTGTACTCTATAAAACTCCTCAATTAAGTGTCTCTTCAACACTTTCTACTTTTGCAAAATGGTTCATACCACCAATTGTATAATGTTACCAATCTTAACTCAAACTGTCAATTAATTAACTTGGTGAATTTTCAGTTGTAAATAGTCATTTTTTGTGTGATTGTTTACCATTAAGGAAATTTATGGTTTGTCCATTTGTGCACTTTCTTTATTGACTTGTGAGTTTCTACAACTTCGATGCTGAGAAACAAGTGGATATTTTACTTCTATTTTCATACTTTATCAAACGGTCAATTAAATGTCTCTTCAACTTTTTTGACTTTTGCAAAAAAGTTCATACCGCCATTGTCTGATGTTGCCAATCTTAACTCGAGCTATCATTTAATTAACTTAGTGAATTTCTAATTGTAGACAGTCATTTTTATGTTTGATTGTTTATCATCAAGGATATTTATGGTTTGTCAACTTGTGCTCTTGCTTCATTGACTTGTAAGTTTCTACAACTGAGTTGGATGTTGAGAAACAAATATGCACATTGCCAAATCAAAATTCGAATTGTAATTGCGCAATATAAAAGCAAAACATGAAATCACGACATAGATAAGTACATGTCACTGTAAGCTAGCATGCAATGCATTTCTAGTGCTAAATAAGGTATGCAAACATCAAATAGCATCTTTCAGCATCACCCCAATAAGGAAGGAGCCATGGTGATCTCAGACTTCACAAAGGAGCTGTATTTGTAAGGTCAAGACAGCTTATGTTCCTTACCTCTTTGGCACCCCTTATGATTTGCAACATTGACATTGTATTGTTATAACAACAATTTAGAGCTAGGATTACCTAGTATTATTCAGTCTTATTATGTTAACAATTTGGGTTGATTACCAGATATTAGTTGTATGCAAGAACTCAGCATGCATGCGAAATTTTCACTTAGTTTCTTCATACTTATCTTCAGCCAAAATTTAAAATACTCCCTAGGATATGACAGGACTATTATCCTAGTCCTCCACCTCTTATTGGATTTCTCCTATTTATAAAAATAAGGTCTCTTATGATTCACAATATTAATATGCATGTTGTAATAACAATAATTTAGCATTGGTGTTATCTAGTAGAGTTTAGCTTTTTTATGCTAACAATTTGGGCTGATCACTAGATATTAGTTGTATTTCCTATTTTCCTAATATGCATTAGCTAGGATATGCTATCATGATTCCTTCATCTCTTTTTACTTGTGCACTTGAGTTTTGTTAAAGTATGTAGCTTTGGTCAGACATATCTGTGATCAATGATATATACATATATATATATACACGTATGTTTACATACTGATATATATACATACATATATATAATCCATTTGAATAATATTATGCATATGATCACTGCTTCTAACCGATGTTCATATATATGTTTACATCTGAGATCAGATCTCAATAATGATTGAGATATATTCCGATCCCTATTTGTTTAGATCATCATCTATCTGCATTATTACCTTTATTGGGCTGTGATTGAAACGAGTTCATTATGGTCGGTGATTTAAGTTTAGAATTTTCTTATGTCTAACAAATCTCATATCGGGTGTGATAGTCAAACACCCAACAAGTGTGACAGTGAATGGTCATGTCTCCATTTTGAGACATGCCCATTCACTCTCACACCCTTCCTTAATATATATACCCGATCTGCCCGATCTTGCTAGGCATCAAAATCTATTAATGCAAGCACATTTGAATGAACATAAGCATCACAGTTTAAAGAACTTCTCATCTATATTACTATAGAGTAATACATATATTCTGGAGTAAATCAGATCCATTGCCATTAGAGTTAGAACCTGCAAATTAAAATCATACATTAGTCAGTACTGTTCTGAAATCTGATAGAAACTTTACATGGTATTAGAGCCTTGTTAAGGAAAGATCTTATTAAGTTTAAGAGATCAGATTTTCACATTGAGTTGCAGTCTCTTACTATTCTTCAAAATGACAAACATGTTAAGATTCGAACACCACTTTACAAGTGTTGATAACTTCGAATCTTGGAAACTTCGAATAATGATGCTATTAAAAGAAAACAAATTAGAATCCTTTGTAAAAGAAGAAAAGGAAGAACCTAAAGATGATCCAGAGAAAACTCTATTGATTGAGAATAATGAGAAAGCCATGAAAATAATAGTGGATGTTGTTTGAGACCATATAGTACCTATTGTGGCAAAACATGTAACAACATATTGCATGTTTAAAGCTTGAAAATGCATTTATAGTAAATAGAACTGGCAAAAAACTTGCTCTTAAAAGACAAATGAACAATATTAGCATGAATAAAGGAGAATCAGTAAATGCCTTCTTCATGAGAATCACTGAATTAAGAGATCAGTTATCTTCAGTCGGTCATGAGATTGACAATCAAGAGTTATCCCTAATAGCATTAGGAGGACTACCAAATTCTTGGGAGTCATTTGTACAAGGTATAAGTGTAAGATCTAAACTTCCAAAATCAGATCTATTAAGATCTGATTGTCTTCAAGAAGAGTCGAGACTAATGACTAGAGGAAAACAAAAGACTATAGATGAAGACATTCATGTTCTTAACACCAACTCTCATAAGAAGGGTAAGAAGAAAAACTCCAAAGGGAAAAGAAACTTTCATGGAAAAGGACCTATAAAACAGAAGAAAGATTTGTCTCAAATTCAATGTTTTAGATGTGATCAATATGGACATTATGCACTAAAATGTCCTGATCGATCAAAACTTCAAGCATCATTTGCCAAAATTGATTAATCAATCAAATGTCAAGATCCTAAGAAGTATGCCTTCTACTCAGCCTTGTCTAGTTAAATATCAACCAAGTCCAACACTTGGATTGTTGACAATGGATCTTCAAGACACGTCATTGGATATCAAGACAATCTAGAGAGAATGCAAATAGAAACTGATGAAGAAGTTACAATTGGTGATGATTTTGCACATTCTGTAAAAGGAATTGGGACCTGCACCATCAAATTAAAATTAGGAAAATCTATTCAACTTTCTGGAGTTCTATATGTACTAGGTATTAAACGGAGCTTAATATTATATCAACACTTGAAGATGATGGTTGTAGAGTCACATTCATGGAAGGTAACATACTAGCATGGGCAAAGAATTCAACTATAAAGAAGGCTCAAACTATAGGAGTGAGACAAGAACTGCTATATGAACTTTGCACTAAGACAAACCATGCACTTGTCCATGAGACCTTAGATTCAAATGAAATCTAGCATTGAAGATTAGGTCATATCAACTTTCGTGCCTTAACATCTATGGGGAAGTTGGTAACTGGAACGCCCAAATTAAGTCAAATTCAAAATGAATCTTGTAAAGGTTGTGCCTTGGGGAAAAACACAAAAAAAAAATCATTTCCTTATAGTTTGAGCAAAACTAAAGATGTGTTAGAACTAGTACACTTTGACCTATGTGGACCCATATCAACACCATCCTTAGGAGGTCTTTTGTACTATGTGATATTTGTTGACGATTTTTCAAGGAAGACATGGATATACTTCCTTAAGTGCAAAGAATCTAAAGAGATTCTTTCTAAATTTAAAGAGTTCAAAACTATCACTGAAAACTCTTTAGGAAAGAATATTAAAATTCTAAGAATAGATAATGGGAAAGAATACACTTTTGAAATATTTAAAGAATTCTGAAAACTTGTTGGGATTAAGAGGGAGTTTACAGTTCCCTACAACCCTAAATAGAATGGAGTTGTTGAAAGGAAAAATAGAACTATTATAGAAGCTACTAGGGCTATGATATATGATCAAAACTTGAGCATGTCATTTTGGGCTGAAGCATCTAATACAACAGTCTATATTCAAAGATGTCCTTACTCACAATTGGACAACAAAACTCTTGAAGAAGCCTTTTTAGGTATGAAACCTGACATTAGTCATTTGGGAATATTTGAATGTCCTGTATATGTTCATGTACCTGAGGAGAAAAGGACAAAATTAGAACCTATTGGAAGGAAAGGAATCCTTATTGGTTTTAGTGAAACAGTAAAGGGTTACAGAATCTAAATACCTGGACAAAAACAAATTGAACTCAACAAAGATGTCATCTTTGAAGAAGACTTTGCTTTTAAAAGAGCCAAAATCACAAATGAACTAGATACAGATGATTCACCCCGTTCCCTAGAAGAGGTTCCTACTCTTGAGATTCAGAGGGAGTACCCTGAAGAGACTTTAAATGAAAATGAGATCCTTTCAGAGACTCAAGAAGGGAGTCTTGACAAAAATTCTAAGAGGCCACTTTAGGCAAGAAAAATAATAAAGGAGATGAATTTGCAGCACCTTCAGGGACATTTAGAGAAAGCAAAAGATCTCGCAAATCAACATACAAGCATTCATGTGTGAGATTCCAAACTCTGAACCTTTTAATGCTTTTGAAACTCTCAAGCATCAAGTCTGGAAAGATGCAATGGTAGAAGAATATCAGTCAATACTAAAAAATGATGTTTGGGACATAGTTCCTAGACCTAAAGGAAAATATGATGTTGCATCTAAATGTCTCTTCAAAGTTAAGTATGCTGCTGATGGTAGCATTGAAAGCCCGTTTTGTGGCTAGAGGATTCTCTCAAAAGGAAAGAATAGACTTTGAAGAAACCTTTTGCTAGTTATACCTCTAAAAATTGCCTTTCTAAATGGAACTATTGAGGAGGAAGTATACTTGGAGCAACCTGAAGGGTTTGTGACTCATGATGCTGCCTCATATGTGTGTAAACTAAAAAGGGCTCTATATGGACTCAAATAGGCTCCCTGAGCCTAGTATGAAAGGATTGACAAATATCTACTAAGTCTTGGACTCTCCAAGAATGATGCTGATCCAAATCTTTATTTTAAAGTAACTAAAGGTGATATGTTGATTCTAATCCTTTATGTTGATGATCTTCTAATTACAGCAGAAGATCATCTCATTAATTAGTGTAAGAAAGAATTGACTTCTGAATTTGACATGAAGGACTTAGGGATTATTCATTACTTCCTTGGATTGGAAGTTCATAAGAAGTCAAGAAACATCTTTCTACATCAAAAGAAATATACAATCGATATTTTGAAAAGATTTGGAATGTGGAATAGTCAACCTATGTCAACATCTATGAAAACTAACTTACACAAGTTAAAGGAACCAACTGCTGAATCCAGACTTATCGATCCCACTTTATACAGATAGATAATTGGCTTTCTAATGTACCTTGTGAATACTTGACCAGATATCTGCTATGCTATGAATGCATTAAGTCAGATCATGTGTGAACCTTGAGAAGTACATCTTATTGCTTTGAAGCATATATTATGATATCTTAAAGGCACTATTGGGTATGAACTTAAATACGAGAATACCAGCTTGGAGTTGCATGGATATATTGATTCTGATTGGGCCAGAAGTGTAAAAGACCAGAAAAGCACATTTGGATGTTGTTTCAATTTAGGATCAGCTATGATCTCATGGATTTGCAAGAAGCAAGCCTCAGTCGCTCAAAGTTCAACTGAGGCAGAATACATTGCAGCAGCAATGGGAGCAAGAGAAGCAGTGTGACTTCGAAAATTGCTTGTGAGTTTATTTAGTGAGCCTTTGAAACCTACCATATTCACTATGATAACCAAAGCTGCATCAAGTTATCTGTGAATCTGGTATTTCATGATAGATCAAAGCATATAGAAATCCCTCACCACTACGTAAGAGACATGGTGGAAAGAAGAGCTATTCAGTTGGATTATATTAATACAAGTGATCAAACAACTGACATCTCATCAAGCCTCTCCCAAAGGTGAAAGTTGATCATTTTAGAAAGAAACTTGGTATGATTGAAATGTGAGTTTATGAGATTGAGTCTCAATATTGTAAAATTTTGTATTAATATAAATAAAGATGTTTAAAGTGTAAACTCTTTTGTCATATGTGTGACTCTATGACTTATGGGCCTATCCTATGTACATTATTAAAAGGTGACGATCTTTTATAATGAAATGTTGACTCTAACTTTATAAGGTGACGACTTTATAATGATTAGACTTCTATCATGATGAATATCATGTGACTTGATATTCATGGACAAGTCATGATATTTAAAAGGACATATTGATAGATATCATGTGACGTGATATATGTAGAAGATTATTATGTTCACTTATCACGGTGGATATTATGAGATGTAATATCTATGGATATACCATGATCTCTTATGGTGGACATCATGAGACTTGATGTCTGTGCACACACGATAACTGGAAAGAATATCATAAGACTTGATTTTCTTAAGCATATCACAAGTTAGGTGATATCACTTTTTTAAGGACTTATATATATGTACTTTGTATTCCCTAGCTAAGAGGGAGTATTAAAGTATGGAGCTTCGGTCAAACATATCTATGATCAATGATATATATATATATATATATATATATATATATGTGCCAGTATGTTTACATACATATATAATCCTTTTGAATAATATTCTGCATATGATAACTGCTTCTAACCGATGTTCATATATATGTTTACATCTGAGATCGGATCTCAGTAATGATGGAGATATATTCCGGTCCCTATTTGTTTAGATCATTGTCGATCTGCATTATTACCTTTATCGGGCTGTGATTGAAACAAGTTCATTATGGTCGATAGTTTAGGTATAGACTTTTGTTATACCTAACAAATCTCATATCGGGTGATAGTCAAACACCGAACAGGTGTGACAGTGAATGGTCATGTCTCCATTCTGAGACATGCCCATTCACTCTCACACCCTTCCTTAATATATATACTTGATCTACCCGATCTCGCTAGGCATCAAAATCTATTAATGCAAGCATATTTGAAGGAACATAAGCATCACAGTTTAAAGAATATCTCATCTATATTACTGTAGAGTAATACATATATTCTGGAGTAAATCAGATCTATTGCCATTAGAGTTTGAACCTGCAAATTAAAATCATACATCAGTCAGTACTATTCTGAGATCTGATCTTTACAAGTTTAAATGATGGATTAGAAAGGCTTTTTGATATTATGACTGCTTGGAATATATGTGAGGGATCTGAAGTGTTGTTTCAATGATCAGATGATAGAATCTCATGTGTTCTCGTCAAAGTTGCATATGGGACTCTTTATATGCAAGTCCTAAATTATTCTTTCTCATAGGCTTATGGGGTGAAGGGAAATAACTCGATCATTTCAGTTGTCCCAAGTAACTTTATATTACTGTCATAAAAATGCAACTGTTGTTTATAATTAAAAGTTGTCCAGGAAAGTAATTCAATGAAATGTTATGTTAAAAAGGTATTCTATAGACATTTCTGGAATACGGTGGAAAAGTAAATTTAAAATCAAAAGATAGGGTTAAGCAAGGAAAGGTGTGGAATAGAAGAAAGCATCCATTTATGTAAAGAAATTTCCTTTCTTCAAGATATTTTTCCCCTTGAGAAGTCCACTGAATTTAATATCAGAGGAGCACAAAGTAGGGAAAGAGTCCATTAAATTATCACACTTTTGGATAATAAATAGCTACCACCACATCGAAGAGAGTGATCCAACCAAGCTATGGGACAGGTTCAAGAGCTACTTTGAAACCAACAAGACTTCCCAAATGAATGAGCTAGAGACATACAATGGTACTATCAGACCTGCTGATTTGATTGTTCCAAGTAGTCACTTTTGAAATTTAATAGATTACATAATGGGTTAGAGAAATAAGAGGATTAGACAAGAAGGATGCAAAATATATGTAGGAATTATTCTTAAAAACTACTTTTTTTAAGCATGAAAAGAAAAATTTTCATGTCTTAATTGAGAAGCCCAACACTCCATCATTTGTGGAAGTGAGTTAGACTATTTGCCTTGTTTCAAGACTCTTTCTGAAATTTAAGAAAGTTATTTGCAATTTAATAGATTACATGATGGGCTAGAGAAATAAGAGGATTAGACAAGAAGGATGTAGAATATATGTAAGAATTCTTCTTAATAACTACTTTTTTTTAAGCATGAAATATTTGAAAATATATCATGTCTTAATTGAAAAGCCCAATACTCCAACATTTGTGGAAGTGAGTTAGACTATTTGCCTTGTTTCAACACTCTTTTTGAAACTTACGAAAGTTATTTTCTACCCATCATGTCATGTACTTAGAGCATCTAACACAAACAAAATATCAAAGCTTTAGTAGAGATCATTTTTGGAAGCAACACAATTGTGGGTACTGTAGGATGTTGAATAGTGATGAGAAAGAATGCCTAAAGTGCATTCAAGATCCTGATGAGTACACTATGAAAATAGGTGGAGAATTTTTTTACATTCACCAAAGATAGTAGTTCTCCATGGTACCATTCTTCTTACTAAAATATCCATCGTGTGCATATTCTTCACTAGAAGCCTCTTTTGTAAAAGGTTCCTATTGAGCTAACATAGCCATAGCTGGAATAGGTGGCTTAGAGCCTAATACAACATATATGCCACAATATTGAGAGTCCTTTTTCCACATCTTATTGCCAAATGGAACATATCTTAGTGATTTTCTTGTTGTAATTTAAATTTGTGCTTTGAAATACTGTAGAGATTGGTGATAAATGTGTACAACAGTTTTTTTTATAAAATAAATAATGTCTCCATTCTGTAGTTTTTTGAACTATTGCCTGTAACTCTTTAGCATGTATCAGGTTTCAAGTAATTTATGAAGTAATTTTTTTTGAATGAAAACATATGGATTACCATTTTGAATTGAGTCAATGCCCATGGTATATTCACTAGCATCTGTTTCTCCTTTGAATGACTTATGTTATTATGAAGAGCAAGCCAAGACTGTAACTTATATCTTAATGTTTCAAGTACTTTATCATGTTTTTTCTCTAATGAAAATCTCTTCACTTATCTCAATTTGAAGTTTAGGCACATCTATGTAGGGAAAAAGGAAAAAAAATTATAGTAAATTGTGTAGCCTCTACAAAACTCTTAGTTTTAGTGGCGTGCTTGCAGTAGGCCAATTTACAATTTCTTCAGTTTTCATTGGGCTTATTCTTTGTTCCTCGTACAACACACTTAATAAATTGCATAGTAATTATTATATTTTTAATTTTAATACTTATTTAATATGGTCAAGGTGTAATTCCCATGTTTGTTTTAATATTAGGATATCATCTATATAGACTGTCAAAAAGCTATTTTTTGAATGCCTTAATAGTTAGAATATAATTCATCGATAAAAAAAAAAAATACAAGCACAATGGCACATTACTTAAACCAAAGGGGAGTGCGAACCATTTATAAAGACCTTTGTTGTGAAAGTAGTCTTCCAATTATCTTTTTATTTCATTTGCGCCAAATGATTACTAGACTTAAGATCCAAATTAGTGAAATACTTAAAATGTTTAAGTTGGTCCAACCACTTAAAATGTCTAACCAGTCATCCATCCTTGGAAGTGAATATCTATCCTTAATGGTGATTTTATTAAGAGTTCTATAAGTTATTAATGTTCTCCAAAAGTTATCTTCTATTTACACTATCGCTATGGGTAAACCATCCCTTGCTCCAATAGCTCCTAAAGTCACCCCTTTACCTCATTGCTTTTTAATTGTGATCACTAATACCATAGTTGGCGAATCGTGATTCAGCAAACCGAAAGTTTTGACTCAAGAAAAATTCACAAAAACTTGGCAAAAAACCACACTTTAAAAATTGCTAAAATTTCTTTTAAATTTTTTTTTTCAAAATTCAAAAAAGAGAGTATAAAATGGGTTCATAAATGAGTACAATTTTTTTCTATAAAATA
This sequence comes from Cupressus sempervirens, assembly GCA_028749045.1. Lineage (NCBI taxonomy): Eukaryota > Viridiplantae > Streptophyta > Pinopsida > Cupressales > Cupressaceae > Cupressus > Cupressus sempervirens. Next base: position 618,236,148 of record CM053784.1, on the reverse strand, counting down.
TGATTAATTTGAATAGAAATTGAGCTCAAAACCACATAACATGTAGAATCTAGATGCAATAGTCATCTAAATATAAATCAATCTTAAAAAAATCGCAAGGACGTGTTGATGGGTGTTCTTGACCACACCAACATAGTTTAAAATGCCAAGGTATCTTATTCTCTCTTGAGCGAAATCTCATGTATGCGATGATTGCAAAAGATTATATAGGTGACTTCAAGGTTCTTTTTTGTTAGGTCTTGAGATGTGGATAAACTCAATGGTCATCGTGATATGTTGGTAATACAAAGCAATTTACATCTGAATTCTTTTTTACAATGTTGGCTAGAATTTCTTTGTCAGATATTACAATCTCATGATGCTTCTTTCTTTAACAACACAATTGAAATCTACCGAAAGTAAAAGGGGATAGGGTGAAAGAAATCTTGTCTATTTCTAAGAATGATATCAATGGATAGTGCTCCAATGGATGAATTCCATGATAACCATGTTTTGCTTTGCCAAGATCAACTACAACTTTGCAAGAACTAGTGAAACCTTCCTGAGGGTTATGTAAATATTCTTTATATGATAATGTACACCACCATAACAAACAATGCACATTTAATGATCAAAGTTAAGCATCCATATAATAGGGGCTCAACCTAACTTTACATTCCAACTTATAATCAACAAGATGCATCAAGTATGAACCATGGAAATTCATCAAACACCATTAGATTCTCCATTGAAAGCAAAACACCTCATCTAACAATTGAAATTGAAGGAACATTGTGCAACGAGTTGAAACAAACAAGAATCCATAATATCTTCAATGAAATCAATTTTTATTTATTTCTCCAAGTCTTACAACAATGCCTTCACCTTCTCTTATCCTACTTCTAGTCTAAGGAGGAAGAGCTCCTTACTTCTACAAGCAAACTATGAGCTAACTATTTGTCTATTTATTTATCTATACATTACAAATGAGAAAGATGTCTTTTATAGAGCTCCTTCAATAAGTGAATGGCCAAGATGGATTTGAAATCAAGGGCCATGATTACAAGATGAAACCCTAATTAGGGCTATACAAAAAAGAGCTTCCATGTCATAAAGTAGCGGGTCCATGTGGACCAATGAGAGGAGAGTGGGTAAAATCGACCATTTATGAGAGAAGATTCCCACTTGGCATTAAATGTCCTTTTAGCCAGAATAATCTATGCTTGATTCCTTTCTCTAAATTCAGTGAATCTAGACATGTCAACTTGAATACCTTTGATTGTCTGATGAAGATGATTAGGTGCCATGTCAACATGTTGTATGCCATGTAAATTTGGTAACTCATCACAAGCAATATTTTCTAACTTCGTCATTTTGTGACCAAGGTTCTAATTATGATTCACTCTTGTAGAACTCTCTCCTTGATCTTTTTCTTCCCTCAATGTACTTTCTTGGGAATTCACCTTCTTTAAATAGTTTTGACTCCCTCGTCAATAATTCTGTAAATATGAAACTTCTCGCTTTAATTTGCTTAACTATGGTCTTGGGTTTCGAGAAGAAATTCAAAATGTTACATTCTTCCTTCTACTTTTGTTCTTGAACTTTGATCTTTGAGGTCTTGAACCTTGAATACCTTGACATGGATGGTGTGAAACTTGAAGTTTGGAATTTGAATGGCTTGAGTTGGATTTCTCATGTTGTCCTTGTACTCGAGACTTGATTTCTTCATCTTGTACTGATGTCTTTCATCCTCCAACTTGTCAAGATGCCATATTTCATTAAAATATCTCCTTAGACATTAAATTCCAAGCCCCATGTCATTTCTCCACCTTGGGCACATATGAGATCTAGATAGGGAATTTCCATTTCATTTCCTTAGTCAAATTTCAACATGGTCCATGTTTTGAATGCTTGAGCACATAACAGAGGGAAAGGAAGAATTTCTCCATACTTGGCCAATTCTTTAATGTTTCCATGCCATTTCCATCTTGGGGGCATTCTAGAGGGGGCTAAGGAATGTCCATTACCTTAGTCAATTCTTGAATGCCTTGTCAACTTGAGTACACCTGGGTAGTGGAGGAGGAATTTTGAATTAGTGAAAAAATTCCTTGGTCATAGTGAATTCCCTCTCCTAGGTGCACTTTTGAGGCAAGGGAGAATTTTTCCATTGAAGACGAATTCCTTGCATATGGAGAATTAGTGCTCATGAGCACTCTCAGAGCTTGGAGGAGGAATCTTCTTGTACTTGGCCATTTTTCGCATTATTCCATGGTCTTCCACTTTGGGTATGAGTGAAAGAATCTTCTCATACTTAGCCATTTTAATTATCTTTCCTTGTTTCCTCCTGGTGGAGCCCAAGTTTCGAAGTCAATTCAGGTTTTAAATCAGCAAATGCACATTAGTTTCAGGAGTGTTACATAGATCTCTCTAGAAAGTTGGCCTTTGTATATGGAGATGCAAATCTGGAGTTACCAGCACAACATTTACATCAGTCAACTGTGAAATGTTCTTACAGCCATAAATGTTGATTTATAAATCTGCTGAAAGGTAAGAAGTGAGAGAGAGAGAGGATAAGAGATGCTTGTTCATCTCTGATACAAGTCATCAAGTCTGCAATAGAAGGCCTCCAGACTGCCCTTATATATCACCTGCAAATCTCCTTCTGTATCATTGGCTCCAGATTGCTTAATATTAAGCAGAAGTCAATGTTGATGCGAGTTTTGTGTCACTACATAACATATTAGTAATTGGATGCTTGATACAAAATATCAAATACACAATTTCTCTCTTGAAAAGTTATCTCTCATGGGACATGAGTATAACTCCAATGTTCCTTACACCGTTGGATACTCGCTCAGTTTTATCAATGTGATTTGCTGGTAATCACGTAGGCAGCCTTACGTTTTCTTGTTTGAGAAAAATTTGGATCTTGGTGAGAAAATGGAGATGGTGGTTCGGTGTGAATGCTAGATGATGTTGATGGCGCGATGATGGCAATGTAGGGTGAATGGCGATGGAAGGTGAGAATGCCGATGTTTTGGTTTACTTCTCTAACTAACCTCTTCTAAGCATGAAATTTGGCTACTCAACTACTCCTACTCCTAAGAATGGGAGGTTAGCAGATGGACGGGGATCGAATCTAATGAAGGCTGACCAGCGGCCCTACCTCCATAGATGCAACGCTTCAAAGGAAAGTAAACTAGATCACCACACAAAGCCTCCCAACCAGCCGCTAGGATGCTAGTGGCCTAGTGTTGACCCCTATCAAACATCTACCAAAGCTACCATGCAACTATCCATTTTATTTTACTCTTACTCTAACAACTTGAAATGAAATTGCTTCAACTTGAAAAGAAAATTTAACTATGTGGAAGTAGAAAACATGCAATAACACCCAATGTTCTTAGTCAACATGCAATGAAAAAGAGAGCACTTTGGTATTATTTTCGCAACAATTTCTCCAACCCCTTCCTTTACAAATGAGAGCCAATGGCCTTATATAGAGGTCCAAAATACAACGGACGGCAAAGATCGAAACAAGATATCCAGATTGGATCCAAAACCCTAATTAGGGTTGCCACCCCATCGGCCAATGAAAAGATGCCACCTCATCAATGGACCAATGAAAAAAGTGCAAAAGTGGCAACCAATGAGAAGGCACCAAAATGGTGGCCAATCAGAAACAAACACTTGTCCTATTCTAGAAGAAAGAGAAAGTTGCCACTTGGGCTTACATAAGATGATCTTCTAATATAATTCTTCCTTTTTCTTTTGTTCTTTTAGCTAAGGCAATGAACTTAGCTAGCCTTTCGTTAACTTCTTCCATAGGAGGACAAGGTGTGTGCTTCGCTCGGAGTTCTGCTGACTTTGCCACGCTGTTTGCTGCTTGTAGTATCCTTTCGTGATCCTTCTCATATTCCTTTGCAAACCCAATAAAAGCATCGAGTGAGGAAAGGGTGTTCAGATGTTTCCTTTTGACGGCAGCCTTTCCTAACTCATCCAATCTCGATCCAAATCCTGTCTCACTGACATCCTCCTCTCTAATACCCTCAAAATCAAGCGCCACCCCAACGTCGCTCATCATGGTCGAAATGGAAGTGTCGACGCTTGGGCCGTGTTGTGCAATCTCATCATGAATTTCTTCAAGTGTTTTGAATCTGGTAGTCAATGCGACATACCAAGATTCAACTATGCTCAATCCTCTCTCATCAACCAACCGAGCTCTTTCCAAATATGCTTTCGGTAGCCTAATGAACGCCTGCAGCCTAGGAATAACCAAATCCTTGATGGGAAGAAAATTCTTCCATTCCTCTTCAAATAATCTGAATTTGTTTCTAACAGTCACCAATGACTGGAATGTTGAGATGAAGGAGGGCAAGAAATTTCGCCCATCTTGGATTGTATCATAGATCCAACCCCTTACTTCATGTAACTGAGCTGATACCTCTTCTGAATTGCTCCCGCTGTCTTGAGGAAGGGCTGCCTGATGCAGCTGTTGGATTGGCTGGCAATCTCTCCAATATTTGTTTTCGGTCTCCAACTTTACTATCTTTTCGTTTGCCTTCCTCAATCTTTCTCTGATTGATGCTATGCCTTCCTGAACCTCCTCACATTCCATATCATCTGTATTTCTTCCCAAATTATGTTCTACTATTTCGTACTCCTGGGCTGCAATCTCATCCGCTGCCTTATTGACTGTTGCTATAGCAATCTGAACCCTTCGGTGACCATCACTGTCGCTTCTGATTACCCTTGCCACCGTATTTGCCATCTGTTTTTGGTTCTCGCTATCATCCTTTTCTATTAGTCCTTGGATATCATCAACTGCGTGAGCCATTACCACCTCGCCTCTCGGCATAAGCATTTGCCTTAACCATAGTGGTGCAGTGCATCTCCCCATTTTCGGATTCGGTTCGACCAACAAAGCATCACCAACGGCCTTAGACGCCTGACTTATCTCTTCAATATCAATCGGCCCATCTTCTTCTCTACTAGTTTCTGCCCTATTTCCTTGCTGGTTCTCCGAGAGAGGGGAGTACTCCGTACTTTCACTGTAGCCACTTGATTCCGAATCAGAGCTCACCTCCACTGCGGCCCCTTTATCACTCGAATTGACCTCTTGGCTTCTAGCCTTAGTTATACTCTCCCTTGACGGCGCTGCCCGCTGTCTCTTGGCTGGAGGTTCCGAATGTTCTTGGCTTTTCTCTACCTCCAAAGCCCTCTTCTTGCTATTTCTAACTGTCTCCGATTGCCGGCCACTTCCTTCACCCTTCTGTCCGATTGATTCTACTAGACCTTCCTTCGGTTTCATCATCTCATAAGTAAGGAGAACCTTTTGTCTTTGTAGCTTTCTCATCTTGGCATTATACCACGACTCGGTATGCAAATCTACTGTCCTTGTGACTGCCTCCAAGGAAGGATCCTAATGATCGTCCCAATCCACTGGATTCAACTCTGTTCCAACTACTGTCTCATAGTCTTCTCTCAACACACTACGATCATCCTCCAATTGATCGGGAATATCAAGGCCTCTCCATCTGATATCTCTCATCATGTTCACCGACATTCTCGAGAAAGCTAGCTTTCTCACGTGAAAATCATCCTTTGCATTGCCCCAAAAGTCCTCTATAGTGGGAACATGCTTAAATTTGCTTCCATGAGATGCCTTGATAAGACCAACAAGGTCGAATCCTTGCCTTGCTCTGTACCATCCTAGATGATACCACTCCAATTCCTTTTCCGCAGCCTCAAAGGTGGCCCGATTTGGGCAACTATCATTGCCAATTATAATTGAGAAGGAAACGCCTGTTTTCCCCTCATTCCTCATTACTCTATCATAGTGCTCAAGCTGCCTAGCCAATTCCATCAAAACTACCTTGTCGGGCGGGTATCTTGGAGGCCTCTTGGGACAAACTGTACTTCCTACCACTCTAATGTATGTGAATTGCGGGAATTGGATGAACCAACTCCCAAACTTCTTAATCCTTGCTTCTGCTTCTGATGAAAGTCTCTTAGCAGGCGCCCCTTGTAATACCCTTACTGTCTTCATGGCGAATGCATCGGAAAACATCTTGTAATCCTTGTTATTGTGCAAATGAAGCTGCGGATAGCATTCATGCACCAAATATTGCCCCGGCCCATTACCAATCTCTCCTAAGGCCCTAAGTCCCGGACTCTCATACAATTTAGCAATTAAGTAAAACAGATAGGATCCCATGTAGAATTGCCTTTGGTTTTGAACTGTTCTAAGTTGCAACTCTAAATTTTCACTGATGATCCTAGCCCAATCAAATTTTCCTTTTCCCTTTTCAATTTCATCAATGAAGAAGTACATCCAATTTTCGAATTGCATAGCCTGAGCTAGGCCCATGATCCGGTTGAGAAGAACAATGAGATCGCCATATTCCGGCTTGAAATCTGCCACTGTAAGCCTTGTTGATTTGTTAACTCCTTTCCTTCCTTCGTGTATCCAATTCCGCTTTAGATGTGAGAAGTAGGCCTCTTGGTTACCTTGAAATGATTTGGCCGCCTGATCCACCATTACAACTGTCATGCCCTTGCTCTGGGGAATATTAAATGTCTCTTGAATTGCTTGTTCGCCAATGTTGGCCAACACTCTCTTCCCTTCGCCAAAAATGATGGATTTACTGTCTAGATCAAATCTGGATGCACACTCCATAATCAATTCCGGACAAGGCAAAGTAGGAGGAAAAGCTGCTGCATGTACAATTCCGCTCTTGTATATCCTCTTTGCCAAGGGGGATTGTCCTTCCTTTAGTCTGTCCCTCATCCGTATCATGTCCACTGTAGCGATATTAGTATCGGTTATTTTCTTCATTTTCGAGAAGAAGGAAGTTTTGGGCGTCATATCCTCTTTGTCTTTCTTAGCGTTTGCCCGCTTGGGATTCTTACTTGCACTATCATCCTCCATGCTCGTCGCCCTATTACGGGATGGTAGAGTGGTGGACCAAAAGGCAAGAAGAACCAAGTAGTGCAATTCTTAGAAAAGAGCGAAAGAATGGATGTCAGCTTAAGCACTCCTTGCAACTCTAGATGATGACTTTCACCTTAACTAATAATCTTACAGCAACTTTTCGGAACCCGGGATATGACATCAAAGAATTACAAATCCCTTTGCAAATTAGAAAACAAAGCCTCTAAGATTATCCAACACTTGCCTTCTATGCAAAAATCAAACTTTCATATGTATCTCTTCTCCCAACAAAATTGCCCAAATCTGATATAAAAATTGCAGCCTCTCTAGAAAATCAGAATTTTGTCTTCCACAAATTTCGGCCCCCACAAAATTCGGCTAAGCATGAAAAAAAATCTGCCCTTCCACAAAATTCGCCCAAGCAAAGAAGGAGCAAAATCTATAAAATCTGCCACCTAGGGCACAAATCGCAGCCCACAAAGTGGAGCAAAAATCCCCAAAAACGCAAGAAATCTGGCCCTTAGACAAATCGCCCAACAATGGCAATGGAGAAATTGCCCAAAAATCGCCAAAAAACTGCCTTCCACCAATTTCGCCCAAGTCTGAAAATCTGCCCTTGCTTCAAATTCGCCCAAGCATGAGGAGCAAATGAATTGATGAAAATGAAATGGGAGGGGACTCCCTTTATAGCAGCTTTCACCTTCCTCCCAGGCTGGCCGACTTGGTCCTATAGAGGAAAAAAAAAACAAAATTAAAGCTAAGTTAGTGGTCCACTTTAAATACTTTGCCAAAATTTTAATTTTCTAAAATGAAAACTGCACTTTTAATTTAATAATTAACCACAAATTGCAAAACGAAATTAAATGGTGCCTTGGGGATGCTAAAAATTTCTATTTAATGAGGGTTTGCTAATTAATACATCCTTGAAGTTGAATTTTGGCTAACCAAAAGCCATTTCTTAATATTAATTTACCAATTTCATTAAATACCAAAAGCTTTCAAGGCAAATTTAATCTATTAAAGCCAATTTTTGCAATTTTCCTCTAAATCGATTTTGCTAAATAATTAAAATTTTATGACAAAAAAAAAATTGCCTCTAGAGTAAAAATCGATTTTGCAATTTAACTTCATCTTACAAAATTAAATTCTATTTCACCAAAAAAAATAAGATTTTCCAAGAACCTAAGTCTAACGAAAAATTTCCTTATTTGAAAATCATTCAAATTTACAATTAAATCCAAATTTTCAAAAGAAATCGTCTAAGTACAAAATTCACAATCTTATCCTGCCAAGTTGAAATCAATTTTGAACTTATTCGGCCTAAGGATAGAACTGATAGCTCTGGAAAATCAAGTTGAAACCGGGCGAAAAATACATCTAACCTTCTCCACTGGCCCTAAAGGCGATTAAAAAGGGGGTCCCCAAGATTTTGGGGCGATGTGTGAAAACCTCACAACATCTGGCGACTCCACGGGTGAAATGTTCTTGAACATTTCAAGAAACAAGTAACTTAGAACAAAATCTCAGGATTGCCTATCCGCAAATCACTTAAGGACGAGCACTCAACAAGGGAAAGGACTCTCAAGTTGAACCTAAGCACTCTGACCATAAGTTACTCACGTGTGTGCAAATGATTTATTCCCCGCTCGACAAGAAGTTGATAGTGTCTCAGATCCATTAAACTTAGCTATTATAAATATCCTTACTTCAAAAGCAACCCGGATAGAGCTCCGCTGCCAGTCAGGCGTCTATAGCCCCGACGGAGTTATCGCTGTGGCACCACAATCACGGTTCTGCCTTTAGTGATTATCTTTATAGCACCGGCAGAGATGACTGCACACCCTTTAACCAAATTTTATCTTTATTTTCACTTCAATATTGCCTTTTCTCTTTTCTCCTGATATTTTCTCTTTTTCTTCTCTCTTTTCAATCTTTTGTTTGGTTTGCAGGCAATGAAGCTTGCGGAGGGTTTGGAAGACCACAGTGGCGCTGAAGTAGGTGTATGATTTTTACTAAGTCCAACTTCACTTTAAAACACCAAGAACTCAGAGCAATTAAGTGTGAGTAGAATGTTGTAACCATGTCAAAAGATAACTTAAGAACCTCTATAGAGTCTAACCCAAATTTAGTACAAGTCCTACCATAGACCAACGACTAAACACATCCTTTAATCTCTGAACCTTGTTAAATGCATTCGAGAAATGAACAAGACAGACTCCGTTTTGTCCCAATATAATATAAAATCTACACACCTCGCCCATGAGTGATAACATGGAACCCTCCTTTGCACTTGCAAAGGTCCGAAACCAAAACTACTCTCCGACTGAGGGAAGCAAAAAGATCTCAAGTCAAATGACTTGATGCAAATCAAATTCAAGCTCCCTCAAAACACCTAAACTAAGCAACTAAAAGAAAACTACTCTAAACAATTGAAAGGGAAACTACTCTAACCCTTGGGCCAAATGGTCCAAGATAAACTCTATTCCAAAGAACTGAAAGCAAACCTAAACTAACTATGTACAAAGGGCTCCGGACAGAGTCCTAGGCTTGGAAATAATGCTTGAGGAATTGCCCATTGACGGGCAATGGGACATCTCCTCCAGTGAGTGTCTTGAGTCTAAGACTCTAAGTGCATTATCTCCGATGATCTCAGCAATCTGGAAAGGACCTTTCCAAAGTTTGTCGAATTTATTATGTTGTCCTTTCTTTTCATGGGCTTTGTCCCAATATAAGACCAAGTCAGAAATCCTGAAGGCCTTGTTTTGTGCTTTTTTGTCAAACCAACGTTTTACTACCCCTTGATGTTTTGCAAATTTTTCCAGGGCTTCGTCTCTTTTCTCATCTAATTGCATCAGTTGAGTCAACCTGACTTGGATTCTGTCTTCGTTCTCATCATAGTATTCCTGTATGAACCTTAAAGTTGGAATTTTCAATTGAATTGGGAATACAGGGTCTTGTCCATAAACCATATGAAAAGGAGTGATCCCTATGGACTCTTTAACTCTTGTTCTATCTGCCCACAAAGCGTATCTCAGTTGTGTGTGCCAATCTTTTGGGTTCCTGTCTAAAAGTTTTCCAATCACAGTCAAAAGGTTCTTGTTTGTGGATTCTGCTGGGCCATTTCCCTGGGGATAGTAACCTGATGAAAATTTTAAAATAATCCCGTGATCAAATGCCCATGTATGAAATTTCAAAGAAGTGAAAGCAGAACCATTATCACAAACAAAAGCAGAAGGACACCCAAACCTGGTAGTGATTCTTTCCTCTAAAAATTTGATAACAATCTCAGCAGTGCAATTCTTGAAAGCTTGGGCTTCTGACCACCGAGTACAGTAGTCAGTTGCGGTTAGAATATACCTGTGTTGTGCTGAGGAAGGTGGATTGATAGGACCGATGAAGTCAAGTCCCCACATCGCGAAAGGTCTCACCTCGATGATTGGCCGCAGAGGCATTGCCGGATTCCTTTGTCGTTTTGCCGAAGTTTGGCAAACATGACAAATCTTTACGTGCTCGTGAGTATCCTTGAACAAAGTTGGCCAATAATATCCTGCTCTTAGTATCCAATGTGCTGTGGCCAAGTCTGATCTGTGTGCTGTTCCCCATTTATCATGAAAATGTTCCAAAATATTTCTGGCTTCTTCCTTTCCGACACATCTCAAATATATCCCTTCATGATTTTGCTTGTATAATACTGCTCCTTGTAACATATATCTTCTGCTCTTGAATCTCAATGCTCGCTTCTGTACTGGATTCAAATGTGAAGGGCACCGATGATTTAACAAATAGTTGGTTATGTCCCGGTACCATTCATCGGGATGTACATCCTCCAATTCATAAACTTGTTGCACAAGTCCAAGCCCCTCTGATGCCATGGTCTGTGCCAATTGTTGTCCTCTAACCAATTTCATTGGTAGGATTTCTATGTCATATTCCTGGATAGTGGCGACCCACTTGCCTCTTCTTTCTCCAAGCTCACTCTGCATCAGTAGCGTCTTCACTGCTATATCAGGTACAATTGCACGTACTTTACTTCTCAAGATGTAGTGCCTGAATTTCTTCATTGCCTTCACCAAGGCATAAGCTTGCTTCTCCACATTTGGATAATTCAATTCAGCTTCTCTGAAAGGTGCACTCATGAAGGCTATCGGGTGCTCTTCATCCTCTTCATTCTTCTGTGTTAAAATAGCCGCGCATGCATGATCAGAGGCGAAAGAATATATATTGAATGGCCTCTCATAATCTGGACTCACTAGAACTGGTGCATTGATGTTACCATGTTTTATCTCTTCAAATGCCTTCTTAGCTACTGGAGTCCAATCCACTTTTGCATCCTTTTTCAACATGTCATTCATTGGCTTCACGATCTCAGCAAATGCAGATATGAACTTTCTCACAAAGTTGATCTTTCCAAAGAACGATTTGAGCTCCTTCTTACTTCCTGGCATGCCAAGTTTGGAAATTGCTTCCACCCTCTCTGGATCTATCATGATACCTCTTTCTGAAATTATATGTCCTAGCAATTTACCCTCGGTGACTCCAAACATACATTTCTTCGGGTTCAAAGAAATTCCATACCTACTACATTTCCTGAAAACTTTCCTCAAATCCAGAATGTGATCTTCTCTGTTCTTTGAAAATACGGTTATGTCATCCATGTAGATTATAATGCACTTGTCTTTTAAGTCCTTGAAAGCATAATCCATGGCTCTTTGAAATGTTGCGCCTGCATTGATCAAGCCAAAAGGCATCCTTCTGTATGCAAATGTTCCCCACTTCGTGGTGAAAGCCGTTTTTAACCTATTTTCTTCTTCGACTATCACTTGATTGTATCCCGAGTATCCATCCATAAATGACATCATTTGGGCTCCATTTACAATTTGCAAAACCTCGTCTATTGATGGCAATGGATAATTGTCTTTTTCTGAGGCTCTGTTCAAATTTCTGAAATCTACACATAGTCTTATCTCTCCGTTCTTCTTCCTTACTGGGACAAGATTGGCGACCCACGTTGAATGTCTCACTGGGAAAATGATCCGCGCATCTAGCAACTTCTTTACTTCTTGATATATCAATGGTTCTAACAAAGGATTGACTGGCCTCTGCCGCTGCCTGAATGGCTTACTCCCTTCCTTCAGTGGAATTGTATGTGTGATGATAGAAGGATCATATGTTTTCAAATCTCCATATCCCCAAGCAATTACATCTGGGAATTCCTTCATCAAACTCAATATATCTGCCTTCTCCTTAGGTGTGCAAACTTTCCCAATGTGAACTATTTTGGGACAATCTTCTGTCCCCAAATTAACCTTTTCACACTCATCGCCCCCTGTGGGTTGATACTGCATTTTGTGGAACTGGTCCATGTCAAATATCCTTTCTAACTCAATAATCCCCTTTGGAATAGTATTTTCTTTTAAGCTCATAATTCCTTCTGCATCAATCTCTGCTTCTTCATCCACTTCACCATCTATAATTTGCGCTGTGAAAACATCTGAATTGGTCAAGAATTTGAGGATATGTCTATCATCTTCAAACACTTGGAAATTCTTGACATTGTCTGGTACTGATGGAACCGATGCCAACTCAACTCTGAATTTCTTCAAACCATCCAACTTAATTGGTGCCAGCGAGCTTGCAGTCTGTGCGAGGGCATTTGCCACCTGATTGTTCGCTCTATAGCTAAACTTGATATTGAAGGCATCGAAGTCCTCTATCAAATCCCAAACCCTGTTTCTATATCTCTTCAATCTCTTGTCATAGCAAGCGAACTTCTGTTTTATCTGCTCAATTATCAAATATGAGTCCCCAAGAACATGTAGTATTTTGGCACCTTTCTTGATAGCTCATAACAATCCTAAAATCAAAGCTTCATATTCTGCCACATTGTTAGTGCATGAGAATTGCAATCTATGTGCCTCTAAATATGTTGTCCCTGTTGGGCTGACTAACTCAAATCCGGCTCCAGCTCCTTGTTTGGTTCTGGAACCATCGAATCTTAGAGTCCATACTCCATTTCTTTCTAGATGCTTCTCCTTTTGGAGACTCTCCGACTCGTCTATTTCATCATCTTCTTTTATTTCCGCACTGGGTGGTGTAATTTGGTTCTTTGTTTCACCCATCATGTTGCTTTCTGCTTCATCAACTTGTTGAATCTCAACCTTCTCAACTTGTTGAATCTCAACCTTCTCAACTTGTTGAATCTCAACCTTCTGTTTACCATGTTGATCTTCTCGTTTTAGAGCCCCTGGTATTCTCTTTTCCACTTGTTCTAAGGCTACTGTACACAGAGAGCAAGATAACTCCGAGTGGAATGCATTGTGAATTCTGCACCAATTGGGTAATAATAAGTCTCTTACTGGTGTTCGGTTACCCAACTCCATTCCTTGTTGCACGGTCCTAGTCACGAAATTCTTTAAATTTTCAAACATGCCTTCACCCTCATCGGACGAAGCATCTGGATCTGACTCAATCAGGATCTCAGTGGAATCCCTTCCTTTGCTTATGATATTCATTGTTAATACTTCTACTTTCTTTGGTCTGTAGGTGCTCATATTTGTCTCCACAAACAATATTTCGTTTGACTCCCCATTTTCGGTCACTGTCAATCTCAACCTTGGGGTGCTATCAATTCTAATTTGATTCGCCAAACCTTTCCATGGGAGCCACATGTGGGAGAAGTCAGTAGCCATATATCCATTCAATTTTCTAGCCCAATCTCTCCCTAGGATCAATCCGTAGGTATCGGCTACATCCACTACTGAAAGGTCTACCATGTGTTCCATCCTCGGATCAGATGCCAACTACATATGTATATTGTGTAATTCTCCTACCACTGGCACTTCCGTTTTATCCAATTGAGTAACTCTTCTGTTGGAGTCCAAAGGCGTGATTCCTAACCTTCTGCAAATGTTCAAAGGCATGACGTTGCTTGATGCTCCTGAATCTATCAAACAATTGTGAAGCAACTTCCCGAACATCCTTACTGACAACAAGAATGGGGCTGGTTCCTCTTTCCCTTGATAATATACCACAGGTGTCTTATGTGCTTGCTTTGGCTTCACTCCGAAATCTATTGTTTGAGTAATCTCTTCCTTCTTCACCTTTTCTTTATTGTTCACCGGATTTCGACTCTTTTGAGTTTGTTGTTCTATAGGCGTCGATCCTTGAGCCACATAAATTGGTTGAGGCCCTAACTGGCCATTGAAACTGCTAATGTCGCCATATGCAACCTCTTGTGTAGGGTTCTCCCCCTCACCATACGAAATTTCTTGAGATGAATTTGTCATATTCGCTCCTAGAGCGTCTTGGATTACATGCACCGAATTAGGAGGAGACCTCCCTTGAGTATGTGTTACTGTACTTTGAGTTTGAGATCCTTGTGGCTTGTTATCCTTCAAATTGTTAAGGAACGTATCCCTAACCTCTGCTATCTTCAGTAATTCGAACAAAGGGAGACTGATCTTGATCTTCCTCATCTCCTCTGTCACACTTTGTCCCAACTTCTTCAATTCTTCGTTATTGACAGTGTTGTTTCCCGTTCTTCCTCTATTTGTTTCTTGTGTCGACTGGACATTCTGTGATCTTTGAACATCTTGATTGTTCTTTTGTGTACCCTGTTGAAAATTCTGTTGTCCATTCCCACTGCTATGGTTACTCTGTCTGTATTCAGGGGCATCCCTTGAAGCATTTGGTACATTACTCGCATTGGGGTGTGGAGGTGTATTGAAATTATTCGGGGGAATGGAGGATGTGAAGGGTCCGTCATTCCTCCTGTTGTTTCTCTGATAAAATCTTGCGTTGCTAGCCGGTTGTTGAAATGTTTGATTCCCACCTGTTCCTTGAACTAGAACAGTATCCTCCAAAGGTGGGAAAGAAAAATCCGACTCATTGTTATATTCATTTTGATTTATCACCTCGCTAACTGGCCCATTGGCTGATTCGGGTGGAAATCTTCCTTGGTGCTCTTTATATGCTTCAAATTCTGGCGGGAATGAAAACTCCTCAAAAGTCAAACACTGATCATATCCCGAGGATGGAACAATCTCATACCCCATGACCTTCACATCTTCCTGACTATTTGACTCATCTATTATGTTTTGAAACAGGTTAGATGCCCTCTTGAACTCAGCACATCCTAACTCCAAATGTAAATCAGTCTCATGAAATCTGCAATATTCGGACATAGCGGACTCAGCTAGAAATATTCTATCTACCGGTCTACTGTCCGCTGAGGCCTGATTATCAAGTGGCGACACCACATTTCCATTGTTTGGGCCTGTGTTCCAAGTCTTCCTTTGGTTAGACTGATTGCTATATCCTTGGTCTTGTGACTGATTGTTACCTTGATAGTTGTTGTTTTGATAGTTCCTTTGATAACCACCACCTTGATTGTTTCTTTGGTAGTCTCTATCCTGATAATTTCTTTGGTATCCCCCTTCTTGATGGTTTCTTTGATACCCTCCTTGATAACTTCCACCTTGATTCTGGTAATTATTCCCTTGGTTCTGATAATTGCTTCCTTGGTTGTTTCTATGGGAACTTTGGAGTTGATTGTTCTGATTTCTCAAATAGGTGACTTCCGTGGATAGCTTCTTGACTTGGTCAATCAACTCTTTCATCTCATCCTTCTCTTCTTGTGTCCTCGTGGAGGAACCTGCACCTTGTAGATAAACTGGTACTGAGGGTGGTGCTTGAGATAATGGAGGTCCCGGGTGTACCACCAATTGATTTGTAGGAGCTTGGTAAGCAAGTTGTGGAACTGGATTGTTCGGATACCTTACACCTTGAGGTTCTATTCCTTGTTGGCCTAATTGCCTCCCAATCTTAATTGCTTTAGTGTAAGCCTCAGTTAGCGTTGCAGGAGCAGGATTGGCCATCCTTGTGAACATAGCCGTCTGGCTGTCTAAGGCACTGTAGTATGCTTCCAATGCACCCGCCTCTGTTATTGTGTAAGGAGTTTGCAATCTCGTGTAAGCCTTATGGAAACGATCATTGAAGGAACTTATTGACTCTTTATCACGTCTCCTGATGTCCACAAACATTCTATGTAACTCCAGTGGTGTGGTGGGCATACCAAACTTTGCAATAAAGGCTTCCCTGAGTTGAACCCATCCCGTTATTGATGATGCTGGCAAATTGACAAACCAGTAATATGGTTCCTCACTCAATGAATAGGGGAAAAGCCTACATGCAACATCTTCTTCTTGAATTCTTCTGTTGCATAATGCCTCTTGAAACACTTTGATATGCTCTTCTGCTGTGCGGTTAGGGTTATTGACAAAAAACTTGGAGCAAAAAACCTCAGGATTCTTAGGTAGATCATGGTACTGTTGGAATGAAATGGGCGAAGCATTGTTTTGAATCCATGGTGGTTGAGCCATTGTTGGTTGATTGGCTTGAACTTGAACTTGAACTTGAACTGGCGAATTAACCAAAGCTTGGATTGTTTGACCACTTGAGGAGCTAGCTAAGTTTGAGATATCAGCTACCTGACGATTCCTTGACCTTTTGGGAGATTCTAACACAAGTAATTCTTCTTCTTGGTGTGGTGTATTTCTCAATATCCTCTGTCTCTTATCCGATATCAATCTCTCAAATCTTTCAGGGGAAAAAGATCCAATCTTTCTATCCAGCTTGAATATAGTTCAGACCCGACTCAAGTGATTCTCTAATTCGAGTTTTCTTTGATAATAGCTTGAGCTTGTCTTTGCGCCTTTCTTTCTCTCTCAAGCTTCCTTTCCAATTCTCTTTGGCGTTCCAACTTCCTTTGAATTCTCCTTTCAATAGCTCTTGCTTTCCTTTCTTCTCGATTCAATACTTCAATGGTGTCCAAATACTCTCTGGTGTTTTCACTTTCCTCCCAAGCAATTGAGCCCAAACTGGCTACAAGGTGATCCTGAAGTGTTCTCCAAGTCGCTCTAGGTTGATTTGATCTAGGAAGCACCATTCTTCTTCATACTTATCTTGAAAGTTTCTCAAAAGGGAAAATTTCTTGCCCTCCTTCTAGCGCCAGATAATGTTGATGCGAGTTTTGTGTCACTACATAACATATTAGTAATTGGATGCTTGATACAGAATATCAAATACACAATTTCTCTCTTGAAAAGTTATCTCTCATGGGACATGAGTATAACTCCAATGTTCCTTACACCGTTGGATACTCGCTCAGTTTTATCAATGTGATTTGCTGGTAATCACGTAAGCGGCCTTATGTTTTCTTGTTTGAGAAAAATTTGGATCTTGGTGAGAAAATGGAGATGGTGGTTCGGTGTGAATGCTAGATGATGTTGATGGCGCGATGATGGCAATGTAGGGTGAATGGCGATGGAAGGTGAGAATGCCAATGTTTTGGTTTACTTCTCTAACTAACCTCTTCTAAGCATGAAATTTGGCTACTCAACTACTCCTACTCCTAAGAATGGGAGGTTAGCAGATGGACGGGGATCGAATCTAATGAAGGCTGACCAGCAGCCCTACCTCCATAGATGCAACGCTTCAAAGGAAAGTAAACTAGATCACCACACAAAGCCTCCCAACTAGCCGCTAGGATGCTAGTGGCCTAGTGTTGACCCCTATCAAACATCTACCAAAGCTACCATGCAACTATTCATTTTATTTTACTCTTACTCTAACAACTTGAAACGAAATTGCTTCAACTTGAAAAGAAAATTTAACTATGTGGAAGTAGAAAACATGCAATAACACCCAATGTTCTTAGTCAACATGCAATGAAAAAGAGAGCACTTTGGTATTATTTTCGCAACAATTTCTCCAACCCCTTCCTTTACAAATGAGAGCCAATGGCCTTATATAGAGGTCCAAAATACAACGGACGGCAGAGATCAAAACAAGATCGACGATCCAGATTGGATCCAAAACCCTAATTAGGGTTGCCACCCCATCGGCCAATGAGAAGATGCCACCTCATCAATGGACCAATGAAAAAAGTGCAAAAGTGGCAACCAATGAGAAGGCACCAAAATGGTGGCCAATCAGAAACAAACACTTGTCCTATTCTAGAAGAAAGAGAAAGTTGCCACTTGGGCTTACATAAGATGATCTTCTAATATAATTCTTCCTTTTTCTTTTGTTCTTTTAGCTAAGGCAATGAACTTAGCTAGCCTTTCGTTAACTTCTTCCATAGGAGGACAAGGTGTGTGCTTCGCTCGGAGTTCTGCTGACTTTGCCACGCTGTTTGCTGCTTGTAGTATCCTTTCGTGATCCTTCTCATATTCCTTTGCAAACCCAATAAAAGCATCGAGTGAGGAAAGGGTGTTCAGATGTTTCCTTTTGACGGCAACCTTTCCTAACTCATCCAATCTCGATCCAAATCCTGTCTCACTGACATCCTCCTCTCTAATACCCTCAAAATCAAGCGCCACCCCAACGTCGCTCATCATGGTCGAAATGGAAGTGTCGACGCTTGGGCCGTGTTGTGCAATCTCATCATGAATTTCTTCAAGTGTTTTGAATCTGGTAGTCAATGCGACATACCAAGATTCAACTATGCTCAATCCTCTCTCATCAACCAACTGGGCTCTTTCCAAATATGCTTTCGGTAGCCTAATGAACGCCTGCAGCCTAGGAATAACCAAATCCTTGATGGGAAGAAAATTCTTCCATTCCTCTTCAAATAATCTGAATTTGTTTCTAACAGTCACCAATGACTGGAATGTTGAGATGAAGGAGGGCAAGAAATTTCGCCCATCTTGGATTGTATCATAGATCCAACCCCTTACTTCATGTAATTGAGCTGATACCTCTTCTGAATTGCTCCCGCTGTCTTGAGGAAGGGCTGCCTGATGCAGCTGTTGGATTGGCTGGCAATCTCTCCAATATTTGTTTTCGGTCTCCAACTTTACTATCTTTTCGTTTTCCTTCCTCAATCTTTCTCTGATTGATGCTATGCCTTCTTGAACCTCCTCACATTCCATATCATCTGTATTTCTTCCCAAATTATGTTCTACTATTTCGTACTCCTGGGCTGCAATCTCATCCGCTGCCTTATTGACTGTTGGTATAGCAATCTGAACCCTTCGTTGACCATCACTGTCGCTTCTGATTACCCTTGCCACCGTATTTGCCATCTGTTTTTGGTTCTCGCTATCATCCTTTTCTATTAGTCCTTGGATATCATCAACTGCGTGAGCCATTACCACCTCGCCTCTCGGCATAAGCATTTGCCTTAACCATAGTGGTGCAGTGCATCTCCCCATTTTCGGATTCGGTTCGACCAACAAAGCATCACCAACGGCCTTAGACGCCTGACTTATCTCTTCAATATCAATCGGCCCATCTTCTTCTCTACTAGTTTCTGCCCTATTTCTTTGCTGGTTCTCCGAGAGAGGGGAGTACTCCGTACTTTCACTGTAGCCACTTGATTCCGAATCAGAGCTCACCTCCACTGCGGCCCCTTTATCACTCGAATTGACCTCTTGGCTTCTAGCCTTAGTTATACTCTCCCTTGACGGCGCTGCCCGCTGTCTCTTGGCTGGAGGTTCCGAACGTTCTTGGCTTTTCTCTACCTCCAAAGCCCTCTTCTTGCTATTTCTAACTGTCTCCGATTGCCGGCCACTTCCTTCACCCTTCTGTCCGATTGATTCTACTAGACCTTCCTTCGGTTTCATCATCTCATAAGTAAGGAGAACCTTTTGTCTTTGTAGCTTTCTCATCTTGGCATTATACCACGACTCGGTATGCAAATCTACTGTCCTTGTGACTGCCTCCAAGGAAGGATCCTGATGATCGTCCCAATCCACTGGATTCAACTCTGTTCCAACTACTGTCTCATAGTCTTCTCTCAACACACTACGATCATCCTCCAATTGATCGGGAATATCAAGGCCTCTCCATCTGATATCTCTCATCATGTTCACCGACTTCTCGAGAAAGCTAGCTTTCTCACGTGAAAATCATCCTTTGCATTGCCCCAAAAGTCCTCTATAGTGGGAACATGCTTAAATTTGCTTCCATGAGATGCCTTGATAAGACCAACAAGGTCGAATCCTTGCCTACCAACAAGGTCGAATCCTTGCCTTGCTCTGTACCATCCTAGATGATACCACTCCAATTCCTTTTCCGCAGCCTCAAAGGTGGCCTGATTTGGGCAACTATCATTGCCAATTATAATTGAGAAGGAAACGCCTGTTTTCCCCTCATTACTCATTACTCTATCATAGTGCTCAAGCTGCCTAGCCAATTCCATCAAAACTACCTTGTCGGGCGGGTATCTTGGAAGCCTCTTGGGACAAACTGTACTTCCTGCCACTCTAATGTATGTGAATTGCGGGAATTGGATGAACCAACTCCCAAACTTCTTAATCCTTGCTTCTGCTTCTGATGAAAGTCTCTTAGCAGGCGCCCCTTGTAATACCCTTACTGTCTTCATGGCGAATGCATCGGAAAACATCTTGTAATCCTTGTTATTGTGCAAATGAAGCTGCGGATAGCATTCATGCACCAAATATTGCCCCGGCCCATTACCAATCTCTCCTAAGGCCCTAAGTCCCGGACTCTCATACAATCTAGCAATTAAGTAAAACATATAGGATCCCATGTAGAATTGCCTTTGGTTTTGAACTGTTCTAAGTTGCAACTCTAAATTTTCACTGATGATCCTAGCCCAATCAAATTTTCCTTTTCCCTTTTCAATTTCATCAATGAAGAAGTACATCCAATTTTCGAATTGCATAGCCTGAGCTAGGCCCATGATCCGGTTGAGAAGAACAATGAGATCGCCATATTCCGGCTTGAAATCTGCCACTGTAAGCCTTGTTGATTTGTTAACTCCTTTCCTTCCTTCGTGTATCCAATTCCGCTTTAGATGTGAGAAGTAGGCCTCTTGGTTACCTTGAAATGATTTGGCCGCCTGATCCACCATTACAACTGTCATGCCCTTGCTCTGGGGAATATTAAATGTCTCTTGAATTGCTTGTTCGCCAATGTTGGCCAACACTCTCTTCCCTTCGCCAAAAATGATGGATTTACTGTCTAGATCAAATCTGGATGCACACTCCATAATCAATTCCGGACAAGGCAAAGTAGGAGGAAAAGCTGCTGCATGTACAATTCCGCTCTTGTATATCCTCTTTGCCAAGGGGGATTGTCCTTCTTTTAGTCTGTCCCTCATCCGTATCATGTCCACTGTAGCGATATTAGTATCGGTTATTTTCTTCATTTTCGAGAAGAAGGAAGTTTTGGGCGTCATATCCTCTTTGTCTTTCTTAGCGTTTGCCCGCTTGGGATTCTTACTTGCACTATCATCCTCCATGCTCGTCGCCCTATTACGGGATGGTAGAGTGGTGGACCAAAAGGCAAGAAGAACCAAGTAGTGCAATTCTTAGAAAAGAGCGAAAGAATGGATGTCAGCTTAAGCACTCCTTGCAACTCTAGATGATGACTTTCACCTTAACTAATAATCTTACAGCAACTTTTCGGAACCCGGGATATGACATCAAAGAATTACAAATCCCTTTGCAAATTAGAAAACAAAGCCTCTAAGCTTATCCAACACTTGCCTTCTATGCAAAAATCAAACTTTCATATGTATCTCTTCTCCCAACAAAATTGCCCAAATCTGATATAAAAATTGCAGCCCCTCTAGAAAATCAGAATTTTGTCTTCCATAAATTTCGGCCCCCACAAAATTCGGCTAAGCATGAAAAAAAATCTGCCCTTCCACAAAATTCGCCCAAGCAAAGAAGGAGCAAAATCTGTAAAATCTGCCACCTAGGGCACAAATCGCAGCCCACAAAGTGGAGCAAAAATCCCCAAAAACGCAAGAAATCTGGCCCTTAGACAAATCGCCCAACAATGGCAATGGAGAAATTGCCCAAAAATCGCCAAAAAACTGCCTTCCACCAATTTCGCCCAAGTCTGAAAATCTGCCCTTGCTTCAAATTCGCCCAAGCATGAGGAGCAAATGAATTGATGAAAATGAAATGGGAGGGGACTCCCTTTATAGCAGCTTTCACCTTCCTCCCAGGCTGACCGACTTGGTCCTATAGAGGAAAAAAAAAAACAAAATTAAAGCTAAGTTAGTGGCCCACTTTAAATACTTTGCCAAAATTTTAATTTTCTAAAATGAAAACTGCACTTTTAATTTACTAATTAACCACAAATTGCAAAACGAAATTAAATGGTGCCTTGGGGATGCTAAAAATTTCTATTTAATGAGGGTTTGCTAATTAATACATCCTTGAAGTTGAATTTTGGCTAACCAAAAGCCATTTCTTAATATTAATTTACCAATTTCATTAAATACCAAAAGCTTTCAAGGCAAATTTAATCTATTAAAGCCAATTTTTGCAATTTTCCTCTAAATCGATTTTGCTAAATAATTAAAATTTTATGACAAAAAATAAAATTGCCTCTAGAGTAAAAATCGATTTTGCAATTTAACTTCATCTTACAAAATTAAATTCTATTTCACCAAAAAAAATAAGATTTTCCAAGAACCTAAGTCTAACGAAAAATTTCCTTATTTGAAAATCATTCAAATTTACAATTAAATCCAAATTTTCAAAAGAAATCGTCTAAGTACAAAATTCACAATCTTATCCTGCCAAGTTGAAATCAATTTTGAACTTATTCGGCCTAAGGATAGAACTGATAGCTCTGGAAAATCAAGTTGAAACCGGGCGAAAAATACATCTAACCTTCTCCACTAGCCCTAAAGGTGATTAAAAAGGGGGTCCCCAAGATTTTGGGGCGATGTGTGAAAACCTCACAAAAGTCAATACACTTGTTCAATTGCTAAAATAATGCAGTGAGATTACATATTGCAGTCATCATAATATAAACATGGTTACATCTATAAGCAGTGCTGGAACAGAGACTTTCCTACAGATATGATTACATTCTCTAAGCCAAATTGTACTGTCTGCTGTGGCTAATTAAGGAACCAATTTAACTCCAGAAATATAGTTCCAGACGTTTTTGTGAGCTTCTTCCAACCCACATGCAAACTCTGCACCCAGCAAAAGACATTTGAAGCACCCAGAACAAAGGAGCCGTCAAGTGTGAAGACAATCTCCCTTACTTAGTAGTGATTCATTGAACTAAATGTGAATGCAGAAGGAGCATCTTTGACGGTTTCAGACATTGAAGAAGGTGAATTACAATCTATGTTTACAGCTACATGGCAATGAGACTCCACTCATCTGCAAAATGTGAAATCCCATCTCCAGCAATATTAACAAACAAATGAAAGTGTGATTTCATGAAGCCTTTGCAAGATAACATTAAGCAATAAGAAGAACATATAGTGGTCATGCTGAAAGAAGCATTAATCTACAATGGGGATGTATTAAACAAAATAAATAAATGCATCGATATCGTTGCTGGAAAACAAGTTTGAAGGATATGCGACATATATTTCTCATCTTAGCCGCTGCATATAGCTAATAATAAGAAATATTATTATAATTGGAGGGTGACCGAAGAAATCCAGTTTGTTTTCTAAGTACATGCCCACGATATATGCAGTAATAAATTGTTGTTGATAAGAACTGTGCCGATGTGGTTCAAAAACATATTCTCGCCGGGAGTACTTGTGAAGAATGATAAACAAACTTAATAAAGTTAAACAAAAAACAAAGTAAGTGAAAAGGTGTTATTATCAAGTATAAAATGGTGCAATTTATTTTCGAAAAGATGTGAAGTTTTGAACTTAAAAGTTATGTTCCCTTACATCAAGATATAAATAAGGATGACATATTCACTTTCAAAATGGAACAAGAGAGAGTCAATATCCGACATTCACATCCATATTCCTTTAGGAGAAAGTATTTTATATTTTATTATTGTATGGAGGAATAAGGGGTTCATTATGACTTTGTAATTAAATTCTATTATTTTATTTTACTAATAAAATAAAATGTTCTTTGTTTATTATTAAAAGCGTGGAGATTTAAACTGCAGGCGAATCGTCCTTTATAATTTTTTTTTGGAATTTTGTATACAATTTAAATGTCGGATAAGTGGACATGGTCATTTAGCATCTTGAATGTGATCATCAAAGATAGTGTGAAATATTTAATTGTTTCCGCATCTGTGTCCAATTTGTCTCCCTACTAGAGGAGTTAAAGTTCAATCTGGACTAATTTAAGATTGCATATATATTTGATTTGTTGCATCTTGATTATTTAATTGTTGGTGGTATAAGTGCTTAAGAATTTTATGAAGTTGTACGTGAAAATTCATTGAAGTTGACTCTATTGTCCAGATGAGTAGAGGCACTGGTCTTTCTATTATTGAAGTCAAAAAATCTATATATTCCTTCCTACAAGCATCAAAATTCATTATTGACAAACATTATACAAATTCCTTCAGTTAATTCAAGCACTCAGTATCCAGTTTTCAGCTTCATCGAGTTCGAGGACCTTGCCAACCAGAGAACTCCAAAGTTTAGATTTGCTATAGAAAAAAGCCTTGGACCAAACAGTCAGTGTTTGAGAAGAAGGTCTACCTGCCTAGGTTTAGCGGATCTTGAAGTGCAGGGGAATCGAGAAGTATTCTCGTTCGTTGGCCAGAATTGATTGAGAAGTCCTATCGGAGAAGTGGCAGGCTCTTGGATTTCCAATTTGCGGTTTTGGGAACCAACACCTCCAACTTGGGAAAAATATCAGACATCGAGGAGGAATTTTCCAACACTTAGCCTTTTTTATTCAACATTTTCATGGCCTTTCACATGAGGCACATTTGAGGAATCAAGGAATTGTCTCACTTAGCCTTTTTTAATCTTTCCTTATTCTCTCCAATTTGGGCACATACTAGACATGCAGGAGGAATTTTCCAACACACAACTGTATTTCAACATTTCATGCTCCCACTTTGGACACATTTGAGGAGTCAGAATTTTCTTATATGTAGCCATTTCTTGATCTTTCCTTGTTCTCTTGAGTGGATTTGAGACTAGGAGGAATTTGGGATTTTGGAAAAAAAATCTTTGCACTATAGGAATTCCCCTTTTTGGGTGAAAATGTAAGAACCCCTGCTGGTTTTAACTTTGACAAACACCATTTTTCTTTACTATTCAGATGTTTGACATTTTGTCAAACACTCTGTATGCAAGCTTTATCTCGCTATACTTTATTTTCAGATTGTGTTCTTTAATTTTTGTAGGCTGCAAATGAAGTTATCGAATGCTTCCAACAATGCAAGGTTGTTATAGAAATGATATACTAGCTGTTTCAGACCTTTGACAAACATATTACATGACTGAAATTAACTATTACAGCTAATAGACATTAAGACAAACACTTGCCACGCATCCCAATGAACACTTAAAGCCACTAGGTTTTTCTACAAACAGTTATAGTGCAATCTTGCAACCATTTACAATGACAACACAAAGCCAATATAGAACTAGAGACTTGCAGTTATCACACTTGCAATTTAATAAAAATAATTCTCATGGACAGACCAAATTAACATGGAAACTGTTACGGATGGTGTCCAGGTATGTGACAACAAATCTAATGAGTTACCAACGCCAACTCAGTGAAATTCATGCCCATTAAATGAGCAGCAGTTTACGTACTATCATTGCCTGACATATTGCAATGTTACCTCCAAACAGGTCCAAACGCAGCTAGTATAAATGCAAACGCTGTTTTCTAATGTCCACATCATGTGCTAGGAAACTGGCCGTTTATGATGTCTATGTGTTTATAGGTTGAAACACCAATATGTAGCAGTAGATCGTCTAAAACTTTCAGTAAATTTTGGCTGCCCTGGATGATGCTCAAATACAACAGCCAATCAATCTCCAAAATTACAGAATGCAACAGATGTTGAAGGAAAATGAGAGACCAAGAAACCCTGGTCAACTTGCAGAAAATACTGAACAATTTTGGTATATGACAGCACCAAATTAAAATCAGAATAATCAAAATCAATTCCCAGATATTCAGAGCACAATAAACCACAATCTTTCAGTGATTCAAAGTGCAAACAGAGAGGAAACAGTCCTCACAAACCCTTAAGAAAATTCACAATGTAATAAAAATCAATAGGCAAGAATAAATTACTTTTTCTCCATGACGTCTCTTGTATAATACAAAATGCAACTTGGGTTCTTCCTCACACTTTTCATTAAAGAGCTTTCAATAATTCACTTTTCAATTAGAAGCTCTCATTTAATAATTTTAAATAAATAACTCCCAAGCTCATAACTTCATGAAGACACTTTTTACTTAAAAGACTTCTTCAGCACACCATCAAATTTTAACACTTAGAGATTCTATTGAAGTATGTCCTTGGGGAGAACCTCTTTTCAAAGATTTCCACAGTAAGGGAAAGTGAGTAATAACTATGACTTGCGGAAAAGTAGTGAAGGTGCTTCTCCATCACACCCAAGCAAATTGTTCTCATGTGAAAGTCAAACTTCCGAGTATAATAGGCCTCACCATTTGCCTCAGCCACAAATCAAAGTCAGAAAACTAAAAGCTTTTGTTCTTTTCACTTAAAATGGTGGATTTAAAAATCTGATTTATAAAGAAGAGGTCGTACAGATCAGACGTGTCTGACGTTACTTTTTCCTGTTAAACCCCCGCATTTAATTCAAATCTGATCATTAAGCTCAAAACGCTCCTCCAAATTTAATGAAAACTACGTCACTTGGGTGGCGTGGGAAACTCTAACAAACAACCATAAAGGCAGATCTATTAAGTAAGATTTTGTAGACATTTTCCCATCATCTCTCTCAATGACCATTTTCAATTTCCGCAGCTAAGCTAAGTGCTCTAGTGTTTATAAGTTCTCCGCCATGGCTGCTAAGTTCATTGGGAATGACAATTTAAATAGAATTGATTGCACTCTAAAAAGTCTAAGTGATACCTAACTGTGATTTTATGACCTTGGTGACTTACATAGAAGATTGGAGGTGGATCCCAAGCATCCAGTCACCAGGGAGTTGAAGGAAAGTGGCCTAGTTGAAGTGGTGGGTTTCCTGGTGGCTGTATAGGCCCTAGAGTCAATCCTTGAATGCATATCACATTACGACCTAGATACCCACCAGATCAAGATGTTGGACAACGAAGTGCTCCTTTCCCTTGACTGAGATGTGCTACAGAATGGTTTCCAGTTGCCAGCAAGGTAAGTGTTTAATGATATGAACTTCTAGAACTTGATCTCCATGTATAATGAGAAGAAATCCACAAGGGGAGGCGACATGATGGCTACACAGTTTCAGACCCCTCGGAGCGATAAAATTGAAGTGCCGAAGACCCTCTTCGGCACTAACATAAAAAGGGAAATTGTTGATATTCTTGTCTTTCTACACAAGCTGAAGAGGAACGAAGATGCACTTAATTTTGTGGAGCACTATTTCTACCTGGTACAAGCAATTTGCGCCCAGGGAGAGCATGTGGATTGGACACAATTTATAAGTGATAATCTCACGTGTTAGCTTCAAACTGCCAAAGTTCAAAAGCAGTTTTATATGTCTTCTTATTTGATTTACGCCCTTGCTACCATCCCTTTGTTTCCTAGGTTGCTGCATATTGAGGAGTTTGACGAGGACATTCAAGTTTATGATTTTTATTTGTGCCTGCAACTACATTGGAGCTATGCAAAGTTTATGAGGGTTAATGACGCCTTCATCGTGAGGATTTGTCGGATGCTGCAAGGGTCTCTAGAACGACATCTCTCGCTTGAAGAAATATATGTCGTAAACCAGTTTGGAAGCTATTTCATTCAATTCTCGACATTTTCATATATAAGGATTGCAGGATGTGATGGTATCCCATGGAAGCTTCCGAGGTATCCGGATGACTGGATTGTTCATGTTAAGATGTGCTGATAGATTTTGGAAGTGAATGACTTGTGCTCAAATCCTAAGAAGGCAGACATTCCTTTTCTTATCGTAGTGGGATCGTATTCATGTGCCTCCCATTCTAATATTAGAAACATGTTAAAGGCTTTTGAGGAGAAGTACAAACCTCATACGAGGTAATCAAATTGAAATTAGATCCTATAGACTATATCAAAACAATTTGCAGTTAGGGTCAAGATTTAGGCACATTCCCGCATTGGAGGACTATTGGGCTAACTGCGCAGACGAGCTTGAGACCAAAGAAATATTTTTCTCCAGAATGATAGTGGAGCAAGTAAAATTGTGCAATGTCGGTATAGATGTGGAGGGAGTTGAGAATGATGGTCAATACATGCATTCCTCCACATATCTGAAGAAAATTAAAGACACTCCCATTGATTCAACCCCTCCCCTCTGTCCTACCATTGACAATTTAGAGAAATTAATAGACAAGGTAATCAAAAGAACCCAAAGTCTTGGCTAGAGAACACGCTTGAGAGAAAGCGGAGAAGAATAGAGGAAGGGGCGCCATCGAAACACTTGATCACTTAAAGTGTGAAAAAGATACCAGCGACCAAGAAGGCGAAGAAAGCTTCTACACTGGCAGCCTTGGATAGGGATGTTAACACAAGCATCTACATCATGGAGGTTGCCCAAGCCTAGACAGATGGAAACTTGGTTGATCTCGACCCAATGGATTTCAATATTCAGCAGCATGAATGGGGCCACTGAGACATGGTACTAAGCACGATGTGGAGATTTTTGAATCAAGCAGTAGATGAAGGCTGGAGGAGCTAAAGATAATGATGGCTCAGCTCAAGGCTACAAACAAGGAATTATCCTAGTGCCTTAGGCTATTGCTTGCCCCACTGTTTAGCCAAGCAGGAGAATCATTAGATGCAAGGCCTTTTGACCCATCTATAGAAGAAAAAACAAGGCCCTACTTGCTAAGTTGCAGGAAGAAAGGCACTTCGGTCAGATTGGGCGTGGGTGGCTAGAAGATATGAAGGTAAGGAGTCTACCCTTAATTGAAAAGTTGGATGCCCTCTGTATAAGGGTCAAAAATTAAAAGAGATCATGCACAACAATCTTTATTCTCCCAAACAAATATAGAGAAGTATAAGGATTCCATATCCGTGTTGTACGAAGTCATGAACATGAAGGTAGAGAATGCAACCAATTTGGGCATTTTGAAGAATGGGGATGAGCCCCTATCCCATTGGATGAGGTCTGTCAAATTCAAGACAGAAAGTATGGTAAAAGATGAGAGATAGATGAAAAAGGTCTACGAATCAGTAAAGAAGGAAGGAGAAATAATTTTTGTCTATCTCCTGGAGCTGCAAATAGAGTCTCATTTGAGCAAAAGTGGCGAAGTAGTTGATGTCGAGCACATGAAGACTACCTACTTGAACTTCATTGATGGACTGGTGCACCCTAATAAATTCCAGACTTTCGATCCGCACACTTTCACTGCTATAGATGGAGTGCTAATGAAGGTGTCGAAAAACTACAAACCCGTGTTGACACCGTAAAAGGACTGGCAGGGGATCACGACTGTTGGATGGTTCGATCAAAGAACGTATCAATCCCTAACGTAGATGATCTTGCAACCATCATTGGAGCAATGAAGGGATATAAGTTGAGCCAAGAAAGTGCCAAGCCTACCAACGATGGAAATTGAAACGTTTTAGTTCCCCGAGCCTAATCATTGCTCTGTTTTTGGGATGACAAGTATCATGTTCTTCTGCTTCTAGCTTCCCTCTTTCTAACTTCTCATAAATATAATCTTTGTAACGGCTAAAAGATTAAGGGCGTATATATGTAACAATTTAATAATTAATAAAGGATTGGCAAATTTTGGTGTCAGTTTTCCCCCTGTGGCTGAGACCAATGTGTCAGACTTGAAAGTTTTCATTAGGATTGTTGTTCATTGCATTCCATATTTATTTTTTGTGTTTTGGAGAATTGAATTATAATGAAATCAAGGGTCATTAAGTTTACAATAGGTTATTGGAATTTAATGGTTTTGCTGATATGAGAGTTTCATGTGTATTTCTTTTCCCAGTCCTGTGGGTGCACGTTTCATTCAATGTTTGGTAGTTGAGATATGGTAAAAGTAGGAAATCTTTACATATAATATGATGTTGGGTTTAATGGCTTTTGTGGTCTGAGAGCTACTGCAGTTTCGGTTATATCTCTAATCTCTCTATTACGTAATTGCATTTAGGAGTGAGCCTGCACAATTATTCTGTTAGTCAAGTAGATGCATGTAGGAGTGGAGTTGTGGATGAAATATTGAGAGGGTTCATTTTCTTTCATGATCGTGGGAGTAGTTGAACTGTAAATCCAAACCTAGCCTAGGTCTTTTGTGGTTACGAGAAACTTGGTAATAACCTCTTTTGCTCTCTGGTTAAGAGTATACCCATCATTAGAATAGGATTCAGAACAAAATTTATTGCATATCTACCCAAAAGGGAGTTGTACCTTCAAAATTCAGAGGGAAGTGAAGGGAGAAGAAGAACTAACTTCCCATTCATCGGTAGCAGACTGTTCTTCACACCTTTGGGCAAGAAAGAGTTAAGAGTTTTGTTGAGAAAAGTGGGAGAACAAACTATTAACCAACATTGTCATGGACATGCTAACTCTACAAGTAGCCTCCTATTAACTTGCAACTATTAACCCCATCAACTATAGATAGTGCGAACCCATCCCATAAATGGATGGTATGAACTTGGTGCCAACCCATACCTATGTGAAACCAAATCCTCTACTTACTGGTCAAAAGGGAAATGATGAGCACTCCATACTGTGTAATTGTGGTAAAATTCTCCAATCCATGTAAAAGGCTCATTAGTATCAAAGTGAGAATCAAGAGATGACTCCAACTCTGACTCCAAACAATTGATCAAGCAGGATCCTAGGTAAGCCTTTCAACGAACCCAACCATGAAATCCTGTGGGGAAGCAGTATAGCCAATGTCTCTACAATCTTTCCCATCAAACATTGAATAGGAGGAGAACCTCGGATGAGATTACCCTCAAAAGCTCTATATGGCCCCTACTCCAATTCGGGACTCTCAAGAAGATACTCCATGAATGATTCTGTGCAGTTGAAATTATATGAAGAAACATCAATTTGCTCCCTTGCAATCCACAATTAATCCCTCTGTAATTGTGGCTCTACCAATTGTCTATCACTATCAGTTATATGAAATGAAGTAATAGATTTGCTTTTGGCAAAAGGAAACAAATCCTCATGAGAGCTCATCTCCAAATCAGATGATGCCATGCCCAAGTCCTATGAAGAAGCAATAGTAGTGTCAGGAACTACTACACAACCCTCTGAATAATCCACTACTGCATCACAATGCCTATCAAAAATCTGCCCTAGATCACCTGTCAATGGACTAACCTCTAGAGAACCTAATACATCATGAAGCTCTCTGCCATCCTCCACTAATGCACTCATCTCATATGTAGCTATTGCATTGATCTCACGGATGGATGTGACTCCTTCCTCATAACATCCATCCCCCCTATCCGTGGAAGTAAACTCACCACCAACCGCCACTATATGTAGCTGAACTTGATCTGGGGCTAGTGTAGATTGTATACTCTCCAACCCCATGGTAACCTCATCCAACTGTGACTATGACTGCAAGAGGGCCAACTGGGTACACTGCAAAGAGTCCACAGTCACCTCAAGCTCATGGGTGAGCTTGCCAACATCCTCCTTTCCCCTCAAGAGATCATACCATACTTGGTCTCTCTTGAGCGGCAAATCCCAATTTGCTAACAACTGCAAATAATTATGTCTCATAATCCTAATAGCCTCCAGGAGAGTATGAAACTCCTCAAGGGAAAGACCAACATCATGGTGCTCATCTGTCACAGGAGTGCTCCAACCATAGATAGACAACATTTGTCGAGCAATTTCACAGTGCTCTAAAGTTGTGGCAATCATGATATTGCTAATCTTCATCTACCCAATCAAATGATAAGGAACCTATAACTGCTAACTCTTGTACATGTCCTTTGACCCAAACTCAACACTGTGATAGGAAATTGTATCTACACTACTCACCACATGATCACCAACATCATGCGTGCTGTCATCCTCGTACACATCAACAAGCAAGGTACTACTACTAGTTACCTCTACCAATACATCCTGTGAAGAAGTGGAAGCCATTGTTGTATCGGACTCCTGGCATGTCTGTGCTTCCCCATCATCAGTAAGTCCATGTAAAACACAATCTTGGGACCTATCATCATCTAATAGCCCCTCTAAGTCATCACCAAGCATTTGATATGAAATACCAAACTTGCTACAGCATGAATCTTCATCACGTGAAACATTAGAGGTCCCCACATCAATAGTATCAACAACGTCCAACCAAGACCTCTTTGGTATCGCCTAATGTTGCATACATCATGTGGACCAATAACACTATGGCATTAATCTACACCACCCAAATCCTCCTTAACACTCAAATCATAAGCGTCGTAACTAGGTAGGTCCATGTGCTCATCTATCCCACCTAAGAAGACTATTGTCTACTGCACTAACTCAACACTATGACAACTACCATAAAAATCAGAATTGTAAGTGCTCATATCCTCTATGCAATCTTCAAAAACAACACTCTCATCAAGAGATTCTAAACTAACAATGGTAACAACTGCATCTTCTGCGCTCGCACTATTCGCAACACCATCAACATACTCACATACGAGACTACTATCCTAAATATAAGATCCTATATTACCAATATCCCCACTACTACCAACTCAAGTAAGACTGTCATCAAAGGTAGTTAGCATGTCCTCAACAATTTCCGAAGCACTATGGAATCCTCAAACTGCTAGAACTCAATGTTGTTGTTCTCTAATTAAACATTCACATCCACATGTCCCTATGTAGAATCTCCAACATCATAACTGCAGATAGGACTAGAGACTTCTAAGCACAAGATCACCTTCACCATGATCACCAACTAGTGAAAACTCATGGTGAAGACTTCTAGATGTCTCACCTGTGAAAAAATCTAGTTTATCTTCCTACGTTCTCAGTGAAGAACTGTTAAAAATGGAAACCATATACCTAATTGTCTTGTCAACTGTTGCCAGATCTAAAAGTATTGCTTCCATCCTTTTCTGATTTTGACTAAGCTTTTCCATACTTTCCATTAGGGCATTTGTTTCCTTCTTGAGATTACCCCTGTTTTTCATTTGGCTTCCATATTTATTAGATTTCCTATAATTGTCCATAACTGAAATAAGTGCAAGATTGTTGGTCACTCAAATATCAACAGAAGAATCAAGATAATAATTTTTTCCCTAGTGCATAGGATGGCAAGAGACCGCTTTGAGACCACTGCAAGAATCCTTTTTGGTTCTAACTTCGACAAACATCTATTTTCTTTACCATTCAGATGTTTGACATTTCGTCAAACACTTCGTATGTAAGCTTTATCTTATTGTACTATGTTTTCATATTGTGCTCTTTAAGTTTGTAGGCTGCAAATTAAGTTATTGAATGCTTCTGACAATTCAAGGTTGTTATAGAAATGATATACTAGCTGTTTCAAACCTTTGACAAACATATACATGACTGAAATTAACTATTACAGCTAATTGACATTAAGACAAACACTTGCCATGCATCCCAATGAACACCTACAGCCACTAGACATTTTTACAAATAGCTATAGTGCAATCTTGCAACCGTTCACAATGACAACACAATGCCAGTATAGAACGAGAGACTTGCAACTATAACACTTGCAATTTATTACAAATAATTCTCCTGGACACACCAAATTAACATGGAACCTAATTATGGATGGTGTCCAAGTATGTGACAGCAGATCCAATTAATTATCAACGCCAACTCGGTGAAATTCACGCCTATTCAATGAGCAGCTGTCTAGATACTAACGCTGCCTGACAGATAGCAATGTCACCTCCAAACAGGTCTAGACGCAACTGTTATAAATGCAAACACTGCTTCCTAATGTTCACAGCCTGCGCTAGGAAACAGGCCGCTTATGATGTTTATGCATTTGCAAGCGTAAATGCCAATATGTAGCAGCAGATCGCCTAAAACTTTCACCAAATTTTAGCTGCCCAGGATTAATATATGTGCAGGCCTATTGACACTTAAATATAACAGCCAATCAACCTCCGACAACCACAGTATGCAGCAAACTTTGAAGGCAAATGAGACACCAAGAAACCGTGGTCGACTTGCAGCAAATAGTGAACAATTTTGGTATATAACAACACCAAAATTGAAACCAGAATAATTAGAATTAATTACCAGATATTCAAAGCACAATTCACCGCAATCTTTTAGTGATTCAAAGTGCAAACAGAGAGGAATCAGTCCTCACAAACCCTTGTAGACACCCTTCAGCAAATTCACAATGTAATAAAAATCAATAGGCAAGAATGAATTCTTTTTTCTCCACAGAGTCTCATTTTCTAATACAAAATGCAACTTGGCTTCTTCCTCACTCTTTTCATTGAAGAGCCTTCATCAATACACTTTTCAATTAGAAGCTCTCATTTAATAATTTTAAATAAATAACTCCCAAGCTCAAGCTTCATTTTAAAAAATAATCTTAATAAACAGCTTCTAATATAAAGCTCCATTAATTTACCCGGTCCATCACAAAAAAATTAAAAATGTTAATCATTGGTATCCTCAACTGCATTGCTAAAAATAGTTACCGGCCCAAAATTGACTTACTATAAATAGCAAGTGACTTAATAGAGATCCTCAAAACACACTCTCAGCTCACGATGATGTATTGACTTCACCAAGGTACAAGAGCCTGCTAAAATGAAGCATGGAGAAGGATTTTTCCAGTTTGAAGAAACTCCTTGATGTCCATAAATTCCCCCTCTTGGGGGCAGTTACAGCATGGAGAAGGATTTTTCCATTTTGGAAGAATTCCTTGACAATGGTGAGTTTCCTTCCTTGGGCACTGATTTGCGGTGGAGAAGAATTTTCTCTTCACTTAGTGAAATTTCAATGTTCTTCATGCTCCTTCCTCTTTTGGACATTTCTTGAAAAGGATCATGGATTTTCGCAAATTTAACCAAATTCGGATCTTCTTCCTTAGCTGTTCATTCTTCCAGATTTAGAACAAGATACCATTTGCTTGGTCCTCTGTCAGTGCTCACCCAATGCTAGAAATAGACCTTCAAAAATAGACTTACAATAAATGATAAGTTTTTACAAATACAAAATTAGGCCACTTGGAGAATTAAGTTGTAACACTATTTATTGATAGCATATCAATTACAGACCAAGCCTTCAGCATACAGCTCAATTATGAGGTTTGATATAGAGGGCTCAAGCTATATAAAATTTGATTTGTACTCTAGAGTTCTCCAAAGGTCCTCACACCAAGTAAGGAGCTGTTGTTATAGACATTTCTTTCACAAAAGCTATGGTCTGGAATTTTGATCAAGGAATTTCAGACTGTAGACAATCTGATCAGTACCTCTAATAACCACCAAACCCCAATGCCAAGCAAGGTTCTGCTACTAGGAACACAGAAGGGGTTAAACAAGGATTATATGCTGAATTTGACCGATGGTAACCTCTAGTCTGCTGACGTCACATGAAAACCCTTTCCCAGTTCAACACAAATTCTGGACTTGGTTAGATCTGTGTGTGGTCTGCCCTTAACAATGTTGATACATGAATGATAATTTTCCAAAATGTGCGTAGATTTGTTGTACACCCTAAAATATGTCTTTAGCTGCGTCTAATCACTGAAAATAGCCTCCAAACATCTTGTATTCAACCTGCTATTGAATGCTATAATGAGAATGTGCTGTAGCAGGATTGGGTTTTTGTCCAATCTTGGATTTCCAATGGAGATTTTTTTTTCCTAAGACTTGAACTTCTCTTGTGAATCGTGTTCGAGCTCTGTTCTCCAAAAAAGCTGATGTAAAAATTATTTCATGATGATCAAAATGGCCTCCAATATTTGCTTTATTGACCTCAAACACTTAATTCATTTTTAAGGTTGCCTTACATCTTTTAAGTCAATTTTTTATTATTTCCTTATGTCTCCCTCAACCCTCGTAGTCTCCCTTATTAAAATTAAGTTGTGTTAAAAAACAACTTAGCTCATGTCTCTTAGGCATCATGGCATTGTAATTATTTATTCCAACCTATGAACTGAATTCTGATTAAAGTACTGTGATCATTGATGCTGCTCGAGTCCTATAAGCTAATTGCTGGTTCCACCTAAAGAATAAGCATTTGCCTTAAAAAGTAGGAAACCATCTTTAACCAATCAAAACTGCTCAAAAGGGATCTTTCCCTGTTCGATGGTCCTACGGGTGGTCAACCAACTGGCAATCCTCCCTAAAAAATAGGATCCCTCCCTAAAATTGAGGAGGTGGTATCAAAACATCTAGAATGGTCTGTAGACACCCCAAAACCAACTTTCGGTCATTCCCTAGAAAATAGGATTGCTCTTAAAATGTAGAAACTGCCCTCTAAATGCTTGAAACAACTCACAGAACCCCTGCAAAGCTCCATAAACCTCTAACTGAGTCCCATGTCTATATTGTTGACATACTTGAACTTGGATAACTAGATCAACGTCTTCTCATCTACCGGTCACCTAGGAAGGGAACATTACAAGGCACCCTGCAGTTGGGTAAAAAAGAACATGTGTTCAGTTTTATTATACCATTTATTTCTCTCATCAAGTTTATTGGAATCTTTACCAAATTATACATAACATTCTTCTATCCTTGCTTGTGGTGGGAATATCATGGTGCCACAACACCTCATATTTAAAAGCTTGCCATCTGAATATTATCACAACCCTGCAGTACTTCTAGTTGTGAGCAAAATTGAACTGTTTTTAAGGCCATACACACAAAGAAGCACAATATGTTGACTCAAAAGTGCTTGAATGACTTTGTTTATGTGCGATACAACCTTTAGTTGCACGAAAATAAGGTACAAGAGCAAGCTTCACATTAAGCACTTGATTTGGATGAGATTGATCCATATTCATTAAATTGGGATGTTGTTCCTGATGATGATGATGTTGATGTGTTTGTGAATCCTTTGTTGACTGAAGATCAGCTAGCTAAGTTCAAGATGGAGAAAGATGACAGGGATGTAGAAGTGGCAATACATGATGATGAGGAACATGAGCTTGGTCATCCATTAGAGGCTTCTGTTGAGGCACCTATTTAGACACATGTTGAGGATGTTGCTACTATTTCAGCACCACCCACCCAGTGGTAGCAATCTCTTGTGAACTTTAGTTGCAAGCGCAATTTATGATTTCTACTTCTAGTTTTATTGATACTGAAACTTGAACTTAATATGTATTCAGAAGCTATATGTGGAGTTTGACTTTGATATGTATTGAACTCAATTCTATTCAGATGTTGCACTTGTTTTTTTTGGTATATGATTCTATGTTAATTTTTCAAGCAATAATTGATATTAATTTAACTCAAAACTTTGATTAATATATGATGGAGATCTTAAATCAGTATATGTTCTACAGATTTGGTGTATGTGTATGCTTTAAAGAATATTTTAAGAAACTATATATTTTCTAATGTTCAATAAAAACTACAATTTATTGCCAAGGTATTTATTGAATTCTTGGTGATTACAAGTTTTCAAATGTTTTAGGTTGGCCAAATTATTGTCGAGTTCGAGTTTTTAAATTATGGTGTAAATTGCACTTGGTGTTGGTGCTTAAGAGTTCCAAGTTATGTGGAGTAAATGTAAAATATATGGTGGGGGTCAACTAGTTATGTTCTTATAAAGGGACATGGGAACTAGATGGTTATTTTTCTGTGAGACAAGATAATTTGTTGGCAGATTCAAAAAGAAGGAAGAAACTTTAGATAGTGCACATGGGAAGATCCACATGGGCTGATTGATTAAAGGGATGTCTTTTGGTTAGAAATTTAGAAAGTGACATTGTGAGGGTGCCACATTGTATAAGAGTTGTGAGAAGCTATATAAAAGTGAATCCTATTACATGATGGTCCCTGTGAAAGCTTATATAAAAAAAGTGATAGTTTGAGGCCCTCAATTCAACTATGCAATTGAAATGCTTATGCGTCTTTCTTATTTGCTTTGCTTTTGGTCTTGTATTTCTTCCAATATTCATTCAAAATAGGTGGCTTCAGTATGGAAGTGATAGTATTATAAATGATCTTTCAGCCATACCAAATCCCATCCTTGGACTATTTCTTAAGCTTCACCTTGCATAGAGCCAACAAGCCTTGGAGATAGTTGTTTCCATTATCAAGTGAAATGCTAGTCAAATTTTGCATATCTTCATCTAGGAGTGGAAAGTACCCTTGTTCAAAATATTCAGATCTAAAATAGCCTCTTGATCTGATATTGTATCTCATCAAAAATATTCTTTGTGCATTGATCATTGCCTCATTCAATCCTCTTCTTAACTAGTTGGCCCATTCCTTTTGCATTTGGCATTTTGCAAGATCATTTGAACAATGGTCATCAAGTGTTGTCTCTGGAGATGCTTTATAGGCAAATGATGTGCATCCAAATGGGGCAAATTCACATAGATGTCAGGAGTGAGAGATTATGCAAAGGTGTTCAAAGATGTGATAGATAATATCGTTGACCATCACATAAACCATGTTGGTCTTGAAGGGCCGATAGATGTGTGGAATGATGGGTTCATTAGTGAGCATAATGAAGCAAGTAATGGTGTAGCATCACTATAATTGCAAGAAACTTTTAATTTGAGACCTTCCAATAGAGTCAGTAGTATACATCTACGACCAACACCATATCTCTAGGAGAGTATTATCGTTACATTTGTGAGTATTAGTTTTAGTTCAAGTGTATATTTTTGTAGGTTGAAGTTGTGCTTTTAGCACTTTTCTATTCTCTAGTTATTTTTAGTGTTTATATTTATGAAACATTAGTTGTAACATCAAAATAAAAAGCTATATTAAAAGGAATGTCAAATGTAATTGGATTCATTATCACTTGTATGCGACGTCTATCTTGTAGGGTGGATAATATGTTTTATCCTCATAATTGGCAAAATGACCCTCAGATCAAGTGGCTTCCCATCGAATAGTTCATAGGTGATCTTGGCTAGACGAATTAAGACTCCTCCGAGAACCCAATCGTAATCCTAAGTTGCCACACTGAGTGCCTAGTATTGCACCCTCGGGGAACCCATTCCGCGCATCACGGCCAATATGTTGATTCACAAGTGGATACAACATTGTCATAGATGAGTGATAGACATTACATATCATCCACTCATCAATATTTTGGTGACATGTGTAGAATACCCTTATTTCCTTAAGGTTGTTGATTGTTTAGGGCAGCACGTGGATATCAAATATTTAATTCACATTTGTAGAGGTGTAGTTGAGGAGTTTGTCCTTGAGAATGTGATGCATGTGGCAACAAACTAAATTATATAAAATTTTAAATATTGGGCAGTTTTCCTTCGTATAACAATGTATGAACCCTGGGGTTAACCCCATAGTGCAACAACTTTGTCATTGCAAGTCATGCTGAAATGGTTCAAATCCTGCCCAAGCCTACAAAGATCATGCTTGACAGGGTTATTGGCTTGGAGCTGCTGCTGATAGTGTTGCACTTCCCAAGTTGTGGATGATGCATTGGAGCGAAAAATTGCCCCACCTTGTCTGGACAGTGCCAATTGGTGTCGATTGTCGTTGAGTTGTTGTGACACAGTCTATAGAAGGAAACAAGGCCATTACAAATGGATTGATAAGGGGAGATGTTTGGGACCGCAGCTACTGTAGAGAGATGAGGGAGTGAGATATAAGGAATGATAGTAGGGGGAGTAAATTGAATGGTGTATGGCGGTCTATGGAGAGATAAGGTGGTCAAGAGACATAAGGAGAGGATTAGGGAGGTATAAGGACTTAGGGACTTATCAACTATATGCATGTCATATCAAAGAGGTGCTCATGCCTCTATATTGTTTCTACAAGGATGGGGTCCCCTTATTGTGGCCCCACCGGTTCAAACTCTAGTCAAAAGTGGTATTTACCTTAGTTACCGATTCGGGATACGAATCCGATTCGGGCACGTGAATCGGATCCGTGGATTCGTGATTTTTTTTTTTCCCGATTAGGATTCGTGGAGGATTCGTGAATATATATATTACTGATCTTGCCCAAGCCCCAACTAGTAACAGATATATATATATATATATATATATATATATATATATATATATATATATATATTTCTCTCATTTATTAGTATATATAATGCATAAAAAGGTCATTTTAGCACTAGAAAGCCAAAAAATATATTTAAAAAAGTCATATTAAATAATTTAGACTCACTTGAACCTGTTGATCCTTGAGGATTCATGCTGGATCCTTGAGGATTCGTGTCTGGATTCATGCAGATCCGGGTAGGATCCTTGTTTTACACGGTGGATTCGTCAGGATTCATGGCCCACGAATCCGGACGAATCCACTGTATAAAACAAGGATCCTGCCCGGATCTGCACGAATCCAGGCACGAATCCGGATCCGGATCGGACCCGAATCCGGATCCGGCCTCTAGGGCACGAATCCGGTAACTAAGGTATTTACTGATCAAAAATAATATTTGATGAACCCCACTTTCTTTATCTTCAATTCTTTGACTTTGTGAACTCCTATAAACTCAACCATTTGTATTATGCAACATCTATGTAAAGAAGAAACAAAAAGTTTAAAGCAATAAATGACAACAAATTTGTCTAGGTGTGTATTTCATCATATCTATCCCTTGTATAGGCACAACTATAATCTTTGATGTGCACCTTTGTAATGAAGTCAAACAAAAAATGACATGAAATATTGTATTTATGTAGGCATTCTTTTGAATAGTGGCATTCATCTTTGCAAACAAATTTATCTTCATGGTGTGCATTGTTGAAAACAAAATATTATTTCTATTTATATAGGTACACATTCCCACTGCAACTATGCCCCTGAAACTTAACCGTTGAATCTAGTTTTGAAAACAAATTAATCAGCTTTAGGGGGCATGCCAGAGCTCAAGCACACACTACTATCTATGCCTTGATCATTTTGAATTTCCAATTGCAGGGTGCACCTATATGAGCAGCATATCAATTTTCAATTCGTTTTATATAGTTTGACCTTCACTTGATGCATGCACCTCACACAACAACTTTCAACTGTTGAATTTTATCATTATGAAGTACATGCTTGTGGTTTTGATTGGCTTGTATCGAAGTGTACTTAATCTCAGTCTGAACAAAAACTTCTTCCCCGCTCCATTAAAATTACTGTATGATTATTTGATATTAGCCTCCTTGCATATAAGTGCACTCTTAATATCAGTCTTGACAAAAAAAGGTGCCCCTCCTCCACTGAGAATGTTATTCCACAATATTGCAAGGGTTGGTAAAGAACAAAAGAGGATAAGATACAACAAACATTACAAGTTCTGAAAGACTCTTGCATTGAAGACGACTCAAGGCAATGACTTCAATGTTAAACTTGGTACGAAATGACAATATTGACAATTAAAATGATCAAACAAACCAGTCATTTAAGCAATAACATGCACGTTCAATCTATAGTTTCTAGTCTTATTATAGCCATTACATGTCCATCTCACGGTTTGTCAGATCAATGTCTGCAAGGCTTTAATAGTTGTGAAAACAAAATTAAACTTAGTAAGATTGTTGAAACTCATCAAGGATTTTCTCTAGTGGTGTAAAATTT
This sequence comes from Cupressus sempervirens, assembly GCA_028749045.1. NCBI lineage: Eukaryota > Viridiplantae > Streptophyta > Pinopsida > Cupressales > Cupressaceae > Cupressus > Cupressus sempervirens. Next base: position 618,194,642 of record CM053784.1, on the reverse strand, counting down.
ATGGGGGGGATTTCAAATTTAAGTTTCATTTGAAGTTTTAATTAGTATTTTATTTAACCATTGTCTTGAAATGACTTTATTTAAGCTTCTTAAATCTTACCAATGCAGCATTCAAGAATTTAAACATTATGCTCAATATTATTAGCCTTGCTTTATAAGAAACATATATTGACAGGAAACTATTAAATTGTGCTTGCTTGTTTGGCATATACTGTCTTGAAGAAAAGATGCACAATGGAACCCCATTAACAGATGAAGACCGTATACCATGGCTAGAGGCAGTCCGTGATGCTATGATAGATCACATTATCAAAGGTAAGATTGTTGTTGTTGCATGTTCTGCTCTTCAGCCCAAGTACAGAGAAATCCTTCTTCTGGCAGATCCTGAGTATGCATTGGACTCTTATGATTCAAATAAACAAGCAAATCCTCTCTCATTCTCAAGCAGTGGAGTAGAACAGTCTGTGAAACCCTCGTTCTCAAGAAAAGTTGTATTTATGTGCCTTCAAGCCTCGGCACAATTAATTGCATCGCGGCTAGATATCAGGGAAAAAGCAGGAGCACACTTTATGTCTCCAAACCTTCTGCAATCTCAGATAGACTTATTACAAATCGATGATGCAGAAAATATATTTTTGTTGGATGCAACATTGAGCCCTGAACTTATTACAAAGAATATCCTAAGGAAATTATCAGAGTTCCAATTGTTATCTTGATTGAGACAGTATGAATGATCTTAAAAACAATGTATTTTTATTTTCTACTCCTTAGCATGATACAAATGAGATCTTCTGCATTTTTTATATAAGTTGTCTCATTTGGGTTTGTACGTGTAAACTATTAATTTATTGACATGTAATCAACTACAAAACATTGTAATCAGACCAGAATTTTCAGTTCTCTATCTTTCTTAATCTACATTGCATGGGTGATTACAATCACTTTCAGGTCACCTTTCCAAGGATGTCTAACGGATAAATAAAAGATCAGTTTATAGGAATGACTTGACTGTTTGTGATCTAGATATGGTTTCATCTTAAGAATATTTGTTCATATTATTTGTAGAGTTCTCTCATGTATGTGAAGCTGGTCCAGCTTGATATGCCATTTCTTCTATCTATTTTCTAGCTGCCCTTATCTTTAAAGCCACCGGTTTGATTGGTTTAGGGTGCGGTCACATGGAGGGGGCTTCCTAAATAATTCAGTAGGTGTTGATGAGATTTTTTAAGATTATTAGTTCCTGCCATGGTGAGGAAAACCATTGGATTCATTAGGTCCTAAAAGTGCAATTAATCTGACCAATCAAACAAAGTTCGAAATCTTTCCATATTTATTATTAAAGTAGAAAAATGTCATTTATGTAAAGATTTTATTGGCTCCTCTGAAAATTAGCAAGAAATTAAATTTTGGAAAGCAAAATTCTAAGAATTATGGATAAGACTTGTCCCAATTGCATTCATTGTGCATTTAATTAATGTCATTCAACCTTAACACTTCTAAAAAAATTTCATATATAAAAAGTAAAGTCACATGACAAAAGGATGACATGTTTAATACTAGTAGAGTCAATAATTATAATTAAGACAATAAATGTGATTTAATTCTAATAAAGATGGCGTTCATTAAATGTGTTGAATATGCTCAAACAAATATTAAAAAATAAAATATTTTTTTCATAAATATTTGAGTATCTTTAATATTTAAAAAAACTATAAGCTAGCTTTTAATAAACAAGTTCAAAAAAACATAAAAATTTAAAAATAAAATATCAATTTTCAAGCTAATTTTTAAAATATTTTTTGTTTGTACTTTAGAAAAAATTAATTAAAAATTTCTAACATAGATCTTGATGGCCCATAACTACCATTCTACAAATCTAATGATTAAAAAATAAATGGAACTTCATTTTATAAATCACATTTTTCAATTAATGATTATACATAATGAATTTTTTTATTTCTATAATGAAATTAATTTAAAAAGTATGATGATTTTTATAACATTTATTTTGACAATATATTTTCATTTGCAATTATTAAATATACTTTAATGATAAAATTGAATAATCCAGTGATTTAATTTATATGTTTTTGTTTTATTTAAATATTTCTTAAATGATATAAATATTAATAAATTTTTAATTCAGTGTAATAACATATCAGTCTATCTCTTTTATCTCTATTTTCATATATGATCCTTTGCGTCTCTTATTTTTATAGAAGTTGGTGATTTTTCAATTTTCTATTTAGCATATTCTATTCAAGTGATTAAAAATTTAAAATATAGAAAAAAAATGTAATTACAAGAATTTAAAATTTTCATATGATTAACAAGTGGCCAAAAAAAAGCCTAAGCAACTGCTCCAACTATGTAGTTCTTAAAAGTAGGAGCTGCTTTTTTTGAAGAAAAGATTCAATTTAATCTTTGTATCAATTTTTTAAAAGTTGATAAGACCTCCAACTCCATAAAAACAAATCTTAAATTACCCTCATAGGACCATACCCTTAGTCTCCTCTGCCTTGCAACCAAAAATTGATATTCAATACAAAAGCTTGATAATCCTATGATTTGTTTTCTCAAGTTTATATTTTTCATTGTATTTGGTAGACCACCAAAGGTATAGCGGAGGAATCTCGAAATATCAGCTACAAAGAGAATACATCACAAGTTTAGATTTCATATAATACTCAAATAATAAACTATTAACTGATCTCAAACATTGTAATAGTTTATTCATCTTTATCGCATCTTCTGTTGCAATATTTAGCGTTTTTTTTTTTTTTTTTTGACAAAGTTGGCAATATATTTTGAGCACAAAATTGGCTAAATTCAGTTAAAGGTTTGAAATTCGTATATTTGTTATTATGAACACCAAATTGCATTTTGTGAATATGACTGGGATTCAATTTAACAGAATAGGACAGATGATCTTCAAGAAAGTAAATGGAAAGTATCATGTAACTTAATATATTAATCTAGATCATTTTAGCACATTGACTTATTCACGTTTCCAAATGTGGAAAGCAATCTTTATTGAGAAAGATACTTATGGTGTAAGAATAGTTTAGTAAGTTGCTCATGGACATTAAAACATTATAATCTACCAAGAGGTTTTCATCTTCTTCTCACATTGAGCTCCTCTATATGTGTTAACATGTCTCTCTATATGGCATAATTCCAGTTGCTTGAGTGTTGGTCAGCTTCTCTACTTTAATGTATGCCTGCTTCTTTGGGAGTTTGAAGCTTGGACCATAGTACCAAAAATCTTTCTCAGACTAACTCAACAAATCAAAAGATAAAGGTTTCTCATTTAATGGGAAACATTAAGATGGAAAAAAGTCGTTTCTTAAATTTCATGCCATCTGAAGGGAAAATGTTATTTTCCTCTCTAGCACATAGTGTGAAGCAATTTTTATTCTTTAATTTCTAAAATTAAGGAAAGTTTTGCGGCCTACATTTTTGTTAAGGGATAGTGATTTGGGTATATTCTTCTCATGACATGAGTAGGGTGGGGGAATAGAGTCTCCTCTACTAAGATCGAATGAAGGCCTTCGACACCACACGGACCTTTATGGTGCATGTCATTTGTCATAATTTTTAATAGCACTTTAAGAGAATATGTTGACCCTACAAAAACATTAAGTTTTGGCATGAGGACATCCTCAAGATTAAGGGATTGGAATTAAATGTTTCCTACCACCACCTGTAAGTTGGATGCCTAAAAATGTAGTGGATGTTTTGAGGTTATTTCCTTTTAAAAGATGTTGTGGGAAACCCCAAATAATATTTGAGATCCAAGGGTGATACTCTATAGGGTGTACAAAGCAAACTTCAACAAGTTTTTCTTTTTCAACTTTGACAAAAAGAGTAATACTGGAATTCATCTTGTATATCTCATGTTGACTTCTTATCATTAGGAGTAAGAACAATGTTGTGAGTTATGATTTTAGAATCAATGTGCCCAAGTAAAGATATCCAAAAATTCAAGAAGAGAAGTAAGTTCTATGTGTTTTTCCTCATCTAAATATTTGCAAATTTTTATCACTTTTTCAAGGTTGTTAGGATCCACTTACATATTAATGGTGTCAATAATCAAAATACTAGTTTTTGGTAAAACATCCATAGGAAAAGGTCAATTGTGATGATATTCAAACTCAATCTCTTTCCCAAAATATGCTTCACTATTTAGAGAATAGGGTGTTCTGTATGGTGAAAAAGAGAAAGATCATTATTTGCCCCCAATAATAGATCTAAAGCATCACTGATGGTATCAAGAGAAGTTTTTTTATCAAAACTAATGAGATAAGGATCCACAAGTTTAAGAGGTCCACTAGAAATATGATTGAAATTTGAAGTAACTAGTAGTGGCTTCTTATAAGGATTAAGTTTTAATCCATAGGAATGTTCAATTTCCACATTCATTTCCAATAAATTGATATTTTGCAAGCAAGTGATAACCAAAACCATAACAAGAAATTTTAGGTTTAGAGAGACAGATATAACAATTATTTGCAAATATAACCAATATCAAAAAAGAATAAAGCACACAAAAGAGAACATAAGACACAAAGATTAATGTGGTTTACCCAATCTCTGGGTTACAAACACCAAACAACGAGTCCAATATTCTTATTATCTAGTGCTTATAACCTAATTACAATCTGCAATCCCTTGGAACTCAATATCGCTGCAAAAAGCTACTAAATCGTCATACATCATAAAATCCCTAACTGTAAGCCATTTTATACAAGCTTTTTACCGCTTAAAAAATTAGGGCTAGATTATTTTGTCTTAACAAGCTAACTATAAAAAATACTTTTCAAGCCAACCTTGAGAAATGGTTGACGAGTCAACTCAAAAATCCTTGACGAGTTAACCAAAAAACAAAATTGGGGTGATACCTCGAACCCTAAAGAATTATAAAAAGTGTACAGTACTTTCCTAATCAGTTAGCATATATCAACAAGAAGCCATATTTGAAAGAGCTAATGATAGGTCACTATGTCATAACTGTCAAGTTTAATTATTTCTATAGTTTCATTAGTAGAAGTGACAACAAAGTTTTTACTTAGTTCACCAGAAAGAAGAATTGTGGTACTAGGATCTCTTTCTTTTTAATTTTTAGATTGCATTGGATAAAATGATATTTGGATGTGAAATAGGATCAAAGGGAAATTAATTTAGAGATTTGAGAAAAAATAAGGGAGGATGCATAGAGATTTTATCCTACCTCAAATTTTTCACAAGTTGGAGATGAAAATAGAGGAGTGTGTATTAGATCCTATCTCTTTTTCACCTAAGTGAAGAGTGAAATTGGTTTTAATTAAACTAAGTATGTTTACAAAGTATTAAAATACAAGTGTATAATGCACAATCACTAAGGAGGTTCTAAACAACAATTAAATTGTAGATCATAAAAGTGTTTACAATTTAAGATGGTACAAGGAAATATGCTATGCTCCTTGTATCACAATTAAACACACACACACACACACAAAATCAATGAAATATCTTTATATATAGATGAGGATGCAATGTTTTCATGCATTCATCTCTACATTATCATGCCCTTGTACACCGTCCAATGGATCCTTATACCAATGTTCATTTTTTAGATCCATTTGGAGACAATGCTTAATTTAAGAGTGATGTTCTTTTCTGGGATCCCTTAATTAAAGATAATTCTTTTCTTAAGGACTAATCCACTTTATTTGTATTGATTGACTAGCATAACACAACTTGTTACACAATTGATTCCATCTTTTATAACACTTTGCATGATCCATAGTAAGGCAATACCTTATTGCGCCAATGGTCGTGCCTCACTCTTTTGAGTGATGCCTTTTTTATCTCACTTTTGGATTTTATGAGGACTTAAGTCACTTGTGGGATTGGTATTTTCTTTATCTCTCTAATATTGATAGGATTTCTCTTATGTATTGATCTACTTTACTATGAACATGATTTTTTAGCTTACACCTACTATAGTGGTGGCTAAATGTACCATCCTAAAAATTTAGCATGCATACTTAGATACTATGGGCCCCATTTTGATGGTTTTGAGATCTAATGTTCATTAGACTTGATATGAGCAACTTGATTCTTCTTTTCCCACATATTTTCTACCATCCCAACACCCAATCCCAAAAACCTTAGTTACATAATGTTTCAAATGTTATGAACCTAAGAACATGATGTTTTAGATGGCATGCTCCCACTTATTTTGGCACAAATTTTCCCAACAGTCTCATGTTGGAATTTTAATGGAAAATTAGATCCCATGGTTAGCTTGGCTTATTTTTTAATCTTGAAATGGTGGATGAGGTGTATAAGAGCTCTATCTCTCCTCAGTTTAAGATATGTTCATGAATAATGACAAGAAATCAAGCATTTTAAGAGATTGAACAATCAAGCTTGTAAGTAATTAGATTCAATATTTGAAGGTAAGCATCCAATATCTAGTTTCTTCTCAAGTATCCAAGGTGAATTGAAGTCAATATTCTTGTGTCGGGGGAAATGTGAATCAAGGAACTAACCCTAAGTTCATTAAACAACCATACACACCTCCAAAGGATGGAGTCCAAAGAAAGAGATTATTTTAAACCAACCCTCAAAGATGCCAAATCTTAGTAGGTTAATGCAATCTCGAGGATAAAGGAGCATCCACACAAATTAAGATTTGATGTTTATAAGGAAAGGATAGAATTCAAATTGGATTTGGGGCCTAAATTAATCACATTTAGATCTATCCAAGAAAGCTAATGTAAATAGACAAGTATTGAAATGAAATGTTGGATCGACAAAGAGAAACAAAGGTACTTATCTTGAAATTTTGAACCTTGATTTCTATGTGTTGGGTTGTTGCTACGAGTGAACAAGATTTGGTTTTGGACCTAGGTCTGTGAGGTGCACAAAACCCAAAAATCTTTTGGCAATCTGTCAGGCGCAAACTAGATCTTGATAGATGGGATCATCATGGGTGCAATGCGTCCCAAATGAGTGTCTGACATTGATTCTGATTTTGCAGTTCTGCTAAATAGTGAAAAGGGTACTCCGATCTACAACTAGTTTTCCTTTCTAAGATCCACTGAAATCTGAATTTTGGGATGTAGGGTGGGTATGTAGGGGTATGCCTTGGACAACCCCCTATTTTGGTGGTTTTCACCTCTACGAATAGCCGGTTTGAAATGTAATGTGTGTGATGCTTGTGTTTGAGCTTTGAATGTTCCAATGCAAGGATCCAAAACTTTAGATATGAAACCCTAACATGAAGTAATGTGCTTGAGTGTGGATGAAATAACAATGAATAGATCTGAGGATAACATAGAAAGCATACTAATCCCCCATGGTTGAAGTACTCTAAGTCTTACTCATGATCTATACTTTCTACTCCATGACTAAATCTTGAATGATTGAATAGTAGAATATGAAGAGGAATATGAAGAACTCTCTTGCTTCAAAGGATGTTTCTAAGCCTCCTTTCTTCCACCTTGCAGATGTGCTAAGACAAATTGGGATGTCCACAATAGCTTGTCCACATAACAAATTCTTGCTTGATCTTATTCACGCACATAGGATGTTTTTTATATCATTCCAAATGAAGCAATTTAGGGTGCTTATAAAGGATTTGGATTAATTTCCTCTCATAGGTTGACTAGGCTCAAAGACCTAATTTTGGACCAAACCCTAAGAAGTTACCAATTTCCAAGACCAAAATATCACAGGACTCCAAAATAGGTCCCATGATCTAGAAATCGAGTCTAGATTTTGAGGAAATCACATTTCAATGTGAAAAGGATTTATGTTGATTGAAGAGAAAGAAAAGAGGACCTAGGTAAATAGATCCTACCTTGAGTTTTGCACTATAGAATAGGAATACCAAGGAAGACTATTTAGGTCCTATCTAGATCTTAGTTAAGAGAAGGATAGGTGAGAGACCAAATATCGATTTATCATTCAATTACATTAAAGGTCATAAATTGAAGTGCTTCCAATTTAAGATGGTACATTTAGCCCCCACTTTAGCTGGATATGACACTACGAGAATATGCAAGCTAAAGTAAAGAACAAAAAAGGATATAAAAAATTCCAAAAGTCATGATCCTACAAGAAAGTGTTAGTACTCACATCCTCCAAAATACATGTTCATGAAAATTCAAAATCATCTAGATCTTACTAAGAACTATTATGTAAGGTTCATAGGTTTCCATATGACCCCTTCCTATTTCTACTTGTTATCTTTGGAAAGGTGAAATGGGGTGATATAGCTAACCCTAGGAACCAAAAATATAAATTGATAAATAAGTCTTTCAAAACTAGTGAGGAATTTATCAAACCATCTCTCAACTGATTTCAAAGGGAAGATAACTAAATCATGATTCCAATGCTTCTGATGATGAGAAAATCTGAGTTACCTAGCTCAACTTATGATTGAAAGAGTAAATGCCTATTTTAGGTGCATAGAAAGGAAACCCTAATTTAACCCTAATTCATGTTGAAAAATAGATAACGGGTCTTACCATTCATTTGTTACCTTCGTATCTTGAATAAGTGAAGAAGTGTCAAAGATGAAGGAGCAAGAGCCCACATGGATGGAAAATCTAAGAACATTTTTTGCAATCGATGACCTACTTCCAAAGGTGAGTGTTGGTGATTTGTGTCTTGAAATTCATGTTTTTTCAATGTTTTGATGCATATTTTTGGGGTTTTACAAAATTTTGGCTTCCATTATGGGAATAAATTTTACCTTGAAGGTTTAGGTCGACCCTAATGAGGGGAGGTCAATCCGGAATCAGGAGTGCTCAACCCTGATCAGGAGAAGTTAATCTTGATCAAGGGAAGTTGGCCCTGATGAGTAGGACATTGACCCTAACTAGAATGATCAAACTTGACTCATAGGATGGTACTTATGTGCAATTTTGATGTGATATGTAGGTACCAATAGATCTGCAGGAGCATCAAATGTCACATGTGATGCAATTCATACATGAAAACATGCAAAACATGAGCCTGGAGGACATTTGACTGCTAAAAGATGTTAGACTATATTGGACAGGCCAAATACCATACTTAAGATTCCATCAAGGTATGATCTTAGCATTGGTCAAGTGGTGGAATGGGGATACTTGTTCATTCCATCTTCCAACTAGGGATATCATTGTGATACTAGAGAATGTTTACCGAACACTCCACCTTGCAACCAAAGGGCATCTAGTGAGGCCTCATTTTGGTAGGAGTGTAAAGAAGATATTTAAGGATGAGGAGTATTGCACTATTCAGAGATCAAGATCAGATTAGATGGATCTTCATGATATCATCCTAGGGAGTACCCCTTTATTGAGATGATGGATATGCTACGTACTAAGATGCATCATCACTTGTAATGGTTAGGGGGCCATTTTCTTATCACCTTTTATGCATTTGGCACAAGCAAGGGAGAGAGATCATTCAATGTTTTCATGGGATAGGAGTATTTTTTTTACTATGTATTTAGAGTTGAGTAGACTCATCAAATACTAGAGAGATAGTTTGACGATATGTACACTCTTATAGGTGTGGTTGTTCAAGCATTTTACATGCATTAGGCTAGCAGGAGTTCTCGTAGCACTAGATCAAAGCCTTCCAAGAGTGTATGCATATCCCCTTGCTAAGTTATGGAAGTTCAGAGACTCGATGTATTGGAGAGTCATATTTGATTGCATGCGCAAGGATGAGATAGTGTGGAGAACATATCTTTGGATGGCAGAGTGACATGATATTGCACACTAGATGAGACTTTTACAGAGGAGATGATTCCTAGAGGGACAACAGATTCATGTGATCATGTTGTACTACTATGATCGAGTACTAAGATAGTTTGGCTTACACCAGGGTGTACCAAGAGCAATGCCATGGTATGCCCACCCCTAGAGATATATTCAGAGATTCAAAGCTAGATGCTAACCTACAGTAGCTAACACTGCCTCTAGTGATTCAGACGATGGAGAGGATGTTCCAGTGACAATAGACTTGTATGTAAGTTGTGTAGAGGAGCACATAAAATATTGGATCATATATGGAGTGAGATTCATCTTCCTACAAAAATACTCCACATGAGACCCTGGTCCACTCTATAGAACTCGGAAAGGAGTTGGCAGAGAGGAGATGAGGCTATGAGAGAGGATGAGGATCATCCAACACCTATGATAAGATATGAGGATACCCCCAATCCAAAGGAGAGAGGAGATGAGAGAGAGAAACCATTAGTTGAGAAGGCCATAATAGAGGAGAGAGCATAGGAGATGCCCACAATAGATCATACGATGGATGAGGAGCCAATCTTTATTGTTCATACCATACCCTTGCGATCATGATATCCATGATCCCACTCCACTCCCTTGCCCTAGTCAATTAGAGCATGGAGAGAGAAATTGATCCATGCCCCCACCCTCAGCATTAGAGAGACAGACAAAGCAATATGAGGGGATTCTAGGTAGGGTTTAGAAGTGAAATGTAAATTTTTTTTTTTAATTTTTATTTAAGAGAAAGAAGATAGAATACTGATAAGAATATGTATAATTGTAGGGACAGAGAGAGATTGGAGGAGCTTTGTGATTGAGGTCTTGAAGGACCTAACTATACCTTCAAGAGTACCATCCACCCATCATCATGAGGTCAGTGCACAGAGAGATCCAAGAAGACATGTTGATATCTTTACATCTATTGCTCTAGAGCTAAGACTGAAATAGGAGAACAAGGTGAGACTCTAGTGTTGCATAGTAGAGTTAGAAATTGAGCTACAAGTGATATGAGAGCACATGATGGAGCATAGCTCTTCTAGGATCCATACTCACAACATACATTCTAGAAACTGTCATCCTCACAGTATGGACGAGGGAGATCAGGGAGTCATCACCCAATAGAACACTAAGATAGATAGATAGGTGGGTGTGTGTGTGTGTGCATGTTTTGTATAGTGCCTTCCATGTATACCAACTTTTGATGATATATATAAGAAACTATTATTTCCATGATTATTGTTACAATTAATTGCATAAAATAACATAGGTAGAGAAAAAACAAATGTTTCTAAAGTAATATTTTAGGATTCTAAATATTGCATACTAATAAAACATAATGATCAGTCTATTAGGAGAAGCATAAGTATTACAAGAAGAATAACTTAGACATAATAACAACGAATATGCATAATATTAATAGGTTCCTTTAGAGGAACACCATTTGTATCAGCAACCTTGTATGCATCAAAGCCATAATATTTGGTAACCACAAAATGACCTAACCAATTAGAACTAAATTTTCCCTTTTTATTTGGTAGAGCATTAACATTGTGTTGGTTTTCATAAAGAACAAGATCACCCACCTCAAAGGAGCACTCAAGTAATTTTTTATTATAATTTTTTTGAAGAGATTTATGATAAGATCTGAAACATTCTAAGCCATTGATTTTTTGTTCATCAAACATTTCGAATTCTTGTAAATGTTTTCTCTAAAAGTTTCATTATCAATGATTCCATGAAAAGATACTAGAAGAGAAGGAATTTATATTTCCAATGACATAATAACATATGCACCATATACTAGGTTATAGGGATATGTTCCAGTAGCAGTATGAAGTCTAGTTCTATAAGCCCAAAAAGTATATGTGAGCTAAGTATGTCAGTCTTTTTCCATGCTTGTTTGCTATTTTCCATAGGATTTGCTTAATGAATTTGTTAGATGCTTCATCTTACCCATTAGATTGAAGATAATAAGGAGTATAAAATTGCTGATGAATGTGATATTTCTCCATAAATTTATTAACTTTTTTATTTTTGAAAGAGGTTCCATTGTCATAAATAATTGTAGAGGGAATACCAAACCAAGAAATGATATTATGAAGAATGAGTCATAAATAACCTCTATTGTAGTAGTTCAAAGAGGAACAACTTCAACCCATTTTGTAAAATAATATATAGTTGCTAAGATATAAGTGCCCTTTTAAAGAAGTAGGAGATATAAGAACAATAAGATTAAGATCCCAAAAACTAAAGGGCAAGATGACAATTGAGTGCATAGTGCAATAGAAGAAGCATGAATAACTTCACCATGTTGTTGATACTATAGAAATTTCTTGACAAAAGTGAAAGAATATTGTTCCATTATATTCCATTAATATCCCATTCATAATAATTTGTTAACCACTAAATTTCAACCAAAATACCCACCACAAGATCTAGCATGAGATTCTTGTAAAGCAACTCGAATTTTAATGTTTCCTATACATCTTAATAGATGGCCATATTAAGATCATTTATATAAAGTGTCACCTAAGATGATGAATCAAACACTCAATTTTCGTATACAATTATGAGAATTTCGAGTATCACATTCTAGAAAAGTCTCATCTTTCAAGTATTGGAAAATGTTAGCAAACCATTCATCAGAGCTCATGTTACAACATTGAGCTACCACATAATTACTATCTCAAATAGTAGATTCCAAGAGATTAAATAGTGAATTGAAAGTCTTTATTATCATCAAGACATTAAAGAGATGTTCCACTAGCCATAGCATCTACATGCCTATTACCCTTGCGAGGAACAAACTAGATATCATAAGATGAGAATTTTTTCAATTGAGCCAAAGGTAGTTCTTGATATTTTATCATTTTATCATTCTTAGCTTGATATAAACCTTTTATTTGTTGCATATTCAATTGAGAATCACCAAAGATATTTAATTTTATAATTTTAAGAGATAAAGTTTCTTGCAACCCATCAATAAGAGCTTCATACTCCGCAATATTATTTGTGCATGAAAATGTCAGTTAATGTAAAACAGGAATAGGTTGTGATATTGCTATCAGGATTTAACTATGTATTTTTTGAGTCAAACTCATTTACCCATGTTTCATGAGTATTGATTCAACATGAATACATCTCTCATGAGAATAGATGGAGCAGTTAGCACTCATTGGATCTAGGTGATGTTCATAGAGGAATAGGCTTCTTAGAAGGAGGAATAAGTATCACACCCGCCCCAGCTCTGGTTTTACATCTAGAACAATCATAATACATTTCACAAGCTTCATCCTTGTTCATATATAATATTTCAACACCACAAAATTCAAAATGAGTAATGAGTGTATGTGAAGAATGGTCCTCGCCTAAGTGATCATTCAAGGATTGTCCCTTAATTGATTCGTGAGATATAAATTTCTAGTCAAACTCTGTTAGAAGCCTAACCCATTTTTCCAATTGTATAGGTAGATATGTCTTAGCAAAAAGATGCTTTAAAGGATCAAATTTCACTATCATGTTAATTTTTGCATTAAGGAGATAATGTCAAAGTTTTTGACATTCAAAAACTAAAACCAGACATTGTTTTTCAAAAAAAAATTATCGTGTTTCATAATCAATCAAAGTACGACTAATATAGTATACATGATTCTCCTTACCATTATCATCATATTAAGTAAGGATTGCACTTACTTCATTCAAAGAAGCTGATGTATAGATATGAAAAGGTTTATCAAGTTGCATAGGTTTCAAAATTGGAGGGTTAGCAAGGTAATCCTTAAATTGTTGAAATGATTGTTGACATTCATCATTTCAAGAAAATATAGAATACTTTTTTAGCAAGGATGTGAATGGGATAGTTTGATCAACTAAGTTTGAAAAAAATCTTTGAATAGCTTGTATCTTTCCTTGTAAACTTTGAGTTGTGATATATTCTTTGGCAGAGGCATATTAACAATAGCCTCTATCTTTTCATTATCAACTTCAATACCATGGTTAGAGATAATGAATCCCAACAGTTTTCTAGCATCAAACCTGAGGGAACACTTATGAAGATTCAATCTCATATTATAACTTCTTATCTATTCAAAGATATTTCTTAATATTACTACATGTTTGTTCTTTATGGATTTAACAAGGATGCCATCAACATTGTTAGATAACTAGGGGTGGGGTGGCGGGGGGGGATCATTTATGTCCAGTTTGTTAGTGTAAATTATTATTATTTACACTTTACTTAAGTTTACTTAGGATAAATGTATTATTTTATTATTTATTAGGTTAGACACCTAGGAGTTTTTGTATTCATATGAGTTTTCATGTTGACAACATAGGAGTAAGCAACTCTAATTTAGCGCATGCTATCTACAACACTAGAGTATGCATAATCAACTGAGTTGTCATGTAGACAACATAGTTGTTTGCACTCTCAATTTAGCACATGGTGTCTACAACATAATTTTACATGACACAGTTTTGTAGGCTTATCCTCTCATCATCGCACTTACTCTTGTGCTTAATGGATGATAATCCACTCTTGGTGGACATGTGCTTAGTTGTGTGGCTTATCATACTACTAACTCCTAGACATTCTAGATGCATCCTAGAGGCCTTTATATTCAAGCTCTTCTAGTGTACTATACAATCAATCAATTATAATGAATTGAATATCATATTGTTATTCTGATCATACTCTGTTGGTCTATTTTGTGCTAGTTATTGTGCTTCTTGGTCTTGGGTGATTTTTCCCTAAGGAAAATTATTACATGGTATCAGAGCTACACCAAACTCTTACATGGTATCAAAGTTATATCAAATTATTACATGGTATTAGAGCCATAGAGGCATCATTTCATAGCCATTGGAGACCTTTCTTGCTTCACCTCTTTGAGGACACCTTGATTTAGATCTAGAGTGTATGTAGCTATTGGGAGCATCTAGAGCCAAAGTAGACCTTACCATTGCGTCTAGAGTGTCGATTTGGTGAAATTTGACTATAAATTTTTTTTATGTTGAGCAATAGTCAAAATTGAGGCAAAAATTTTTTAAAACCAGCACCTGAAGGCTTGATTTGCAAATTTGGTATGATCATTTTAAATCTTTGAATTTAATTTTTGGATATGCATATTTTATTATTTTAGTCTCTACAATTTCTCTGCATTACTTTTTGGATCTATGTATTTTGTTCAAAAAAATTTTGGCCATCAAGCTTGTAGAGGAGAGATTTTTTGCAAGACAATATTGGAGCTTGCTGGTGCTAATTAGATATTGGCATCATATTCAAAAGGTCAAAAAAACCCCAAATTGAATTTTGTTTCACCAAAATTGGACATCTGAGGTGAAAATTAGAGTCAATTGATTTTTGGAGGCGTGACGGCGGTGTTTTAGGAAAAATAATTGTAGAGGTGATTTTCAAACAATGATATCTCCCTCATACAGACTCCTTTCTATGAGCAATTTTTGTTTTGTTTTGGGGTAGAATGTCATGATCTACATATAGGTGTGGGATGTTTGAGATCTTTGTTCCTAAATTTTTCTACAAATTGCAAATCCCAATTTTTGCAACCTCAAAGGCTTAGTACAAGCTCATCTGGACACATAAGCGGGTTCCATTTTAATTGAAAGTGCATATTTTTTTGTCTAGTTTCCAAATCTACAATTAGATTATAGGCTTGTGTGGATAGAAATATCACTTTTAGAAATATGTCTTTTCTTTGCATTGTATTGCTTCAAATTTGTTGTATTTCTGAGCTACATTGTAAAGTTCTAGATTTTAACTATAAGAGGAGGTTGTAAACAACAAAATCAAAAATCCACTAAGTCCATTTTGACAAAGTGGCCTATTGTAATCACACTAAGTATAAAGTTCCAAATCATACAGTAGGGGGGGTTGATTGATTATTTTTGCATTTTGGGGGGTGCATACATTCATTGATCTCATGGAGGTTTGTTTCATATGTCGAGGTGGTCTTAAACCAAAGTTGACAAAGAGGAACTATCAAACATGGAGTGCCTTAATCATTGATCATCTAAGAAGAGAGCATGAGGAAGTATTTCCTTATTTATGTTTCAATGAACTAATCTTTTCCATTCAACTACCACCTGTTGCAAGACTTTTGGACATCATTTATTTCAATGTCACTCATTCTTGCTTTAAAGTTACTGACAAGTAAAAATATCCTTATGATATTTGGATGTCTTTGGGAAGCATATGGAGATCCAAATATTCCTCCCTTTCCAGAAGACATTGTATCTTTAGTCACTTTAGTTATGGTACCTTGAACTCCTTATGAGATCACACTTTATGATACTCTTGTTGATTCTACTAATCCAATTCCAGCCACAGATGCTCCTGATTCAGTGTAGAAGGATTTACCATGTCTTCCTAATTCAACTTCTTGGGATGAATTCATTCCAAACATTGTAGGGCTATTTATGGAGTCTCAAATTGAAGATGTGGGGGACATCATAGATGACATTAATCTTCCCTTTGTTGAGGAGACTTCTTCACTCATTGTGAGGGCACACTCTAACCCTCTACCACTTGAGCTTTCTTTTGAGACTAACTTGATTGTGACTTCTTTACAGTAGTTGGAGGAGGACTCTTTCACTTATGAGGAGACATATCAGTCTATGGAGATTGTAACTCAGTTTCCTCAGACATCATATTTTTTGAGGATTCTTCCTATCAATTGGGGAGTGTTCTCTACTACACCTATGGCACCATTTCTTCCTACAGGAAGGACCATCATTCAACTTTCATGGTGTAGCTTCTTCAGTCATCAAGGAGCTTCTATCATGGGTGTGCATTCATCATTGGGGGGGGCAACATTGCTTCTCCTCCTACATCTTACTATCTAGATGCTTCATCCTCTGTAGAGTTTGATTCAACTTCATACACAGACATGTTACCTTGTTTGCCACCTTCTCTTGGGCATCCACCATTTTGGTTTGTGGAATCTTTATTCATCAAGGACTTGTCGAAATTTGAGCAAACTTTAGAAGTAGCATCCACCACATACTACATCAGGATCCCTCTTCCATCTTCCTATCCATAGTGGGAAGCATACTTGCACCTATATCTGGTGTATCTTCTTGCTAGAGGGAGAAATGTTGTTTGTCGACATTGGATTTTCTTTTGTCTTCAAATAGTTATCATTACGAGATCCTTCACTAACAGGGGGGGGTTCATCAAGGGATTCTCTATTGTATATGCATGATGTATGTCATAATGGGGGGGTCTTGATTACTCCATCCATACATGCATCTTTCTTTATTGTACTTATCTCTCTTTTTGAGGGAGGATTTTTCCCATGAGGTTTTCCCTCATTCTTCATTTGCAGAGAGATTTCATTGCATTGAAACATTGCATTTGTACTTGGGTACCTAACATGGCCTATTATCTGGGACCCATTATTCATTTCATCATAGCTTTTGTGAGCTTAAGTGCATTCCCCTAAGTTGCACTTAAGGAGGGTTTTAGTGTAAATAATAATTATTTACACTTTACTTAAGTTTACTTAGGATAAATTCATTATTTTATTATTTATTAGGTTAGACACCTAGGAGTTTACATACTCATATGAGTTGTCATGTTGACAACATAGGAGTAAGCAACTCTAATTTAGCACATGGTGTCTACAACACTGGAGTATGCATAATCAACTAAGTTGTCATGTAGACAACACAATTATTTGCACTCTCAATTTAGCACATGGTGTCTACAACATAATTTTATGTGACACACCTTTGTAGGCTTATCCTCTTATCATCACACTTACTCCTGTGCTTAATGGAGGATAATCCACTCTTGGTGGACATGTGTTTAGTTGTGAGACTTATCATACTGCTAACTCCTAGACATTCTAGATGCATCCTAGAGGCCTTTATATTCAGGTTCTTCTAGTGTACTATACAATCAATAAATTACAATGAATTGAATATCATATTGTTATTCTGATCATACTCTGTTGGTCTATTTTGTGCTAATTATTGTGCTTCTTGGTCTTGGGGGAAATTCCCTAAGGCAAATTTTTACATGGTATCAGAGCTATATATCTCACAGTCCCTTCAAACTTTCCAACACCATAAAAGCATCATAAATATTAACAACATTATCCTTAATACATTCAATCACTTGGTAGACAAATCCAACTTAATACTTAACTCATACATTCACTTCTTTCCAAACTATTATCAAGTTATTCCTTGCATTACTAACTATCAGTAAATTTCTAGTTATTACCTTGTGATATCTTTATTATTAGCTATTTGCACTAAATTTTTAAACATATAAAACAACTTGCAACACAAATAACATTCACACAATTTTGATGCCAATATTTAATGTGGAAACCCTATTAAGGGAAAAACCACTTGGGACCAATTGTTAGAGTATTTAGAATAACTAAGAGGGGGGTGAATTTGTTATCCTCAGGTCCAAATGTACCAATTCAAGCTTCAATAACTTTAAACAACTTATTCAAACACATAAAACCACTCAGTATATATAGAAACTCATCATCAACTTAACATATTCATTCACCACTCAACTCTTTGTTCAATATATGTCGACCAGCAATAAATAAACAATGGTAAATAACATGCATCACATATAAAATTCACACATATATGACACCATGATTTAATGTGGAAACCTAATTTGGGAAAAACCACCAAGTAACATGCTACCACTTTTCACTCTTCTGAAGTGAGCTCGGTTAAGATCCAACCCTGTTAAATATTATAAAATAGACTATTAGGTGTGGCCATATTAAAGGAGGTTGGAGGACTTTAGATCATTCCATTAGAATATCACCTTGATTAAAGGATTTACAAAATGACTATTAGGTCAACCTTGATTAAAGGATTTTGACTACCACAATGGTTAGAAAGTAATAATAGGTTTGATTCATTTAGATGCAACTCACTTTTCAAATTGAGATCTACATTTGGCTCATTTATTGGTTCATTGACTGGGCTTCATTATCATCTCCTTCTTTGAGCTACTTGGCAACCCTTCAAGCAATCATACTTCACCAATCTTCTCACTTTTCCTCTACTCCTCTATTTTTCACATATTCTTCTCAAAATTACCAATCACCAGCAAACCAACCTTAGAAAATATCTCTTATGCCTCCTTAAATAGGTAGTTGTGATCTTTTTTTTCTTAAACATCACCATAGATCTAAGGGTTAGGTTAGATTCAACAAATATATCCATCATTTAGTCCTTCTACTCCGTTCTTGATACTTCTAGAAACCTTTCCTTAAATCCTTTCCTTTGATAGCTTAACAAACTCAATTCATGCATTCAGTATGCTAGTTCATCAATCCTTATCATCCATGCATTTTGACTAATCCAAAAATTCAACTATGTCAACCTCAAATTTGATTCTTTCACAAAGTATAACTTTTTCTAACATTCAGTCATTGATGTGTTCTTCTACTCGATCTCTATTGTTTTGTCCTGTTAGGCTTATACTAGCTCGCTTAGTCTTCACTACACTCAGTCGCTACTACATTTTTCTACTTCATCTTTCTTGGCCATAACTATCACTTGGCTAATACTATTTTCTCAGCTAACTCTTAAATTCCTTAATCTTTTTCTTTAGCTCCTTCATTGATTGGCCACTATTCACTAGGATTCTCTTGTGATTAACTCAACACTTCTATACTTCATACACTAATTAAACAACATCATCTTGTCAAAGACTAACTGATCAAGTGCCCAATTTAATTCCATCATACTTGTTCCTCTCCACTCAACAACTTCACTAGTTCATCTAGGTATCTCTTTTCAAATCCTCTTCATCAATCAACTAATATAGCACTCTACACTGTTGGTAAATATCTCTCCAGTAGGTTTGACATCAATGACAACATAATAATTATTCCAATTGTAGTTTCCAAAAATCTCCCTCTTTGGCATTGATGGCAACACCTCTAGTTACCATGCAAATGCAAAAGCCATCACTTGATTTATCAAGAATAGCTCCCTCTATGATTTGATAAAAAGCTTCATTAATATCCTTAGTTTCATTCTGATTCACATCTTGCACTCACTTAAACTTCTCCCTCTATGATACCAATTGTAAGATCAATTTTATTGACTTCCTCTATCAAATCTCTTCTTGTAATTAAGCTTCTAACTCTAATCATATTATCCCTTTGATATGTAATTCGTGTATGGTAACTACATGCATTCTCCTTTTTCATCTACAGATATTGGACGGTAACTTGACATATGTCTCCCTCTTTTACAACAATGCCAAAGACATAATCCATAACATATATCTCCCTCTTTGTTATATCATACATATCATCTACAATTTGTCACTATCTGAATGATATGTCAAAATCCCTTTCTCTTTCATGTTTGACTTGGCTCCTTGCAGTCTCATCTTCTCAATTCTTTGGTTCATCTTTTCACAATCTTTAGGCAGCTCCTAAAGTGTGACCCCCTGCATCAACGTGTAAGATATTATAATCATTAACATTTAATGCAATGCAACATCTCTTCTTAGCTTTCTTCAAATAAGGGAATGACCCTTGACTTACCTCTTAGATACTCAAAAGCATCCTTAGGTAATGCCTTGGTGAATATATCAGCTATCTTCTCCTTTATATTGACATACTCCAATTTCATTTCTTTGTCTTGTACCAACTCTCTCAAGTAATGATACTTGATAAAAATATGTTTAGTCTTTGTGTGCATTACATGATTCTTGGATATATTTATAGCACTTGTGTTACCACAATTTATCACAACAAATTCAGTAATTTATTCCTTCATAGCTTTCAACAATTGCTTGTCCACATAATGTTTGAAAAATTTATTGTTATAGCAACATACTCAGCCTTTGTTGTGGATTAAGAAATACAATTTTTCTTCTTTCTTGTCCATGAAATCAATCTCCTACCTAGAATTAAACTGTCTCCACTTGTAATCTTTGTGTCATCAATGTTTCTTGCCCATTCAGCATGAGTGTAAACTTTTACTTCAAACTTGTCACTCTTTTCATACCATAATCTATAGTCTTTTGTTCCTTTCAGATATCTCAATATTCTTTTCAGAGTCATCATTTTATTTTCTCTAGGATTAGCATAAAGTCTAGTAAAATTACCAACTGCTAATGCAATGCCAGGTCTTCCATGTACAACATATTGTAATTCTCCTACCATTGACTTGTACAATGTTTGATTCACTTTAGTAGAATCATCAATCTTTGAAATTTTATGACTAGTAACCATAGGTTTTCCAACTGGTCTTGAGTCTTCCATCCCAAAAGTCTTCAATATCTTCTGGATATACTTTGATTGTGTAATGTAAATAACTTTCTTCATCCGATAAACTTGTAAACCAACAAAGAACTTGATCTCTCCAAACATTAACATCTCAAATTCTTTCTTTATTTCATTAGAAAATGATTTACACAATACATCATATCCTCCAAATATGATATCATCAACAAAAATTTCAGCTAGCAATATCTTGTTCTTGGATTCACTTTTCAATTATAGATTGTTATTGTCATTAGTTCTTGCAAAACCAATTTTTACCAAATAATTGTGTAACATTTTATACGAAGCTCTAGGGGCTTGCTTCCAGCCATATAATGCTTTATGCAGTTTACATGTCATGTTCCTCTTTTTAAGATCAACTACTCCTTCAAGTTGATCACTTTAGACTTCTTCTTCTAAGATTCCATTCAGAAATGAAGATTTGACATCCATTTGGTATACCTTGAATCCTTTGTAAGTAGCATATGCAAGAGAAGTTCTCACTCCTTCCAACCTTGCAACTAGGGAAAATATCTAACCATAATCAATTCCTTCCTCTTGTGCATATCCCTAACAAACTAGCCTTGCTTTGTTCCTTGTGACTTTACCTTTCTCATTCAACTTGTTTCTAATAACCCACTTGATTCCAATCACATTCTTATCTTTTCACCTGGGTACCAATGTCCATGTCTTTTTCTTCTCTATTTAATCAATTTCCTCATTCATTTCCTTAATCCGATCTTCATTCTCCAAAGAATCTTTAATTGATTTAGGTTAAACTTTACCATAGTAAACATGTATCATTCTTCAACTTGCTTCTTGTCATAATTCCTAAATATTTATTTCCAATGATTTGGTCAAGTGCATGGTTTCTCCTTACATACTTTTCTAAGATAGGTTTAGGTATTATTTCTTCTTCATGTATTTCACTTGGTTCTTCTTGTTCTTCTCCTTTAGGTATCTTTCATTGCAACTTGACATGGTATGTCTAGTTTTTGGTTTCCTCTATTTGATGTTCAACTTCTTCTATCTATAACTTGGCTCCTATAGTCTAATGCTCGATAGCCTATTGATGCTTGACAGAGACTTTCTGTTGAACTTTTGAAGTGCATAGTTGTTGATGCTTGTTATCCACTTTTCGTGATTTAGGTAAAGTACTTGTTTCTCCTTCATATATGTAGACAAAGTTTATGTAATCTTTAAGTTCTTTCTTGCATTCTTCTTTATTCTTTTATGAAAATTCATCCACTCTAACATTGGCACTTTCCAAAATTATATTAGTGTTAGAATTAATACACTTATATGCCTTGATTTTAGTGGAATATCCTAGAAATATATCTTCATCACTTTTTTCATCAAGTTTTCCTTTCCTTGCATCTTTCAATATGTAACATTTTCTTCCAAAAACCATGAAGCAATTGACATTAGGTGCATAGCCATACCAAATTTCAAATGGTATTTTGTTTGTACCTTTCTTGATTGAACTTGGTTTAGAGTATAGTCTGCAGTACTTACAACTTGTCTCTAATACTTGTGTGAAATATTATTTTCCATCATCAGTGTCCTTGCATAGTCCATGATTGATCTACTCCTTCTTTGAGGTATCCCATTCAGTGGTGGAGTCATTGGTGCACTCATTTGTCTCTTAATCCCTTTGTCATTGTAGAATATGTTAAACTCGTCTAATACGAAGTCACATCCTCTATTTGATCTCAAGCACTTCAAATTCTTTCATGTTTCCTTCTCAAATCCAATCAAATACCACTTAAATATTTGAAATGTGTCAAATTTTTCTTTAAGGAACATCCCAAACATCATTTTAGAGAAATTGTCAACAAATAGAATGGAATATTTGTCACCATACTATCTTTTCACTCCAATAGGACTACATAAATCAGTACGAACGAATTGTACAATATCATTAGAACAATAAGTCTTGCTCTTGAAACTAGACTTCATCATTTTTCCCATTTGGCATTATTTACACATCATCTATTAGGTTTTCTCAATCTTGGTAATCCTCTTACTCTTTTCATCTTACTAATGTTTACCAAATTATCAAATTTCGCATAACATAGTCTCTTATGAAATAACCAAATATCTTCAAATTGTGCAAATAGACAAGTATTTTTAGATAGGTCTAGATAGAAAAAATTACCTCTTGTTTGATCACTAGTTCAAATTAATTCACCAGTAGCATCATAAATATTTTCCTTCCTATTTTGAAATTCATCTTGATGTCCCAAACTATTCAATTGTGCCACACTCAACAAGTTATACTTTAAACCATCAACTCAATATGCATTGTCACATATGATCTTATCATTTAGTTTGATTGATCATTTACCTTTTAATATAACATGGTGCACTATTTTCAAACTTAACACTACTTCCATTATAATGTTCTATCTTTCAAACTTATTTGTATCACCAGTCATATGATGTAAACAACCACTATCAATTATCCATCTGTCATTCTTATTCACATGTGAAATCAATGTATTTTTCTCATCTTCATAAAATTCAAATTTAATTGAAACATAAACAACTTATTCATCATTTTCATCAGAATCACTATCAAAAACATCTTCTTTAGCAATGTCGGGTTTCTTATCTTTGCCTTTGTAGGCTTTGTTACCTCAATTGTCTCTTCTTTCTCTTCTTCCTCAATATTTTTTGGCCTTCCTTTCATCCTTCTCATCTCTGTTAGGACATCTTGAAACAATGTAACTAACTTCGTTACATGTAAAATAGATAATAAGGAGTTTACCTTTGTATTTGTCTTTTCCTCTTAGTAGCCTTCTTGCAAGTAATGCTCCAAGATCATCATCTGATTCACTATCACTATCCACATGTTTTCTCTTCTTTCTCTTAGATCTCTCAAGGGTTAGTTGAGACTTGAAAGTACATTCAAGACTAGCATGTGAATAATTATCAATATATGAAAACTTAAATGCAATGAGTCTACCAATTAGACTATCCATGGTCAAAACATTACCAGGTGTACATCTCAGTTCTTGAATTGCAGATACTCTAATTGCATAGATGGGAAATTTATTCCTCAATACCTACTTATCATAGTCTCATTAGATATTGTGCCTCTAGCTCCTCTAATAGCATTCACAACCTCCTTGATTCAACCACAATATTGTGCAAAAATTTCTCCTTCTTTCATTCTCATGTCATCAAATTTTCCTCTCAAACTTTCTACTGTATCTCTCAATACATTTTTATCTCCTCCATGGATTTGTCCCAACTCGTCCCACATTTTCTCTATAATGGTTCATTCCTTCACATCATCAAATTCAGTATAACTTAGGGAAGATTCCAAATCTATCATCATTTGATTATTCTTGTGCCTCTCTTTCATTTTTTCAATAATCATGGGTGTAGGAAGTTCAATGTATTCATTTTCTAGGTAGTATAATGTAGAATCTCCAACTCTAGATAGATGTAGTTTCATCAGTCATTGGCATGCTAGAAATTTCTCTTTGTTTAGCTTAGGTACCTCTCTCTTGTACATCTTGATCTTTATCTTATGTCCTTTAAACTTTCCTTACAGGAACCAAAATCTCTAATACCTATTGTTAGAATATTTAGAATAATTGAGAGGGAGGGAGGGTGAATCCGTTATCCTCGAGTCCAAATGTACCAAATCAACCTTAAATGACTTCAAGAAACTTATTCAAACACATAAAACCACTTGGTCTATATAGAAACTCATTAGAAACTTAACATATTCATTCACCACTTAATTCTATGTTCATTATATGTCAACCAACAACAAATAAACAACAATAAATAGCATGCATCACATATGTGACACCACGATTTAACATGGAAACCCAATTTAAGAAAAACCACTAAGTAACATGCTACCACATTTCACTCTTCTCAAGTGATCTTGGTTAAGAGCCAACATTGTTAAAAGTTACAAAATACACTGTTAAGTGTGACCTTGTTAGGAGTGGTATGGTTAGAGGACTTTGGATCATTATATTAGAATGTCACCTTGATTAAAGAATTGAAAAAATGATTGTTAGGTCAACATTGATTAAAGGATTTTGACTACTACAATGGTTAGAAAGTAACAACGGGTTTGATATATTCAAATATAACTCACTTTGCAAACTGATTTCTCCATTTGGCTCATTTGTTGGTTCATTGACTAGTCTTCATTATCATCTCCTTCTCTGATCTACTTGGTGACCCTTCAAGCAATCACACTTCACCAATCTTCTCACTTTTCCTTTGCTACTCTATTTTTCATAGATTCTCCTCAAAATCTTGAATCAACAACAAACCAACCTTAAAAAACATTTCTTATGCCTCCTTAAAAAGGTAGTTTTAATCTTTTTTCACTTAAACATTACCATAGATCTTAGGGTTAGGTTAGATTCAATAAATATATCCATCATTTAGTCCTTCTACTCCTTTCTTGATACTTCTAGAAAATTCTCCTTAAATCCTTACCTTTGATCTCTTAACAAACTTAATTCATGCATTTAATATGTTAGCTCATCAATCTTTATCATCCATGCAATTTGACTAATCCAAACATTTAACTATGTCAGCCTCAAACTCGATTCTTTCACAAACTATAACTTTTTCTGAAATTCATTCATTACTGTATTGTTATGCTCAGTCTCTACTATTCCATCTTGCTTACTTTAAACTAGCTCACTCAATCTTTACTACGCTCAGTTGCCACTACATTTTTCTACTTAATCTTGTCAACCATAACTATCACTCAACTAATACTATTTTCTTGGCTAACTCTTAATTTCTTAATCTTTTGCTTCAACTCCTTCATTGACCGACCATTATTGACTATGCTTTTCTTGTATTTAACTCAACACTTCTATACTTCATACACTTATTAAACAATACATCATCTTGTCAAAGACTAACTAATCAACTTCCCAATGTGATTCCATCATACCTTCTCTTCACTCAACAACTTCACTAGTTCATCTAGGTATCTCTCTTTTCAAATCCTCTTCATCAATCAACTAATATGACACTCTAAACTATTAGTAAATTTCTCTCCAGTAGGTTTGACATCAATGGCAAAATAACAATAGTTCCAACTATAGTTTCAAACACTGGAACCCAAAAATTTCACTCTTCTAAAGTGATCTCTTCTAGGAGACAACCTTGTTAAAAGTTATATACACTTTCTTAAAGTGACCTTGTTAGAGGATTTCACCAAAAGATCATCTAGACCTTATCACTCCCAATCTAGGACTAAAAAGAGTGACTTGATTTAAAAGACCTACAAACACCACTAATCGATGTTACCATATAGGAATTCACATACTTGTTAGGTCCACTCAATGCTTTTGAGATTTTCTACTATAATGGTTCAACAGTAACATTATAAAGTGATCTTTTAAGAACAGCAACTACCTTTTCTTGTTCAAATCTTTGTTCTTTATCCTTATATATCTTTTACTCACTCAATTGATTCTATCTTTTACAAACTCTTCTTCTTGTCTTCTCTTTTTTCTACTTGGTTCAACTAGCTAAACTCTTCACTCTTTACCTTCAACAACTTTGTTCTTCATAGTAACCTTCAATCAGTTCTTCAAATCTTACTAAGTAGTCAATCAACAACCTAAATATGTCTTGTTCTTCTCCTTAAATAAATTTATCAATGCTTCCAAAGCCTTCCATCTTTTGTCGCTTAATCAGAATCGTCAATCTTAGGTTTACAACTAAATTCCTTCATACAATGAATTTAGGCACTAAAAATAAAAATTTGTGTCCACCCTTATCCTTCTTCAATTTTTTTCATCAAATCCTTCTTGAATTTTCTCCATCATTGATCTTGCAAAAAACTTTGCCTCTTTTTTTAGACCTTTGTGAACTTTCCATATTTCCTTCAAAAGTCAGCCTCATATTCCAATTTTCCAAACTTGTTCATCGAGTTGTCACTTGGTAAACATTAAATTTACTTAGAAAACACATAACTTGGTTAATACTAACTCACTTGAGAAACATTATGGTCTTCCTTCTTTACCATACACTTGGGAAATACTATAATCACTCAGTGAATACAGTCTTCATTAACCTTGTGACTCGGTTAACCTTGTAATCTTCAATACTTTGCAATAATACATGATTGTAAAAGTGTCAAACCAATATTACACAATCATTGTCTAACTCATTCAAGCACCCATTGAATACCTTACATATCAACTATGTCTTCATCATACTTTCTTCAAATCCTCTTCATCAATCTAATGGTATGGTACTATCCTGAGTTCACATAATATCTAGCCACTTAAGAGTTTGACATCAATGACAATATAGAAAATGATATGAATATCTTACATACATTCATAGCATCATCACCTAACAATCACCCACTATCAATTACAATATTAGTTGGGGCTAACAAACATAATGTTCAAGTATCATATGTATGTAGTCATGAAATATCAAATTCATAACATGTTGATAGGTTGCACTCACATTCTTTAATCCAAAAGACATTATAACACAACAAAAGGTTCCGCAAGGTGTTTTAATGCGGTCTTATATTGATCTTCAAGAGGAATAAAATTTTTATTATAAAAAGAGAATCCATCCATAAAAGATAACAAGGCATGTCCACTAGTTTAATCCACAATCATGTTAATATAGGTAAAGGGAAATCATCATTCAAAGAATTTTTTTTAAAATCTCGAAAGTCAATGCACATATGAATCATATTTTCTCCCTTAGAAACAACAAGAATCATATTTTTTCCACATATCTACTTTAAAACATCAGGCCAATAACATGATTTCTAGCATCAAGAAAGGATAGACTATGTTATCTAAAGATAATGAGATAGCGGATGAAGCAGTGCAATTTTTCTCTTCTCTTCTCACTAGGGATCATTCTCTCTAAGTGTCTAATCAAGAGGACATTTTTGCTACTATTCCTTCACTGCTAGAAACCTTTTGAAAGAGCTCAATGCCACTTTTCTGATTCTCATATAGAAAATCCCGAGGGCAAATTTGATGGATAAGTTTAGGCCCATCAATATTTGCAACTCTTTCTACAAAATCATATCCAAAGTCCTTACTACTAGGCTCCTCAGTGTTCTTCACATGATGATCTCCCCACAACAAACTGGCTTTGTCCCAAGGAGATAGATTCTAGACTCTATTATCATAGTGCATGAGGTGATTCACTCTCTCAAAGTTGGTAGGAGGGAAGGTTTTTTGCTCAAGCTTGATATGTCTAAAGCTTATGATAGGGTGGATTGGAATTTCTTGATGGCCATCCTCTAGGCTTTTGGTTTTGACTCCCAAGTTTGTAAACTCATTTTTCAGTTTGTCTCTACCCCTTCTTTGTTTGTTCTAGTTAATGGTTCCCCCTCAAGTTTCTTTTTTCCCTTTAAGATGGCTGAGACAGGGTGATCCCCTATCCCCTGTTCTCTTCATCATTTTGGCTAATTGTTTGGGAAGGCTAATTATGAGAAAAAGATAGGACCGGAGTCTACAAGGTGTTAAGCCTTTGTCTAGTCATCTTTCTTTCACCCACCAGCAATTTTTTGATGATACTATTCTGAGGGGAGATGCTATGGTCCAAGAAGCCAGAGTGTTTAAGGGTTTACTAAATACTTATACTAGGGGTTCTGGCCAGGCTATTAACTAGGATAAGAGCACGATCTACTTCATCAATACTTTGCTGGAGAGGTGGAGGAAAATTGCTCATATCTTGGGTAGTGATATTGGGACCCTTCCTACAAGTTATCTTGAATCTTTTTGGAATAGCATCATTGATAGAGTCAACAAGAAATTAGTTGGTTGGAAAGGTGCTACCCTCAACTAGCCAAGTAAATGCACTTTGGTGAAATCTATATTGCAAAATCTTCCCACTTATGCCTTAAGCCTCTTTGGGATTTTGACTAAGCAAGCTAATAGAATGGAGAAGATTCAGAGTAACTTTCTCTAGATAGGGGTTGAAGAGCACAAGAGATATCATCTTGTCACTTGGTACCATGTTTTCCTTCCCAAATGTTATGGGGACCTTGGCATTAGAAAAATCAGACATCTCAATCATGCCCTTTAGCCAAGCAGATCTGGTGCATTTTTCAAGGTGCCAGAGAATGGAGGGAAATCATGATTGAGAAATACCTGAGAAGGTAGTCTCTTAGCTTTTTGCTTCATAAGACTGAGATTCCTCAAGGATCTTACATATGGAATGGGATCCTAAAGGCAAAAGTCCTACCTAAGTCCAAGGCTAAATGGAAAATTGGTAAAGGTGAGAATATCTTATTTTGGTAGGATGACTAGATGAGCCAAGGACATCTTATTGATCACCCTAATTATCGAAGATGGGAAGAGCCATGCATAAGAAGATATGGTCTGAATGTCAGTGATTATAGAATAGCTAATGGATGGCAAGACTTGTCTATGATATCCTTGGACCTTAAATCTTTGATGATTAACCTGAATTTTATTTTCATAACTAACAAGAGGGATGAAGTCATCTGGGGAGACAACTCAAATGGGCAATACTCTATCGCCTCTAGCTATTTTTCATTGTGGGATAGAATGGAGAAACCCATTTGGGCTAAGGCATGGATTCCTGGCCTTATGCCCAAAATCAACATCTTCTTCTAGCTTTTGCTCCAAGAAAAAATCCTTACTTTGGATAATTTAGCTAAGAGAGGTCAAATTATTCCCAACAAGTGCAGTTTATGCAAGTATGACTTGGAGACAATCAATCACTTATTTATTCATTGCTCATATTCCTCCAAAGTCTAGAACCTCCTGACCAGGGACTTTGGGGTTAGCTAGTGTATCCTAGCCAACATTCAAGAATTGTTTAGCCAATGGAAGAGTTCACACTTAGGTATGATCACCCAGTTAATTTTCTCCTAGTCCCTCCTGCACTTGTACTGGGGAATTTGAAAAGAGCAAAATAACTGAATTTTCAGAGAAAGGGAATCCCCTGAGTTTGTTATTGCTGAGAAAATTGAAGGATTAATGAAGGAGAACTTCACCATCACAAAGGAAGGAAATATTGAAGAAGGTGGGAACAATAGATAAAGGAAAAAGGACAGGGACAAGAAAAGACAAGAGGCCAAGTGGCTTTTTCCCCCTGAAAATTGGTACAAAGCCAATTTTGATGGGGCTATCAAAGGGAAACCTGGCCCTACTAGCAATGGAGGCATCATCAAAAATAGCTATGGTGGAGGAGTTGCATCTTTTTCCTACCCTCTTGGACATCAAATGAACCATTTCGCAGAAGCCAATGCTGCTAGTCACATTGTCAAACTAGCCCTAGTTTCTGGGATTAAGAACCTCTGGTTGGAGGGGGATTCTTTAAATATCATAAATTGCCTTAACAGTAACTCTATGCCTTCTTGGACCATTGTGAATGTGATCAAGGAGTTAAAGTCTGACCTGGGTAAGTTCAACAATACCCATATCAACCACGTGTACAGGGAGGCCAATTCTACTACTGACTGGTTCGCAAATGAAGTGGTTGCCAAAAATTTGGTGATGACATGGCATGTCGGTGACAACTTTCTAGTGGAAGTGAATGATTTAATACTGCAAGATCTCATCCAAGAAAATACTAAAAAAATCCTAAGTTAATAATGGGATGATTTGCAAGATTGCATGTCAGAGTGGGAGTTAACGAAAATCATGAGAAACTCTTTTCAAAAAATGATAGTGTGTACGTACAACACGCTTTATGGGTTGTCTTGAATACAACCATTAAAATTGATAAATTCAAAAATGTTTTCAAATTTCACATTTTGAAGGAGGCTGAGGTCTGTAAACAAACTGTGAGTCGGTGGGGGCTTATTAAATCTGAGGAAACTGTGGTAGGGGAGAGAAGTAGGAGGGAGCCATCGGGGGAGGTGGAGAACTGGAAGAAGAAACTAAAGGTTTGGCATAAGTTGGAAAAGGGTAGAATCACTAGATTCCTGGAGAAGCTCCATGGATTTGATGCGAGGATCACCAAGATTATGATGGATTCCTAAAAAAATGGGAGAGTCAAAATTGATGGGGTCACCCACCATGTCAATGCAGATTTGATAGCCCAGGTTGTGGAGATCCCTCAGGAAGGGAGTAACTTCTTCAGAGACAAGAAAATGTCGACAAACACTATCAAAGTTTTTGTGAAGGATGAAAAGGAGATGAATAAGCTTGTCAAGGTGGAGATGTATTACAAGATGAAGTCAATTAAAAAGCTATGGAGTTATGTCTTGAGGATTATCATTGAATATATTTCTTTGGACCCTAGATTTGATAGGATCATAAGGCATCATTTTGTTTTGCTTAATCACTTTAGGAATGGAATCAAAATCTCTTTTCCTTTTTATCTTTTCACCACCATGAGAAAGGGTATCGAGGGTTTTAAGAGGAAACCTACCACTAACCCATCCCTTCACGAGGGATTTCTCCTCTTGGTCTATGAGTATCTGAAGACTCAAACTAGGAGAAAATCCCTTGGTGATACTAGTTGTGCATCTGAGGAAATTGGGAGTTTGGATTGTGAGGATGTGTATAGCATTAAATTGGAAGAAGAGGAAAATGCTTCCTCTAAAGGTAAAGCCCCCAAGAAAGAAAGGAAAGTCACTCCCTCTACCCGCATTCCCTATAGAAAGAGCCCCAGAGGCTTACCCCCCATTCCCCCTAAGCCTGAGCCTCAGGAGGAGGAGGAGGATAATGATGATGATGAGGATACAGACTCAAAGGAAGAGAAGAAGGGGGAGGATGATGAGAAGGAAGAGGAGAAGGGGAGGGAAAGTGAAAAGGAGGAGGAGGATTCAACTAAAATGTCGGGGAATCCCAAGAAAAGGAAAGCAGATGAGGCTTTTGAAATGAATGACCAGATTCCTTAGATTCTAGGCCCTGGCCCCACTACCTCTTCGTATGAGGGGAAGATAGAAATTTAGGGGAAAGAGAGTGGGGAGGTGATAACAAAAAAAGGAGGTCTTGGAGAAATTTTAATTCAAATACCATGAAATTGGCGATAGTCAGGGAGCCGATGAATATTTAAGTGATGGAGGACTATGATGGAAAAGCCCACTATGAACTCATTGACCCTACATTGGTTGTTATCTTTGATAATGCGAAGGAAACTGGGCTTAACCTTTTGAACAATGCTAAGAATAACATGATAGACAATTTTTGATCTATCAAATGGTTATTCCATA
This sequence comes from Cupressus sempervirens, assembly GCA_028749045.1. Taxonomy (NCBI): domain Eukaryota; kingdom Viridiplantae; phylum Streptophyta; class Pinopsida; order Cupressales; family Cupressaceae; genus Cupressus; species Cupressus sempervirens. The sequence continues at coordinate 618,162,408 of CM053784.1, read as the reverse complement.
AAATTGAAGAACTTAAGGGGAAAAGAAGCCAAGAAGGAAGCCAAAAAATTGGTAGAAACTAGGGGCACAATGAAGAGAAGAGAAGCTAAGATGGAAGCCAACAACACTACAACATCCAAGAACACAATGTTGACCAAGAGGAAAAAATCACCAAGGTTGAACAAAGAGTCCAAAGGATGGAGTTTTCCCATCAGAGCCTGGCTAATCAGGTGATCACTACTTTGAACGCCCTGAATGAAAACATTAACAGTCTGGGTGAATCACTAATGAGTGCTAGATTTGGCAGGGATAAGATGTAGAAGGCTAGCTTGGATATTGGGTAGGCTGAGGATGATTCAAAAGAAACTAGGGACCCAACGAATGCTCAAAGCTAGGACTAGGAGGAAGCGGATGACCGAAAAACCAATGAAGCTACAGAGACCCTGTAGGTTCTTGATAGAGAGAACTAATAGTTAGTGCTTTCTTTTTGTCTCATATTTTCCTAGTGTGGCTACTTTTTCTAGTGTAGCTGGTTTTTTGTTTCTTGGTTGCTGCCTTATTGTTTGGGTTTGGATTTTGATAAGCAGATTCACTATAGCTGGACTTTTCTTAATATTTCTATTTCATTTATGTTGTAAAAACTTTTGGGTTTCAGGATCCCTATAAAACCTATTTTACTTAATCAAAAACAACAAGAATGTTAGATTCTAAGGAGAATGATTGGTAGAGAGAATGAAACCAACATCTAACAATTTTTCAATTTCTACTTTGACAAGAAGAGCAATTCTCATATTCATCTTTCAAATTTTTCATTTAATAGGCTTAGCATTAGGTTGAAGGACACTACTATCTATCATAATCTTAGGATCAATGCTAGACGTACCAGAATGAGACCATGCAAATATATGTTGAAATTATTTTAATAAATTAGTTAATTTTTTTTGTTCATCCACAGTCAAACATTGTCCAATTTTAATCAATTTTTTTAGAATCCAAAGAGTCTATCTAAAAGCCAATAGTTTTTTATATGAGAGGTTAATTTTCATAGGATCGTCAAGATGAAAAGTGTCATCATTTGTGTTCTCATAATTTGTGTCTTCTCCAAAATAACCATCAGTGTTTATACAATATGACCTTCACTTCTTATGATGGAAAGAAGATTATCATACACTCCGAAAAAATCCATTAGAGCTCCGTCATGATAGGTTGGTGAAGCCTTTTCCCAAGCTTCATGATAGGTTGGTGAAGTTTCCAACAATTCCCAAATGGAAATCTTAGCAAGAGTAGCTTGCAATTGCTCCACCAAATTATATTCTTGGAAAGAACTGCTTGGTAATTGAGGTGCTTGAGGAAGCATAGGTTGAGAAGATGGTAAAGATACAGGAATAGAAGGTTGAGGATTATTCTAATTTTGATAAGCATGAGCTCTAGAATCTTGATCAATGAAATATTTCAAAGGATCCATAGATTTACCTTTAATAATAAGATTAGAGAAACCCTTAACAATCATCAAACACTTCTCGTAGTGTACAGGAGGTGTATCAATAAAAAAAAAAGTTGTAGAGAAGGGTAATCATGCACACAACTTATCATAAAAGGTAATTGAATAAGGTGTAGAAGAGTTATCATTTGGATGATGTACTACATGGCCTTGTTTTGGTAGGATATCTCTCCTTCTCATATCATGGTAATTTAGTTTTCCTCTACTCTTGTTTCATTTCCTTTACATGTTCACCTTCTTGAGCAACTTGATCCATTGTATCCTTTGGGATCTCCATTACAGGTATTTTTTGTTCTTCATCGACTACATTAGTCACCTGATCTTTCTCTCTTGTCTTCTCTCCTTGTATTTCAACTTCATGTTTTTCTTCTGTGGCATCGGTCAAGTTCTGACCTTTCTCCTTCTTTGTGTTTTCAAGACCTAAGTCCATCATTGTAACATCAATTCTTTTAGGATGACTTTCTCTTGTCTATGTGTCATCTTTTTGCTTTGCTTCCACCTCTGGTTGAATTGTTTCTACTTGTTCCTAATGAACTTCTCCACTCTCCTTGAGTTCTTTGTTCACATCTTGAGTCATTTAAGTCATTTTCTTGTCTAGTGTAGTAGTCTATCCAAATGTCTTATGTTGTGAATCATATGGTTTTGTTTACTTATATGATGCTTTTTCACCTTCTATTTCATGTGATACTTGTTTTGTATCATGTTTCTTCTTCCAACTTGATTCTTCTTGATTGTAGACTTTTGACCAAAACTTCTTTGCATTCTGAAATGCTTCCTTTTTCAGTTCAAGACTAGTGCTACATTGATTCACATTTAAAAATATTTTTTGTGTGAATCTATAAGACCTACTCTCATTATCATCCAGATTGGGCCTAATTTTAGCTAGTGCATCATCTAGAATGCCCTTGCACTCAAGAATTCCTTTACTCCATTTTTCTCCAATACAACATTTACAACCTTTTCCTTATTTTCTTTGTTAAAATTTGAAAATATATTCTTTAATATATTATTATTTTCATTATTCATAATATCATCTAGAATTTTCTTGAAAGTAAGCTTCTTATCATCTTTCAATGATTTGAGGCTCCTTGTCTTTGTCTCCTCTTTGGAATATTCTTCCTCCAATGGAGTTTGAGGCTTCTTCTTTTCTATTTTTTTACTTTCTATTTTTATGTCTCTACCATTGGAAGTTTCATGGTAGTAGGGATCCTCTTTTTTGTGTCTTCCATTATCAATTTTGGCTTGAGAAAGCACACATCCTTTAGTTCTTCTTCCTCCTCTCTTGCTTCTAGTTCTTCAACCTATTTTGAGGTTTGGATTTTACTTTTCTTCTTATTCTTCTCCTTAGTAGAAACTTCTTTTTTCTCCTTCAACTCTTTCATTTCTTCCATAGTTGTTTTGAACCTTTGTTGTTCCTAGTCAACAAGCATTGCTAGTAACCATTCAATGTTATCAATTTTATATTGTATCTCAGTTCTAATGGATTCAAGGTTTAAAAAATTAGATAATGCAATTATTTGTGCTTGCTAGGAAATAAGTTTCATGTCTTTAGTCCATAACTAGACATGAGGGCATAGTCTTCCTATGTTTCATTTATGACTAGAACCGTTTGAAGTACCCATTAAGTAATTCAAGGAATTCACTTCCCAATTTTTTGACTTGTACAATAATGAGGCTCCTTGTCTTCAACTAGAATTTCTTAAATCTAGGGAACTCATTCCTAAAGAAAAAGAATATACAAACTAGTATTGCACCATATTTGGAGATATGTGCATTGCTATCCCTTTTTATCTTTCACAAATTATCCATCATTAGTATGTGTAATCATGTACTTAGGTTAAGTGTGGTGTGTTCTTTTATAATTTGGTTTGCTCCATACATTGCTCCACTTGGTACACTACTACTCTTGCTCAAGTGGTAGAGCTAGTGAGAAATCACCATTGCTACAACTTTACCTTTTCATTGGTGATTTCCTTCAGAAAACACATACTACCATCATGGTGGCATCCTGTCAAGTTGGCCACTTCTTTTGGTGAGTATTTCTTGATTGTTAGATATGTTCTAGTTTTGTTGAACCCTATGACTCTCTTAGTCACCTATTTTTTTAATTTTGCAAGGGTTGTCGAGCCATATATACTTGTGGTGTGCCTTATTGATCAAGAATCTAACACACTCATTCTTGAAGAAGTTAAGGATGTCAACCACATGGGTTAGGGTTATCACTTCTATATCTTTAAAAAATGGTTTCCATTTGTCATCATGATGGAACTCTTGTGACCTAAATTAGATATCTTGGCCTTTAGATAGGTGCTTACATCTTTGACAAGTATAACATTTCTTGGGAGTGAGGATAGGGCTCCAACTGTATCTTTCTCATTTCCACTCATTAGAATTGGTTCATAGACTAGTCAATCACTTTGCTTTTGATCTACCATTTCAACTTCAAATAGTTTAGAGTGTTGTTCCTCTATCATTTTTGGATTGATACATTGATTTGATTCTACTCATGTACTTGGTTGCACTTATCTATTTCTTGGATTTCCTAATACTTCTTTCTCATATTCACATAAAAGTTGCATTTTTGGTGGCCAAAGTTTCATGAATATAAAAGCTCTTAATATATTAGTGTTGGAAATATAGATGGAGTAACTTAGAGGGGGGGGGTGAATTAGTTACTACAAAAAAAAATCCATAGATCCCTTAGATGTCTTATAAAACTAGTTGCTGTTGTCATTCGTTAGCCACATAGAAAAATGTTGTAACTTGGTAGATGTATGTTAACTTATTAAGCATTCACAAAGATTTAACATGCATGCATAAAAGAAATAACATGAACACAAGAGACACTAGATTTAACGTGGAAACCCAATATGTGAAAAATGACCAAGTAACTAGCTACTGATTTTCACTCTTCTAAAGTGAGCCCTGTTAGGAGCCAAACCTGTTAAAGGTTACAAAAGGTACTGTTGGGTGTGACCTTGTTAGAGGATTTAATCACCCTGCTAGGAGTGGCCTTGCTAGAGGACTTTAGAACAATTCAATAGAACTATCCACCTTGTTAGAGGATTTACAAAAATGGTTGCTAAACCAACTCTGTTAAGAGATTTAGGAATCACTACTACAATGATGAAAAAGTAACAATGAAGTGACCTGAATGAGATGCAACTAAACTTTTTTGTTATAGATCGTTGTTCTACTTCACTAGATCCTCTCTAATTGAATACAAATTTGCTACTCCTCAAGGATATCTGATCCTTCTTCAAAATTTGTTCACACTTCATTTTCACACAATCAATTCACTTCCATGCTCACTCATTACAATTAGAATTCATAACTTGACCTTTTATTTATACCTTACAAATTATCAAGTTGGCTCATTTACAAGTTACAATTACCAATAATCATTACATCAGTTGGCTACAAACATTACATGAAACAATTAAACTTTATTTCCCAAAATAATGAAATCCTTCATTGGCCGACCCTACTCGGTAAACATTGCTCCAAAAATGATTTCCAATGTTAACCGAGTGAAGCTTGGTAAACACTGTGAACTTTGCAAAATCCTTTGGAGGCCAAGTGAACTCGGTAAAAACTGACTTTCCTTTGCTAACCTTATGAGCTCAGTAGAAACTAACTTCTACCACAAAATCCTTCGATGCCTGAGTGAGCTCAATAGAAACTATTTCCATAGTGTAACATTCAAGAATGCTCGGTAGACTCTAGAATTCACTTTGTTGACCATCTGAGCTCGGTAGACTCTGTCTTTTGCTTTATTGACCAATTGAGCTCAATAGACTCTATCTAAAAATTGATATGACATTTGTCTAACATCAAAGACAACACACAATTAAACAATTGTATCCAACAATCTCCCTCTTTGGCATTGATGGCAACACAACATGTCATAGTAGAATGAAATTTGAAAACAAATCTTTTTCTAACAAAATATTTCTCCCTCTTAGATTTTATGCCACAAACTTCTCAAATATAGTAATCTCCCTTTGTGAAGGAATTACATAGCTTCTTTTCAAACAACAAACTCTTTAGAAACAAATTCAAATTTTTGAAAGATATGACAGTAAACTCTCCCTCTTTGACAACACATGCCAAAGACAACACAAACCAAATGAGTAACAATGTACCTTAAGTACTGATTCATATGTAATGTTTCCATAACTATGTTGCATCAACCAATATATTTTTAACTTGATACATGTTGATGCATCACTAAAACTTCAATTTAGTGAGCTTCAGATAGGGGAATGACCCCTAACTTACCTCTTAGATACAAGAATGCATCCTTAGGTAATGGTTTGGTGAATATGTCAGCAATTTTTTCCTTTGCATGGACATATTCCAATCTGATCTCATTATCTTGCACCGATTCTCTAACAAAGTGATACTTTATTGCAATGTGTTTAGTTTTTGAATGCATCACTAGATTTTTAGATATTTTGATTGCACTTGTATTGTCATAAAACATAACAACTAGTTCTTTGATTTCCACTTTCATGCCTTCCAATAGTTGCTTGAACCAAACAATATTAGAATAGTTTACTGCTGCTGCAACATACTCCGCTTCTGTTGTAGATTGGGATGTACAATTTTTCTTTTTACTTGTTTAAGGAACCAACCTTTTTCTAAGAAAGAATGCTCATCCACTTGTACTTTTTCTATCATCAATGTTTTTAGCCCAATCTACATCAATAAACACTTTCAAATCCAAATTACCTCCAAATTTATACCATAATCCATAATCTTCAGTGCCTTTCAAATATCTCATGATCCTTTTGATTGCCATTATATGATTTTCTCTTAGTTTTGCTGAAAATCTTTCTACAATACCAACTACAAGAGCAATATCTGGCCTTGTATGAACTACATACTACAACTTTCCAATTATTGATCTATATAATGTCTGATCTACCTCTTCTGATTCATCATCCTTGGTAAGCTTTAGTCTAGTGCACATAAGAGTTCCAACTGGTTTACAATCTTTCATACCAAACTTTTTGAGTATCTCCTTGATGTATTTAGATTGAGTGATGTAGATATCATTCTTACTCTGCTGAATTTGAAGACCAATAAAGAATTTAATTTCACCAAACATTGACATCTCAAATTTCTTGTTTATTTGCTCTAAAAATTCTTTGCACAGATCATCATTCCCTGTAAACAAAGTATCATCCACAAATATTTCTGCCAAAAAAATCTTATTATCTAGTCCTTCCTTGATATACAAGCTACTATTATCATTAGTTCTCTGAAAACCAACCTGAATAAGATAGTTATGCAATCTTTCATACCATGCTCTAGGGGATTTTTTCAGACCATACAATCCTTTGTGTAATTTTCAGACCATGTCCTTCTTGTTTGGATCAACAAAACCTTCAAGCTGCTCAATGTAGACTTCTTCATCCAGAATGCCATTGAGAAATGTTGATTTGACATCCATCTGATAAACCTTAAATCCTTTGTATGCAGCATATGCAAGTAAGGTTCTAACACCTTCCAATCTTGCAATAGGAGAAAAAGTCTCTCCATAGTCTATTCCTTCTTCTTGAGAGTATCCTTTGCATACCAGTCTAGCTTTGTTCCTTGACACCTTAACATCTTCATTCAACTTATTTCTAAATACCCACTTAGTTCCAATCACATTTTTATCTTTAGGCCTGGGTACAAGAGTCCATATTTTTTTCTTCTCTATTTTCTCTATCTCTTTATTCATAGTCTCAATCCAACTTTGATTTTCTAATGCATCTTTGATATTTCTAGGTTCAAAATTAGCAAGTAAACAAGTACCTTTTAGCTTACTTTTTTTCATAGTACCTTCAAATTTGTCTCTAATAATCTGATATGGTGGATGATGTCTCCTGACATACTTGGCTAATACAGATTCCTTGCCTTTTGAATGAATTGCATTATCATCCTCTTGCATTTCAACTTCAGGTTCTGGCTGCTCAGTAGCATCTGAATGTGACTCGAGTTCCTGCAACTTGGATTGAACTTCTTGCAACTCGGTGGCTGAAGACTTGGGAGTAGAAGATTCTTGATTGACAAATTTATCTGGCACTGTATCAGGTTCAATAAAAAAAAATCTCCTATAATCTTTTGGTTCCTTTTTACTTTCTTCTTCAGTCCTTTCTGCAAACTCATCAACTTTCACATGTGCACTTTCTATGACTTTGTGAGTAGATACATTCAAACATCTATATATGCTTTAATCTTGCAAGAATATCCCAAAAATATGCCTTCATCACCCTTCACATCAAATTTACCTTTTTTAGATTCTTTCAAAATAAAACATTTGCTTTCAAATACTTTTAGATACCTTACATTGGGTTTATAGCCATACCATAACTCATAGAGGGTTTTGAATGAATCCTTCTTCAGTTGTACTCGGTTCAAGGTATGAACTGCAATGTTCATAACTTGCTTCCAGTATTTGATAGAAATGTTCTTTTTAATCATTAAAGTTCTTGCACAATCCATGATAGATCTGTTCCTTCTTTTAGCTATTCCATTCTGCTCGAGAGTTCCAGGGGCTAATACCTATCTTCTGATTCCCCTTTCAATGCAAAAGTCATTGAACTCATGGGAGATGAATTCACCACCTCTATCTGACCTCAAGCATTTCATTATTTTCCATGTTTCCTTCTCTACTCTAGCCAAGTACCATTTGAACTTCTCAAATGCTTCTAATTTCTCTCTTAGATACATGACAGTCATCATTCTAGAGTAATCATCAACAAAAAAAATGAAGAACTTTTCTCCAATATAGCTTTCAATTCCAATAGGTCCACACAAATTAGTATGCACAATTTCTAAAACTTCTTCAGACTAATAGCTCTTACTTTTAAAGCTAGTCTTTCCAATCTTACCAATCTAACAATTCTTGCCTAGACCAACATCAAGTTTCTTTATACTAGGAATGCCTCTTACTTTCCTAAACTTTCTTATTTTCACCAAATTATCAAAGTTCACATGAAATAACCTTCTATTCCATAACCAATTTTCTTCAACTTGAGCAATAAAGCATGAACATTCACCAAGTTCAAGATAGAACAAGTTACCTTTTGTTTGTATGTCAGATCCAATCAACTTTCCTTTGTCATCAAGTAGTATTTCTTTTCCATGCATGAATTCCACCTTGAATCCAATATTGAGTAGTTGTGCCACACTCAATAGATTTTGTTTTAGTCCTTCAACCCAATATGCATTATCACATACAAGTTCTTTGGTTAGTGAGATTCTTCCTCTTCCTTTTATGCAACAAGGTTCATTATTACCAAACCTCACATTACCACCATCATAGTCTTCAAAATGTTCAAACTTTGTTTTATCACTAGTCATATGATGAGAGCAACCACTATCTATGATACATGTGTCATTTTTGCTCACATGAGAGATAAGTGTCATTTTATCTTCCTCATCATTATCAGATTCATCTTTCACAACAATGTAAATAATTTCATCTTCACCATCATCAAAATCATAAGAATCCTTAGCCATGAAAGATGTTTTCTTACCTTTGTCCTTGAATTATTTGAAATCTTTCTTGCCATTACACTTGTGACTTTTCTTCTCATCCTTATTTTTCTTGTTTGGGTACCTAGTAGCAATATGTCCAATTTCCCCACATGAAAAATAGATTGGAGGAACTTTACCTTTGTATTTTCTTTTGCCTCTAGAATATTTCCTTACAAGTAGAGCTTCAACCACCTCAAGATCACTATCAGAACTCTATTTTGATTCTTCATCACTTTCTAACTGAGAATCCTTTATCTTCTTTCCTTTTTCTTTGTGTGAAAACTTGGCTTCAAATGTTGATTCAATATTCTTGGAAGCTAAAATGGTTATCATAGTTATCTAGCTCAAATGCAGTCAATCTTCCTACTATGGCCTCTAAATTTATCTTACGATTTGCTTCACATCTTATTTCTTGGATTGCAGAAACTCTAATTGCATAAATGGGAAGTAATTTTCTAAGAACTCTACTTACAATTGTTTCCTCCTCGATATCTCCTCCAGAAGCCTTGATTGCACTGACGACTACTTTGACTCTTTCAACATATTTGGCAATGTTTTCATCCTCTCTCATCCTCATCTGATCAAATTTTCATCTTAGACTTTCTACTTTGGCTCCTTTCACATTTTCATCACCTCCATAGATATCTTTCAGTTTGTTCCACATTTCATAGGCAATTTTGTATTCGTTGACATCATCAAATTCTTCATAGCTTAGGGCAGATGTAGTATCTATCATCATGGTGTTATGAGTCTTCTTCTCAACAATGTCATTGATAGATAGTGTACTAGAAGGAGTTACATATGTTTCATCAAGATGTTTCAATCATGTATCTCCAATGGAAGCCAAATGGAGTCTCATGAGACTTTGCCATGATGAAAAGTTATTCCTGTTAAGCCTTGGAATTTCCCTCTTGCAAGACATCCTAAACTTTAGCTTAGATCCTTGAAATCCTTCCTGCAAGCACCAAAAGCTTTGATACCAATTGTTGGAAATATAGATGGAGTAACTAAGGGGGGGTGAATCAGTTACTACAAAAAAAAAATCCACAGACCCCTTAGATGTCTTATAAAACTAGTTGCTACTGTCACTCGGTAGCCACACAAAAAAATATTGTAACTTGGTAGATGTATGTTAAATTATTAAGCATTCATAAAGATTTAACATGCATGCATAAAAGAAATAACATGAACACAAGAGACACCAGATTTAACATGGAAACCCAATATGAGAAAAACCACCAAGTAACTAGCTACTAATTTTCACTCTTCTGAAGTGAGCCCTGTTAGGAGCCAACTTTGTTAAATGTTACAAAACACACTGTTAGGTGTGACCTTGTTAGAGGATTTAATCACCCTGCTAGGAGTGGCCTTGCTAGAGGACTTCAAAATAATTCAATAGAATTGTCCACCTTGTTAGAGGATTTACAAAAATGGCTACTAAACCAACTCTATTAAGATATTTAGGAATCACTGCTACAATGATGAAAAAGTAACAAGAAGTGACTTGAATGAGATGCAACTGAACTTTACTGTTACAAATCTGTGTTCTGATTCACTAGATCCTCTTTACTCAAATATAAATTTGCTATTGCTCAAGGATATCTGATCCTTCTTCAAAATTCACTCACACTTCCTCTTCACACAATCAATTCACTTACATGTTCACTCATTACAATTAGAATTCACAACTTGACCTTTTATTTATACCTTACAAATTATCAAGTCGGCTCATTTACAAGTTACAATTACCAATAATCAGTACATTAGTCAGCTACATACATTACATGAAACAATTAAACTTTATTTCCTAAAATAATATTATCCTTCATTGGCCAACCCTGCTTGGTAAACAATGCTCCAGAAATGATTTCCAGTGTTAAACAAGTGAAGCTCGGTAAACACTATGAACTCTGCAAAATCCTTTGAAGACTGAGTGAACTTGGTAAAAACTAACTTTCCTTTGTTAACCTTGTGAGCTCAGTAGAAACTAGCTTCTGCCACAAAATCCTTCGACACTCGAGTGAGCTCAATAGAAATTATTTCCACAGTGTAACATTTAGGAATGCTCGATAGAGTCTATAATTCACTTTGCTGACCATCTGAGCTTGGTAGACTCTGTCTTTTGCTTTGCTAACCAACTGAGATCGGTAGACTCTATCTAAAAATTGATATGACATTTGTGTATCATCAAAGACAACATACAATTGAAAAATTGTATCCAACAATTAGGTTTGCATAAAGATATTTACTATGTGATGTGTCTATTTATAGATCTAACATTAAGCATAGCATTGAGATTATAACAGTAACCATGTCTCTTACTTACTTATGCCTTTGTGCAATAAATGATTTCTAGTGTATTTTCTAGTGGTCAAGTTCTAGTGATAACCTACCTTATCTTCATAGGTAAGGCATATTAAACTGGTGACCACCTTTCAATTTTTCTGAGGCATCACTCTTTTTGACCTACCAGTTTGGCTATGGGGACTAGTGCAAGACTTTCTTTGCTTGTATAACCCCTTAATCTTTCCTAGCTTGACTTGATTAGGAAGTCTCACCATTCATTGGTAAGCTCACAACCTCTCTAGATTTGGCTTTGTCATCCTCTAATTTTTTCTTGGTCAATAACTTTTTAGTCCTTGTTGACTTAGTCAATATCAATGATCTTTTGTTTTCCTTCCTTGCCATAATGTTGTTGTTTAGGTTTTTATTTGGGCCAACAATTCGTTGTGATATCACCAATCTTATGACATATGTAACATGTCATATATGTCTTGTTCCATGACCCAGTATTGTTCCTATAATTTTTCCTTAGCTTTCAATTGAATGCAATATTACCATCATTTCTACAGGTAGAGAAAACTTGTGTTGCACACTTGTTGTCTGTAGTATACCTTTTTGTCTTTGGCGATGACTAGTTTGATCAAGCTTTTGATCTATAGTCCTTGGATTTGTGACCATACATGTTACAATGGTAATATTAATATTATTGTCTTGCCTCATTCACAAGATCCCTACACTCATGTGCATTAATATGTCCATACCTATGAGAAATATTGCAGTAGCCTCTATAAGCATGTTGAATATTAGGCACTACTTGTCTATGCCAATAAACAATTGACATATGCCATAATTTACCAAAACAATAACAAGCAAGTTTTATGGATGATATACCTCTCTTTTGTTTATTCTTTTTCTTCTTAAGGTTTGGCTCTTTCATTCCTAAAGACTCTCCTTTGTTTATTGTGTTGATTCCTTTGAATCCTAGACTAGATGAGCATGTGGTCTTATTTTGAGCTTTGTGTTTCTCTTCTAGTTTCTTGGTGCTTTCATTTGACTTCATCAAATTCTCATTATTTTCTTTAGTATCCTTTAGTTTTTACATTAGTTGACAAACTTTATCTTCCATGTTCTTGGCTTCTTCAGTTAGAACTTCTAACTACTATGTTTTGTCATGACAATGTTCCTGTAAAACATTGTTCTCTTGTCTTATATACCAGTTTTTTTCTTCCATCATAGCCATTTCCTCTTCCTTAGCTTTTATCAATTCCTCCTTTTTTTGTTTTTCTTCCTAGGATATTCTTAGTTCTTCATAGGCTTGATCTCTTGCAAGAATGGCATTCCTTGTCTTCTCCTGAGCTTCACTAATTCTTATTGCTACTAGTTCTTGTTCCTTTTTCATTATCCTAATCTTTCTCGTCAACTTATCATTATCAATAATCAGTTTAGATATTTCTTTCTCATATTCTTTAGATCTACTCCACTCTTCTAACTTTTCTATTTTTCTTGACTTTCATCTAACTTCTTTATTAGTTTCTTTCTCTTTGCTAGAAATTCCCTCAACTTGTCTTTCAAGTCTTCAATGGTGTCTAGGGAATCATCAAGCTATCTTTGAATTCTTGTGGCTGCTATTTGATCTTCCCTCAAGCTATTAGGCTTGTCACTGATAGGTTTAAGGCTCTAATACCAATTTTTGGTCCCAACTAGTATTGAGAATTAGAGAGATTGAGTACAAACTTTTCTACTAGTTATAGCAGAAAACTTGTTCACAAAGCTAGTTATCAGTCCTTTAACAAGTAGGAAAATAATGAGTGCAATACAATAGAACCATAATATATCACACAATAAGTCATACATAAATGAAACATATAATTTTAAGTGAAGTGTGAGGGTGAAATCCATGGTAGGAGTAATATACCCACTAGCCTTTCCTTGCAAGTAAAAGGGTGCCTTGTTAGATGCTTGCATTTGTTCCTTCTAAGAATTCATCCTATTAAGAATTAACATGATCTATTATGATTATAATACCCTACTAAGACTACCTCATGAGAGGATTTAGATCTATTTCTAAGAGTTTCCTTGTTAAAATATTTTACAAATTTATTACAAGTTGACCCTATTAGAGGCTTACAATAGTTGTAATGGTAAGAAAGAAAATTCAAGATTAGATTTAAGAATATGGTGCACCTTGCCTTGTAGATCCACTATGATTATCCATGAAGATATTATGAACTTCTTTCTCTCTCTTTTGACTTTACTCAATGAACACTCTTTGTTCCCTTCTTCATTTTGTACTTGAGTACCAGTCTATTGTTAGCTCATTGTTCTTCCTTTCTGTTCTCCTTTATTTTCTCCATAGATATTTGAAAAACAACCAACAACATCAACTTTAGTAATGAAGTCCAAGTATCCTTAAATACACTCTTACAATTTGGGTGTCAAAACCTTAAAAGTTATCCCGCTCAAATTGTGCACTCAAAATCTAAAGTCCATAAGAATTTGAGTCACAAAATACCTATGACTACCTATATATAGGTGTCATTCACATAGGCATGTCTATCTATCTGTAGGCTTGTACCTATACCTGTGTCATTTCTTTTGTCTATCACTTCCAACACTTCTCTCTAAGTGCATGTTACATCACTATCAGAGTATCACATAGTCTTGTCACATCATTGGTGACTTAGTTGTAAACGATTGACTTATATTCATGTTTATTGGTTTTTATCTTGTTTGGACCATATCCATTGTTGTGACTAATATGCCACTCTACTAGTGGTTGTATTGCCTTGCAATGCTTCTATCTCTTGTTAACTAGTTTCCAATAAATAACAACACTCAAATGCTTACTCAATACTTAAGTCCTTGTGATGCTACAAGCTAGTCATCACCATTTTTTTAGTTGATAATGTCATTGCAACTAGTAAAGTCCAACAGAGACTTCCATCACACCACTCATTCTTGTAACATAACTTGCACACAAGATAGAAAAATAATTTTTTGGGAGGATTTTATCCAAAGGCCTACAAAAAGGTAGATCCCAAGTTTGATTTATCCACCTCCATGGATAACCAAGATCGATGGATATTTGATAACAATAATAATAAAGTAATGATAAAAGGAGAAATGCTATAGGTATAATATCTAAAAGATAATGAAATTAAATGCATTTAAGGTGGAAGGAACTCCCTTTTGATGTTAAGAAGTTGGAATTCACTGGAAACAAGGCAAGAAACAATTCTTTGAAGAGATGAAGCTTCAACAATATTGAGCTTATAGATAATGTACAAAGGAATGAAGTTGCCAACAATGAGGATTTGTGATAGGTTGTACGAATGACCAAGAAGAAGAGATAATCTCCAAGAGTGTCTTGAAAGTAGCTAATTTTTTACAAAATGTAGAAAAGAAGAAACATAAAACCAACTTGGAAGAATTGTGATATTCATGGCCTATAGGAGGAGGCATTGCACCATTGCCATAGTCAATAGGTGTAACCCTCTAATTACAATATTGTGAATTAACAAAACAAGTATGTACTATGCAAATGTCTTTGAATCATACATATGTCCTAAGTTGTAATAGCATAATTATAATTTCAAGAACAAGTGATGGCAAAGAAAGTAAAGTCTTATGTGGAGAATTTGATTCAACTAAAGTGAATGATGCATATGCAATTTCCTATCCTTGTTTTTTGCTAACTCTTTTGTACTTCTTTCACCTACTCAATTATATTTATATTTTATCAAATAGTTTTCATGCATGCACTAGTGAAGATATTAAACTTTCTACTCATAAAAAATTAATTTTGTGATTTTTTTAAGGTTTACAATAATATTTATTACTATGTTTGTTGCTACTTAGAAGTATGCTAAGAAAACTAATGAGAAAATTGCTTCCTCTATTTACAATAAGGATAAGGACCAAAATTTGGACACTGGTAGTGGTATGTCAGAGAGTGAGATGATCCCTTTATGCACTATGAGTACTTTGTAGACCATGACATGTCAATATCTCTAGGGAATGAGGAGGATATGGAAAAAATTAGGATTATATGGAAAGATAAGAAGAGAATAGTGATGGAGGAGAAAGGGGATGATATGACTACTAAAAACATACCCCTTATGAAGATTGTGGATGTAGAAGAGCATGATGTTAGGCTATTGATTGAAGATCTTCAAGATAAGGTTGATCCACATTTGGGTGTATTGCAAATGGTTAAGGATATCTCCATGCATTCTTTCCATCTTAAAAAATGGATTTTCTAGGAAATAAAGTCTTTACATATGAATTATAGGGTCTTGACAACCAAATTTAATGACATTAAAATTTAGTTTCATATTGATAAGAATGTAAAGTAGGAAATCGATGATGGTGGTTTGGAGAAGGCCAATGACTTGATGGAGAGATTGGGAAATATGGAAAGTAATATGAATAACCTCATCTAGAAAAGTCATGACTTTCTTGGATCCTTAACCGATACCCACAAAAAAGTGCTTGGCATGATGGAAATCAAATCTGGTTCTCCTCTGACTTTGGATGTGGAAGTAACTGGCGTGACTAGATAGGTCTCTCGCTTGAGGAAACGGACTTCAGCAATAATGATTGGTGCTCCTCAAGCTCTTGTTGATATCATGTCTTCTTTGTGTAACCTATCATGGCTCAAGAAGGAAATGACAATTTTCATCAAAGAGTTCCTTTGATATTTTTGGGTTCTTTGTTGTTTGCTAGTTTTGGGGTTGGGTGTTGGGTTTTGGCTATTTATTTTTGTTGGGTTTTGTTTCTACTAGGGTTTCTAGTTTACAACATAGTTTCATTTTGGGTCTCTCTTTGAAATTATTTATGTAACATTTTTAATGGGGTTTTGGGTCCCATCAAAGCTTATTTTTTCCTTTAATAAAAAATAATAATATTTTTTGTAAGTTTAATATAATGATTAAGCATGTATAGATTACTAACTAAAATTCCAAAATATTATATCATGTTAATTGTAAATGATTAATCATCACTGTTACAAAGTTTGATTTGAAAATGTTATCTATATTTAAACTATTGTTACAATAAACTTGATAGAAAATGATTCATAATTGGTCATTATATGGTAGGATGATAAATATATCATGCTGAGATGAAAGGATACCTCATAAAAGGATATTATTATCTGGTGCAGTCTATAAATTGATTATAATAATTGTAATAGCCTATAGTTCATTCTTACAAGGTGTTGATAGCCCTTGAATCTCCCAACTACTGCTCCAAATAAGTTAAAATTGAGCACCAAGAATTAGGCCAACAACTAATGCACCTAGCAACCTCTAGAAGAAACCAAATTTATTTATATATTTTGTAAGTCTACAACTAAATGTATAAGTCATAGTAAAGCTGCAACTCACTTTTCATGCTTCAAGGCAACTAAAAACACCCAAAATTTGTTTCCCAATATGTGAAACACTTCTCCTAGTACACCAAATTAGTAATGAAATCACCCAAAAAATTTAAACAACCTTAAATAGTCATTTTTCATGTTCATTATATCTCTAAGTCATTGTTCATGTGATTGTAGTACCAACAAAGTCCATTACTGAACTTTGATTATGGGATAATCCACACAAATGAAAGCAACTTTTTCGCCAAAAGAAGATCACAACCCTTGTGCCAAAGAAATAAAAACTCCAACACTAAATGTGAGAGAAAAATAAGAAACCCTATCTCCAAGCCAATAATCTCTCATGTAATTCAAATAATCAAAGAAACCATAGAATATCACAATTAATTACTTTGTGAAATACCTATATAATATTTTCATCAATCATCTAGAGTAGATATTACTACCACATCCAATCTTCTTCAAAAGGTATTTTGTTCTTTGAAAGGATGAACTGAACCAACTTTAGAAACTAGACAAGGTTTTTTCTTTTTATAAGAGAAAATGTAATAAATAATTATCTTTGGCATGAGTAAATAAGCTCAAAATGTCTTTTTATAACCAAGCTCAATTCCCTAATTAGGTTTGTACAATCATTCAAATTTAACTTTATCAACTCCTTATGTCTTCTTATGTTGGCAACCACTTCTAAAAAGTATTTTATTAAATAATATAAAACCTCATAATTCAATACACACCAAACTAAAGTTACTTTATTAAATTTTAATAACATTCGGTTAAATAAAATATTTAACTTTAATACTTTACCATTATTAATATAACACCTCAGACACCATAGTTGTTAAGGTATCATTATCATTGTAATCACTGACTGTCTCAAAATATAAAATTGCCTAAATCAATTGAAGTTGTTAGAAGTGAATTGATGCCAACACAAGTTCACACTATGAATAACAACATTTTGAGGACTATGATTCATCAAGAAATGTTATCACTAACTATCAACAAATAGCAACACTACCAAAACCAACTAAAATTGTAAGGTGATAATTAATGTGGGCATGAGCTCATACTAAAAATAATAATGTTCTTTAAGGACAAGGGAAAATAAACCCATTAAAACCCAAAAAGACAAGTTAGATGCAAAAAAACTTACTATAAATAAAAATATTCTCTATTGACCAATAATAACATACCAACAAACACCTAGAAATATTGATGTCATACAAAAATTTACTATGAATAGTAGCATTCTATAATGACCAAAGAAAACAAACCTAGAAAGATTAGTGTCATATAAGTACTTACTATAAATAGTAAGTATTGATGAATATGTTGAAAGTGAGAACTGGTTTCATAAAGAAACAAGAACAGTCCCTATAAAAGTATAAATCTCTAAGGGACCCTAAAAATTGGTTGATTCCCTAGTGGAATAAGAATATTGAAAAATGGAGACATTACACTATGCAATGTAGAATTGCATGAGATGTAATTTATAATTCGCAGTAATAAATTAAGAAATATATATCACTCCAAGGTAATTTATGTAGTTCATAATGTTTAAGTATAATGTAATAATTTGTAAAAATAAATCATTCAATAAAATGTAGCATAAAAAAGTAGCATTATTTTAAAAAAAACTTTTGTATCTTATAATTTAAAGACAACATAACAAAGTCATGTTTTAAAATTAAACTAAACTGGAGTACAAGTGGATTATATATTAAATCAATTTATTTTTCTTTTAAAAATTCTAGGAAAAAATAATGATAATTATATATAACAACTCGTCAGTTATTTAAATAGTTAAGAGTTATCAAATTGAATTAAAAATATGAATTGAAATAGAAATGTTAAAAGAGAAAAGGAGGGGGAATAAAGTATGTTCATTCTCTTGCTTCATGTAGGTATTTTGATAATTAAAGAAGACAAATAAGAAAATGAGATTTTACTGATCATATTTTGATTTTATTATCTTGACATTGTTCAATTTTGAATGACAGTTCATGATCATGTTTAAATATGCATATTTTTGTTTTTCAAAGCAAGATCCTATCTATTAGGTGCACTAGTGTTCTCTTGACTTTTTAGAGTTATGAACTAGTGCAATAACTTTCTGAATAGAATGTTGGTGTCATTTATATTTTTTTTTGGAGAATGTTTAAGAGTGGAGAAAGGGGCATAAAAAATACATTGGGCTTTCCTTTAGTGAGATCCCTAGGTCAATAGTCAAATATTAGAATGAATTTGAGTTTGATTTTATGATAAAAAAAAAATATTTTCTATGATTTGTAGATGGGTGCAATAATAATAGACAACATATACTCTAAATAAAGAGAGTTTTTTGTACCTAGATGTTCAAGATTATGCATTAGATCCCATGAAATTAATGGAAAATGCTCTTTTTCATTCCCTTAGTCTCTACTTTTATAAGCTAACTCTAAATCTTTTTTATTGTTACAGGCTTAACTAAATCTTGAAGATAGGTGTTTATATGAGAAAATAATATTTTGAATTTGATATATGCTACTACACATGTTTCTATCTAGAAGATAGGAGTGTGATGCAAGCTAGCATACAAGATATTATAAAAAAAAGATGTGTGTTTGTGTGTCTATGTGTCTGTGTCTATGAGTGCACGCACGTGTACATGTGTGCATGTGTGTGCGTGTGACACATGGAACTAGTGTCAAAGATGCAATCTAAAAATGGATGAGGGGAAGAAGTGTGATATGAGTCATGCTCACAAAAAATATGTAGATTTATGAATAATTTATGCTCTAACAAATTTTAATTACTTAAAATTATGTTTTTTTTTATAGAAGACATTAAAACAAGACCAAACTAAATAGAATGTGCTAACACACACTTTTCATCTTTATAGTTTTTAAATCCTTTTTTTTTCTAATATGTTTCTCTAATCCAAGAAATATGGTTCAAAAGGTGTGGCATATTTGACATTTGATGCTATTTTGTTATTATAATTTTGTAATGTTGGGTTACAATGAATCTATAACTTAAACTATGCTTCTATCTATTGTTCTCAATCAATACCTATTATTTTTTGATTTGATATAGTACATAATATAAATGTGATGGAATCCTATTATTGTAAATGTGTCTAGTAAAATTGCAACAACATCCTCTACAATCTTACAATCTTTCACAACAATGAAAATTTAGTATATAGATGAGATGGTGTTGTAAAATTTGTGAGACAAAAACATCATTGACAATAGTATAATCCTATAAAATTTTGACAAGAAATAGAAACTATTTTTTTGAATAAATACATAATAGTAAATAGCTATAATGTTTTAAAATGGCAACAACTTTCTTTACAATTTTACAACAATAAAAATTTAATATCTAGATAAGACGATGTTGTAAAAATTGAGACAAAAACTCCATTAATGATAGTAAAATCCTATTAATTTTTGACAAGATATAGAACACAATTCTTTTAAGAAATATTTAATAGCACAAAAATACAATAATCTTTGCTTTATATGGTACATTAGTAATGATTTTCTAATATATTATTTCTTTATATTGTTTTATTACTTTTAAAAAATTATTTCATTAATTGTATTTTGATGATAATAGATTTCGACAATTCATATAAATGTGTATTCTATATTTCTAAATTCAATTTTGTAAATTTTTTAATACCATCAACACTTTGACAATAACTCAAAAAATAAAAGTACAAATTAATGTAAAGAGAAGTGCATGAAATTGGTAAAATTAATTTTTAATTTAAAATAAAATAAGTACCAATAGTGGCAAGTACTTCTGTTCTAATTAGTTCAATTTTTTATTTTGAATGTTGATTATAACCATTAAGAATGTTAATTATGATTATCTTTAAAAATATTAAAATAATAAAATATAATATAATATTAGAAATATAATGGAATTGATTGTTGCTTTTTATTTTAATATTAATTATAATTAATTTTTAAAGTAATTAAAACATAATAAACTATTACGATTACAATCATTTTTTATTTTGTTTAGCACAAGTTAGATTGATAGTAAAATGTTTGTAAGAAGAAAAGATAGTTCATCACTCATAGGTCGAGCTATTAAGTAGCAAAGTGAACAAAGTTTAGTTACTGCCAAGGCAAATATAGTTGTTGAGCACATAAAAGCATTGTTGAGTATTTCAATAGCTATCGAGTGATTCAGTAGGCAACATGCGACAAAAAATCTAGAAGGTAAACTCAGTTATAGCCTATTAAAGTTCATATCGAGGGACAACATGTTAGAATGAGAAGAGCCAAGTAACACAGTTAGATGTATTTTAGTTTGGAATGGCACAAACTCATATGTAAACCATTTTTCCAAGTTGAAAGCATGTTTATATGATGGGGAGTTAATGATAGAGGTAATTAATCATGTAATTGTGCATCATTAATCCTTATGTTATGTGATTAGCCAATCAAAAAAAATTGAAAGGTTGGTTAGTAAAAGAATAAATTGTGATCATTGATTAAGATCTTAAAGCTTCATCAGATGGCTATTTAAGGAGGTTCTAAGACCTAATTTTGAGTTGTTAGGTTGTTCAAGTGTTGTTCAAGTTGTAAGAGAGAGGATTGTGCAGTTGAAGGTAATTTAAAGGTTGAAGGACTAAGGAAACTGAGCAATGCAAAGAGGAGAAAAAGTATATATGTCACATTAAGGTGATTGAGTATTGGAAAGAGAAGATATATTATCAGCAACCAAGTGTATACCAAAGGATCATGGTATTGATTTCATTCTACCCAATGGATTGGGTGAATCTCTTAATAGAGTGGTCCTAATAGGCTTATTGAAAATCTCCTAATAGAATGCTCACTTTATTATGATGTAAAATCCTTTAATCAAGGTAGATCTAATAGTCTTCTAAGCTCTTAGCATGGTAGACCCCTCACAATGTAGATCATTAGAAGAGATCAAACTTTGTAGCCCTAATAGACACACTTTACTATTGTAGTAGTGGAGATTTTGTGGGTGTCATCCCCACTACAATTTTACCTTCACCTTGGAGGAGGGTTTTTATGACCATATCTAGTGTCATGTGTTGATCTATTGCTCATATGTGTTATTCATACTATTATATGTTAAATATGATATATGATGTTGCATGTTAAAGTTTAAGGTTAAGACATAGATGTGTGTGGTGAATTAAGTATGAATATGATTCATATTTCAAGTGGTGAAAGTTTTATAGATCCTAATTCACCACCCCCCCCTCCCCCCCCCCCCCCCCCCCCCACCCTCTTAGCATCTTATTTTCCCTCTTATATTTCCAACAATTGGTATTAGAGTCAAGTTCTCTAAGGAAGTAGTGTAACCATTTGAGAGTCAAATAACTTGGGATGGAAGCCTACAAACTAAGAAAGGTCATTGAGAATCAAAATATTGATTTGCAGCTTGCATTTGAGAAAGTCAAGGTTGCAAAGGAAGAAATGAAGAAATAATCAAAGAGAAGGAAAGAAATGGCAATTAAACAAAATAACACACAATAGAGAAAAGAAAGCATTGAAGACTTATGTGATGAAGTTAGATTCAATGAAATTGATGTAGCAATAGCATATCTATTAGAGAAGAACATAATTTTGAATGAAGAAATAAGAGCACTAAAAAGAGAACATGAAATAAAATCAATGAGCCTATGTGAAGTGACTGAAAAAAAAGAATAAAATTGAAGAATACAAGGTGATGGTTGATGAAGACAAAAGTCAGATGGCTACAAGTCTTGATGAAAGGGTTGATGAAGTACAAAGACTGACTCACAATCAATTTGACATGGTTAATCATTTATTAAATTTCAATCATAAGGTTGCTAAGAAGGTGGAAGGAATTTCAAATCTAAGATCTGAGAACAATCAATTGAAAGGTGAGTCGAGAGATGAAAAAAAATCATGGAGAGAATGGACAAATTTAGAGAGGCTATGAGACAACTTGATGAATAGCTTAAAGCACAAAGAAGACTTCATGATACTACTGGGCTAGGTTATACTAAGTTCATGTCATCTACTAACCAAGGAGAGTCATCAAAGCATGGAGAACAAAAGAATGCTAATTTTAAGAAGCCTAAATGTTAAGATAGTGGAAAACCATGTCATATAGTAAACATCTGTGGGAGCAAAACTGGTAAGTCAAATCCTAAGATTGAATTCAATGGTGATTATTTCAATTGTAGTAAGCATGGACATCAAGCACATGAATTTAGATCAAAGACCAGCAAGACAAAAGCTACATTTAGTTTGAAGACTATTGTTACACATGTCAGAAGTATGGTCATAAGGCACAAGATTGCACTTCTAAATAAAAGAATAGGTGGACACCTAAAGGTCAAGGCAAAGCAACTAGAAAAGGCAATATTGTAAATTGGGATTACAATAGTTGGGTCAATTGTCAATTATGTGGAAAGTATATACACAATGCAACAAATTGTGCAAGGATGCATCTTAGAGGAAGATCTAGAAACTAGAGGAATTTTGGACCAATATGTTTTAACTGTCACAAGGTTGGTCACCTAAGAAGAGACTACATGAACTAAGCACCAGTATCAAATAATGAAGAGAGCAATGGAAAGACAAAGGTCATTAGTGAAGAAATAAGAAACCAAATAAATCAAACCTAGAAAAAGAAAAAGAAAGGAGAAACCAATGAAAATGGTAAAGTTGTGATCACCCAATCCAAAGGATTAGGTGATTTCCCCAACTCATTAAGTAAAGAGGTATGTATGGAACTGTATTCTAAACTTTCTAAATCATACATAATGTTGGGTGGATTTTTACAACTGACATTTTTGGGTAAAATACAATTGTAAAATAGGATGACCAACCATAGCATGTAAGATAAAGTCTCTCCTACCTTTAGGTTACTGTCAAATCAACTTTGAAAAAATGTAAACTTGAAACATAGTAGATTCAATAATACATTTGACACAATGATTTAATGTGGAAACTCGATTTAAGAAAAACTACCAGTAACATGCTACTCATTCTCACTCTTCTAAAGTGATGCCTTGTGAAAGGCCAACCCTATTAAAGGTTACAATGCACATTATTAAATGTGATATGGTTAAAGGATTTCAATCACCCTGTTAGGAGTGAGTCTTGTTAGAGGACTTTTGATCATTCACTTGGAATGTCACCTAGTTAAAGGATTTACAAATGACTATTAGCTCAACCTTAATCCAAAGGATTTACCCTAGACTGATACAATTATTAGAAAGTAATAGTAAGGCTTGATCTAATAACAACTTACAACACACTTGCAAATTACAAATCTCTATTTTAGTCCTCCATTCTGATTGGCTTTCACACACTTTAGCTCTAATAGCTTGTTTACCCTTCAAGAATCCATACCCATTAGCCTTCTTGCTTTTCTTTCCAATGTAGTATCTTCTCTTAGGTCACTAAATGAAGCAATACCCTAGACTCCTTGTCTTCCTTAGGTTCTCACACATGACAACCTTGGCTTTTGACTAGCCATCTCTATAAATAGAAAATTAAGATCTTTTGTCGTTCATCCTCCATCATCCATTTTAGGGTTAGGTTAGATTAAGTAGGATTCAATGAATCTACCCATTATTTCATTTCATTCCCTTCTAGAAACTTCTCCTTCAATTCTCTTTGAATTTGCCTCAAAACAGTTCACCATGAATTCTGTGCCACTAGCTCATCAAGCTTATCTTCCACATGGCTCACACAATCCAAGAAATCAAACTTGTCAGCTCAAATTCATCAAATTCTTGATCTTTCTCAAAATGCTAACACTTGGCATTAACTTGCTTTTGATGCTTGGCACATACTACATTGCTTAGCATCTACTATCAAATCACTCAAAATGAACTAAAGTTTACTGGTGCTCGACATCAACTAAACTTTACTCAGCTTATATTGTATCACTCGATTTACACTAAAATTGACTTTGCTCAGCTCCAACTGATTTTCTACTCATCTTACACTAACTTTTCTCAGCACTTACTTTGCAGATTGTTAAGCTTGGCATACATACTTTATTTAACTTGTTCTTCTAGACTTAATCAGTGTATCCATCCTTTGCAACCTTAAGTAGATTATCAATGCACTATAATATCACTGTCTTAACTGATCCTCATCCTCTTTTTCCATATCATAACTCAACCTTTCCTCTAGGTGCTATTGTTACCCCCATTTTATTAAATCATCTTCATCAATCAAACAAATGATAGTAAACAAATCATATAAGTAATTGTCTTACCAGCAAGTAGCAGGTTTGACATTAGTGATAAAACAATGATTGAAACACATTTATCATACTTGTATTAATCTATTTTCAACAATCTCCTTCTTTGGCATTAATGGCAAATCAAATTGACCAAACTTAATTAGTTCAACCAACAAAATACCAAAAAAAACAAAAAATCTTTGTATTAAAATCTCTCCCTCTATCAACAACTTTCATCTTCTGAGTAGGTTACAAAATTATGTTCTAATCAATAGAAAATCAATCATTTCATCCTTATGACTCCCTCTTGATCACTTCTTATATATCCCTCAACATTATCTCCCTCTAAGTAGATATTCCATGTGTCTTCTATCTCCCTTTGTGTCTCTCTTTTCTAGATTAGTCCCCTCTTTATGTCTGTCTTCCTTTGGTACACTATCTCCTTCTTTGACAACAATGCCAAAGACTTGTCATCTTTAATATGCAGATATGAACATTCTCAATTTCTCCCTCGGTCACCTAGCTTGTGATTGATTTATAACTCTAGCTCTTTGATTACTTTAGGCAACTCCTAAAGTAAGATCCACTACATCAATGTGTAACATATGTCAATCAACTTGTTTGATGTAGGGAACTCCTCATGCTTCTTATATAGCCTTTGATAGGGGTATTACCCCTAGTTAACCTCTGAGATACTCATGAGCATCCTTAGGTAATGCTTTTGTGAAGATATCAACTATTTGCTCTTTTAGGTTAACATATTCCATCTTCACCTTTTTATCTTGAACTAACTCTCTCAAGTAATGATACTTGTTTGCAATGTGCTTAGTCTTTGTATGCATCATAGGATTATTTGATCTATTTATAGCACTTGTGTTACCATAATAAAGTATCATAGGTTCAATGATCTCTTCCTTCATACCTTTGATTAGTTGTTTGATCCATACAATGTTTGTACAATTTACTGTAACAGCAACATATTCAGCTTTAGCAGTAGATTGAGAGATGCAGTTTTGTTTCTTGTTGTCCATGTAACCAACCTTTTGTGTAAGAAAAATGATCCTCCACTAGTTCTCTTTCTGTCATCAATATTTCCAGCCCAATTAGCATCAATGTAGGCTCTAAATTCAAATTTTTTATTTTTCTTATAGTATAGACCATAGTCTTCTGTTCCTTTCAGATATCTCATTATTCTTGTAACTGCCATCAAATAATTCTCCCTAGGATTAGCAGAGAATATTTCAACTATCCCAACAAATAATGCAATATCAAGTTTGTTGTGTACTACATATTGTAATTTTCTAGTCATATACTTGTATAATGTTTGATTCGCCTCAATTGAATCATCATTCTTTGACAATTTATGGCTTGTTACCATAGGTGTTATTACTGGTTTAGAATCCTCCAATCCAAAAAAATCAATATCTCCTTAACATACTTTGACTAAGTGATGTATATACCATACTTCATCTGATGTACTTGCAAACCCACAAAGAACTCAATCTCTCCAAACATTGACATCTCAAATTCTTTCTTCATTTCATTTGCAAAAGCCTTACATAAAGTATCTTGACCTCCAAATATGATATCATCAACAAAAATTTTAGATAGTAAAATACCTTTTCCTTTCTCTATCTTCAAGTACATATTTTTTTTATTATCAGTCCTCTCAAATCCAATCTTCACAAGATAATTATGAAGCCTTTCATACCATGCTCTTGGTGCTTGCTTCAAACCATATAAAATTTTGTGTAGTCTATATACTATATTTTTGTTGTTAGCATCAACAAATCCTTTTGGATGTTGTATATAAACTTCTTCCTCTAATATACCATTTAGAAATGCATACTTAACATCCATTGGTAAACTTTGAAACCTTTGTATGTAGAGTAAGCAAGTAGAGTTCTTACTTCTTCCAATCTTGCAACAAAGGAAAAAATTTTCCCATAGTCTATCCCTTCTTCATCTAACTTGTTTCTGTATACCCACTTGGTACAAATCACATTTTTATCTTCTGGTCTAGGAACTAGACCTCATGTTTTATTTTTCTCAATCTGTTCAATCTCTTCTTCCATGGCTTTAGTTAGTCCACATTGTCTAAGGCATATTTCACTATTTTAGGTTCATGCATGCTTAGAAAACATGTATCATTTCTCATCTTATTCCTTTTCATTGTTCTAGCATCTTTATCTCTAATGACTTGTGTAGTAGGGTGATGCCTCTTAACATATTTAGACAATCTCGTTTCTTCTTTGATTTCTTCACTTGGTCTCTCAACTTCTAAATCACTATGTACATCTTTGTCAAGTAGTTCAACATCTCTTTCATGTACACTAATCTTGGAATGAGAATGTGCCTCAACTTCATTATGTAACATAGCACCTAAATGTAGCTCGATTCCTGAATGTAACTCGACATTCATAGTATGTGACTTGGGAATCACTAAAACTTGTTGTCGATTTGCAACTTGATTTATAGCATCTTCATCCACAGGTAGACCTTCATAAAAGTATAAAAATGATTTGTATTCTTCTAGTTCCTTCATAGGTTTAGCCTCATGTACTTCTGTATATTCATCAAATTTCACATTTGCACTTTCCACAACATTTTTAGTGTTAGTATTGAAACACTTATAAGCTTTACTTCTTGTGAAATAACCAAGGAATATACCTTCTTCACTTTTTGCATCTAATTTACCATTCTTGAAATCTTTGAGAATATAACACTTACTTCCAAATACTTTAAAATATTTTAGATTAGGTGAATATCCATACCATAGTTCAAAAGGTGTTGAATGAGTACCTTTCTTGACTTGTACACAGTTCAAGGTATAGATAGATGTACTTATAGCTTCTCTCCAATATTTCAAAGCAATTTTTTTCTCCGTCATGAGTGTCCTAGCACAATCCATTACAGACCTATTCCTCCTTTCAATAATTCCATTTTGTGGAGGGGTCCTAGGAGCAAATGTCTATCTTTTGATTCCTCTATCATGACAAAACATCTCAAACTCATTTGATGTAAATTCTCCTCCTTTGTCAGATCTCAAACATTTTAGACTTTTACCTATTTCCTTCTCAACTCTTGCTAAGCACCACTTAAACAATTGGAAGCATCAAATTTATGTTTTAGAAACATAATTTTCATCATCTTAGAAAAATCATCAACAAATAGCATAATGTACTTATCTCCTTTATAGCTTTGCACTTCAATTGGTCCACACAAGTCAGTATGGACAATCTCTAATATTCCTTTAGAGGTATGAGTCTTACTCTTAAAACTTGACTTTGTCATTTTGCCTAACATTGTTTGCAAATTATATTGTCAAGTTTTTTCAACTTAGAAAAGCCTCTAACTCTTCTCATGTTACTGATACTAATCAAGTTATCAAATTTAACATGACATAACCTCTTGTGCCATAGCCGCACATCATCAAATTTTACAATTAAACAAGTAGCATCCTCTATATCAAGGTAGAATAGATTACCTCTAATTTGGTCACTTTTTCCAATTATTTTTCCATCAGTATCATATATCTTAGCAATGTTATTTTCAAACTTAACTTGACAATATAAATTGTTCAGTTGTGACACACTCAAAAAATTATAGTTAAGTCCTTCAACATAATAAGCATTGTCACATAAAATCTTTTCTATAAGTTGGATAGAACCTTTTCCTTTTATCAAATAGGGCACATCATTACCAAACCTTACACTATTTTCATCATAATAATTCAAGGTAATGAACTTACTTTTATCTCTAGTCATGTGATGTGAACACCCACTGTCAATGATCCATCTATCATTCTTGTTCACACAAGACACTAGTATTGTTGCCTCATCCTCATCAAATTCATCCTTCATTGCAACATACACCACTTCATCATCATTATCATCAAATCCATCTTTAGTTTCCTCTTTAGCAATGTAGCAAGACTTCTTTCCTTTGTCTTTGTAATCTTTGTTGTCTTCATCTCTTCTACTTTTGTACTTGTCTCCATCTTTATAATTCTTCTTCTCTAGACATCTGGCAACAATATGACCAACCTAATTGCAATTGAAACACATGATAGGTAACTTACCTTTAAACTTGACTTTACCTCTACGAAATCTTCTTGCTAGTAGTGCTTCAAGTTTATCTACATATTCCTCATCTGTATCACTGTTATTGGGCACATATTTTACCTTTTTCTTCTTTTTCTCATTAAGTTCCTTCAATGATAGCTTGGCTTTTAAAGCAGATTCAACATTTTCAGGTTTGTAATTATCAAAATTAGATAGCTCAAAAGTAGTGATCCTACCTACAAGACCTTCAAGAGTTAGATAATTCCCTAGCATACATCTTAGTTCTTATATTGTAGAAACTCTTATAGCATAAATAGGCAGCATATTCTCAAAACTTTGCTTAGTACATTCTCATCATCTATTTTGCCAGTAGCTCCTCTTATTGCATTAACAACATCTTTTATCCTAGAACAACATTGAGCAATATTCTCACCTTCTTGGATTCTCATATCATCGAACTTACCTCTAATACTTCCAAATTTGGCTCTTTGAACATTTTTTTCCCCTTCATAGATAGTGCGTAGAACATCCCACATTTTTTTTTCACAATCACAACCCTTGATATCATCAAACTCAACATAACTTATGGCAGAAGCAATCTCCAACATTGCTTGGTTGTGTTCTTTCTTCTTTTTCAGATCTTCAACATTTAGGAGTCTAGATGGATCAACATGCTCAAAAACAATGGTAGATTGTGCATGATCTCAAAGACCTCCTAGGTATAGCTTCATCGAAATTTTTTGTGAGGAAAGTTATCTCTATTTAGCTTGGGTATCTCTCTTTTTGATGTCTTGATCTTTTTGCTTATGTACCTTCAAACTAGTCCTCTTAAGCAAATGGCTCTGATACCAATTGTTGGAATTCTTTAGAATAACTGAGAGGGGGGGTGAATCAGTTATCCAAGGTCCAGATATACAATTAAAACTTTTCACAACTTAGTTAACCCATATTCATAAAATATTTTCATCATGCATGCATCCATTATTAGATCATACATTCACTTAAACTTGTAGGTTACTGTCAAATCAACTTTGCAAAAATGTAAGCATGAAACATAGCATATTCAACAACACATTTTGACACAATGATTTAATATGGAAACCCAATTTGGAAAAAACCACTAATAACATGCTACTCATTCTCACTCTTTTGAAGTGATGCCCTGTAAAATGCCAACCCTGATAAAGTTTATAATGCACATTGTTAAATGTGACCTTGTTAAAGGATTTCAATCACCCTATTAGGAGTGAATCTTCTTAGAGGACTTTTTATCATTCACTTAAAATGTCACCTAGTTAAAGGATTTACAAATGACTGTTAGGTCAACCTTAATCCAAAGGATTTACCCTAGACTGATACAATGATTAGAATGTAATAGTAAGGCTTAATCTGATAACAACTTACAACACACTTACAGATTATAGATCTTTGTTTTTGTCCTCCATTTTGCTTGGCTTTCACACACTTTAGCTTTAAGAACTTCTCCACCCTTCAAGCATCCATACCCTTAAGCCTTCTTTATTTGCTTTCCAATACAGTTTCTTCTCTTAGGTCACTGAATGAAGCAACACCCTAGACTCCTTGCCTTCCTTAGATTCTCGTACATGACAATCTTTTCTTATGACCAGTCATCTCTATAAATAGAAAATTAAGATTTTTTTTTTTCATCCTCCATCATCCATTTTAGGGTTAGGTTAGATTAGGTAGGATTTCATGTCCCCTTTTCAAATAATTAAAAATAATAATCTTTTCTAAGGCAGGCAGGCCCAAAAAGGTGAAGTTTCAGAAAATGGGGATAACCTTTGGAAGCTAATGGACTAATAAATGAAAATTATTATTAAAATATATTTTATTAACCCCTCTTGGACGTGAGTTAGGGTTATGCCCTCTTTTAAGGAGTTTGGAGGCATTTTGGGCTCATTCCAGAACTTGATTTTTGCTCATTTCTTTGTTATTCTTCAGAGGCTGCCAAACTTGTGGAGAAGGAGACCCAAAAATGGGATTTTTCAGGTTTCTAGGAAGGCTAAGGATGGGACTTTGAATCCATTCCATGTGCATGCTCATGTAGAGTTTGCCTTTGTGCTGAACAGTGCAGATTTGTGGTTTTTCGGGTGTGTTTTTGTAAGAGTTTGGTGTTTCCGGTTGAGTATTTCATATCAGTTTGGGTTGCTTCTGTATTTTAGAATTTTAGATGTTAAAATAGAGCTAAATATATGTATTTTTTCATGATTATACTTCTGTGATAGATTATTAGTATTTTTGTGGTGTTTCCAGGCTATTCTATGTTGTTTTCGGGAGCTCGATGAGCATTATTTTTATCCTCTGTTTGGGAGATGTTGTGTAAATGTTATATAGATCTGAAAATTTCATTTTGTAGGCTTTTATGCTGCTAAAATTTCTATAAAAATGTTCACTTTCAGATTTGCTAATAATATGTGAAGCTGTGAAGTTTTTGGCACTATTTTTGGCATACACGATTTGGGGTTTATTGAGAAATCGGTGGATCTTTGAAAGATTGGTTGTTTGATCTTAAAGATCTGATTAGAGGCTTGAAATATCATATAAAATCAAAAAAGGGACATTTCAATGGTATCAGAGCTATGATCTTGCCAGCCTGAGGGTTTGTAGAAGTTTGCATGTCAGTTTTGACAACTACCCAAATCTTGCATGTCATAATTTATGGTTGCATGTTGCTTCTAATTAGCTTCATGTCAAAATTTATGGTTGCATGCTACTTCTAATCATTTGCATAGTTTTTGGTGAATTTTGCAATTGCATGTTGCTTCTAATCAGCTGCTACTTCTAATCATTTGCATGTTAGTTCTTGGTGAATTTGGTGGTTGCAAGTTGCTTCTAATCAGTTGCATGTCAAAATCTATGGTTGCATGCTACTTATAATCATTTGCACATTAGTTCTTGGTGTTTGAAGAATTTATAACCTATTAGGGTTACACTCTACTTTATCCAGAATGGATAGGTATAGTACAGAGTCTCAGAGGACACGATCTTGGACAATTGATATCCAGAGTCAGAACAGTAGAAATGATGGTTATTTAGACATTCAAGATAAACTTAGGAAAATAAGCCATGACATGTCTGAACAGTTGGTTGAGCACCACCGTATGATGAATGACATTTTTTTTGACCCAGCTAAGGTGGATAAGTTGACTAGATTTCTATTTGGCAGATTTTCTCACAAGGCAGATGACACAATTACCAAGAATTTGCATGAGGAGTTTGAGAAACTAGCTTATAGCCAGGCAGAGGTCTCAGATTCTACTCTGCCATAGGAGGTAGTGGGTTTAGATGATGATTATGAAGATGTTGTCATGCATGATGGTGAGATACCTAGTAGAGATGAGCAGACATTGAGCATTCATGACTTTGTTGAGAAAGAGTACCAGGCACAGTTAGATGCTTCATCACATGAGGTTGAGGCTGGTAGTACTTCACACGATTTGTCCAGCCAACTAAAAGTGAACAAAGATAGTATTGTGACTTCATTATCTCATCATGACAGGTATGTGGAGTTAGTTGGTATTGGTCATATTACTCAAGTGAGGATTTTGCTTGAGTTACCAGCTAATTCTAGTTTACAGATATGGACTCGAGATTGTTATATTGGCATTTGGGATTCAGTTGACTAGAGATCTTTAACACTTTTTGGTAGCAGTGTTTGTTTGGGTGCTATCATGGATTTGATTAGCAGATTGCACAGTGTTTTCTTTTCTTGTGCTAGCATCTTGTCCGATGTTGGTATTAATTTTTATACACTAGTGTTGGGCTTTGTTCATACATCCAGTTGACCATACTTGCTAGAATGTTTTGATGATCTTTCATATTTGGTAGTGTGTATAGATGAGTCCCGGGATCATACTGGCATTGATGACATCTAGGAGGATGCAGTGGGCAGTTTTGAAGACTTAGTTTCCTTGGGTACAAACGAGTTGGACGGCAGTGCTACAATTTTTGATACTCCATTTGTTGATATGAGCTTCAGAGTTGATTCACAGGATATGGATGGTAATAATCTAGAGACTAGTAACTTTGAGGATACTCCTTTAGACAGTGCATCAGAGGAGGTTTGTAGGAGACAGTCAAGCCAGTGCCATCATGTGTCTAATCAGTTGAGAGTTAGTGAGTGAGACATTATTATCGCTTGCCAAAATTTTGACGTTGCTCATCAATTGTTAGCAGTTTATGGATGGGGTTCTCCTACTAGTGATGAGTAGGGAGGCAGTTATCTTTCCTTGACAGAGTTCCACTCTTTATGGGAGGCTGTCCAGATTCTAAGACAAGATTATATGCAGTTGGTAGCCGATAGAGATTATCTTATGGAGTGGGGCAGTATAGCATATGATGCATTGTTGGCCAAGGAAGATGAGGTGAGTGAGCTTACTGAGCAGCTTGAGGTGACTTCTGAGATTCTTGAGAGTACACAGTTGGCTTTCAAGGAGTCATAGTTTTATTTGACTAAGGTGACCATGGAGTTAGAGCAACTACAGTCTCTACTAGATTCTGTACAGTCACAAGCTATGGTGTTTGATGATCCGAGGATGTTCATGGTTGAGATTGTCAAAGATAATGGAGATGGGGATGCATCCATCTTTGATACTAACATTGGCATATCGGGTTCATCCCCACTAGAGTCAGGTTCAGTTGAGTTGGGTGCTACAGCAGATTGTTGTGGTATGCCTAACATGGTAGTAACCTCTAGCACTAATGGCACGAAGACTAGAGATGTTGTATCAAAGACCATGTGTGATGTTGGTGAGCCGATAGTTGGCAAGGTTCCTGCTAGTAATACTACTCCCTTGGCGATGTCTTTAGAGGAAGTAGTCAGTTCCAACTTGGTTAGTGATCGATTGCAATTAGTTACATCTGGATTGCAATCTGAGCCACTGACTGAGATTGGCACATTTTATCAGCATTACATTGTGAGGTATGCTCACCAATTTACCTTTGATGACCATGTTGATGAGATGATGATACAGAGATGTACTTTGGTTCCTAGTGCTTATCATCAATTATGGGATAGTTTAATGCCTTGGGATGAGAGTTGTGATGGGTATGACATGGCGATAGGTTTTACAGTTGACAACTTGATAATACATGACTTAGAGCAAGAGTTTCGGAGTGATGCTTCAGCGGGTGTTGTTATTGATTCTACTCCTTTGGCTATGACATCTCCTGACTTAGCTGGTGATCAGTCACATTGGGTTGTATCACTTGTTCATGGTGAGCTGTTGACTAAGGTTGGTTTTTTTTATCAACATTATATTGCAAGATATGTACATCAGTTAGCATTTGATCCTTGTGTTGAGGAGTTGATGGCAAGCAAATTTGGTTTGGGTTCCAATTCTTGCTATTTATCTTGTGATGGCTTTTCACCATTAGGGGTGCATGGGAGTTATGGTTATGAGATAGTGGTTGGTGATCTACAGATTTGTGTTGACTGCAGGAGTTGTATAGTGTGTGGATTCTCCATACTTGGTACAATTTCATTCGAGAGCATTCACCATTGTTGCAGAGTTGGATTATACATTCCGTATAGGACAGTGGAATGCGTTGATGGTATTTATTGTGTTGGTAGTTTGATTTGTCCACTTTACTTGGGTTTTGATGTTCTAAGAGTTTGTGTCTCGTGGGTTTCTAACTGTGGAAGTTGTGACTTTGGAGTTTTCTTGAGCAGTAATTGTCAGTTTGATTATGGATTCCTCTTGGTTATATTGCAGAGGATATTGCAGGAGCCTGTGTTAATTGACAATAGTATAGTTCATGACTACATTTGGGATCCAAGTGGATTGATTGGTTTATTGTTCAGCCATTTCTTGAGGACAAGAAATATTTGGAAGGGGAGGACTTGTCATGTCCCCTTTTCAAATAATTAAAAATAATAATCTTTTCTAAGGCAAGCAGGCCCAAAAAGGTGAAGTTTCGGAAAAAGGGGATAATCTTTGGAAGCTAATGGACTAATAAATGAAAATTATTATTAAAATATGTTTTATTAACCCCTCTTGGATGTGAGTTAGGGTTATGCCCTCTTTTAAGGAGTTTGGAGGCATTTTGGGCTCATTCCAGAACTTGATTTTTGCTCATTTTTTTGTTATTCTTCAAAGGCTGCCAAACCTATGGAGAAGGAGACCCAAGAATGGGAGTTTTTAGGTTTCTAGGAAGGCTAAAGATAGGATTTTGAAGCCATTCCATGTGCATGCTCATGTAGAGTTTTCCTTTGTGCTGAACAGTGCAGATTTGTGGTTTTTCGGGTGTGTTATTGTAAGAGTTTGGTGTTTCCGGCTGAGTATTTCATATCAGTTTGGGTTGCTGTTGTATTTCAGACTTTTAGATGTTAAAATAGATCTGAATATATGTATTTTTTCGTGATTATACTTTTGTGATAGATTATTAGTGTTTTTGTGGTGTTTTCAGGCTATTCTATGTTGTTTTCGGGAGCCCGATGAGCATTGTTTTTATCCTTCATTCGGGAGCTGTTGTGTAAATGTTATACAGATCTGAAAATTTCATTTTTTAGGCTGTTATGCTGCTGAAATTTCTATAAAAATGTCCACTTTTAGATTTACTAATAATATGTGAAGCTGTGAAGTTTTTGGCACTATTTCCGGCATACCCGATTTGGGGTTTATTGAGAAATTGGTGGATCTTTGAAAGATTGGTTGTTTGATCTTAAAGATCTGATTAGAGGCTTGAAATATCATATAAAATTAGAAAAGGTACATTTCATAGGATTCAATGAATCTACCCATTATTTCATTTCATTCCCTTCTAGAAACTTCTCCTTCAATGCTCTTTAAATTTTCCTCAAAAAGGTTCACCATGAATTCTATGTCACCATCTCATCAAGCTTATCTTCCACATGGTTCACACAATCTAAGAAATCAAACATGTCAGCTTAGATTCATCAAATTCTTGATCTTTCTCATAATGTTGACACTCAGTATTAACTTGCTTCTGATGCTTAGCACATACTACATTGTTTGGCATCCACTATCAAATCACTCAGCATGAACTAAAGTTTATTGGTGCTCGGCATCAACTAAAATTTACTCGGCTTACACTGTATCGCTCAACTTACACTAAAATTGACTTTTCTTGGCTCCAACTAATTTTTTTCTCGACTTACACTAACTTTTCTTGGCACCTATTGCATAGATTTTTAAGCTTGGTAGACATACTTTATTTAACTTGTTCTTCTGAACTTAATCAGTATATCCATCATTTGCAACCTTAAGTAGATTATCAATGCACTATAATATCATTGTATTAACTAATCCTTGTACTCCTTTTCCATATCATAACTCAACCTTTCCTCTAGGTGCTATTGTTACCCCATTTGATTAAATCCTCTTTCATCTATTAAACAAATGATAGTACTCAAATCATATAATCAATTGGCTTATCAGCAAGTAGCAGGTTTGACATCAATGACAATATAATGATTGAAATACATTTATCATACTTACATATTAATCTCTTTTCAACATATGCTCTATTATTAAACATACAATAATAGCATGAATCAAAGAAAATAAGCATAAATTACAGTCAAAACTTCTAATTTTCTTTATCATAATTGCTTCCATTCAAAGCTTTGAATCTAATTGCTTCTTTTATTCATTTTTTCCCCAAATTGGTACTATACAATCAAAGTTACGCTTGCACAAGTCTGGCAGAGATTTCTTGCACAGAACAAAATATGGTTTTTACAATGAGGGAACACTCCTTTATATAGGCATAGGAGTTGAGAAAAATATAGAGGAAAATGTGGGAGAAAATCTACCAACATTGACCCAGTCTAACTAACAATAGAAATTATTGGATTACATGTCATTACGCATGTAAGTTGTATTACATGTAATTACACATTTTCATGTAATGCATCCTCTTAAATTAAAAAAGTGAAATAAGAAGAAAAAAGATGGAAAAGAATTGAAACAATCCTTGGGACTGTTTTGAAGAGCCTTGTACTTGGCAATGCAATCTTGGATGATAATAGGATCGAGAGTTCTTGTATTTCATGCCACTGCATTCATGATAACCATGGTGTTACATTTTTTGATAGCCTTTGACTCTCTTCAATGAATTATCCATTTTTTTCTCGTTTAGGTTGTCATGAATTCTCCTTTGTAGATTGACACATTCTGGAGTCTCTAACACTTTAAAAACCTTCTTGACGGTGTCTGGATGTAAACTCGAAATAACTTTCCATCAGCACCTTTAACTTTTTCTCTCTTTTTTGAATCAAAGTGCTTAGCACATTCCCACATGAACTCGGGTTCTCAAACAACCATTGGGAAAATGGAGACCAAATGAATTACCATTTTTTTGAAGCATGCCTTCTTTACTAGATGTCTTCAATCTTTAGAGAAATTATAGCATATATCGATTTGCTACAACATGAAATTTTCAATGGGATTTAATCCATGAAAACTTTGAGAATTGAGTTAGAATAATGAATCCATGAGTAGGTATTCAAAGTATGGATTAGATACTTATGAAACACATGTGATGGCTATAAATGAACTAGAAAGCATATGTAGAGGATGGAAAATGGTAGGTGGAGAGAGAGAAAGCATGAAGTGGTTGATGAATATGCTTTTTGGGACATGAAATTGAAATGCATGGGAATGTGTGTAAATGAAAACTCTTGAATTTTAAAAAGTGACTTGGGCTTTCAAAATGTCATTACACTGAAAGTGGATTACATGTATATGCAACATGTAATGAGGAATGGAAAGTGTGATGACATGTTAATGCGGATGGAGAATGAGCTTACATGTAAGTGTGGATGATAGATGATATGAAATGTGTAATGACATGGGAAGTGGAATGACATGTATTTTTCTCATGGAGGTGTAAGTGCATATGGAAGGAACAAATGCAATTTGACTTGAGGCGAAGTGAACTTTATAGTCATCTTTGAGGAAATGTAAATTCAAAGTACTGGGAAAATATATACACGACATTCTTGACCTTTAAAAAGTGACTTTTAGTCAAAAATGGGATTTAGAGATGTAGTTACATGTAAAAGGCTTTTCATGTAATCATGATATGTGATTGGATGTAGAAAGTGAGATGAGTGGAAATGGAAATGGAAAATGAGATTACATGTATGTGTGGATGATGGATGAAAATAGTTGTAACCGCATGCGAAGTGTTGTGATATGAAAAAATGAAAATGGAATGAAATGATGCTCTTGCATGAAATGGAATGTGGAGTGAAATGAAACATGATCAAGTTCTTGGGAAAGAACTTGCAACTTCTTCAAAATGAAGAAAAACTTCAAAGAAAACAAGCAAATCACAAATGCAAAAGAGAAATGTACCTTTGGAAAAAGACTCAAACATGTCAACAAACAAACCACTTCAAAATGAAAATCAGAATTTAGAATTTGGGAAAAGGTCAAAAACATGAATGAACCATTTCATCATTTTTAAATGAAAAATACATTTTCAATGGCATCAAAATCAACAAGTGTAAAGCATCAACCTAAAACATGCATAAAATAAGCAAGATAAGCATGAATTTAATTAGCAAGAAGTAAAGCATCCACTTAATTGATGATTGTGTGCCAAAATAGAAAGTTTTATTGACTTGAAGACCAATTCTCCCTCAAATCTAGATTTTCAAACAACTTTTTGACTTCTTCTATACTTGCATTTAATGGGCATTCAATAGTTGAATTTGACATGAGAATGCCCAAAAAGTAGTCTCCAAAGACAATAGCATGCATGAAAACTCAAAAATGACCCCTCTTGATCAAAGGCATGGGCTAGAAATGCCATTTTTTGTGTTTTTTGAATAGAAAAGTGACTTTTTAATGTAAAAATATGGGCCATTTTTGCAAAAATGTGGCCAAAACATGCAAGTTTTTTTAGTCATTTTTGACTTGTGAATGCAAAAACAACTTTCCTAAATGCATATACAATGATCAAAATTCCAAAACGACCCCTTATTTGGCCAAAATGTGAATTTTGAAGGTCCAAATCTAAGTGTTTTTTCTTCAAAACGTGGCTCCAAATGGAGCTGAAATAAAATGTTTTTAGCATCAATGAAGTTTCCAAATGCATGGAATTCATGAGGATGCAAAAAATCCTCTTGAGGGAAAGATTTCAAGTCATTCCATGGATGAATCTAAGAGAAATCACAAAAGTAGGTTCTTGGAGGTCAAATGCATGAAGTTTTGCCTTCAATCTCCAGAAATAGGTTTTAGAAGGGAAAATGCATATGTTGAATGCAAAACAAACCTTTTTTGTATGATTATATCTTTTAAATATGCACAATAGACCCAAACACACCTTTTAGAGGCCATTACATGTTTAAAAAATATGCAATGGGCTTTTCCAAGACCAAAACTCACATTTTTGGTGCTATTACATATTTTTAAAATATGTTTTTTGCCCAAAAATGGGTTTAGGAGATGCACATGCATGTCTTATTGGCCAAAATGTACCTTTTTGGTGCAAAGACAAGTTTAAGTTACTTGCACATGTAACTCAAAGCAAAAACTCATATTTTTTATGCATATGCATATAACACATATAGCTCAACTTTTTAATGTCATTACACATTTAAGTTTACATGCCATTGCATGAAAAAGGTCCACTTTTACGATGTCATTGCACATTTAAGTTGAGTTTACATGAAATTGCATCAATAAGGTCCACTTTTTGAATGTTGTTGCACATTTAAATGATTAGTTTAAGCACATGTCAATTTAGTTTTGATAAAATATTACTTAAGTGGGACATAAATTATACTTACATTGTCATATTAACAATATAATGTACAAATATCATTTAGTAAGTAACATTTACTAGAGAATTTTATTTAGATATCAAAAATTAAATTGAACTATATATGGTCACTTAAGTGAAAAATCAAAAAGTAAAGTCAACTTAAAAATACAACATAAAGTGCACTATAGTTACTTTAGGTGAAAATTTAAATGATAAAGTAACTTTAAAACATAACATGAAGTGAATTTAAGTTATTTTTTTTAAATAGTGAATGTCAAATTAAAAATATAACATAGTATATTTAATTTGTGCAGTTGCATAAAAAAGGTCCACTTTTTTAGCACTAAATTGGTCATATCTTTTGATTGACAACTCTGATTAAGCCCCAAATTAGATCAAAGTGGAGGGAGAACTAAAAGCAATGATTTGAGAAAAACCAAAGGACTAGAAACTAAGAAACACACACTCAAAAATGAATGAAAAGGATGCTTGAAGGCCTCAAAAATCAAGTATAGGCTTGACAATCAGAAAAACAAAAAAGATTTGACGAAAGCCTTCAGTAAAAGGATTCATTATGTCAATTGGTACCAATTGGTTGATCAATCCTAACCAATTAAATAATGAATTAATCTTAGAGAGATGTGAAACTAAATTGAAAATTTTGATATTGTTACCTATATTTTAGGACAACACATCAGTTCTTAATATTGAAAGTGCAAAAGTCCAAGTCTACATACTATTAGATGCATAACGATAAATTTAAAGCTAGAACCAAGTAATGTGTGGAGATCGAGCTGGTGAGCTAGAGATGGTTGAGTGTTATTATTAAAGGATGAAAGTGTTAAGAAGTTGAGTGTGATCACTAGTATAGGCTGAGTTGTTATACTAGCCAAATTGAAGGAAGTGTGAAGTATGTTTGTCAAGTTTTGTGGTGAAGGCTGAGACAACTATCATACACCCACTATATGTACAAAGCATTTATGAGGCCCAAAAATTGAATTTTTGTCCCTTATAATGAAATTTTTTGATCATTTTTAACACCTTGCATTTGAGATTCTAGAGTAGAGTAGAGTAAGAGAAATTTGAGAGAAAAGATAAGTGATTTGTGTAAAGATTCTATAGTGTGTTGTCGG
Source organism: Cupressus sempervirens (assembly GCA_028749045.1). Taxonomy (NCBI): domain Eukaryota; kingdom Viridiplantae; phylum Streptophyta; class Pinopsida; order Cupressales; family Cupressaceae; genus Cupressus; species Cupressus sempervirens. The sequence continues at coordinate 618,121,569 of CM053784.1, read as the reverse complement.
TAATTGGAGAGATTTGAAGAATACACCGAGTGAAGCAAAGTTCAAGTTTCAAAACCTAAATGTAGAAATGGCATCAATTTCAACTATCAAGAAGGGTGAGGCATCAAAGGTTAGTGATGTATTGTTAATTTAAACTGAAGTTGTGAAACCACCTATATTTAAAGCCTATCTTGAGATTGCATCGAAGGGTGATGCATCTGGTGCCCTATTATTTATCCCACATAGGGTTATAATGATCCATGAAGTTAGGTCATGGTATACATGAAATATTGGTGAGATAGGTGATTTCAAGCATAGGAATGTGTATGATAGGTTATGAATTGATTGAAAGATGGAGGAGCACAAACATATTGTTGAGGTTGAATGCACCCATGCCCTATATTTTTTGAAGGTTTTGAAAGTTTAGTGGATCAAGATTGCCTTGAGCTATGTACATGGGATTAAGTAATGGCTTGAGGGTGGACTGGTAGAAATCACAAAGTAGATTCTACACCGAGTAACTTGTTACCCTACAACTAACAAAGTTACGACTATCAAATGTCAAAAAAAAGATGTGATTGAGGCCAATACACTAGCGATGTGGAATGAGGATTTCCACCATTCAAAATGTTGAGAAAAAACTTTTTTGTGAGGGTAATATCTCACAAATTCTACCAATCCATCAATCCTAATAGTGTTCCATGTGTTGCAGTTGATGTCACCTAGAAAATTGTGAAGAAATGTCATTCATACAACCTAGTCGAGCTTTAATTACAACAGTTGGAAGAAAACCTGAAGAGTATTAGGAAGGCAAAGAATACTATGTGTAAGTTTCTTTCTTTGTTGGTTTGTATATTTTTATATGTGCAAAAATCTTTTCCAACTAAAGGAAATGTAACTTGGTGTAAGAAGAAGTCAGTCACCCAACAAATCAATGAATTTATCAATCAGTTGAGAGATGATTTTGAGATTGTTATGGATGGATACTTCAATGAATTCAAGCATAAAATGAAAGAAAGGTATAGGATGCCTAAGTCTTTGGTTGATAATTACTATGAAAGCATTTATTTTGTAGTAAATATAGATCATACCTACATCCAAGCAGTCATACCTAGAATTGAATGCTTAAATCCACTAAGTTATGAGATCAACATAGATGAGGCGGTTACAAAAATCACAACATTGCTAGATGAACCAATAGATAAAGAAGCCAAGTCATTTGGAACATATGAAACTAAAAAGGTTAAGATTGTAATGGGAAAAAAGTTTCCTAAGCTAAATAGGAAAAGAAAAGGGATGATGAAGAACCTAGAAAGAGTTTTGGGTGAAGGTGTCAAATAAGGGGCACCACTATAGATCATAGAAGGCAAAGGAGAAGACATATCTAGTGATGAAGAAGAAAGAATTGAAGAAGAAGAAGGAAAAGAAGATGAAGAGGTTGAGAGTAAAGCAAAATAGATAGTTGTGGCTGAGCCACATACAAGAAAAAGGCAAGAAAAAGGAGTCTAAGCATACCCATGACACATAGAGAGTGACAAATGAATGAAGTATGGTAGCTTCTACTATAGCTATCAAGCCATAGAGGAAGAAAGTAGTAAAGGTCACAAGACTTGCTCAAGGAAAGAGTGTAGTGAAGAGGGAAGTTAATCCTAAAGGAGATGAGATGAGCCAAACAATTAAGAAGTCAAGGAGAAGGCTCATAGTTGCCAAATAAGATGATGATGAGGAAACAATAGAATTTGAGGATACAAGCTAGTTTAGAGTGGTTGTGCACAAGAAGCCAGAAACAATTGATGAGGTCTATGAGAATATTAGAGGCAACGTAGATTTGTTAGGATTTCATTTTATTAAGTTTGATAAATTGACTAATCAAGATGACAACAAAGTGGAACAAGCAATGTTAGATATGATGGCTAGTTTTAAGTATACACCATTAGAGTTAGGGAACATGATACCCAATGAGCTCTATAGTAGAGTAGATGTAAAATCGAAATATGCACTAACAACTAAGAGGCAAAATAGAGAGGGTACTCTTGCCCAAGTCATGCACGTGTTAAATAGCAAGCAATTTACCAAATCAATGAAAGAGTTCAATAACAGATCTATACCTAAAAGGAGGTCTCTCCTAATTTTTAAGGACAAGATTGAATATACTATAGAGGAAAGAAAAATAATTTCAAAGAAAGTATATGGACTAATTCCTAATGATGAAAAAAATAATGAAGAAGAAAAAGATGAACAAGAAAATGTGGAACTGGATAGCACTGAAGATATTGATGATGGTCAAGATAATCTTGTTGATACATTCAAAAATTTGTTGCAACAGAGTGAAGGGAAGACTAAAATAGTGGTCATTGGTTATGAACCTAAGAAGAGCCCTGATAAAAATGTGTCAAGTGGAGGGATTGTCATAGCTGGGCCAAGGAAGAAAAGTGAAGACCTTGTATAAACCAATTCAGTATATACATAAGCTCATGAGAAGTTATTGAACCCCAATCCTATGATTATGCAAGTAAAGGACAACCAAAAGATTGATGCACAGGAGTCCACAACATAGGTACAAACTATAGATGTTGAGAATCTAAATGAATAGGCCCTAATCATTGAGTGATTGCTTTAGATTATGGAAAATATATATAACCTTACATTGATCCAAGAGAAAATATCATGCAAAGGTCAGAGAGAAAGTTTGAGAATAGGGTAATGGAGAAATTTGCAACAAAGGTTGTAGTGAAGCAAGTTGAATTTTCTACTCTTGTAAAATATTTTGAGAAAAAAATTCATAATGTAAGTACATTATTTATGAATTTATGTTACATTCCATCATTTACAAAAGAAATAAGAGATTAGATGGACAAGATTGATATTGATTTGCAGCAAAGTGGTGATACACTGACTTGGATGCAAGTTTAAGATTAGTTCATTTTTCAAAGTTGAGATTTTTGAAAGGAAAGCAATCTAAGTTGCTACAAGAGGAGAGCAAGATAAGGGTCAAGATCATATCAATTCAAGCTTTGCTAACACCTCATTTGGATGTCATGCAAAGATATTTGCAAAAGGCCAAGAATCTAATTTAGAGTAATCATAATTTAGCCATTGAAGATAATATGGTAGACTTAGCTGCCAGAATGGAAATTTAACACCATATTCTTGAGACACTAAAGAAGAATTTGGATACCATAATGTATCTCATATTGCAATGGCATAATAAATTTTTGACTAAGTATGGTTTACTTCCTAGTTTCAGGCTTATAATCCAAAGAAAATCATGATAAAAATAAGGGAGAAATGTACAGAGACCAAAGATCTGAGCCAAGGTATTGAGTATATCCAAAGGGGGAATTATTATTTTGAAGTTTTTTTATGAGCCTTTTTTTATAATTTTAAATTTTTTTTCCACTAATTCCAAGGGGGGGTATTTTTGAGCCTAAAGGAAATCATACTATTGTCAGTTAGTGCAAAACACTTAGTCATTAACTAAGCAATGTTGGTCATTCATCACTACAACCAAGCCAATATACAGATCAAGCTATTAAGTAGCAAAGTGAAAAAAGTTCAATTGCTGCCAAGGAAAATATACTTTCAAATAACCTATAAGCATCGTTGAGCATTTCAATAGTTGCCAAGTGATTCAGTAGGCAACATGCGCCAAGCAATCCAAAAGCTAAACTTGGTTATAGTCAAGTAAAGTTCACACCAAGTAACAACATATTAGAACAAGCAGAGTTGAGTGTTAGAAGCTATATGAGCTGAGTAACATAGTTAGATGTATTTGAGTTTGAAATGACACAAACTCATATGTAAACTATTTTTCCAAGTTGGAAGTATGTTTATATGATCGAGGAGTCAATGATAGAGGTAATTATGCATATAATTGCATATCATTAATCCCCATGTTATGTGATTAGCCAATCAAAAAAATGGAAAGGTCAAGCGGAAAAGAATGAATTGTGCTCATTGATTAAGATCTAGAGGCTTCATCATATGGCTATTTAAGGAGGATTTAAGACCTAATTTTGAGTTGTTAGGTTGTTAAAGTGTTGTTGAATTTGTAAGAGAGAGGATTGTGTAGTTGAAGGTAATTCAGAGGTTGAAGGACTAAGGTGGTTGAGTATTGCAAAGAGGAGAAAAAGTATATTTGTCACTTTAAGGTAATTTAATATTGGGAAGACAAGATTTGTCATTAGTATCCAAGTGCAGACCAAAGGATCATGGTACTAATTTCATTTTAACTAGTGGATCAAGTGAATCTCTTAACAAGGTGGTCCTGATAGGGCTATTGTAAATCTCCTAACATAGTGCTCACTTTATTGTGATGTAAAATCCTTTAATCAAGGTAGAACTAATAGTCTTGTAAGCTCTTAATACAGAAAACCCCTCACAAGGAAGATCATCAAAAGTGATCAAAATTTATAACCCTAACAAACACACTTTATTGTTGGAGTAGTAAAGTTATTGTGGGTGTCATCCCCATCATAGTTTCACCGTTATCTTGAAGGGTTTATGCATTACCATACCTAGTGTCATGTGTTGATCTATTGCTTATATGTGTTATTCATACTATGAGATGTTAGATATGATATTACATGTTGATATATGATGTTGCATGTTAAAGTTTAAGGTTAAGGAAGAGATGTGTGTGGTGAATTAAGTATGAATGTGATGCATGTTTCAAGTGGTGAAAGTTTTATAGATCATGATTAACCCCTTCCTCAGCATCTTACTTTCCCTCTTAGATTTCTAATAATTATTTCATGTCATTAAGACATGATACTAATGTTTTCAAGTGCTCTTTCAACATTAATTTCTTCCAAGGAAAATGGAAAAATTATGTCACAAACTATAGTGTTGGAGAAATTCAAGAATTAAATGCACTTCAGATTTATTTATGATTTTTCCATTGATTATTGTCATTTTCCCTAGTAGTCTTTTCTACTTTTTGTTTATGGAATTTCAAAAGAAAAAGAAATAGGACTCTACATATGATAGCATGGCAGTTTTCAGGGATAGTGGAGTGTCATTTCCAAGAGGTTTCATGTGGCATTTTGTATGTAAAATTAGTTTTTCTTGATGGATATCTGTTGTGTGCATGTTATATTTATAGGAGAAAAATGTATGAGAATGGAGCTAATAATTAGTCTCTTCCTCCTATGAAGGGACTAATGTTATTGAGTCCTCAAATTCTTTAATTAGTTTCTACATTGGAAAGCATAAAATAGGTAAAATATTTTGTTTATCATAAGGTTGGTGTAATATTTCCTATTAAAATAAATTTCCCAAATTAAAGTTCACCTTTTTCATTGGTTTTTGAAAAAAAAAAAAATCTCATACTATTTAATATTTTCTTGATCAAAAAATTAGGGAAAAAAAGAGTAGCAGGGAGTTATAGCATTCTACTATGACATGTCATATGTTGGCTTTCCAATAGTATTATGCAAGTTGGTGGATATTTTGTATGCACCTTGTCTATGATTCTACATTTCACATATGCATAGAGACAAGTGCTAGATGAGCACTCTACTTAATTTCAAACTTGTTACGGCATTTTTACCTAAAACATGAAAGACTTCAGACATTTTCATCATAGGTTTATTCCAAGCAACAATAGTGGCCCACTCTCCTTAGTAGCTCACTCATCCCCTCCTAGGTGCTAACTATATTAGAGTGCTGTCCATTTAAAAACTTTGATATTTTTTCTTTCCAAATGTAGCTTTGGATTCAATTAAATCTAAATGTGGTAGTGGTGTGTTGTTGTTCTAGTTGCTAAGTGGATTCATTATTATTATTGTTATCTTGTTTTAAAAATACTATCGAGTGATTTTAGAAATGACATTATATCCTCCTTTTCTTTATATGTAAATATAATTTATATGACTGGGACTTCCCTAGCATCCATTCCTCTACATCTGCCCTGCTTGGTGTCCACTTTCAACCCTAAGTTTCCATTACTTTGAAAGGCATTACGGTGTTAGAAGCTCCTAAGTCTATCATGCAATTTTTTAGGGTCTTCCCTTTTATTATCAGACTGAGGAAAAATGGGTCAATATCTTCTATAAATTCCACTAAGGAATCATCTAAAAACATTTGGGGAATCTGAGATATGATACCACTATCCTCTACTACTAATGGGGTTTGTTGGATAACAGTTTGTTCTACAATAGTATTGTTGTTTCCTATCCCTCCCAACCATGATAAAGCCTTGCTTTTATGCTCTTCAATTCTAAGAAGTTCAGAAAAAGGCACTTTTACAGTTATCTGAGACAACATGGATATCATATCAACAGTTTCAACAATAGTGGGTTTTACAAGAATACCTGTACTTGAAGTCTTTTGAACAGCAAGCACCACTATTTGCTTGATAGTATCAGGTCCTGATTTATTTTCTTGCACAGCTACTTTTGTAGTTTCATTTGTTTGAAATTGAACCTTCTTTTTTGGTTCCCACTTCTTAACCTTGTTGTCTTTGATTTTAGGCACATCTATATTGACCTTCTTATTTTCATCATTCATCTTATGGGTGAAATCTTTGATGAATACACTAGATGGCTTTCTTGCATCATTATTTACTATTCTATTTCTCAAATTGTAGTTACTATGAACTTGGGAAATCACTTCTGCTGCAATCCTATCAATCTCCTCTTTGGAGGGTATTCTTAAGCTTATGTGACCTACATCAAAAAATGTAACACATACCTTATCTGTATCATAACCTTCATCATCTGAAAGCACTTGTTGATGATGTAAATGATAAGAAATTCTCTGACTGGTAATATCACTTTTAGGTTCTTCAGAATCAGAATCTATAAAATCATCACACATGCTTACCATATTGCAACTTATATCATCATGGCTTTTCTCTTCACTTTCTTCTTCAAGTTGCACACCTTGATCTTGGGCAAATGATTAAGCAACAACACAATAATCAGAAGAATGAGGTGATTGACATACAATGCACCATGGTACATCATCATTCATATTTACAATGTTCCTTTTCAGGGGGTCTGGGGTACCCTTATCGTTTACATTTTGTGTCTGGTTAGGAACTGGCTTACCATCTTTCCACTGGGTAGTGTAAGGGTAATTTTGCATTCTAGGTTGCCTATTGAAATTGCTATTATTCACAGGGGTTCTCTCAGCAACATTTGGCTTATTGAAATTATTGGGATTCATCTTCTTTAGTAATTTGAAAACCTAGCCTATTGTAGGTTCTTTTGGCTTTCTTCCTATAGGAGTTTTATCACCCTCCCTTTTGTTATTGTTCTTGGGATTGAAAAGCTTTGGGTCATCTCTTCTACCTATTTTTCTAGATGCTTTCTTATTGTTTTCTATATTTACTGCAACTTTATAGGCATCCCTTAAGGTTTTGGGATCCTTATCCCTCAATTGATAAGCCATTTTTCTATCAAAAGCATTAAAATATGTCATGAGACAAACATCCTCATTCAACCTCATAACTTAAAATAGTTTGTACATACCTTTCTGGAATCTAACATTGAAATTGAATGTGGACTCATTAGGATTCTTCTTGATGTTATTGAATTCATTTAACATGAATCCTACATTAGTGTTGTCTCCATATTGCTCCTTGAACAAATTTTCCAGGTCACTCCAAGAGGTAATACTGTCATCAGGCAACCTTCTGAACCAATCCCTTGCATCCTTAGTTAATGAATGAACAAACAACTTCATGACCACATCTTCATGTTCAACTTCATAATCATTCAACATGTCTATGAAAACTCTCAAATGTTCTTCACCAGTAATAGCATTATTTCCAGAAAACTTAACCACTTTATCTCTCAAATCAAAAGATATGGGATGTGGAGCACCAGGAATACCTACAAATGATATTTGTCTATACTTTTCCATGTATACAGGTTTCTTCTGGAAACCAGGAACATTTGAGGTACTTGCTATATTAGCTTGGTTTAGAGGAACATTTTGGGATTGTTGAAGTTGGACAATAGGGGCTTGAGTATAAGTGGTAGATGATGAGGCAGGAGCAGACTGAGATATTCCTTGAACTGAGACTATTGGTCTAGAGGGAGGTATAGAAGCTAGAGCTGGGAGGGATAAATTTGGCCATAAGGCTAATGTAGAATTAGTTTTAATAAACTAAATTTTTCTCCTAGTTTCTGCTGCTTGAGCTTCATTCTCCACCTTCTCAAGTTATTTTGCAAGATCTTCCTTCTCCTTTCTAGCTTTTTCCATATCTAAATCTAATTTTGACATGGGAGGGTTTATAGATTTTCTTGGTAGATCTTGAGGTTCATTTATTTGGATTCCTATGGCTTTACCCTTTCCTTTGTCTGTAGCTTTTGCAGTGGGTTCTACAGGATTTACCTAAACAGGTTTGTAGTCTTGGACTTGAGCAATAACTAGTTCTTGCTTTTGATTCAAGCATTGTTCTTGTTCTTGAACTTTAGCTTTCAGACTATCTATGTCTCCAAAAATATCAGTATGGAGAGTCATAGTTTTTTCTTCTAACTTTTTATTCTGCTCCTTCAAGGTAGCCATCCTTCTCAGTAGAGCATCTCTTTCTATTATGGTATCCAAGGTGGCTTGCTCCTTCTCCTTTTCAAGATGAATGCTCTTAGGTTCTTCCTCAGCAACCCATTTCTTTAGAACTCCTATCTCAGATTGCACTTCTTTAGGGTTTGCAGAAGTAGCCTCTCAAATAGCAGGATCATCCAGATCTATAAGATTGGGCTCCATGTATGGGGTTGCTCTAGAATTAAAAGGATCATCAAATGAACTCCTAAATCCTAGCCTACAATTCATATATGCTATGAGATCTAGCCTTGGTGAAACATTCCCTATTGGAGCCATATCTTTATCTTGATATGTTCTTTCATCTGGTATTGGGGTACTGAAAATGCCTCCTAAGAGTCTTGTGGTTTCGGATTCAGAACTGAGTGAAGAAGACTCTCTACCTAATACTAGTTGATACTGGGAATTGATGGATACACTACCTCTGGGTTTCCAGGTGAGATTTGGATCTGTCCCTTTCTTATTTTGGTTCTTCCTACCACCTTGAGGTAAATTAGTATACATTGGTACATCAGGATTGGCTCTCATGCATGCTCTTGTGTTCTTTCTCTTGTCATCCATATTCACCTTTTGTTAAAATAAGCACTAGCTTCAAAACCTTGACTAAGTCGCCACCATATTCTTGGGAAAATACACAATGACAATTATTCCTGACTTTAAGGAAAAAACACACAAATAGAAATAGAAATATTTGACATAGATAGACCAATCACTGAGATCATAAGACTGCAATTCTTTACTCGTTAGATAAGATACTTGGATAGGCTGGATACGTCAGTGTGTCACTGTGGTACTTGGGCTACTCTCTCTTTAAATTCTCAAGGTTTGTCACTAAAATATTCCCTTATAACCACAAGCAAAACTTAGATAACCTAACACACACGTACACAATAGAACCAAAGAAACTACAATACTTTTCACAGATGTATTGGACAACTCCCCAGTAAAGTCGCCATTTTGTTGGTGTTTTGAAAACTACTAAGTGACAAAATGATTAATACCAAAATGATATCACTCACACAACCTAAGGATTAGCCAATTCCTATTAACAATTATATGTGCAAACCATTTGGACCCAACTTCAAACAAAACCAAGGGTGGTTTTCTACTCTTTAGGCTCTGCAAAATCAAGGTGGGTATACCCAGGGATGATTCAAGACTAGAAAACACTGTATAAGGATTATTTTAGTTTCATTCTGATTCTCATCTCAAATCCTCCAATACATGCATAATTCATGACAATTTGATAAACACATCCCATATAACAGATCTGGCCAAAAGTCTTCTATAGGTCTACATGTGTTCTCAGCAATAGTGGCTAACTAAAGCTAAAACATTCCATGCAAACAAGTATTGGCCAACTTTGAAGATCTTCAGGAAATAAAAGTAAAATTGATTATAATTTTTCATTTGAAAACCATTTATGACACATTTCTCTTCTAGCTAAATCAATTTGACCAATGTCTAATCCATTAGGGTTCAGAGTCTACTACAAATCCTTAGATCTAATTTGTTGCCTTACAACAAATATTATCAGCAATTCTTATCAGAATTCATCATTCAAAAATCCTTTCTACTACTATAGCAACCTTATCAAATTCATCAAAGCTTTTACTTAATCCATTGAACTAATAGTAGTGATGAATAGATATACAACCTAACTGGATTGCATTCAATTACACAAGCCTTTACTCATACAATATCAAGATAACCAAGTAATCAAAAGGAGACAAAATTTAGAAAGAACTGATATGGGAACACCTCATAATTTGTATTCATTTTCTTTGAAAATTGTATACATTTACAATAAACTCAGAATGACCTTAAGAAGAAACACAGAGATCATTCTATATTAATGTATTCTCAGGAACTAATAGAGAAAATACATCATAAACTTGCTCAAAACATTGGACTAAAAAAAAACTAAGTATATCACCTAGAAACAATAGAAATCAGACCCTTTCTCTAGCCCTGGAATCTCACTTATGTAGTGTGAGATGCAACAAGCTTCAGGCTAAGAGAAAATGAAAGGTGTCCTTTACAAGAAATATTTACATATACGTATCATAAAATGAAAAAATGTGAGTAACAGAAAGACTTATACATCAAACATTCCTTTTATGGGCCCCTTTCTGTTACATCCTCTATTGTTGTTGATTTGGTTGTTATTCTAATCCCTCTTTGTATGCAATTGCCAAATTAGCCAATGATGAAGTTTGTCTTGATGATTACAAGTTAGTCTCCACCTGTGGGTTTTCACCATCTTTATCTTGTATGGTGGAGTAACTTCCACTTTTTTCTCCTCTTTGATTTTATCACCATCCTGTGGGCCTAGGCCTACAACTGAAAGTGATTGATTATTCTTGTCTTCTTCTTCCCATTGGGCTTGTGTAGTGATGGTGTCAATGATTTGGATCTCCTCACCCTGCACCTCATCACTGTCAGTTTCATCTTCATCAAACTGTTCACTAGGAGCTATTTCTGCCATCCACTTGTCAAATAGTGTGTCATCTGGCCAATTGAATTGCAGAATATCACTCTACCTCTTGAGTACATGCTCAACCTCATTATCAATAGCAAAAAATTCTTGTTTTAAAGAATCAAAGAATATTTGGGACTTCACCATTTCTTCTATTGTGGTAGCCCACTATGCATGCCCTGTTTCATTTACAATTCTATTCATCCTTAAACAAAAAATATCATCAAGTTCCTTTGCCCATTCATCTTTGTTTTTCAAATTATTTCTTTTATCTAGGGCATGAGGAAAAAAACTAAATTTTTGGCTCTTGTACTTGTTCAAGTAGCCTACTATTATTCTCTATAAATGAATCTTTTTATTGTCAAAATCAACAAGATCAGAAACAATGTCAAAGGTTTTTTCAATTTGATCATAATAATTCCTTATGACAAAGAAACACAAAAATGTCATTACTTTCTCCCTTCTTACCCATTTATTCATGATAGGATTTAGAGCCTCATCATTGGCTTTCAACGCCTCCCAGATACTGATCACCCTGGCCAACTAATCATGAATTAGTGGCCATTCAACTTTGTCCCCCAAATATGTGAGAGATTTTCTTAATTTATCTTCATATTTTGACTCCAACTCTACATGTAAGGCCCACAGTTTACCCTTTTCTTCTTCAAAATCCTCAGCAGTGTAATACTATGGCCTTTGGGTTGTATCTGGTATTTCTATGAGGTGGGTGGATTTGAAGGGTTTAGCTAGGGGGTGAGGGTATGTTATTCTTGGTGCTACTAACCTACCCATTAGCTTGTTCTCAAGCTTGATTCTCCTCTTTACCTCTCTATTGTAGGCATCCACAACTACCTCATACTTGCTCTATAGCTCAGTCATTTCCTTTTCTTCCCTCTCTGTATAGCCAAGGCAAATTGAGAGTAATCTACATTCATGTCAGCTGCCTGTACATGTGAGGTATCGGCAACTCTCCTCATAATGATACTCCTTGTTAGTCCTGAATCATCAGGCTATGATGGAGGAGCCTTGGACCCTCTTCTTAATGACCACATGACAAGAGCAGCTTGGTTGTTACTAAATGCAGTTCCCAAGAACTATTTTTTATTTGGATCTTGCAATCCCAAATTATTTGACATAGAATTAAAAATCAAGGCATCAACAATGTCCCAATTGGGCAATAATAAAATATTTGTAGCCTTTACCATCTGTCTCCCTTCTTTAGGGGTTATATTCTAGAACTCTTGAATCATTTGTTCCTTTATTTAATTTTTAATGGAGGCTTCATCCATTTCTAGATGCTCTTTTTTCATATTCTTACATCTTTCCTCAAAAATGTGCATGTTTGCCCTCCAAGCAAACTGATGGAAAGAGCTAGACCTTACAAAACTGTCATCAGACAAAAATTGTTGACTGGCTTCTTCCAAAATAGGGTATGATTCCCTTCCCCTGAAATCTGCTATAGTTAACTTAAAACTTGGCACAGGAGGCTCTTGGGGGTTCCCTTCATCAATCTCTACTTGGGTAACAAAAAATCCCCCTTGTGATTCCATTTGTTCAATTTTCTCATCAGTGAGCTGCTCCTCCTCAATTCTCATAGGGGTTTGGGAAGGTGAGTAAATTTCATCATGTGGTTCCTCTTCCCTTATTATCTTTCTCCTCTTAGGAGAAGGTTTAGGAGGCCTTTCTTCAAAAATAGCACTAGTAGATTCAACTATCTATTTTCCTTTATCCACAATGGGCCTTTGATCCTGAATGACAGTATATCCTTACCTCCTTTGAACAACTAGTGGGCCTGCCCCTATATTGGAAGTGAAACCCAATCTTCTCATTATTTTCCTGGCCTTATCTGGAAAAGAATCAATGACATGTTTTTTCTTCTCATTCATTACCTCCATTATTTCAGGGAATGTACTCATAAGCTTATTTATTTTATTTGCAGTAGTTACAGCATTACTAAGAGTGCTATAATCTTTGTCAAAACAATTAATAAAATTCAAAACTTTTGAATAAACTCTCCATTTTTCTTTCTTTCTTTGTTGCTCCTGCAGAGAGTACTAATTCCTTATTACATCTTTAGGGAAATAAAATTCGTGCTCAACTGGACGAAGCTTGATCCTATGCCTAAGAGCCAAATTAAAGAAACCTTCTGCATCACAAAAATGAGGGTGAGATACTACCATTTTATACTGATCCAAAAATGTGTAGAGGAAGACCCACCCTTCCTTAGTTATTATAAACTGGTGGGTTACTGTGCAAGTGGGGAAAATTGATCCTATTCCCCTTTTGTGCAAAAAGGCTTCTTCTACTCCTCCCAACTACCACAACAACTTAGCTACTTCTACCTTTAAGGGCACCTGGTAAGGTAGTACATGGGGTGTTCCCTTGAATCCATAAATTATTATAACAGTTGAAACTAAATATGGGATGATATCTCCCCAATTATGTGAAACTTTCAAATTATGGGGTTTTTCCATAGGCCTAACAAGGTGCATTAGTGCCTTAGGAATCTTGGGATTGTCTCTTAATATGAGGCACCTTAGTTTGGAGGCAAAGTGCCTATCAAATCTAACAAAACTAGCATTGTCTACTTCCCCAGTCATATCTACACTCCATAATTGAACTGGTAGTGCTTCCCCCTCTTGTTCTCTATTCAAAACCATTTCTTTACCAAAGTATGTAGCCCCCTTAAACAGGAACATGTGCATCAACAGGGAGTATTGCAATCCCAACCAATCCACTGTGAATTTCATCAGCCAGGTAAGAAGTAAAATCAAAAATTATATCCACACCAAAAGAGGAGATTTGAGTAATCATATACATGAAACTCACAGGCATAAAATCTTCTTCACCCTCTCCAAAAACTCTGCACAGGGTCCTGTATATCTCTACTATCCTAGCATTGAAGCATGCTTTCTTGAAAGGTTCTTTAGAGGATGATGTTATTGCTAGTAGGGTTCCAATTCTACCAATGTGGGCCTTCAATGCACCTTGTCTAACTACATCCTTCTTTGACATATATTCCTTTTCTAAATTTGTCAAATTAATGGGCACATGATACCTAGTGAGAGGTCCCAAATAAAAAAATTCCCTAATCTCTTCTGGACTGATGGTGATTAGAATTTCACCATCTACTCTTCTCACTACCCTAGTGGCTTGATCATAACTCTTTGCCACGGCCTCAAGGAGGTCATAATCCATAAACACACTGGGAACAACTAGCTTTCCTAGGTCAAAATTCCATATATTGGCATGTGGGGCAAACAATTTCCTTTCTGCAAACCATTTCTTGAACAAATTTAAACCAGTTTGCGAGGTTTGAGAATCCTGGACCCAATTACCCTTATCATACAATCCATCAGCTATCCTCAACCTAGTGTTTAATGAGGTCAACTTTTTAACTTGCACTATCTCTACAATAGACTTAAGAAGCAACTCAAGCAAATCATCATGTACATTTCTATCCAAATAATTTACTTGACCTAAAAATCCCTTCTTTGGAGGCATCTTTGATTATGCTTTATAGAACTAAGATACTTACAGATATTACAGTAGGATTACTTACTTGAATTCTCTCCTCATCTTCCTTTGTATTTCTGTAAATTTATTGTGAACAAACTGCTTCACAATCTTGCCAAACTTCAACACGATCTTCTTCAGTAATTGCTTCTGCTCAGGAAAAGCTCAAAATCTTTGTTTGTGTAAGGTGAATTTGACAAAATCTTTTGTAGTATACTTTGTTTTTCCTCACATGTGAAGCTTTCATGTCTAATTAATACGTAGAGTGGCACCACCTTCTGTGTTTAAATCTGTGTCGTCGATCTTTAAAAATCCTATGATCATGGGATACAGAGAAAGACAACTTGGTGTTGCACTTGACAAGTTGGCCAATCAATCCAATGAAAATTTCCCACGTACACAGCTCCTTCCTTGATGGCACTTATTTCTAGACCCACTGGTGACTAAGGACACATGTCAATAGGTTGCTACTTCGCTATACATAAAGAACGAGCACCTTGCCATTGATTCGATCTTGATCTTGTGGATGATATATTACTGCACTACTTAGAAGAATAGTGGTGGGCCCTCATTCGCTACCTCGCTATACATATTGTTTGAGAAAATATTCATAGTGAGATAGCGACGACCGTTGATCTAAGACTAAATCAAAGGTGAAGAAACTGCACAAATTACCCTAGAGAGTGGTGGGTCCCATGCTCGCTATGTCACATAGAGTAAACAACTTGCAACATTCCATAGCGAGATAGCGAGGACTATTGATTCTAGTTTGATCTAACAATCAGGATCCCTTATACACTTTATGAATGGGGCGTGGGTCCGGGGCATTGATGACGTAGGAAATTCTGCACTGCTAGCACCCAACAAGACCTTACTTTAATCCTAGTCACCCATCCATGTTACTTGAGGTCCCACCGGCTGTTGATTTCACGGTGCCTAGCTACTTCACTAACGGAAAGATGTTTAGTTTTTCTGATAGCGAGGTAGTGAGGCATCCAAAAGACCTTTGTTTCAGCGCCAACTTCTAACTACTTCTATTGAGTCCCTTTTCCTGTTCTGACAGTACTTGCAAGGTGTACGTGACTGAAAAGTTGGCTAGAAAACAACCACCATATCTTCATTTTACGGTCTTGTTTTATAAAAATTTTGGCACTTGCTACCTTGCTATGTATAAAAAGTGCTCATGTTTTTATAGTGAGGTAACGACAACGGTAGATCTATTCAAATTGGACGATGAGGAACTTGAGAGGAAAGGTAACTCGAGGGCATGAAAAAATAAAAAAGAAAAAAGAATATTCGCCCAAGTTCCTTTTTCAAATATTTCGCACCTAAATTTTTTTTAAATGGAATGAGACATAGGGTTCTCACAAAATTTTCAAAGGCTAACAAAAGGATGACTTAGCTAGAAACCCTATTCACCATTAATGGACACAATCTGAATTTTTATACCTAGACAAAGGAGTTTTATCATGCAAAAATTCATACCAACAAACCTAAAGACCATTTTTTTGGTAATATTTTAATAGATTAGGCTTTCTTATCGTACTATTTTAATAGGCCTATGAAAGGT
Source organism: Cupressus sempervirens (assembly GCA_028749045.1). Taxonomy (NCBI): domain Eukaryota; kingdom Viridiplantae; phylum Streptophyta; class Pinopsida; order Cupressales; family Cupressaceae; genus Cupressus; species Cupressus sempervirens. The sequence goes on along the minus strand of CM053784.1, from coordinate 618,105,475 downwards.
TCATAATATGTCATCTTCCTTTTTCAATGGACTTTTTCCAATTTCAAAATTCAAACCTTGAAATGATAGATTCACCAGTAATGTTATTCCATTTATCTTCAAAAAATTTGTTTAAATCAAATTCTATTTGAAGAAGCTTACAATTAGTTATATAAATTATTATGCTTTGTTCTCTTAGTTTAAGTTTTTTATACAAATACATCTCATTTCACATGAAATTTATTACCAATTTACTATGTATTCTTATATTTGATAAGAAAAATATAGCTAAATTAATTTCAAAAAGTTGGCAATATTTTTCTTAACTAGTTAGCAGAAGCATGATTGTTAGCTACCTCCAAAACAAGCCCCCATATTGTCAAAGGGTAGAAATCCAAATAGATAAATCCTAATAGATGTGGGCACTAATCATACCATTTTAAAAGTGTTAGATAAATGAACCATTAAAATTAATGGTGCATTAAATGTTGAATTTTTGTGTTATCCAAACCCTAAGATTATTTGTGAGATCATCATGTTTTTTCTCTAAATGTTTATGTCTATAAATGACATTTGTATTTTCTTTAGTTACAATGATTTTTTTGTGTTGTCAGAACCTTAAGATTATTCATGAGATAAGTCTATAAATGACATTTGTATTTTCTTTTAGTTACAATAATTTTTTTGTGTTGTCAAAACCTTAAGATTATTCATGAGATAACCATATTTTTGTTATAGTTTGTGTCTATAATGGTTTTCTATTTTCTTTAGTGAAAATCAATGAAGTTTAGATGTCTGGTTACATTTATGGATGTTAGAAAGCAAGATTCTTGGTCCTCAAAGATGCAAATCAGTTAGACTTAAATGCCAATAAAGTTATCAAAAAAGCAATCGTCATGGCCAAGGTAAATATTTGAGCAACATTGTCCATGTGTGGAGAATTACTATTTATTCCTTTTGAATGTAGTATGTTTCTCTAGTATTAAAATAATTAATCATTTTAATGGTTCATTTTCATGGGGTACAAACAAAATTATTGTTCCAAACATGATACTGAAAGTGTTGGATACAACAATCTAGTTGATGTTAGCATGAATGTTGATGATACTACATTGAGGGAGTATCTTGAGCATTGGAGAGTATTGATATGTTTCACTCATAACTATGTTTTTCATTGATGTCAACATAGCATGGTTTTTGTAAAGACTGGTAGAGTAGTAGGATAGAGATCTTGATGGTATGGACAATGGTTTGATTTTATGTTCATGCGCAGTTATGGACATTTATAGCTCAATGTCTTGTTGACATGGTTAAGTGCGCAGAGCCTGAGTTAAAGACATATGGAAGTTGTACCTAAATTACAAAGAGCAGTTCTAAGACAGAGTATTGGGAAAGTAGTTTCTAATGTTTGTTGGATATCTTTCATCTAAGATGTAATGAAGAGATGCACAATTAGGCAATGATAGAGGATAGTCAAGTGATGATGTTAGTGAGTGTGCAAGCCTTAGTATCGCACGTCTAAAGATTTGTATAGATTGTGAGCTAACAGTGCTATTGTAATTGTAATTAATTAATTATCTTATTTTAATTAATTGGGAAAGCCTCAAAGCTGACTCAAGGAATTATTATGAAGATGTGGTATAAAGGAAAGATTTTTTCCTTTATTGGAGTATGAAGTATACGTGTATCTATTGATATAAGAAGTGTGAAGTGAAAAAAGGAGAAGAGTGCTTCCTGAATGCGTGTAAGCAATCCAAGGGATTATTGGATGCATAGTTCATGATCTGGTTGCAAGATCTAAAGGAGTAGAAGTATGGTTGACAAGACAGAGATAGAGGAAGGAAGTACAATTCAATTCTATTATTTTGCAAGGAATAGTACAAAGATCATGTGGACAGTGGGTTCATTGATCTTGCCTTAAAGTTGTTTGGGCAGTGGTTCCAACTGTCTTCCACAACTCCTAACTAGGTTGGCACAACTCCTAATAGGGTTGGCATAAATCCTAATAGGGTTGGAATCTTCTAACAAGGATTCAAAGTCTCCTAATAGGGACTCATATGTATTGAATGTTGTAATAGACTCCTAATAGGTTCTATTCGGTAACAAGGAATATTTATATTAGTACATCATCTTGTGGGTATCATCCCCATCAGGACTTTCCCTCTGATAAAGGGTTTCCCTAGTTAACATATCTAGTGTTATTGTGTATGAGTATCTTGTTGTGGTTTCATTTTATATTACTTATATGGTTAAGGTTGTTTTAAAGTTGTTATTTGTGATATAAATTAGATAATTGATTCACCCCTCCTCCCCCCCCTGCCTCACTTATATTAGTGGACTATATATTCTAGCAATTGGTATCAAAGCATCAAGTCCTTGAAGGATAATCTTAATGGCTTTGGGAGATTGATGGAAAATCTTTTTAGAAAGGATAGTCCTAGATTTGATCAGGCCAACTATGACAATTGGAAGGAGAAGATAAAAACTCATCTATTGTGCATGGGTCCAGCATATTGGATCTTGATAAAAAGTAAAAAGGCAATCATTAAAGAAGAAGACCTTGAAGGTTGAAGTGAAGAAGAGATAGATCTATTCATGTGTAACATGAGAGCAAGAGAAGCTCTACTGACAGCTCTTTTAGAGAATGAATACACTCAGGTAAAGTCACTTGTAACATCTCATGAAATTTGGAAAGCTTTGGAATCTACTTTTGAAGGTGATGATCATGCAAAGAGAATGGTGATTATCATGCAAAGAGAATGAGATTATAGAATTGGATATGTGAATTTCAAGATGCTAGAATGGTGGAAGATGAATCTGTAAGAAGTTATATTGGAAAAATATTCGAAGTGGTTGTAGGAATTTAGTCTCATGGTAGAACCAAAGAAGATGATGAATTCATATGGAAGATCTTAAAAATTTTGACACCACCACTCAATCCAATAGCTTAGATGATTCAGCTAGTGATGCCCTACACTAAGGATTTCACTAAGGAAACACTGCTTGGAAGATTAGAATCAGTTGAGGCAAATCTGAGATAGTCTAGAGAACTTGCAAGAGTCAAAACAGCTTTTAGTGCTCTGAACATTCGACCTAATTTGACAAGAAGTGCAAGCACCCGTGGAGATTTTGGTGGTGAGAATAGAAAAAGATGGTAAGAAAATATTAAAATGTTGGACTTAGAATGAATTTGGTCATTATGCATCTAAATTTCCTAAAAGAGAGAAGAAGTATAAGGGAAGCTTTAACCCTAGAAGAGATAGAGATAGAAATTGTTTGTATGCAAGCAAAGATGAAGAATTTGATGAGAAAGGTCAAAGTGAAAGTGATGATGAATTAGGATTTGTGGCTATTAAGGAAGATGATCTTGATAGAGAAATTAGAGAAGAAAGAGCTCTAGTTACCCAAGTAGAAAAGAAGTTTGATTGGATAATTTATAGTGGTTGCCCACATCACATGACTAGTGATATGAATAAGTTTGTTAAATTTAAGAATCATGATAGTTGAATTGTTAGAGTTGGTGACAATATAGCCTATCATAAAACTAGAATCGTATCCATTACTCTTGATGGTAAAACTAACACTGATGATGTCTATTTTGTTGATGGATTACAGCATAACTTATTGAGTGTTTGATAGTTGGTGGACAACTTAGATTATTAGTTGAAGTTTACTAAGAAGACCTACACTATCAAAGACAGAGATGGTAAGATGATTGGAACTAGCACTAGATCCAAAGGTAATGTATGTCACTTGAATCCTACTGAGATGACATGTTTGGTAGCTAAAGTGGATAACAGTTGGTTGTGGCATAGAATATTCTATCACATAAACTTTGATAATATTGTGAAGGTTAGTAGCACTTTTGTAGTCAAAGACTTGCCTAAGATTGTTAAACCTACTAATGTTGTGTGTAAGGAATGTATTTTGGATTAGAAGAAGAAAGTAGCATTCCCTAGAAAGAAGTTCACTACCATAGAGAAGCTAGAGATCGTTCACATAGATCTGAGTGGTTCCTCTAGAACTAGAGGATTCTGTGGTGAAAGGAATTTTATGATTTTTTTTTATGATTTCACTAGAATGATGTGGATAGCATTTCTTAAAGAGAAATATGAAGCTTTTGAGAAGTTTAAGATATTTAAGAATACAGTTGAGAATGAATATGGTATTAAGTGTTTTAGATCTGATAGAGGGGGAGAATTCAGCTCTAGAGAATTTAACATATTTTGTGAAGAAAATGGAATCAAAAGATAGCTATCTGCACCTAGAACACTTCAGCAAAATGGGATTGCTAAGAGAAGAAATAAATCTATAGTAGAAGCAACTAGAGCAATGTTATTTGAAACTGATGTTTCTAAGACATTCTAGAGAGAAGCAATCAATACAACAATATATACTCTAAACAAAGTACAAAACAAAAAAGGTATGGACAAAACATCTTATGAACTATGGTTTGGACATACACCATCAATCAAATATTTTAGGATATTTGGGAGAAAATGTTACATCAAGAGAGACAATTACATTGGTAAGCTTGATCCAAGAAGCTATGAAGGTATGTTTCTTGGCTATTCATTGAAAAGTAAGACTTGTAGATGTTTCAACTATATAACTAAGATAATAGCTGAATGCACAAATGTAAGGATAGATGAGAAGTTTGGAACCAAAGAAAAGATGGTAGATTAGCATTTAGATGAAGAAGATGATAACTCTAGAATTGTTAGATAGAATGTTGAAGTTTTGTTTAAGAGTAATAATGACTTGCTAAATGATGTGTTAACTTTTGAGCATAGAGGAGAACAGAGTTCTAAACCTAGAGCAGAGATAAGAGTTGAGATGTCAATTCCTACCCCTAATAGGAATTTGACAAAGAATCACCCTCTTGAGCAAATAATTGGAAGTAAAGATAAAGGCATAATGACAAGGAACAAAGTAAATGAGGAGATATGTTTGATACCTCAAGTTGAACCCAAGTGCACAAAAGAAGCAGTCAAAGATAATCATTGCATCCAAGCAAATGATACATGGGAGTTGGTTCCTAGACCAAAGGACAAGAATATGATAGGAACTCAATGGATTTTCAGGAATAAGATGAATGAGCAAGGAGAAGTTGTGAGAAACAAGGCTAGACTTGTTTGTAAAGGTTATTCACAATAAGAAGGCATTGATTATGAGGAAATATATGCACTAGTAGCAAGAATGGAAGTAGTAAGGATGTTCCTAGCTTATGTAGTGAATAAGAAATTCAAGGTTTCTCAAATGGATGTTAAATAAGCCTTTCTGAATGGAGAATTAGAAGAAGAGGTTTATATTGAGTAGCCTGAAGGATTTCCTTTATCAGAAGATAAAGACATGGTATGCAAATTGAAGAAATCTCTTTATGGTCTGAAGTGAGCACCAAGAACCTGGTATGTTACTTGGAAAAGCTTGGATTTTCTAAATGTATAGTAGATAATAACTTGTATCTGAAATAAATTGAAGATGTATTGTTGATTATTGTAATATTTGTTGATGACATCATTTTTGGAGGTAATGATGAAGCTAGTGATAAATTTGCTGAGGAGATGAAGAATGAATTTGAAATGAGCATGATAGGAGAAATGAAGTTTTTCCTAGGATTGAAAATTATGTAGAATAATGATGGTATATTCATTTTGCAAAATAACTACCTAAAAGATTTGTTGAAAAGATTTGATTTGGAAAGTTCTAAACTTGTTGGCACACCCATGATAACTAGTCATAAGTTATCTAGCAAATATGAAACACCTACAATAGAATAGAAGAAGTATAGATCACTTATTGGAGGTTTGCAGTATCTGACTCGCACTAGACCAAATATAGAAAATTTAGTTGGGATTGTAGCTATCTTTCAAGTTGATCCTAAAGAATATCATTTTTCAATAGTAAAGAGAATATTCAAATATCTAAAAGGGACATCTGATTATAGAATTTGGTATGATAGATCAAATGATTTTACACTTTGTGCATATACTAATGTTGATTGGGCAAGCAGTATGGATGACAGAAAGAAAGCCAATGGTGGAGCATTCTTTATTAGAGGTAGATTGATTTATTGGTTAAGTAAGAAGCAAGATTACATTTCATAGAGCACTGTAGAGGAGGAGTATGTTGTAGTAGTAAACAATTGTAATCAAGTTATGTGGATGACAAAAATGTTGAAGTATATCAAAATTGAGTTTAAAGAACTTGTTATCATTTACTGTGCTAACACAAGTATAGTGAGCATGTCTAAGAATCTTGTATTGCATTCTAAGACAAAGCATGTATCTATTAAGTATCATGTGTTGAGAGAGAAATTAGCAGAAAAGGGGATCAGATTGGAGTATGTAAGTATTAAGAATCAGATTACAAATATCTTTACAAAGCCTTTTCTTAAAGATACTTTTGAGTACTTGAGAGGTGTGCTTGGGGTTATGCCCCTACCTACTTCTGAGTAGATGATGCATAGAGTGCATTAGTCTAGTAGTATAGAGCATAATTATTTGACTAGGATGGATGATGATGCTTCTCGTATGAGGGAATATTTGGTATGTATTGAGTCATTGAGGACTCTTGGTATTTGGTATAGAATAGTGTCTTTGGACACTCGAGTTGGTTGATAACTTGGAGCAGTTGACTAACAATTGGTATTGAGATTGACACCTTTGACATTGATGTCAATGGGGGAGAGAATATGCATGAAAAATATCTCCTAAGGCATGGGGCAGAGTATGTATGGAAGAACTCCTAAGTAATGGGGGAGTGTTATTTCTTTAGAGAGATTTAGAAAGATTCATGTAAGGAAGTAGGGATGTGCATCTAATTTATTATGAATTGTCCAATGTGAATTGAACAACTGATGTATAAGGAGTATGCACCTGTTATTTTGAGATTCTTTTTAGTGTGTGAATAACTGATGTTGGTCAGCAGTAGTAGAACATTATTTGGTATTCTTGGAACTTGGATGTTTTTTCATCTATGTTGTCATAAATACCAATGGGGGAGATTGTTAGTATGAATGTTGATGATACTACATCGAGGGAGTATCTTAAGCATTGGATAGTATTGATATGTTGTATTCATGACTATGTTTGTCAGTGATGTCAACATAGCATGATTTCTATAAAGACTGGCAGAGTAGCAGGATAGAGATCTTAATGGTATGGACAATGGTTTGATTTTCTAGTCACATGCAATTATGGACATGTACAACATAGTTTCCTATTGATGTAGTTAAGTGTGTAGAGCTTGAGTCAAAGATGTACAAAAGTTGTACCTAATTTATAGAGAGAAATTCTAAGATAGAGTATTGGGAAAGTATTTCCTAATTTTTGTTGGTTATCTTTCATCTAGGGTGCAATAAAGAAATTTGCAGTAAGGCAGTGATAGAGGATAGTCAGGTGATGACATCAGCGAGTGTGCAAGCCTTAGTATCGCACATGTGAATTTTTGTATAGACTTTGAACCAATAGTGTTATTGTAATTATAATTAATTAATTATCTTATTTTAATTAAATAAACTCCATTATTAGAGGCATCTCATAAGGTAAACAAAGCATTTTCCAACACAAAAATATCAACCTTTCTCCATTCACATATCTTGATTTCTATATCTGATTCCATTGTTCATAACTTCAATATTCAATGTTTATTTACCAACACTATGGAGTAATTGTTCAAAATTAGGAATACTAAAACATATCCAAAGATGATCCAAAAATAATAAATCCATTGCAAGTTATAGACTTTTCACTTAGACTTATTTTCTCCATCATAAACCAGAAATAAAACTGGTAACCCTTCCTAGGGCATCAAATAACTTTCTCAAAACAAATCCAAATAACCCCAAAACTAATTCCAAATTATCCATTTGTGAGTCTATTTTCCAAATCCATAATCCATTAGTTTATCTAATAGATAAATCATTGTACAAGCACAAATCTTTTCCTGAAACACCATTGAAGACATTTAAAAACTAGCTTTCACTCAAATATTCATAACTTTCACAAATCTTCATAAAACTGTCTCAAACAAAAATAAAATTAAAGGTAATTCAATATATTTCCAATTAATATATTTAGACTTCCTGATACATCCATATTTTTTCATACCAAATGCTGCAACATGACTATTTGCAAGAATTCTCAAATCTGAAAATAGTAACTTTCACCAAAATGATCATAACTTCCTCAAAGCTAAATGAAATTACTCCAAACCAAAGAGAGAAGAAAGATAACTCATACCAATATCAAAATACATAGATTATATAGGGTTCTCATCCCATATATGGCCGTACAAGGCCTGGAACCAGCACAAATCCAAAAAAACCAATCAAAATAGCAATAGTTGAAGACACCAAAATTCTCCAAAATGATTCTTTCTTCTCCTTATTCTCATTAAATTGATTTTTAATGACCATTAAAATGCTTTTATATAATTTTTTATAGTTGCAAACTTCCCAACCAACTTTTGAACCAACTTGTTACATTCTTTAACCCTTTTTGCACTTTTTGCAAAGTTTTAAAGTTGCAACATTTAAGCAACTTTTACATTTTAGAAATTTTGACCTCACAACTTTGTTCCAACCTTACAAACATGTCATGATGGAATATTAGTCACTATTTAAAATATTTTTATCCTTCCTTTGGTTTACAAACACATTTTGACCTCTTGACCAATTCATGACCTTATTAGGACAACTAGGGCAAATTGACAACTTTTACAATTTATGACAAAATGGCTTCATAGCCTTTACATCTTGACTCAAGTACAACATAAATGACTCAAATAGATTTGAATATCTAAAAGAAGAAATCGTAAACTTCTCATGTTCTTGTACTTTATGTGCTCCTGCACCACTCAAGGAATCATTATGAAGATGTGGTATAAAGAAAAGATGTTTTCCTTGATTGGGTATGAAGTATTTGTGTATCTATTGATATAAGAAGTGCAAAGTGTGAAAAGGAGTAGAATGCTTACAGAATGCATGTAAGTGATCCAAGGTATTATTGGATGTGCAGTTCAAGATCTGGTTACAAGATATGAAGGAGCAGAAGTCTAGTTGATAGGACATAAACAGAGGAAGGAAGTACAATTCAGTTCTATTATTTTGCAAGGAATAGCACAAAGATCATTTGGACAGTGGGTTCATTGATCTTTCCCTTGAAGTTATTTGGGCAATGGGTACAATTGTCTTCCACAACTCCTAACAAGATTGGCATAACTCCTAACAGGGTTCAAATCTTATAACAAGGATTCAAATTCTCTTAATAGGGACTCATATGTATTGAATGTTGTAAAAGACTCCTAACAAAGTCTATCCTCTAACAAAAATTATTTATATTAGTACATCATCTTGTGGGTATCATCCCCACCAAGATTTTTCCTTTAATCAAGGGTTTCCCTAGTTAAGATATTTGGTGTTATTGTGTATGAGTATCTTGTTGTGGTTTTATTTTATATTACTCATATGGTTAAGGTTGTTTAAAGTTGTTATTTGTAATACAAGTTGGATAATTGATTCACCCCCACCCACCCCCACCCCCAATTATATCAATGGACTAAATATTCTAACAGGTGCATGGTATCGTAGGTCTCAACACAAACTTAGTACAATCCTACCTTTGGATTGTTTTTTCAACATTATGATTATAACATAGCACAAATTAGGTCCACCTTTGAACAATAACAAAGATTGAATTATTAAGAGCAAGAATATGACGTATACTTAATAGAAATAATATGGTTCTCATTCATTCTGACCATGTAATTATTCAAGAAATCATATCAAATACAAGAAAATAAATGGATTTGCTAATAAATATGATATTAGTTTAACTTTATCTATAAATAAACATAGAATTAAAGCATTTAAACGTACGCTTGGAAAAGCATTGTGTTGTGTGCAGTAATTGATTTTGTGAGCCATAGGTTGACTCACATTTTTTTACTTTGAATTTATGTGACTAATAAGCCTATCTTGATAATCCTTTTATATTCATAGTAAATTTTCAAATTTCTTATCGAGTTGTGACTACCTTATAATGAACTTATGATCATTTGAATTGTCTCCCTAGTTCTTCTCTCATCCTAGTTGTCTAGTTAATAAGCCAAAAGACAGTACACTCTAGATAGAACATGTTAGAGTGATTAGATATTTTCTAATTAACTCTAGTCTACTTAAGCTAAAATTTAGGAATCTAATAATTAATTTATTTTTATTAATTATTATGGTGCAACCTAGGTTTTACCTGTTAGGGTTTTGATCTCCTTTTATAAGGATTGATCTCTTTGTAATTTATTCATTCACTTTTGATAATAGCAATCTCTCTTTTTTCTCATCAAGAATGTCTCATCTATGGATCTAGTAATTTCAACCTCCTTAGCTTTTTCTTCTCTCTTTCTGTGATAGGTGTCTGCACGCAAGTGATTCTTGGGAGTTGTGGGGTTGATCTTTCATCAACTTCAACAAAACAATCATAGTAAAAAGAAAAGAGGAATGGAATAAACTGATTATTGGGTTGGAGGATCTCTATAAATAAGAAAATGATGATTTATTTACGTAGCTCTTAAGTTCGATTATAAGTATTGATTGTTTGTTTTATAAAGAGATTATATAAACCTGTGTTCAAGGTGATGTTTCCCACCAAGGAAAATTCCATATATCTTGAATAGACTGCTTTTATAATAGGCAATTTATTAAACTAATTTGGTATGTTTTATATAATATTTATATTTTAAAAGTTTAAATATCTCTATGGAGAATTTATTGAGATTTAAATTTCAATGTTCCATAATATGATTTAAATATTATGTATATTTGTATTTGTATTATATATATATATATATATATATATATATATATATATATATATATATATATATATATATATATATATATATATATATATATATATATATATATATATATATATATAATAGGTAATTGATCAAAGCCTAGATTATTTATTATTATTTTTAGAATTAATTATTTATTATGTATTAATCTCAAACAAATTCAAACACAAGACCTCCCCGATGAGACGCTCACAATTTACCAATACATTGTAGGTTCTTGCCTAAAATTTCAAATATTTTTATGGAGAATTTATTGAAATTTAATTTTTAATGTTCCATATCAAATATTCAACTTTTTATGAATAATATTTAAATTTTAATTAATTATTAAATTGTTCTTATTATTTTGAAACTATAATTTTTCATCTATATATGCTTAGAAATTTTAATAACTTCTACTGGCATTTTAGATGCTACTGTTGAGGGTTTGAGCTTGGGTTGGGAAGTTGCTCCCTTATCATGTCCAAATTTTGGATGGGGCTTCTCTGTAAATCCTAGTATGACATCCACTCCTGCTTTGGGCACCTCAAGTGAGGATATGGAAGAAAGATAGCACAACGGTTTCTTTCTATCTTTTTGGGTTATTTTTCCATACTTCAAGCATGTTTCTCAAATTGTTGAAAATCTTGTCTTGACTGAATTCGAGTCCTCCATGCCTGCCATGTGATGACAATGTAAAATTTGACAAATTTTGAATTTTGATGGTGTTAGTGTTGTTCATCAATATAGTAAGATTGTAAATATCGATGTTAGTCAATTGTAAATATTGTGACAATGTTGGGTTTTCTTTCTGGTTCTTTTCTAGTTGAGCTCTTCAACCAATTTTTATTTTATATATATATATTATATCTAGTGGCTCGTCCACTTTTGTCGAAAAAAAAAAGTATTTGAAACTACAAACCCTTCTTCTTTGTAGGATGCTCGTAAAGCATATTATAATTCTCTTGCTTCAATAAGCATATTTTTGCTAGGTTTTAGTACAGGAAACATAATATTCCTAAAAACATTTATGCCATCCATGAAAACTATATCAAAAAGAATATTTAATTATAGCTTCAACTCAAAAATGTTATTAGGGATAAAATTACTTGACATGAAGAGGTCTTCAAAGTTCAAGAATATGAATTACACATTTTGAAAAAAAACATTTAGTTTCTAAATTTTATCAAACTCAAAACTATAAGTGTAAATAAAAATCCAATAATTATTTGAGAGGCACTTCCTAGAATAAAAAGGTGTCAATTTTTCAAAAGGTGAATAAATTTTAGAAACTTAGCCATAAACGATTATTAATAATCACATGTCCATTATCTTGTGAAACATGAAGTAAATGGAATATATATGCATACCGACTCTTTAATCATTTAGAAAATTTAAGATCAATTTAGTAGATGGGGATTAATAACCAAATATCCAGTGCCCTAGTAAATATGTAGGCATGCCAACTCTTTGACAAAATCACACTACCTAATAGATATTATCTTGAAAAAAATACTTTTAGATCTCAAAACCATTAAAAAAAAATGCATTAAATGTATAAATGGAAGAGACTTCAACTGCAACAACACAACTCTTGTTATTTCTTTTTCTAATGGTTGTTTACTATTTTCTCTTCCAATGGTTGTTCTAGTGTAAATTATGTAAAATATATTTTTACTAAATTTCCCCTAAATTCTTTTTAATTTATTGTATGTGCGTAGTTATTTATGTGTGTGTGTGTGCACAAAGATTTAAGCTCACAACATTATTATGGGGATGCTAGAACCATTTGAATTATACATAATTATTAGGAGAAATATTTAGAAGGTCATTGATGATTTCTCTATTCAGAAAATATAGAAACACAACTAAATCCATGTGAATACAATATAAAATTAAAGAACTATCCAGAACTGCCTCGTGTTGGAGAAGTCGAGTGATAACACTGACCATCATTCCCACTGCTAAGAAAGTGGCGGGGAGCTTGGGATTGAGGAGTCTAGGAATGACACACAGATGTATTTTATCTACAATATTGATGACCACGAGACAGAGCATGATGAGAAGAAACAGAATCTAATGACTCTCTAACTATGCACATGAGACGTTAAAATATTGATTTATTATTTTTATAATTTAAAATATATTTAATCTTTTATTTATTGAAAAGAAATTTAAACTTGAGTTATTATATACATACTTGGTTTTAGCATATTATTATATTATATATTATATTTAATATTATATTATATTAAAATTAAATATATTTATTTAGTAATATCTACATTATATTTATATATTTAATAATATAAATTATTATAAATATTTTTAAACATTTATATTAATTATAATTTGAAGATTAAATTATTTTGTATATTATTATATTCTAATAATCTATTTAATATTAAACACTTAATATATAATGTTTATTTAATTATATATTAATTAATTTTTTCTATAATATAATAAAAATAAATAAATATTAAATACTTTTTAATAAAATATAATGTGTCACAAATAAAAACCTAAAATTTAGTATATAAGATCTTAAACATATATAATCAATTCCATAATGAATAAGTCATTTTTAAGACTTTTAAAATTTTAAAAAACACATTTAAACTATAAAAAAATGTAAAATTTTAAACAAAACAAATAAATAAATAGATTTAATGTAATTATCAATAAACTTAATCTTAATTATTTAAGAAAGACAAGTACTAAGCAATTATAACAAATTGCTATTCTAAATGCAATATTAGTTGCTTGAGAATTCTAAAACTGGGCTTTTCTTTCCCTTAAAAGATTTTAAATTTTACAATGTGTGCATGGCCTATGTGGGCTTCCTAGCCTTCAACTCAGGCCCTCCCAAAGACCTAGGTGCTTACATCCAACCTGCAGGCCTAGGGAGAAGTGGATTCCATTACTTTTGGGCCCAATGCTTTAGATTGTGGAGCTGACTCTATGTGGGCTAATTCTACTGGTGATTCTTTAAAGGATGAATTGGCCTTTTTGGGAGTGTCCTCCAAGGGTCTTATCGAGTGGCTAAGGGGCCCTAGTGGGAAACTCCACTTTCTCTCCTCCCTTGAGGATCCCAAGATTTGTCATGATGTCCATAAATTTTCCTCCCTGATACTATGGTTGACAATATCTCATCTTCCTTAAAAAAATTCTTGGTGGGTCATTTCATTGCCATTAGGCCTTCAAAAGTGGGTTTCCCAAAAATAGAAACTAAAAGGAAGTGTTAGTATGTCTTATATGCCCAGTGATTTATTCCTCTTTAAATTTATGGTTGCAGTGGACCTGGCAATGGTCCTCTTGTGGACCTAGTCTTATGAAAAGCATTGCCTAGCAATGGCTAAAAGGAACTCAAGATTTGATACCTCCATAAAGTTATGCAGGTTAGCACCAATTTGGGAAAGGTTGCATGGCTTACCTTTAGAATTTTGGGATGAGAAAATCTTTAAGTGGATAGGGAAGTCGGATTAGGGGTCACTTCTTCATCATCACTAACATCCTAAAGATGTACACCTCTTCTCTAGGTTGTCTCAAAAACTTCAAGTCTTGTTGTAATCAGTCACAACATATCCATAATGGTATTATTTGCATTTCCTCTACCTCTAACCATCTTGACCAAAGTCCCTACAATATCATAACCTTCAACAAGTTATAGGTTAGATTCTAGATCTACCACCCAACAACCAATCCAATTAAGGTTCTCCATAGTTCCAATCTTCACAAAGAAAGAAACCTTGCTCTAATACCACTTGATGCATGGATGGCAAGGGAAAGGAGCCAAGTCCAATCTCCTAAAATATTTCCAATAGTACACACAGAAGAAAACACATATCCAACAGCAAGAACCAAGAGATCTAGTAGTTTATTAGACAATTCTCATGGTAAAATGTACTATCAACATGCCCAACTATGAGGCCTTTTAGGTTGCAACCAGTACAAAGATTTACAATCATAGAGCTAAAAGATCACCTTTGTCATCTTCAATCTACCCTCTACTATCTCTCTACTTGATACCTGATACCTTCATAATACCTCTATGATCATCATCATCATCATCATCATCTTCTCTAAAGTTAATACATGTTCTTATATAGCCAGCAAGACCACAAGTCATCTTGTCAGACATTTAATTAAAAATAGGTCCTACCTTAGAGAAGAAAACAAAAGAACTATCAAATGATCAAAATAGAATCAATGCTCTTAAGGAAGGGTAATCGTACAAGATGACACATCATTATAGGAAACCACAGTAAATGAAATTCCACAATATGATGCACGAAACAAACAATGACAAGTGAGCAAAGAAAGAGGCACATAACTCCAAGCATAATGAATATTATATTACCTGCACTTAGGGTAAGGATCACCAATGGGTCTACAATAAGATTCTAATTACACACAACTTGAAACCATGAGAAATAATGGCTATTTCTCGAATTGCAAACTGGTACAAAAGCAAAGCAAGATTTTTGGTTGATGCAAGATTGTTGATGCTCTTGCATCACAATGTATTTTCACTCTCTATTGAAAATATACCAAGGTATGGCAGATAAAATGGAGAAACTTCAAAGGACTTTTTTGTGGATTGGGAATGAAGAAAGGAATAGAGTACACTTTGTTAATTGGGAGACAATGTGAAAACCCAAAGACAAGGGGGGATTGTGAGTTAGAAAGATTATGGATCTTAATAGAGCTCTTCTTGTTAAGGTTGGGTTGATACTAGAGAAGAATCAAGCAAGATGGTGTGGAATTATGAGGACCAAGTATCTCAATAATTCCCCCTATGTGTACTATCTCATGGAGAATGATTGGTTGCCAGTTTCCAAAATTTGGAACACCTTGATTAAAAATAGAAAACTTCTTAGAGAAGGGTTGAATTGGATGGTTGGGAAATGAAATAATATAAGATTTTGGGAGGATAACTAGTTGGGAGGAAAACCTTTGTCCCAAAGTGAATTTGGCCAAGTGGAGGTACCTTAAAGTGGAATTTTGGTGAGAAGGTTAGTGATTATATTACGAGACAAAGAAAATGGACATGCATTCCAGAGGTGGTTCCCTATCACTTAAGACCTCTAGCTTGTGAACTAATGGGGACCTTGGATTCCTATGTGTTTATGTATTTCCCAAGAGAAGACAAGTTTGTATGTGACAAAATGACTAATGGGAACTTCTCTGTCATGACTGCTTACCTTATGTTGTTTGCTAGAGATCAAACCACACCCCTCCCCCCCCCCCCACATACACACACACCACCCCCCCCCCCCCTACTGGAGAAAGGTTTAGAACAACTAACTTATCCATAGGGGAACCTTTTTTTGTGGATGAATTTACATGAAAAGATACTTATAGTTGATGATCTAAGAAAAACAGCTCTCAAATTCCATATAAATGCTATCTTTGTAAAGTAGAGGAATAGAATATACAACACATATTCCTTCAATACCCCTTTGCAATGGGAGTTTGGCACTTAAAATTACATAACTTTCCTATGGAGTGGCTTTTCCAAAATGACTTACAACAATTTATTTTAAGTTGGTATTGCCCCTTCTTTCATCCCTTGATTAGATTTCTTTGGAAGATAATCCCTCCACATGTTTTTTGGGGAATTTGGAAAGAATGAAACAATTAAATCTTTTGAGAATTAGAGAGCAAGGATGAAGTGGTGTTTAATACTATATTTGAGATATTGAAGGAGAATTTAGAAAATAGTAAGTGGAAGACCCCCCAGGTCCCTCTGTTAGCTAGTTAATAAAAGATAATTATGAATTTGAAACTCCTAGAATCCTTTCATACATATGACAACTCAGATTCCTCAATGAGGAATGCTAATGAAAGCCTCTCATTTATCCCAAGGTGAAACAAAATTTGATGGTGGTTTGAGGAATGGATGTGTTGCGGGAGGGGCATTGTAAGGGACTCGATTGGGTGACAACAAATGGCTTATGCAGGAAATTTGAGCAATACTTCAAATAATGTGGTGGAATCCATGGTGCTCTTTTGGAGATTAAAGTTGTTTGTTAGCTTAGGATGAAAACACATTAGTATAGAAGGAGAGTCTAAGGTGATTGTGGAAACATCAAAAGGAGGTATGGACTTGGGTTGTTCAATAGAAGGCATTATGAGAGACATTTGGAACCTCCTTACCATGTTAGAAAGATATGATTTACAACACACTTATAGGGAATTCAATGTAGTCAAAGACTCTATGGAAAGTTTTGGGCTACATGTCCAAGGTTTAAGGTGTTTCAAGTAGATGGACACCTAACCAGCGGAGGCTCGAGCCCTTATTGAAAGGGGAAAAATTATAATACAAAGGGAATGATGAACAATTTTAGAAGGGATTTTTATTATTGGATAATGTGGATAGTGCTTATATTTAAGTGAGACATAGTTTTGGGCTACATGTCCAAGGTTTAAGGTGTTTCAAGTAGATGGACACCTAACCAGCGGAGGCTCGAGCCCTTATTGAAAGGGGAAAAATTATAATACAAAGGGAATGATGAACAATTTTAGAAGGGATTTTTATTATTGGATAATGTGGGTAGTGCTTATATTTAAGTGAATTCAAATTTAAATTACAAAAACATTATTTGGTGTAATATCCATGATGATATGGTGAATTAGAACTTGTGGTACACTATCATTATGAGATTTAATGAATGGATAAAAAAGGATATTGTTGAAGTTGATGAAAGATCAAACCCACAGCTCCCAAGAATCACCTGCATGCAAACACCTATCATAGAAAGAGAAAAGAAAAAGCTATGGAGGTTGGAATTCCCAGATCCATAGATGAGACATTCTTGATGAGAAAAAAAGAGATTGTTATTATCAAAACTGAATGAATAATTTCAAAGAGAGATCATCCTTATAAAGGAGATCAAAACCCTAACATGAATATGACCTAGGTCACATGATAATAATTAATAAAAGAATTAATTATTATATGCCCAAAGTTTAGCTTAAGTAAACTAGAGATAATAAGAGACTTAGTAATTAAATCAATATGATTTAATCAATAAGAAAAAAATTTATTACTCTAAAACACACCCCCCCCCCAAGATAAACTTAGGGAGTAGCTAAAAACCTAGAAACTACTATTGAAAGTAAATTCGGGTCCCAACAACAAGGCCAGATGAGGTACTGAAGCACAACCAAATCTTTGAAAAGAGGAGAAATAGAGAAAACCACATGAGAAAAACCCTACTCCAAAAAGAGATGGAAATAATGTTGAAAAGAACTAGTGAAGGACTAAAGAAGCCTCCAAACTAGGGAATGTCCCAGAAGATAGGAACAAAAGATGATCATGTAGAACACCACTAAAGCATGTAGAAGCTAAAAAGCTCTATCAAAAGTAACTATTGATTTGCAGAACCTCCACTAAAATAGAACTTGACTAGGTAGAGAAAACTATAATGTATCAAATCAGGAGGCACACAAAGGAAAACAACTAAACTCAAAGATACAGATGGCATGAAACACCAAAGCATGAAAAGTTGATTAATCAAACATGTGAAGCTGCATCCAAAGTAAGAATGAAAAGAAAAGTTTCTATATGGTAAATGATCCATCTCACCAAAATTCATAGGTACCCAACCACTGCATCTGCCTAGTACATAGGAACAAATATTGAATACATAACTCACTCCATCGAACCAATGAAGCATGAGAAACAATAGAGAAGATCCCCCTAATGCAGATAAGGATGAGGTGATAGGAAACTGTAAAAGTGGGCCAATAGAACTTCATGTCAAGGAACCACGATCAAGATGCACAAAATAATACATATGTGTGTACTAAGGTGATCAATCTAAGATATGTCATGAGTGTCATGCCCAAAAATCGGGGCAAAAACACACAAAAAAAAAAATTTGATGTTTTAAAATAACACCATGTTTAACACATACTAATCTAAATAAGTTACGAAATTTTTAAATAGAATAGAAGTGAGTTTTAGTTACAATTCATTAAGATGTAGAGTTGACATTTCAACCATAAGGTATGGGTCTGAAACACTAAAGTCAAGATGCTACAAAAACACCTTGTTTAACTCAACCATGTGGGTTGACTAAACCTTAATTGAGTGATGAAATCATTTTTTGAGGGTATTTAAGTTTCCTTAGTCTTTTCATTGAATTTGGATTAAATTTGTTTACATTTTAGTTAGGTTAAGTCCATGTAATTTATGTTCTAACAACATCTCAAAATTTCACCCTTACAGGGTACATTCAAGTTTAAACCCTAATTTTTGACTAGGTCAACCTTACTTTGACCATTTGGCATGTCACATTATTAAGTTTATGAAATTTCATAAGTTCTATTAGGTTATCAATTTACCTCATATTCATTTGGTGTGTCGATTCAATCTCCTTGTTGAACCAGTTTTGGATCTTCTATAAGTTCATCAAATACTTTAACACTAAACTACCATTATTAAAATGAACTAATATACTAATTGAAATCATTAAATATTGATTATTAAGTTATCAATGACATTTTTTTCATCCTTAGATCATATTCCTAACCTCTATCAAGTTATCAACCTATGTTTCTTTCAATACCCCTTCGATCCTATAACCCTTGCAAACTGAAATAAATGAACCTTTAAGTAAATGTATAAAGAACATTAAAATACAGTATTCAATTACTATTTGAATAATATAATATAATTTTATATGTTATTTCAACATCTAATATTGAATCAACTTTTAACCCTAGTCATTTATCATAGCTTCCTACTTGCAACCCTAATCCAATTTAGCCTAACTACAAACCCAGTGGACTATTATTCATGAACATTCTATCAACTTAATTAAATCAATAATATAAAATCATGAGAATAAATTTCAAGATTCCTAATGTCTATTTAAAATATTTAAATTAAATATCTAGATCCAAATATTATCTTCTAACTAACCACTAACATTACTAAGTCCAGCATGCACCTTTCTAAGGTACACTCACAATTACCTTTTTTAAATAATATGACATAAATGAAAATTGTCACAATAAAATGAAATAAAATAATAATAAATTACTACATATAAATACTAATAATATCCTAATCCTAACTATTCCATCAACTCATACTTTATACCTACTAATACACCTAACTACCCTTACTTTAAACTAATCCTATCTTTCCCTTTTATTATGAATTCAAAAGAAATCTACTAAAATATTAAATATCTACAAAAAAGCATTTAAAATATTTCATTCCTAAAATAATTCCTAATCTCCCTACTAAACACATCCTAATTCTTATCTATCCCTAACTAATACCTGCTTTCGTACACCCTACTCTATCCCTATACCACTTGGCCACTTGCCAAGTGGCCCACACATCTCCCCATGCTCTTGGAGAATTTTGGCAAAGGCTAAACTATAAACTATTTTGTGTTTGTCGGATACATGCCTATATAGCATACATCCATGCATGCATGTCCTTTCTTACATGTCAGTATTATATATGTCACACTCATTGGTTATGCAGAGAAGTACATAAACTAAATCGGGAGTATAACCTTTGTTTTGGAAAAAAAATTATAAGTGAAAGAATGCCTTTGTTCGATAGTTTTTTATTTATTATATGCTTGTCTAATTTTTAAACATTATGTATATATTTTAATTTATTATTCTATAGATTATTTTTAATCAAATTTTTAATTATTTTATGTTCTTAATTTTTATACTACTTATTAAGTTTATTAAATCTTTTTATTTTTTATTTTTTACTCATTGTTAATTTAGAATCTACTTTTTAGTTAAATTTTGGCTATAAAATAACTAAAATTGAAAATTGAAAAAATAAAGTTTTAAATAGATTGAGTTTTATTTTTTATTTCTAAATAGATATCTTTAATAGAGCTTTATAAAGAAGCATTTTTCAATAGTTTTTCATTTATTATATGCTTGTCTATTTTCTTAACATTTAATATGGTCACATTGTTTTATTCTTTTGTATATGTTATAAATTATTATTAAATTATTTTTAGTCCATTTTTAATTGATTTTATTGTATTAATTATTTATATTCAAAATAGACTATATAAAATTTATATTATATAAAATAAAATTAATAATCAATTTTAACATTATAAACATTTCTTGCATATTTATTAGGGTGTGTTTAAGCATGTTCATTTAATTTTATTCTAATTTAAATAATAAAATGAATTGTAATAGTAGGCATGAGCCTACAACATAATGGTAAATTGTGAGCCTCTTATCTAGGAGGTCTTCAAGTCTACTCAATATATTGTACATTTTATTTTATTTTTTCTGAATTCATATTGAGACGTAATATCTTTTAAAATCATATAAATTTATATTAAAATTTGAAACAAAATTTAAATTCTTTTGGATTTAAGTTTGTTAAATGTTAAAAATAATAGAGGTCAATTTATGTTTTAAATAAACATATTGTACATTTTTCTGAAGTATTATATTGATCAATAAATGATGTTCTTTTAAAAACACATAAATTTATATTTAAATTTTAAAAATAATAACTTGAATTTATTAATTTATTAAATAATAATAATTTTTTAAATGGTATCAATATTATTTATTTTACCAATTATAAAATTAATTAATTAAATATACTATGATTGAAAATACATAAATATTCATGAAAAGCTATCTTTATAAAGCTGTATTAAAGATATCTATTTAGAAATAAAAAAAATTAAACTCATTTTATTTAAAATTTGATTTAAAATAATCTATAGAATAATAAATTAAATATATACACAATGTTTAAAAACTAGACAAGGATATAATAAATAAAAAACTATCGAACAAAGGCATTCTTTCACTTATAATTTTTTTCCAAAACAAAGGTTACACTCCCAATTTAGTTTATGTACTTCTCTGCATAACCAACGAGTGTGACATATATAATACTAACATGTCAGAAAGGACATGCATGCAAGGATGTATGCAACATAGACATGTATGTAGCAACCACAAAATAGTTTATAGTTTAGCCTTTGTCAAGAATTCCCCAAAGCTCCTATACGTGCTCCAAGGTCTGTAGCATGTTGCCAAAGGTTGGTAGGTCCTTTTCAAGCATGGCATGCTCATGAGTTGAAGGGATGGCCCAAAAAGATTTTAAAGAAAAGGAGCCCAAGTTTGCATGGTTATAAGGTTTAAATCAATTAAACTTCCATCACCACTTTTCCCAAGGTCAAACCCACATACCATGAGCCATGTTAGCCCCTTTTGAATGCATGGAATAGGATAATGGAGAGAATAGGGTAGAAAATTTATGACTTAAAGTTTATTAGGAGGTTAAAAGGGTGAGGGTATAGATAGGATTTATTTTTTAATATGATATGTTTATTTAGAAGGTTTGTATGTGTGTGTGTGTGTGTGTGTGTGTGTGTGTGTGTTTCTATATACATATTTGACTTAATGTCATGTTTTCAAGCTCATATTTATCATTATTAAATGACTATCACTTTTTTATTTAAATCCCCTACCCATACATTTCACAGCATCATGTAGGTGGATGTTTTGGCAAAAAAATTTGAAAACTTGATTTTTTGTGAGAATTTTTTCCAATGACTTATTGGTTAATGTTTTCAACATATTTAAGTGGTAATAGGGATCTTATTTCTTCATTTGGATAATATTATTTAAATATATTCTATGTGTCTAAGGAATGATTAATGGTTATAGTTGTATTCCAGGATTGAATTCACTATTATTATATACAGTGGAATCACGTATTCATGAGACATTAATGCAAAGTGCAGTCAGAATAACAATGAACTAATCTAGACCCAAGAAATCATGGTTAAAAAAAGACTCCATGAACTCTCATGTTTCCCTAACTACAACTACTAAAATTGCTCTCAAACCAGCATCTTAGTGACAGTCCTAGAACAGAAGTATGCTATGAATGCAGATCTACAAAAGTCTATGTGAGGTCTATGTGAAAATGTAGATGATATGAAGATAATAACACTAGAATTCTAGAATATGTGCATGCATAAGACTAAAAAATGCCAAATGATGTTAGATAACTACTAGATTAACACTAACATGATACCAAAATGACATGAATTCTATATAATAACAATGTTAAAATGGGTGATAGCTCTAAATATGCGTATAGTGTAGATGCCTAAAACTTGGGTCCTTTTTCTCTTGATTCTCCTTCCTATTTATAGGATTTTAGGAGGGGTTGGGGTAAGGATTAAGATTTTACTTTTCACTAGAGGGTAATGGTGAAACTGTAAATATCTCATAAGGCACCAAGAGGAAAAGTCCAACAAACTTAATTTGTGAGGATAAATGAGGATTTTTCAATTATTTTAATTAAAAAGGAGACTTTTCACTTTTGAGAGGATATTTGGCTTTTGTTAATTTATTAAATGACCTGTTTATTTTTAACTTTTGTCTTTTCCTTTTTTTTTTAAATTTCATTTTATGATTTTTTGAATTGCTTTTCCTCTTTTTAAAATGATTTAGGTCCTCTTTGAGTTGATAGGTGATTGATTGATTAATGACTTGATGTTACCATTGGTTTAAAGTCTGTTGTTTTCCTCTATTATCAAATTTTGTCTTTAATTTTTATTGTTTGATCAAAATTTTGGTTGTTATAGATCTTGCCAATTTTAGGGTGTCTACAAATGCCCCTCTTTGAACTAATATTTGAAGCATATTAGTTCAAAGACTATCTTGATTTTTTGATTTTTAGCCAATTTTGATGTTTGTGTGTCTGGTTGATGATGTTTTATTGATTCAAAGTTGATATGGTGCCTAATTGCTAATAATTTGATGTCTAATTGTTGATGTTTTGATGTCTGATTTGATATTGTGATGTTTAAAATCCTTCATTTAGGATAACTTGCTTGGATGCCCTAGTTTTGTTTGATTTAATTTTGAAATTTGTTGGGGTATAGCATTTTTGATATTTGAACATTTTTTGATACTCTAGTTTGATATGGGTATACCACCCCCTCATAAATGAAATTGGAACAAAGTGATGAGCACAAAAGGGGATAGTCCAATTTTATTTCTAAAAATGTTGATGAGAACAATGAAATGGGGTAAAAGTAGGTGATTGAGATGCTTTGGAATAATACCCAATTCAAGGAAATGGGTCAAAGGCATTAATTAGGGTGTAGATTCTGAAAATGTCATAACATGCCCCAAGGGAGGGTTAAATAGGTCAGAAGACCTTTTAGCCATTTCACTTTTACACTTTCCTTTTACTTTTTATGTTTTGGAGCTTTGAGCTAGGGAGGATGGTTGTCCCATTGTGAGATCATAAGTTCAAGAGGGGTCAAAGGTATGAATGTCTGGCCAACTTCGGTGCCCTGATAAGTCATTGAGATCCTTCGCAATTTAGATTTTTTGAATTTTTGTTTAAATTTTTAGATTTTAGCACAAATTTTCTCAATAAATGTGTAGGTTTGATGTTTCTTTTAGTGCATTTGTGACTTAGAAAAGTGCATCAATAGTGTGGAATAGTGCATATGAAACCTGAATAACATAGTCAAACAGTGCATAGGGATAAACTGTAGCACATATGTATATTTTTGTAGCACTTCTAAGTCTTTTAAAGCATATACCTAGTTGAATAGCACATCTAAGAGTTAGGATTTGCTGGGTTAAAATAATGATAGATGTCAAGGTAGATGCATGTGTTGTAGCACATGTGCTAGGTTTCCTAGCACTTTTATCTTTTGTAGTGCATCTGATTAATCGGATAACACATATGATGAATCAAGTAGCATATTTACATGTCATAGTGCATTCGATCGATTTACTAGTGCATATACTACTAGAGATAGCACTTATTATTGCTATAGCACTTTTGTGTTAAGGAATAGCACATTTGATATGAGTAATAGCACATTCAATTTTTGTTACATCAACGCTTGATTTAGTAGCGTGTATGATGAATAAAATAGCACAAAATGATCTTGTAATGCTTTGGATGCATCAAATAGTGCATAAGGCTAGTTTAAGGGTGTGTCTAATAGTGGAATGACCAGATAGTGAGTTCAAATGTACGTAGCATGGCTTAGAGCATAAGATAGGATCTTGATGTGAAATTGATGAGTCTAGAATTGACCTAGATACTTGTTCACATAATAAATCAAATGATAGTGAATGTGTGGTCACAAAGTGATGTGTAAAACCAATTAGTTGATGTTTGATAGATAAAAAATAGTGCCCCCCTTAGGACACAGTAGGCAAAACTAATATGTCCATATCAGGATATAGAATAGGAAAAATAATGGGTTCTAGATAGAACCATTAGCTGAATAGCTAGATGTTGATATTTAATTGATGTAGCATGATCACTTGTGATGAAAAACTAATTTCATTGTTCGGTTGTTTGATGAAATCAGTATGTGGGTGAAAGCTCATGGTTGAGGGACTGTACCCATGGCCATTAGAGTTGATACACAAATTGTTTGTAGTTCACTAGTAGGTAATTGATAGATGTGGGTTTACATATATTTTATAAATGCCTCAGCTCCAGGTGAACAAAGGATTATTGATAGTTGTTGTTGAGTAGTGGCACTCAGACCATAACACATTTCACATGCCCCTGGGAGAGATGAGTATTCCTGAGGATGTATACAGGATTTTGTGGATCCCTACTATGGAGGATCTTGTTTATTGTGATTAAGGCACTGCTAGGACAACATTCAGAGATGTATTCATGCATGATGACATTGGAAAAGAAAATGTGACATGGTTTCAGATGTTACAGTATGAGTCATTGCCTACAATATTAACCAAACTGATAGGAGGATTTTTATTGCTAGATAGGCACAAGCATGAATGTCTAGTCAGATTGGGCCACATTATACAGGATTTGATTGATCAACTATAGAGGTTTTCATGGGGTAGTTGTATACTAGCCCACTTATATCATGATTTGCATCAGGTGGTGTATGTTGGGGATGCATCACTATCAACAAGTGTATTCTTGTTACAAATATGGACATGGGAGCATCTTCCCATTACTCAACCAATATGTATTCGGCAGGGGAATGTATGTATATATGTATGTATACTTAGGTGTACTCATTCAGCCTCATCTGGGCAAGATAGAGTATTGGCAGTGTATGTTGGATGACCTTGATGAGGTCTTATGGAGGCCATACAAGTTTATAGAGCCATGGGTCCAGGATGATGATGAGATGGTGTACTTATTTTTCTCTATAATATCTACTATGTCTGGTGCCTGTAGTGATAGAGAGATTTTGTTTTAGGAGAGTGGTCAGATAGTTTGGCCGATAGCAGGGCATGCCACAGGGATTAGTACACTATGCTCAGGTGCAGGCAAAGAGGCCAGTATGGAGGCTAGCATTAGAGTACAAGGTATTTCATGAGGCATTCATGTAGATGGTAGCAACACCTCAGGTATGGTCTTTAAGGGATAGAGAGGCAGATGTGGGGATGTAGGGAGATTATGCACAATGGTTCTGAGAGCATCCATTTTTGAGATATATAGATCTGGTGGAGCTGATACCTGGCATTGAGGAGCAGTCAAGCAAAGCAGAAGATGGCGATGATGAGGTTGACCAAGGGAGAGGTATGGGTAGGCACCAAGTAGAGGTAGAGCTAGGGTGTGGGGGAGATATGAAGGTTGAGGCTAGTCAACAGTGTTGCCACAATGGAGGATTATTATACAAAATCTAGTGCAGAGACCCAAGGATGTTAGAGTAGATAGACCTAGAGAGGTCCATGGACGAGGTGGAGTGGTGATGAGAGGAGGCATGGGTAGCGGTGTAGGACCAAGCTTCCAATTAGATGATATAGGTCATGGTAGGGTAGAGCAGCCCAAGGCCAGATTATCAAATGATGTGCACTTTATCAGGCAACATAGGCCATGGATACATGTCCTGATTAAGATGCATAGAATGCACAACTATAGGGGCAGCCATAGGTTTTTGTAAAGCCAAAGCTAGTTAGACCGAGTGGGTCATTAAAGGTGGAGACTCATATTAGTGTCATGGAGGTATAGGTTAGATTGATGGGGATACAAATTACCTAGTTGACCAATACATTGCATGCATTTATTTCTTTGATGGCACTGAGGCCTAAATTTCCACCACCGTCAATAAGGACAGATGGGGCTAGTACAAGTCAGATGACCATAGCTATTCTTATGACACAGACAATAGATTCAATAGAGTAGGCTCCTTGAGAGGGGATGAGTGCCCCCACTGATCAAGGACCTCCATATCAAACACAGACAGATGATGCAGGTGGTGAGACACGAGGGTGATTTGTGTATCATTTTGTATTACATTTTATTGGCTTATCATGTATATCATGTATGATGATGACCTTATGATGTTGATGATTCAATCTTATTGATGGATAAACTTTTTGCACCTTTTGTATCATGGACTTGATATATCTGATTTCATGGATGGATGTATGTGGTTTTGTGATTTTCTTTATATGATAATCGTAGATTTGGATGTAATGTGGATGATTAATGTAGTTATGTGTAGGATTAATGTAGTGGATAGATGCTTAATGTAATGATATGATATGTAGAGGATAAATGTAGAAATGGCATGTATAAATGAAATGTATGAATGAAATGTGATGTAATGAAATAACATGAAAACTAGGATAATGGAATAGATGGTAATGAAAACTGTTTTAATACAAAGATAATATGGAAATACTAATTACCAAAATGAATGAAAAGAGTGAATGTAATGATTATTAAAAAAATGAATAAGTGAGAAAGAGTGATTTAGTAAAACAAAAATGAACATGAGAATGAAAATGAATGACGACAAAAATGTAATGCAATAAGATGTTTTAATAAGAGAAAATGAGATGATAATAATGAAATGGAATGGAAATTAAAGATAAAAATAAATAAAAGATTGAAAATGGTTTTAGTGAAATAAAAGTACATAATGGAAGGAAATGATAAAAATAAAGAGAAAAGATTTAATGTTTGACATGTGATGAAAATGAAATGGCGAGAAAAGAAATAGAGATGAAAATGATAAGAAAATGAGACAAGAAAAGTAAAAAGGGGAATGGAAACAAAAATGAAATGATGGAAGATGGTGGAATTTAAATGATTAAGAATGGAATGAGTTGTAAGTAAGTGGGAAAAAAAAAGAGTGAAAGTGGAAAATTAAAATAAACTAATGCAATGAATATGAAATGATATGAAAATTTAAAACATGAAATGGTATAAAAAAATGAAATAAAAACGAATATGAAATGTAATAGATGAAATGAGGATACAATGAGGAATATCATAGAAAAATGATACTAGGAGGTGAAATGATATGAAGAGATATAACTCAACATTTGAGATTTGAAGGTCACAAAGGAACTTTGAGGCCTCAATGAGGAGTGTGAAATAGGGGATGCATAGAACATGATTGATAATGGGAAAAAAAAAAAGTGTGAGATGAGGAAATGGTGACTGGGGCTTTTGAGATTCAAAGGTCATGTAATGCAATAGGTGGTATGGATATAATGGGATAATGGAGTATGATGAACAATGGTGGCATTGTGATGAAACCAAGTCCATAATACTTGAGTGTTAAAATATTGTGGTGATGTTTCCATTTGATAGTTGTATCTTAGTTTTGCTACCAATTCGTTGGGTGATGTTGTGTAGGAATGCTAGTGTGTTCCCGATTTATGTGCCACCATTTTTTTTAAGGTACCCAAGATGAAATGAAAACTAGATGGATTCAACTAACTATCACATTTTGTAAAGAGATGTAAATTAAATATCATCATTAAGCTCCTAAATAAAAAGTGGCATAGTACAGCCACCACTAGCTCAACTATGGTAAAATGAATACTCTGTCATGCCGAGAACTATGACCAAAAAAAAAAATGTACATGTGGAACATTATAACCATTAAGAACAAAAGTTGTTGCCATAGTATATGAAAAAAAACATGCAAATAGACACATGTAAGATAAAGAACCTCACCTAAGATGTCATGCAGGTACACATAGCCTTCTAAACGAGAGGAGGCACTTACAAGTGGACACCAATAATGTGTAAAATCAAAGGATCACTGGAGCATGACAGTGAAAACCAAAAGAAAATAAAAGATTATGGCTTCATCCTGATACCTCCAGTCAAATACATCATTGAGGTAATAGAAGCTCATAATAGTAGAAAATCCATTATTTGCAGACTAGTAGTGTTGATAGTTGTGTGCAATAGTGTCAAGTTTGTTTAGTTCTTTATGGATAAAGTTGTAGGATTATGGTATCAAGTCATGGGATGTGCTAGCAACAAGTGTGCAGCAGAATGCATGGTGATTTTGTTGTAAGATATGTGTCGATGGGGATTAGGGCACCATAATGTCAAAGCAGAGCAGCAAGTGTACTTGGTACTAGTGCGACACGTTGCATAAAGTGAACATGTGGCAAGGCCATGTGAAGTGTAGTGCATGGTGAGTGATGGCCATAAATAGATGAGTAATGCACATACAAAAGGAAGTATGGCGAAGGGATAGGAAGCACAATTATTTATTTGTTCGAAAGGCCAAGTAAGTGTGCGGTTGAAAGCATGTCAAGCTAACCAAATTAGTCATAATAGGAGACAAAGATGGGGGATGTTAGCCAAGGAGGATGGGTGAGGCAAGGATGAAGGGCAAAGCATATCTGATGTATGTCAAGTGAACTGGTGTATCAACTTGAGCTCGAAGCACTAGTTCGTGAGTAGGGCAAGTCAAGTTGTGTAGGGTTGGCACAAGCACAACTAGGGGTTTAGGCATCAAGGTGGAAGAAACTCCTTTGTCAGCATTGATGAAGTTTTCAAGGAGTGAAATGCAACAATATTTACATGTAGAATTGAGTGATGATTTGATGATGTAGGCAGAGAGTAGTCCTCTTGGGATGATAAAAAGTGTGTCAGAAGTAGTGATGGAGGCGGGGGAGATGGACTCTTTGGGGAAGACTATGGGAAGAGTTCATAGAGCAATAGAGGATGTCAATGTGGGAGAGGTGATGAGCACAAAAAGTCATTTGATTAGCCTCAAAATCCTTGGACAAATGTCAACAAAAGAGTAGATGGACATATTGAGTGTGGTGGAGCCACAACCAAAGGCAGAGGGTGGAGCGCAAGCAACAAGCAAAGCAGAGTTATAGAAAATGTTGGCTATAGAGAGAGTCTAGGCCATAAATGAAGAATAAGAAGCTATATTTTTTTTGGGTTTGACTAATAAAGCTCGTCAAGATGGTGTGCAAACAAAAGCTAGATAGCTCCAAGTGGTGGTGAATATAGAACGGGCGTGAGAGTGATCTTTGGAAGCTAAGCTACGAGTACAATGATCATGACTGGAGGGGAACAATGTGGGAATCTGGGCTAAGCAAGCATGAGCACAAAGGTTATAGGACTCACTAAGGATATTGCAAGTGGGTTTAGAAAGCATGCAAAATGAATTGGTGTTACTACAAGTGCAGTCTAAGTCTTTTAGGGATGTGGTGTCAAAAACAAATACCATGTCATTGTAGCTCCAAGAGCAGTTAGTAGAGAGCGAGTCAAAATTGAGAAAATTATAGTAGCAGTTGAATGAGACAAAAGAGGATGTGGAGTGCTGGAGAATGGTGATTGATCAAATGAAATATGAGCAGGATGTGGCTCAATGAGTGATCATTGTGTTGAGTATGAATAAGCTAGTGGATAATGTGTTCATGGATATGCAAAAGACTATGAAAGTACACTAGGAAGCAACCTATTATATGGGGCTATATTATCAATCGATCCCCTTAGAGTGATGACATGAGTCCCAATTCATGGATATATAATTTACGCAACTTTTGAACATGCAACTATGTAGTGGGAGGTTCCCGATACCAATGGACATTGTTTGGTTGTAAGGGGAATCTATGCTAGGGGTCTCATCTTCTGGGACTAGGCTAGGGGAAATGCTCCTAGCCAAAAATCCTAACCTGCCACCTCCATAAGGGAGGCTAGAATAATTGATCCGCTAGATGTTGCTTTGAATGTAATATTGCTTTTATTATCGTAATAGAATAAAAAAAGTGTGTTGTTTGTATGGCAAGCAAAAAGAGTGATTAGCGCTATTTTCATGTTTATGGACAATGTGATTGAAAGCGTCAATAATTATTGTCATTTGTATTTTTAATATTTTATTGATATATTTTGGATTTTTTTGGTATTTTACAAATTATTTGGATGCTTTTGGTATTTTTAGAAATTATGGGAAGGTTGCCAATATCCATAAAATCCAGAACAATGGGATAGTTAGAGGAAGGTTAACCTTAACTTATGTGTGGTAACCAAATGTTGATGGACTCTCAATGAAAGATGAGTACAAACTTGTGTAACATTTTGACAAGAATAATGTATAAGGTGGAAAAAGAAGGAAGTGTTAAACCATGAATTGCAAGTGGGATGGGAGTGTAGAATTTTGTATATATTGATAACCTTTACAAACAAGCTTAAGGCCAAAGTTGGGATTTTTCTCTAGGTGTGTATCGAGATGAATACCCACGATGCCTGTGAAAAGGTGTTTGGTCCTATAAGAAGATCTGATGGCCTAAAAAGGCACTAGAATGACCTTGAAAAAGGCATTTGGGGTCTACAAAGGTAAAATGGGGTCTTTAAAAAAGGTGTTTGGGCCTGAAAAGGAAAAATAAGGCCTTTAAAAAAGGCATTTGGGCCTAAAAAGGTGAAACGAGGCCTTGAAAAAGGCATTGGGGCCCTGAAAAAGGTGTTTAGGCCTGAAAAGGCACTTAGTGGCCTAAAAATGCACTATCGAGGCCTTGAAAAAGGCATTTGAAGGCTTGAAAAAGATGAAGGAGGTCATTACAGTCACTCAAATGTATGCTTACTTTTTTTGTGCCACTGTTGAGTGGCAATGAAAGAGTGTGATGGATATTTGCAGCAATATAAATGGTGTCTAGATTACCAAGGTATCCTTAAATTGTAAAGATGAGTCATGAGATCATAGGGACCTTTCAGGATAGCATTGATATATTTGTTGAAGGGTGTTGGATCAATCATGGTCTCTACAACATAAATAAGGTTGGAAAATTCATTTGATATTGTTGTGAGCGAGGCAAAGGCAAGAATACCTCAATGATCTGCATTATGCTTGATTTTCTAAAGCCTTGAGATATGTTTCAAGACATAACAACGTTGCTTCTTAATTGTTTTATGCACTTGTTTATTGTCTTTGTTAGAAGTAATAGGGAAAGGAATAAGCCATAAAATATTTAAATATCTTTCAATGTAGGGGGGCTCAACCTTGATTTCATATAAAACTGATTGAGGTACACAAACTTGTCCTGAAGGAGCATCAATTATAGATGGACACCAGCTTGACATGAAATCAACGGATCATCGGATTTGAAAAATACATAAATAATTCATGTCAAATAACAGACAATATGTGTGGCATGTTTGTGATTGCTCGTATGATTTTTTTGTGATTTTGTTTATTGATTTTTTATTTTTTTTGGTGATTTTTTAGAGTTTTTTACTTTTTTTGGTGATTTTGGTGATTTTTGAGATTTTTTTGGATATTTTTGGTGATTTTTGATCTGGTGGTTGTAAAAGGAGGATGGAAGTGAGATTTGTTGGAATATGGAGATCATTGGCGTCATTTCAGAGCATGTAAAGAGTTAAGGAGACCAAAAGTGGGCTATGAAGGCTAAAAGGGAACTTAGAGAGCTATATTTGGAATAATGGAGAGGAAAAGTATTTTTGGGATTACAATTAGAATTTATGAAGGCTAAAATGGATGTTGGGAAATATTGGTGGCCATAGAAATTTGAGATGTGCACTGATTTTCTTGTAATTCATGCATGTGATATCTTAGAACATAATTAGACTCCATTTTTCCTCTAAGTTACTTATTTGCCCTTTATTTATGTTTTTGCTAGCTGTTGCTATTGTGAATTGTTTCTAATGCCAAGAAACCACTAAACTATAGCACATAAGTGTTTCTCAATTGGTTAGGTGTAAAATTAACTCAATTGTGCCAAGTAGTGTGGAGATATGAAAGGAAAAGGCCACAAACAAGCAAAATTTGGCTCAGAGAGTTGTTGTAGCCACATCTTGTTGCATTTTCACATTGAAGAACTTGTGTTGTTTAGGGAAGTACAAAGGTGTTATCTCTCACTCCTTTTTACCCCAAAGGTGGTGTCTCTCAATCCTTTTATACTAGACTCTTTTTTTTGGAATGTTTTTAATTATTTTATTTTATTTTTCAAATTTTTTTGGTTTGTTTTTGGATTTTTTGGTTTTTTATGTGTTTTATTTTTTTAGTAATGAGGTGCTTCCTCAAAGCTTTAGACATAGATCTGTTTGAGATGGATGTTGTTGATGGGTTCTGCTAGTTCTTCTCTATCACAATCCAAAAGTTTGTAAGTACCAGTCCCAAAGGATTCTGTGATGATGTAAGGACCAATCCAGTTAGCTTCCCATTTCCCTTTCTTTTCTCTTGTTGCCTACCTCTTAGGGTTCTCACGGTGGACTAAATCTCGATTTTGAAAAATACGGGGCCTAACCTTCTTGTTGTAGTGTCTAGACAACCTATTCTAATACACTTTAAGATGTTCATGTTCTATGCATTGATGTTCTTTGAGGAATTCTAGCTATTCTAACTAGGTCACTTTATAATCCTTATCTAACATGACATCATGGAGGTGGACTCTTAGAGATGGGATTTCAACTTTTAAAGGGAGAATTGTTTCACTATCGTAGACCAAAGAGAAAGGTGTTGTGCCCATAGGCATTCAAACACTTGTTCTATATGCCCATAGAGAAAGATTTAACTATAAATGCCATTCCCTACTAGTGTCATTGATGGTTCTTTTGAGGATTTTAATGATGTTTTTATTGGTGACCTCTGCTTGGCCATTGCCCTAGGGATAGTAAATTGACAATGAATGATGGATGATGTGAAACTTTTCACATAGCTCATCAACTATTTGGTTTTTGAAGTACAAGTCATTATCTATTAAGATGGCATAAGGTATGTCAAACCAACAAATGATATGGTTCAAGATAAATGAGGAGATTTATTTGCTAGTGGAGTTTGTGAGTAGTGTTGCTTCGACCCATTTGGTAAAGTATTCAATTGTTGTAATAATCCATTTGTGTCTGATGGAGGAAGGTGGGTGATTTGCAGCAATCAGGTCAAAAACCCATTGAAAAAAGGGTTAATGGGTTGAATTCCTAAGCTGGAGCATGAATGAGGTTGTCATGGATCTAACATTTCTTATAAGTCTTAACATAGTTGATATAATCATTTTCCATTGTGGGCCAGAAATAACCCATTCTAACAAGTTTTTTGGCTAAGGTGAAACCACCAGAATGTGACCCACAAATACCAATGTAAACCTTATGTAGAGAAATCTTAGACTCGTCAATTTCTAGACATTATAATAAAGTGTAATCTAGACCTTTCCTATACAATGTATCAACCACCAATGTGTAACACGAGGTTTGTTGGATAAAGTTTCATTTTTGGTTTTGAGATAAGTTAGAGAGCAGAATGTTATCGCATATGTAGGTAAAAATGGAATCATACCAAGGGGAGTTGGGAGTGTCTAAAAGGTAAGTGATATGAGATTCTGGTTGAGTAAATGTAGGTTGAACCACCTCCTCTGCTAAGAACTCATATCTTTCTTGTTGATTCAGTAACTGGAGTAGAGAGGCCAAAGTAGCCATAGCATCAACCACCTTATTCTTGTCTTAGGCAATCTGCTCAAATGTGATCTAAACAAAGCATGCCTTGAGAGGATCAACCAAATGTTTATAAGGTAGCAATTTTTCATCTTTGGTTTGATATGTGTCATTCACCTGATTGATGACTAGCTAAGAATCTCCATAGACCTCTATTGCTGTCAAATTCTATTCTAAGGCTAGTTTAAGAGGAAGAACTAAAGCTTCATATTCTATCTGTAATGTCTCATTTCAGGGCATTAGATATTTCCCTTTTGAATTGTATAAATTTGATAATACTCCATATGATCTCTTTAATGTTAGATATATATATATATACATATATATACATCCAATATTACATGGAGACGTGTCTTTTCATTAATATTAATTATATTTAATAAGGTAGTTATATTATATTTTATTATACTAATTATATATCATTATATATTATATATGAATCATTTTAATTAGTTATAACAATATTATTTTACTATATAAAAAAGATATACTATTGTCATACAAGTATATATTAATTATCTATGACATATAAACATCCAATTATATATAAATATATAATAATATTCATGTGTGTGTGTGTGTAATTAATATTTATAATTATATAATATATAACAATTTATATTTGTATCTTAGTATAATTATAACATTTTATATAAATTATCGATATGTCAAAATGGGGATATCACAGTCCTCCCCTCTTGAATTTGCTTGCCCTCAAGAAAAATCATTCATACACAAACTCTTTCATAGATACAAAACATATTTGCAAACAAAAGTCCTAAAAGATTTATGAAATATACATCTTAATGAATGAAAACATGAAGCAAACACTATGTAGACAGATGAAGACACGAAGCAAACATGATGTAGACAAATGAAGACACGAAGCAAACACTATGTAGATAGATGAAGACACGAAGCAAACACGATGCAAACAAATGAAGACACAAAGCAAACATGATGCAACTACACAATATACACATTATGTGATTCCTTGATTGTGAATTTGCAATCGCAAAAAATCATTAGTACACATATATATATATATTTTTTTTTATTTCTTAGGATTTCCTTATATCAATCCCTTGACAAGGTATTTATGGTCTCAATTTAGTGATTTGTCAATCAAAAGTATAGTTCACTTATTAACTCATCATTTTCTGAGTACAGGAGGAGAAACTATAATAGTATACCCTATTACCCAATCATGGGCCTCACTGTTCTCCCTCATTATTGTTATCTCTCTCTGATCATCATCTCTGAGATAGTGCCTTTCTATGATGTACCCCAAGGTATTCGCTCCACCATAGGCTTTACCTAGTACCCTTGGATGATGCAGCCCAATGCCCATCTCATCGCGGGCCTTACCTAGTACCTCTGAGTGGTGTCACCCAACCCATTCCATCGTAGGCCTTATCTCATCTTGGAAGATGATGACCAAAATTATAATTTATTAAACCTTTGGCCTATATTATTCATGTACAAAGGAGAAATTTACTTATCCTTTAATTAACCATTTCAAATCTAAATCTCTTTATTCATTATGGAGATATAATAATCAATTTTCATAATCCATATTACTTTAAAATATATATATAATCATAATAAAATATTTTCTTACCTTGTCACTACCTTGGCTTACCTACACTCATAGTCCATGAAAAGGTTGTAACTCTTATATTCTATACACTTGATATATCTTATATCTTATTAATGTTAGATTGTGGTGACTAATCAGGAAAGTACTATACATACTCCATAATTTTTTGGGGGGGAAAAAAATTTGGGCCCTATTTTATCAGGATTTTGGGCCGACATGTTATTATTAATTATAACCCTAAAACAATATAAAATACTTGTATAAAAGGGTTTAGGGTTAGCTATTTTATTATTTTATGATCTGATGCGAAATTGGTTCTTGCGAGAGTATTGAGTTGTAAGGGATTACGGATTGTAATCAGGTTGTAATCATTGGATTGTAATAAGATCAGACTTCCTATTTGGTGGATGTAGCCCAGGGATTAGGTGAACCACATTAAATCTTGGTGCCTTGTGCTCATTTCTATGTGATCTATTATTGGTTATATTTGCATGTAGTTTTTTTATTTTTGTCTGTGGTTTTATCCTAACAAATGGTATAAGAGCGAGGTTGTCTTTCATTTATCCTCTGCAGAAAAGTTTCATAGTTAAGCGGGAGTCTCACAATTGAGTGGGAGCGATGGTAAATGAGGGTAAGCTAAGGGTTGATAAGTTTAATGGGTAGAACTTCCAGTTATGGAAGATGCAAATGGAAGACTATCTTTGTCAGAAGGATTTATGGAAGCCATTGGAAGGCAAAGCCAAGAATCAGGGATCTATGTCAAATGATGAATGGGATCTTTTGGACAGAAAGGCACTTCGAAGCATTCAATTATGCCTAGCACCATCAGTTGCATTTAATATTACAAAAGCAAATATGACAGAAGAGTTGATGAAAACCCTAGCGACACTATAGGAAAAGCCCTCCGCTTCAAACAAGGTATTTCTCATGAAGCATTTATTTAATATGAAAATGGCAGAAGGTGGATCTATTGCAGATCATTTAAATGAGTTTAATACTTTTACTAGTTAGTTATCTTCTGTGGGTATCAATTTTGGTGAAGAAATTAGGGCTCTCTTGATTTTGTGTTCTTTGCCTGAAAGCTGGAATGGCTTGGTAATGGCGGTGAGTAATTCTGTTCTTGGATCTAGTACCCTAAAATATGATGATGTGATCGGTGTTGTTTTGAGTGAGAAAACTCATAGGAAATCCTCAGGTGGATCTACATCAGGAAGTGCTTTGAATGCACAAAGCAAGGGCAGAACAACATAGAGAGGAAGTAACTCTAGAAAGCGTGGAAAATCAAGAGGAAAGTCAAAGGGGAAGAGGTCTCAATCGAGAGGACCGAACGACTGTTGGTACTATTGGAAACTAGGTCATAAAAAGAATGATTGTTAGAATTGAAAGAAAAATGAAGGAGATAAATCAGATGGAGACAAGGAGGCAAATGTGGTAAGTAACAAATCCAAAGAGGATGCTTTCCTTTTGTCTTTAGAAAGTGTTGATGATTCATGAGTTTTAGATTATGGTGCTTCATTTCATGCTACACCTCATAGAGGTTATTTCATTAATTATGTCCAAGTGGATTTTGGGCTTGTTTATTTGGGGGATAATGAACCTTGTTAGATTGTTAGAAAGGGAAAAATTAAGATTAAGTTTCAGAATAGGAATCATTGGCTACTACATGAGGTAAGACATGTTCCAAGGTTGAGTAAGAATTTAATTTCAGCAGGGCAACTCGGTGATGAGGGTTATGTAGTTAATTTTAATGATAAAAATTGGAAGGTTTCAAAAAGTTCCCTTGTAGTAGCAAAAGGTGTGAAAGTAGGCACCTTATATCTTTGTACAAGTCATATTGTTCATTCTACTTTGATTGTTTTAGAGAAAAATGAATGTTCAGGAACAATTGCTGCAGTTGAGCAGGGAGAACAAATAGCTACTATAGATTCTGATACAATGTTGTGGCACAACAGACTTGGGCACATGAGTGAGAAAGGTATGAAAGTACTTCATTAAAAGAAAGTTTTACCAGGTCTGAAATGTGTTAATATGGATTTTTGTGAAAGTTGTGTGTATGGAAAACAAAAGAGAGTGAATTTTGTAAAGATTGGGAAGGAAAACAAAAAGGAGAAATTAGAGCTTGTGCATACAGATATATGGGGACCAGCTCAAGTATCTTCCCTTGGTAGCTCTCATTATTATGTTACATTTATTGATGACGCAACTAGAAAAGTATGGGTTTATTTTCTTAGACAGAAATTTGATGTATTTCAAACTTTTAAGAAATGGAAATGCTTGGTTGAAAATGAGACTAGTAAGAAATTAAAATGTCTCAGATCTGATAATGGTGGTGAGTACTGCAGTCATGAATTTGAAGATTATTGCTCCACTAATGGTATTTGTAGATAGAAAACTGTTCCAAGGACTCCACAAGAAAATGGAGTGGTTGAACACATGAACAGGACTATAATGGAGTGCGCAAGGAGCATGAGGTTGCATGCTGGGTTGCCCTTACACATGTGGGTGGAGGCTATCAATACTACAATATATTTGATTAATAGAAGTCCCTCTACTCCTTTGGGTTGTGGTATTCCAGAGGAGGCATGGACTGGTAAAGAGGTGATTTATTCTTTTCCCAAGACCTTTGGTTGTGAATCTTTTTCTCATATAGACTCTAAAAATAGAACCAAGCTAGAAGTTAAATCAAAGAAATGTGTCTTTGTTGGATATGGCATTAATGAATTTGGTTATAGGCTTTGGGGTTCTAAAAATTATAAAATTGTAAGAAGTTGGGATGTCGTATTCAATGAGAAAGTGTTGTACAAAGATCTGTTGCAGCAACATGAGAAGAAAGAAGATGATTATGTAGTGTTGGATGATACTCCAAAAGTTGATGTTCCAGCCATTCCTTATGATGTGCAACAATTGCAACAACAAATACCACACACACCGGTGA
The DNA here is from genome assembly GCA_028749045.1 of Cupressus sempervirens. Classification (NCBI taxonomy): domain Eukaryota; kingdom Viridiplantae; phylum Streptophyta; class Pinopsida; order Cupressales; family Cupressaceae; genus Cupressus; species Cupressus sempervirens. The sequence goes on along the minus strand of CM053784.1, from coordinate 618,066,409 downwards.
ATGTTAGACGGTCAATGAGGAAAATTAGACCTCCATAAAGATTTTCTCCCTCTTTGTATTCTATTTTACTTATTGATGCTGGTGAACCTGAAAGTTATGATGAAGCTATGCAGGTGGATACTAAGATTCAGTGGGAGTTTGCAATGAAAGATGAAATGGACTCTTTGCTAAATAATAAGACATGGGATTTGTGCAAGTTGCCTGCAGGTAAAAAGGCTTTACAGAATAAGTGGGTTTATAAGTTGAAAGAAGAGGAAGGAGGTAAGAAAAGATTTAAGGCCAGGTTAGTCATAAAAGGATTTTCATAGAAAAAGGGAATTGATTTTGATGAGATATTTTCTCCTATTGTTAAAATGACTTCTATCCATACTATTTGAAGTCTTGTGGCTACTAAAGATTTGCATTTAGAGCAGCTGGATGTTAAAACAGTCTTCCTTCATGGTGATTTGGATGAACAAATATATATGGCTCAACCACGGGGATTTGAGGTCAAAAGTAAGGAGAACTTAGTGTGCAAATTGAAAAAAAATTTATATGGCTTGAAGCAAGCACCTCGGCAATGGTATCTGAAATTTGACAGGTTTATGAATGAGCATGGCTATAACATGTGTCATTCAAATTATTGTTTTTATTTTAAGAGGTTGGATGATGATAGCTACATTATTTTATGTTTATATGTTGATGATATGTTTGTAGCTGGGTCTAACATGGATCGTATTAAGGGGTCGAAAAGCCAGTTAGCACATGTGTTTGCTAAGAAGGATTTGGGGGCAGCAAAATAAATCCTTGGTATGAAGATTTGCAAAGATAGGAAGAACAAAACATTGACACTATCTTAGGTTGATTATGTTGAGAAGGTGTTGCAACGTTTCTCTATGGAGAATGCTAAAGTTGTCAGCACACCTTTACCCGATCATTTGAAATTGACTAAGGAGATGTGTCCTAAGACACAGGAAGAGGAGGATAAGATATCCAAGGTACCCTATGCTTCAGCTATAGGAAGCTTGATGTATACTATGGTATGCACTAGGCCAGATATTGCCCATGCAGTGGGAGTCGTTAGCAGGTATATGAGTCATCCAGGATTTGAGCATTGGAATGCTATCAAGTGGATTTTCAGATATTTGAGAGGAACATCCAATAAGTGTTTACACTTTGAGGGCTCTACTACTAATTTACAAGGCTGTGTTGACTCAGATTTGGTAGGGGATATTGATACCAGGTGGAGTACTACAGGTTATGTCTTTACTATTGGTCGGGTAGCCATGAGCTGGGTTTCTAGGTTATAGAAGATTAATGCTCTATCCACTACAGAGGCCGAGTATGTTGCTGCTACAGAGGCAGCCAAGGAGATGATATGTCTTCAATTCTTCTTGGAAGAATTGGGACATCCTCAGAAGGATAATTATTTGTTCACAAATAGTCAGAGTGTCATTCATCTTGCCAAGAATTCAGCTCTGCATTCTAAGACCAAACACATATAGTTGTGGTACCATTTCATTCGGTCAATTTTGGAGGATGGACAGTTAAAGCTGGAGAAGATACATACAGATGACAATCCAACAGATATGTTAACAAAGGTTGTAACAAGGGAGAAGCTGAACTCCTCTTCAGCTTCGGTTGGTCTTCTAGACTAATCATGAATAAAAGAATAGTAGAGTCCAAGGTGGTTTGATCTAGTGGGAGCCCCATGTGGTAGTGCTATTGCTATAGGATCAATCTCCAAGTGAGAGATTGTTTTTTAGTGTGGAGCCTGATCAGTCCCCAAGCAAGAGATTGTTAGATTGTGTTGACTGATCGGGAAAGTATTGTACATACTCCACAATTTTTTGGGGTTAAAAAAAAATTTTGGGCCCTATTTTATCAAGATTTTGGGCTCACATGTAATTATTAATTATAGCCCTAAAATGGCATAAAATACTTGTATAAAAGGGTTTAGGGTTAGCTATTTTATTATTTTATGATGTGATGCGAAATTGGTTCTTGCGGTGGTATTGAGCTGTAAGGGATTACAGATTTTAATCAGGTTGTAATCACTGGATTGTAGTAAGATCAGACTTGTTGTTTGGTGGAAGTAGCCTAGGGATTGGATGAACCACGTTAAATCTTGGTGCCTTGTGTTCATTTATGTGTGATGTATTATTTTTCTGTTATTGGTTATATTTGCATGTAGTTTTTTTTATTTCTGTCTGTGGTTTTATCCTAACAATTAATGCTTCCATTTGTTATGTTCACTCTCTTTTATTTCAATGCCTACCTTTTAAAAAGTAGCTACAAGGAGTAACCCTTGAAGGAAATGATTACTTTCCACTTGTAGATTACTAATAATTCAAAACCTATGCAGACTCAATACCTATCTTTATTTTATAGTTGAGTCTCTTTATTACCACCTTTACACATCTATGTCACTTCTCTTACAGGAGAATTTCCCATGATATGCCATACCATCAAGTTGGCTACTCATGGTAATATTCGATATTAATATTGGTGCTTTGATACCAAGCTCAACTGTATCTCTTAAGGTTGTTGTGGATCCAAGCCCTTAAACTCATCCTGGACATGTCCTCAAGGCATTTTTGGGGATACTGACCCTCACCCGTCTTGCAATAACCTATTGGCTATATTTATACAGGCCTTTCCCATATTGTATCCATTAGAGCTACATAAGTCTTGTGTTATTAACGGAGTGTCTATCCTTCTCTACCAGTGTTATTAATGCCTGGTTATAACAGATGCAAGTGACTATGTTTATTGATCTCTATTTTGGTAGCTTTGTATTGTTGTTGCCAGTTATCGACTGTATTAGCCATTTGGGTTGACATTGCATATGCTATTTAGGCAAATAGTATATATGCAGTTTAGGGTAACAAATACTCTTTGTTGCCTTTTGTCTTATATGCTTATTTGCCTTACCTTAATCTAATTTTGATCTTTGTAATAATATTTTTTTTTTCTTTTCCAGGATTTGAATCACTAACATAAATTTCCCTCACATGAATATTAATTTGTTTAGGAAATCTCAATAGTGTTGATACTAGTGGTTGCCAAGCCAAGTTAGATAGATTATACTACACAAGTAAATGATTATTATTCCCACAAATGTATATGCTATTTAGGCAAATAGTATATATGCAGTTTAGGTTAACAAATACTCTTTGTTGCCTTTTGTCTTATATGCTTATTTGCCTTACCTTAATCTAATTTTGATCTTTGTAATAATATTTTTTTGTTTTCTTTTCCAAGATTTGAATCACTCATGTAAATTTCCCTCACATGAATATTAATCTGTTTAGGAAATCTCAATAGTGTTGAGACTAGTGGTTGCCAAGCCAAGTTAGACAGATTATATTGCACAAGTAGATGATTATTATTCCCACAATTACACTACCACCTTACCACATGAAATGGAAATCAACAATCCTGACTCACAAATACAACAATAATCTCTCTCTCTCTCTCTCTCTCTCTCTCCCACTTCTTTACAGTTTCTTTGAACAACACCACTTCCCACATGTGCAAGAACAATATTGGAATGAGAACCAAACTAAATGTTTGAAAGTTGTGGATTTGTGCAATGCTAGTATGATAAGAATTACAAGTTGATACAACTCCTAGTGCACATATGTCTCTATAATATTTTCTAGTGCAAGGATTGCCTTCCATTACAATCATCAAAGTTCTATAAGTAGCACTAGATATTCCATGCCATTTCAATATTCATTGAGAATCATTATGTTGTATAAATACACAGACGATGATGTGAAGTGGTGCTGTAATGAGCCACAATAATTACTCACAAATATAGTCTTCCTTAGCAATATAGTGCGATCAAAATATTTCGCGTTCCAAATAATTTCAACTCAATGGGCGATAAAATTCCTATTATCATGTCACTGAAGAAAAAAAAAAAAAAAAACCCTTGCAATCGCAAAATCATGTTTTGCAAAACACTCCACACTAATAGCTAAACATTCCTTGATGAATCACCATCTAGCCCAAATATTATTAACATGAACTTTGATTACTCTTGATGTTATAAGGCATGTTGAATGTTCAGTTTTAAGTATGAAACGTGTCGAGCCCATAGATGTAAATATATGTCTTTGCCTCTTAAACAATAGCTATGGCTTGTAATAAAATAAAACTTGTTTGTTTATTAAAAAAATCTTCCACTCAATCCTATCACACGACCCTTAGAAACATTAATCTATGTTAAATATGTTTGCATCGATCTGTCAAGAAATAAACTACTAATGATTTTATTATATATTATTTTGCAAATATTAATCTTTCATAATAGCCTTTACCAATTATTGAGCCCACGATAAAATATTTAAGCAACCTATTAGCTTCAGGCTTGTAAATACTTTTTTTCTTCTAAAAATATCTCTGATAAAACTATCTCTGATAAAGTTTCATAGGTTGGCAGGGAAACCTACTTTGATACCACTTGTAATGTCCCATTTCAGGGCATTAGATATTTCCCTTTTGAATTGTATAAATTTGATAATACTCCATATGATCTCCTCTTCAATGTTATATATATATATATATATATATATATATCCAGTATTACATAAAGACATATCTTTTCATTAATAGTAATTATATTTAATAAGGTAGTTATATTATATTTTATTATATTAATTATATATGATTATATATTATATATGAATCATTTTAATTAGTTATAACAATATTATTTTGCTATATAACAAAGATATAATATCATATACTATTGTCATACAAGTATATATTAATTATCTATGACATACAAATATCTAATTATATATATAAATATATAAATATATATATATATATGTATGTATGTATATATGTATGTATGTATGTATGTATGTATGTATGTATGTATGTATGATTAATATTTATAATTATATAATATATAACAATCTATATTTGTATCTTAGTATAATTATAATATTTTATATAAATTATCGATTATTAATATTATACTCTTTAAGTGTAATACTTATTTATTAGTTAATTTATATGATGAAATGGGGATATCACGTTGTCATATTATTTGTGCATGGGAACAATAATTTGTATGATTTTGGTATGGTCACACCTAGAGGCACGATGAACAAAATGTTGCCACTTGAGCCATGATGTGTGTATGAACCGTCGAAGTAGAACTTCCATGTGACTAGCTCTGTCTAGAGGATATGTGTATCTGGAAAATCAACTAGGATGGGATTAGAGATGTCTAGAGGTGCATTTGCTACTTGGGCTGCACTTGCTTGCCCTTTTATGACTTTTCTATCAATATTCTCAATGTTAAACTCACTTAGGATCATTACCCATTTAAATAGCCTTCCTGTTAATGATATTTTACTTAAAAGATACTTGAGTGGGTCAATTTTGGTGATGAGTTTTACTTTGTGAGTTAGGAGATAGTGGCATAATTTTTGGGAAGCAAAAACTACTACCAAACAAGCCTTTCCAATGAACGTATAGTTTAACACATAGTTGACCAAGGTTCGACTAATGTAGTAGATGGCACATTCCTTGCCTTGGTCATTCTCTTATGCCAAGAGGGCTCCTACTATTTTTTTCATCAAAGACTTGTATAACAATCAGGGTTTGTGTACTATAGGATGCACCAAAACAGGTGGACTCATTAGGTAGTTCTTGAGAAGGTCAAAGGCCGCTTGACACTAATTGTCCCACTTTAAAACTATATCTTTGTGAAGGAGATGGGTAAAGGGCACAGACTTCTCGACTAACTAAGATATGAATCTGTGAACTAATTGAAGTCTCCCCTAGAGGGAGCATAGCTGGCTCAAGTTCTTGGGAGGTTGCATGTTAATAATAGCTTGGACCTTTTCAGCATCAACTTCTATATCTTTTCCAGAGATAATATAACCTAGGAACTTTCTAGATTGTAAACCAAAAATGCATTTCTTAGGGTTTAGTCTGACTTTGAAGGATTCTAAGCGTGTGAACATCTTATTTAAAAATGGTAGATGGTCTTCATGAGTTTTTCAAAAAGGTCATCTACATAATCCTCCATAAAGGTATGCATCATGTCATGGAATATTGTGGTCATATCTTGTTGATATGTAGCTCCTACATTTTTAAGGCCAAAGGGCATGACGTTCCAACAAAATGTTCCCCATGCACAAGTGAACATTGTCTTCTCTTGATCCTCAAGCTTTACTCTAATTTGGTTATGGCCCAAAAAACCATCCATGAGGGAGAATATATAATGTCCTATTATTAGATCGACGATGGTGTCAATCTAGGTAATGGAAAATCATCTTTGGGATATGCTTTATTGACATCCCATAAATCAATGTAGATACACATGCTACCATCTTTCTTGAAAATGGGCACAATGTTTGAGATCCATGAAGCATAAGCCAAAGGCCTAATGAAGTTGGTGTTAAGTAACTTTTCTAGCTCTATTTTGACCAACAATACTATATGTAGATGTATCTTTCTGAGTTTTTGTTTGACAGGCTTGGCATCTAGAGAAATGTTGAGATGATAAAGGATTAGATTAGGATCTAACCCTGGCATGTCAACATGGGACATACATTAATTTGTCAATCTTTAAAGAAGCAAATGAATTCACTTCTTTCCTCTGGAGTTAATGACTATGCCAAGTGGATGATTCTAAGTTCTCGCTCTATTTAGATGTTAACTTTCTTTGTAGACTCAATTATGATCAATGGCCTCTCTTTTGGATATTTGGGTAAAGGATCAATCATCTCATCTTTAGGTGCTAGAGTTGGGTTTTCACCATCAGATGTGTCACTTCTATTTGCTTCTATTATTTTTATCTAGACTTGCCACAACATGGTTCGGGTTGCTAGATATGTGAAGTGTATGACCTCTATTCATATGACTGAGATGACTGATACCAGACCCATCCATAGGTATTTCTTTTGGTCCTAGTTTAAGAGATGGTTCAACTATATTAAGGTATACACAAATGTCACAGTCAATGTCAAAGTTAGGGATGTAATGAGACTCGGTTGTATCCCAATCAATAAGCTCAGGATGGATCAAGGATAATGGCTCGGGATATGGATATGATTCATCTTGGTTTAAGGACATAACCTTGTTTGGTGACTCATACATTGTATCAGTCAAGTCTATAATGTGTGCTTCTTCTAAGTTGTCCAAGAAACTAGAGGTGTCAAACTGCTCATTGTCCTCATGTTCAATTTCTACTAGAAAGAAATCTGAAAAATAAGGTCTAAAACTAGAATTCTTCATTTGGTGCATCATCGCTCTGAGGAGTGAAATTGGGTGTATGTTCCTTGTCTGCTTCTGAATTAGTTTGTCATGAGGTAGCTCTATGTGGTGAAGGGGAGTATGAGCCAGACAAAAACTCTTGTGTTGTGGCAGTGCTCTATGTAGGAATGTGAATAACATCACATTATTTATCATGGGTAAACTCCTCAAATAGAGAATCAAATTCCCATTTAGCAAATTCATCATCATCTTCATCATTGATGGCATCCATGAATGTTTCTTCTGCCATATGGAAATTAGGGATTAATAGGTTTATATCTTTTGGATGGGATGCATCCTGATCTACAATGTCCTTCTCTTTTGGTACCCAAACCAAAGTGGAGGAGGAGGAATCTTTGTGTCTATGTGATGACTTATCAAGGTGTGGGGGCTGAAGATAAGGTGGAAAACCTTCCTTTTCTTGTTCTGAATGCCGACTCCTATTTTTAGTTTTTTGGGTCTGAACTATGTTGTTAGTTGTTCAACAATACCCTTGCCCTTTCTTAAAGGATCATCCCCTTGGTAACCCATATTTTTCATCAACTCATAGCCTTTTCCAAAAAGGTGGGGGGATATATCAACATTCTATATTCTCTCATTTTTTAATTTAGTTTTTCTTGTAGACATATCACTTTCTTTAACAAAGTTCCCATTGTACATGTTCTTGGTAGGTAGTCTACCATGTGATTTGGGAGATGATGGTGGTTCAAACAATGAAACTGAATATTCACCTATGCCCTTGCATTGTAGTTTGCATTTTCAGTCAAATTCTTTCATTAAGCAATCCATTTTCTCATAATCTATTTGTTGAGAGTCTCTTAATGATAGTGATGATGGAGTGGAAGAACTAGAACAATCTACTTTCTTTTTTTCCTTAGTCATTGTGGATAAGAGATTATTATTTTGGCTATTGAAGCGTGAGGCTTCTGCTGATGTAGACTAGCTAACATTTCTTGTTAAAATGGGGACTTCTTCCCTATTGTGAGGAACAAGGGAGTTACAATATTGTGTATAGTGTTGGTCCCCAAATATGGTTACCTCCTGGCCTATGTATGAAAATTTTAGACACTGGTGATAAGTGGAAGGGATTGCTTGCATATTGTGGATTCATGGCTTGACTAATAAGATGTTGTAGGTCAACTTTAACTCTAGGACTTGATAGATAGTTTCTTTTATGACTAGGCCAACCCTGATGGGTAAAATTACCATACCTTTAGAAGATCTCTCTTCTTCATCATAAGCTTTAAATGTGATCTTCTTCTTTGGATCGACAACATCCTTTATATATCCTAGTGCTTTCACTAGGTTTAGTGTGAAAATATTTAGATCAACCTCGCCATCAACCAAGGCTCTCTTCACTCTATTCCTATGTATGAAGACTTCAATGTGCAATGAGGAGTTTTGAGGATGAGTGAAGGACAGGTCATCCTACACCAAGAAGGATACATAGTGAGGGGCAACAAGGTTGATCACCATATTTTGGAATCTATATACATCAAGGTCATTAGGCACTAAATCTTTGCTGAGTACCTCCTTATGCTCTGGGGATATTTGCAATAATTCAAAGATGGAAATATGAGAGGGAGTTTTCAATATTTGGTTGACCAAACTATATTTGGGCATGGTAGAACTCATTGTGGCTTGGTTTGAATTGGTGGTTGCCACCGACAAAACCACTTTAGAGGCTTGACCTCAAATGATGATGTTTAAGGTTTGTTTCTTATATTTGTATTTAACCATGATAACATTGATAGTATCATGAAATCCTGATATCATGTTAATTGTGTTGTCATAAATATGAGTGTAGTTGACTTTGTCAATAAAGGATATAGGTTGTTTACTTTTGGAAGACTCACCTTTCTCATGATTCATGAAAGAATTCTTGAAGGTCATGAGATCCTAATTATTGCAAAGATTGTTTACTTCAATAATTCCATTATGAATTAGTTTTTAGATGGCCCTTTTGAGAGCATAGCAGTTATTAGTGAGGTGCCCTCGATTTCGATGATAAGCACATAAATGTTTTTAATTCCACCATGATGCTTTGACTTGTGGTTTGTATGGTTTAGCTTTTGGTAGTACAATGAGCTCATTGGCTAAGAGCATTTGTGCTCTTTTGTAGGTCTCGCCTATGGGTGTGTTGGTGGATTTGTATCCTCTTGGGGAGGAGCTTGGTTGTATGCTACTTGTTGATTGGGATTGTTCTGCGTTGAAGGAGTAGTTGTATTTTGTCGATGGAATAGGCAAATGTTATCTTGTTCTGGTGGGTTTTGGTGAGTATGTGCATTGGTCTTATTGATAGTTGGATAGGGTTGATTTGGATAGGAGTAAGGTTGTGGTTTGACATAATTGGCTTCTACCACCCCATCATTTACCGTGTTTTTATAATTGTTCCTCCACCATAATTTATGTTTGTCATTCGACCAGTTAGAGGAGTTATTTGGTTGTGAGGAGCTACTTAAGAAACCTTTGTCATCTTTTTATGGCTTAATAATGTCATTGCTTAACAAGGTTTCTTCCACTTTAGCTACATTTTCTAAAGTGGTTTTAAAGTCTTTTGGACCTGGGAGCTGCAATAACTAATTCATGGGTTTAGATAGGCTATTAATGAAAATATATATTTTCTCCTTATCCAGGATGTCTTGATGATACTTAGAAAAAGTATGTCTCCATCTCTATAAAAATATCTTAAAGGATTCTCCTAGGAGTTGTTTTGTATTGCATAAGTCGATGTAACCTCCTTTTCGATGTTGTATGAGTATTTTGTAATGAAAACTAAAGCTAGTTGAATGAATGATTTGATATTGGAGGGGAGTTTTGAGAATCACTCCATGGCTTGCCCCTCCAAGCTCCTAGGGAATAGCCACATAAGGTGGGTCATGTCATGAATGAATTCCATACTTAAAGTATAGAATTGTCGGAGATGGTCTTGAGGATTTGATGTGCCAAAATATTTATCATATTTTGGTAGTTGCATATTCTATGGAAAAGGTGTCAAGGTAATGCCTTTGTCAAATGAGAGAGGACATACCTTTTCGAGTCTAAATTCAGCCGGTTGGACTTTTCCCCATTTCATTCTCTTCATTTCTAATTGTAGGTCTTGGAGCCTTTGGGTGACAACCTCTAGGGGTGGTTCTTCTTCATCCCTCTTAAGGTTTGATATATCAAAGTCAGATGGTAATTTCACACCTTGTTGTGCTAATGATAACAAGTAACATTCTTTATGTCATTCAAGTATCTTTTCCATTATGTCAATGAGTTCAAGATTTTGTTGGAAATCCTCAATCTTAGTTTCAAGGCTATTTTCATCTCATATGTGAGACGAACCCATTTTTTTGGAGGGTTTTGAATTTTGTTGTTTGAACAAGGATGATTCATTGGCAATGGTGATTGATAAGTAGTCAATGGGTGCAATAGGCTCAATGATATTTGGGGATTGCATAGATTTGATAGTTCATTTTTCTATTCTAGCACTTACCTGTATAGATGATCATTTAGGTTCCTTTTATTTTACTATGCTGGTTTTACGTAGTGGCATGAGACATGAGTGAGACCCCTTTAATTCTTCTACATTTCAATGGGATGAGGATTGTTTTTAATACCAAAATATGTTGGAATGTCAATCTATGTTTCAAAAAGGTGTTTGGTGATGTTGATGATGATAAGACTCAATTCTATGAAGTCAAAGGAACAAATGTGTATTTCTGTTGGTGTTTGACTTGACGGAAGAAGTTGAGGTAACGATGGCTATTGGATAAGAGACCAAATGTAGGGTTGGAACATTTCTTGCTTTAGAGATGGCGATCAATTTTGGGATTCCTTAGTTTTGTAGAATGTCAATGAGGGAAAAGGGTATCTGAATCTATTGTATGTTTATGGATATTTTGTGTGCAGATAGCCTCTATTTTGAAATTTCTCTCAAATGAGCTACAAGAACCTTCAAATGCACTATTTAAGTGTTTATATGCACTATTTTATGGTGTGTCAATCATTGTTTTGTAGGGTGTAAGTGTTGTTATATATGTAGATGCATTTTTTTACAGGTCAAATGCGTTGTTTCATTTATCAAATGCACTAATACAAGGTTTAAATGCACTATATAAGGAATCAGATGCATTGTTTAAAGTATTGAATGTATTATTTTAGGGTATACAACAATGTTTGTGTTCAATTTAGCATCAGTTTGTAGTTGCATTTGAATTAGCTTGGAAAGATTGTAGTCTGAAGTTCATTAACATGTATTTAAGAAGACACATTCAAGCACAACAATAGTAGAAATGATAATGAAATAAACTCACACACACCTAGAAAATGAAAGAAAATCAACTTCTTGACAAGGCTTGCTAAGGCTGGTGACTATGAGGATTTAGTGTTTAACCAAAAGTGTTTGAATTTACCTCTCTGGTGATAGAGAGCTTCCCACCAATGCAAAGGAGGTTTGGTGCAATCTCTTGCAAGACTACTAGAGGAAGGCTATGTTTCAAACACGATTGACTTGCATTCAATTAGAAATGTAAGATGGAAGACTTTCCCTCTCACAGACCCTTCTAAGGCAAATCTTGGGAGGTAGCCTTTCTATAGCTAAATAATCTACCTAGTGAAAAGCAGGAAAAATAGAAATCAAAAGTAGGTTTGGGAATTTGATCACCCTAAAAGGGTGAGAGCATATCTTTACTACTCCAATATCTCAAACATGACAAACAAGATTGTTCAATTAAGAGCCTTTACCTACGGAAGACAAGAGACTCCTATTTAATCTACATGTTTGTTCATTCCTAGATTGATTTCTACTAACGCTTACAGAAGGTTTGGCATTCTAATCAACTCAGTGAGTTGAGAGCATAGGCCTACTTTCAAATAGATAAGATAAATCAAACCTCTTACTTAACCTAGGTTATGAATTTGGAAATGTCGCAATCTAATTGACAAGGGTTTAGGCCTACCTGATTCGATGCTAGGAAAGGTTGAGCACATTTTTTATTGTCTTCATTCCTTTCTCGCGATTTTAGTGGCATGGGAGTTCCTATCTAGTCTAGAAGGGACTTGTAAACAACCAGTAATCAGATCTACAAGTTAGATATGATAGTGTATAGCTATGATCAAATGTACTACATAAAATTTCATATGTGTTACAGAAATGTGCAAATGTGCTACAAATCAGTCAAACTCACTAATTGAACATGTAAATGCACTACAAGATCTAGTAAATGTGCTATGAAATAATACAAATGCATTACAAAATACTTCAAATGCATTACAAAACATGTCAAATGTGTTAGAAAGCATTGTGGAAGAATTAACACAATGTTCAAAAGCGCTAGAACGTAGGAGAAATCTCAAATCCGGTCCTCATGAGCTCGGGAATGTCTTTGAAAGTTATTCTTGTTATGAGTCTTCCCAAGCGTTTTAAAACCTATAATAAGTTAGATCTGCACAAGAAACTAGAATAATACACAGATCTAGAAAAAAGATCAAAGGTTAGAAAGAAAAGTTAGATAACAAATGAGGCTTTAGAATGAGCCCCATGGTGGGCGCCAATTTTTACATGGCGGAATCGTGTATTCATGAGACCTTAATGTAGAGTGCAATTAGAATAATAATGAACTAATCTAAAACCAATAAATCACTGCTAAATAAAGACTCCACAAACATATCATTTTTCCCTAACTACAACTACTAAAATTGTTCTCAAACCAACATCTTAGTGACAATTCTAGAACAAAAGTATGCTATGAATGCAAATCTACAAAAGTTTATGTGAAAATGTAAATTATATGAAGATAATAACACTAGAATGCTATAATATGTGCATGAATAAGACTCAAAAATATCAAATGATGTTAAATAACTACTAAAATAACACTAACATGATACCATCTTGACATGAATTCTATATAATAATAATGCTAAAATGGATGATAGCTCTAAATATGCCTATAGTGAAGATGCCTAAAACTTGAGTCCTTTTGCTCTTGATTTTCCTTCCTATTTATAGGATTTTAGGAGGGGGTTGGGGTAAGGATTAGGATTTTACTTTTCACTGAAGGGTAATGGCGAAACTATAAATATCTCATAAGGCACCGAGAGGAAAAGTTCAATAGACTTAATTTGTGAGGACAAATGAGGATTTTTCAATTCTTTTAATTTCAAAAAGAAGCATTTTCACTTTTGAGAGGATAAATGACTTTTGTTGATTTATTAAATGTTCCATTTATTTTCAACTTTTGTCTTTTACTTTTTTCCTTTTTTAATTTCATTTTATGATTTTATGATTTGTTTTTGCTCTTTTTAAAGTGATTTAGGTCCTTTTTGATTCAATAGGTGATTGATTGATTAATGACTTGATGTTACCATTGATTTAAAAGTCCGTTATTTTCATCTGTTAGCTGATTTTGTCTTTAATTTTCATTGTTTGATCAAAATTTTCATTGTTTTAGGTCTTGCTAATTTTAGGGTGTCTACAATTGTTATTGCATTATTATTAACTACATTAGGTTAATACATAGAATGTAGTTGCATTTCAACATTAAATTTTAATAGGAATTCCATTATAAAATAAGGTCACTGTACAATTTAAAATCTTTCTATTTCATGATGTTCCTAAAATAAACTTGATTTTCATTATTTTAATCTAATGATTTATAAAGGAACTATGTGTTGACATATTAGTCAATTTTGTTATTAGTGACACAGTTCAAGTGATGCGAAGCCAATGTTAACCGATCATTGCAATATCTACTGAATTCACAATTCATGTGATGTGAAGCTAGTGTCAATCGAGTTACTTTATGCTAACCAAGTAATTCAGTGTTTTCTAAGTTGCACAATATCTACCGAGTCACCAGTGCAGACCAAGTTCAAGACTACTTGAAAGTGATCAGTATGGACTGAGCTTCTATGTCTACCAAGTGCATGACAATGCCAAGCATTGATAGTAGATGTCAAGTATCAAAACCCTCACCAAGTCAGTCTTCAGAACCCGAGTATCTTCATGTGGGCTGACTTTGTAATATTTGTGTTAACATGTGTCATGGCCAACTTTGTAATTTTGTAATTTGGATTAGTATATATATGTAATGTATTGCATCATATCCAATTAAGAAAAAAGAATGTGAATGTGAGCATATGTATTGTAATGTGAATGTGGATGCGAAAAGTTCAAGTTATGAATGCAACAGATAAAGAATTATAAAGGCCATATCAATATAAGGAGTAGTAGAGACATATCTATCATAGAAAGGTGATTAGTACACTAAGGAATCTCTATCAACAAACTCAGTTGCAAGTCAAAGATCTATTGCTTCATCCTAATAGGTGAACCAGTCAAAATACTTTAACAAGGTAGACCTAACAGTCTTTCACAAATCTCTTTACTGAGTGCATACTTCATTGTATGTTTGTAAATCCTCTTACAAGGTGGACCTAGTAGTCCTATTTGCTCCTAACAGGGTAGATCATCAGAAGTGATCAATGTAAGCCTTAACAGACCAACTTTATGCTGCAGTACTAAAATTTGTGGGTATCATCCCCACCTTAGTTTTACTTTCTATTTGGAAGGTTTTTGGGTCACCAAATCTATGTGTTCAAGTGTTATGGATGCTTTCATGTTTTTAGTTTCTAATGCATGCAATTAGATCAAATGTGATGAATTAAGTGCTAATTGATTCATTGTATTAAGAATTGAAATTGTTAAATTTTAGAAGTTACTAATTTACCCCTCCCCTCTCAATAACTTAGCATAGTCTTGAATGTTTCCAACACTGTAAAGCTTTCATTTTGATACTTATGCAAAATCAATACATTTGAGAGCAAGACAAAGTTTGCAACTCATGAAAATCCTATCATTCACATGCTCTATTTCATGCAATAATCCATATTTACATTGCCAAATTTAGCATGATCAATGATTGATCTATTACATAAATAAACATCTAATTACATCCTTTCTTTGTTTTAGGTATATAATGTACAAGATAGGGATATCAAAATGGAAAAGTCTCCATGACAACAAAGCTCAAGGACACTAAGAAGGTTCTAAATCCAGTTTTGCTCCACTACGAGATGTTTTCCAAGTAATCTAAAAATAAACAAGAACAACCATGGAGAGCTCACCTCCCAACCAAGGCCTCGATGCAAGGCCACACCTCGAGCTAGGAGAATTGGTAATCGACTGGGTGACATTCAAACACAATCACAAAGACACAACTCAACATGTAGTTCCCATCCAAGGTGTGCACAACAGGTTTCAAAATGAACCTATGACTAGGGAGAAGGTGGATTTTCCAAGTAGGAGATGCTAATCATGAACACGAATCATATGCCTCTTCTAAGGCTACCAAATCACATAAACTTCCATTTCTCTCTCCTTATTTCTCCAAAAAAAAATCAGTTTGTATTGATAAGTAAGGGCCTATAACACCTTAGTTTCTCCCTCTCCTCAACATGAGAAGAGACTTTGCACTGACCTAGAGTCCAACTAAAGCCTT
The DNA here is from genome assembly GCA_028749045.1 of Cupressus sempervirens. Lineage (NCBI taxonomy): Eukaryota > Viridiplantae > Streptophyta > Pinopsida > Cupressales > Cupressaceae > Cupressus > Cupressus sempervirens. The sequence continues at coordinate 618,050,660 of CM053784.1, read as the reverse complement.
CTCTCGTACATGACCACTTCTTCCCTATCTGAGGATGAATTCCAACACTCCCTTCATAGTTTCCCCAAAAAAACAATCAAAAGAAACATAAAATAAAATAAATAAAATCCATAATACCCATCGCTCACATGATACAAACACACATATTACAATATGGAAGAATCTAACACATAAACAATGAACAAGAACATAACCAAGGCAATGGAGAACCTACCTTCACAAAGGTTATGGCCATGGAGTTTTGAGATGAGCTAAAATCCTTTTCTTCCTCAAATTCCAAGATGACTTCTCTAAATGTAGAGAATGGGTGAACAGCCTTCACTCTTCAAAGGGACTTTAAATAACCTCTAAACTCATCCACTCAAAATAGAAATAACTCCAAACTTGGATTATGCCTCCTATGGCCTTCCCACTTGGCCCTATTGTCAATACAACCTTTTAGAGGAGTGAAGACTTCGGTAACTTCATGGAGATGGCCAATTTTTGCACAAAAAGGGAAATGACAAATTTTAGGGGTCATAAATGTTGCTAGGAAGTTCTAGAAGGGTGGAAAAGGTTCGTAATCCATACACATACCACTTGGGCACTTGGATTACATTAAATTTGGCCTCTATGATAATTTCAAAACCTATACAAGTGGTTTGCAAAATTTGATTTTCAAAAACCCTAAGGATGTAACCTTTCCACTAAACCCTAATTAAGGAGGACTAATTTAGGTTAGTAACTAATTAGTCTTAGATTAACGTGTTACTCTACTAACCCTAAATTGACATGTCAATACACATATGCATATAACAAGTGTCAAGTGACACTATAAGATTTAATTTTACATAACATTTAACATGTCCCAAAATACATAATGATACTCACACATTCAGATTATGATACAAATTAAACACTTGACAACGAGGTACAAATCACTTTATTGGATTCGACTTTAGTCTTATAGTTTGCACATGGGGTTAATTATCGATTCTCTAATTAGATTCCATGGTTAATTATCATGCACACTCAATTCCAAAATTAGTAGTTCAATAACATCACATTCATATATTTAAACCAAATTTGCATAATCACATTGACCAACATATTAAAATTTCATTTAAATAACCTTTCTCATTTTTGCACACATTTTTAATCATCACTAATCTCATTATTTAATCATCATAACATATTCATTAGGTCGAATTAAAATATTGAAAAATCATTGTAATGCATACGTATACCTAAAATATCATAAACACCATCAATAGGGTATACTAAACTATCTAAATGCATAAAACCTAATCATCAAGGTACCATAATTAACGTCATCATCATAAGATGAAACACCTCATCTCATTGTTAGTACAAATCACTATTTAAATAGTCAAATAATGTAGTAAGTCTCGAATCACATAGTATCAAAACATAAACGCATCAACTAATCTCAATTTCCACTAGGACATGTAAACCATAAAATGTTAATTCATATCCATCATCATAATCATTACACATAAGATAGCCAAAATTTATCATGATGTCCTATGCATGGTTTCTAGCAAGAAAAACAACATTTCCCCATACCATTGCCTTGTCATGTTCATATATTCATTTGAATCTTCTATAAAGGATTTAACAAAGGAATTCATTTTTAAATAAGTAAATACAAGGAGGAGTCTCACAATGAGGCTAATGTCATAGAAGGGAAACTCACTAGACAAAGGAAGATGACAAGCAAACGCAAAATATCAACTCCCCATGACACTTTAGTCAGAGTAGAGCATGCATAATAAGGCACAAGATATGGTGAATCCCAAGAATATAATAATTTGTACGAGTGTCCTCAGATGACACTACTTGAATTAGAAGGTAAAACAAGGCAAAAATAACTGAAACAAAAATACATATGGAATATGACACTTTATCTTAGTATGTTTGCAAGAATACATACAAATGATGTCTAAATATGCCAGAAGAGACATAAGGCTAATACAATAGATAGTACAACCCACAACGAATCATTTGAAGCAACAAAATCAATCCTTGGCTTTGATAACATGTTGAAGTTCATGAAAGATCAACCTCACAACTCCCAAGAATCACCTGCATGCAAACACCTATCATAAAAAGAGAGAAGCAAAAGCTATAGAGGCTGGAATTCTCAAATCCATAGATGAGACATTCTTGATGAGAAAAAGATAAATTGTTATTATCAAAACATAATGAATAATTACAAAGAGAGATTGTCCTTATAAAGAAGATCAAAACCCTCTAACCTAGGTTGCATGATAATAATTATTAAATGCCCAAAGTTTAGCACAAGTAAACTAGAGATAATAAGTGACTTAATAACTAAATCAATATGATTTAATTAATAAGAAAAAACTTTATTACTCTAACAGATATTATTTGTGATTTTGTCAGAAAAAGATGTGGTATTATAATTAATTACCCTCTCATTACTCTTACAACTTGGTTTATTAGGCACGATCTTAAGAGGCCTAATTATCATTTATTTAATGGCACAAAAGGCAATACACGTGTTAACCTTTTGTCAAAGGGACATATTTTTTATTAGCACTCTTTAGTATAATTATAGTAGCTTTAATAATTCCTTTAACTGTATAATTGAGCAATACACGAGAAATTTTTTTCTAAGGAAGAGAAGAAAGGGTAAGGGTATATCTAGTTTTCAGAGAATTTTGGTCAAACTCTAAAATGGTTGGTGACATGGTGCACATTAAACCATCCAAGATTGAAGATTATGCAAGAAAACCTTGTACTTGGATGACTCTATATGAGGGGGGCTTGCTTCCTTTTATGGAGGCTGTGGCAAGTTATGACAACAATATTTTGTCCTTATTTATTGATTTCAGGATGGATAGATGGGTCACTATAAATGACATCTCCTTTCATGTGAATGAGAAGATTATTGCTATGGCAACTAGTTTGTCTATGGAAGGACAAAGGTGGAAGAAGATTATAGATGAAATGAGTTTGAATAGAGTTTTCAAAAAAGATGAAGAACCCATGAGATTTAGAGGTGCGTCCAGTTGTAAAGACCTCCTAGCTCCCTAGAACAAGGCATGTTTTGTGCTCATGAAGTACTTGACTCTTGAAGGTAGAATTGGTGTCTGCTACTATTACCATTTCCCTCTTCTAAACCATTTTAGTCATCATGGTGAAATTTCTATTCCATTTTTTCTTTTACATGATCTTGACACCACTGTGTTAGAGGTTAGGGATAGATGGAAGAAAGATAAAAGTTTCACTATTCTGCACCAGGGTCTCATCCTCCACCTATATAACTTTCATTTGGCCCTGGCTCCTCCCCGTTGTGTTGACTTAGTTAATAACCAAGACACACAATCTCACTAGTACTAGTGGTAGGGGTTGTTCTATAACCCGCACTCCCCAACCTTCCCCTTCTTCTACCCCTTATGGGAATTCCAAAAAACACAAAAAATATTTTGAATGGGACCCAAGTCAAGCAAAAACCTAAAACAAAAAAATCAATGGAAATTGACCTTGTTGATTCTAAATATGAGAATGATGGTGGCCGTAGGAGGTTGGGTAGATTGGCCAAAAGTAGGGCTAGATAGAAACATAAGACTTATAGAAATTTGGAGATTAATGAGGAAAAGACGTTATTGGAAGTAAGTGAAAAGAATGAGGGGAATGAGAAAATGAGAATGGGGAAGAAGGAAGAGGATACAAAGGTGGGGACGAAAGATAATAGCTTTGGCTTGGAGGAGGTTAAAATAAAGAAAAGAAAGAAGATCAGTTAGGACAATACACGTGTCTGCCAGTTTCACTATGAACACTATTGACTTTACCTCTAATGCTATTCCTTCTCCAAGTACTACTAAAGATACCTCGCTAATGACGACTACCTTCCTTATGAGGATGGAGAAAAAAGAGAACATATTTTTTGTTAAACCTAATGTGATGCAAGTTTAGGTGTCAAAGGTGGCTAAAGGTAATTATGTTGGTTGCGTGAAGGAAACTAAACACGAGTTGTTGGAGGTCCTCAATGCACAATTCATTGCTTTGGATGAGAGTTTTAGAGCTCTCTCTAAATTGGTTTTGAAGGTGATCCATGCTATTGCTACTACTCTCTAGGGAAAATGAAGATGATGGCCTCGGTGCGGAGGATTCAAAGGAAGTGTATGGTTTCCTTGCTAATGATTGGGCCAAAGTTCTACTAGCGAAGAAGGGAAAGGGGAATGCTAAAGTTTAAGTCTGTTTTATTTTACCTTATTTTATATTCTCTGGACTTGCGGTTGCTGGTATACACCAACTTTAAATTATTTGAACTGACTGATGGGCCTTAACAACTTCATTATTTTTTGGTCAAGTAATTAAAATAGATATGGTAGATTTAGTAGATATGTTTATAAGGTTTTTAAAGAGAAAAATAATATGCGGACTGCTAGTAATTTTGTTTCAATTACTAATAGCTGTGATGCTTTGTTAGATAATCTTTGGTTTAATAATACTAGTTGGGAAATCTGTATTTGATATTAAGAGGTAGAGCTGTGAATATATTGATAATTTAATTTCTTGACTTATGCTGTGAATGACTTATCCATAGTGTTGTACTAAGAGCCAACCCCTTTTTTTTTTTTTTTGGTACTTTTAATATAAAAACTAATTTATTATGCCCAAAACAAATAATAAAACTAATAATAACAAACGAAACATTTTTGTGGTTGTTACGAAGGAAATAAAAATGACTGTCAAAATAGAAATAAAATTGTGTGTCATCTCTATGCAGTCAGAAAACGATAGCTTTTTTTCGTGTCCTAAAATTCCTTCATGTCGATATGATTTAAATATTTTGGTCTACGAAATTTGCCGGCCAGCACTGCAACTGCATTGCAGGTGATGCACTAAGCAGCACAGCAATGATCGATTTGGCCATCTCCCTCCCCCGTGCTTATTTTCCTAGACTTCATCAAATAGATCGTCCATGCAAGGATAAGGTTGTCGTTTGGTTATTTCTGTTCATCCATCGATTCTGTAACCTTTAGTACAGTAAATAGCTCCTAACATAACTTCGAAATATAATGTGTCAGGCTCCAAACTTGTGTGGGGTATCATCTTCAATTTATGGGAACCCTTGCACGGTTCAGGTCCATGAGCATGCTTCAAGGTCTCGGAAATTAACACGGCTAGAAGCTGCAAAACTAAGTACAGGTATGTCGCAGTAGCTTATTTTTTAACATATGGAGCAATATTAGTAAACTGTGTTTTTGGTCTGTAACTTGTTTTATGCTATGTGGGTATCTGCAGTGAAACCTGCTTCTGACCCAGAGCTTCGAGAAGTGCTTGAATTGGCCAGTGATGACGACCTTTCTGAGGTTTTGGATAGCTTATATGGTCAAAGGTCTATTTGTACCGCCCTTTTCTCTTTTTCTAATTATCATAAACCAAGTATGGCTGCAATACTTCATCTGTGTACATGCCATATAGGCGATTCTTCTGGTTTTTGAAATTGTGGATGGATTGCATAAAGATTGTTTAATGCATTGTGCTTAGGTTAGTTCATATGCAAGTTCCCAAGTGAACGCTCCACTGTAAGGGTCCGTTTGTTTCCTGGAAGATGACAGGAATTGGCTTTTTCAAAACCCGGATTTGAAAATTTGTGCATTTGTTTCAAAATTTGCATAATGGAATTAGCATACGAGACTTCCAATTTTGCCTCAAAATTAGGTTTTCCAGCTTCCTAAAAAAAGTAAGAATTGAAAATCAAAACTTGGTTTTGTTTTTTAAGGAGTGTAAAAACAATTGATTGGACTACTTTTTGAAATTTGCCTTCAACTCCAAGCTTACGCATAAAAATGTGTCTTCACATGCATCTTCCGAGTGAAACAAACGGTTTTAGTAAAATCCCAAAAATTAGAATGAAGATATACAAAACCTTGATTTTGTTAAACCAAGGTTTGTAGAAATCCGGGTTCTCTAAATTCTACCAACCAAACGGACCCTAAATGACTATAAAAGATAAAGGTGGTTTTAAGGTCGCGGCCAAGCCACCATACACACGAGACTTCTCTTGTGAGAAGAAGGGGGCCTTTTCATTTGACCTACTATACAGTGGTCAAATTTTATGCCTCTTAAATTTGTACCTTACACATAAGAAGCAATTCAAGTCCAAAATTTAACGAAGTGGATTAAGCTCAAACTTGTAGAGACTTACCTTGAGCAATTGACATTGTTGAAAATTAGTGAAGATGCTTAGAATTTGAGAGCCTTTCAGCCTAGTAGTGATTAGTGAATTTCAAGAAAGGAATTTAATTTACTGTAACACTGCTCTAGTGGGGTATGTTTCCCTTGGTTCATCCATTTCAGTAAGGCTGTTTTCTTGTATTTTGGTTTTAATCTTGGCAAGACTAATGCAAAGAATCTCTTATATTTTCTTATTTGGGATGATTTCTGCAAGTTGTATTTTTTAATCTTTCCCATTATGTGGATGTTTATAGTCCATAGATGTGCATTCCTCGTGGGTGTAATCTCCTTCATTATTTTCTAGCCAGTTTTCCCATCCATCATCCTTGTCCAAGGCACATTTAGTTGACGCAAGGAAGGATAGGGAAAACTAGGGCCAAGGGCACACCCAACTCTTCGAACCACCCTGCAAGAGTTAACACAACAGAAGCAAACACAAAGAACAACAACCAAAGGAGGAAGAAGAGTAAAATACTTTTATTGATTCTTCAAATATTCAACATACATGCCCAGCTGTAAGGCCTTCTGGGTTATGGTCAAATACAAATATATTCATACACAAAGATCAGCAGCAAATTCGCACTTTCCAGTTCTGCCCTACAATCCCCTTCAAAATTGCCTAAAAACTCTTAACTCATAACTGCCCTAGCTCTTAGCCTAAACACTCTATTTATACTAGTCAAAATGGCTTACAGATCATTCTAGAACATGGAGAAGCCACAAGTCGGCTCTCAGTAAATATTAAATGAAAATAAACCTAACATTAAATACACAAGTCGGCTTGCATCAGCAATTAACTGTCTTGAAATCGATGTCCGAGCAAAATCGCGATATCTCCTAGCTCCGATTGAGTTAGAACTCGCGATTCGAACTGTGGGTAGATATCTAGGTCCTCTACAGCCCCTTAAGTGTGCAAAGTCTAATTCATCAAGGAAAAGTGCGAATCCACCTCGAAAGTCAAGCACAAAAAATTGTCGCACATAACTGCCAAAAATTGATGTTCCGGGAGAATTGCCATAACTCCCAACCTATAAGGAGTTAGAACTTGTGCCTTGGACCATAGATAGTACTCTAGGCCCTCTTCAATCCCTGAAGTGCGCAACCCTTCATTCATTATGGAAAATTAGTTACATAGTTTGCAATAGGCACCTAGAAACCAGAAAATGCAGTTTTAGCAGCAATATAAGAACTAAAAACATATAGGATAGGAGTGCACCCCAGGATGCTCTTGCATTAGACAACCAGGGTTGGAAGAAATGATTTTCCTGAATCATTGAGATGTCACAACCTGAGTTGAATCCAACTCAGATTGAGAAATCCATGAAGTATCTTCCATAGGTCTGATCTTCCACTTCACCAGATATTCATAATAATCTTTTCCTCTTGTGCTCATACCAATTCTCTGATTCAATATCTGTTCAACTTCTTCAATCTGCTTCTTAGGATAGTCCTCTGATACAATAACTTCATCATTTGACTCATGATACTTGTATAGATCAACAACATTAAATAGGAGATATATCCACGTCATTAGGTAACTCAACTTCATAAGCGTTTCCACTATCAAACTTCTTCAGTATTTTACAAGGTCCAAACTTCTTCATCTTCAGTTTACTGTATGTTCCAATTGGAAATCTTCCTTTCTTCAGATGAACCATCATCTCATCACCAACTTGAAAATCATGATGTCTCCTAGACTGATCAACATTCTCCTTATACTTTTAATTACTTTGTTCTATCCTCAACTTCACTTCCTTATGCAAAGATTTCATAAAATCAGCAAATTCATCTCCTACTGCACTTCTCTTTTCTTCATCAGCAATATCTCTCAAGTTTGATACTCCTCTAGGGTTCATTCCAGTAACAATTTCAAAATGTGTCTTCCCTGTACTCCTATTCACAGAATTATTATATGCAAATTCAACTTGTGCCAATACCATCTCCCAATTACTTGGCTTATTCCCAACTAAGCATCTTCGCAAGTTACCCAAGCTTCTATTCACAACTTCTGTCTATCCATCAGTTTGCGAATGGAATGTAGAACTAAACTTCAACTTAGTACCCATCTTCTTCCACAAAATCTTCCAAAAAAACCAACAAACTTACTGTCTCTGTCAGAAATAATACTTCTTGGTAATCCATGCAATCTTACAGTCAATTTGAAGAAAAGTTCAGCAACATGCTCCGCATCTGATGTCTTCTTACATGGTATGAAATGAGCCATTTTAGAAAATCTGTCCACTATAACAAATATGGAATCATACCCCTTCACTATCTTAGGTAATCCAAGAACAAAATCCATACTAATGTCACTCCAAAGTTTCTCAAGAACAATAATAGGTATATACAAACTAGTATTTTGACTCACTCCTTTTGCAATTTGACAAACTCCACAAGTCTTTACAAATTTTTGAACATCCTTACACATTTGTGGCCAATAATACTTTTCTTTCAGCAAACTCAATGTCTTATCAATTCCAAAATGTCCAGCCAATCCACCACTATGCTTTTCCTTAATCAAATTCAACTTCATAGAACTTCTAGGAATACATAATTAAATACCTTTGAACAATATACCTTTTTAAATGAAATACTCATCATACTTATGTGATTGGTCAGATTTGGTGCTCTGCACTTTCTCCACGCCTTAGAAAAGTTAGGATCAGCATCATACAACTCTTTCATTTCATCAAAACCAAGAACTTCAACCTTCATTTTAGTCAACAAAGAACGTCTTCTACTCAATGCATCAGCAACTCTGTTAGTAAGTCCACTCTTGTGCTTGATTACAAATGTAAAATTTTGCAAGTATTCAACCCACTTCATATGTCTCTGATTCAATTTATGTTGACTTCCCAAGTATTATAAAGCTTTATGATCAGCATACAACACAAACTCCTTAAGAATCAAATAATGTCTCCACTTTTTCAATGCTTGAACAATAGCATAAAATTCTTAATCATACACAAAATACTTTCTTTTAGCATCATTCAACTTTTCATTAAAGAAAGCAATAGGCTTACTTTTTTGACTTAACACAGCTCCTATTGCATTACCACTTGCATCACATTCAACTTGAAATGCTTTGTTGAAATCAGGCAAAGCCAATACGAGTAATTCAACAACCTTTTGTTTCAAAGTCTCAAAATTCGTATCAGCTCCATGTGTCCACTTGAATTCCTTTTTATCTCCCCTCATTGTCTCAATTATAGCATTACAAACAACATTGAACTTTTTTATAAACTTTCTGTAAAAACTAACCAAACCATGAAATGATCTTACCTCACCCACATTCTCAAGTGTAGGCCACTCCAAAATTGCTTTAACCTTCTCAGATTCATCTTCAATTCATCACTGAAATCACAAATCCCAAATACACAATCTCTTCTTGCATAAAAGAACACTTTTTTCAGATTAATTAGCAACTTTTCCTCTTTCAACCTTTGCAATACTTGTCTAATATGCTCAAAATATTCTTCCTTAGTTTTACTGAATATCAGAATATCATCCAAATAAACAATCACAAATTTACCCAAGAATCTTTTCAGAACTTCATTTATCAACCTCATGAAAGTACTAGGTGCATTAGTCAAACCAAAAGGCATAACCAACCTTTCATACAAATCATCTTTTGTCTTGAAAGAAGTCTTCCATTCATCACCTTCTCTAATTCTGATATGATGATAGCCACTTTTCAAATCAATCTTGGTAAAATACTTTGCTCCACTCACACAATCCATAATGTCATCCATCCTCAGCGTAGGAAACCTATATTTTATTGTGATTTTGTTAATAGCTCTGGAATCAGTACACATTCTGCATTCTCCATTCTTTTTAGGTGCTAATACAGTAGGTACAACCCATGGACTCAAACTTTTTCTGATCAAACCTTTCTGCAACAACTCATGCACTTGTCTGTTAAGTTCTTCATTCTCTGTAGGTGTCAATCTATATGATGCTTTGTTTGGCAAACTAGCTCCAAGAATCAGATCCATACAATGACTTATGCTTCTTATTGGAGGTAAACCATTAGGAATTTCATCAGCAACAATATCTTTATATTCATTCAGCAATTCAGCAATTTCTGCTGTCATACCAACTTTTGCTACTTGGTCATTACTACCAACACTCGGTCCTCTAGGAATTATAGCAAAACAAACTTGATTCTTTTTTACTTCCCTTTTAAATTGTTTTCCATTAACCATACAAACTTTTATTACAGTACAACTGACCTCATCTGGACTTTCAATCAATAGTAGCAATGTTTGTTTCTTCCCATTCACCCAAAGAGTATATTGATTCAATCTTCCATCATGCACAACATATCTATCATATTGCCAAGGTCTACCCAACAAAATATGACAACAATCCATAGGCATAATATCACACAACACTTTATCAAAGTAATGTCCAATTTTGAACTTCACAAGGCATTGCTCACTTACCAATATCTTATGCTTATCTTTGATCTATGAAACATGATAAGGTTTGGGATGTTTCAGCCTCTGCAACTGCAACCTTGTAACCGGCTCTTCTGATGCCAAATTTTTAGAACTTCCACTATCAATGATCACCTTGCAACATTTTCCAGCCATCTTACATTTGGTCTTGAAAAGACTTCTTCTAAGGACAGGTTCCTCATCGCTTCGCTTATTCCATAAGGTTCTTCTCACCATCAAATTTTCTCCAGCCTCAGGTCCACTTGGTGAACTCTCAATGTCTTCTTGAATTACAACATTTCTATTATTCTGCTCACCTTCAGTAGATCTACATTCAAAAGATTTATGTCCTTTACCACATCTGAAACAATTACCACAAAAACCACCTCTAAGATAAGAATTACCTCTTCCTCAGTAAGATCCAGTACCTCCTTGGTATGAACTACCACCTTTCCACTCAGTCTTGTCTTTGTCATCATTCTTCCATTCAGATTTGCCTTTATCTTGCACAAAATTATTAGATATGCCACCTTCACCATAAGATCTACCTCTGCCTCTTTGGAATCTACCACTTCTACCTCTTTGTCTTTGTTCATGCTTATTTGTTAAGATCTCCTCAGCTTTCAAGACATATTGATATGCATCTTTAACACTTTCCAAGTTAACAAAACTTATTTCATCTTGAATTCCAGATCTCAATCCATTTATGTGCCTTGCAATTCTCTCAACATCATCTTCCACATCTCTAGATCTGATGTCCAATCTATTGAATTCCTTAGTATACTCTTTCACAATCATGTCTTTTTGTTTCAAATTTTGCATCTTTCTCAACAAGCTAATTTGGTAATCAGCAAGAAGGAATTTGTTCTTTACCTTGTTCACCATCTTCAGCCAAGTTCTAACCTTCTCCTTTCTTGTCTTTTGTCTATCAGTTTGCAAATGCTCCCACCATAGCGAAGCATGACCTTTCAGCCTAGTAATTGCAATCTTCACCTTCTTATTATCAGGAGTGTTTTCATACTCAAAAAACTTCTCCATATCTGAGATTCAATCCATCACAACATTGGTATCCAATTTTCCATCATAAAAAACAACTTCTACAACACATTTTGAATTTGCCGTAGATAATACTCTCAACAATCTTTCCTCATCTTGATCTTCTTCAAGTTCTGGATTATGGTTTGGTGTTGCTGCTTCATCATCACTTACATCATCAAGATGTGCTCCTTTCCTCTGGGCTGTCTCCACAGCATCTAATTTGGCTGCAATTTGTCTCAATTGATCCAATATAGCATTATCAACATTTCCTCTACCACAAACCATCTTTACAAATCAGGTTCCTGTAAGATCGTAACTCGCTGCAAGTTATAGGTCAAATCCACAGATCTACCACGCTACAACCAAATCCAAATCAGGGTTCTACACGATCCAATCTTCACAAGGATGAACCTCAAGCTTTGATACCACCTGATGCAAGGAAGGATAGGGAAAACTAGGGCCAAGGGCACACCCAACTCTCCGAACCACCCTGCAAGAGTTAACACAACGGAAGCAAACACAAAGAACAACAACCAAAGGAGGAAGAAGAGTAAAATACTTTTATTGATTTTTCAAATATTCAACATACATGCCTAGCTGTAAGGCCTTCTGGGTTATGACTAAATACAAATACATTCATACACAAAGATTAGCAGCAAATTTGCACTTTCCAGTTCTGCTCTACAATCCTCTTCAAAACTGCCTAAAAACTCTTAACTTATAATTGCCCTAGCTCCTAGACTAAACACTCTATTTATACTAGCCAAAACGGCTTACAGATCATTTTGGAACCTAGAGAAGCCACAAGTCGGCTCTCAACAAATATTAAATGAAAATAAACCTAACATTAAATACACAAGTCGGCTTGCATCAGCAATTAATTGTCCTGAAATCGATGTCCGAGCAAAATCGCGATATCTCCTAGCTCTGACTGAGTTAGAATTCGCGCTTCGAATTGTGGGTAGATATCTAAGTTCTCTACAACCCCTTAAGTGCACAAAGTCTGATTCATCAAGGAAAAGTGCGCATCCACCTCGAAAGTCAAGCACAGAAAATTGTTGCACAAAACTGCCAAAAATCGATGTTCCGGGAGAATTTTCATAACTCCCAACCTATAAGGAGTTAGAACTTGTGCCTTGGACCAGAGATAGTACTCTAGGCCCTCTTCAATCCTTGAAGTGCGCAACCCTTCGTTCATTATGAAAAATTAGTTACACGGTCTACAACAGGCACCCAGAGACCAAAAAACGCAGTTTCAGCAGTAAGATAAGAACTGAAAACATGCAGGATAGCAGTGCAACCCAGGATGCTCCTGCATCATTAGTTCAGTTGGAGGGACTATCAAGCAAGTTGGCGCTGTCAATGGTGATTGAGACCTAGAAAAACTTTTGGCATATGGCCTTGTCTTTTATGCGCAAGAGAAATGAGTGATGCACTATTTTGTTCTTGCAGTGACTTACTCGTATAAACTGAATTGTATTGCGCATAGTTCAAAATATCGTTATGGACAACTTATTCCCGAGGGCAAAAAAAAGATATTGGAAAATATTGGAGATAAGTTGAAAACTATTTAGGAAAATAGCAGGAACTTAAAATCTGTTTTTTTTCTAGTAAAAAATCTGTTTTTCCAATCCTGATATAATGTTCTTTCTCCTCGTTGCCCTTTCTTTCCTCTCCAAATCTGTTTTTCCAAAAAAAATAAAATGTGTTTTCCCTTTTGTAGGCCATCGGGCGATTAATTTGCAATTTATTCCAATAAAATAGAGAAATATTGCCGATGTTTTACCAAGTTCTCTGTGATAATTTGAAACTTCTTTGCAATGACTTATACAAAATAAGTCGACGTTACTTCTCGAGAGCCAAAAAATATCGCAATAAGTAGACTTATTGCAGATATATTTGATATATTTTGAACTATGGTATTACGTACTGACTTTATAGCAATTAGCAGATTCATATTTCTTATTAGATACTGATCCTCAAGATCATGTAAGGTGCATAATAATTCTTATTGAGCATTGGTAATATTAGATTCCAAAATAGCAACAATACTTATGCTTGTAACATTTTGATCATGACTGATCACAAAATATGCAAAACTAAAATCTTTTATTTAAAAAAAAATCATGCTGGTGTGGAGTATCATTTACACTTACTAAGTCCCTAGCTTACAGTCATTACCTTTGCAGATGAAGGCTGCTTAGTGGCTTGCACGGTGATTCTCTAAAGTATAGAAGCCTTATGACATTTTGATGACTTCTGGATGCTGAAGTGTTTCACTGTTGGTCCAGCCACTCAGAATGTGCAGCAGTGGATGATTTGGTTGGTTATTCTATGTCAATAATGCACCTGAAATCTGATCTTGAAACCCGGGCCAAGCTCACGTTTTTCATGATTGGCGAACTTTTGCTGGTATATGCCACAAAAAAATGTGCCTCCCATATTTTTCATTTATGCCGGTTATGGATATTTCAAAATTCTGCCACTTCTAGCTGTCTTAAGCACAGTTCACTAATGGCTGAGCCATGCAAAAAGCGTGTCACAACTTTTTAAGATTGGCAATGTCTTCCCTATCCCGTGCCAAAATCTACCTAACCCTTTTCTTGGGTGGAATTTTCCTTGGCTTGAAACACTTAAAATGTGTGCTAGTTAAATGAAAGTACAATAAGCAACAAGTTGGTCAAAGTGTATAATTTTATACTAAGGGATTCTATTGGCTAGTCATGTCAAAAGTATGGATTTAGATGAGGACATGATGAAGTTTCTCGGCAGACCTCTTTTCCACATCTGAAAGATGGAAGTCACTTCCAATCCTAGGGACTTGGATAAACCATATGTCCAAGCTTACTACATGGAGGAAGAGAAGAAGAGGTATAATTGTGAATCCTCTGAATTCAAAGGTAAAATTAAGGATAATTGGAAAGCAAAAAGAGAATAAAAAAGAACCCAGAGAATCATTGTAGTGCCTGTAAGCTGGACATATAAATTTGAAGTGTTGGAAGCTTTGTCCTTAACTGTAATGACCCTTCTTATAAAGGCCACTGAAACCCTCAAACTGAACTTAGGAATTTTGTCAAACACTTGGCATGTAATGAATAATAACAGTAACAATATTCAGAATATGGCAATTTCAGATTTGATACTTTCAAAATATAATCGCAGAATTACAATATATATATAAAGCCTTTGATATTTCAATTACAATGCAATAAATTCTGAAATTGTTTTATTACCAATTCTGGACTGATTATTACAATGACTGTATGACAGCAAATTTACCCAAAAATTGACATATATTTCAGAATGCAAGAACCTGGTTTGAAGAACTATGGAAGAACACCACGTTCTGATGCAAATCGTTGATGAAGACCTCCAACCGCACCCCCAAACTGTCCTTAATTTGCAGCTGCTGCCCAAACTAGCAGGGCCGTACCAGGCCGTACCTGTACGGCTGCTAGATAAAAATAATACCAGGGTTTTGGGACCCCCAAATGCAAGGAAAATGGGCGCCTAGGGTTAGGTAGTAACCCTGTAAAACCATAAAAAATAACTCCAAGGGGTTGAGGAGATATGAGCGATTATGTGGTTCCGAACCCTGCTTTGCCAATTCTGAAAAATACACCTATTCTGTCTTCAAACTTTTGTCAAATGCTTCTCCAATGATAGGGCAAATCTGAAATCCTTATTCCAACCAAAACAAACCCTAACAACGAATTCTCAATAAGCTCCAATGAGATGGCTGAATACCAACTCCAATTATGCAACAATTCAGGTGATATTTCACACCCTCAAAGTCGCCAATCCAAGAGAGTGATCTGTTCCCAAAGATCGAATAATAATTTGCAGATCCAAAGTCCACAAATGTCTTCACAATGAAGAAGTAGAAGAGTTCTCAAATCCAAGCATGTCCAAATGAGAGGCCCAGCCCTCTATTTATTCACTTTTCTAAGAAGTTGCTAGAACTTCTAGAAACATCCTTTATAAATTCTCATTATAATGCACTTTTTATAATAAAGTAATTTTATAAAATAAAAAGTGCAACTCAACTTAAAATTATAACATGTAGGCCCCAATATCACATAATGATAAAATATAACCTCTTAACACTTCTTCAAGAGCAAGATATGACCATCTGATCCGCAGAATTGACTCTCTTTCCACACCATTTGTCTACGAGAGTCTGGAATAGGCAAATCCATGATCAATGCCATGTCGAACTAAAGAGGGGACATTACAGTCCGCCCCTCCTGAAATTGCTTGGCCTCAAGCAATCTCAACGCCGGGTGCTGCAAAATAGCCTCCCCCTCCCAAGTAGCATCCTCAACAGGTAAATCTTTCCACTTAACCAAGTATTCTCTGATCACCCTTCTACGAAGCTGCTTTTCTCTGCTCTCCAGGATGGATTCTGGTACTAAAATCAATTTTCCCTCATCGTCTAAAGGAGGTAATACTGCAGAAGGCACCACATTCTGACCCAACGCCTTCTTGAGGTGTGACACATGAAACACATTGTGCACTCTGCTGTCTGCGAGAAGCTCCAACTCATAAGCCACTTCACCAACTCGCCTGATAATCCTGAATGGTCCATAATAGCGTGGCTTAAGTTTCTCTGCACCACTCTTCTTAAGAGTAGATTGCCTGTATGGCTGCAACATGAGGTAAACCATATCATCTACCTCAAAACTACGCTCAGTTCTCTTCTGGTCTGCATACTGCTTCTGCTGGTTCTGAGCTCTTGCAATATTGTCTTTGAGGGTAGCAACTATATCCTTACTCTCCTATAATAATTCACCTGCACTGGGTACCCGGCTGTCGCTCAACAACAAATCCAAGAAACTAGGTGCTTCATAATCGTAAAGTGCCATGAAGGGTGTCATCTGTATAGTCATATGATATGTAGTATTGTAACAATACTCGCAGAGATATATCCATCTGACCCAAGCTCGCTGCTGAGCTGCCACATAATTCCTTAAATACCCTTCCACCCATTTGTTCACAATTTTTGTCTGACCATCGGTTTGTGGGTGATAGCTAGTGCTGGGTGTAAGCTCCGTGCCACATAACCGGAATACCTCCTGCCAAAAGTGACTCATGAAACGGCTATCCCTATCACTCACAATGTTCTGAGGCAAGCCGTGCAATCTAAAAACCTCCCGAAAGAAAACCTCTGCCACCTGAGCTGCTGAGTGTGTAGTGGTGATAGGAAAGAAATGAGCATATTTCGTTAATCTATCTACCACCACATAAATACAATCTCGTCCTTGTACCTTGGGCAAACCTGTGATAAAGTCCATGGAGATGCACTCCCACTTCCTGTCGGGAATCGGAAGTGGCTGTAGGAGCCTTGCCGGATAGTTGTGTTCTTGTTTGTTTTGCTGGCAAACAAGACACTCTCGAACATACTGCAAAACATCAGCTTTCAGCCCCTTCCAAGTGAACCGCTCTCGAACTAACTTGTAAGTCTTGAAGTACCCGGGATGGCCTGCTGTCGATGAGTCGTGAAGTGCTCTCATAATCAGTTGCTTAACCTTCGATACTGGGACTAGGTAAATCCTGTTCTTGTAAATGATCAAATCATCTACAAGTGTGTATCTGGTATCAATCACTGTTCCCTCTACTATATCGGAGGCCCATGTATCCCTGGCATACTCTGCTATAATCAAGTGTCGCCAATCCTCTGATATCTGAACCATAAGAGTGAGGTGTGGCCTTCGAGATAGAGCATCTGCAACAACATTCTGAGTTCCCTTGACATATGAGATGTCAAAATCATATGCCTGCAACTTACTTACCCATTTTTGTTGGCGATCATTCAGGTCCTGCTGTCCCAAGAAATGCCTCAGACTGTTATGATCAGTTTTAATACAAAACTTGCTACCCACAAGATATTGTCTAAATTTGGCCAAAGCATGCATGATGGCCAACATCTCCTTATCATATATACTGAATGAACGCTCAGGGCCTCTGAGCTTCCTGCTCTCATAAGCTATGGGGTGCTTATTCTGCATAAGTACAGCACCTACTCCCTCTCCAGATGCATCACATTGAAGCTCAAATGACTTCGTGAAATCAGGTAATGCTAGAACTGGGCACGTAGTCATTATCTCCTTAAATCTCATAAAACAGTCCTGTGCCTTCTGAGTCCACACAAATTCCCCTTTTTTCAGTAAATCTGTCATGGGAGCTGCATGTCGTGAGTAGCTACTGACAAACCTGCGATAAAAACCACATAAACCAAGGAACCCCCTCAACTGTGTAAGGTTCTCTGGTGGAGGCCAATCAACAATAGCGCGAATCTTTTCAGGGTCCATCCGCACTCCTTCTGCACTAATGATGTGTCCTAAATATAACAGCTCGGTCATCCCTAAGTCACATTTGGACTCCTTTGCATACAAGGACTCCTTCTGTAGAATGCTCAACACCGTCTCCAAATGCTCTAGATGCTCCTGCCATGATCGGCTATAGATCAAAATGTCATCAAAAAACACCAGCACGAATTTCCTCAACTGATGGTGGAAAACTCTGTTCATAGTGGACTGGAAAGTGGCAGGTGCATTGGTCAGGCCGAAAGGCATGACTACAAACTCAAAGTGCCCACAATGACATCTGAAAGCAGTTTTCTCAATATCCTGTTCACGGACTCTGATCTGGTGATATCCTGATCTCAAATCAATTTTCGTGAAATAACAGGCCCCATGCAATTCATCTATCAACTTATCAATGCGAGGAATAGGATACCTGTTCTTAATGGTTCTCTTATTTAATGCCCTGTATTCAATACACATCCGAAGCGTTCCATCCTTCTTTTTTACCAAAACAACAGAAGATGCAAAAGGTGACTTACTGGGTCGGATGTGCCCCATAGCTAGCAACTCCTCAATGGTCCTTTCGATCTCATCCTTGAGTCGCTTTGGATGTCGATATGGTGTGATCATGATAGGTTTAGCACCTTCCTCCAGCTCAATAATATGCTCAATGCCTCTGTCCGGTGGCCTGCCTGGTGGAATCTCACTGAATACCTTTTCGTACTTAATCCTCAACTTCTGAATATCAGGATGATATTCCTCCTTATGTTGCTCCTCCTGTGTAGGTATCAAAGTACAAACTGCTGCCCACTCTATATCATTATGCCTAGTTAATCTCTCCAGCCGCCTAAATGAGATAGTCCTGATGTCTCCATTACGGATAGCCTTTAGCACATGAGTCCTACCATTCATTTCGAATTGTATCTCCATATCCTCTAATCTCAGGGTAACGACCTTCAATGAATGTAGCCACTGCATTCCAAGTACTATGTCCATGTCACCCATGTTGACCACATGATAGTCCGCCTTAAACTCATAGTTGTTCAAGCGCAAAGGTAAGTCTCGTACCATCCTGTCACAATGAAGAGTGTATCCATCAGCTACCTTGACTCTTAGTCCCTCGAACTCCTCAGTAATGAGTCCACGCTTCTCTACGAATCGTGCATCAATGAAATTATGCGTGGCACCTGTATCCAACAATGTAATAACCTTCTGCCCAGCCAAGACCCCCCGAAGTCTGAAAGATCCCTCTCTCTGGATACTAGACAGTCGTGCTTCCTGTAAATGTAGCTCTGTTTCCTGCTGTTGCCCTGCACTGTCTATCTCCTGCTCTCCCTCTGCTTCATCAGGATCCTCATCATGATGTTCTGAACCATTTGAATTTGAGCCTTCGTAATAAGCCCACATTGCCCGGTTGGCCTTCCCTTTTGGCCTCATAGGACAGTCATGGCCGTACTCATACGGGCCTTTGCAATAGAAGCATAGCTTCTTCTTACGCAAGTCATTAAGTGTCTCCTTGTCCAGCCTCTTACTTTCTTCCTTAGGTAGCTGTGCCTCTCTATGAAAGGGTTTCCTGTCCTTATCTTTTCCTGAAGGGAAACTCTTTGCCTGGAATTTATTTTTAGAAGCTGAAGAGGAATCCATGTCACGAGCTTTCTTAATGGCTTCCTGCAAAGTGGGAGGGTTGAGAGCTTTAATCCACCCTCTCAACGGATCAACTAACCCATCCATAAATAAAACCAATAGCCTTCGTTCAGATACATCTGTTACTAACACTGCAAGTTTCTGAAACTCTGAAATGTATGTTTCCAATGATCTCCACTGTTTAAGCTGGGCTAATTCCTTGAAATGGAGTTCTGGATCTTTCTTATCAAAACGTTCAATTAGTCTCTCCGTAAACTCCACATACGAAGTAATGTGCGCATGACCCATAGTGACCATACCATGATGCCACCACTCGTGTGCTAACCCATCCAAGTGAATTGCTGCATACTTAATAGCTTCTTCCTCGGACATAGGGTTCAATTGAAAGTATGTGTCAAGCTTTTGAACCCAAGCTCTTGCTGTAGACTTCCCCGAGCCATCATAATATGGTAACTGTAGTTTTCCTACTTTCTTTCGTAGCTCATAGCTCTGAGTCTTGTCTTGTCCACGGGGCATATGCTTCATCCGCACATCCATATACTCTCTAAAGGTGATTGCAGCTGTAAAATCTGGACCTCCTGCTTCCCAATCTCTCCTCAGCTGATCCTGTATGTCAGTGATCTGGGGTTCTGGTACCGGCTGCTCTGGAGCTCTAGGAAGGAACGTAGGAATCATAGGCCTCGAACTCACTGTCCTAGCTTGCTAGGGGGCATGATCGAAATTGTTCCCAATTTGTTCGCCTCCATTATGTATCTCATCCTGATTATTCCCATTCTGATTGTGACCATTCTGATTATTTCCTCCACCTATGTTAGCGTTCAACCCCATTTGTCGAGCCATCATCTGCATCATAAGCTCCATTCTCTGGTTCTGTTCCTGTGCTCTCTGTTCTGCTAATCGCTGTCCCTGTGCCAAAGTGTCTAATAACTGTAAAAATCTTTCCTCTCGCTGATCTGGACCAATATTCCCACCTCTATCCATATTGTAGTCGTAGTCTTGATCAAAGAATACCTCCCCTGTGTCTGTATGACTGGATTCTATGTCCACCTGGATAGATGAGCTAGACTGTTCGCTCTGCAGGTCTGAAATCCTATCTTGTCTTGCTTTGGTATTGCAGAAATTATAAGGCCTCTGTCGCATGCTCTGATTTTAGTGTTTTGACATTTCGTCAAACACTTCCCCAGCTGTTCCAAATTCCCTACAGGATGGCAGGACTTTGGCTCTGATACCACTGTAATGACCCTTCTTATAAAGGCCACTGAAACCCTCAAACTGAACTTAGGAATTTTGTCAAACACTTGGCATGTAATGAATAATAACAGTAACAATATTCAGAATATGGCAATTTCAGATTTGATACTTTCAAAATATAATCGCAGAATTACAATATATATATAAAGCCTTTAATATTTCAATTACAATGCAATAAATTCTGAAATTGTTTTATTACCAATTCTGGACTGATTATTACAATGACTGTATGACAGCAAATTTACCCAAAAATTGACATATATTTCAGAATGCAAGAACCTGGTTTGAAGAACTATGGAAGAACACCACGTTCTGATGCAAATCGTTGATGAAGACCTCCAACCGCACCCCCAAACTGTCCTTAATTTGCAGCTGCTGCCCAAACTAGCAGGGCCGTACCAGGCCGTACCTGTACGGCTGCTAGATAAAAATAATACCAGGGTTTTGGGACCCTCAAATGCAAGGAAAATGGGCGCCTAGGGTTAGGTAGTAACCCTGTAAAACCATAAAAAATAACTCCAAGGGGTTGAGGAGATATGAGCGATTATGTGGTTCCGAACCTTGCTTTGCCAATTCTGAAAAATACACCTATTCTGTCTTCAAACTTTTGTCAAATGCTTCTCCAATGATAGGGCAAATCTGAAATCCTTATTCCAACCAAAACAAACCCTAACAACGAATTCTCAATAAGCTCCAATGAGATGGCTGAATACCAACTCCAATTATGCAACAATTCAGGTGACATTTCACACCCTCAAAGTCGCCAATCCAAGGGAGTGATCCGTTCCCAAAGATCGAATAATAATTTGCAGATCCAAAGTCCACAAATGTCTTCACAATGAAGAAGTAGAAGAGTTCTCAAATCCAAGCATGTCCAAATGAGAGGCCCAGCCCTCTATTTATTCACTTTTCTAAGAAGTTGCTAGAACTTCTAGAAACATCCTTTATAAATTCTCATTATAATGCACTTTTTATAATAAAGTAATTTTATAAAATAAAAAGTGCAACTCAACTTAAAATTATAACATGTAGGCCCCAATATCACATAATGATAAAATATAACCTCTTAACACTTCTTCAAGAGCAAGATATGACCATCTGATCCGCAGAATTGACTCTCTTTCCACACCATTTGCCTACGAGAGTCTGGAATAGGCAAATCCATGATCAATGCCATGTCGAACTAAAGAGGGGACATTACATTAACTGCATCTAAAAATATGAATAAGGGGGAAAAAAAAGACCAAACAAAAAAATGTATGCTAACCATCAAGATGACAACATTGAAACAAAGGATAGTTTGAATATAGATTACAAACTTGGCTCAAAAAGAGAATAAGAATGACAAGGAATCATTGTAGTCATTGTAGGATCGATTTAGATGTACATTAAAGTGTGGGAAGCTTCATTTAAAAGTGCATTCCAAAAAGAATAAAGGGGAAGAAAAAGATGGAACAAAGACTTCTACATTAACCATTCATGATGATGGTATTGAAACAGGATATTTTGTATACAGACAATAAATTTGGATGCATGACCACTAAGGAGAAAATATAAATTTGAGAAGATAAACAGACTTTTTGTTTCTAAGTTGAAAATTTGTACTTTCTTTTTTGATGTACAAGCTTTTCTTCTTCTTTGAAAAATTTCTTTGCTTGTAAGGAATCTGATCTTTGTTCTTCTTTATTGAAACCACCTTCACCATCTTTATCATTTTTGGCATAGGGACAATAGTAAAGTGCCCAATTTTTACACATTTGAAGAATTTGAAGGGTAGCTTCCTTTTGTACTCGCCAAAACCTTTTTTTGAGTTTCTTTACAAGGTTTGCAAGTTCTTTGTCCATAGCACTGTCTGACTCTGAAATTTCTTCCTTTGCTTCCTTGATTGCTTCAAAAGAAGCATCTCTTATAGAAACATGTACATTGACCATCCTCATTTTATATGCTATTAGCATGCCATGTAAGTCATCAACTGTAATCTTGCTAAGATCTCTTGCTTCTTCTATATCAGAAATTTTAACATTATATCTAGAAGCTAAAGATGTTAAACTTTTAACCTTTTCAACAACCACAAAGTCTTTCTTTTTTCCCCAAGGCCCTTGTTTGCATTCACTACCTCATCAACTAAGTAGATAGTTTGCAATCTGCTCTTCTTTCTTCATCGTCAATCCTTCAAACTTAACCCTGTAAGTTTGTGATTTGGCTTGCTTCACTTTATTGTCGTAGTATTGTTTTTGTTGAAGTATAGCATCAGTCGAAGTGATATACCCATTGCATTGAGTATTTGTTTTCATGATTTATATGAACATTGTTTTATGTCTTATATTATTGATAAGAATAATATATATGTATGTATGTATGTGTATTTAATTATATATGACTTAACTAATCTGTCTCTTATAATCATAAGAGACTATTATGTTATCGAGTTCCTGAATGTAACTGTTTTACAATACACTGACGGTGATCAGTTATGTTGGATTGATTCGTCTGAGATTATGGTAAATCATCTTTAAGATAAATATCTTCTATATATATATAATATATATATATATTATATTATATATATTATACATTATATATTGCTATATAATAATATATTACATATATGGTTAATATATTAATATTATATATATGTTTAAAGGTGAGTTATACATATAGTTATTTATTAACTAAATGATGATTAACTATAGGGACATGTCTCTTGAAGAGACATGTCTCCTCTTCTCATATTTATATGAGATCCAAATCTGCATTTGAAAATCATCAATACCAATGGCCATGATTCTACATTTGTAGAAACAATCTTAGTTACTTTAACATGGTATTAGAGCCTACTGCAAATGTAACTGCATGTTGGAAGGGATGGTTAGGCACATAAAAAGAAGAAAATGTCCGAGTCTATGTCTTCATGTGTGATACAAATAAATACTGCATCCACCTCTATGATCAACGTTCAGATTAATTATACAGTTATTGATGTAGAGAATGATAATTAATGTATTTACCAGAAGTTGTAGAGAACTAATGTGCACCTGTGAAAGGACAAAATAAATCGATGTTTAAATATCTCCTGGCTCAAGTTGATGCTTTAAGAATACTAGAGTTATGGTCTACAAAAACATCAAAGCTTTCTTTGTAGAGGGTTTTGGATT
Source organism: Cupressus sempervirens (assembly GCA_028749045.1). Classification (NCBI taxonomy): domain Eukaryota; kingdom Viridiplantae; phylum Streptophyta; class Pinopsida; order Cupressales; family Cupressaceae; genus Cupressus; species Cupressus sempervirens. Next base: position 618,026,615 of record CM053784.1, on the reverse strand, counting down.
TATTATAAGAAGAGCAAATGGAGCTCTGCAACTTGCGCGTATTAACTAATTGAAATACATTCTGGGATATGGAATCATTCAAAAATATAATAGAAAGCTTTTCTTAGATCAAGACTTTAGTACTCAAGTATTAACTGCTTTTGCTCCTAATTTGTTAAACTCTGTCCCTTGTTTTAGGATGCTAAGAAATTGCCACAAAACTTTATGATATTCTTGCCAAAGCATTATAAGACAAATGCATAGTTAACAGTTACTGAATTCTGACAATTACCACGAAATAACTTGACATCTGCCGGCCAGATACGTCTGATTCAAATCAAGGATTAACTGAAGGATTATGCATGGTGAAAGAAGAAAAGAACAAACTGAGAATTACAAATTAGTATTTTACTAAAATTCTGTTTGGGGGCTGATCTGCTATTTAGCCAGGATCAGGCATATTCTGCAACTGGTTCTATCGATCCTCTTATCTCCTTCGAGATTAGCATCGGGAGGTTGAGACGGGCCGAAAATTTAAAAGTCATCTCAAGTGATACATCACACCAATTGAGACGATAATTATTATGGACCGACTGATAGACATCTTCAGCAGTGGTATTGATTCATTAAGAGATCGAACGTATCATCCCTTCCAATGGCATGTACAAACCAACACCATAATTGGCTAAGGATGTAATGTTAGTTACCATTGAATAGTTGCATCTCTCTCTATCCTCATGATTCTTCATGGGTATAAGATGTCATTCGATGGTCTTCCCAAATTACCAAAGACAATAATATATTCCAGATTGAAATTCCAGATCGATATTGGACATTGCAGATCATATATGAACAGTGACCAATACCACATCATTATTACAGCTGCAGATTAGGAGCCGTGTAAAAGTTCATGAAATTTTTGTAGGAAGAAAATAAGAGGACACCATGTGTTTCAACACTGTTGTGCAGGACTTATATACAGGGAATATATTGCAGGGGTATTGGAAAGAATAACACAAGATTGAGAAGGAACTTCTAATCAACGATCTTAAAGCAATAAGATATAAGGTTGCATCAATACTAGTGAAGATGATTATTGCAAGTTCAAATTAATTGATCCGAATGAATTTACACGTATGGAAGATGGTATGTCATTGAGAGAAAGAGCATAGAGGATGTCTAGCATTTGGCAGTTCATCGTTTTGACGTTTAGCATCTGTTCAAAGACCTTTACAACCTTCGACGAGCCCACCAACTTATGTATGGTGAATAATAACATAAAGCAAGGTGCCACCATTAATGAAAAGAAAGAATCAATTATTAGAACTTTGACATCAAAGAGGGTGAATGAGTGGATTATAGAAAATGGGAAATGTTTGTAATCTATAATAAAATCTCAATTGCCACAGCAAAGGATGCCAACGTGGATGAAGGCACATGATAATAAAGGTGAGTATAAGGTATGTTATCCTTGATATTATTATTGAATAATATACACATATATTTTATTAGATGTTCCTCTACATTATTAAGTCAATGAATAAATAATATGCTTTGTATTGAATATTGTAAAATATATATTTATATATTTACATTTATTAAAAATGATATTTGATAATTCGATTTAAAGTTTGATAACCATAAAAGAGATTCATTATGAGAATACAAAAGGTAAAAATGAAGTACGTTTAAATTTTTGACTTCTATACATCACTATGTATTATGTTATGTCATTTTATAATCATTTATTTTGTTAGTAATAGGCTTGAGTTAAATTACTAACATTCTAATGTGTATTTATACATGATTATTAAGAATTATGTGCCTTGATCTTTTCTTCCGAGAATGTTATTGCAGGAAGAGTGAGATTGAGATTCATAGGGAGCTTGACATGTTATTAGAGGCAACTTTGAAAGAGAGGGAGAAGACTGAGGATCTTATTTAGTTGAAATTCAGTGAACTTGGTCTTATTGGTTAAGAGGAAGTAAACAAGGGATTCTCTAGTGTTGATAGCATAATTTTTAGTGATAAGGAAGGAAGTATGAAATGGGCTACAAGTTTACTCCTAAAGCAAATTGGTAGAAATTTTCCAACTCCTTCAAATGTTGGTAGAAATTTTCCAACTCCTTCAAATGAAATAAAATGAGTGGAAATTATACATTGTAGGGCAAATAATAATATTCAATGTTTCCACTATCTAACTAGCTCATCGAGGTCTTTAGCTCATTTTAGATAGCAAGGGCAACACAAATCAGATTTGTAAGTGGATCAAGCATCATCTTGAATAGACAACTCGCAATTGAAGAGTGTCTCCTTTCAGAAGAAATCATTAGGCCAAACATAACATGAGAGCACGGATATGGGTTGATTTAGATCCAATAATTGGATCAGCTCTTTACTTGTAGAAGGGGTAGACCTTATATTTGGGGAAATCAACACGAGAGATGATGTCAAAGAAATCCATATTTGATTTGATGCAAAATTGTTCAACAATATAGAATGAGTGGGAATTTTATATTGTGGGGGGGATAATAGTCAATGTTCCTTTCCCACTTTAGAGGAGAGATGTTCCATTCTCATATAATCTAAGAAGACAATTTTTGAATCTTTATGTGCAGATAAGTATTCTTATTTTTGACATTTATCTCGCTCTTATTTGTAAATCCTATATATACTATAAAGGTTATTTGCCTTGATCTTTTCCTTTATGTTTTTGAAGATGTTTTACAAGAAAAGAAAGATGGTACTTTACAAATGCTACCAAATATTGTGCACACTCAATCTAATGATAGTAGCTCCAAAGACCCTGATGATCAACATGGATAAAGTGAGGCTCTTGAAGCAAACATCTTTGATGATTGAGATTATGAGATTCTTTTGCATTAAGGGGGAGTATGACACTTCTATAGAAAGTGATGACTTATACATGTGGGTGACTGCATGATTTGATGGGCCTATTCCTATGTATATCATGAGGAAGTGATGAATTATCACCAAAAAATCAGACAATTGATTCAGAGTGAGTTCAATAGGCATCTTTGGGTGAAGAGAATTTTTGAGGAAGTAACTAGAGGAATTTTTGAGGAAGTAACTAGAGGACCCAACTTCCCAGGATTGATGTTCAGAGGGAGAAAATTTTGAGATGCAATCCTTTGTGGATGATATCTTCTCTACGAGGAGAAGTTCTAAGAGAAATTCTTTATAATGCGCTCTCCTCTATGAGAGAGAAATATAAGGTAAAAACCCTTTGTACCACCCTACGATTGGGTTCATGGTGGTTACTATTTCACATATGATATGTAATGAAAGGTAACAATTTTTCATTGACATATACAAATAGAAGGTAACCATTATAAGATGATGATCTTATAAATGGTAGACCTGTTATCATGGTTCTTTGGGCCAGATTTTGCCGAACACCATGATAACGAACAAACAAAAGGTAATCTTTGTAAGGTGACGATCTTGCAAATTATAAACCTGTTATTATGACAGTTTTGTTCCGGATACGCTGGAAGTCATTGATAGTGAAAGCATTATGATTACTCTAGATATTGTTTTGGACAATTAGAGATCATAATATATGTTATGATAGTGTTCATACATTGTGATCGTAGTTATTTGACAAGTCACTATTTTAGAGTGTTAAAGTCAGATAATATGTTGTGTATAGATATCCTTGATACTTATAAAATGTTTTTGTCACTTCTCCCTTGCTAAGAGCGAGTGTTGAAGTATAGCATCAGTCGAAGTGGTATACTCATTACATTGAGTATTTGTATTCATGATTTATATGAACATTGTTTTATATATATATATATATATATGTATATATATATGTCTATTTTTATATATATGACTCGACTAATTTGGCTCTTATAATCAAAAGAGACCATTATGTTATCGGGTTTTCCAATGTAATTGTTTTACCATACATCGACAGTGATCAGTTATGTCGGATTGATTCGTCTGAGATTATGGTAAATCATCTTTAAGATAAATATATATATATATATATATATATATATATATATATATATATATATGTAATATAATATATTATATATTATACATTATATATTATTAAATAATAATATATTACATATATGGTTAATATATTAATATTATATATATGCTTAAAGGTGAGTTATACATATAGTTATTTATTAACTAAATGATGATTAACTATAGGGAAGAGACATGTCTCCTCCTCTCATATCTATATGAGATCCAAATCTGCATTTGAAAATCATCAATGACAATAGCCATGATTTTTACATTTGCAGAAATGATCTTTAGTTACTTTAACAATTTTCATATTCTTTCTTTTCAGCAGGATCAGTCAATGGATTGGAATTGTGTAATCATCTACTATTGACATCCATACATCAATCCCTAGAGAGGACATATAACTTTCCATTCTTATAATCCAAAAAGCATAGTTGTTAGCATCAAATAAAGGTTATTCATAAAATTGTTTCTTTTTGGATATTGAGTGGGTGCTCAAAATAGAAAGAAGTGGTGCTCTTAAAACAGGGGTTTAGTGTCTCCTTAAGATTGGTGTCCTTAAAATTTTGTAATCAAATTATTTGCGAGGCTGGATTAGGGCAGTAAATCATAGCAACAATTTTTCACTGTGGTCTTCACCCATGCTAGGTTTTCCATGTATATCAGGTGTTGAAGTTTTTATGTGTTATTGCTCTCTCTTTTCATTTCTAGTTTTATGCCTATCATTCCTTTTAGATTGTCATTTGAAGTTTTTAAGTTCTGTTGGGTGGATATTTTGCAACCGACAGTTTTGGGTAAAAATCCAGTCGCAAAATAGGATAACCAGCCATAGTGTGTGAGACAGAGTCTCTCCTACCTTAAAGGGAAGGCTTCCCCTTCTCACCGTTCCTTAGATCAACTCAAGGTAAGCAAGAAATCGAGAAATTTTGTAAAATGGGTGTTGCCAATATCCTTTCTTCTTATCTTTCAAAAAAGAATCCACTTACTCGTGGAGCGAGTAATGGCTAGGGTAAATCTCTAACTACACTTATATCAAGAGCTGGAAATAGAGATATTGATAAACCTTTACTAACTCAAAGGTTAGTTAAAAATGTACCGGTTTGGCTTTAAGTCTGGTCCTACTTCTATATGAAAAGCTTTACAATTAGGGCACAAAGACTCCTAAAAGTAAGAATACTTAACTATTTTGCGAATTAAGAAGAAAATATAAGCTATAGACAAAGCTTCTAGCTGTACACTTTCACAATTGCTCGTAGTCAAAGCTCTGGCTTCAATTGTTTCTTAATGCTTTTCAATTCAATTCACTAGAACAATTACCAATAACACAAGATAATATGAATCAAAGACAACTTGGATGAATCATAAACAAAACTTACAATTCACACAAATAACAATCTCACTTAATCAAAGTTAAGTCTCAAATGCTCCTTTGTATTCACTCTCTCTCAAAATAGTGCTTACACAAACAAAGTTCTACTGACACAATTTCTCTAGAGCTCTCTTGCATAAGGATAATGATGATTTTACAAGGGGGGGCATTCCTTTATAGGCACAGGAGTTGAAAAAAAGATGGAGGAAAAAGTGGGAGCACTCAACCAACTTTGACCTAGTCTAACTACAGAAAATAAAGGGTTACATGCAACTGCACATGCAACTCGCATTACATCCTTTTACATACATGTAACTTGCATTACATGTAATTATACATCTTCATGTAATGCATCTTCTACAACTACTAACATGAAACAAAACAACAATCTTAGAGATTGTTTCTTAGTGCCTTTAATTTGACAATGATGTCACGCACTGTGGGAAGATCAACGATTTTCATCGTCTTTGATATGGCTTCAACTCTTATTGCATTTTCATATGCTGATTGCACAGCTTTGGAATTTGCTATTGTAGTATCTAACAAGTGTTTTGTCAAAGATTGATACAAAACAAACTTGTTCATCGTGTGCGAACCAAAATTTTCAGAATCTACATCAGCATTGATCCTGATTGTATATTTGGAAGTCATTCTCTCTACTGCCAAAACATTACCAAAATCATCAGTAACACCGCATCCCATTTGTTCCAAATCACAAGTAACACTTGTCTCAACTGCTTGACAATCTCCCAAGGCCACCTGCAACTTTGTAATCAGCTTCCTTAATGTCTCCTTATAACCAATGAGCCCTTGAAATCTGAAGAACATCTCACATGATGGAAGAATATCACATGAGACCATAGCATCTAGACCAAATTTTATCATTTCATCCCAATCATCAAGGATTTCTTTCAGGTTACTGCTTCCAGAGTCAAAGAAGAAATCAAGTTTTGTTCCATTTCATTCATCTCTTTAACACATCTAAGAACTGCAAATGTCTTTGTGATGGCTCGAACTCCTTCAGAAATGACTTCTTGTATCCAAGACTTAGTAGCATCAATCAGCTTTCTTTCTATAGATGTTTGAGATATAACAACACTTTGAGAAGATTGTTTCTGAATTACCTCATTCAAACAAGAGATCTCCTGTTTCAGCCGATTCTTCTTTTCCCAAAGCTCATGATTACTTTTTGATACATTTGTCAATGCATTCTGAGCATCTTGCAAGCAACCCAAATGTGATTGCTTTCCAACTTCAACCTTAATAATCTTGTAGTTAGAACGAGTAAGTTCTTCAATAGGTTTATCTACCAAGGGCTCAACAACCTCAACAAATTTGGTTTTATCAGAATCAACCAAAATTTTGGAAACAATCTTATCTTTCAAGGATTTAGATTTAGTCTTCTTAACAGGAAGATTGTCAGGAGGAACAACCACTTTCTTTCTCTTTGTTGTCATTTTACTTAACCATGCAGGTAGGCTGAAACTTTCACTCGTAGAAGTAGGCATAGTGGAGACCATTGGCATTGATCCAGATTGTATATTTGTAGTGACTGAGCATGATTCAATCTATATTGCTGAAGGCATAGGAACATGTTGAGAAAACCTCATCATAAAGAGCTCGAATTCTATCAAACATGTATCAAGTTGGGAAACTTGACTACTGGTAAGAGTCAGAAAATCTTCAAACACATTTGCTAAGTGATCATATTGTTCATGTGTAGGAGCACGAGGAGCAATAGATGAAATAGGGAGAGTCATGCTATTAATCTCCGAGACTCGAATGGAAGGAGTGAGAATAGTGGAAAATGAATCCACATCATCATCAACCTCATGCAAAAAGGGTTCTTCATGTATTGAAGACGTACAGGCTTGTGCAAGCTTTGGAGATGTGATCATGATTTCCCCTTCTTCATTTGAAACTTCTTTATCAGATTTTGTTTCCAATTCTTCTTTTGATTCTGCTGCTGATTCTTGAATTGACTCATGAACTTGAGATGATTTACTTCCTTTTCCGCCCTTCAATTTGAATTTGAGAGAACCCTTGGCATTAGAAGATGAGGCACCATCTTTCCCTGTAATCTCCAATTGTGATTTCTTGCTAGGAGGACCAAAACTTTCACAATTCAGCCCCATCTTAAGATTTACTCTTTTAAAGTCTTTACTTTTCAACCATTTGTTAGTGTTTACTAGACTTGTCCATGATAGATGTACCTTCCTTTTGTTGCCATTGAATAGGAAAAGGGCACTTCTTATCAAAGCCGGCTTGATGAAATTCTGGATCAAGGATGTCGCCATCATCTTCAACTTGAAAATCTGAAGGAATTTCCAACATATTAAGATCAATTATTTGCTGCAAAGTTAATCTGCAGTAATCCATCCATCTTCATGATGTCAAGTTCTGTTCTCATATCAATCCAAATGTCTCAATGCGATGAACATGAGTATAGGCTCTTTTTATTTGAGAATTCATTTCTCGATAGTCAAAATCAAACCTACCTTGAACTTTTTCAATGTAATCAATTGCAATTTTGCTTTGCTTCCATATTCTTTTCTTTAGGCACAAAAACAATTGAATAATTGCCAATAGCCAAAGGCTTAGCTGAGGTAATGCTAAATCCGGGCCTATGTGAAGCATGCTGATCACTCTGCACGTCCATGAGCTATCTAGCTAGCTTCATCAAGATGATTCGATCTGTAACATACCTAGGTAAGGTATACGGCTTTCCCTTGAAATATCTAACTCTCAAGTATGTGAAAGTGGGAAATTGAAGAAAAATGCAGCCGTACTGGTTCACCTTCTTCCATGCTGCATTAGATACTCTTTTGATGGACAACTGCTTATCAAACAAGCATCTGAAATGTCCAAAGAAGGCATCTCGGACTCTTCAGTAGTGGAACTTACTATTTGCCAAAGTGATTTGGTCATAGTATTCCCAAATAGGAACTTGAAGACGATCTCCTTTGGTAGAAAGACCAGAGAAAGAGCCCATAGCAGCAGCGATGTAGACTAGATAAGAATTCATGTAGAAAGGCATTGATGTTCCCACATTACATATCTGCTGGCAGAGTGCAGTACTAATAAGTTCTCCCCAAAAGATATGTTCTTTATTCTCCATAATTTGAAACATAAACTTGTACATCCACGGCTCAAAATCAGAAGAATCTTTAAGGCCACAAATCTTGCTGAGAAGGATGATGAGATCCTTGTACTCTTGTTTGAAATTTGACCGATGAACAGTCTTTGGCCATCTGGAAAAATTGCTTCTTTTATTGTCTAACCAGTAAAGGTTGACATACTTATGATAATTACTCTTTTGCTCATTCCAACAAGTCAATGATGATTCTTTAGTTAAATCAACACATTCTGATTTACGCGGAACTTTGAAGATTTGCTCTATAATCTCAGGATCGAGGCTAATGATACCATTGTTGTCAACATCTTTGATAGTTTTCGTTTTGGGAGTAAAATGTCATGCACTTCCATAAACGAAGTCAGGTTCTATAGCCGCCATAGGAAATGTGGATACCAAACGAATGTTGCTTCTCCTAATGCACTTCATTTCATGACTAGCCAGGGCTTCAATTCTTAGTAGAAAATCAGCCATGTCTACATGACCAATCTTCGTGTCCAACATGTTATTCAAAATAGATGTGTGACTAAAGAAGGAGCTACATGAGCCAATTCTTTATCATATTGATATTTCATTTTGCCTTTGGACTTAGATGGCAAGGACATATCTTGTGCTTGTGCTGCGATACAAAAATTTCAAAACATAAATACATCATCAAAAGGAACCTCCATACAAGTGAATTTCGGATCAGCGGTGAAGATTCGAAAATGGATTGGAGATTTTTCAAACCCAACAAACTAACCCCAAAGAGAAAAGCAAATACATATGCAATGGCATAGAGCAGAATGAAATGATATGAAAATGTGAAAATGGAAAATGAAATGAAATGAAAATGTGTGAAGGTGAAACGCATGAGAATGCGTGCAAAGTGAAAGTTGCTGATTTCAAAAGTGACTTAGCATTTTCAAGGTTTTATCATATGAAAAATGAGTACATGTAAATGCAATATGTAACGGGAGGTGGAGGGTGAAATGAGATGCAAAAGCAAGTGAAGGATACACTTTACGTGTATGTGCGAATGAAGAACAAGATGTAAAACATGGAATGAGGTGGAAACATATATTTACTCATTTAAGCGCAAATGCATATGAATAGATGGAAATCAAAAATGAAGGTGAAATAAGAAATTTTATAGTCACTTTTAGTGAAAAGGAGAAGTCAAAGTATATGGAAAGTGAAAATGACATCTTTTTGACTTTCCAAAATGTGACTTTTAATCAAAATTGAACCTTTTGGATGCAATTACACGTAAGGCATTTCAGGTAATCGTGTTGTGCGAATGGAAGCGAAAAGTGAGATGGGTGAAAATGAAAGCAGAAAATGAGATTACATGCATGTGCGGATGGCAGATGAGATGGAAAACATGTAATCGCATTTCATTGAGTGAGAGATGAAGTGTCGTGAGATGAAAATGGAATGTGAAAAATGACGATGCTTTCACATGAAATGAAACAAAAACAAGTTTTTGGGGAAAAAACTTGTAACTTCTCCAAGTGGAGAAAAATTGGCAAGCAAACACAAACACAAATACAAAAGAAACAATGTACCTTCGAAAATAACTCAAACATGCCAAGATGCAATGCACTTCAAAGCTCAAATTTGAAATTTGGATGTGGGAAAGAACCAAAAACATGAAAATGAATGAAAACTTCATATTTAAAGGGAAAATGCAATTTCCATCGCAAAGATCTTCACAAATGGCAACCACCTAATAATTTCATGCATAAAATTAGCAAAGATAAGCATGAATTAAATTACATGAAGGAAGAAGTCCACTTACATGCCAAATTTGAAGGAAAAAGATGCTCCAATGTTTGAAAAATTCTTCAAAAATGGTGAGACCTTTTCCAATCTTGCAAATTCGAATTAGAGAGGGTAGCAAACAAGGAGAAATTGTTGCAATATGCCAAAACGTGCCCTAAAACCTCTCCATATTCCAACGTTTTTAAAGATATAAACTCATGGGATGTTTTTAGAAAAAATGTGTTTCACCATGAATCTCCAAGTAAAACGTTTGGTGTTTAAACACCAAAATGTGAATCAATATGCAATTAATCACCCGAAAAGAGCAAATCAATTCATCTTCATGCAAAAACGTTGATAAAAAATGAAGATTTTTGGAGTTTTCTACAAAAACGTGCCCTTGATTTGGGCTTTGAAAAACGATTTTCAACTTATTAAATCCATCTTTGATGCAAGCAAACTCACCACCAAGCCAAAACGCCTTGAATGAAGAAGATTTCGTTCAAATCCATGAACAAAATCTTGAGTTATGGCCAAAATCGGATTGTTGACGAGCAAGTGCATGTTCTTCTCTCAAAATTGGACCTTTTGATGGACATTACACATTTTAAAATATGTCTTCCTCCAAAATCGGATTTTTGGAGTCATATGCATGTTTTAGAATATGTGTACAAGTGAAATCGCACTTTTTGGAGTGCATAACATGTTTTAAAATGTGCTCATGGGTAAAATCGTTTTAAAATGTGCTCATGGGTAAAATCGAACCTTTTGAGGTCACTTGCACATTTTAAAGTGTATCTCACCTTTTTGATGCTTAGACATAAAAACTTTGACTTTTCATGTCATAGCGCATCAAAAAGGTCCACTTATTGTGAACTTTTGATGCTTAGGCATAAAAACTTTCTTCTAAAATGAATTTTATATGCAAAGGCATGAAAAGAGTCCACTTTTCATAGTTTTTTACATGCATTTGCATATAGAAAGTCCTCTTTTGAAGCCTTTTAGTCATGTAATTCACTTAAAAATATAAAAAGTCACTAAATGGGTCAAAAACAATATTCATTTATCATATTATTAAATATAATACATAAACATCATTTTAAAGTGACATTTAAATAAATATTTGATTTTTAAAACCAAAAATTTAAAATGAAACTATATAGCTATATAGTTACTTTAAGTGAAAAATTAAAAAGTAACTCAACTTAAAATTATAACATAAAGTGCACTATAGTCACCTTAACTTATAGATTTAAAGTAAAAGTAACTTCAAAACATAACAAAAAGTGAGTATAATGTTATATTTTTCAAAAAGTGAATGTCAAATTAAAAATATATCATATTTTTAATTCATGCTGTTGCACCTAAAATGTCCACTTTTGAGGCACTAAAACGGGCATGACTCTTGACTGGCAGCTCCGATTGACCTCTAGGTTAGACCAAATTGAAGGAAAAATTGAAAGGCATGACATGAGCAAAACCAAAGGACTAAAGCCTAGCAAATGCAAACTCAAAAGCAAAGAACGAACTATGAAGGCTTCAAAAATCAAGCAAAGGCTTGACAGAAAGCAAAACGAAAAGGACTTGACGAAGGCCTTTGGTAAAACAATTTGATATTCGAATTGAAATGGATCAATCGATCAACATTAAACAATTGAATATCAAATTCAAGCTTAGAGAAACACGAAACTAGCTTGAAAAAGTTTCGTGCTATTACCAACATCTTGTGGTGATAAAATGTAGGGCAACAAGTTCTTTAAAAGTTTAATTGATAAGGATCAATGATTTATATCTTCAAAATAGAAAGATTTGGTGCTCTTAAAGCCAGGGGTTTGGTGACTTCTTAGGATTGTCGTCCTCAAACATTGTAATAAAATTTATTCATGAGGCTAGATTAGGGCAGTAAATCCTATTAGCATTTTTCACCGTGGTTTTCCACCTACCCTAGGTTTTCCATGTACATCAGGTGTTGAGGTTTCTATGTTTGATTGCTCTCTCTTTTGTTTTTATGCCTATCATTCCTTTCAGATTTTAGTTTAAATTTGTTTTAGTTATTCAAAAGTTTTAATTGATTAAGGATCAGTTTTAGTTTAGATTCTTTAAGTTCTTCAAAATTATTAAGTGGTTAAGGAATGATCCTAGTTTAATGTTTTGAAGTCCTTTAAAAGTTTTTGTTGATTAAGGATCAAAGACTTATATCTCCTAAATAGAAAGAATTAGAGCTCTTAAAGCAGAGATTTGGTGACTCCTTAGGATTGGTGTTGTCAAACATGAAGAGTACACAGTTATATTGAGAGGTGGGGTGAATCAGTATAGTAACAATTTGCCAATTTAAAACTTTTATCCAAATTGTTGGCCTAGTTTTTCACCTTGTATAATTTTGTTACACTCTAAAGTGAAAAGCCCTAGTCCCATGATTAAATTGTGAGAGGTGTTAAAACCCTAGGTGAAATTATTAAAATTTCATAAAATTCTTGTTATTGTGCCCTAGTTCTCAAAATCGTGGAAATAGTATTTTATAAAAATGCGCGGGAAGATTTTATCCTAAGTTTTCACTCTTACATTTTCCCATTTTTATTTTTAAGTTACTTTTCCAGAATTTAAAAATTCTTTGTTGTAGACTTTGCCTTAATCGTGGTTTCACTTTTGTTAATTCTTTAATACTTTACAAAGTGTTTTAATCATTGTGGTTTACTCTTGTCAACCGTTGATCTTTGGAAGATCAACAATGAGCTCATGCTTGCATTGAGAATTTGCTTGATCTTTAGTAAATGCGGAATGTGCCTGTCTGCCATGTAGCATTTGGTGACACTAGCCTTTTAATGCGTCGCGAAAAACTGGAGGTGTTAAAATGTTCTTAGAGTTGTTAGGGGTTGTCAGAGCACGTTGAGGATTTCAAGCAATTTCATTGGTCGAGCTGAGCAGTGGGGTCATCTTTTGGTATTATAACATTGCACTGTTGATCATGGGAAGATCTACGGTAGGCACTGCTTCATGGAAATGTGCGAACTTTAACTAATGCGGTAAAGCGCCTGCTTGCCACGTGTACTCAGTGATGTTATGCCTCTCAGTTTAAAAAGGTGTTGAAGTAGTTGGCGATTGTCAGAACATGCTGGATAAAGTACATCATTCTATTGGTTGACCTTGCTGACTGGGTTGTAAAAAGGTAAGATGTATGACACCGTCAATCTTTGAAAGATCAACGGAAGGCACTTCACCACAATATGAAAATGACTAAACTTTAACTAATGTGAGAAATCGCCTGCTTGCCATGTGCACTAGTGCAACCAGTTTCTTAGAGGGTTGCTTAGTCACACCAGGCTGGAAAGCATATTGACATGGTACACAATGATTAGTGGAGCAGGTCTGTGTTCGCTGAGCTGGAAGGTGATTGTACCAGTGGGTCCAAATTTTGAAGCCGGACTTATAAAGTTTTAAGGATCTTCATGATCGTTGATCTTTGGAAGATTGACGATCGGCGCTTCACCACTTGATGAAAGTGCTCGAACATTATGAAATGTGGGAATGCGCCCTGTTGACGTGTGGCAATTTCCAAAAAAAGGTTAATGCAGCTATTTTGATTTTAAACTAAGCCATTTGATGCTTGATGATCCACGATTGATTTGCAAATTTCGTGGTGCGACATAGAATGATTGTTGAAGCATTAACTTTGATCAATGCTGTCTCCTGCGAGCTTAATGCTGTAATACAATTCACAATTCTCCATTATTGAGCCATAAAATTGTATAATTCTCACAGCACGAAGATTTCCAGAGCTAAGGGCAAGATTTTTCAAGGGTTTCAACACATTGTAGAGTGATTTACAGAGAGGAAATAGCAAGAAAAAGTGGGTAAGTCGTCTGAACTTTTGGGAAATTGAGAAGTTGTAATTGCATTAGGATAAAGTTTAAACATGTCTCTATGTAAAGATTTTTCAGGAAAGGTAGATTATTTGAAGAGGGGGGTACATGATGATTTTCTGGAACAAATGCCACAATCAATGAATGAATTAGCTAGGAGAAGAGAGTTGATTCTGAAAAGCCCTAGGTTATTGGTTGGTGAGGGTTTCTATGACAAGGCAAACTGGTTAAGAAATGCATAAGTGTCTGTTGGAGGGTTGGAACTTTTTTGGAAATGGTTTGCAGAAAGGAAATTAGATACTCTAGCAAATAATTTGTGGGAATTCGATATAGGGAAATTGATTGTCCCAGGAGTTTTCTTCAATGATGATTTACTGGCAGTGATGGCAAAAAAGTATGATCCAATTACTAGAATTGTAAAGAATCATGTGAGTGATAATATTTTTAGGGTTTCACCTGAACTGATTAGAGAAGTTTTTAAGCTGAACCCTAACCATGCTGTCCATGAAAAAATAGACATAGAAGGCCTCCAAGTTAGATATGATGCACAAAAGATGTATCTAAGGGGGGGACCATTACAAGAACATTTTGTTAATATTGGATCGTTGCCCTTGGTTACACAAAACATCCTCGAGCCCTTATTGAAAAAATACTTTAACCCTAGGGCACAAGTCTTATTTTTTTCTCTTTGTAAAATCTTTGGTATGGATGAACAAGATCACATTTTAGGCTCTATTGTCTTTATTATTGCTTAGACTTTGCAATATGGAATGAGTTCAATTCTCGATTTTGCTACTTGGCTGAAGAAATTCATAATGGCTTAATCAGAATAGCAAAGGCTAAGGTTGACAAGCCCTTTTGCTGGTATTCCATGTTGATGTATATATGTTTATACAAAGGAGTTACATTTTTCTCTAAGGAGATGAAATTGGAATTAGAAAGAGATGGAGAGAGGCTCCCTGGTTAGTTATGGAGTGCAGATATGACATGGGAGGTCACTGATGTTAGTTTTGTTAGATTTGATAGATATTTTGCCTCTAGGCTTAGAATGTTGTTGGTAGGGGACAGCCCTAGAATACCACAGTCTCTATTAGAGTTGATAAGACTTAAAGACTATGCTAAAGGGCTGTTGGTGAGCCATAATTGGGGTGATATTATTCCATATGCTGTGTCTACTATTTTCAAAATTTATGGCTTTTTGGGAAAACCACATGTTTTACCATACCAAGTACCTTTGAAAGTAGGGATTGCTGAATTGTTATGGCAAATTGAATTGGTTGAGGAGATGGATTTGCTAGGAAAATCTAAAGATACTTTCTTTCCACAGCATACTATCATCCATAATTTTGTTTTTGTTAAAAAGGGATGGAGGAACTTGGGGAAATTCTTAGATAAATATCAAATGGCTCAGTCCCATGCCCATTTTGTAGACTCAAAGCGATTTTATGACCTCCTTAGAGAAAGGAATAAAGCTAAACTTCAGAAGCAAATTGTATATTTTCCTGAGGATATAATTAGAAATAGGTTCTCATTGCAAGAACAAGAGCTCAGGAAGGAAAAATTGATAGTTTACAGTAAAGTCCTAGACTTTATAAATGATTTTGAGCCTGATTATGAACCCCTATCAGATAGAAAGTATTGGGGTATGAAAATAGATATGCTTATGGACAATTTTACTGGGATTATGCAAACATTGAATTAGAAGAAAGAAATCATAACACAAGCATACCCAGACAAGGCTATTGAGGTGGAAGGGAGGCTAGCAAGTGGAATGATTGTACACAAAAGAGCCGGGTATGTAATAGCCAGGAATGTATAGTATGTTCCTCCATATAAAAGACCAAGATTAGAAAGCCCACCTGATACAAATGCTCCCAAAAAACAAAGATTAGAGCAAGGATCATCTTCCCATGTTGAAGAATATTCACCCACCCAGACTCCACTCAGGATAGATGATGAAGCATCCTTGAGAGAACAGTTGAGACAAATTGGAGGGGAAAGGGATATTGTGGTTGCAATTGCTAATATTGAAGGAGCACTTGAAGAGCCTCCTATGCCATCGTTTGATCTTACTGTTGGTGATTATAGAGGTAAGCAAATAGACCCTGTGATAGCACAGGCTGCCCAAAAATTTATTGATGATGAAAGTTTTGTGAAATCTAGAGCTTTTGCCCAATTTTTATGGAGAAGAAACATTGGTACTTTTGAAAGTAAGTGTAAATTAATTAAAGCAGAGTACCCTAGTAAAATGGACTCTGAAATTGAAGAAGTTAAAGCTGACTTCATGGAGGAATTTGCACAAATAACCCCTGAAGGGGGAAGGCAACTGTTAAAAGACTCAGGAGTTTTAATCTTTCTTGAATGGGACATAGCCAATGCTATGATTTTTGATTCTGTTAGGAAAGCAAAAGACACTCTGTTTAAAACTGAGGAAGAGGTCCTGCAGGCACACAGAGGATTGAAATATAGTAATGATCACCGAGCATTGGTGATAAGGTCCATTGAAAAAGGGACAAAACTAGAATACATGAAATTTCAAGTGTTGAGCATATAGGTAGCCTCACGGTGTACAGAGCAGATTAGGTAGACAGTGAAAAAGTGTCCAAAATGACTAGGGAAATGATGGACTTTGGGGTTGTGGTTGCTTGGAAGGATAAAAAATTCCTGGAG
The DNA here is from genome assembly GCA_028749045.1 of Cupressus sempervirens. Lineage (NCBI taxonomy): Eukaryota > Viridiplantae > Streptophyta > Pinopsida > Cupressales > Cupressaceae > Cupressus > Cupressus sempervirens. Next base: position 618,009,853 of record CM053784.1, on the reverse strand, counting down.
CTCAATGCCAAATTTGAAGAAATATTGAAAGCACACGAGGAGAGAGGCAACATGATACATCAATTGGAGGTCCAGGTAGCCCAAATGGACAAGCAACTGGGAAAGAGAAAAATGGGAGAATCTAGTAGGCCCCAAATTAGTTATCCTCATCCCCCAGTTGAGCCATTCAAGTCAACTCCCTTAGTAGAATTACCTGATACTCCACAAAGGCTAGAATTCTACACTGCTGAGGAATTTGAAGAAGAAAAGAATAAACTTTGGGCCTTGCATGTAGAATTAAATGATTTATATGAAGATAAAATCAGAAAAACAATCTTGTATTTGGTGGACAAGATTGAATGACCAATATTTTATGAACAATTGTTACAAATAATGGACATGTGGACTGAAATAAAGAATGGTGAAGGTGCTTTAAAGCCCATCATGAGTAAATGGGGCAGCAGGGACAAAGATATTACTCTTTTGTTGATTTCAATCATTAGTCTATCTTGTGAACAGATAGAAAAAACCTTTGATGTGGCAAATGATTTATTTGATTTTGATGAAAAAAGAGTTGCAGTACAGAAGAAGACAATAATTTGTTTTTCAAAATATCTTGTTGAGAATTTTGAGCTCTTTCCCCATGCACTTAAAAAGATAGATAAACTAAAAGAAAAGGAGGAATGAGGCAAAGAATTGGGTGATTAATTATGCCATAAAATAAATGGAGTCATAAGTGAAAAAGGGCATTTGCTATGGGCAATGACAACTGAAGAAATTGTTAAAGTGCAATTATTTTATAACTCCATTAGAGAAGATTTTGTTGAAATAATTAAGTTAGGGAGTTTTGTGATGAAGAAGCAACGAGAGGTTTTGAATTTTGATTGGCCAAAGGATACAGTTTTTAATAAATGGATGGAAGATTTTGTGCATTCAAAGCAGTTAATAACTGAAGAAACTGATGAGGAGGAAATGAACCAAGATGAGATGCAAGCAATTGACACATTAGTTCAATCAAAAGAAGACAAAGAAGAAAAATCAGCTGCATGAATGAGCATAGTGGCCAAGACTAATGACATGGGAACAGGAAAATCAGATGTAACTGTTGTTTTAACAGTGCATGATGACGTGGATGGAGATTCTTGAGTCGAAGTAACTTTACAAACATCTGAACCAGGTCCATCACATGCAACTCCATTGGTTACACCATCCGAGGAATGTCAACAACCTTGAAACCAATCATGAACTTCTTAGCAACGAAAAAGTGTAGCAAAAAGTGGTCCCCACGAGAATATTTATGATGTAAAGTTTTTCTGTTGCACTAATTTTTTGTCTCTTATGATAGTAACATTGTAAATATCTTTCTGTCTGAAGGACATCTGTCAGTTTTCTCTATGCTTGAAGCTTGTTGCATCTCACACTATATAAGTGAGATTCCAAGGCTAGAGAAAGGGTCTGAGTCATTGTACAACTTTAGTTTTGCTAAGCTTTGTTCGGTCCAGTCCTTGATATAAGTTTTATGATGTATTTTCTCTGCAAAATCTGAGAATACATTAATGCTATAGGATCATAGTGTCTTATCTTGAGTTGTTTTGAGTTCTATTTCAATGTTATATTACTTTCAAAGAGAATTAATACAAAGAGGAATTGTCCCCATATCTTTTCTCTCTGAATCTTGTCTCCATTTTTATTATCTGGTTATTTTGAGATTGTATGAGCAAAGCTTGTTCAATTGAATGCAACTAGGATAGGTTGTATATCAGTTCACTATTGCTTTTAATTCAATGAATTGAGTAAATACTTCAGTGAATATGATAGGATCTCCAAGCAGTAAGAAGGATATGTGTAATAATGAGTTTTAGTGAGAATTGTTGATAATATTGATTGCAATGCAGTCAATTAGTTCAACAAATTGGATAGACTCTGAATCCCAATGGATGAGACACTGATCAATTATTTCAGATAGCATATGAAAAGATAATAGATAGATGTCAAGCACACATCTAAAAAAAATCAATATCAATTTTACTTTAAATGTATGAAGAATGTCAAAGCTGGTCAATACTTATTTACATTTGATATCTGAGTCTTAGTTAGCTGCTTTTACCTAGAATTATTTGTAGATTTGAGAAGAATTGTGACCAATCTGTTGTGGGGGATGAGAATTGTAATAAAATGTCAAGAAATGAATGAAATGTGAAAGTAGTATTAAGTTTTGAATCTCTTATTCCCCAAGTGCACCTGCCTTGGTTTTGTAGAGCCAGAAGAGTAGAAAGTCATTTATGATTTTGTTAAAGTTGGGTCTAGATGTGGAGGTTATCTAGCTGATCATGGGAAATGGCTAATCCTTAGGTTATTTTGATCTTTACCATCTTGGTATTAAGTATTCTATTGCTTAGTAGTGTAGAAACACCAACACAAACAATTAACTTCAAATTTTGAAATGAGCAGTTATGCACATGAACACAATAACACAAGGATTGACATGGAAATCCAATGGGGGAGAAAACGACAACAAATAATTGCTTTTATATAAACTTGTTGTTTTACATAGATTTGTAAGCTCCAACCTACTTGAGACTCTGACCTCAATGCTTATGAGCACTGACTCACTGGAAGCTACAACTCCCACACTTCGTAGGCTTCAAGCTACTATCCCACACTTCGTAGGCTTCAACCTACTAGAAGCTCCAACTCCCTCTGCTATCTCTGTGAGCACCAACCCATTGCACACAAACTCTTTTTCCACCTTGACAATGTTGCTTACTTAACTAGTGATGGATGCTTTCTTAGCACAATTAATCTTCTTCAAACTGATATGTATATCTGCTTTAAAACAACATTCACTTCTACAAATATCTTCCTTTCTATCGTTATTAAGTTTTAACAAAGCAACAATCTTCCTTATTGTTCTAACCCACACTTATACTATATTTATAGACATATATGTAAATATGAATATGTATATTCTTATTCTTTTATATATAAATGCCTCTTTTGTTCACTTCCTATGTTTGTCTTTTCTTCATATACTTTAACCTTTTTGATTTCAGCTGTCTTTTGAACCTTCACTTATTCTTTACTCCATTCTCTCAATCAGCAATCTGCTCCATATTGTAACAAACAAATTTTCTTAACTAAAAATAATAAAGCTATAATCTGAATTTAAGTAGGTATGAAAGTAATACATCAACTAAATTATCAAAATAAACATCTTTAATTCCAATTCATGAGAAAATAACTGAGATTAACATTCAACTAAAATAACTACCAACTGGAATAACCGTTTCTATCATATTTACAGAAAAGGAACTTAAATCATTATCTTTATTTCTATGATATTTGGTATTCACAAGAGAAAGTAAATGCATAGCAGAAGATGAAGAACATACAAAATCATTTGGAGAGTCTCGAAAAGGTTGTGCAAGCCTCAGCTTTTGGATAAGAGGAGAAGCGCTATTTTAGGCTTAACCTCCCAACTGCAGACCATATCAATCCCCACACAATCTTTTGATAAGAAAGATCCTCCCTACCCCAGGGCTAGGCTTGGGGCACTACTAGTCCAGCCATCTGAGCTATATCGGTGTTTAGAATGTCCACTCAGTTATTGACGGACATGTCTGAATAACTGGTGCCACCAACATCATGTGATCTTTAGAAGGTAAGCATTCCTTTAACGACCTTGGCCAAGCTTTTTGGATGGGTTTCTAGTACCGATCACCACCACTCGACTTGACAACAGGGTAATTGGATGGACATGCATGAGCTATTGATTAGTTAAAATAAATAAATTTATCATATCAATTCTGATTTTGTTTTCTTGTTCTTGCAGAACCTTCTTCCACCTCTTCACCCTTTTTCTTGGCCAACTAGTGGGGTGAGTCTTGGGTCTCTAATCTCAGAGGATATCAACTCATTGCTGAAACTCAGCTGATGAGAAAGATAATATAAAATCAATATTGTCACAATACAATTCTTAGGACTCGAGAACTTCACTTAAGGAACTTCGGAGAAATAAACTTGAATCTAGAAAACTGACTGAAACAAAGAGGTATTCTTAGCACAACATGTGTATTTGGTTCAGACTTAACATGGTGAGATAGCTTCATCGAATGTACTATTCGATATCACAGTCAATCATCGATATTTAGGAATCATTGACACTATCCTTGCAGTTGTACTATTGAATTCATAACATATATCAAAGATGATTTGGAAAGGCTGATCACGTAACCTGATCAACGAGAGATATGGAACTTTGCTCAACTCCGATCAGTCGGCTCTTGAAGTTGAGTTTTAAAATGCAGAGCTCAAAATCGAGTACCTTTCAATGACAAAAGTTAGTAACTTTGATTAATCTTCAATCCAATTGCAGAATAAGGAAGGAGAAGAATAAGGGAACGGAGGTAGAGCTACCAAACTCGAGGTTAGTTCTCAGACTTATATCTTGCCAGAAGACATATGGAAATAATATATGTCGTTGGTAGATTTTGCATTCTGTAGTCGACTTGGTTATGCCGTCAGAGATTTTGTATTTGGTAGTTGACGGGTAGATTAGGATTGTTTTGTAGCTGACAGACCCCTTCAGGAAGGTTCGGCGGAAAGTATTTATGCCCCGTTTGGGATCATTGTAAATCATCTTATCATTAGTTATGTAATCTCTTAGCATATGTGAGTAAAGGAGTACTGCTGTTGCTATTCTTGTTCATTGTCTGTGTGCATTGATCCATTTAGTCTATGCGGTAAACATTTGGCGCCGTTGCCCTATGAACCTGGAAGGAGGAAGGAATGAAGCTTAATGCCAAATCAGCTTAACGAGGATCGAAATAAGATAAAGGGAAAAGATAGAATATGTACTGTGTAAGAAAGTTTAATTTTGGCACAATAGGCCAAGCGCCGAAGGAGGTTTCAGAAGATTGCCGACGGACACTGTAGCATTGAGGAATTGTTGGAAGAGACTCGCCAGCGGGTGGAATTGGTGGATGAAGCAAGAGAGGAATTTTTGAACTTGTATTCGCCGAGGGAAGAGAATCCAGACGGAAGGGAATCGACTCGCACGACTCAGAGTGTCGCAGGAGCACGAGCGTGGAGTGAACTCTTCATCCGAGATACACTTTCAGAAGGGACAACTTTAGAAGATCCTTCTTCACCAACGTTCACAGTTGTTGAGACTGCCGGTGTGGGAGTACAGACCGCCGGTGTGGGAGTGCAAATCGCCAGTGTGGGAGTGCAAAGCGCTGGTGTGGGAGTGAACAACGCCAGTGTTGTAGGACCAAACAATGCTCGTGCACAAAACCTAGTAGTGATGGTAGGACCAAAGGAAAAGCTGTTGAAGTTTGATGGCGATGGTACGGCTGATCCGATCCGACACTGTAAAACATGCGAAATGATTTGGAGGGCAAATGGCATAACAGATACAAACGAATGGGTCCAATAATTTTCGGCAACCCCACGGGGTGTTGCAATTGATTGGTTTGCCGATGCAGATCCTTAGAAGTTAACCACTTGGGACAACCTTAAGGAGTTTACTGCCGAATTTCAACTGCTTTGCGATGACAATGAGATCGTGGCCGAGATATACAACACAAAACAAGGGAAGAATGAAATAGTTCGAGTCTATGCCAAGAAATTAAAAGACTCAATAAATAAAATGGAAAATAAGCCAGTTGATGAGTTGCAGAAAAGAAGGTTCATTAAAGGCCTACACCCGAAGTTGCAGAAGAAAATGAAGATTGTGCTGCCGTCGTCATACACTGAAGCATACAATCGAGCAATGAACTTGGAAAGTGAGCATAAAACAAAGAAGAAAAAGAAGAGTAGTTCATCAGACTCAGATGATGATGCGTCCTTAGGAGAAGATAGCAGCGATGATGAAAGCAACAGCAAGAAGGTTCGAGCCTTCTAGAAGGACATGATTCGTATGATGAAGGAATTTAAGAACATGCAGAAAGAAACGAAGGGAAGTGACCTATGGTGTACGGAGTGTAAGAGAGAAGGTCACACCAAAGGGTCTTGTCCAAAGAATCAGTTTTGCGACATTTGCCAGATCATAGGACATTCCACAAAAGAATGCCCCTTCAACATGAAAACCATAGGAGCTCAACAAGTGCTCTTGACACAGGCAACTTCCATGTCAGGAGGGAACGAAAACACAAACATTGATGGTGCCACTTCGGGCGGGTACAAAAATAATAGCAGAGGGCAAAACAACAACAATGCAAACAATAACAATAACAATGGCAGCTGAAGTCGAATTCAGTATGATGCAAATGGTTGACCGATGGTTCAATGCCGAGCATGTAATTTGTGGGGGCACTTTTCCCGAGACTGTACAACGACAAACACATCGAAATTATTATGCAGATGGTGTGGACTCGACGATCATGAAGATGCCAAGTGCCTGAAGTCCGGAGTGAACTTGATCACCATCGAGATAGACGAAGAGGAGGTTTTAGCAATCACATGGAAACAAGCAAAACAATACCCCCACTCGGCGGAAGAAAAGAGGCTGGAGGAAGTACGGAAGGAAATTGAGAAAGTGACACAGGCGAAGACATCTTAGTTGAAGGACACCACTGGTACCTCAGCAAGGAACTGCGCGGAACAGAACATCGTATGCTAGATATTACAAATTGAGGTACTCGTCAAAATAGGCGATCTGTTGCTCACAATGCGTCAACTCTGATCAGCACTCACAAATATTGTGTTAGCTGCTAAGTTATCAGGAGAACCAGGAAGAGGGAAAGAAGTTGCCGCCGGGGGAGAAGATCCAATGTTGTTAGCTCTCACATCCGGATGACATTTGGTGGTCATCGAGATGGGGATTCTGGGAAATGTGCTGACAGATACAATTGTCGACGGAGGGTCTAGTGTGAATGTCTTACCCGAGGATACTTGGAAGAGGTTGGGACAGCCAACGTTGTGGCCACCCACATTCCAGTTGCTGACAGCGGACCAACACGGCATTAAACCTCTCGACGTCTCGATGGCACAACCGGTGACAATTGGCACATAGTCATTCTTGCTTGACTTTGTTGTGATCCCGTTGAAGAGAAAAGGATACGACTCCATTTTGGGCCGCGGATGGCTTATTTAAGCTAGAGTTAAACATGATTGGAAGAAAAACACTCTGTCACTTGAAAGCAAAGGGTGGAAATTCGTCATTGATTTACACACCCAAATGGTAGGTGAGGAGGTAGCGTTGTCAGATTCTGAGGAAGAAGATGAAGGGAGGCAGCATATGGAACCTGATCAGGAGGGAGTTCTGCGGTTGGAACGAGGATTAATGGACGACGATTTGGATTTTGTCAACGGTCTTTACCATTGGCAAATAGAAGACTACGAACTCTTTCCAAATTGTAATATGTTAACAGTCGACGAAGGTGAGAAAAAAGAGGAAAATGAATGTCCAAAGGAATACAGAGAAGCGGAAGAAGGAAAGACGGTTACGGCTGAAGCCGAGGGAAAGAACATACAATACGAACTCAGAAAAAGTAAAGATTCCACCGTCTGGTACACAGTGAATGGACCGCACAGAAAGAAAAGAATACACTGCACCATAAAATTAGTTGAAGGGTGTTGACAGGAAGGAAATAATTTGGATGAGCGATGACCGTAGGCACAATGGGCCACGGAGGTGACATAGAATAGATGCAAAGCGTGGCATGATAAGCAATTGGAACTGAACAGGTTTCAAACGAGGCAGTCGGTGTTGAAGTATGATGGACGAAATAAATCGGGCAAGTTTAAGGTTAGGCCATACCAGATCCGGGAGGTAGGTGACAATGGAGCAATAAAATTGTGGACTTTTGATGGACAAGAAGTGCCTTAGGCAGTGAATGGGTCGAAGCTGAAGATGTATCATGCTAGGAAGACTCCCTTGTCGTCAAAGGACGAAGTTCGAATGACTCCCTCGTCGTTGCAGAATGGTGAAGTCTGGAGGGAAAATTGAGTTGTTTTTATATTATAAAAAAAGAAAAAAGAAAGTTGAAAAAATTGGAAAAAGGAAAAAAAAAAGCAGACAAAAGAGAAGCACATTTGTGGACTGCTGCTCCGCGGACAGCATGTTCCACGGGTGGTCCCGCAGACACCCCGTGGGTGTCTTGTTTCCCATTGGTGCTGAATGTTCCCCGTAGTTGTGTTTCTTTTCCGGCGGATGTATGTGTTTTCCTCCTCCCGTGGACATTTCTTCATGGATACTTTGCACCCTTCCCCGGATGAGACCCCTGCCGAGCTTGTTTCCCACGGATAGTCTTGGTTCCTTCCCGCGGGTTGTCTTGTTAGTCCGCGGTTTCATGCTGGTGGTGGTATTCTTTTACTTGCGGCCAAAAATTTGTTTTCTCTATGGCTGAACACTCCTTTCCGCGGATGATGTTATGCTCCAGTGGGTTGTTTTTGAGTCACTGTTCGTCCATCATCCCTGCCTTGCACCTGCGGCTTCACCCTCTTTACCCACAACATTTCTTTTCCGCAGTAGACTTCCTTAGCATAACACTTTGCGAAAGCAGCGAAGTTCTTTTCTTCTGGTTGCATGGTGGTTCCATGGGTTACATTGCTCATTGTGCGTCGAAATTGGAGAAATCATAAACAAATTTGTTATCTGCAAGTCACCTCCTTAGCGATTCAGTGCAGCCTTGTTTTCACAAGGGACAGTGCGGCTCGCCTTCATTCAGCCGCGAGGTATGTTTGAGCTCACAATTGCATCCTTTTAGCCGCAGCTTCTTGGTTCCAGTGGTCAGAGAACCTCTTTGACATTACCAAGTAGCAAATAGAATTGGCGGCAAGTGGTGTAGCAAGAGAGAGATGTTATTGCTCGGTGTCTAAATTTGTTATCCCACGGACGCGGTAAGAGCAGTTAGGAGTGATAGAGAGACAGAACAAGCAGAGGTAGGAGCCAAAAAAAAAAAAAAAAAGAAAGTCGACAAATCAAAGATGTTCAGAATGCATAACAGATGATGCCAAAGGGGAGGAAAAAAATCAGTGGTTGCCAGAAAGAGTGTGGGATCAGAAGAAATCGCAAAAATGGTGTGTTCCATAGGCATCTTTGAAAGTGCTAATTTGGTCTTGGCGAGGATCAGGGAGCGCGCTGGCCCCACGGGGGCGCTGCCCCTCGACCCCGCTGGGTAGACCCCCAGTTGCTGCAGTTATCAGTCGTGGGAAGTGTGACCAGTGGATGAGACCTAGAGCTGCTATAGGCATGGAGTGTTTGTGTACCAGAGGCACTTGGAGCAGGTGTTGGACGTGAGGCTGTCTTGGTGGATGTATAGAGAGCTCGGGAGGAGTTGATCATCCAGTTGAAGGCATACAGCGACACTTGGCTCAGTGTGCCCAGAGTTGGCAGTACAGGTCAGCTTGACTAAAGGAGACAGTATTGTGTTCATAGAGGCTGTAGATGCAACATATTTTGGAGACCAGTCAGTGTATTCTATTTTGTTAATTTGTCCTGGATATGTTCTAATTGTATTTTGTAATTGTCGTCCGGAGATGACTTTTCTTTTTGGGGGGGATGATGTTGTCGGTAGATTTTGCATTCTGTAGCCGACTTGGTTATGCCGTCGGAGATTTTGTATTTGGTAGCCGACGGGTAGATTAGGATTGTTTTGTAGCCGATGGATCCCTTCGGAAAGGTTCGGCTGAAAGTATTTATGCCCCGTCTAGGATCATTGTAAATCATCTTATCATCAATTATGTAATCTCTTGGCATATGCGAGTAAAAGAGTACTATTGTTGCTGTTCTTGTTCATTGTCTGTGTGCACATCTTATCATCAGTTATGTAATCTCTTGGCATATGTGAGTAAAGGAGTACTGCTGTTGCTGTTCTTGTTCATTGTTTGTGTGCATTGATTCATTTAATCTATGTGGTAAACAATATAGAGGCTTGGAAGAAGCCGTGGCTCTTACAATAGTTATAAAAAAGAAAACTGGCTTCTTGGTTCACTGATAAAAAGAGATGCCAAGTGTACTCGTTGTCTCTTATAGAGACTTATAAATGTGAGGAAAGAATTCAAAAGTTTTCTAAACAAAAGAATAATTTATAAAATTATACATAGAGATATATTTGTACACACACACACACACACACACACACACACACACACACACACACATATATATATATAATTTCGAGTGGTGACATCATATTATTATTATTTTGTCTAAGGTTATACCTATTAGGGTACGCATATCTAATTACGTGTATACTTGGAAGATTATCTTATCTTCATATCTTATCAAGGTATATGCATACTTAGGTATACATATATTAATAGATATGAACATGTATAATTTAATACTATGATGGCACCATACTTCTATACTTATGTGCACATACATATATATGTATTAATTTGAAGTGACGAGAATGTCAACATAAACCATTAAAGGTATGTACTTTGATTAAGTTAAAATGTTTAATGTTTTAATGATTGTCCAATAGCTCATGCGTGTCCAATGAATGTACCTTGTTATGCAAGTTGCTAGGTCCTTATCAAGATAGTTAGAGGTCATACCCATCAATCAAACAATTGGACTAAGGTAGTACCCCATTCTGTAGATCCCGTTAAGCAATGCTTCTCCCCTTCGTTTGCTCCTGCAACCACCCATGCAACATTTTTCACAATAATAACAAGTTCCCATGATAAATCCATATCAACATATAACATAGATAATAGTAAAAAAAATAGTTAATAACCATCATTCCAAAACCAAGCAACTGCTAACTAACATTATCAACATATGACAAGTAATAGTCAACGACCATCATCATTAAACGGTTATACATAATAATTGATAACAACCAATTTCATATGAAACAACGGTTACATATAACTACCATTTTCACGTGAACAAGAAAAATAAATCTAATTAATTCAACGACTATAATAATTCTAAATAGGTCAAAATTTTGGGATGTAACACATATCCTCTTTCTTCTTCAACTCTTTAATTTTATTACTTTCATATCATACTCTTCCTGCACTCAAATATTCTTCTTTTAACATCTCATTTGACTTACAGTTCTTTAATTTAAAGATAACCTTCTTATATTCTTTTCTGCTGCTCACATCCTTCTCACATTTGCAAACAATATTATCTCTTATTTATATATGAGTGTTCTAAATAAGAGTCACGTCTCTTGGCAAAAGAGGCGTCTCATTAGTTTAATCTTTTAATCCTTTATTTTTTATTTTTATATGCATCTAACCCTTTTGTCTTGAAATATAATTGCAAATTTAATAAATAAAGAATTCCTTCTCTGCTTTTTAATAATGAAACTCCTGAAGACAAATATAAAGCTCGTACTTCCACTTCTTAAAACATCAACGCTGAATATGTGAATTCAACATTCAAGACTTATCAACGACATGTATTTATCTAAAATTCTGACTTTGCCATGCAATCTTAAATTCTCTGGCCTGTAATTGCTTCATAGAAGGCTCCAAATAGTTTTGTCATTTCTAGGACTGACGGCATAGACAGATCAAATCCTTTGATATGATGGTGTTAGACTTCTATGTGAATTTAGTTGGCTCTTATCCATTTTTCTTTTGCAAAGATTCTATCGTACGTATAAACATTGCTACTGCTCTTTTAGATTAAATATATTAATTCCATTTCCATTGACCACCACAAATTTTGTCACAGGTTCTATTATTTGTATGTTATCACTGCGATGTGCTTCCTGGAGTGATATGTTTGGCTCCTCTGTTTAACGAACTTCATCTACTTATTTATATAGGCAATATACCAATTCATTGTTCTTTGCCCTTGTTTGACCACTGCATATTAAACTTCACTAATTGTGCTTCCCTTCACATTGACGGCTCCTCTGAATAGAATTCCATGAAGTTTAAGTGAAGCTATCGCACCTACAACATATGCGGTGTTTCTTATTCCTTGTTGTTGATGAATATGCTTCTCCTGCCGAATATCAGACTCCAAATATAATAGCAGCCTCAAACCCACAAACTTGTTGGGGAAATGAATCATCTGTGCTATCGTTGTCTTCCTCATGCTTCTTTTTTGGTTTTGATCGCTTGCTTGAATGAGTGTTTTAAGTGTGAATGCTTTCATGGTTCATGTCACAAATATTGTTCAGATGTTGTTCAAAATATCTTGTCAAGGTGTGTCCTCTACTATTTCAGGTTGCTTTCTCTTTATTACTTCAGACTTATTGCACGGCATATTTATTTCATTGCTACTTCAATATCACTGGGTCATTGGACTATCAATTTGACCATCGTTTGTTTGTTTTTGAATGAACTCGGTTCTTTAATTCATTATGTGTCTATTGATGTCGCTGCCTTAATATTTCTTCGCACTCACTTCTCCATGCTGAAATCATATCGCTGTTGTAGAATATTATGGATTTCACCACTACTATGTCCTATCTATGTTCTCCAGCGGATTGCAAATATCTACCGTTTGTACATTGATTTCTGTGACTGATGATGTCGATATTCTTAGTTTGGGCTGCACGATATCTCTTCCAGTGTCATCATATCGCTGGTGTTTAACATTTGATTACATCACTGCATTATATTAATTGTATTGTATATATTGTGGGTGTAAACTGAAGTCCATCATTGTCTCTTCTTGTCTATTTGAACTTCTTTCAAAGATATCACCGCCTTTGTTAAAGCCTGTAAGCGGCTCCAGCTTCAATATTAGTCATGGCATATCCTTGTCCTTATCGTTTGCTGACTTGTCATCAAATACACTCAATGGCTTAATATAATATATTCATATTAGATTTTAATACTGATTGTTTCTATAATCTTCTTTCCATTATATCTATCATTGTAGGTTTCCCAAGTTCAACCTCTTTATATTCCAGGTTCCATTATCTTTTATTATTCTTTATATACTTCATATCCTTAACTGCTTCTTAAACACTTGATGTCCATTTATTCTTATTGAATATTCCTTCTTGATTGCTCTCTTGACTTTATGACTTGTTTCAGGATGCACATCATTCTCCCTTTGACATTGATGAGTCTAAAACTAGAAATCTTGTTTATTCTTGACATCTCAAGCATTGCTTTGGCTTCATGTATGTTAGATCCTAATGCCAATATTTCACACTCTTCCAAGTGCCTTTGACATCAATGACAATAATTCCATCAAAACATTGTAATCACATTTATTTATGAGGCTGGATTATGACAATAGATCCAAGCAGCATTTTCACCGTAGTTCACCTATCCTAGGATTTCCATGTACATCAGGTGTTGAAGTTTGTATGTGTGATTGCTCTCTCTGCATTTCTATTTGTATTCCTATCATTCCATTCATATTGTGGTTTAAGATTTATATCTTCAAAATAGAAAAAAACGGTGCTCTTGAAGTAGGGGTTTGGTGATTCCGTAGTGTTAGTGTTAATGTTTTGTAGCTTTAGTTGGAAAAACCTATGAATATATATATATATGTATGTATGTATGTATATGTTATTATATTAATTATGTAATTAATGAATAGACAACATGTCTCTTCATACCCTTATTCCCAATATAAATGCGAGAGAGATTGCTGCATTTGAAATATACAGAAATCACAGGTAGTATTATTTCATTTGCAGCAATCCTCTGACTTTAACATGGTATCAGAGCAGGATATAGAGTCATTTATCAATTTGTTTAAAATGAGATGTCAGATCTATTGCTGTGTAGAAGTGGCCATGGTCTGGGGAAGCTCTGTTTGGATGTTGAACTATCCTGATCTTATTTCCAAGCGTACATAAGCAATTTTTGCCAACGCATGCTTTGTGATTCTGCATTGCCTGGATGATTGGAAGAGGGTTGTGCTTGGTGGATATATGTGCTCCTGGTCCTAGTTAATATGCGCCTCACGTGCAATCCACATTGATAGGGAGGCCTTGTACGTAGCAGAGAATAACCATTAAGGATGCATGAAATATTCTGGAGACAACCATAAGTTACACCTTGAGCAAAGTATGGACACAAATTATAAGGAGCTACAAATTATTGAAAAGAATTCCCTAGATAATGTAACCTTTACAGATGCGGTAATTACCAAAGAGAGGTTGGATTTTCTGAGGACTTAAGTCCCCTTCCCTCATTGACACGTACCTTCAAGATGTAGAGATATAGATGCCATGAGAATGTCATTGAGAGTGACAATTCCAAGGAGCTCAGTCTTAATCATAGGGGTTAATTGTTGAGTTGATACCTACACTCATGATAAAGTCTCTTCACCTGCGATGCACAAGGAAAGTGTCAATGCCACTCATGGACATAACATTACCTTCTCTATCTACCGCAGCCTGCAAGAACAGAATGAAATTGAATACATAAAAGACAGTCATATACAACAATACATTTATATCATATGAACAGTTTGCAGTAGCTCCGTTGGCATAGAGATATTTGTCTCTGAGAACTCAACCATTTTTTTCGGGTAATATGAGATGCGATGGTATGAAGACCTTTGCACTAAACCTCTTCTCATGTCAGTGATATTGATTATGCTCAATTCATAGATGTTTGGAAACTATCAAATAGAAGAGAAGATGTTGATGCATGTGATATACAAGGATGATCTTCATCATTAAGTAGAAGATTATAATTGTCTGGCTGTAGGAGGAGTCAATGAACTTAAGCTCATCATTAAAGTTATTGTTGGACGAATAAAGTTTTGAATAAACATTTATGTTCCATGACAACAAAATGTACAATATTTTAAGGTTTTGAATAAGGTTTCTAGCCTGGTTGAACCCATCTGTTCTGTGAGAAATCACGAGCCACAGGATGTTATAACTGTGAGTGTGCGCTGTAATGTTTCCACCGTGGAATGGGGTCTGATGTGAAACTGAGATTTGATGGTGCATACACAGCAATCTTCTACTGGTCAGCAATGCGGAAGGAAGCGATCTGTTTAACATACTGCAACTAGAAAAGAAACAGTTTGGTATAGAAGTGATTAAATGAAGCCCAGCCCATACCTTGTTAGAAGATCAGTTTACTTTCCCAAGTTAATATGAGATGATGAGATATGTTAGAAAGGGTGAACAATCTGTTCGTACAAAATTATTAGTCCTTGGTTGACTTTAATTAGTGTGCATATTTATTACACTACAACAGGTGTTATTAATATGTGTGCTTTAGACTTTGATGAGTTTGTTGGTTAGAATGACTTGATATTGATGCCCACTCTAGATCATTTTCACCGACTAATGTCAAACTGTTGGAATGATTGTAAGGCAACGACTTATTAAAGATGACTTTCTTAGATCTCCTAACTACTCAATCCTCTTGCGAAGTTATATATTAATATTCTCTCACTTGAAAATGGGAGGAAATGAAGAAGCATTGAAGTGCCCTTAAGATATGATTAAAGTATAACAATATCCTCGTGTGGGGTTGTGAGCAAAAATAACAATTCAATGATATAGATAAGTTGAGAGTGTCCTGCTGAAAACGGAAGAGATTTCTTTTGTTAGCATACAGCTTGTATCACCTTCATTGAGAGAGATTTGAGAGGTTATTACCATGGTCTGCAAGTCCAAATACAAAAGGTTGCAAATCTGCAAAATATGACTTGTGGCTGTAAGGTAGGAAGATATTTCTGTTAAACATTTCAGTTCGAGATTCAAATCAGGATCTCTTGAGCCACAAATATGTTAAAGTTGTAGCTTCAGTCGGATTGATTCGATCTGATATACATTATTGCTATTGGTAAATCATCATTCTCTATATATACTTATCCATGTTAAATAGTATATATTATTGTATATTTTACATATATATTGTTAAACATATTATATAATAATATATTATATATGTTTATTTACATTACTAATATATTAATCTGTTAATATATTATATATGGTTATTTACATTACTAATATATTAATATGTTAGCTAGTGATGATTAACTGTAGAGACATGTCTCTTCATGAGACATGTATCCTTCTCTCTTATTTATAAGCCTTCATTTGCATTTGGAACACAATCAATTAAAAATGGCAATTGTTAGTACATTTGCAGCGATCCTAGAAATTAACACGGTATCAGCGCAATGCTGCAAATGAGTAGAATAAAAGAAAAAAGGGGATAAACTAAATCTGACCAAAGTTTATGATACAACCATTCACACATTGTTAGAAGTGATAGGCAGTCATCGATCTTGACGAAAGAACAATTGGCGGGTAGAAGACGATCTCTCATAAAAATCAACGACGAACTTATAGATATATTCTCCTCTCTGTAAAAGTGCAGCAGACACGTTATTAACTGCCAAAGATGGTTTATGTATTATAAATGTGAAGACAACAAGCGGACAGGGTGAATGAGAAAAAAATGGTAGTATATATCTATAAAATATACAACTATCTTTAGAGCTTGATACATTATAATTGACCAGAGTTATTTCCACCAATGTCGGTAGACAACAAAATCTAGATCAGTACAAATAGAATACACAGGACTTTATCTTAGTGTTATGCGTAAAGTTTTTGCAAACTCTGAACAACCAAACTGATATAATGCCTTTCTTTGACTTGCTGAAGATGGTCTTGAATATATCAGACCTGTATGTGAAGTGTTCCTTGGAGTATAATAATTATTCTGCAAATATTTTATACCTGCTACAAATCGTATAGGGCAGTAATGCTAAAGGAGCAGACCTTATGTTTTTCATGTCCCCTTTATCCACATCCTTACCCCTTTATTTATATGGCAACCAAGAGGCATGTCCTTAGGACATGACTTTTTCCAGGTTGGCCCTGTATATAAACTCACAATTATCTTGTCAAGATCAGCGTCTCAAGGATATTATGATTAGTTAGTAAATATACTAACTATACTATGCAAATAGAACACAATAATTGCTCCCATTGAAGACGCTGATTAGGTCATATAAATAAGGTATCTAAGAGACCGATCCTTTCTAAGGATCTCCATACTTCACTAGAATTGATGATCTGTAGTTTAGATCAGTTACGATTATCAAAGTTGCATAGAATTTACACTCCTTAATTTGATAATCATACTGAGAGATAACGTATCTAGCACCATCAATCAAGATGAATAAGCATATACTGATACTCTATATCTATCTGAATCTGCTAAGCATGTGGTATCATTGAACACGTGATACTATGTCATATTACTATCCCTGTGATATGACTTATCACTTATACTAGTGATAATAGTATTGCATGGAATGCAACATACATGATAAAATCTAGAGAATGATTAAATTCTTTCTTTATCCAAGTTGTGACTCATAGGTACTGGCAGGCTTATATTACAATATGATCTTGAGTTAAGATCTACCAGTGCACAGATAGAATCTGGAGAATGATTAAATTCTTCCTTATCCAAGTTGTGACTCATAGGCATAGAAATGTCTACATCACAATATGATCTTGAACTCATCCAGATCTGACAGTAGTACTCTACTGTTTAGTACATTATCTTGGAGATCGTCATCTCTCATAATATCTTTTATACAAGTGTTCACTATCTCAGAGATCATCACCTCTTAGATAATGAATACAAATGGTGAAGCCCATAACAGTCAATAGCTTGACAATAATAATTTTAACTCAAAATTATTTCATTAATAATTAACGAATACAAATGTATTATAATTCAACCATACTAAGTTTCTTGAAGTGATCTATCTTCACTCTAGAGAGGTTTGGTAAGAATATCTGCTGTCTGATCTGCAGTGCAAATGTACTCTAATTTTACAGTATTCTTGTCTACCATATCTCTTACATAATGGTAAGGAATTTCGATATGCTTGGACCTGCCATGAAAAACTGGATTCACAAAAAGTTTGATGGAACTCTAATTATCACAATGAATAATAGTAGGATTCATGGGTTGACCAAATAATTCCACAAGTAACTTTCTAAGCCAAACTGCCTCTCGAGAGGCCATTGTTGCGGTAATGTATTCAGCTTCTGTGGAACTTTGTGCTACTGATGCTTGCTTTCTGCAAATCCAAGATATCATCACTGAGCTTAAACTGAAACAACATCCTAAAGTGCTTTTCCTATCAGTAACACTTCCAGCCTAATCTGAGTTTGTATACCCATATAAGTCCAAGTCAACTTTCTCATACTTAGAGCACAAGGTTAAGAGTGCCTTGTAAGTATCTCATAATGTGTTTGACTGCAACTAGGTGAATCTCTTTTGGCTCATACATAAACTAACTAAAGGCATTAATAACATAGCAAATATCAGGTCTTGTATTTACTAGGTACATAAGATACCTAATCATCTGTCTATAAAGAGTAGAATCTATGGAGGGTGATTCCGCAAATAATTCTTTAAGTTTGTGTAGATTAGTCTCCATTAGAGAAGACATAAGTCTACAGTCCCACATTCCAAATCTCTTCAAGAGGTCTAATGTATACTTTCCTTGATTAAGTATGATGTTGTCAGAGTTTTGCCACACTTTCAGTCCTAAGAAGTAATGGAGTCCTAAATCTTTCATATCAAATTCTTTGATTAGATGTTTCTTGCATTGATCTATAAGATGATCATCACTTGTTATTAGAAAATCATCAACATATAGTATCAAAATTATCATATCATCTTTATTCTTTTTATAATAGATATTTGGATCAGCTTCATTCTTAGAGAAACCTAAACTGGTGAGATATGCATTGATTCTTTCATGCCATGCCCTTAGAGCCTGTTTAAGACCATAGAGAGCTTTCTTGAGCCTGCAAACAAAGACTTTAGGGTTATGAGTTTCAAATCCTTTAGGTTGTTCAAAATATACCTCTTTTGTAATCTTTCCATTTAGAAATGCTGTTTTCACATCTATTTGATGTACTTTCCATCCCTTCGATACTGCAATAGCTAGGACTGCTCTTACAGAGATATATCTGGCAATTGGAGCAAAGGTTTCTTCATAATCAATTCCCTCCTTTTGAGAATCCTTTGGCTACGAATTTGGCTTTATATTTTTCAATGCTATTGTCAGCAGTATGCTTGATTTTAAATTTCCACTTAGAAGAAACAACATATTTTCCTTTAGGCCTTGGAACAATTTCCCAAACATCATTTTTAATAATGGATTGGTATTCTTCCATCATAGCATCCTTCCAAGTTGTATGTTTAATAGCATCTGAAACATTGGTTGGTTCTGATTTAGATAAATCACTCATGTTTGTTGCATAACTAGAAAATCTTTTGGGTATTTTGCTTTCTTTGAAGGTTCTTGATGGTGCAATGAAGTCTTGTGCTTCCTCTACAATCTTAATAGCCAAAAGTAGTCTTTTCTTAGGATTTTGAGTTTCCTCAAGATTAAGATTTTGAATTTCATCGTCAATTTCTTCAGTGTTCTCCCTTTGAAACTCAGATTCATGATTTTCTTCAGAACTATTGATACCAGTTTTGTACCACTACATAACATATAGGAATCGAATACTTGATATGTAATATCAAACACTCAACCCTCTCTTGAAAAGTAAATACTCATGAAGAACATGAGAAAAACTCCAAGGTTCCTTACACCTATGGATATTAACTCAATTATATTAATGTGATTTGCTGGTTAATCACGTAGGCGGGCTTACGTTGTTCCTTCAAGGATGTCAAAATTTTGCTATGATGATGATGAAATCTAACCTTGATATTTATACTAGCGCCAAATAATATTGATGGTGATGATGGAGGGTATGTCTGCCAATGATGCTTTTTCTTTCTAACTTTCTTCTTGAATGAACTTGAACTACTAAACTACTTGTTGCTCTACCTCTACTCCTATGAATGGAAAGATTGGCAAATGGACGGGGATCAAATCTGATAAAAGCTTACTAGCGGTATTACCTCTATAGATGCAATGATTCAAGGGAAAAAAAGACTAGATTACCATGGAAGGCTTCCCAACAAGCCGCTAGAATGCTAGTGGCCTAGTTTGCAGATCTCTATCAAACGTCCACTAATATCACCATACAACTATCCATCCATTCTTACTCTTGCTTAACAACTTTCTTGAAATAAAATCTACTTGAACAATTTTAATGGAATTTAACTCTAACTATTGGAAGTAGAAACCATGCAATAACACCAAGTGTCCCTAATCACCATGCAAGTCACAACAATGATAAGAAAAGCAATTTTAGCATTATCTTAAGCAACAATTTTCTTCAACCCTTGGAAGTAGAAACCATGCAATAACACCAAGTGTTCTCAATCACCATGCAAGATACAACAATGAAAAAGAAGCAATTTTGGTATTGTCTTAAGCAACAATTTTTTTCAACCCTTTTTTAACTTTAACTATTGGAAGTAGAAACCATGCAATAACACCAAGTGTTCTTAATCACCATGCAAGACACAACAATGATAAAGAAGCAATTTTGGTATTATCTTAAGCAACAATTTTCTTTAACCTTTTACAAATGAGAGCAAATGGCTTCATATAGGGGCCAAAATTACAACCAATGGTAGAGATTAAGAGGCAAAATCAATGATCCAGATCAAATCCCAGAAACCCTAACTAGGGTTTCCATCCTATTGGCCAATGAGAAGACGCCACCTCATCAATGGAGAAATGAGAAAAAGGAAAAGTGGCAAGCAATGAGAAGGCACCAAAATGGTAGCCAATTAGAATTAGACACCTATCCTACCCAAAAGAAAGGAGAATTTGTCACTTGGGCTTACATCAAATGATCTTCTAATATAATTCTACCCTTTTTTTTCATCTTCTTAGCCAAGGCAATGAACTTGGCTAGCTTGTCGTTGACTTCCTTCATGGGAGGGCAAGGCGTGTACTTCATCTTGAGCTCAGCTGAATTCATCATGTTGCTCGTTGCTTGTAGTGTCTTCTCATGATCCTTCTCATATTCCTTCACATATCCGATAAAGGCAATGAGGGAGGCAAGGGTACCCAAATGCTTCTTCTTGCCCCAACTCATCCAATCTCAACCCGAACTCTATCTCATTGACGTTCTTCTCTTTGATAACTTCAAAATCAAGTGCAACCTCGACATCACTCAACATGGTTGAAATAGAAGTGTCAACGCCTTGGCTATGTTGTGCGATTTCATTTCGTATCTCTTCAAGTATCCTCAATCTAATGGTCAAGGCAACATACCAAGACTCCACCATACTAATTCTTTCTTAATCCACCAACTTGGCTCTCTCCAAATATCTCTCCGGTAGCTCAATAACTGCTTGTAGCTTGGGAATGGATAAGTCCTTGACTGGAAGGAAATCCTTCCATTCCCCTTCAAATGTTTTGAATTTGTCTCTAATAGCCACCAATGACCTGAATGTCAAAATAAAGGCAAGAAATTTCGCCCATCTTGAATTATATTACTGATCCAATCTTTGATTTTGTGCAACTGAGCTGATATCTCTTCTATTTTTCTCTCGTTGTCTTGGGGAAGGGTTGTTTGATGCAACTGTTGGATAGGCTGGCAATCTCTCCAATACTTGTTTTTGGCCTCCAACTTTACAATCCTCTCGTTTGCCTTCCTCAAACTTTCTCTAATTGAAACCATGCCTTCCTAGATCTCCTCACATTCGATGTCATCTGTGATTTTTTCCAAGTTATGCTCTACTATCTCATCATACTCCTGGGCTACAATCTCATCCACTGACTTGTTAACCTTTGGTATAACAATCTGAACCTTTTGGTGACCTTCATCATCACTCCTGATTACCTTTGCCACCGTTTTTGCAATTTGTCTCTGTTTCTCGCTATCTTCTTTTTCCACTAACCCTTGAATATCTTCAACTGTTCTGACAGTCACCACCTTGCCTCTTGGCATAAGCATTTGCCTTAACCATAGCGGTGCGATGCATCTCCCCAAATTTGGATTCAGTTCGACTAGCAAAGCATCACCAACGATGCCTAGCTTACTTCCTCAATATCAATTGGCCTATCCTCTTCTTCACTAGTGACTATCATATCATCTCCATGTAAGTTCTCCAAGAGGAGAGTATTCGGTACTGTTACTGAAGCCACTTGATTCCGAATCAGAGGTCACTTCTACCGAGACCCTTTGTCCATTTGTATTAACCTCTTGGCTTCTAGCCTCAATTATGCTCTCCCTTGACGACGCCGCATTCTGTCTCTTTGTTGGAGGCTCCTAATGTTCTTTACTTTTCTTAACCTCCAAATTTCTCTTCTTGCTCTTTACTGCTCTTTGTTACTGGCTACTGTCCCCACCTTTCTATCCGATTGACTCCACTAGACCTTCTTTCACCGGCTTCATCTTCTCATAAGTAAGGCGTACTTTCCGACTTTGTCATTGCCTTAACTTCTCATTGTACCATGACTTAGTGTGTAGATCAACGGTCCTTGTAACTGCCTTCTAAGGAAGGATCTTGATGATCATCCCAATCTACTGGACCCAATTCCATTCCATCCACTGTATCATTATCTTCTCTTAGCACACTTTCATCATCTTCTAGTTGATCGGGAATATCAAGGCCTCTCCATCTGATTGCCCTCATCATGCCCACTGACAACCTTGAGAAAGCTAGCTTTCTCACATGAAAGTCATCATGTGCATTGGCCCAAAAATCTTCTATAGTAGGAATATGTTTGAATGTGTTTTTGTTAGATGCCTTGATGAGACCATTAGGATCGAATTCTTGTCTTACTTTATACCATCCTAGATGATACCACTCTTAACTCCTCTGTAGCTGCAAAGGCGACAGGATTGGGGCAAGTATCATTGCCTATTCCAAATGAGAAGTTAATCCCTGTCTCACCATTAAGTTTCATCATCTTGTCATAATGCTCAGGTTGCCTAGCCAACTCCATCAAAACTATCTTGTCGGGTGGGTACCTTAGAAGTCTCTGGGGACAAACTGTACTTCTTGCTACTTTGATATATGTGAATTGCGAAAATTAGATGACCAACTCCCATACTTCTTAACTTTTGCTTCTGCTTCCAATGAGAGCCTCCTAGCAAGTGTCTCTTGTAATATACTTACTGTCTTCATGGAAAAGGCGTCATAAAGCATCTTATAATCTTTGATGTTGTGCAAATGAAGCTGTGGATAACACTCATGCACCAAACATTGCCCCAGCCCATTGCCAATCACTCCTAAGGTCTTAAGTCCAGGATTTTCATATAGTCTCGCAATCAAATAAAAAAGATAGGACCCCATGTAGAATTGCTTTTGATTTTGCACTGTCCTAAGTTGCAACTCTAAATTTTCACTTATAATTCTAGCCCAATCAAATTTTCTATTTCCATTTTCAATTTCATCAATAAAATAGTACATCTAATTCTCGAATTGCATACCTTGAGCCACGCCCATGATTCTACTGAGAAGCACAATAAGGTCACCATACTCCAATTCAAAATTCGACCAGGTTAGCTTTAACGACTTGGTAACTCCCTTCTTGCGTTTGTGTAACCAATTCTACTTTAGATGTATGAAGTAGGCCTCCTGATTATCCTGAAAGAATTTGGCCGCTTGATCCATCATTACTACTGTCATGCCTTTATGCTGGGGAATATTAAATACTTCTTCGACCACTTGTCTGCTGATGTTAGATAACACTCTCTTCCCCTCATCAAAAAAATATGGACTTGGTCACAATATCAAATCGGGATGCACACTCCATTACCAATTCCAGACAAGGCAAGGTAGGGGGAAAAGTCGCCATGTGTACAATTCTGCTCTTGTAGATCTTCTTTGCCATGGGGATTGTCCTTCCTTCAGTCTATCCTTCAACTGTACCATGTTCACCGTGTCGACATTGGTATCACTTATTCGCCTCACTTTTGAGAAGGTGGTCTTAGGCATCATGTCTTCCTTGTCTTTTTTGGTATTTGTTCCCTTTGGGTTCTTGCTTGCACTAATATCTACCATCTTAAACACTTGTTTTTGCTTCTTCATTCTAAATGATATGGACTACACTTATCAATCTCCAAACTTCTTTCTATTGATGGAATCCAGCTTATTTTTGCCTCTCCAAATCCTATCTTTACACTTATCAATCTCCAAACTTTAATTCTAAGGGTGGGACTACCACTTATTTTTGCCTCTTCGTGACCTTAGGATGGACTACATTTATATCTCCCAACTTCAATCCTAGGTTGGTCTAGCTCATTTCTGCCTCTCCAAATCCTATCATTAAATCTACACTTATATCTCCCAACTTCAACCTATTAATGGAAATGATGAAGTGGTGGATGAATAGTACAAGAAGATAAAGGAAACGAATCAAACAAGAACAAGGAATAAAATCTGCCTTTAAAACCAAACTTCACCTCTATAAATGAATGAGAATCTTACCTTAAATCTGCCTTCTACCAATAATCGGGCCCTTTCAAGTTCAGAAATTTCAATCCTCCTTCAAAATGTGATGCCCTAACAAATGAATTACTTGCAAAAATTTGCTCCTTTCTTCAAATTTCGACCTCCTTGCCAAAATCGTCCAACTTGAAGGAAAAGCGCTGCCCTAGGGTAGAAAAGTTTGCTCCAAATCAGAATTTCTACCTTGCAAAATCGCCCACACTTGCCAAAAATCAGATCTCAAATCGCCTTACCTCTCCACCATATAAAATTGCCATAGTTGGAAGAAAAAAAGTGTTGCCTTTGGAGGAAAATTAGACCTCAAAATCGTTGCCAATCTTGCAAAAAAATTAGACCTTCTCCACACAAAATCGCCTTAGGGCAGAAATCGCCCAACCAAGGAGAAAAAATCAGAATCCAAAAATTGTTGCCAAGGACAAATTCGTCCCTTTGGAAGAAAATCTCTCAACCTCTAGCAAAAGAAGGTGAGAATGAATGAGAAATAAGAGGGGGGAAGCCCCTTCTTATATCCTCTTGTTGATCTCTAGAGTGGGCCGACCTGCCTGGAGGGAAACAAAATTTAAGTTAAAACTCCCAAAGATGGCCGAGTTTTAAATAAAACATGAAAATAACTAAGCCCTATAGTGAAATTGGCCCCTCTAATTGCTAGTTTGACTTAGAATTGCAAAATAAAAATAAGGTAAGCTTAGGAGATGTCAAAATTTTCATTTAGCAACATTTTGGCAATTAAAATATCATTAAAATTAAATCTAGCAAGCCAAAATCAATTTTCAATTCCAAATTACCAATTTCCTTTAACATTTCTAAAATTCTCTAGGTAAAATTTCAACCAAATTAATGAGATTTTGCAATTTAATTCAATTTTAACTTTGCAATACACTTTCGATTTTTTAACAAAAATAAATCTTTTTGCTGGCAATCAAAATTCAAATTCTAAATTTAATTTCACTATCAAAATTTCTTTTCACCAAATTTTTTTCAAGATTTTCCAAAACGACCAAATCTAAAATTCATTTTGAAAATGCTCAAGATTATACAATTATATCAAATTTTCAAAATCCATCTAAGTCCCAAAATTTGCAAATTTATCCTACCAGATATTATTTTAATCATCGAATAAATGTTGCTCTTGAAACCTGTTTGGCCTAAGGACAAAATTGCATTTTCTGGAAAATCTAGTTTCGCATCGGGTGAAAACAAACCAAATCCCCTCTTGGCCCAAAGGCATCCAAGGTGTAAAATTACCAATTCGAAAATCTTTGGACAACTCCAAATTTTGCTAAGGCAAACGAAAAATCCCCAACACTAGCGAAAATTGCCAAGGCTTGCTCGAAAAAGGGGGGTCCCCAAAGTTTTGGGGTGATGATGTGAAAACCTCACAACAAGAACTAGGTATATGTGTAGGATCTTCAGAACTTAGGGCTCTTTTGAATGCTAAATCTTTTTCAAATATTACATCCCTACTAAGTTCAATGTTTTTTTGACTAGGTATGCAAACTCTATATGCTTTAGAAGTTTTATTGTACCCAACAAAAATACGTTTCCTCCCAGAGGGTTCTTACTTAGTCCTCTTTTATTTTAGAACATGTATGAATACAGGGCACATAAATATCCTAAGATGTCTTATATTTGGTTTAACCTAAGAAAAGACTTCTTCAAGAGTTTTATCTTTAAGGTAGGAGTGAGGACTTCTGTTTTGAATATAGACAACAGTACAGGAGGCTTTTTCCCAAAGATAATACTCTAAAGTCTGATCGAGTATCATAGCTCTTGCTGCTTCTATAATTGTTCTATTCTTCCTTTCTGCTACTCCATTTTGCTGTGGGTTATAAGGAACAATATACTGCCTCTTAATTCCTGCTACTCTAAGGTGGATTCAATCCACGTATGCAAGTTCTCAATTTATCTGTGACTGTTTTTTTTAAGTCAAACCAAATTGAAGTAACAGGGGTCCATGACACTTAATGTGATCTGCTCCCTTAGTGAAGAGTTTACAAGTTTCCTATCTGCTCCCTCTGAAGTTTAGGTTTAACTACTTTTTGTAGGATTCCCTCTCAATGTGTACATTGTAAGGTCTCCTCCCATTGTCTAGCCAAAGTTTACAGATAATTTATCAAGGGGTTATGAGTCATTATCAAACCATGAGAATTTTCTGTTTATGTCACTTAGTCCAGGTTTATCTCAGAATTAATGGTTTATAGAACCAGTTTTAATTCTTTAACACATACTCTGAAATGAATAATGTAATATCCCTATTAAAATTCAATTTTAAATAGAAAAATATTCTACAATGTTTAGAGTGCACCTTGAAATGTTCGAATGCTCTTGGAAATGATTTCCTTTGACATTTGATGGCTTCCTCTGTACGCTTTGATTTAACAATTCCAGAACAAACCATGGCAGCTAATCAAAAAATATTTTGAGATGCTGACTCAACTTAGTGGAATAAAATCATGATGATGCATCCATTGCCTTGGTTTACGACACATGATATCCTATGTTATCGACTAACTCAAATTATGGCTTGGGCAGCCTCCATGTCCCAGTCATGTCGATAGATAGTAATAGCCAGAACAATGGTCTGAACTTGTAACATCCGGTTTTCCCGGTCTTAATTAACATCTAACAACTCAAAGAATATAATTAATACTTCATTTCATAGGAAGACAATTATATCATTCATGTTCATGTGAATAAGATTTATTGTTAAAAACAATTAGACAAAATTTCTTAACTAAAAACTTGAAGTACCATCAAATGATATTACTACAGAAATTGAAAACCACATACCTCGGAAAATTGAGGTCGAAGTCAAACTAGGGATGCTTCTGCAACTACTCGAGTTAGTCCACAAATACACTATAACAATTACACATGACAACTATCATCTAAAAACCGCTATATCAAAATCAAATGATGATCACAATTAAATACCACTATATTTAAAATTAGGGGATCATATACCACTGTAATAATTAGGGCATCATTTACCATCGATTCAATTTAGGGTTTTTGATACCACTAATTCAATTAGGGCTTCCGCTATGACGGATTCAATTAGGCTTCCAATACCACTAATTCAATTAGGGCTTCTGCTACAACGGATTCAATTAGGGCTTCCAATACCACTGATTCAATTAGGGCTTTCGATACCACTGATTCAATTAGGGCTTTTGAGCCTACTGTATCACTTAGGGTTCCAGTCATCACTCCATCAATTTAGGGCTTCAAGTTCCTTTCCTTTCGATTGCTTAACTGTGACAGTAACTCAAGATTAGAAATATACTTATATTCAATATTCATATAATTGAAAAACAATCCATGAATCTATCTTTGGTAACAATAAATTATCTCAATCTAATCTTACCTCCTCATAAATAAAAGTGATAATACCTGTTTCTGATAAACAATTGAATGTATAGCTTATCTCTGTCTGACACTTGACTGACATCTTGGAGAGAGGTGAAACATTGTTAGGGGCTTAACCACCCAACCTCGGACCAAATCTTATCCCCACACGATCTATAACGAGAAAGGCCCTCCCTACCCGGAATAGACAGGGGTCATCTTGCCATCCACTGGGCTTCTTGGTATTTTAACATGCAACCTGGCAGCAGGAGATCACTATTTAAGCATGAGTTATTAATTAATTCATATTAAAAATGGTGAACGTTGTTCTGTCATAATTGGTATTGATTCGTTATTGATGATTCCTATCTCTCTCTTCGTCACCCATCTTCTTGGCTACACAGCCGGGTGAATCCCAGGTGTTCGGAATTCTCAGAACCACCAGTTCTGTCAATTTATATAAAAGGATCACATGCATCCAACATTTCACAATCTGTGATCACATGATTATGTTCTTAAAGATTTCAGAATTGATGTTTAATTAATTAATTAATCATAATTGATTTCTCTTTAACTCCACCGCTTCACCATTGATGGCATCATTGCCGATGAATTCCTTGGTGTTTGGACTGCATGATAATATTTACATTTCAGTATGATGAATAAAAGAAAGATTAGAAATAAAATCGGGTAGGATCTTTAATTAATGGCTATCATTATTATTCCATCTTCCTTATCCATGGCTGTGAAAATCTTTTAATTAATGATCAGCAGGTGACATGATTATTAGACTCTATCGATTCCGTCTAAGAAGCTATGTTAAATATCTATCTGCAAACTAAGAAGCTATATTAAAACATCTATCAGCATATTCTTTTCAGACTGTGTATAACATGCAACAGTGTTAATTTGTAACATGGAAAGATGAATACAATTGAGCACCGACTGGCATATCAAAAAGGAAGTAATGGATTCAATACGTTCTTGTTGGTCTTAGCATATCTTACGTGACTTGAGATATTCATTGGTGTTCAAGATATTTTGTTCACCATTATGAGATGTGACTGGATGTATTTGGATCTAACTGAGATGATTTATGTTTTACATAATGGACAAACTTCTAGGGCAAAGATTATGTTGCATACTATATCTACTTATTATCCTATGCATTCAAATGAAATAACAGGCACCATGCCATGGACTCGGTATCACTAATACCATACTGCTGTTGTTATAACATGGAAAAGAAAATAGAGGAACCTGCGGTGTATGGAATATATATATATTTTGTTTGTTATGCATCGAGCATAGCAAAATAAAGCTGAAAACAAAGATGCGGCAGGTACCTTAGGTGACCCCTTTAAACAATTCTGAAATGGCTTGCGCTTGGGAAAGGCTTCAGTTCACAATCTGAGACCCATGGCAAGGTGTGCTGAGGAAAGGTTTGGGCAGTAAAATAATTCAAAGTTTGAGCTCAGTTGTTTGGGTTACCGATAGCAATGAGTTTGAAGGCCGAGAAGAAAAAGAATGCGTGATACGATTATGAGAGTGTAAGAAATAGAAATGAGCCTAACTCTACGGCTTCCTTCAGTTACAAGAAGCCATTCGAATACCTCATGAATTCAAATTGAAAAAGGAGAAAAATAAAGAGAGAAAATAAAAAGGTTGGAAGAGAAGTTGGAAAGACAATAAGACCATTCGAATTCCAAGAGGTCTATACAAATTCAAAAACATAAATTCGATTAATCATGCCAAATATTAATTGGTTAAAAGCAAGAAAAATAAAAAGAAGAGAATAGAATTGGAAAATTATAATAATTCAAACATTATTATAATCTTATATTTATATTTACATGAGAACGTCACTTTATTAATTATTAAATTATAATGATACCAAATCATTTTTATATTATATGCACGAATTATAAATTATTATTAAAATAATATGATGAAAGATAAATTAAAATCCTTTGAGATATGTTTTATATTTTAACTCAATTATTTTAATTAAATTAATTATTTAAATAACTCATGCGGTTCCACAGATGTATCCTGTTTCAAGTCGTTAGATCCTCTACCCATCAACCCAGTGATGGTGATGCTCTTGCCTAATACTTTTTTGACAATGCTTCCACCCCACTGACATGCTCCCTGCAAGGAAATTCTCCACCATTAAATTATATTATCATTTTAAATAATCACAACTGTTAACCATCTTTTTAATTTCATGAATTTGTGATTAACGATCAACTAACATGTTATCTTCACTTGAAATCATAATGACTAACTATCTTACCATTTCGTCAGATTATAACAAATTAAATTGCCAACTGACTTCATGGAAACCTCAACGGCTATATTTCAAGTTAGGTAAAAAGTTGAGATGTAACATTAACCATAATTTCGAAACCAAGCAACTGCTAACTTCTATCATCATCATATGACAAACAATGGATAACGACCATCATCATTAAACAGTTCAACAAATTAATGAATACAACAGATATATTTAAGTACCATTTTCACATAATTATGAAAGAAAATCCATTCAATTCAATGGCTATAAATAAATTTAAATTAGGTCAAAATTTGGGATGTAACAATGTTGGTCTGCAATCACAAGGAAGAAACTTTCCTTTCAACTTGTTCACCATCTTATCCCATACCTTGATTTTTTTTTTACCTCTTTTCTGTCTATCTTGTTGTAAGTGCTCCCACCAGAAGGATGCATGACCTTTCAGCTTTGTGCTTGCAATTTTCACCTTCTTCTCATCTGCTATGCTTTCATACTTATAATACTTTTCCATCTCAGTGATCCAATCCATCAACTCGTTTGAATCTAATTTTCCACTATACTGGGGAGGGTTAAATTGCGGTGTAGATTTTAAACTCATCAATGCCTTCAACAATCTTTCTTCCCCCTGATCTATCAAGGGTGCAGGTGCAACCTCCTCGTGTACTTCAACGTCCTCATCACTAACATCATCCAGATGTCTTCCTCAACGCTAGGCTCTCTCAACAACATATAACCTAGCAGCAATCTGCCTTAGTATATCTGCCAATCCTGGATCTACATCCCTCTGACCTCGAACCATCTTGAAACCCTCTATAGTTGCATGCCAAATCGCAATCTGCCACTCGACAACAAATTAGTCAACGAGGGTTTACAAGAAGGAACCTGCAAGACCTAGATCCAAACTAGGCTCAGATACCACCCGACACAGGCAAGACCCTGCTGAACACATCAAAGGACCAAATGCAGGGAAGGAGAGAACACAATGCAGATCTGATTCACATACCCATTGAAATTCTTGATACATGTTGGGGTGTGAGGCCTTCCTAGTTATGGCCAAAACAAAATGAAATCTTTATAGAACCTTCTTCATACATGCGAGATCCATGATCCCTAGATTCTAAACTCTAACCCTTCTATCTTCTAAGAATTGCCTCTAAACCTACAACATGACTCCTTATTTATACTAATGAAACAATTTGAAGAACCTTCTAGTTCCAACATAGGAGAAAGCAACGACCCAAAATAGGTCCACACACTTCCAAATGATAGATCCCTTTATTTAATGATGACCTAAATTACATGCACAGTCGGCCTAGAAAGAAAAAGCCAACACAAAAGCACTCGGTGAAACAAGGAACCGAACAACAACCATGAACAGAAGACACCGAGCCAACTCGGTGACACCGACAACTAACCACCCTGGTGAAAATGACAACTGAACAACTTGGTAACTAAACAATCCACCAAGCATGCTAAATAGCTACCAAGCAGACCAAACCCAAAGGTAACCCAGCACACTGCCAAGCTACAAAGATACAAGATTGCAAAGAAACCCAAGATGCTCCTGCATCACTTTCTAGTTCCTCCCTTCTAGTATCTCTAAATACTGTCAAATGTTTGGACATCATAAGACAGATTCTATTTCTTCAGAATTGACTAAATATGTTTATTGATTCCTTTGACTACGACTCGATACTTGGAGTAGTGCCGACCTTTAATTACAAGCATACAAAACTAGGATTCAGTCCCAATTTATATAATCCTATCGATATTAATAAAGTATTTAAACACCCTGCCACAGATATTATCAATTGACTTCCAAGATATGTAAATAATCCTCCTATCACTGCCTAACTTTTTATTCACAGAAGACAGATTAATAAATTCTCAATAAAGTTTCAACCACAGAAGTGTTGAGACAAACTTATAATATTCAGAAGGTAATAATCTTACTTGCAAAAGAAGAAATAGTTGCAGATGTCTTTATTTCTGAAAGGGTTCTTGTTATTTTGTTTCTCAAGAGGCTTCACAAAATTGGAGTATTTAGTTCCCATGATTTGTAAAAAAGGATCAATATTAGCGTTTCAAATGGGGGAAATGACACCCTAGAAAGAGAAACTCATAATATTCAACCTAGAATTAGTCCATAAAGTGAAAATATTCTGAAAATGATCTTGAAAGAAATGTGTTGATGTTAATCCTATGTGAGAATTCCATTTGGATCCTGTAGAGCCAAAATTCTATCTAAACTCAATTTTCTAATTACTGAAAATATAATAGGGGAAGGCACCTCTTTCATTTATTCAATGCACACATTTCTGAAATCTAGCCTCTCATCATATGAACACACATTCTTTTATCGTCATACAATTTAATACAATTAAACCATCTTGGGCCAGTAAGTTCTTATTTACATACAATAAATTTCAGAGCCATCTCATATTTGTCATTGTTCACAATGTTGATAAAGTTCTCCATATTTTCCCTGCTGCTACTGGTAAGCAGTCATAAATGTACATACTGCTTAACTATAAATTGTATTTCTAGTTTCATTGTATTTATGTAATTGTTATCTTTTAACTATCGTGGAAAATGATGTCTCACATTAAGTTTGTGGTTGGCAGCATTTTAAGCCCATGGTTGAAGTCCATCACATACAATGATCATCCTCAGGATGCATTATTATTACAAGCAGGTGATCCAGAAGCAAGACAAGCATTGATGGAATGCCTCGAGTCTCGGTTTTTGTTCTTGGCAGCAGATGCCAAAGACACACTAACGTAAGGGTGGGGGTTGTCCCTCAAGAGTTACGTGAAATAATTTTGAAGACTTCACAGTATACTATAAAAAATGAGGGCTAAAATTTGACTTGCTTGGTTTTTGTCATGATCTAAGTTATCTTGTGCCAATTTTATATCAAATCATACTTGAAACTCTAGCTTTGAAGGTTATGTTGTGAATCATTCTTTACTTTGCTGTATGTTTAGACTTCAAATAGTGGCAATGGTAAGGAGCACAATTTATGATTTGGAAAGAAACTATTAACTTGAATTGAGTGTGTAGTTAGCAGTCCAAGATGTTATTCATTTGGTTCTTTTGGTAGCTTTTAGTCCAAGACTTTCTTGTGGGAATTCCTGACAGTGGTCGTAGGCCATCTTATCGAAATGTGTTACTTAAAGTGAGGAAAAAACTGAAAGTTCCATGCTCAACAAAATTATCAACAGAGGATATTGAGGCAGAGATATTTCTTCACCTTCTACAAGAATATTCAAGGTATGGAATCTGGAGTAATATCCTATCTAAAACTTTGCTTCTTTGAGTAGTTTGTTTCACAATTCCTAAAATGAATTTCAGCTTGTCAGAATTCTTCTCAATTTATTCTTGATAGACATAATAGCAAATACATAATAGTGATACTGATATTCATTATGCAGCGATAGCATTGACATAATATTGTCGCTTGTGAATTTTATGACTGCTACTGTATAAATGTTTTACAAGAAAGAATAAACATTATGATAAGATGGATTGTATTCCATTGCAAGCACTTATAGTGTCATGTTCATTTGGATTAACTATTTGGCTCTAATAAATTGCCTAGTGAAGCTGCAGCATTCTTAGAACATTGACGCAATAACCATTGACGCAATAAATGAGATGCAGTGATATTATTGGCACAATAATATCATGAAGTTCACATTATTCTAGTATATTCTGTGAGACTTCTGACAGTGTGTTATTTGTTCTAGTTATATGTGAATGTGCAAAATACTGCCAATAGGTTGCTTTTGTTAATCCTTTGCTGCCACAAAAACTATGCTTCTATGTCAGGTTCTATAACCTCTTAAAAATCTTGGATCCATCAGATAAACTTAAATGCCATTGCAATGCATATTTCAATAATCCTATTGGGCAAACGTCACAATCACAACTTGGTGTTCAAAGTAATTGCACATTAAAGAGAACTTGCAGTCCCTCGATATCATTTTAGACATTAAAAATATACATATGAGATAGTAAGTGAACGTAATCTGTAGCATCAAATATTGTATCCCATCATGGGAACAAAATTCAAGTATATTATCCTTTAATGCTAAGATATGATTAGAGAGGGACATTACAACAGTGGCACTTTCCAACCTCTTCCCCGTTTGAGAAAAGCATAGTTCTGAATGAGCAGAATATGTCATCAATTGATAGTCATTTTTATTTCAATGTTGCTGGAAGGAAAGGCAGTCTTCTTGGCATATGGAGGTAAGTGCAAGTGGCATGATATGGGTTGTGCTGATGGCCTGTGTTAGTTGCTGACAGAAGGACATAAATTCATCAAGCAGGGCCCCAGTAACTAGAAAATTAAAAGATATTCCATATACAGATCAAAAGTTCAATCATCCTGAGGAGCCTGTTCGAGAAGACAATGGACTTGTGCAAAGATCTGGCCTTGTCACTAGGAATGGTTGCTTGTTAGTGGGATGGGTGGAAATGCAAAGAATCCAACTTCATCTAATCTGGCTGAAGAAACACTAGAAGAATAGAAGAGATGGAGGAGAATGTTACACTGGTAGCTGCTTCTGACTTATCCTTGCTTCAAAGGGAGTAGCTAGAGGGCTTTTTTCAATTGACTTCCAAGGAACTTGATTATTGGTTCAGAGGGAGAAGATCATGTCTAGATGACTTCTCTAGTGACAAGAAAACTGCAGCAATCAAGGAGAGCAGATAGTAGATATGCAATACATGGTTGTGACACTTGCGGTGCTTGTAATTGAGTGAAATCTATGAAACATCCCGATCTCAGCCTGTTGGGTATTGATGAAACCATTTTGTTGATTTGTGATATTGCTATCAGGATTTAACTGTGTGATTTTGAGTCAAACTCATTGACCCATGTTTCATGAGTAGTGATTCAACATGAATCCATCTCTCATGAGAATAAATGGAACACTTAGCACTCATTGGATCTAGGTGATGCTCACAGGGGTGAAGCACCGGGACTTCCCGGGAGGTCACCCATCCCAGTACTACTCTAGCCTGAGCACGCTTAACTATAGAGTTTCCTCAATGGTTAAACCCAAAGCTTGCAACCCCATTTGCAAAACCTTCACCAAGTATTGTGCCTTATGAACCATTCATTGGAAAGCCCCTTAAGCTCATCAATTGATAAGTAGGAGATAATTTCCACAGCAAGTCAAATTGTGATATTGCTATTAGGATTTAACTGTGTGATTTTGAGTCAAACTCATTGACCCATGTTTCATGAGTAGTGATTCAACATGAATCCATCTCTCATGAGAATAAATGGAACACTTAGCACTCATTGGATCTAGGTGATGCTCACAGGGGTGAAGCACCGGGACTTCCCGGGAGGTCACCCATCCCAGTGCTACTCTAGCCTGAGCACGCTTAACTATAGAGTTTCCTCAATGGTTAAACCCAAAGCTTGCAACCCCATTTGCAAAACCTTCACCAAGTATTGTGCTTTATGAACCATTCATTGGAAAGCCCCTTAAGCTCATCAATTGATAAGTAGGAGATAATTTCCACAGCAAGTCAAATTGTGATATTGCTATTAGGATTTAACTGTGTGATTTTGAGTCAAACTCATTGACCCATGTTTCATGAGTAGTGATTCAACATGAATCCATCTGTCATGAGAATAAATGGAACACTTAGCACTCATTGGATCTAGGTGATGCTCATAGGGGTGAAGCACTGAGACTTCCTAGGAGTTCACCCATCCTAGTACTACTCCAGCCTGAGCACGCTTAACTACGGAGTTTCCTCCATGGTTAAACCCAAAGCTTGCAACCCCATTTGCAAAACCTTCACCAAGTGTTGTGCCTTATGAACCATTCATTGGAAAGCCCCTTAAGCTCATCAATTGATAAGTAGGAGATAATTTCCACAGCAAGTCAAATTGTGATATTGCTATCAGGATTTAACTATGTGATTTTGAGTCAAACTCATTGACCCATGTTTCATGAGTAGTGATTCAACATGAATCCATCTGTCATGAGAATAAATGGAACACTTAGCACTCATTGGATCTAGGTGATGCTCACAGGGGTGAAGCACCGGGACTTCCCGGGAGGTCACCCATCCCAGTACTACTCCAGCTTGAGCGCGCTTAACTACGGAGTTTCCTTCACCAAGTGTTGTGCCTTATGAACCATTCATTGGAAAGCCCCCTAAGCTCATCAATTGATAAGTAGGAGATAATTTCCACAGCAAGTCAAATTGTGATATTGCTATCAAGATTTAACTGTGTGATTTTGAGTCAAACTCATTGACCCATGTTTCATGAGTAGTGATTCAACATGAATCCATTTCTCATGAGAATAAATGGAACACTTAGCACTCATTGGATCTAGGTGATGCTCACAGGGGTGAAGCATCGGGACTTCCCGGGAGGTCACCCATCCCAGTACTACTCCAGCCTGAGTGCGCTTAACTATGGAGTTTCCTCCATGGTTAAACCCAAAGCTTGTAACCCCATTTGCAAAACCTTCACCTAGTGTTGTGCCTTATGAACCATTCATTGGAAAGCCTTTATTTGTAGTCTCCTTGACATGAGTAAATATGAATCTTACTTGACATAGTGCTTCAAATAAAGTAGGATGTGATGATTCCAGAGATGCTGGAAGATGCAAGATGGATAAATAAAGCAACTACTAAAATTGTGTCCAAAGACTAAGCCATTCTTGCAGACCTATACACTTGGTCATTAAATTTTCTAGATGGTTAACAATTATCTCGAAGTAGACTCAAAATAACCATTATATGGGGAGCTATCAGTCCAAGCTTGTGATGGTGTCATGACACTCGAAATCGTCTAGAGGGCAATGTCCTTTGACTACAAGAGGATGGACCAAGAAGCATAAGAAATTGCTTTCAAAGGAAAGAAAACTTGATACTTCAATTTATGAAGCTGAATTGAAGATGGACATCAAATTTAGAGGGATTCTGATAATCTATTAGAGAAAACCTTGGATGAGGAGGTCAAGAGGTTTATGCATGTACTTGGAGCTTCAGATAGAAGCCACATTTTCATGAATCTTTGGTATCACTAAGCCTGGGGATAAATCCACAGCTTACCACATTCACTCATGTTACTATGAAATCAGACAAGTGCATTTGTGTACGAGAAACTACTCCTATGAATAATGTCGCGATCATAACAAAGAGAGTTGCTAGAAGATCTGCCAAGTGGATCTTTGATCAGAGTGATTCAGAGAGTGTAGACCATGGAGATGGTTTTTAGACAAGTTACTATAGAATGAACAGCTGATATTCTCATACCAAACCGAAGTTTGTACATTTGGAGACAAGCTTGGAGTTGTGAAGAATGAAGCCCTTGCTAGGAAGGAGTTTTAGCGTCAATGATTTCTTGAAATGTACTTTATTGGATTCTTCTTTGTGAGAGAGAAGCTTAAAGTGAAACCCTTGTTCCACACTCTGAGAGTATTTATGAATGGATCCACCCTCTGATATTGTTCATGGTGGATGTCATGTGTGTGACGCCATGACAACACCACGTGGGAGAATCCATGGTGACTCGATGTAAAACTCTTTTGTCATATGTGTGTGACTATGACTTATGGGTCCCCTATGTACTTTATTGGAAGGTGACAATCTTTCGGATAATATACACTTGTATCTAATATTTTAAGGTGACGACTTTACAATGATTAGTTCATTATCATGATGGATATCATGTGACTTGATATTCATGGACATGTCATGATAGTATCTCTTGGACATTTTGATAGATATCACGAGACTTGATATTTGTTGCAGATCATTATGTTTTTTATGAGATCAAATCATGGTTGATATGCCATTAGTTCTTATGGTAGACATTATGAGACGTGATGCTAGTGCACATACCATAACTTGGATATATATAAGAAGAATTTCGTGTGACTTGATATTCTTGAGCATATTATATCCTTTGATTTTACAATAGATGAGCCTATTTTGATACACACAAACATATATACTTGGTTAGATTCTATATCTTCCCTAGCTAAGAGGGAGTGTTGAATAGCT
This sequence comes from Cupressus sempervirens, assembly GCA_028749045.1. Classification (NCBI taxonomy): domain Eukaryota; kingdom Viridiplantae; phylum Streptophyta; class Pinopsida; order Cupressales; family Cupressaceae; genus Cupressus; species Cupressus sempervirens. The sequence goes on along the minus strand of CM053784.1, from coordinate 617,971,917 downwards.
TCGTTCAGATAAATTGGATGAGAGTGTAATAACATACATGCATACATAATACACTTTTCTTATATTATTCATACACATATATATATTTTAGGATGCAGATTATCATAATATCATCCATTAATCTTCTCCAAGTATATCGATCCACTCATACAGATCGAGACAGGATCATGTAATCTGCTTACAGGTATATATATATATATATATATATAATCAGATCGAAGACTGATTAATTCTCTATGGAGATCGGTGACATTATGTAGAGGTTTGTTTAAAATTAAACTAAATAACAGACAACAATTAGAATTGGTTTATCTGCATAACTAATCATAGTTTGTGAAGAGACATGTCCATCCAAGGCATGTCCGCCCATTAACATACATACATACATACATACATACATATATATGTATGTATGTATAAAATCGGCTAATGCTCAGCCCCTGCCTTGAGTTGTATGATCAGACTTTAATATTCAGTATTTATAAATATTGAATATACTTTATAATTTGAGAATGATCAAAACCTTCATATTCAGATCTGAATCTGCATCCATCAAATCAGAGAATAATAATTATACAGTTCTGAATCAAAAGAAATCTAATCTGATATAAATTTAATCTACAATCACATGGTATCAGATTCAATTCATACATTAAAGTAGATAACTGAAACAGAAAGAGCACGACACATAACAGGAGTATTTTTATGTGGAAAACCTAAAGTGGTGAAAACCAAGTTGAGAAATATATTCACTAGTGACTATATGATGAACAATTATTACAATGATTGATTTGACACTGCCAAGGATGCACATTGCTCCTTGTTGATAACTGAAACAGAAGTAGATAACTGAAGTAAATAACTGAAACAGAAAGAGCATAACACATAACACGAGTATTTTTATGTGGAAAACCCAAAGTGTGGAAAACCAAGGTGAGAAATATATTCACTAATGACTATACGATGAACAATTATTACAATGATTGATTTGACACTGCCAAGGATGCACATTGCTCCTTGTAAGAGAAGTTGTACACAAAAGAGCACAATACAAAAGAACTTGCAGGCCCTGAAGATTATACTTTCTTCAGGGCAAGAGACATAACAACTGATAACAAGGAATGTTATTGATTGAACTCATTAGAAGTGCATTCCCAAAATGCTGATTACAGTTCATTGTTCATCTATCCGTTACTGATTTCATTTCTGTTAGTTTGCCACACTTCACAATATCTCATGCATTGCTACCTATATCTTATTCAGATCTTATACAATATCTCTATATACACACTCTTAGAGTCTGAAGGATATCTGCCAATATATATCCATTTCAACACCAAAATCATCCTTTAAGTCAACCTAAGTTGCTGATTCGGGTGCAAGAATCGGGTGCACGGATTTTTTTCTTGGGGTTTTGGATGCATTTATATATATGCAAATAAATGCAAGAAATATACAAAATTAAATCATTTGATAGTATGATACTTCACAGTTGTATTCCGTTGTCTAGAACAGCTTAAGTACAATATTGTACTTAAAAGTGTTTTTACCCTTGAGCATTTCCACGATATTTCTACTTGTCTAGAACAGCTTAAGTAGAAGGCATATTGTACTCAATCTGACAGTAGTTTACATTGGTCTAGTCTAGACTTTAACAATTGCTAAGTTGAGCAATAAAATTGACAGCCTCGAGTAACTAAGCAGCTGTTTACATTAGGCTGGTCTGCATAGAAGCAGTTTCTAGATTGAGTAATCAAAATCGAAAAGTTTCAACTACTTAGGTCACCAGATTCTACGTTACAAAGTTTTTTCACTTGTAAGATTAAAAAATTGCATAATAGAAATGGTCTAGCCAAAAGCAATGAAGCTGACAGTCATGGCTCACATGTTATGAAGACAATATAAGAATGATGTGCAATTAAGAATGTTGCAGAATCCTGCTTTGTGGAGTGCAATTCCTGCGTACAATTGCAAAAGGTAAACTTGAATTTTCTGGAAACTATTTGCTTTTGATTTTGGTTTTCCAGAATGAGATCTTACCTAGAAGAACTTAAGTAAACACCATATTTTATTTATCTAGAACAGCTCAAATAGAAGACATTGTACCCATTCTGGTAGTTGTTTACATTGGCCTTGTCTACATATAAACAAATGCCAACTTGAGCAATACAATTGAGAAGCCCTTGAAATTAAGTAGTTGGTTTACATTGGGCTAGTCTGAATATAAGCAGTTGCAAGATTGAATAATCTGTAATCAAAGTCGGCAAGTTTCAACAGCCTAGGTCATCATACTCTACATTGCAAAAACAATGTACATTGCACAATACTATTCATTTTTTAAGCTGGGTTTGTGGATGCTTGTGGAAGCTCACAGGTGGCCAAGTTGCACTTCCTGCCCATGTCTACAGGGCACCAGCATCGGAATGCACCTGCTTCTGACTCCATGCCAGGATGTTGCAAATCAGTAACTAAGAAGTCAACTAAACAAGATGTAACGTATAAAATGAAGACTAACGGCCCAAAACTCATTCTCCAATGCATGTGAGGGGTAAAGGAAATGTATGAAGTATCATACCATGAATATTCATTCTTCTTAAGTTCCAAGATCTTCATGGTAGCTACCACATGTCATTGCAAGGACTCGAGCAAACTTTTGGTTGGCCTCAAAGAATGAAATTGTTAAGTATGTCGGCCAAACAAGCTCAAAAGATAAAACGGTTCTCCAAAATCATTCCGGATGCAAAATGTACTATCACCTGTGTTGATTGAAGAATCGCAATGTTGTCATTAATGATGATTTTGGAAGGTATGGTTGTCATTGCTAGCAAACCATCACATAGGTGAGATGATTTAATATAAGTATGAGAAGTTAAATTAATTAGTGAATTGCCATGTACAATCGGTAAATAGATATATCGATTGATGAAAGGAAGTTGTGAAGGCAATAGGTGAATAGATATATTGAGCGGTAAAGTGATGATAAATAAGTGAAGTGGTAAATAGACAAGACAAGCGATGTACAGGTTCAAGCTGTAAAAGCAGACATGTTTTGAGCTGTAAACTGAAAAAGATATTGGTGAGCAGTAAATAGGAATTGAGTGGTGAATGGGTAGATTACAGGTGCTGATGCAGTACAAGGCAGGCGAATCTCCAAAGGAGATGTCCTCGCCCCCAGCAATTAGCCACACAATGCAATATAAACAATAAAATAGAGATTAAGATCCACAACAATGCCAATTCTCATAATAGAATCATAAGATTTTCATCCAACATGCCTGATTGTAAGGCCTTCTAGGTTATGGCCTAATACAAAGCAATTACAATAGTAATTGTGCAAGATCTTGCAATATAAAACTCCTAGCTAGTCCAGATCCACAATTTGATATAAGACCCAAGAAGAATCTAATCTTGTGCTCGCAAGCCCACCAAGCAACCTTCTTGTTCTCCACGCCACGCTTAGCTACTAGTTTTGCTCGACTTCGCTTCTCTTATCTACTCCATCTTCTCCATACTAGATCATTATGACTCAAGACTCCACAAGACCCTCTACTTATACCCAACTAAGCCACAAGTCAGCCTAGCAAGTTACAAATTAAATAAACCCTTATATTAAATACATATTAAGCCCCAAGTTGGCCTTCAATAGATATTAAATACCAAATGCCTAAAAGGCTTCCAACACCCATTAAATACATAGGTCAAATAAACAAGACCCAAATAGGTCCACACAATCTCCCACGATCGCTCCACATCATGATTACACTCCTCACGCATTAAATGCTCTAAGTTGATTTATCAAATCCGCAAGAACTTCGTTCGGCAAGCCCAAAGTGTTGAGCGTCAACAACCACTAGTCAAGCACTGCCAAGTTACTTTGAGTGCTGAGCAATACACTATAAGCCGAGCAATATTGTAGATGCTGAGCAAACCTTCAGCGACTGAGCTCCTCGACCAACACTACACCCAAGGACTACCCAATAATGATTGAGCACCAATCCTTCTACAATCGAGTTCTCCAACTCTAAGGTCCAGCTACTTCACCATGCAGTATCGCTAACTACCCTAGAATGCTCCTGCATCAGGTGCAAGCAGTGAATACTACCCACCGATCAATATAGCGAGCAAGTAAAGATAACTAGTTTTGTGAAATTGAAAGAGTGATCATGAAACAGTTAGATTCATTGAATCTAGTCAAAAGGAAAACCATGTTACATAGACCATAGAGTCAAATGGAACGATTCATAGGCATGTGTGAACAATTTTTTTGATGAATTCAAGGAATTTTTCGGCAAAGAGAAATAAGGAAATATTTTGCATTGGGAATGACAGAAGGATTATGATCTAGCCGACGCTATTCCGAGTTTGTGCAAATCAGTTATGGATTGCAAAACAAATTTGGAGGGAATTCAAAACCCTAATTGGGTTTTCTACTTTCAGAGATAAAGAAGTCTTGTAAGGAGACAATTGCTAAGAAGAATGATTGATGAGAAAAGAGTTGTTATGAAGAATTGTTGGAGATCTGAATTGCGATGATAGAGATAGTTACAGAGAGGCTATAGGATTGTTGAATGATCAAGTACAGAGCATAAGGGATCTGATCAACACAGAGGAGTGCACTATACCGGTCATTTACTGTTGTTGTGTTCCTAACAGTTTCAGCAAGTGTTATAAGCAGATTACTAGGATGGGTGACCTCTCAGGAAGTCCCAATGCTTCACCTCTGTGAGCATCACCTAGATTCAATGAGTGCTAGGTGTTCCATTTATCCTCATGAGAGATGGATTTGTGTTGAATCACTACTCATGAAACATGGGTCAATGAGTTTGACTCAAAAACTACATAGTTAAATCCTGATAGCAATATCATAGTTTCAGAAAGTGTTTCAAAATCTTTTAAACAAGGTGTTCTTTATGATATTGCTATCAGGATTTAACTTTGTGATTTTGAGTCAAACTCATTGACCCATGTTTCATGAGTAGTGATTCAACATGAATCCATCTCTCATGAGAATAAATGGAACACTTAGCACTCATTGGATCTAGGTGATGCTCACAGGGGTGAAGCACCGGGACTTCCCGGGAGGTCACCCATCCTAGTACTACTCCAGCCTGAGCGCGCTTGACTACGGAATTTCCTCCATGGTTAAACCCAAAGCTTGCAACCCCATTTGCAAAACCTTCACCGAGTGTTGTGCCTTATGAACCATTCATTAGAAAGCCCCTTAAGCTCATCAATTGATAAGTAGGAGATAATTTCCATAGTAAGTCAAATTATGATATTGCTATCAGGATTTAACTGTTTGACTCAAAATCACACAGTTAAATCCTGATAGCAATATCATAATTTGACTTACTATGGAAATTATCTCCTACTTATCAAGGTATTCTTTGACAGGACTTATATGTAAATCCCTTAATAGGGTAAACATTGTAATGGTGGGATAAAATCCTTTAATAGGGTAGTCTGTAATAGGACTCTGGATACTTCTAACAATGTGTCAGTCTCTCTTAACAGAGTGAGTCACTCAGAAAGTGACAATTGTAGCTCCTAACATGGTATTCCTTTCACTGCAGTAGAGAAGATTTTGGGTGTCATCCCAACTGCAATTGTCCCTCTAACCGAGGATTTCTGCAAGACCAAAATCAAAGTGTTATGCGTACATGCATTGTTTATTGTTCATTGCATATTCACTTTACATTTCAGTTATATGCTTTATAATGCTGAAAGTTTATACGTGCTGCAAGTTTAAGGTTTCAAGTTTGAATAGGTGAATTGTGATAGTACTATTTCCCCCCTCTCAGTATCTATTCTTTCCAATGACCTGATCATAAAATATTCATATTACCAAGTTGCAACATCAAAACATCTGGCAAAGAAGAATGCAAAGCATTCCTGTACACAGTTTACTCTGTTTTCTAATAGGATGATACATAGATCAATATAACTTCAATTATTGAGCAAATCAGACCACAACACCTAAGATGTAGCATCCTCCGTAATCCATCTACATCATTCTCCAACTGCAAGCAGAAATATATCGATGCGCCAAGTCGCAGAACAAAATGCCAAAAGACAATCTGTTAGATAGTTCGCCAGAACATTCATATTTAGTTATTTACATGAGCAGGTTGTCAAAAACAACTCCAAACCTCTGGACAAGATTTGAAATATCAGGGAATACTTCATATCAACTCCAGTTTACTCCAATTATCTATATCATTGTACCCATATACAACTGATACTGTTCATCTCAGACTACTCTATGAAAAATGAATATAGACTGCATGTGATTGAACTACTCCTGAGGACCGCTGAACACATCTATCTTGAACATACCTTCCAAACTGCTGTGTGCAACTGTCAGACTGCTGTGGCAATTACCCAATAACTGATCTTAACTTTCTGTCCTCTGTATGCAACTTAACTTCTCTATGCAACTTCCTGACCATAGACAATCATGAAGGACAACAATTTTGACATGAATGACAACAAAACATTCATATGTGCAACAGATAGGGCGTGCCTCCATTATCTAGCATTAATACAGTTCTATGGTTTTTGCAATTGAATCAGTGAATTCTTTTATTTAATCCAAAAGAAAGATCTTCATTGATGATTTTCCCATCAATTCCACGCTCTATAGGCAGTTGTTGCCATTCACCTTCGTAGGTTCTGATCTTTTGTAATCTAATCTAGCTCTCTCTCTATACCGACACACAAAGACTTAAAAATGAACTTATTTTAATAGGAAATCTCATATAACAGTTCCAATCAGGGAAGGATTAAGACAGTTCACAAGTTTAATGGAGTTTGTATTGATCGAATCACACAAAGTGGGATTGTGGAGCCTGCCAACCTTGCAGTAATTGCCCATAAAATACTGCTTCATAAATATATTAAAAGGCTTGTCATTTTAGTGACAAATGCATTTAAAAAATGAAGGATTAAATGTGCTGTTAGAAACTAGCCATCACATGCTTGTAGTTTTAACATTTTTGTCAACATAATTTATGAGTCAATTATCTAACTCATTCTTTTAAATGCTGTAATGTTTTAAACACAATTCCAGCAACCTTTGGCTACTTTTGTCAATCATAAAAACATTAAGCTACTTGTTTTAACTTTTCTCTTCTTATCAAACATCCTTCTCACAGGGTCATTTCCAGAACCTTAATTTGACATGGTCATTTATACTAGGATGACTTTAACGTTTCCTGCATAGCTTTTCCAACTTTCATGGGTTTATCTATCTTGGGTTCACTTCTAGTTCTCCCTTATCATTGCTTTTAGTGTTTTCCTCTTTTTCAGTTTTCTGGAGTTCTTTTAATACATCTACTTACTATTGTAACTTGTGTACTTTTAAGTGGCATAGACCTTTTTTGTTCATTCATGGGCATTAATTTGATAATTTTTGGTCATTTTTTTAAACACCAGGCTTTTCACGGAACAGAAAATTCTAGTTTGTTATGTTTATTTTTAAATTTTTTGTTAACTTCAAATGGCATTTTTAATATGCATGATACAGGCCAAGATATGCCAATTTCCCCATAGATTATGACAATTCTCTTGGACCTGATCAAAGTGAAGGACATATTCTTGCCGCAGCTAAGCTTGGTGCTGAGGAACTCTTATCAGTAATTTTGAAGGTTAAGTTTGTTTTCAAATTTGTTATTTTTTGAAGTGCGTGCTAGCTCCTGTTTCTATACAAATGCCTTCATTTCCTAACATTTCCTAACATTTCCTTGATTAACTAATGCTAACTTAAAACTTTTAATTTTCCTTTCCAGGGGGGCAGTGTATTGACTATTGCAAAACTTCAGCATTTGGTGAGAAGCATGGTCTTTTTCAAGAATACCAGTGGAGATAATCTACAATTCTTGGTTAATTTATTCCAGCTAATTTCTATTAGAATAAGTTTGTTTTATGATAGGTAGCAAAAAGACTGTCTGGAAAAATGGTATTGGAAGCTGCAAAATGCCAGCTTGCAAAGCAGATGATGAAAACAGTAAGAAAAATGTTTGGAATAAGTTTTTCTCTCAGTTTTAAGTTGTTAAAATCTGCCTTGTGTGTAAAGGAAACTGATTACTGCATTTTGGTATTATTTGACTGGAAGGACTGAATACAACTATATAGTGTAGTGCATGTGTACTTCGAATTGTTGTTTCAGTGAGCCGTTTTCATTGCAAAAGAGTTCAATATCATTTTGAATCCAGGCATGTATTTGGTTTTAAGAAATTATCAGTTTTATCAATATTGAGATTCATTCCTCTGACGTTTAGGGTGGACAGGCTGTAGCTACAAAATTAGAGACACATGTAGCCTGCCTTGCTGCAAGACAGGTACTTGTTTCATGGGACACTTTGATACAGCATCCATTATATGGATATGTTTACTTACTTGGCTTCTAAAGAATAAAAATACTTATTAAACCTATGCATGGCTTCTTGAATAGACATCTCATTATTGCACAGGGCATTAGGACATCTCAACTAGCTTTAATTATTTTGTGAACCCTGCAAATTGTTCTCTTATGCAAATTTTGAGTAGGATTCTCTCTTGAAAGCCAGGGGTTTGCTGGTGCTGCATCACGTTATGTTGCTTTCCGAAGTATGACAATGTTTCTTGGTCCATTGTATGTATTTCTTCCTCGTATGTTTATCTTTCATATGGCATTTTTAATATTTTCCCAACATTCCATTTGAAGGAAATTGCACAAAAATGGTAAGAAGAGTTCCAGTGTACTTTCCAATGCTCTTAATTCTAGAAATCCTAATGTCAAATTATAGCTGAAATATAAAGCTTATACTTTTTGAATCAGTATGCATCTCTTATATTAGAAAAAAACTATAGTAGTTTAAAAGATTGTGTATGCATGGGTAGATTGGTTAATTCCTACTTCACAAAGATGGTATACCACTGTAATAAACATTCTAACTTCAGGATTATTCTATTTCTAATGAAATCACCCTATAAATAAATGAGAAAATGTCATGTCCCCACCAAAATGAGAAGTCATAGAAGTCTTGATTACATCAAGTTGCAGCCGCTAAACTGTATTAACAGCCATTTAAATAAGAAAGTCATTTAACATTAATTTAAGGGAAACAGTTATTAAAATAAATAAATAAAATATTTTAAGATAATAATTTCCTACTATAAAAGACAATTAAATTTTAATTAGGGTCAAGAGTTGCGACTCTTGCAAAAAGGCTCAATAATGAAAAGGCACTACTCTTCCCTCATATGGGAAGATATAAAATGGACAAGAATCCATTTGAAATGGGCTTCCAAAAAGGATCGAAGGAAATAAGTGTTTGTTTGGTAATCATAAACGGAAGAATCAGAAGTACAGTTCTGATTTAAATAAGAAGTGCAGAACTGATTGTGAGAAGTTGTGTCCCTTTCAAAGGGCAGAAATAATAAAGAGATGCACTCTTTCAAGGGTGCTAATGGTGAAAGGTTGTGTCTCTTGCCAAAGGGCATTTCTGATAAAAAGGGGAGGGAAGGTGAGACCTCTCCCTCACATTGACAGATATAAAGAGAAGAAGGTTCATTTGAGGGAAGGGGGCAGATGAGATTAAGTAAGAAATGGAAATCACAGCAGATTCAAAAATATAAATTGTGGTCTTGCAATATATGCACAATATTGAAATTCAGATTTATATGAATGTCATGCTTAAATTCACTTATATGCATATACATTCGTAATACATGAAAGACCAATATAATTAATGGCCAAGTCCTTAGTCCATTTGTGAATGCCTTTGTAAGGATAGGGGGTTTGTGTAGGGAGAGGCAAAGTAATACCTCACAAGACAGGTAAGTCCCAAGATGGGGTAAAGACATGCATCTCTATAGCTTTGAGGGGGAAGTCCTGAGATGGATATGAACATGTATTCCTGAAACTTTGAAGGAGCTTGCTTGTAAATGGTTTCCAAGTGCCCTAGTAAAGTAATTTCACCATTCTCTATTAAGGTAAGGAAAGTAGTGAATAATAGGTTAATAAAAATTATGTATATCAGTCATAGTTTATTCATAATTCATGAAATACTAGTATATTGCTATAGTCATAGCCTAATCTTTAGTCATTTGCTATTGCCCCTTAATTGGATAGGTTAGTTTTGTTAGGGATAGGCAGAGTAATTCGTCAGAAGGTAGGTGAATCCAAAGATGGGATATGAATGGGGTCTTGAAGCCTTGAGGGAGCCTACTAGATTGGTTTCCAGGTGCCTTATGACAAGTAACTCCCCATCCTCGTGAGGGTTGATGATCAGGAGATTAGGCATTGGGGCTTAAGTATGTTAACTGTCAAATGTATTATGACTCATTAATTGTTTCTTAAATTAATCTGTTTTGAATGGATAGTGATGTATGCTAATCAGTTGGAAATTGGTAGCCTCCTATTAACGAAGATTACAAAAACATAAGTGATATTACCTTTTCCAAGGACAATCCAAACCCTATTAAGGTATTTAAGGGAAAATCAAGTCCTGGTAGGGAAATTGCAATTTGTATCTGAGCATTGATCCTGCCATCGTACAGGGTAAAGATCTAACAATTGTATCCTTTATTCCACAGTTCAAAATATTGTTATCAACAGCTTATTGCCGAGGACAAAAGAAAGATATCAGAAAATATAAGTCGGAAACTTCTCGAGAATATATTGGGAACTTGAAATCTATTTTTCCAGTCAAAAATCTGTTTCTCCAATCCTGATGGAACCTTCTTTCTCCTCTCTGCGATATTTTGAAGCTTGTCTGCGATGACTTATCTGAGATAAGTTGATGTTTCTTCTCGGGAGCCAAAAAATATCGCAATAAGTAGACTTATTGCAGATATATTTTGAATTATGCTTTATTCATTCTCAGAAAACTGATAACATCAGATACTTGGGAAAACTTGTACTATAGTCCCATCCTAATTTGATAAACTTATCAGAATTCAGATTTAATGGTACCTCCAATGCCAGATAGAGTGATAAGTGATCCATAACACACCCCATAAAAGTATATTCCCAAGCATGAGTCATTCAATCATAGGATTAATCAAAATCCTAGGTACTTTGGCTTCAGAATATGTTTAAATGCTCATAAATAGAACAGATCTAGAGGAAACTTCATAAACAATTTTTTGGCCATATTCCTAATGATGTGAATTGATATTAAGGAGTGATTCTAATGTCAAAAGCCGATAACCACTCTCGCTAAAGAAAGTGACAGCAATAACAAACAGATGAACGTGCATTTATATGTAACACATGGGTTGCTCAAATCAACGACTCTACAATGAAAATCCATGATAATGACCAATAATACAAGGCAGCAAACTGATTCATTAAAAGAAGAAGTGTAAGGTGGTCAACTTTCATTATAATCTAAAACAGCGGTGGATATAAAGTAAGCAATATTATTAACATGTTTGACTTCTTAATCAGCGTTCTTCTAATACATATCAGCATTTATGAAGTCAGCAATAATTGTAAGAGACGGCCATGTAATTTATGAATGGAAAATGCTGCAATTCCATTAAAAAATATACCAAATTATGATTTTGAAAAGGTCACCAACCAAGGGGTGTGATTTGAAGGGTGCATTGGGAAGTCCATGGCTCATTAAGAAAAGTCACAATGTCATTTATTTAAAGAGAATTTGCTAATTAAAGGTGCAAGCAATATTAAGAACATTTAGATTGTATCAAAGAAAATGAAGTGGTGCGATAAGGATGGTTACTTATAGACTTAAGTTGAAGAGGTTTGATTTCCCAAAGAAATTATTTAATAAAACATGTCTTTGTAGAATGTTCTCTTTAGAGGAATGTATCCCTCCATGAAAGGGCATTAAAAAAAGAGGATATAAAACCAAGTCTATTTGAAGGAGATATAAATGCGTGTTGGAATTAAAGATAGTATATCAGACTTTCACCTACAGATCTGCACATGAAGATATAGAAAAGATCATTGAAAAGGAGTTATCCAGCAGTTTTGTAAGGAGAGAATGCAGATGTAAAGAAGCAAAGTTTATAAAGGATATTGCATTGAATTTTTGAGAGGATTTGTAGATAAAAGTGTACAAGGGTTTGGCACACCAAACAGGTTCCTTGCATATGCGATTGATGCAAAAGACAAAATATTTGGATTGATGTCACCAATACTTGACTGTAAAGAATGCTATTGTAATATTTCCTTTCTTTCTTAACTCCGAGGACGAGAGGAAACTTATCTCAAAATACTGACTTTGCCAATTATCAACTCATTATTTTGTATGAGAATCATAAGGAAACTGAAAGACTTAGGTTGCAGGGTTTGGGCCTTGCTAGTTGGATCTGGGTCTGGGTCTAGGTATGGAGTCTTGACGGGTTCAGATTCACGTTGGGTTGGTGGCGGGTTTGTGTAGGGTCCACACCACGAACTTTGGGTTCGTGTGGACCCATAGTCCATGGTGCAGACTTGTGGGGACCCACCACGAAGCCAAGGATTTTAGCAGGGACCTAAATGGACCCACACAAACCCCATGTGGACCCCAAGGACCCACAAGAACCCATGGCCCATGGGACCAAAAAGTAACAAAAAAACACATTGAATAACATTTTTTTCTTCGAACCCTAAAAGGAGCCTATTAGAATACATCAAACTCATTTTATTTCTCATTTTCTCTCATTTGGCTATCTCATTTTGGTGTGTCCGTTTCACAAGCTTGAAGAGAAGGTGCTAGTGATTGATTGTGGAGTCACAAATCATTCCAAGGATCATATTGAGTTTTCTAGGTATGCATTTAATCCTTTCTTATAGTTCTTTGATACCTTGTTTTATGTTTTTGAAAAGTTTTAAGTTTTTGTATAAGTTTTGAAATATTTTTTTTTCATTTTTGTTATAGATTGCACCAATGAGTAGTCAAAGCTCAGTGGGTGGGGAGGTGTCGCAAAAATATAAAATTGAAAAAGGTTCTCCTTTGTGGAAGTATGTAACAAGACTTAAACTATGTCCTCAAGGGGGGGTGGGGGGTATATGGAAATGTAATATTTGTAATACCCAATATAGAAGTTCTTATTACGGGGAAAAACTTCATTTTCTAGGATTTGGGGTTAAAGGGATCAAGAGATAGAAAAGAAGGGGTTGCCAACTTCTCAGATAGAAACAATGTTAAAAGAACAAGAACAAGTTGATAGGTTAGATTCAAGGAGAAAACAAGAAAAATAAAAAAACAAAGCACCACTACCGTCCCGTCAAATAGCCACTAGACATCATCCTTGTTTACCTATTGCTTCTAGGGATGAAAAAGATGTAGATGCACTTGAGACCACCACCTGCAAGAGAGGCCTATTAGATGGGTCATTTCAAAATAAATTAAGAGACATTTTTGATGTAAAGGTTGGGAAATGCCTCTTTGCAAATGGTCTTCCATTCAATCTAGTTAGGCCACCTTATTGGAGATAGATGGTGCAAGCAGTAAACCAAGCTTGTACTGGTTACAAGGTCCTGGGTATGAAAATGTGAGAACTACTTTATTACATAGTGAGAGAAAAAATGTAGACAACCTTCTCAAACCAATAAGAGATTCTTGGATCCAAACGTGAGTGACTATTGTCTCTGGTAGATGGAAAGATTGCAAAAACCATCCATTAATAAATGTGATTGTTGTCTCCCTTAAGGGGGTAATGTTTTTGAAGGTGGTTGATTGTGAAGGGGAGGTAAAAGATGCTGAATTTATTTATAGGATTCACATTGAATCCATAGTCCACAATTGTTGATAATGTTGTCCAAGAAATAACAGACAATGCAAAAGTTTGTAAGGCTGCAAGTGGTTTGGTAGAGGCATGATATGATCACATCTTTTGAACAACATGGATTGTCCACTCAATAAATTTGGTCATGAAAGCAATTGGCACCCAAATTGAATGGGTGAAATTGAAAAATGTATATGAGGAGGGTGAGGAGATCCAAATGTTTGTGACAAACCACCATATGTCACAAGCAATTTTCAGAACTTTCTCCAATATGAAAATATTGAAGGTGAAGTATAAAATTTAAGTTAATTATTTTCATTTATCATTGTGTCATGTTGACATAATTGAATAAAATACTATTTGTTTTGTTTACATATTTAAAATGTGTTATTGACATACAATTAACATGTTATTAGGTGACTAGAACTTGATTTGCTTTACACACAAGTGTCCTTAGACGACATGTGAGGATGAAACATGCATTGTGATAGATGGTTATTAGCAACCAATGGTGTGTTTGGAAGCAATTAAATACAAGGGCCAAAAAAGTGAATGCAATGATCTTGGATGATGATTGGTGGGCTCATGTGAATTATGTATTAGAATTCATCGAGCCTATCATGTCTATGCTTCGGTTTGCCGCCATCGATTAGCCTTGTTTGGGGGATGCTTATGATACCATGGACACCATGCTAGAGAGAATAACATTTGTAAGTTTAATACAAATTATACAATCCTCTATTCTTGTTTATTGAGAAATATTAATTTTTAAAATTTTAATTAACATTACATCAAGATAACTTACATGAACAGCATTTGACATCCTAGGTCATTGATAGGAGAGAGCATGATCATGAGGACACCTCGTAAAAAAAGGTGGAGTCAATTGTTCTTCAAATCTTGAGATATAGAGATCTTGAGGTTGCTATTGGGTATAAGAAGGCATTCAATAGGCTCTTTAAATATCCTGAGGTGGCATCAAATGCTAGGAGAGAGTTAGTCTTAGGAAATGATGTAGACCCTGATGCTATTAATGACCATTGTAGAATGGATGCTATTAGATTGTGGTACCTATGTGGGCAAGACTATGCACCTCTAACCCCTTGCCATTAAGATCCTGTCACAACTAAGTTTTAAGTTTTGTTCTTGCCTTTCTTTATGGCCACTTACCTTGTACAATTGACACTCTTAGATGTATATTGTATTTCTAATTTCTTTTTAATTTTGTTGGTTGTTTCTCTATATTGTGAGCTCTTCTGTTGTTGAGCAAAATTGGAGAACATACTCCTATATCAACTCAGTGAAGGGTAACCGGCTGGGTGCTAAGAAAGAAAAGGACTTGGTATTTATTCACAACAAAGCATCATGCAAGGATCCTAAATAGAAGAAGGGGGCATAGAAGCTATGGGATATAGCACTTGAGTCTCCTGACTTGGATATGACCATTCAGGATCTAGCTACCTTGTTGGATGTGGATGATGACGGTGATGATACAACATTGCCTAGGGCTAGTGGAACTGGTTTGGATTCCAATGATGAGGATCTTGATTTAGTTGCAAAATGAACCCATTGATCCCTTATTTTTTGATGACCCATGTGACCCTTGAAGGTCCTTGATACAATGATAAACTATTAAACACTTGCCACTATTATCATTATGTTTCAACTTTATTATTTGATGAACTAGTCTGTCTTATAAAATTTCATTTTGCTATGTAGTAATTCAATGAATGTTTTTGTTTAGAATCGTGAACATAGATTAATGAACGACTATTTAATGTTTACCTTTGACATTTGGCCAGCAATATATATTCAGACTATTAAATGATTTAGTTTTCTAATATGCATGCTTCTTTTACTTTTTTGTATATATAATGCGCACACACACAAACACGAACCCCACAAACCTAAAGGGGATTTATTTTGGCCCCAACCCATGCACCCATACCCAAATCCTAACCCAAGCTGACAACTAAGGGAAATAATAGACATAAGCCCAAAGAGTTTTTGCAATAAATTGTCTTCACACATTAAGGATGGGGTCGACCTTGTGATATTAGAGGCCTCAAAGGATAGTTGATGAATACTTTTAAAAAATTTTCAGGGCTTTCAGGGTTGGTCATAACTAGGATAATAAAGGAAACATCACTTGGTTTTATATCTCCAATTCCTAACTATGTCACAAGCAGGATCTAGGGATTACGAATCTCTAATGTCAATTTGGGATCCTGCTATTGGAAAAATGATTTAGTAGGTAGATTAAAACTGACTTTGCTTGAGCGCAAGCAATCTTGGGAGGGTGTACTGTCATGTGCCCGCCAAAATAAGAAGTCGCAGCAATTTTTATTACATCAAGTTGCAACCTCTATTTTAGCAAAAGATTAAATAAGAAAGTTGCTTAATATGAATTTAAGGGAAATCATCATTAAAAATAAATAAAAAAAATACTTAAAAAATTCATATAATAAAAGACAAGTAAATTTTAGTTATCAGTCACTCGTGACTTTTTCAGAAGGGCAAACTAATGAAAAGGTATAACTCCTCCCTCACATGGGAAAATAGGAGAGGGACAAGGATCTAGTTGAAATGGGCATTCCAAAAGGATCAAAGGAAATAAGTGTTTTTATTTCTGTTATCAGAAAAGGAGGAATTGGAAGTACAAATCTGATATATATAACAAGTGCAGATTTGATTGTGAAAGGTAGTGTCCTCTTTCAAAGAACAAATATAATAAAGAGTTGCACTCTTTCAAGGGTGCTAATGGTGAAAGGTTGTTTCTTGCCAAAGGGCATTTATGATTGGAAAAGTGTGGCCTCTACCTCACATTAAGAGATATGAAGGGAAGAAGGTGTTGGCATGTTGATGATGATGAGTGATAGGATTAGATGAGAGTTTTGGTTGGATCATCATTCATGTATTGTCATTGCTGGCAACCAGATGATCTACATATCATAGATCAATTATTCTAGTGATTGGATTGATTAGAGATCTAAATTGGCTAAGTATGGAGTGTAGTGGACAAAACAGAGACAGTTTCAGTAAATTAGATGCGCAGTAATCATTATGATGAATGACTTATAGGATATCATCTACAAAGGCAGTTGAAGAGGATAATGCAATAATATCTACTAGATATTTTACAAGGAATTAAGATCTAATAAAGTTTACAGGTCACTATGTGATGAACAAATGATCAACAATATATATATGTAAAGATTTGGTAAACTTGGTAAGGTTTGTGATGATGATTGAGAAAACAAGGAGGATAGGAATGTTTGAGCTATGGAGGCAAAAATTTCAAGGTAATATTGCTTGCTCATGAGTTTCTAATTGCTATATATTTGTAAAGATTTGGTAAACTTGGTAAGGTTTGCGATGATGATTGAAAAAACAAGGAAGATAGGAATGTTTGAGCTATGGAGGCAAAAATTTCAAGGTAATATTGCTTGCTCATGAGTTTCTAATTGCTTTTGAAGCCGACTAAGGGTAATACGTTTAGGGTTATCTCACCGACTTAAGAACAAGATAAATATGATTCAAAGATCGATGTGACACGTATATATGAGTTTTTGATGCGATTTCAATTACTGTGGTTGAAGGTAAGTGTAATAGAAGCAACCCAGTGTAGAGTAGTGGTCAAGAGCATAAAGGATCTGTCATGCATTGAGTGCAAAATTCAGATCAGCTATACTTGTTGATTCTAACAGGTGAGAAGAGAAATCCTCTAACAAGGTCACTCCTAACAGGGTGTGCAGGTGCCTAACAGGGTTGAAGAAGAAATCCTTTAACAAGGTGACTCCTAGGTGTTCTAAGTCCCTTAATAAGGTACACCCTAATAGATTTTATTTGTAAAGCTTCTAACAAGGTTTAACACTTTTTAACTGTGTGAAACCCTAACTAGGCAAATATTGTAATGCTCCTACTAGGGCAACTTATTGTTGCTGTAGTGAGATTTTGTGGGTACTAATTCCCACTATGGTTTTTCCCTCTAACCAAGGGTTTTCACGTGAAAACTATTGGAGTCAAAGTTCTTCATGTGTGTTTTGAATTACTTTGCTATTACTTATTTATTTTATTTTCATGTTTTATATTGTGCAAGTTGGTGGTGAAATTAATTAGATATGTGGTTACACTGATTCCCCCGCCCCCCGTCCCCCCCCAACCCAAGTGTTATCTAGCATTAAC
This sequence comes from Cupressus sempervirens, assembly GCA_028749045.1. Classification (NCBI taxonomy): domain Eukaryota; kingdom Viridiplantae; phylum Streptophyta; class Pinopsida; order Cupressales; family Cupressaceae; genus Cupressus; species Cupressus sempervirens. The sequence goes on along the minus strand of CM053784.1, from coordinate 617,954,010 downwards.
AAAAGGTTCCTTTGAGGAAAGGGGGTTGACAAGATTAAATAAGAAATGGAATACACAACAGTTTCAAATACATGTATTTTCCTCTTGATCGAACAAATTTTGCATTCTTCTTGCCAAGTGCAACTTGCTTTACTGGTTCATCAATCACTGACACCTCAGGATATCACCATGATCCTACTCATGTGATTTCAGTAATGACATGCTTGCACTGCATAGATTAACATACTACTCACAAACTTCTGACTTGGGAAACTCTTTATTATTTATGAGAAGTTCTTTCTCAAGCTTCATGGTAGAACAGTTATGCAAAAGTGTTCCCAAGTTCATCATTTTCAGCTTGATTAGAACTTGCTTGCATATCCCCTTTTATGAGATGATTATCTTAAACATTGGAAGAAAATTTTTCCGTCCTCATTTTTTTATCACTGGCCTTTTGAGACTGTGCATACTAGATACGAGAGTCGCCAACCATGTCTTCTTCCTTTTCTTGGAAGAGAATAGCAAGATCACTAGCTTCAGATACAGGATGCTTTAATGCTGTTTTTTCTAATGGTTCCTCAATTGCAAGCTTCTTTGATGGTAAAACCAATTTTTGTTGATTTCCAATAATAGAACTATGAAGAATAGTAGGAAGAGGCCGCCTTTGTACATCTTCACAAGGAACCAAGAACATGCCTTGAGCTATTTGTTTTTTGTGGGCAACTCACTCATTTTCTAACCTTTGCACTGCAAAATCTGTCCTTGTGCTCAAAGAAAATGAATTAGAAGAATGATGACTTCCTTCAAACACACTTCAATTCTTATCTTTCTAGCAAGAATAAGATCATCTTCAATGTCAATCACCAATGTTTGTGCAGTTGCGAGAGTAGCTAGGGCTTCTCTCCTTATAGAAAACTAACTTCAGGAATTCGAGCATTGAGAAAGAAACACTTCAAATTGTTAATTGTAGGTTGGGCAACAACTGGAATTCTTTGTGTCAATTTGTTGAAATGAGCAACAAATTCACACATAGGCATGTGAGATGACTTCTTCAGCTGAGCAAGTTGGGCCAACAATGCATGTGCATCTTCAAGAGACTTGAACCTTTCCTCAAACTTGGTTATGAGAGTAGCCTAGTTTGTGATAATACATGGTGGTAAATGTTAGAACCAATCAACAACCACACCTTGTAGAGTTTCCATGAACAACCTTACAGACACGTCCTCATCCAACAACATGAACACGACACGCAATGTAGAAAGAAGCAATATGTTCATCAGGATGTTCATTTGAAAAAGTTGGGAAAGCTCTTTCGTGAGTCATCAGGAAGATCATGTAGAGGCAGAGCTAGATACAATGGTCCAAAAGCATTTACCCAAGGACCTTGGGCCATTTACATGTCCTTGGTAAAAGTTTGAAACGACTTCAAGACATAAGATTACTATGAAAAAGGACACGGGTATGCTTCAAATGAAAGCATGAGGCTCTCAAATGCGTGGTGTCCCCAACGGAGTCGCCAAAAACTGTTGGGTGGATATTTTGCAACCGACAATTTTGTGAAAATCTAGTTGCAAAATAGGATGACTAGTCACAACGTATGAGACAAAGTCTCTCCTGCCTTAAAGGGAAGGCTCCCCGTTCTCACTATTACTTGGATCAACTCAAAGTAAGCAAGAAGTTGAGAGATTCGTAAGGGGTGTTACCAATATTCTTTCCTCTTAACTTTCAGGAAAGAATCGACTTACTTGCGGAGCGAGGAATGGGCAAGACGAAATCTCTAACTACACTTCTATCTAGTATCTGGAAATGGTGATAATGATAAACCAACACCAACTCAAAGGTTGATTGAAAGCATACCGGTTTGGCTCTAAGTCCTATTTGTCTAATTTATAAGAAAAATCACTACCATTGGGGTGCAAAGACTTCCAGAAGTAGATGATCTTTATTTTATAACTTATTTTTATTTTTAATCTATTCTATAAGAAAAACTTCTACCATTAGGTCGCAAAGACTTCTAGAAGCAGGGAAATTCTAAGTATTTTTTCATGGATTTGAGATGATAACACAAGCTACAGTCAAAGCTTCTAGTCTATGTATTGCCACAACCGCTCCCAGTCAAAGCTTTGGCTCCGATGACTTCTTAACTCACTATGCTCTATCATTGAACACACAATAATAACATGAATCAAAGATAGTAGGCACAAAGTACAATCAAAGCTTCTGATTTCCTCTATCACAATTGCTTCCAGTTTAAAGCTCCGAATCTAGTTGCTTCTTTTATTCACTTTTCTCCCAAATCCATACTACACAATCAAAGTTATGCTTGCACAAGTTTGGTCGAGCTTTCTTCCATACATAAAAAGATGATTTTTACAAAGAGAGGGCACTCCTTTATATAGCAAAGGAGTTGAGAAAAAAGTAGAGGAAAAAGTGAGAGCAACTCAACCAACTTTGACCTGGTTAAACTAGGTGAGAGAAGTTATTGGATTACATGTCATAAGGATATGTGATCGAATTACATGTAATTACATAATTTCATGCAATTCATCCTCTCCAACTACCAACATGTAACACTTTACGAAAATGTTGAGGTTGTTGATTCTGAATGAATCAATCCTGTAGACTATCAACAAAGGCCTTGTACTTGATGATGCAATCCCAAATGATCATAGGCTCGGGAGTTCCTGTATTTTGTGCCATTGCATTCACCTTGATAACCATGGTGTTGCGTCTTTTGATAGCCTTTAACTCTCTTTGATGAATTGCCCATTGTTATATGAAAACTTGATGTGATAAAGCTTTTTCTCATTCGAGTCGTCATGAATTCTTCTTTGTAGATTGACACATTTTGGAGTCTCTAACACTTTGAAAACCTTCTTGATGGTGTCTGGATGTAAACTCGAAACAACTTTCTATCAACACCTTTAACTTTTTCCTTTTATTTTTTAAAGTAAAGTGTTTGACACATTCCCACACGAACTTAGGTTCCCAGGTAGCCATTGGAGAAATGGAGACCAAATGAATTACTGCTTCTTGAGGATCAAAGCATATCTTCTTGATGTGATGTTTTTGTTCTTTGAAGAAGTTCTAACATCTCTTGAAGAGTGCGCCACAACATGAAGATGAAAACATCTTCCAATGAGATTGGATCCATGAAAACTTTGGGATTTGAGTTACAATGACGAATGCATGAGGGATGAGTGTTCGAAGTATGGATTAGATACTTATGGAACACATATGATGACTGTAAATGAACCAAAATGCATATGTATTTGGGTGAAAAGGGCCAAAGTCGGACTCTCATGGGTGGATTGCATATGGGCAAAGATGGGCTTTTGTGGGTATGGCCAAGAATGCAAGCTGGGATGCATATGAATGTGTGTGCAAATGACGACTTTGGTATTTAAAGAGTGACCTACCAAAGTCGGATTCTCCAATCATAATTACATGTAATTGTGACTTGATTTAAACATGTAATTAGGTTGGAAGAATGTAATTACATGCAATTGGGTTTGAAGGATGGAATTACATTTAAATGCTCTTGGAATGTAATTGCATATATTCGAAAGAGGATGCAATGTGCTTTGGCATGTGTTGGTGGAATACGAAATGATGTGATGCACTTGCTTGAAAAGGTGGAAAGTGGAATGGAGTGAAAATGCTCTCACATTCTTGGGAAAGAACTTGCAACCTCTTCAAAAGGAAGGAAAACAAAACAGCAAGCAAACAACAAATGAAACTAAACACAAAACAAAAACATACTTTTGGTTTTTGATTCAAATATGTCAGAGAAAACAATTTGCTCTCTTATGCAAATTCAAATTAGAATTTGGGGAAATTCCAAACACTTAAAATGGAAGTTTTCATCTTATTTAAAGAAAAAATGCACAATACATAGCATATCTATGGACAAATGTATAAGGATGAATGAAAATTTGCAATGAAATAGCATAGGATTGAAAACTTCAACTTACTTGGTGAACAAGGAGCCAAAAGAGGAAGATTAATAGGTTTGAAGTCCTCCAAATTCGAATCTTCAAACAACTTCTTGACTTCCTCGACACTTGCAAATGATGGCTATTAATGAGCAATCAATGAGACATTTTTGCAAGGATAGACCAAAAATGTGCTCAATAATTCCCAAGATGTAAGTCATTTTTTGAAAATACCAAGTATTTGGAGGTTTTTTGCTAGAAATGTGGTCTCAATATGCTATAACATGAATCATTTTTGGCATTGGAACGTAAAAATGTGTCACCAAATGCAATGGCATGGATTCAAAGGTCAAAACGACTCCTCTCTAGTGCAAAACGTGATCTCCAAACCATCAAATCTGGGTGTTTTTTGCTAAAATGTGGACTCAAAATGCCATGAAAATGAAATGTTTTTAGCATGAGAATGCAAAAACGTGATCTCCAATAGCAATGGAATGTATCCAAACTCAAAAAACGACTCTCCATTGGTGGAATATGTAAGCTGGAAATGCCCAAATCTGGGTGTGTGTTTACCAAAATGTGCCCTTGAAAGGCAATGAAAAGCAACGTTTTTGCAAGGAGATTCAATGCCTAAAGCATGAAAATGTATTGAAATACAAAAGCGACACTTGGAGAGATTTCATGCCATGAAATGAGCAGATCTGAACAATCTTAACAAAAATATGCTCTCCAAGACCAAGAACATGGATGTTTTTCCCTCTTTTGCAAAATCGTGGTCTCAAGTTGCAAATACATGTGATGGAAAATCCAAGTGCATTCTTGGGGACTCTTTACATGTTTTAAAATGTATGAGATTTGGTCTTTTATGCAAATCACGCTGTTGGAGTGCTTTTGCATGTTTTAAAATAAATGTATATGAAAGCAAAAGGCAAATCACACTCTCAAGGCCTCATTACATGTTTTAAAATGCATATAAGTGTAAAACTATGCAAATCGCACTCTTGGACCCTCGTTACATATTTTAAAACTTGCAACATGAGAAAACAATGCAAATCACACTCTTGGACCCTCATTACATATTTCACGTTAACATGTAAATGGTCATTCCCATGCAAGTCACACTCGGAGGACTATTGCATATTTTAAAAACTTAGCTTCTAATTATTTGAGTCCATAAAAATGACTTTATAGTACAAAGCACACTCTCAGGATGCGATTGCATGTAAAGTGAATTACATGTAAAGGAAGTTTTTTATGCAAAGCGGATTCTAGGAAGTCCATTGCATGCATTTCTAGTGCAAATCACACTCTTGGAGGCCCTTTTCATGTAAACATGCAAATGAATTTGAAAGTTGCATTTGCACAACTTAAGTGATCAATTAAGCACATGTTAATTGATTTTTTAGGAAATATTACTTAATTGGGTCAAAAAATAATATTTACACTATATAGTTTAATATATTATGAGCAAATATCATTCAAAAAGTAATATTAACTTAGATGTTTTTGAATTAAAACATAAAGCAACTCAAAAAATAAATCAAACTATATAGTTAATAAAAGTCACGTGAAAAATTTAAAAAGCAGCTCAACATGAAAATATAACATTCCGTGTTGTATAGTCACTTAATTGATAAATTTAAGTGATTTAACTAAAAAACATAACATAAAGTGAACGTCAACATTAAAATATAACATGATATTTTAAATTATGCAATCGCATCTGGAGAGTCCACCTTTTGGGCTCTAAAAAGGTCATATCTTTTGACTGCCAAGTCTGATTAAGCCCTAAGATATAACAAATCGAAGGGAAAACCAAAAGCAATGGTTTGAGCAAAACCAAAAGACCAAAAACCAACAAATACACACTCAAAAATACGAAAAAGGACATTGAAGGCTTCAAAAATCAAGCATAGGCTTATTAAAATGAAAAATGAAAAGGACTTGACGAAAGCCTTCAATAAAAGGATTCATTATACCAATTGGGGTTGATTGATTGATCAATGTTAGCCAATTAAATAATGAACTATCTCAGAGAAATGCGAAACTAACTTGAAAAGTTCATATTGTTACCTACATTTTGTGGTGACAAAATGCAAAACAACAAGACCTAAAGACATTAATGAAATTGATATTGAAGAAAATGAGTCTTCTGAGATTCAGAGGGAGATCCATGAACCTATGGAAGATAATAATCACAATGAACCTATGGATTGTATTTATGGGCCTATCGATATTATTGTGAATTAGAAAAGACCTCATTGGGCAAGGAAAGTGACTCAAGAGACTGAAAATTATGCAGCTCCAGAAGATCTTTTCAGGGAAAGCAAAAGACCTAATAAATATTCTAGCTATGTTGCACTTATGAGTGAACTCATCAAATCAGAACCTTCTAGTGTTGAGGAAGCCTTCAAACATCAAGTGTAGAAAGACGCCATGAAAGAGGAATACCAATCTATACTTAAGAGTGATGTCTAGGACATTGTACCTAGACTTTTAGACAAATCAACGGTTCTATCTAAATGACTCTTCAAAATCAAACATGTTGTAGACGAGAGTATTGAAAAATATAAAGCAAGGTTTGTTGCGAGAGGCTTTTCCCAAAAGGAGGGAATCAATTATAAGAAACATTTTCTCTAGTTGCTTGATATACCTCTGCCAGTGATTTGATTGCTATTGCCACATCAAAAGGATGGAAAATTCACCAAATGGATGTGGAGATTGCTTTTCTTAATGACATAATAGAAGAGGAAATGTACCTAGAGCAACTTGAAGGATTTGTAATACATGGTAATGGTTCTCATGTTTGCAAATTAAAAAAGGCTCTATATGGTCTTAAATAGGCTCCACAAGCCTAGTATGAGAGGATAGATCGCTATCTTTCTGGATTGGGTTTCACCAAGAATGATGCCAATCTGAATTTATGCATAAAGGTAATAAATGGTGACATGTTGATTCTCATTCTTTACGTTGATGCCTTATTGATTATAAGAGAAGATCATCTCATTGCCAAATACAAACAAGACCTAGCATTTGAATTTGACATGAAGGATTTGGGTCTTCTACACAATTTTCTTGGTTTAGAAGAGAGACAACAAGTTGATTGAATTACTCTAAATCAAGGAAAATACACTTTTGACATTCTGAAAAAGTTCAGAATGATGGATTGTAAACCGATGTCCACTCCCATGGAGACAAACTTACATAAGTTAAAAGAAGTTGCAACCAACTCAAATTTAGCAGATTCCACTCTCTACCGACAGACATTCTAAAAAGGTTTAGAATGATGGATTGTAAACCCATGTCCACTCTAATGTAGACAAACATAAGTTAAAAAAAGCAACAGCCAACTCGAAATTAGCAGATTCGACTCTATTGGCAGATGATTGGGTCCTTGATGTACTTGGTCAACACTAGACCAAATATTTGTAATGCAATAAATGCATTCACCCAGTTCACGTGTACCAAGACAGTTACATTAAGTTGCAACAAAACACGTTTTGAGATACCTGCATGGCACAATTGAATATGGTTTAAGATATAATAATGTAGATCTAAATCTGTATGGATATATTGACTCAGATTGGGTTGGAAGTATAGTTAGTCGTGAAAGTACTTCAAGGTGTTGCTTCAACTTAGGATCAACCATGATTTCTTGGTTTAGTAGGAAGCAATCTTCAGTTGCACAGAGTTTCACAAAAGCCAAGCACATTGCAACATCTATGGGAGCTCGAGAAGCTATATGGTTAAGAAAACTTATTGTAGGATTGTTTGGACAATCCTTGGATCCCACTATCATTCACTGTAACAACCACAGTTGTATGGAGCTTTTAGTGAATCCAGTGTTCTCTCCCTTGTCTCACAGAGGAAACATTCTTTCTTTATATCTTCCAAGGAGGAGAAGAGTTACACCTCTTCATCATGTCCTCTTTGCATTGGTGCAATCCTTTTTACAATTACTATTCCTTTGAAGAGTTACTAAACTTCATTATTGTTTCCCTTTGGAAGAGTCACAAACTTTCATTATTACCGGCCTTCGAAAGAGTCATATTCCAATTTTATTAATTTAGATAAATTTTGTTTTTATTTTTATTCTTTTAATATTTATTAAATTTTATTATTATTAACTAATAATTAAATTTATTATTAAATAATGATAATAAATTTAATTATTAATTAATTAACTAATTTTATTTTACTTTCATATTTTTAATATTATTGATTTAGCTTTATTATAATTATAAATTGTATTACATTATATTATTCATTTAATAGCTTTATATTAATATTGTTATTTATCTGTTAAGTTCTTTTTTATTATTATTTATTTAAGCAATTATATTACTTAACTAATTAGTCTCCTATTTGAGAAACAAGACATCACATTAAGACCCCACCTAGATTAATGGTGATCATACGGACATCACATATCCCATTGGGATACTAGATGATCGGTTAAGGGCACTTACTTCATTGCCATACCTGTTTACTGCTATGGCTGATAAATTAAATACATGAAGTAATATTAAAGATGATAGTGAATACCAACTACGGGAGTAAAGAATGTCTTTATTGCCATGTCCCCACGATAGGGATATCAATAGTAAAAAACATCTTGCCTCGAGACTTGACAATTTTTCTGCAGTGATCAGAAATCAGAATCAATGAATGGCAACTAGATTATGATCAGATAGTGATGTAATCATCTATATTAACAATGGTCATTACCAATGTCTGTAGCATTCCTATATAACAGCAATTATTATTATTAGTATAGCATAACCAAGGGACTAACGATTAGTTTGAAATAAACACGGATTAATATTTAATGGAAGGGAGTGATTATGAGAGGTTAGAATTCATGAAAGATTGTGTCCATGTATAGAACGACAGTTGTTTTCAAAGGATGCCTTCATAAATGACTAAGGTGTATATATGGAGGGGACCACAATGGGAGAAAGGATAGCGAGACGCATTGAAGGAGATCAGTGCTTCATTGATCAGAGTTAGATCTATTGTAAATCAAGAAGCAATAACATTTCTATTTACAGCTATTGTGCATTGCATGAGTAATTTGGTATGAAGTCTAAGTGTTTTATTGTAATGTCCCCACTTTAGCAGTTGTCCAGTTGTGTGACCGTTAGCCTTTTCTTTTATTGTATTTTATTTTATTTATTCTACATTGTTTGTGAAAAGTGGTCAACCCTATGAAGTAGGAATAAAAGGAGAGCTTGTGGCTATTGTTAGGCAGGTTGAAAATGAGAAGAAAATAGATGTGTGAGTTTTAGATCTGTTCTTGGCATTAGAGGACTTCTATCCTCTCTTGTGACATTCTAGACATCATTTCCTTGGGGTTTGGCCTTTGGAATTGGGCGCTTTTCCAACTACAGGTGGATTGGGTGTTTTCTCATATCATTCCCGCTTCTTGTTCGATACTTATGCCATTGTGAAAGGATGATTTTATGAGGGTTTTGGATTGATTGAAGGCAGTTTTTACTGTAGCAGCACCTTAGCGCGGCACTATACATATTACTGTAGCAGCAAGATGGGAAGTCAATACTAAAATATCAAGCTATAATTAGTGAGTTGATAAGTTTGCTATGTATTTGATTTTATTAGCTTGAAAACTAATATGATTTCAACAGTAGTTCAATCTTTAGTTTTGCATAAATTCCTTCTTGTTCATGTTATGTGGTTTCAAATCTATGCAAAGACATTAAAACCACTATGAGCAGTTGGTTCGGTTTTTGGGCATTTCTAGGGTGTCCATTATAGTGGTATCAGAGCTATAAACCTTTCCATCCTGTGGAGGTCTCATAGGGAATTTGGGACAGCCAAACAGAGGGCAAAGTGTTTGACAAAATGTCAAAACACTAAAATTAGAAATTGAAAGGGCTAAGCATTTATGTTTGAGCATGCGATGGGGGCTTTATAATTTCCGCAATACCAAAGCAAGAAAAAGTAGGAGTTCAGATTTGCAGAGCAAACAGTCTAGTTCATCCGTGTAGAGGGATATATAATCCAGTCATACAGACACAGAGGAGATATACTTTGAACAAGACAACAATGTGGGTGACCGAGATGTTAGGGATACTGGACTAGGCAGAGGCAGGAATATTAGTCTAGATCAAGAGGAGGTAATGTTCATATGGTTACTGGGTACATTAGAGGAGGGGCAGCATAGGCAATAGGAGCAAAATAGGCGAATGGATATGATGTTGCAGCTTATGGCTAGACAAATGGGTGTCAATATTAATCCAGGTGATGCCAACAATGGAAACAATACCAATGGGGGAAACGATAACAATAGGGGCAATGATAATTATGGAGGCTGAGGCAACAACAATGGTTTTGAGAATAACATTAATGGTAATAATGGACATGGCAACAATGAGAATGAGGTTAATAACTTTAGAGATGTTGCACGCCCAACTCGAACAGCGAGCTCGAGACCTCTTCTACCCACCTTCCCACCCAGAGATCTGGTTCAACTAGTTAATGAATTGTAGATTACTGAGTTACAAGATCAGTTCAGGAGGGACTAGGAGGCTAGTGGACCGTAGTTTTAGGTAGATATTTCCCTCACAGATTATATGGACTTGAGGATGAGACACATGCCCAGAAATCAAAACTTTGAGCTGAGAAAGAAAGTTGGGAAACTTTCTTTACCTTATTATGATGCTTCAGGGAAGATGACTACATGAGCTTGGGTGTAGAAGGTAGATACATACTTTCAGCTGAATCCTATGCTTGAGAAGGAGGCTATCAAGTATGCGGCTATTCATTTGGATGGTCCAGCGCATCAGTGGTGAAAACATGGCATGGTAACCCTGGGACATAATCAGATCACATCTTACGAGAAGTTCACTGAGAGACTCATAGAGAGATTTGATACCAAAGATCGCGAGTTACAGTTTAAGGAGTTGGCACAACTCAAGCAGTGGGGATCAGTTGAGATGTATATCAGTGAATTTCAGAGGTTAGCTATGTTGGTCACAGATATTTTAGAGAGGAGGTTAGTAGTGTTGTTTATGGATGGACTCTCAAATCTCTTGAGGGGTTGGGTCAAGGGGCATGACCCAGCTACATTATAGGAGGCTACTAAGAAGGCTCGTGACTTAGCGTCTTCTTCTTTTACGAGTAGATTTCAGCATAGGGATTCATATATGAAAAGGGACAAGGAGAAGGACAAAAAATCTTTTCATGAGGATGCTCAGCTAAAAAGGGATAATAGGTTGGATAATGACACCCTAAATGAGTTGAGGAAGTAGAAGCTATATTGTGATTGCAGAGAGCTTTGGGACTTGTCTCATAAGTGTCCTCTCAAGGCTAAGGCAAATCAAATGGAGCATTTCTCAGCAGAGGAGTCACAATCAAAGAGGGAGGATCAACACTCTAATTCAGACAAGGATAGCACTATAGAGGAGAGCAGCATTCCTGAGGATGAGAGGTCATTGGCACTATTAATGGGGGGGCTCAGAAGGAAATCACATTTAAGGTTAGGGGTACTATCTAGGGGTAGAAAGTGATCTCACTCATTGATACTGGGGCTACACATAATTTCATAGATGCATGATTGGTAGCCAAGAGAGGTTTACAAATTGAGAAGCACATTGGGTTTAGAGTCATGGTAACTAATGGTGACAAATTATTATGCACTCGGAAGATATGTAATCTTCACATCAGGTTTGGAGATGGCTATGAGTTGGAGGATGAGTTCTATGTAGTAGACATGGGAGACTATGATGTCATCCTCGGCATGACATGGATGGCCTCGCTAGTCGAGTTCACACTCAACCTAGCAAAATTGGAGATGAGGTTTCAGCATGAGGGAAAACCTATTCTACTTAGAGGACTTTTAGATGGGAGCTGCAAAGTAATCTCCTTGAGGAGAATGCAGAGACTGTTTCAGCATGATGATGTAGAGTGGGCGACAGAATGTTTTACCATGCCAGCCTCACAGGAGCCACAGGTGAAGGGTCATCCAGTAGATATCCAGGAGATACTTGATAGGCATGCTAAAGTTTTTGGTGAGATTCCACATGGGGTTCCTCCTGACAGAGGGACAGAGCATGTTATTGAACTCGAGGAGGGAGCCAAACCTATTATGATTACTCTCTGTCATCACCCTAAGAAACACAAGGATGAGATAGAAAATGTGATTAAGGATTTATTGGAGATGGGGCATATTAGGCCTAGTAAGAGCCCCTTTGCTTCAGCAGTAGTGTTGGTAAAGAAGAAGGATGGGACGATATGCATGTGCATTAATTATAGGGCATTAAATAAGAAGACCATTAAGAACAGATATCCCATCCCACGGATAGATGAGCTGATTGATAAGTTGCATGGTGCATGTTTTTTTACGAAGATTGATTTACGGTTAGGGTATCATCAGCTTAGGATGAGGGAGGAGGACATTGAGAAGACAACTTTTCGGTGTCACTATGGTCACTTCGAGTTTTTGGTTGTGCCATTTGGGCTAACTAATGCCCCTACTATGTTCTAGAGTTGCATGAATCATGTATTTAGGGGGTAGCTTGGGAGATTTGTCCTAATTTTGTTTGATGACATTTTGGTCTTCAATAAGACATGGGAGGAGCATTTACAACATCTTGAGATGGTGTTGTCCATTTTGGAGAAAGCGTCACTAGATGCCAAGGAATCTAAGTGCAAGTTTGGGTTGACTGAGTTACTATACCTTGGGCATATCATAAGCATGGATGGAGTTCGGGTAGATCTCGAAAAAATTAGGGCTATTGTTGATTGGCCTCCTCCTACGAACCTTACACAGCTTAAGGGGTTCTTTAGTCTACGGGTTTTATAGGAGATTTGTTAAGGGGTTTTTACAGACCACTGCACCCTTGACAGACCTTACTAGGAAAGGGGCTTTCGCATGGACAGGGGCAGCTCAGAGATGCTTCGATTATTTCAAGAAGGTAATGTCATTATGTCCAATATTAGCCCTACCGGATTTCACAAAGCCATTTGAGCTTCATTGTGATGCATCAGGTGATGGGATTGGAGCAGTCTTGATGCAGGAGAAGATCCCATTGCTTTTGAGAGTAGGAAGCTCTGTGGAGTAGAGAGGAGCTATTCCATCTATGATCGGGAGATGTTAGCTATTATGCATGCATTGGCCAAGTTTCAATCCTACCTAGTTGGGGGGAAGTTTGTTATCAAGACTGATCACAGTAGCATCAAATACTTCATGGGCCAATGTGATTTGAATGATAGACAACGGAAGTGATTACAAAGTTATAGGCTTATGACTTTGACATTGAGTTTGTCAAAGGTAAGAAGAATGTGGTGGTAGGTGCTTTATCCCGGAGACCTCATATTTGTGCTATAGCTGAGATCATCGGAGATTGGAGAAATAGGATTACCACAGAGTATGCGAGGGACACTTGGGCTTCTGGAGTGATTGTAGGCACCATATAGGATGATCATTATGTGGTGGTGGATGAATTGATCAAGTTCCAGGGTAGGATATATTTGATTCCTTCATCATAGTTTAGGGAGGTATTTTTAAAGGCATTTCATGATGCACCTATAGTTGGACATCTAGGGGTCTTTAAGACCTATAGGTAGATCCGTGAGCAGTTCACATGGAAAGGGCTCAAGGATGATGTTCAGAAGCATGTTAGGGAGTGTGCAGTTTGTTAGCAGAATAAGGGAGAGCACACATATCTTGCAGGGTTGTTACAACCTTTACACATTCTGGATAGGAAATGGGAAAGTATTTCTATGGACTTCATCATCGGGTTACCACGAGTACAGGGGAGAGATTGCACCTATGTGGTAGTTGATTGGTTGACAAGTTTGCTCACTTATTTGCTATTCCGTCCACTTACATAGTAGCACAGGTGGTTGATCTTTTCATCAAAGAGATATTTAGGTTACATGAGCTACCTAGTTTCATTGTTAGTGATTGGGATAGTAAATTTATGAGTGCTTTTTGGCAGGAATTGTTTAGGTTGTGGTACAGATTTGACACCTAGCACTAGTTATCATCCGTAGACACCACTTATCATATGTCCATCAAGATGACTCCATTCATGGCACTGTACAATTACGAAGCACTTAGTTTCATGAATTTGGTTTTGGGGGATAGTAGAGTGCCCAAAGCAAATTTTTTTTTGCAAGATGGTTAGGATATTTTGAGGGTGCTCAAGGAGAATATACAGCAAGCCCAAAATCAATAGAAATTGTACGTTGACCAACATCGGATAGAGCGCAACTTTGAGGTTGGGGATATGGTTTACTTGAGGCTACAACCATACAGATAGTCATCACTCAAAAAGAGTAGAGTAGAGAAGTTGAAGCCTAGCTTTTATGGTCCCTACAAAGTGATTCGTAGGGTGGGCGAGGTTGCCTACGAGATTGAGCTTTTAGAGGGCAGTCGGGTGCATAATGTGTTTCATGTGTCGAGGCTTAAGGAAGCCATCAGTCAGATAGTTGTGCCTTCTACAGATTTTCCACTATTCAATGAGGAGGGGAAGCTCGTATTGATTCCTGAGGCTATTCTGGATACCAAGGAGAGAACTCTGCGGAACAGGGTGATTAAAGAATATCTAGTCAGATGGAGAGACCTGCTAGAGGAGGATGCTACTTGGGAGAGTGAGCAGGTGTTACAGCGAACAAGACTGAGATTGCTTGAGGACAAGCAATTTCGAGGGTAGTGGACTGTAATGTCCCCACTTTAGCAGTTGTCCAGTTGTGTGACCATTAGCCTTTTCTTTTATTGTATTTTATTTTATTTATCTCACATTGCTTGTGAAAAGTGGTCAACCCTATGAAGTAGGAATAAAAGGAGAGCTTGTGGCTATTGTTAGGCAAGTTGAAAATGAGAAGAAAATAGATGTGTGAGTTTCAAATCTGTTCTTGGCATTAGAGGACTTCTATCCTCTCTTGTGACATTCTAGACATCATTCCCTTGGGGTTTGGCCTTTGGAATTCATTGTTATTAGCTTCATTAACAGGTAGATTGGGCACATTTCCAGCTACAAGCAGATTGGGTGTTTGCTCATATCATTCCCGCTTCTTGTCTGATACTTATGCCATTGTAAAGGGATGATTTTATGAGGGTCTTGGACTGATTGAAGGCAGTTTTTACTGTAGTAGCATTGTAGCACGATACTATTCATATTACTGTAGCAGCAAGATGGGAAGTCAATACTGGAATATCAAGCTATAATTAGTGAGTTGAGAAGTTTGCTATGTATTTGATTTTATTAGCTTGAAAACTAATATTGTTTCAACAGTAGTTCAATCTTTAGTTTTGCATAAATTCCTACTTGTTCATGTTATGTGGTTTCAAATCTATGCAAAGACATTAAAATCACTATTAGCAATTGGTTCGGTTTTTGGGCATTTCTAGGGTGTCCATAACATTTATGTAATTATTCTATCTATATACAATTGTAGATATTTGTAAAGTTTCTTACCAGATTTCAAATTCGGATCTTGATAGATGCACAACTTTTATTGCAGGTATGAACACTGATATCAAAGAATAGATTTGCTCCAAAATCTGTATATGTTAGTATAGAAATAATAGAGATAATAAAATGTTCTTGAACTTGAAATGTAAATCGATCCTTTGATGTGCTTGCATTAATTGATTTCGATGCCTTGTTATTCGGGTGGATCAAGTATACATATCACATGGAGGGGTGTGAGGGTTAATGGGCATGTCTTCGAATAACCCTCACACCCCTCCATGTGATAGGTATACTTGATCCACCCGAATAACAAGGCATCGAAATCAATTAATGCAAGCACATCAAAGGATCGATTTACATTTCAAGTTCAAGAACATTTTATTATCTCTATTATTTCTATACTAACATATACAGATTTTGGAGCAAATCTATTCTTTGATATCAGTGTTCATACCTGGTTTTAATTAATCATGCCCAATTTGATACAAACTTAACACGAGTCTTAATAATGTATTACCGATCATTTTGAACTGTAGCTTGATATAATATAGATCGATAGTGATCTAAAATCAAAGGAATCATAATAAGTTTCAATCATGCCTTAAATGATCGTAGACAATATATATATGATCATCGGTTTCAACTGTTCATTGTTTCATATACTGCTATAATACATATGCATATATATAACAATATGTGCATCATACTGGTATACATATATACGTATGTATATATACGCTGATCACAGTTATTGTCAGACCGAAGCTACATGCTTTAACATTCCCTCTTAGCTAGGGAAGACAAAGTTCATATATATAAGTTCTTATTTGAAAAGTGATATCATCTAGATATTCTTAAGAAAATCAAGTCTCAAGATATTCTTTCCAATTATGGTGTGTACACAGATATCAAGTCTCATGAAATCTACCATAAGAGATCATGGTATATCCATAAATTTTATGTCACATAATATCCACCATGAGTTTGAACATATTGATCTTCAACAGATATCAAGTCTCATGATATCTATCAACATGCTCTTTTAACTATCATGATTTTTCTATAAATATCAAGTCACATGATATTCATCATGATAGTAATCTAATAATTATAAAGTCATCATATTATATTGTTAGAATCAACATTTCATTATAAAACATTGCCACCTTTTGATAATGTACATAGGGTAGGCCCATAAGTCATAGAGTCACACATATGACAAAAGAGTTTACACTTTAAACATCTTTATTAAAATAATGCAAATTTACAAAGTTGAGACTCAATCTCATAAACTTACATTTCAACCATATCGAGTTTTTTTTTAAAATGATCAACCTTCATTTTAGGAAGAGCTTTGGTGAGAATGTCAGCTGTTTGATCACCTGTATTAATATATTCTAACTGAATAGCTCTTCTTTCCACCATATCTCTTACGTAGTGGTAAGAAATTTCTATACACTTGGATCTATCATGAAATACAAGATTTACAGATAATTTAATACAACTTTGGTTATCACAGTGAATAGTGGTAGGTTTCATAGGCTCATAAAATAAGTTAGAAAGCAACTTTCGAAGCCACACTACTTCTCTAGGTCCCATTGCTGCTGCAATATATTCTGCCTCAGTAGAACTTTGAGCAACTAAAGCTTGCTTTCTACAAATCCGTGAGATCATAGCTGAACCTAAGCTAAAACAACATCCTGATGTGCTCTTATGGTCTTTTACACTTCCGACCCAATCAGAATCAATATATCCATGTAACTCCAAGCTGGTATTCTCATATTTAAGTTCATACCCAATAGTGCCTTGGAGATACCTTAATATATGCTTCAAAGCAACAAGATATCACGAGGTTCATACATGAACTGACTTAATGCATTCATAGCATAGTAGATATCAGGTCGAGTATTCATAAGATACATCAAAGACCCAATTATCTGTCTATATGAAGTGGGATCAACTAGTCAGGATTCAACACTTGCTTCCTTTAGCTTGTGTAAGTTGGTTTCCATAGGTGTTGACATAGGTCGACAGTTCCACATTCCAAATCTTTTTAGAATATCGACAGTATACTTCTTTTGATGTAGGAAGATAGTCCCAGACTTTTGACAAACTTCCAATCCAAGGAAGTAATGAAGAATCCCTAAGTCCATTTCAAATTCAGAAGCCAAATCTTTCTTACACTGATTAATGAGATGTTCTTCTCCTCTAATCAGAAGGTTATCAACATAAAGAATTAGAATCAGCATATCAATTTTAGTTGCTTTAAAGTAAAGATTTGGATCAGCAACATTCTTGGTGAATCCAAGACTTAGAAGATATTTATCAATCCTTTCATACCAGGCTCGGGGAGCCTATTTGAGTCCATATAGAGCCCTTTTCAATTTAGATATGTAGGAAGCAACATCATGAGTCACAAATCCTTCTGGTTGTTCCAAGTATACTTCTTCCTCAATTGTTCCATTTAGAAAAGCAGTTTTTACATCCATTTGATGGATTTTCTAAACTTTAGCTGCTGTAATGACTATTACAGCTCTAACTGAGGTATACTTGGCAACTGGTGCAAAAGTTTCTTCAAAGTCGATTCTTTCCTTTTGAGAGAACCCTCTAGCCACAAAACGAGCTTTATGATTTTCAATGCTACCATCTGCGGCATACTTAACTTTGAAGAGCCATTTGGAAGAAACAACAAATTTTCCTTTAGGTCTAGGAACTATATCCCAAACATCATTTTTTAGTATCGACTGATATTCTTCCACCATTGCATCTTTCCAAGCTTGATGTTTAAGTGCTTTTAAAGCATTAGAAGGTTCAAAGTTTGGACTCTCACACATGAATGCATTGTATGTTAATTTTCTAGGTCCTTTGCTTTCTTTGAAAGTCCCTGAAGGTGTTGCAAATTCATTTCCTTCCTATATAATTTTCTTTGCCCAAAGTGGCCTTTTAGAATTATTATCAAGACTCTCTTCTTTAGTCTCAGGAAGGATCTCAATTTCATTTGAAGTCTCTTTAGGGTACTCCCTTTGAATCTCAGGAGCAAGAACCTCTTCTAGGGAACAAGATAAGTCATTTGTATCTAGATCATCAAAAGTTTTGGTTCTTTTGAAAGCAATATCTTCTTCAAAGATGAGATCTGTGTTGAGTTCTATTTGTTTTTGTCCAGGTATGTAGATTCTGTACCCTTTTACAATTTCACTAAAATCGATAAGAATTCCTTTTCTTCCAGTTCGTTCTAACTTTGTCCTTTTCTCCTTAGGTACATGAACATACACAGGACATCCAAATATTCTTAAATGAGTAATGTCAGGTTTCATTCTTGAAAATGCTTCTTCAGAAGTTTTGTTGTCCAAATGTGAGTGAGGACATCTATTCTGAATATAGACTACTGTATTAGATGCTTCAGCCCAAAATGACATGCTTAACTTTTGATCATAAATCATAGCCCTAGTAGCTTCTATAATAGATCTATTTTTCCTTTCAGGAACTCCATTTTGTTGAGGATTGTAGGGAATTGTGAACTCCCTCTTAATCTTAGCAAGTTTGCATAATTCTTTAAATATTTAAGAAGTGTATTCTTTCCCATTATTTGTTCTCAAAACTTTAATTTTCTTTCTTGAGGAGTTTTCAGTGACAGTTTTGAATTCTTTAAATTTAGAAAGAATCTCTTCAGATTCTTTGCACTTAAGGAAGTATATCCATGTCTTCCTTAAAAAATCATCAACAAATATCACATAGTACAAGAACCCTTCTATGGATGGTGTAGACATGGGTCCACATAAGTTAGAGTGCACTAGTTCTAACACATCTTTAGTTTTGCTCAAACTATGAGAAAATGACTTTTTAGTGTTTTTCCCTAAGGTACAACATTTGCAGGATTCATTCTGAGTATGACTTAATTTGGGCATTCTAGTTACCAACTTCTCTATAGATGTTAGACAATACAAGTTGATATGACTTAATCTTCTATGCCATATTTTAGTTGAATCTGAAGTCTCATGAACAGGTGCAAGATTTGTCTTAGTGCAAAGCTCATATAATAGTCCTTCTCATACTCCTATTTTTAGAGCCTTCTTTATAGTTGAATTCTTAGGCCATGCTAGTACCTTACCTTCCATGAATGCAATTCTATAACCATCATTTTCAAGTGCAGATATAGATATTAAATTCCTTTTAATACCTGTTACATAAAGAACTCCAAAAAACTGAATAGAATTTCTGGATTTCAATTTGATGGTGTAGGTCCCAATTCCTTTTACGGAATGTGCAGAATCATCACCAATTGTAACTTCTTCATCTATTTCTATTTGCATGCTTTCTAGGTTATCTTGATATCTAGTGATGTGTCTTGAAGATCCACTGTCAATTATCCAAGTGTTGGATTTGGTTGATATTTGACTAGACAATGTTCAATAGAAGGCATATTTCTCAGATTCCTGACTTTCATTTGAATTATCAGATTTGGCAAATGACGCTTGAAGTTTAGATCGATCAGGACAATTTAGTACATAATGTCCATATTGATCACATCTGAAACATTGAATTTTGGACAAGTCTTTCTTTTGTTTTGACTGTCCTTTTCCATGAAAGTTTCTTTTCCTTTTGTTGTTGTTCTTCTTTCCCTTCTTATGAGAGTTGGTGTTAAGAACATGAATGTCTTCATCTAAGGTTTAATGTTTTCCTTTAATTGTTAATCTCAATTCTTCTTGAAGACAATCAGATCTCAGTCGATCTAGTTTTGGGATTTTAGATCTTGCACTTATACCTTGTACAAAGGACTCCCAAGAATTTGGTAGTCCTCCTAACGCTATTAGTGATAACTCTTGGTTGTCAATCTCATAATTGACAAAAGATAATTGATCTCTCAATTCTGTGATTTTCATGAAGAAGGCGTTCACTGTTTCTCCTTTATTCATGTTGATACTATTCGTCTTTTAAGAGCAAATTTTCTACTAGTGTTATTTACCATGAATGCATTTTCAAGGGCTTTAAACATGCGATATGCTATAGCATGTTTTGCTACAATAGGCACTATGTGGTCTCGAATGACATCCACGATTATCTTCATGTCTTTCTCATTATTTTTGATCCATTGAGTTTTCTTTGGATCATCTTTAGGTTCTTTTTTTTTTCTCTTACAAAAGATTCCAATTTGCTTTCATTTAATAACATCATTATACGAAGTTTCCAGGATTCGAAGTTATCAACACTTGTGAGGTGGTGTTTGAATCCTAACATGTTTGTCATCTTGAAGAGAAATGAGAGACTGCAATTTAATGTGAAATCTGATCTCTTAAACTTAATGAGATCTCTCCTTAATAAGGCTCTGATACCATATAAAGTTTCTTACCAGATTTCAAATTCGATGTTGACAGATGCACAACTTTTATTGCAAGTATGAACACTAATGTCAAAGAATAGATTTGCTCTAGAATTTGTATATGCTATTAGAGAAATAATAGAGATAATAAAATGTTCTTGAACTTGAAATGTAAATCGATCCTTTGATGTGCTTGCATTAATTGATTTTGATGCCTTGTTATTCGGGCAGATCAAGTATACATATCACACGGAGGGGTGTGAGGGTGAATGGGCATGTCTCCGAATGGAGACATGAACATTCACCATCACACCGGTTCAGTGATAATTAATCATGCCAGATTCGATACAGACTTAACACAAGTCTTAATAATGTATTATCGATTATTATGAACTGCAGCCCGATATAATATAGATCGATAGTGATCTAAAACCAAAGGAATCAAAATAAGTTTCGATCATGCCTTAAATGATCTTAGACTATATATATATATATGATCATCGGTTTCAACTATGCATTGTTTCATATACTGCTATAATATATATATATATATATATATATATGTGATCATCGGTTTCAACTATGCATTGTTTCATATAGTGCTATAATACATACATACATACATACATACATACATAATAGTACGTGCATCATATTGGTATACATATATACATATGTATATATGTGCTGATCATAGTTATTGTTAGATCGAAGCTACATGTGTAAACAATATTGGTTTCTAAGTATTTAATACAATCAAACCTTCTACATGCATTAATAGATATTGATAACAACAAGATCAATACTTACATATATGTATGTATGCCATTTTCCCATAAACAATCAAATACAAAGTTGGAGGAAGTAAGTTAGGGAGGTGTGTTTACTAGTTCCCCAAACTAAGTATGTTGTCCTACATTTTGTCACCACAAAATGTAGGTAATGATAAAAGCCTTTTTCAAACTAGTTTCTCATTTCTCTAAGTCTAATTCATTATTTAATTGGTTAGTATTGATTAACTAATCAATTTCAATTGATATAATAAATCCTTTTATTGAAGGCTTTTGTCAAGTCTTTTTCGTTTTTCTGTTTGTCGAGGCTATGCTTGATTTTTGAAGCCTTCAATGTCCTATTTTCCGTTTTTTAGTGTGTTTGTTGGTTTTTGGTACTTTGGTTTTGCTCAAGATATTGCTTTCGGTTTTCCCTTCGTTTCAGTATATCTTAGGGCTTAATTGAAGTTGGCAATCAAAAGATATGACCATTTTAGTGCCCAAAAAGTGGACTTTGGAGGTGCAACTGCACGAATTAAAAATATCATGTTATATTTTTAAGTTGACATTCACTTTTTGAAAATTATAACATGAATTCACTTTGTGTTATGTTTTAAAGTTACTTTATCATTTTGATTTTTCACTTAAAGTAACTATAGTGCACTTTATGTTATATATTTAAGTTGAGTTACTTTTTAATTTTTCACTAAGTGACTATATTAACTATATAGTTTGATTTAATTTTTTATTTTTAAACCAAGTGCTCTAGCAAATATTACTTTTAAAATGATATTTGCATATGATATTTTTAATTTGATAGTGTCAATGTAATTTATGGCCCCATTTAAGTAATATTTCATCAAAATTTAAATTGCCATGTGCTTATTTAAATCACTTAACTTGTGCATCTCATTCTTTAGACCCATTTGCATATTTTAAAATATGCAAATGCATCTAGAGAGAGGTTTTGAATTAAAAGCATGCAAATGCCTTTGATTCAAAATATGCAATGGCCTCCCAAGAATGAGCTAAGCATATTGCATATTTTCAAAACATGCATATGCACTCCAAGAGTGCATTCAACATGGGCAAGCACATAAAGCATATTTTAAAATATGCACGTGCATCTTGAGAACCCGTTTTTGCTCAAGATGCGTGTTTTCAATATATGTAAATTCATTCCAAGAGTGTTTGGGCTTGGAGAAGCCAAAGACATGTTTTTTAAAACATGTAATAGCACTCAAGAGTGTGTTTGGACTTTTAACACATGTTATTGTCTCTTGAGAACCCGTTTTTGACTCTTAGGGCAAAAACGTCCATGTCTATGGCCTCCAAGAACATGTTTTTGATCATTTTGCTTGGATTCTTCCATGAAATGACTTAAAATCTCTTCCTCAAGAGGCATTTTTGCATCCTTATGCATTTCCATGCATTTGCGTCCCTATTCATGTGAAAAACGTTTCATTTCAACCTCATTTGGAGCCACATTTTGGACAAAAACACCCAGATTTGGGCCATTAGAATCCACGTTTTTGCCAAAGGAAGGGTCGTTTCGGATTTTTGATCATTGTATATGACATTGGGGGTCATGTTTTTGCATTCTAAGATGAAAATCGCTCCATGCAATGCCCTCATGAAACCACATTTTTGACAAAAAATGGGTTCTTTTCATGCATTTTGCCAAAAACGATTTGTTCTTTGGTGTTTGTTGACCACTTTTTTGGGCATATACATGGAAAACACCTCATCTCTTGCTCATTAATCATTCATCATTGCAAGGTTGAAGAAGTAGAAGTTTGTTTGAAGATTTTCAAATTTGGTGTTTCTTTCTCCTTCATTTTTGGCACACAATCATCAAGTGGACGTTTTCCTTCTTGCTAATTAGTTCATGCTTATCTTGCTGATTTTATGCATGTTTTAGCTTGATGCTTCACACTTGTTGATATAGATGCCATGAAAAGGGCATTTTCCCTTTTAAAATGATGAAAAATTTTATTTCCATGTTTTTGGTTTTTTCCCAAATTCCAAATTCGAGTTTGCATATTGAAGTAGCTTGCTTTTTGACATGTTTGAGTCTTATGCCAAAGGTATGTATTTTCTTTTGTGTTTGTTTTCTTGTATTTCTTCATTTGGAAGAAGTTGAAGGGTCTTTCCCAAGAGCTTGATCACGTTTCATGTCATATCCCCACTTTGCGAATATAATTCAATAATAAATAAATAATAAAGGATGAAATAATTAAATGATATTCAAATAAATAATTCGTATATTTGAAATAGAGTTCATATAATTATAATATAATTATAATTATATTATAATATTACACTCTTGATAATTACAAGATGATAATAAATAAATAATAGAATAATACTTAAGTAAAAACTAAATAATTATAATTTACATATTCATATATATAATAATACAAAAATATATATTTATCTAAATATTATAGATATAGTAACTTTTCATGACATTTAACTTACTAGTGGCATATATATCAAATGTTTTACCAATCCTCGTGAGTTCTGTATTGAACTTGTAATGTTTCTATTAGTAATTATTTTTGTGTGGGAAGGAACGATAATATCCCAATTTAAGTCTACCTGAGACGTGAGACATCAGTTACGGAGAAATGGCTGGTTGAATAGAGTCGTCGAGATATAGCAAAGGTTGCAGGGAAGAGACAAGGACGTCTCACTTGGGAAGCTTCCCTCCATTGATACGAGTATAAGAGGAGAATTGGTCTCTTTCGAAGGGGGGATAGGAGGAGGAGTATACAGTTAGCAATATTAACCACATTCAAACAATATTACAACAAATACGTGGTAGTATTGAAGGGAAAAGAAGTCATCGACCCTTCTATATTTATTCTTTGCATTTTTAGTAGACAATAGAGATAGGAGGATTACTTATCGCTTCTCTTTATTTATTTATTTTAAACTTGTTCATGGAGTATTCGTCATCAATTATTAACTGGTTGCATATATATTAAAGAAAATCAAAGACATTGCCGTAGGGAGTAATCTATCATATTATATTTAGCATCTTACTCGAAATTTGAGAAGCAAGCTGACATATAGGCACTAGAAGTATTGTTGTGGAAATTATTTGTGTGATTAAGAAGTTTGTACTAAAGATAGCAATCCAATAGCTATACATGATTATAAAATAATATTGTAATACATCTCTAATTGTCAAATCAGAGGACGGTATCGAGATTGCATTATACATCCAAACAGTCATATCAAACACAACCGAAATTTTGTTGCACTAAGTGCAAATATAAAAGATTAATACACTTAGCATGGGTCTAATTGGCCAATCAAGGATAGCACTACTATTGATATTAGCCATATAAGAAGCACTACTATACAAAACAATTAATATTGTATATGGTTCTTGAAATTAAATTGTCATCTTTTTATTTATAGTAAGAATAAAGAATTTAAGGTAAATTGTCTCCAAATTCTCAAGATATCTCAAAGGGAACATCACATTTCATTTCACTCCATCTTCCATCAACGAATGCAAGTGCATCTTTTCATTCCACCTCAATCATTACATGCCAAGGCGCATTGCATTATTTCATTTGGTACTCACCATTACACTTCATGAGCAATTGCATGTAATTTCTCATTTCATGTCACAACACATTGCATCTCATCTTTTGTATGCAATTACATGTAAGCTCACTTTCCATCTGCATTTACATGTCATCTCACTTTCTGTTCCTCATTACATGTTATATATACATGTAATTCACTTTTCGTGCAATGACATCTTGAAAACTTGTTTTTGACTTAAAGTCATTTTTTTTGAAGTCAGAAGTTTTCATTTCCATGCATTCCCATGCATTCCACTTCCATACCTTAAAGCATATTCATAAACGTTCACGTTCAGCTCGTATTTTCATCCTCTCAAGCTGTACTCCAGCCTTTGCATATGCATGTTGTCTCTTTTCAATATCATCACATTAAATCTTTGAAGTGTCTAATCCATACTCCGAGGCTTTGTTGTTGATCAAGAATCGACGCTTTTATCGAAGCAATATCCTCTGATGATGTGTTCACATTTTGGAATTTTCATGTTGCAGCACAAGCACAAGAGATGCCCTCACCATCAAAATCTAAAGGTAAAACGAAATACCAATATGATACAGAGTTGGTTCATGCAACTCAATCTCATGTCACCTCCATTCTTGACAATGTGTTAGATACAAAGATTGGACATGTGGACATGACTGATTTCTAGTGAAGGGTAGAAGCCCCTGTTAGTCATGAAATGAAACACATCAAAAGGAGTAATATTCACTTGGTGTCCACGTTTCCAATGGTTGCCCTGGAACTAGAGTTTGTTCTTGGATGTGCAAAGCGTTTCAATCCAAAGTCAAAAACCATCAAGGATGCTGATGGTAATGTTGTTATAAGCCTTGATCCAAAGGTTATTGAGCAGATTTTCAAAGTGTCACAGAGTGCAGAGCGTGAAGATTTGACCAAAGAGTCATCTTTAGAGATATGGAATGCCAATAAGGGAAATTATCAGAAGTATGTTAATATATATTGGTTGGATTCCAAGAGGAATAATTTCTCAAGATGGCCAAAAACCATTTACAGATCTAATTTCAAGCTGGAATACAAAGACCTTATTATCCTTCTCAGCAGGATATGTGGTCTCAAGGATCCTAATGATTTTGAACCACAGACATATAAGTTCATTTTTCCAGATTATTGATAATAAGGAACATATCTTTTGGAAAGAACTTATTAGCACTGCACTTTGTGAGTAGTTGCTCAATGTAGGAACTTAGTACCTTTCTACATGAATTCCTACCCTGTTTATATTGTTGCTGCCATGGGATCTTTTTCTGGACTCTCCACCAAAAGAGATCATCTTCAAATTCCAGTTTGAGAATTCTATGATCAGATTACTTTGACTAATAGTAAGTACCATTACAGAAGAGTTCAAGATGCATTCTTTGGGCATTTTCGATGTATGTTTGATAGACAATTGTCTGTTAAAAGGATATTTGATGAAGTTTGGGAGAAAGTAAATTAGTATGGTTGTATCTTTATTCAATTTTCAACCTTTACCTATTTGAAGGTTGGGTACTTTAAAGGAGAGCCATATACCTTACCTAGGTATGCCACTGATGAGATCATTCTTATGAAAATGACCAAACAACTTATGAAAGTTCAATCTGACTAGCATGCTCTACATAGACCAGGTTTTGGTATTTCTTCTGCGAAACCCCTAATAATTGGTAATTATATGATCATATCTGTATACAAAGCAAAAGCCTTGGAAGAAGCACTTTAGTTGATCACATTGAAAAGATTCAAAGCCAGATTTGACATTGATTATAGAGAAATGAATTCTCAAATTAAAAGGGCCTTTACTCATGTTCATTGTATAGAAGATGCTTGGATCGATATGCAGCCAGAGTTGGATATAATGAAAATGGATTACTGCAGATTGACTTTGCAGTAGATCATTGATCTTGATATGCTCGAGATCCCATCTGATTTCCAAGTTGAAGATGATGGTAATATTCTTGATCCAGAATATCATCAAGCTGGTTTTCATAAATGATGCCCTTTCTGTATTCAATGGCAGCAAAAAGAAGGTACATCTATCCTTGATAGATTTCAATCCATTTTGGCAAACACCAACAAGTGGTTGAAAATCAAAGGTCTTGAAAGGATCAATCCAAAGTTGGGTTTGGATTGTGGAAGTTTTGGTCCTCCTGGAAGGAAGTCACAATTGGAAATCACAGGTAAAGATGGTGCTTCTTGTTCTGATGTAAAGAAATCTCTCAAGTTCAAGTTGAAGGGTGGAAAGGGAACATCATCTCAAACCCCCAAACTGGTTCAAGAGTCAGAGGAAGAGTTAGAGGAAGAATCAGATGAAGAACTTGATGAAGAAGATGAGGAGGAAGAAGGAGAAGTCGTGATCATATCTCCTCCGAGACCTACACAAACTCATGAACCATCCAAGTAGGAAGTGCCTTTTCCAGGGTGTGATAGATGATGATGTGGATTCATTTTCCATTGTTTTCACACCTTCCATCTTGACTTCAGAAGTCAATACGTTGTCTCTTCCTATATCTTCAGTAGCTCCTCCCATTTTAACAACTGAACAATGTGAGCATTTGGGGAATGTGTTTGAGGATTTTCCAACTCTCACGGAAGGTCAAGTTTCTCAACTTGATATATCCTTAACAAGTTTTGAGTTGTTCACGACAGAATCTTCTTATCATGCACCTATGAATACAGTTGTGCAAACTGAATCTTGCTCAATCACAATGGAGATACAATTAGGATCAATGCCAATGGTCTCCACTGTACTTGCTTCCTCAGATGAAAATTTCAATTTGCTTGCAAGGTTAAGCAGGATCACAATGAAGAGAAGGAAGATTGTCATATCCCCAGATGATCTTCCTATTAAGAAAACTAAGTCCAAATCTTTGTAGAAAAAACCAAGATTGTAGAGGTTGTTGAGCCGCTGGTGGAGAAGCTTGTTGAAGAGCTTACCTGTTCTGATTATAAATTCGCCAAGGTAGAGATCGAAAAGTAGTCACAATTGAGTTGCTTACAGGATGCTCAAAATGCACTTGTCAATGTATCAAAGAGAAATCATCAATTATGGGAAAAGAAAAATCAGCTCAAGCAAGAGGTTACTCGCTTAAAAGAAGTTACTTGGTAACAATCTTCGCAAAATGCTGTTGGTGTGTCTCAGACATCTAGGGAAAGAAAGATAGTAGATGCTGCTAAGTCTTAGGATAGGAGAAGTCATTTCTGAAGAAGTTCAAGCTCTTATAGATACTGTTAAAGTCCTTGGGTGTATCAAAAAGATGGATGAAATGGAACAAGACTTGATTTCTTCTTTGACTCAAGAAGTTGACACCTTGAAAGGGATTCTTAACGACTGGGATGAGATTGCTAAGTTTGATCTGGATGCCATGGTTACATGTCACATTTTGCCATCTTGTGAAATGTTTTACAAATGTCATGGGCTCATAGGTTACAAGGAGACGCTAAAAAAGCTTGTGACAAAGTTGCAAGCAAATTTGGAAGATTGCTGGGCAGTAGAAACAGGAATCATATGTGACTTAGAGCAAATGGGATGTCAGATTCTTGATGAACACGATAATCTGATTACAATTGAAAGGATGACTTCATAATACACAATTAGGGTCAATGCTGATTTAGATAGTGACAATTTCAATTCTCATACAATGAATAGATTCCTTCTATACAAGTCTTTAGCCAAGCATCTACAAGATTCCTTATCATCAAAGTCCAAAATCGTGCAATCAGCATATGTAGATGCAGTAAGAATAGAGGCAATATCGAAGACAATGGAGATTTCAGATCTTCTTACGGTGCGTGATGATGTCATCAAATTTAAGGCACTAAAGAACAATCTTTAAGATTGCTATTTTGTTTTTTTGTTTGTAGATCAGAGAGGATGCATTGCATGGAATTATGTAATTACATGTAACATGAATTGCATGTGTAATAACATGTAATCCAATAATTTCTCTTGTTAGTTAGACCGGGTCAAAGTTGTTTGAGTTGCTCTTACTTTTTTCTCCACTTTTTTCTCAACTTCTTTGCCTACATAAAGGAGTGCCCCCTCATTATTAAAATATATCTTTTATTGTATGCAAGAGAGCTCTGGAGAAATTGTGCAAACATAACTTTGATTGTGTAATGTCATTTTTGAAGGAAAAATAAATACAAAGAATCAATTGAGACTCAACTTTGATTGAGTGAAATTGTTACTTGTATAAGTTAGAAGCTTTGATTGTGATTTGCATTTGTTGTCTTTGATTTATATGTTTTGCATTCTTGATAATTGAGTATAAAAAGAATTAGTAAGCAATTGGAGCCGAAGCTTTGACTGGGAGTAGTTGTAGAGATATATAGGGTAGAAGCTTTGTCTGTGGCTTATATCTCTTTCTTGATTCACAAAATAACTAGGATATCTTTACTTCTGGAAGTCTTTGTGCCCCAATAGTAAAGTTTATTGATATAGAACTACGACCAGACTTAGAGCCAAATCAATGCACTTTCGGCTAGCCTTTGAGTTAGTGTTGGTTTATCGGTATCACCATTTCCAGCTTTTAGATAGAAGTGTAGTTAGAGATTTCACCTTGCCCATTACTCGCTTCATGGGTAAGTGGATTCTTTCCTGATAGTTAAGAGGATAGAATATTGGTAACATCCATTGACAAAATCTCTCAAACTTCTTGCTTACCTTGAGTTGATCCAAAGAATGGTGAGAAGGGGGAGCCTTCCCTTTAAGGTAGGAGAGATTGTCTCACATGCTGAGTCTAGTCATCCTATTTTGTGATTGGATTTTACCCAAAACTGTTAGTTGCAAAATATCCACCCAACGAAGTAAATCACCCTAAGGGATGGATCTGGTCATAGTTGGACATTCTTGCCCCTTGTGTGCTGAGAGGCAGCTGATTAGCGGAAGGGATGGAACTCATCAGTTGGGTGTTCTTGCTGCTCGTGGGATGAGAGGTGAATTGCCATGAGTTGAATATGTTGTGCTCTCACACTTGGCTGGGTTGGGCAGTTTACAAGTGCCCTTTCGAGTTTCCTACTGAAAAAGTTGTGATAGGTTATAAAATAGTTACCTAGTCATACTGCCTATCATAATCTTCTTATTCACTAACCAATATATTTGCTCATTATTTCTTAAACTATTATTGATTAATTTAAGTTCCTATTATTGGAATTGTTGTTTTGTGCACATACAGGTTGATATTAATTTGGTGACATTACATTTATTCACTCGTGCTATTATTGCAGAGAAGAAGATTAGAGATAGTCGGTCAAGGATTACAGTTGAAACTTGATTGCACTACATTATAGCACCTTCCTTGATGATACATAGCATTTTAAGGACTCAACAGTTGCCAAAAAGTACATAATTCTCAACCAACCAATGTGTATAACTACCCGAGAACAACAACTTAATACGAACAATTAACTGATTCTCAGATTAGCAATATTATCAAACATAAAATAGACATTGTACGCTGACTGCATCATTCCCCCCCAAAGTAAAAGGTATATTCCAGACGACAAGTAAACATCATCACAAGAGAAGATTTAAGGACATGAATCCCTCAAATCTGACCCGATTTCTTTATTTGCTCTGAAATAATCACAGAGGAAGGATTACAGTTGATCCCACTACCTTCCTTGACAGTACACAATATATTTAAAGGACCTGATAGTTGCCAAGAGGAACAAAACTGTCAACCGTCACTTACAACTACCCAGTAATGACAAACAGCTTAATGCAAACAATTAATACATGTCGAATGCAAACAATTAATACATGTTGGGTCACCGATATCATCGAACATAACAATAGACATTGTATGCTGACTACAATTCCCATGTTATATTTCAGGGTCTTGATTGGTGACCCCACATCTTCCATAAGCATATAAATTTATAATCTATGCTTTTGGGATACAATCCAATCAATAATAACCATAAGGATACAACTCAATAATTTGCAAATCACAATATTAAACTTCATGATTACATATCCAAGATTCAAAATGGATCGCAAGTTGTGGGTGAAAGAATAACTGGATTGACTAAATAAGAAAAGGTACGAGGAATACTTAAAAAATACCATTTCTAAATATGTCTTCACTACGCGAAGACAGGGATGCACCCCTGCTCAGTGAGTAGCATACTGGTGTTCCCTCCATTTCTGGTACTTAGTACTAGGTTATAAAACATCCTCATGTTATTCCTGAGACATCAAGATTGACACCTTACCATTTCTGAGCCTTTCCTGCAACTTTGGTCTATAACAGACTCATTTTAGGTTAAGAAATGATACAGAACCATCTTCAAGATGACTTGGGGACATTTGGATGGCTCCCAAGATGTTTTAGGGATCATCTTGCTGGTGAGTTGATTGGAGGATGTAGATTGAGTAAATTCGTACTCATTATTTGCTTTCAAATTTTAATTGTATTTTGACTAGACAAGGAAAAGACAAAGGTCAGACAGCTTTTTAGGTCACTGCTCATGTCAGATGCCAATTAGTGGACAAGAACATCATTGTAGAATCTGCAATATTGATTTTTAGGGGAGCTATGCCAGGTATGTGCTTACACATTACATAAGCCTAGATAAGGGATCAGGGGTAGTAGAAAGTAACCCTTGATTGAGAGGGCTTCAGGACTAGATTCTTCCAGGGTATGTGAATAAATTGAGGACGTGTAGATGAACTACAAGTTCGCAACCCTCAGAGATGACTGTTTTAAAAGTAGTTGATTTACATCAATGCAATCATTATTTCTCAATGAGTTGGGGACATTCATCAGCAATTTTCTTGTGAAGTTTTGTGATTTTGATGCCACTGTGCTATACGGAGTCTGGTTTTGATTCATAATGTGTTAAGCTAGCATTTGCAACCCTTATGAGTCTTGTGATTCCTTAGGGACTGTTGGAACTTTTTGGGGTTACATTATTCTTTGAAATTTATCTTAGTGATTCGTCGATTTCTGCTGGATGTCTGATAAAATTTGCTCATTATCTTGGGTGAGCCTTAACAATATCAAGGTATTAGCTTTGTTCAGATGAGGCAATTGGTATGATTCTTAAACCATCTTGTCCCTTTAGCCCCATCTTGAGAATACTTGCCCTATCAATCCTAGTTTCACAAAAGCAATAAAAAAAGGGTCATGGGGAAAATGCCTAGAGACTTTCAATTTTGTTGACCCATTAATGAAGATCTGGCAAACTAGACCATAAATTATTCACAATACAAATCAATAGCTTCTGTGCATAATGAGCTGCTTCATTCAAAACATCATTATTTAAAGGCTGAAGCCACCACAGGGATTTCCTTGGAATAGGAAAGAGTAGATCAGTTTTGAGTTTCTGGGAACATTTTTTCACAGAAATGTGATTTGTCAAGCGAAAAATGTGATTCGTCAAGCTCTCTTGTTTTCTTCAACAGAAAATCTCCTCCCTTTCTGAAACTGAAAGTTATCTATGTTTCTATTCCATTTTATGCCTTTCTTGAGGAAACACATGTTGAAGAAAAGTGGGAACAAATTGAACATGAGATGTGATTGTAATTCCTTTTCAATAAATTACTGTTTTATTCGAGTCTTGACTATGCTCCAAAATTTTCTTGTATTTTGTCTCTATGAAAATCTCATTCACAATCCAGGATTGCAAAGCATCTTTTGGATTCTAGTGCATTGAACCTTTTGTATGCATTTGCATCTTAAATTTGCATATAAAAATAATGATAACCTGTGGAGCACTCTGAATGTCTATCTGGATTTTAGCCTTCCCATTCCTCAAAAGAAAAGCAATTTGCTTTCTCTATTTTTTCAATTTTTACTGTGTATGGTCATCCTGCTTCAGATTAAAATATTGTTCTCAACAAGCAACATGTGAGCTCTCTCCTATACGTTGAATATCAATCAAACAAAAATGCAGAACTATGTGTAAAGACTATACTGACTTTTCTAGTCTGAAATTTGATATTTTTAAACTTGAGCAGTAAAATTTCAGATCTGTCATGTTTTCAGTTAGAATGACACCATTGTTTATGAGCAGGTTATGGGGTACATTTCTGGCAGATATTGTAATCAGAGCATCTGATACAGACTATGCTAGAATTGTTCGAGCAATTTATGCCTTTGCTCAGGTATCAATCTTCATATTAAGAGCTGAGCAATTTTTGGCATTCACAATACATTGAATTATTCATGCTAGGGAAGATTATTGACTATAAAAACTGAACATTATTATGTTTGTTTCAAGATCCGACTGACACGTACATATGGGTGGACATCGTCTGAATATAAACTTACTGATCCTGACGTGGAAACCTAAAAATATGTTCACTGTTGTAAATCCTAAGGTTTAAGGTGAAGGAGATAGGCCCCCAGGCATGCTTCTATTTTTATAGGTAATGGTGCAACTCCACTTGTCAACAGATCTTTAGGAAGAGTGACATGGAACCATGGACGGAACATTCTAGTTAGCTTCTGACTGCCTTTTATCAATATACCCTGATTATCAGTGTTTGGAATATTTTTTCTTGTCTTCATTACTGACAGTTGGCTCGCAAGTTGTTGGCAGTACATGAGGGTGTGAAATCTCTCTTCCACCAACATCCTTGCATTGTCGATTATCACCTATTCAAGTCGCTCCATATTATGTTAGTTGACTAATGAGTACCCGCTGGATTTGAACCTTGCCCCAATGCTCTAGAGGTCCCAATGTCACTGCTACACCAAATCCCAGAGGGTGCTTGTGTCAGCAGTTCAAATGTTTCAAGTATTATTTTATGATAATGTTCTTATGTCAACTAAGGAAAATATTGCAGTGGCAACTTGTGAAAGTTCCTCATTCTATAAGTATCATATTTTACACTGTCAACTGTAGTATCATATTCTTGGAAAGGTACATCATTTTCACTTCCTTGGCTATATGCCTTTTCCTTGTTTAGCCGCAATTAGTTATGGGTGGTTGTGAAATGAGATATTGAGTTTGCAAGTTATCCAAGCAGACAGTTAAATGGAGTTGTAATGTGTCCTATTGTTTGATTTTTTTTGTTAAAGATAATCTATTGAGTTAATCTGAGAGGAAATCATGGAAATTTGGTTTAGCTAATCTGTTTTTTTGATTTAGCATTTAACTCAACTCCATTCCTTCTGGAGATTTGGACCTTGGGCTCCACGTTTGCAGTCCATTTGGTTACCAGTTGAGCTTATGCTTAATGATCAATCTTACTTTATTTGCTCTTAGAGGATCATAGTAGAATCACAAACTCAGAAAAACAGAGATGAAGACAAAACAGAGAAATTAGCTGTTATTTTATTGGCAAATGCTATATAATATTTATACAACTATGGAGACAAACCAATTTCTTATAAATCTGCTAAATTAACTAACAACACACTACAAAGGAATGACAGTTAACAGTGAAAAGAGGGACAGATCTATTTTCGTCATTGCTTTTAACTCGAAACTCTTTGCCACATGTGCAACACAGAATGATTCAGTTCTGACTTATTCAAACATTCCTCTTAAGTAATAACTGAATCAAGATGGACTACTACCATATTTGCATACAAACTAAGAATTAAACTGAGTATACATAAATCAAAGAACACATTTATTAAAAAGCTATTCTTTGAAAATACTTCATATACCAATAAGATTTCTTTGAGTATAAAATGCCTACTTCCAAGCTTCAAATATCATTCGACACTATCTGTACATGAAATGCCTTATGACCCCCATATAGGGTACATACTAAGTTTCTAGATTTTTAGACCTACCTGAACTAAATGAGGTATAGTTTGTTTGATCCTTTAGCACCTCATACTATTGATTTTCTTGGACTGCTGCAAAAGTACTAAGCATTGCCATAATATTTTGGTATGTATGTTCCAAATGCACCATCCTCTTATATTTATATGAGGAATAAACCAAGAGGAGACATGTCCCTTCTTGGGACATGTCTATTCATATATATATATATATATATATATATATATATCTATCTTAGAGAAGCTATCAAACATCGACACTCCCTCTTAGCTAGCAAGGATAAACACACCATATATTACCTCAATGTAATATAAGAATATCTTTGATCAAAAGATATTCAACATTTTTTGATATCACATTTGATATCGCGATTATTGATCTTCCAAAATATCAACATTCAATAATATGAAATGACATTATGAAAATCACTTTGATTCCTTACTTTTATACTATCTGAACTTTCCAATTGAACTATGAAGTAGAGATATTACCCATCATCATCTTCTTCTGACCCAATCTATAAGGTGTATAGAAAATGATTCTATTCTTATATATATGTGCCTGCCCGTTGACATATGTTAACACTACAGTAGTTTCTGACCTGGTCAACTTATATGCTTATTCCATGTTGTATTATGAACTGCTTTTTTAATGAACACCGATTGTTTGGATTTATTGATTTCTCGATTAGATGGGTAGATATTTTCCAATCTAATATATTATCTATGCACGTGTCTGTGTGCTTGGATGAATAATCTGTAATCTTCTTTTATGCCAACTATGAAATAGAATTCTGATTATGTTCCTCTTGTAACGTTGACTAGATAAATGTATATATGTCTTTATTCCATGTCTTTTCCTCCCATGTAGGATTTTATAGTAACAACCATTTCTCTGTTCCTATAATTTGGAAATGCCATATTGTTTCAAATATTAACTTTATTGCTTCTCCCTTTTCTCCAGTTGCTAACTTTTCCTGATAGACGGCTCATATATGCAAGTGCTTGCATTTGATTTGATGCTGATGTGTGTACTTAATTACAGGATGCACGATAGGACCAACTCCAATAAGGAATACTAATAAGAAACCTTCAATATCCCTACACTGTGATTCCTATCTTCTAAGATGCCTTTCTAAGGTTCTTTGGCCTGACTATTTGTCTTAATTTCGAAGCTGAGGTTGCTACAATGCATTCTTTAGCATCTCCTACTACAATACATACCAATGGCGGTGGTCATAGTAAGACGTATTTCTCTTCTGTTGTGAATGTATGACAAGAAATCCTCATGTTTCGATTGGGAATGATTATACCAGTTCTAAATACCACTTCCCATATGACAGATTCTAATATGATGTATCCCATCTGAGCGTCCTCTATTAATATCCATGCATATTAGAGGATGTATGATTTCTGGGTAACAATCGATGGTTACATGCATGTCTGACATTCTTACGTGAGTCACAATAATATTTTTAGAGTATTTTAATTGCTCTATTTTATTGTAATATAATCTATAATGCTCGATTTGCCATCTCCAAGAATATGATAACTCTCAGCTCTGTATTTTCATTGTTTGTGATTTCTATACTTCCAATATGCCATTCTTATTCAACATGAGTCGTCGTTCATTCTCGTGTCTGATAATATTGACGAGTATTTCAGGTACAACTATCGTGAATTCGAACCTGTCTTCCTTGCCAAAAATACTTCTCTGTGTTCATTACCTCTAAGGAAATGTATTTTGTTATCGAAGCAATTACTTTGTGCTTTGCTTAGACTACTCCTGACGTTATTCGCTTTCTATGATGGCTCCTGTACTCAGCATTCGTCTAAAGATTATTATTCGATAGTTCTGTCATATATTTCTCTTTGATTCAATGCCAATTCGGTCAATCTGTGTCAGCTTCTTTTAGTAGTGATAATTCTTGCCTGCTTTGATGATGTACGTGTCTCCTGTTTGTGTTAGATATCTCTTTTCGCTATGACTTATGTTTGATGGGTTTCTGCCCTCTTCGATTTGTTGTGTCCTCCCGTTTTCGTCTCCCATTCCTTGCTCATTCCATATTTCTTCTTATATATGGTCGTAGCTAAAAGTTGTGACTCTTCATTTAGGTTTAATAAAAAGATTTGATTATTATATATTTATATTTTTAATTTATAATATATATAATATTTA
Organism: Cupressus sempervirens; assembly: GCA_028749045.1. Taxonomy (NCBI): domain Eukaryota; kingdom Viridiplantae; phylum Streptophyta; class Pinopsida; order Cupressales; family Cupressaceae; genus Cupressus; species Cupressus sempervirens. The sequence goes on along the minus strand of CM053784.1, from coordinate 617,917,052 downwards.
TATTATTATATTTAAATAGGTAATTTAAATATATTACTCTATATATATTATTATATTAGTTTTTATTACATTATATTATATTAATAAATTTAATATGTTTATATTTTAATTATAATTTATTAATTCAACATTATAATTAATTTTATATTTACTATCATTATATATCTAATAACTTTTATTAGAGGAAAATAGGGGACATTATATATCTAATAACTTTTATTAGAGGAAAATAGGGGACATGACAGTATACATAAATAAAACAACACATTTATACAAAAGCTATTCTTTGAAATACTTCATATACCAATAAGATTTCTTCAAGTATAAAATGCTTACTTCCAATATTATAGGACACTATTTGTACATGAAATGCCTTATGACCCCCATAAAGGGTTCATACTAAGCTTCTAGATTTTTAGATCTACTTGAACTATTGGACACTTATCCTGACATTTGCATCTTATAACACCAATGATGTATAGCTTCTTTGATCCTTTAGCACCTCATACTATTAATTTTAGACCGCTGCAAATGTACTAAGTATTGCCATAATGTTTTGGTATGTGTGTTCCAAATGCATCACCCTCTTATATTTATATGAGGAATAAACCAAGAGGAGACATGTCCCTTCTTGGGACATGTCTGTTCATTAATATAATTAATATATTAATAATCTTATATATATATATATATATATATATATATATATATATATATATATATATATATATCTTATAGGTTTATCCTACTAAAGCTATCAAACATCAACACTCCCTTGTAGCTAGGGAGGATAAACACACGACCATATATTACCTCAATGTAATATAATAATATCTTTGATTAAAAGATATTCAATATTTTTTAATATCACATTTGATATCATGACTATTGGTCTTCCAGTTAATCGACATTCAATATTCACCAATTACTCAAATAAGGTTAGCTGTCACATTTGATATCATGAGTATTGGTCTCTTAGAATATCAATGATATTCAACAAGTACTCAAAAGAGGTCTGATATCACATCTGATATCAAGAGTATTGGCCTCATAGAATATCAATGATATTCAACAAGTACTCAAAATAAAATTTGATATCATATCTAATATTAAGAGTATTGACCTCACAGAATATCAACGATATTCACCAAACACTCTTTGAGAAATGACCTTCCAGAATGTTGCGATGCAAGAAATTCACTATATACTCAATTTGTTTGATCTCATAATACAAGTTATTGTAAGATTGTCACCTTACAATAACTTATGCAAATACAAGTGACATCATTTGGAAGTTGTCACTTCCTCATAATGTACATAGGGGTTAGGCCCATTAAAAATCACATAGTCATGATGTATATTCATGAATCATAGTCCTCTTGTCTACTACAATTAATTGATCATTGAAGAATCCATCTCAACATGGTTTACTTCCTCTGGATCATATGATCAAGATAACCAAAGGCGGATTGAATTATATCCTCTACTTGCTCCCTCTCTTTCAAGGTTGCTTGATATGTCAGTCTCCCTTTGAATCTCAATCTCCCTCTTTTCTTGCAATAACATTCTTTAAGGAAAAGATCAAGCCACATAGCTCTTATAGTACGTATTGAAATAAGAAAAGACTACAATGAGTAGATAATTGTAATACTCAAGAAATAAATACTATCAACATCCTTGATTGTCCTTGTTATCACTGATGTGGTAGTTATACATGTAGCACTGAATTTCTTTTACCCTTCTTAAATGATATTATATTGATCTTATATAATATCAATCATTTCTTAAATAAACATCATTTATATAACTTATCTATTTTAAAGAAATTCACAATGTTCTACACGTGCAATCATATATATATATATTACCACCAAATACTCTTAAATTCTTTATTCAAATATATGGAAGAACATTAAATGAGCATCACCAATAAATCTTACTTTATTACTTACCTTTATCAGGTCTATTCCTCATGCCTCTACTTCCCCAAGACCATCGTCCGTGTTCTATATACACCATATGCTTATAATTAACATGGTCTTAATTGGGTTGGGAGCCGATGCTTCTATTTCCTTATAACTTGATTTTACCTTCTTATATTTAAATCAACATCCTTTCCGTTGACTGGTCAAACCATTGGTGACTTTTATCATTATGTTATCCCACCTTTTATCATTGTGGTGGCTCCACCATTTTGTATGCAACATATGAATCCATTGTGGCTTTATATTAAATCTCCTATCTAGTTGTTTGCATACATAACTCACATTTCCTTTCAATGTTTTAGATTTTGTCAAGGGAGGGTCACATTGAAAATCAGAGTGGATACATGGTTATTTTGTTGCCCTTCTACACGCATGAAGTGCGATTCAACTCTTGTTGTTTCCATTCCACGCCATCTGTCCATCGAAGGGTTGATAGTTGAATGTATTTTGTATTTCTCCTATGATTTTGTCATTTCGACATTGTCTGTATTTCTATTTTGTTGCATTGGTAATAAATGGAAATGTTTTCTTTAACATCGTTGTCTTATCTGTCTACTATAATTTCTATTCCTTATCACATCTCATTGTGTATATGTACTTCCAAACTTTGGTTTAATGTTTTGATAAAGATTGTCTTTATTTTTCTTACGTTTACAGCCTGTCTATGTAGGCAATTTCTTGCATGGACTACAATATTTGGTTCTGCAGTATGGTGGGTTGAATCACCCATGTATTCAACCTTGAATTGCAAGAAGGGACCAACATGGTGTCTCTCTTGGTGTTCTCTTATAATTATCATTATTGTGTCGCATTATGGTATCTTCGATCCTCCTCCATTTAGAATCTCAGAGAGAGATCTTCTCAAAATTGTCATCTTTGAAGACCATATAGTAATCCATCAAGAATTGATGGTCGTTGCTTATTAATTTACCCTAGCATACTTATGAAGATAAATTGCTTCCTATTGGAGCATATTCGCTGCCAACTAGCGAATAGTTTGGTTCTTGTTAGTAAAGGGAATTCACTATTTCTTTAGCCTCAAAATATAAAGAAAAATTGCTAAGCAATTGGCCACTTCTTGATGCTATTGATATGGATCAATCCCTTTATATGATTTTGGTGAATTGAATGGGCACATTATTCAAAGAGGGACAACCTGGCAATGATTTGCTCGCTTCTTAATTTGAGATCTCTTCTATACAACTGCAATCTCCTATGATATTATAAAAAATAGATTATAGTTGTTTGCAAGTTATTATTGTTCTTCCTTCAATAATCCTTTGTACTCTTCTTTGTTAGACTTGCAGTTGGCCTTGGTAATTTTCTTGGACCGTTGCAAATGTACTAAGCACTACCATAATGTTTTGGTATGTGTGTTCCAAATGCAACATCCTCTTATATTTATGTGAGGAATAAACCAAGAGGAGATTAATATAGTTAATATAATAATAATCTTAATTATATATATTAAAACATAATAATCTTAATAATAATCTTAATTATATGAATTAATCTTAGAGGTTTATCCTACCAAATCTAACAAAAATTAACACATCCATCTAGCCTCTATTGCATCCTTTTTTATCTTCAAAGTATTGGCTTCTTTAAACAATGAGAAGTCTGTCTTTAAGGATGTTATCATCACTAATCTTCCTTTGATGGTTCCTCTACAACTATTGCCATTCGTTTAGCTCTAATACCAAATTAGAAATTCAGGCAAAATAGAAATATAGAAGATAGAGAAACCATCTGTTATTTTATTGATAAATGATACTTACACAATTACAAAGATAAACCAATTTCCTATGAACCTGTGAAATTAACTAACAACAAACTACAAAAGAATGACAACTAACTATAAGGAGGACAATTGTATTTTAGCCATTGCTTGTTACTCAAACTTGTTTGCCATATATGCAACACACAATGATTCAATTTTGACTTATTCCAACAAGTAGAACCTAAATATTCATTGACAGAAATGGTCTATCTATAAGACCAAAAATGGCCTTCTTTTCTTTGGTTATTTTAATTCTTTTGTTGTGAAATGGTTGAAATTATGGTGTATTTGGACACTCCAAATCGAGTCTAGGAATGACCCCTTAAGTCTGATTTGTTCAAAATTATAACGTCTCAAGGATAAAATAGCTCCTTTTTGGCATAAGGACACTAAAAGAGGATGGTTCAAAGGTCTAAAATATGAACCTTAAATGTGGGTTTATGGAGATATGCATATTACTACAAACTATTTCAAAAAAAAACCAACCATGTTGCAAGAGAGAATTTAGGATTAATAAATCATGCATGATCAATAAATATGGCATAGATGTTTTCAAATCCAATATGCATGCATTATATAAAGAAGCATGTACCCTATATAACTCCTAGGTAAGTCTTTGATAATTCTACTTCATCTAATTGTATTATAGGATCCTAGTGAACAATAGTTGTATGATGTTTGATGAAATCAAACATCAATTAATTTCAACCATTGAATATATATTTTTGATATTTAGTGGAGTCTCTTCATCCCCATTCCAATATTTACAATATCTATAGTCATACGAGATGGAGCTCACATAAGTAAGGTGACATAAAGGTTTCTTAACATATCAAAGGGCAACCATATACAAAATAGAAATAGTAAAATGACTTAAATGTCAAGGTTGAAGGAAATGCAATTGATAGCATTACATGTTCTAAAGAGCAATAACTACTCAAATGAAATTGTAATAGTTGCAGAAAAGATTGTGCATCTTAGGGGTTGGTCATATGCAATTGTATGATACAAGTAATTTGTACAGTGTTAGAAGAGCACCACAATCTTAGGGTAGAAGGCACAAGAAATAAGCATGGTGCATCATCTGAAATAGAGTATACTCCAATAAAGATAATATAAGATTTTAAAATCCAAGTTGTAGATACAATTACATGGTAAAGACAATTATCAATTAGGGTCTAATTAAACTTATCCAAAGTAAAATTGTAGGAGGCCCATTATTCTCCTCAATACCTCATACAAAATCATTGCTAAAGCGCTAGCAAGAAAAATGAAGGCAAGCACACAAAATATAGATTGTCTAGTGCAAACTACTTCCTGGGAGGATTCATATTTGATAACCCGGTCCTTGCTTGGAAATAGCTGAATAGGTAAAACAAATTGTCCAAGATGCTTTAATTATAAAACTTGATTTTGATAGGGTTTATGATTGCATTTGTTGGCACTTCATTCTTAATAAAATTGACAATGGCTTTGACTTGGTCCTAAAATCTACAATCAAGTGGAAATGTTGTTCATGGATTCTATTGCCAAAATTCTTGTTAACAAAAGCTTTTCACCCCACTTCCCCTTGAAAAATTCAATTTGCTAAAGTTTCTCCCTTGTACCATTCGTATATGTGCTTATTGTTGATGCTCTTGGATCTATTTCTAGCATGCTCTATTCACTATGCTTATCTAAGGTATCTCTCTTCCTTGCAATGCTCAAATTTTAAACTCAAATCTTTCTAATGAGAACATGCTATTTATTCTGTAACACAACTGAAGAAGTTACCCACGTTCTTAACATTTTGGTTCTTTTTTGGGTTGAATTTGGCTATGCATAAGATTGACCTTTCCTATGACCTAACCTAGCCCTCTACCACCTTGTATTCCTGGTGAAACATGGCAAGATAAATAGATATCTTGGTATTCCCTTTGGTATGGTGGTCTTTCTCAACTATATGTTGAATTAGTTCTTGCTTAGTATTAAATGCAAACAATTGGCTTAGGGAATACACATTTTCAACAAAATCTTCTTGGTCAACGATGCCTACATCTCTTCTTGCTCACTTCATTCTAAAAATTGTTATAATCAACTCATTCAACCCATTAAGAGGTTTCTTGGGCTAACTGGGGAAATAAGAAAGGGTTTCCTACTTCTTCGTGGATTTATTGCACCCAACCAAAAGGTAGAGGGGAATCATTGACCTTTTTACTCAAGGCATTTGCCTTACAACTAAATGGATCATAAGAGCTTTCGATGGGGATAATCCTTGGAAGCATTTGGTTTTCCATCACATACAAACTACTACTGCTAGTTGATCATGGGACTTGGTCAATTGGAAGGATAAGCCTCTTCTAGCACCTTTTTTTTGGATTACTTCTACTCCATTTAACTCCATTTGGATTGTGGAAAAACACTTTGAAAAAACTTTGTTGGTATCATTAATTGTTAAATTATGGCTTAAGCTTTGTCTCATCTTCAATTTGGTGGGATCAACTAGTTGAACAAGACAACATTCCCCTTGCTAAGATCAATTGCCTTAAATTTGGTCACCTTTAAAAAATAGCATTTTATTATTTTTTGTGATTTTGGGGTTCAAATATTTTTTGTTGGAAGTATTGGTAACATCTTAAAGCATACGTAAACTTACTTCAACAATTGAGGAATTTTATTATAAAACTCAAACTTGCTAACCTTGAGTTGTCATGTCTGCTATCCATTCGTTGTCATGATAACCTTTTCAAAGATTGGAAATGGTCCACCAATGAAAACTTCTTTTTCTTCCTCTTGATACTATCCATTGACAACTTGTTCCTTCTTCTTTGCTCCTTGACTCAACCTTAAATGGAAACACAATTTTAATCAAGCTAAATGGAACAAATTAAGCTTCCAAATTTTGAAATCCAAAGCTAATGCTTAATCCCAATTGACTGCATGGAAAAATCTGCACCTTTTATCTATTGGTGATTTCCTTTCCTTCATCACTACCTCTCCTTCATGCCTCTTCTACACTAAAAGTGAGTCTATTAATCATGCATTTTGACTTTTTCTCTTATGCTCATGCCTACGTACTCTTTGGTGTTATCTTTCCTCCATTTTCCCTTTTATTTTGCCCTAGAATTGGACTTGACAATATGTAGTTCTCGGATTTCCTCAACACCATAATATCAATTCTCAGACGTTTAGACAAGTTATTCTTAAATTCATCTAGAGATTCTGGTGCTTGGCTTCCATTTTTTGCACCTTTGCCCCACCTCAAATTGAGGCCATGATGCTGACTCCAAATTTCTTACTATATATCACTCCACTTTGTTAGAATCTGAAAAGATTAATAACCCAGAAAACTAGTGCAAAGAACATATATCTAAACTATGAATGCAAATGATACAAAATCAAAATAACAACATAGAGATAGTCTCCAAGAGAGTAATGCAAATTCTAGAAGCAAAATAACATTAAGAGGATGTAGTATAGGATGGCGAGCGGTAGCGGTAGCAGTGTGAAAGGTTTGGGCGGGAATGTGATTTTGAATTCTACACGATCTACACTAGGAGTGCGATCTCTGTCAGCTGGAGATTCCTTTGTTTCTGGCGATGCGAAGGATGGAGGTACTTTGGAGGACTCAGGAGGGGGTGGGTTTTTGGAGGACTTGGGAGGAGGGCCCAAGTTGATTAAAAAGTGGTCGAGCTTGTTTGACGTACGCCCCACTAGCAAATCTATCTTTTTGTCAGTTAGAGATACTTCAACAAGGGATAAAGGTAAGTTCTCCATCGAAATCCCTGATTAGATTATTGACAAAAACATTTCGAGCATGGATTCCACTCTAGTTGGGAGATTTATTGGGGCTAGACCCAACATTGATGATGTGAGGAGTTTTGTTCATAAGAAATGAAGCTTGAAAGGTCGAGTTGATGTTTCAACGATGGCTAAAGGGTGTCTTTCTTTCTGTTTTTCTTGTGATGAGGATAAGCAGAATATCCTTTGCAGCAGCCCTTGGGTGATGGGGAGGCATACTTTGATTCTCCAGAAATGGACTCCTAACCTTTACTCTCTGGATGACTCTGTTATTCAAGCCCCAATTTGGGTTCATTTACCAGGTCTTCCCCTTGAGTTCTGGGTGGAAGATGTTTTTCAGGGCATTGCCAATACCTTTGGGGAGCTCCTTTCTTTAGATCCAGTGACTCTATCTCAGAAAAGGATGAACTATGCTAGATTTTGTGTTGGAGTAGCACAAGGGGTGGATATGCCTGAATCTATTTCTTTAAAGTCCAAATTGGGAATTTGGGACCAACATATTGAATTTGAATCTATCCCCTTTGTCTGCTTTCATTGCAAAAAAGCTGGGCACTGGGCCAAAAAAGTCCCTCCTTAAAAGACAGGCCCAAAAAGGCTAAGTGTGGGTGCGGAAGGATCAAAATAGGGCTGTTGTGTTTGCAGAGGTTGATGGGGTGGTTTTAGGAGGGACTACCTCTTCAAAGGAACAACACAAGGTGTTAGAGACTGCAAATAATGATGGGGTGGCTTTATGTGAGAATGCCTCTTCGAAGGAATAGAATAATGGCTCAAATAATGCTGTAAGTGGTGGTGTGACTGAGCATGTGAGGGCTCCTCTTTAGAAGCATTAAGTAAGTATAGATTGTGATGTGGGGGTTGTTCAATCTAGATTGCATTCCAAAGAAGATAATCTAATGGAATATTCGAGGGTTAAATAACCCTCATAAACATGATATTTTGAAAAACATGATCAGGGATAATAGGCCAGATATTTTTGTTATTCAAGAAACCAAGATGCTAAAGGATAAGGTGGAATGTCTTCCAATATTCAAGGGTGGAAGGATTATTGGAAATGATTCAGAGGGAACCTCAGGTGGTTTAGTTGTTTTTTGGATAAATAGATGGATTCAAGGGGAGATTATCTCACAAAACAGAAACATGATGAATGTTAGATTCATAAATTCTAAAGATGACTTTAGTTGGGTCCTCACTAATGTTTATGCCCCCAACTCCAAATGGGGAAGAAAGGCATTGTGGGAAGAAATCTCTAATCAGAGAAAACTTTTTGTTGATGAGAACTGGATTGTTATGGGGGACTTCAATACTCCATTAAAAGAAAATGAAAAATGGGGGGCGGGGGGGGAGCCAGACTAATTTGGACAATAGAATAGATTTAATGAATTTTATTGATCAATATCTTCTTCATGCTATTGATTTGTGTAGTGCCTGCCCCTAGTTCGCATTTTGCTAACATTATTGAACTCTTTTAGAGCTAGTTTTATGTTGATGGTTAGCAGCATTGTTTTGAGATTATCAGATATTCTACTATGGATTCAGTTCATTATGTGATGAGATTACTTAGATTTTACATTTCATGTATGCATGATAATTATTTTCAGTGTTTGCAGCTATTAATGATGATTAGTAAGATGATTTATTATCATATGTGTTTTATTATGGATACTTACCCCATACTTGCATGTGTATGGTGTGCGTGTTTGCTTTTGTATGGCGTGTCTGATGTGGTTAAGGAAGGGAGTTGTAGTCACCTGCTAGTCGGGATCTACACGATGCACCACTTCTTGCCATTGCCTGTTTAGTTTAGTATATATTCTGCTTGTACATGCATGGTTTTTATGCAGGTTGCAGGTACCGAATATTGACTTCCCTGAATTGCCAGGATGAGCGTACCCTATCACACTATCTCAATGATAAGAGAGGGGAGATAAATTCTCAAGTCCAAATCCCAACCTTTAAGCCATTTATTCTAATTGAAAAATTAGGACAAGTATCCGAGTTGAGTACCCACCGAATATGTCGGATGACATAATTCGTGATATAAACCCTTGGTTTGATTTTGTATGTATTTTTGTTATGATGGGTTTTCATATTTTTACCTTGAGAGTCTTTGATGTATTTTCTATTAATTAAGCCTAATTAAAAGATTTAATTAATGGTTTAATTTAAATGAAAAATTAATATGATATTTTAATATTTATTTTATTTAATTAATTGGGAAATTAATTAAATAAAATAATTAAATGTGAAATAAAAGTTAAAAGTTTAAATTTGGAATGTGACAACATTTATTTTAATAATAATATATTTGGAGTTCATTTTTAAATAAATGACTAAATAATAATATTATTAAAGCTAATAAATATTTTAACAATTAAGTTTTGGAAAATGAAATTTAAAAGTAGAAAATATATTTTTAATTATTAAAAGATTCTAGATCTTATGTGATAAAAATATAAATATATTAAAATTTAAAAGTGGAATTATTAAAGTTTGTGCATGAGATGTAATAAATAAATAAATTAAATTGGAAAGAATAAATTAAATATTATATTAATTATTGTGCATTATTTTTAATATTTGCTCACATAGGAGGTTGCAAATTCTCGAGAGTTGTCATGTAGATAACACTGGAGTTTGCACTCTAAGAATGCACTAGTTGTCTACACTTAAGAGTTAGCATTTTTATTTGAGCACATGGTGTCTACAACCTTAAGACTTATCTAGAAGGTTGGAGAAGGCTCATGCTTGGTTGTCATGCTTATCTTCTAGTTGTCTCTAGAGACACTCTAGATGCATCTTAGAGGCCTTTAAATAGAGGCTCTCCTAGTGTATTTGGACAAGCCACAAGCTACAAGCTGAAGTAGAAGCTTAATGGAAGCTACAAGCTACAAACTCATATTCTTCTTCATGATCATATGCTTCTATATGCTTCCATGCTTCTTCTAGCATTTTTAGTCACTTGGAGGTTCTCGGTTGGCTTGGATCTTGGAAGAATTGCGAATGATGGAGAAGGAAAGGATTTTCTATGGACTTCTGAAGCATGGTGGATTAGCATCAGTGTCCAGGTGCACTCGTGATAATCTCACACTCTATTTGCACTATTTCCCTTCTTGTCTTCATCATGTCTATTTTATGTATCTGAATACTCTTATGTTTGAATCTAAAATTGAAAATTGGTATCTAGATATTCTATTTGGTTGAGAAGAAAACATTAGAAAACCCTAGATCCAATTTAGGAAAGAAATTAGATTTGAATCGGGGTTGGGTTCGAAATTATATAGAAAATAGTTAGATGCAATCTTTCTATCAATTATGTGTAAGGATAAATCTATTAGATGGACTATGGTCATATTGAGAGATACAACTACTTTTAAAAAGAAATTCTTATTTTAGAAAACCTTTTTTATTTGAAAAATTATAAATATGTTCTCTCTAAATGAATACATATACATCTGCATACATATATAGTAGTGTTGATTTACAATCTGTACACACACACACACACACACATATACATACGTGTACATATATATATATATATATATATATATATATATATATATATATATATATATATATATATATATATATATATCGTAGGACCCGAAAACGCATATGTGGGAAAAACGTTTTATAAAAAAAAGCGTTATAATAATAAGCGTTGCGTATGTTTTATGAGGGTCAAGTTACACCCCCCTATGCGTACCGCTGTACACATACGAGTCGCAGGGTACCCGTGACGGACTGTCGCTGAAGGACACTCGCGACAACGATGTCCATGCGGTATTTAATATAAAGCCGCAGTGATATGTATATCACTATAGACAAAATTACTTACTTTGCTATGTGATTCGAATTTTATAATTCGACTTTATATTAACAATTTTTATACATTGATTATTATATGGTATGTATATATGTGTGTGTGTGTGTGTGTGTGTGTGTGTGTGTCTGTGTGTGTGTGTGTATTTATATATGGGTATTTGATATATTTATATGTGATTTGTTTATAATTATAGTATATATATATATATATATTGATTTAAACATATGTGTTATATATATATGTTAGATGATAATTTGTCAATTATCGCTAGTCGAAAAAGACATTGAAATTCATTTAAATTATTAATTTGAGTCTTAAAGGATTAGTAAAATGGTTGACTTTAATATTGATCTTATTTAATGTATATTAAATACTATTTAATATATATTAAATAATTGTGAGATGATAATTTATATTATTGGATTAAGATTGAATCATTATGTTATTGGTTAACACGTTTGATTTATTAAATGGCCTATTGATATACTTTAATGGTGTTAAGGGTTAGTCAAATATTAACTAATGAAGTCGTGTAAAGATTCTCTAAAAATAATAGTTTGATAAGTTTATTATTTATTAATGTTTGTTGGGTCTAACAAACTATTAATAAATAATGGTTTAAGTAATAGTATAAATGGCTGATTCAATTAGAATTAATCTAGAAGAGATTATTTAACGATTGAAGTCTTGTAAAGACATTAGTTTTGGATTATAAGTGATTTTAATCAATTAATGAGTTGTCAATATAATTATATTATGTGATAGAGTTTTAACTTGAAATGATTATCATTAATACGAAATCCTTAAGAAAGATGAATGTAGTCATTATGGTAAGATTTCCAAAGTAACTTATTAATATTATTATTAAAATATTAATATTTGTGTATTGGATTGAGGTTGACTTTGACGTACAAACTATTATTAGTTAATTAATATTCATTGGGTTGATGGTTTGAAATTATTTATTAAACCAATTAATTAGAGTTAATTGGATTTAATACTTAAGTTATGTAATGGAGATTTAATTAATATAAATCTTTTGACGAGATTGTAAATTATCTATATTGAGGTTGACAAGTCTTATGACTTGAATTATGACTTTAGATATTATATGATTGTCAATGATGATAACGATTAAATTAAAAGACTCAAACTTTAGTAACACTTAATTAAGTTTCTAATTGAAGACTATTAGAATGTTAATAGGTCATGGATGGTGTACCTATGTTAATTGATTGATCAAGTTGATCATTTTAATAAAGTTATAATCTTTTTATTCAAAGACTAGTAATTGGTTCTTATAACGAATAATGATCATAGAAAAGTTGAAAGGTTAATCAGTTCGTAATATGGATCTTAGTTAAGTTAAGAGAACAAGTTAATCAAAGGTCAATGATGATCAGTTTAATGAGTAAATAGTTATCCTTAAGTTATTCTTAGAATGTAATTCTTAATAAAGGAAGGATAATGCTATCGAAGAACAATTGGGTTGACTTGTAGGTCAAATGATGAAACTTAGACACTTGACTATACTTGAAAACATAAAACTGAAACCCCTACAATTGAAAATGGAAAATGAAACCCTACACATTATTCAACTATGTGAATTTAGTAAACAAAACATGTGTTTGCATCGTGTATTCTATATGCTTCTTGTTTTGGGTTTTTGGGTTGACTAGTGTTGACCAGTCCTAGGTTGTTACCAGAGGCTCGGGGGTTATGAGATGTGATGGCATGTTGATCTTTTTGGTCTCGATCTTTATAAGCCCAACCATGGTTATGTGATCGTATGCTATATGAAATGTTTGTTATTTTTCATCAGTCTTCATGTGTGAAGCTGAGATGTATATGTATCTGAGATACCTGAGCTAATCATTTTTGAGTCATCGATCAGTTATCCTTGGATTATTTTCTAGTCGCCATGATGGGACTATGATGTGGTTTTATTCTTGAAGATGTCATGTTGTGACATGTTTGACTCAACCATTTTGGAGTTTTCGATCAGTATGATTTTGAGATATTCTTGGTTGCTTGTTGAGAACCAATGGATGTGATGATTTATTTTGGTTATTGAGAACCAATGGATACTTATGATTATCAGTGATGCCTTCAGTTGCCAATAGAGAACTGTTGTGGTCATGATTTTCTATGGATGTTGCTCATGGAGATTTGATGCTTTTATGCATATTTGATGATTTTATCATGGATATTTGATGATTCTTATTGTGGATATTTGATGATTCTTTTTATGGATTATCTTTTGGATTTTCTTTACAGTCGCTTGTACAGGACTGTGGTGATTTATGATTCCATGAGCATTAGGGTAGGTAATCTACTTGTAGTGTCAGGAAGTGGCTTGCAATGGAGGCCGGGGCCCTAAGTGGCTGCTAGGATAACTCATTGTAAGTTTGGATAATAAGTGATAACATTTACACACTAAATGGGGATTAAATGAACCTAAAAAGATAATTGTTTTGGTTCTCGCCCATGCCTTGAGCGCTTGTACAGGCTAGGATGGGAGTAGTGAGACGCATGGTTGCAACCTTGCATTCCATAGTATGCCTCGTCAGTATGAGAGGATACTAGTGGCCGCATGAGATCTGTATGGACCCGTGGAGTTTAGCTAACTGCCAGGGTAACTTGTACGAGATAAATGCGATGACACTTTCCCACTTGCAGAGTAGGTTTCCTACATGTCATTGTGTGCCTCTGGGAATTAGATGTCGATTTTGTGTGTATTGGAACCTTTGAGTAGTATGCTTTTAGGATTCCTGGACTTATAGAGATTTCTTTGTGGTTTTGATATCCTATTTGGGACTTGAGATTATCTCCTCAGCACGGTGGGAGTGGACCATTTAGGTTCCACGCGGTCGGGTGGTAGTGTATTTTCCACTCTTATCATTTGAGATCCATTGAGACACTGTGGCTGGAGTATTCTTGGTTGGTATTTATCTTCATTATGTTCTTGGATCATTATGATAGATGATATGCCCTATGATGGATGTATTTATTGGTATGTTCTTGTGTTGATGATTTGCATATGTTAGTTGATGATATATTATGCTTTACTTTGCATGTTAGTAGGATGTTTTAGGAGTGGCATTCCTACTATGATAATACCGATGATCTCTTCGGTGCTTTGGGATGTTATGCACGGAGGGATGGCTAGGATCCATGATGGTCTAATGATGCTATTAACGGTTAGGAGGAACCGTGCACTTAGTTAGTTATGTTTGTGATGTATCATGTATGGTTATGGTTTCATTATGTTAATATTGGATGATGATGTGCTTTATTTACATGGATGTTTATTCTTTTAAGCTTTTCATACCTTGTAAAATGTACAGTGGATGATTGAGCTAAACTAAAATGTAGTTACAAATAGGACACTTGTATATGGTTTTAAGTACATTGGATGTATCCTTGCTATTTCATTGTTAAGGATGTAATGTTAGATGAATAAGTTATGATTAGAAGTAATTCAACGTTAAGGGATCTTTAAAGAATGTAATCTGTTATGTTATTTTCAGTTGGATGTTACTATTGCTTCAGCAAGTTTGTGTATGGTTTTACTTTCATGTTTTTAAAAAAAAATTTGTTTGGCAAACTTAGTATAATTCTTTGGATCCCTTGGCGGGGCATTACAATTTGCATGGGATTAAGTAGTCTTGGACTAATAGAAGATTTGGTAAGGATCTTATTCAGGTAAGGTTGGATCGTGCTTTCATTAGTAATGATTGGCTCCTAAAGTACAAATGTAATCTTAGTGCCCAAGTAAGGGTGGGATTGGATCCTTACCCAATTTTTTGGTTGTTGAAAAGATTGATTTTCATAAGAATTTCCCATTTAGGTTTGAGAAAATGTGGACTCTCCACAGACCTAGAGACTCTCATAAAGGAGTGGTGGGGTATTAAAGTAGAAGGTACAACTATGTTCAGAGTTGCGGCAAAACTGAAGAATGTCAAGAAGAATATTAAGAAATGGAATAAACATACATTTGGAAACATTTTTGAGAATTTTTTTTTTTTTTGGAGGAACTTAAAGACATTCAAGATAGGAGTCAGACTGAGGGTTATGAGACTGTTTCTAGGGAAGAGGAAAGTGGCAAATTGGTTGAACTTCATGACATCGTCTCTAAAGAGGAAATGTTTTGGAGACAATGTTCTAGAAAGGTCTTTTTGAAGGATGGAGACCGTAATACAAAGTACTTTCATGTGACTACTCTTAAGCATAGGATGGCTAACACAATTTCCAAAATCAATACAGATGAGGGACTAACTGATAATGAAGAGACTATCAAAAGGGAGGTAGTGGATTTAAAAAAAAATTCTACTACAAGGTACCAATCTGGACTTGGAGAAGCATGATATGTTCCTTGAGTGCATCCCTTCCTGTGTTTCTGAGGATTACAATTTGTTTCTTTCCTCTATTTTGTCGTCGGATGAGATTTCTAAGGTTGGTTTCTCTTTTGAAGGAGACAAAGCCCCTGGTCTTGATGGATTCCCATTCCTGTTCTTTCATAAGTACTGGCATATTATTGGTGCTGATATTTGTAATGGCGTGAATGAATTTTTTGGTTCTAGGAACATCCTTAAAGAGCTGAATGGAACCTTTCTTGCACTTATTCCAAAGAAGTTAGGTGCAGATAGAATGGACTTGTTTAGGCCTATCAGTCTACGTAATTCTTTTTATAAGATTATTTATAAGGTTCTTACCCTCAGGATTTTGTCTCTTCTACCTTTCATTATTTCTAGACAGCAAAATGAGTTTGTTTTTAGTAGACAGATTGTGGATTCCATTATTACAGTGCATGAAAATATTCATTCTCTGTCGGTGTCTTAAAAAGAAGGCTTTTTGCTCAAGCTTGATCTATCTAAAGCATATGATAGAATTAACTGGCACTTTCTTCTCCATGTTCTTGAAGCTTTTGGTTTTACTAAGAGATTTCAGGATCTTATCTTTATGCTGATGTCGCCAGCATCCTTCTTGGTGCTTGTGAATGGTTCTCCCACTTCTTTCTTTAAGGCATCCAGGGGCCTTAGACTAGGAGACCCAATTTATCCTATTCTTTTTATCATATTGGCAGAATGTTTGGGGAGATTTGTAGATAATATGGTGCTTAAAGGGGACTTTGTGGGCCTTAATCCTTCCTCGTCTGCTCTAGTGTGTTCTCACCAACAATTTGTTGATGACTCTATTGTTATGGGAGAGGCTTCGGTGAAGAATGCTAGGAATATTAAGAAGGCTTTGGTGGACTATGGGAATGCTACAGGTCAAATTATTAATTGGAAAAAAAATATGATTTATTTTATGAATGTCAGTGAAGCCAGACAAACTAAGATAAAGAAGATTATTGGATGTGAGATTGGTTCTTTGCCCGGTTCTTATTTGGGTTTACCTTTGGGGTTATCCCCTCCTAACAGCTTTTGGAACTTGCTGATTAATAAAATCCACTCAAAACTTGCTGGCTAGAAAGGATCTCTTTTTAGTTAGGCAGGTAAGGTGGTTGTTTTGAAGTTTGTTTTGCAAAGTGTCCCGCTTTATGCTTTGAGTATATTTAAAATTCCAAGAAAATATGCTCTTGCTATAGAAAAGATTTAGAAAACTTTCTTATGGATGAGTACGAAGAATAAAAATACGACCCCTTCTGATTGCTTGGGAAAATTTTTGTATGCCTCGAAAAAGGGTGGGCTTGGCTTAAGAAAGGTTACATCAATGAATGATTTCTTATTGGCGAAACTTTTATGGAGATGGTATAAAGAGGTAGGGGAATGGAAGAATATTTGGACTGATAAATATAACAAAGATAACTTTGACTTTAACCACTTCCTTAATAGTAATGTGGACCAAGGGGGGTCTCTAATTTGGAAGAATGCTCAGAAACTTAAAAATATTATTAGAAAAGGGGTAAAATGGAAGGTAGGTAATGGTAGGAGAGTTCTTTTTTGGGAAGACATTTAGATCTTGGATTACCCCCTGTGTGATGATCCAAGATGGAATAGGTACATGGAGCTTTGTAAGACTCAGATTGGAACTCTTGTGGCGGATTATTGGAAAGAGAGTAAATGGATGGACATTAAAAGAGTGGACCCCAATTTGGTTGAACTCAGTAAATTCCTAAACACATTTTTCATAAACCCAAATGAGGATGAATTGATTTGGAAAAATGATCCCAGTGGTGTGTTTTCAATTGCCTCTGCCTATGATGATTCCTTTGTTGATTATGATGAACCATGCTGGGCTAAGGCTTGGATGAAAGGTATGACACCCAAAGTCAATATTTTCTTTTGGATCCTTTTGTAGAATAAAGTCCTCACTTTGGATAATCTTAAAAAGAGAGGGATTATAATTATTAATAGATGTGTTCTCTGTAAGAATGATGGGGAATCGATTGACCACATCACTTTGCATTGTCCATTTACTAAGAAGATTTGGGATAAAATTTGTAGCTTATTGAATGTTGAATGGGTGTTCCCCTCCACTATTTAGCTGTTCTTTACTAGTTTGAAGGCTCCCTCCAAGAATATTCTGATTGCTAAATTGTGGGATTTCATTCTTCCGTATGTGGGATGGGGTATTTGGAAGGAGCGCAATGATAGGATCTTTAGAGATGTGGAGTCCACTCCTAATCAGGTCTTCCATAAGATAAAGATTCTTATGATTGAGAATATTAAAACTATGGGATCTAAACAACAAGCATGTAATGAGTGGGAAGTCCGAGTTCTTCATAATTGGAATCTGAAATGTTTGAGTATTCTAATCCTAGGGAACATGCAAGATGGGATTGTCCTCCTGAGAATTCATTTAAGCTAAACTTTGATGGGGCCTCGAAAGGAAACCTGGGCAAAGTAGGGTGCAGTATTGTGATAAGGAATTCAAATGGTGATAATATGGGAAGTATGGCTATACTAATTGGAAATCAAAAAAATCACATTGTTGAAGCCTCTGTTGCTCTTCATGGTCTTATTTATGCTAAGAAAGTGAATACGAAAAAAATATGGAAGGGGACTCACTCAATATTATTAATTGCCTTAATAAAATCTCTATACCTTTGTGGACAATTAGTAATATTATCTATGAGGCTATTCACATTATAAACTCCTTTGATACTTGTGTTATAACTCATAATTTCATAGAAGCTAATTGTACTGCTGCCTGGGCAACGAATGTGGCGTGCAGTAGTGATCATATTATCATTTGGGGACATTATGATCCTTTACCTTTGGATGGACGCCAATTCTTTCTTCATGATAAATGGAGGTCTTTACAAACAAAAATTAAAATATGATTGTCTCAGTACCATGTAATTATGTGGGGATAAGTTGCCGTGGGCTTTGGGTCATTATTTTCAGTGATATGAGCATTAACTCGTACAGATTCTGGGTCAATTATGCCATTCTCTTTGATTTATGTGAGACTCTTTTTGTCACATTCATTTGGGGGTCTCAGAGGAAGAAGAACTGGGCTTCTGGTGACAAGAAAATGGGAGGTAATAGGAAAAGGGTGGAACCAGTGAGTTGTTTGGAGTGGATGAAGAACGAGGTGTGGGATATACTAAGGCATGATAATTTTACTAGGTACATGGAGAAGGTAAACGGCGATAACCCGGTCATTACATAGCAGTTTATAAAAACTTGGAAGGAGGGCTCGGTTATGGTGGATAATCAGCGACTGGAGATAACAAAGGACGTGATTGCTGAGGCCACAGGCTTGGAGCTGGACGGTATTAATTTCTATAGGGAGTGAAAACTTTCAGATAGAGCAATTGAGGAATTTGTGGAGTCGGAGCACGAGAAGAGCTGTCTGGTCAAAATAAGTAATTCCTATATCAATCCAGCCTCTGTTTCTTGCCCATGGCATTTTGTGTTGTTTGTGATAATGGAATACCTAACTTTTGATGGGAGATTCATGAAATGTTATGGGTATCATTTCATGCTGGCCAACCATTTTAGGCACAATGTCAAGATCAATTTTCCTTACTATTTGAGGCAGTCTCTTAGCATATCTATCCAAGCTATTCAAAAAGACTTGAATGTCAAACATGTCTGCCATGAGGGTCTTATGGTTCTCATCATGAATGTCTTAAAGTCCAAGAAGATCGTGAGGCCTAGACGCTATTTGCAGGCTGCTGATTATGATATGGAAGGTAGCACTCCGGAGAAAGGTTATGATTTTGAAACCCAGGATGAAGCTGAGGAGGGTGAGGAGAATTTGAACAAGGGCTTTGGGGGTAGTTCAAAGAAGAAGAAAAAAGTGTTTGTTCACTCTGATTTAGACAAGGAAAGTGATTTTATGGAGGACTTGGTGAGGGATTATAAAAAGAAAAGCGAGAGTAAGGGAAAGAGGATTAAGGACATCCTTGTTGTGAGGGCTTCTTCCCCTTCGGATGATGAACCCTTAGCCTGAAGGATGGAGAGGATGAGATATCCCTCAAGACGTCAGGAGAAGAAATTAAGGCACAAGGGGGAGTCGGATAATGAGGAGTCTGATGAACAGGGGCTACATCCTGATTTTGGTAAAAAGTCAGAAGGTTTGCCAGGGTCTACTAAAGGGGTGCACGATAACCTTGGCACAATTATGAAGGAGATTGGGGCTATTAAAAAGCAAATGCAGATGCTTGGAAGGGATATACAAGCATTGAGGAAAGAAGTTGGGCATGCCAGCAAAATTACTCGCGGTGAATGCACATTTGGACAACATATTGATAGACTATTGGAGGTGATCAAGAGAACAAAAGATGTTAAAAACCTAATGCAGAAGATCTCGTAGCTGGAGGAAAAGAACACGACAATGGACAAAGAGTTTAATGTTACCCAGGGGAAGATCACAAAACTGGAAGCCAAGATGAGCAATTTGGAAAAACTGGTCAAACAAATTGTGGAGAATGTGAGTACTCTGTTGAAGAAATTGGAAAATGACAAAGGTCAACATTTCCCTCGGGCTATTGAGATTCATGGTCCTAGCAAGCATATTAGGGCTCATTCAAAGAAGATTAAGGACGTGGACAAAACAGACGAGGTGAAGACCGTGGCTGAAAATATGCACATCCTTGCGGACCAAGCGCTTGACCTGATCAAGACTTCTTAGCTAGCTTTTTGTTGTTTCTTTTGTTGTATTTTTGTTGTCTTTTTCAGCAGTTCTTTAGCGACCTCTTTGATGCATTTTTTGGAGGTATGTTTCATGTATGCTCTGGGTAGCTCTCTCTATTGCTTTCTTCTCTATTTCTTTCTAGACTTTATGTAAAAGGTTTCAGGTCCTTTAAAACTTGTTTTTACTTAATCAAAACTTTATTATAGTCACTTCATAATTCAATTAATGATATGCACTTAACAATAAATTATTATTAAAGTATAAGTTTAATAATAATATCTGCTGCGTAGTGAATACCACAACTGTGAAAACCCTGAATGTAGTGAAGGATCTGCTTGGCTACTTTCCAGTGTAGCTCATGAGGCTCCTGCATGAATCGAGAGACCATGCCTATAGCATATGAGATGTTGGGTCTCGTATGAGTTAGATAAATGAGACTCCCAACAAGTTGGCGGTACAAAGTGCCATCAACAAGTGGAGAAGAACAATGAGCCTCAAGTTTGACTCTAGAAAGGAAGGGAGTTAGAATAGGCTTACAGTTAGCCATATGAAACCTCGAGAGTAAATCTAGAGCATACTTGGATTGTGTGATGGTGATCTTGGAAGGAGACTGAAAGATTTCAATCCCAAGAAAGTAACACAACAAGCCCAAGTCAGTCATCAAAAAATTGTCATAAAGGGAAACTTTAACAGCCTTAATGGTGGGTGAAGAACTTCCTGTGATCATCAAGTCATAAACATACAAAACCAAAAATAGGAGGGAATCACCCTTTTGCATAATGTAGACATTAGGATCAGAATGGCACTGAGTGAACCCAAATGATAGAAGGAAGGAGTCCATCTTTGCATACTAGGCCTAAGGAGCCTGTTTGAGGCCATAAAGAGACTTCCAAAGATGGCACACAAGTGAAGAATCCTGAAGGATGCCCTGTGGCTACTCCATGTAGATCTCCTCATGAAGGTCACTATGAAGAAAATCACTATTCACATCCATCTGATGTACTTCCCAACGACTAGCTGTAGCAATGGCAAGAACAAGTTAAATGGAATTCATTCGGGCAACTGGTGCAAAAGTCTTAGAGTAGTCAATCCAAGGAACCTGGGAGAATCCTTTGGCTACCAAGCGAGCCTTGTGCTTGTCAACTGACCCATATGCTAGAAATTTTGTATGATAGATCCACTTACATCGAACAAGTTTTCTTCCCTTAGGAGGAGGGACAAGATCCCAAGTGTGGTTCCTCATCAAGGAACTATACTCTTCCTGCATAGTTGTATCCCACTCAGGAATACCAGAAGCCTCATGAAGGACTGTGGATCTGAGGCAATAGCAATGAAGACATGTGGAGCATCCTGGAACTTTGAACGAGTCCGCCTGGTGTTTGATGGATCCCCAACCCAATCACCTATAGATTGCAAGGTCTGTCTAGCCCAAAATGGATAATCTGGAGGGGAATCATCAACCTTTGAATGATGACTAGGAGAGGAAGGAGGCGAGTCCTCTAAATCACTCTTTGCATCAGAAGTGGAGGTAGAACATTGCTCAGGTGAATCTGACTGATCGAAAGATCTGTCATGTATTCCAAGTGACTCCAATGTCAAAGTAGGAGGAGTTGGAGAAGGGGTAGAAAGTGAGCTTGAAGATTCCCCTCAAACTAAACACTCTTCTTAATGAACAACTCATGTGTAGTAGGGTGGAGCAACCGATAACCCTTCACACCATCAGGATAACCTACAAATATGCAAGGTTTGCTCTGTGGATCCAAGACCTTGCGTTTCTCTCCAGGAATGTGGGCCCATGCAGGAGAGCCAAAAACTCAAAAGTGCTTAACTAATGGTTTCCGACCGCTCCAAGCTTCAAAAGAAGTAAGTCCCTTCAAGACTCGACGAGGAACATAGTTCTGGATATAACAAGCACAATTAATGGCCTCTGCCCAATACTGTGGTGCAAGAGATCTAGAGTGAATCATACAGTTTGCCATCAAGGATCTATTATTTTGTTCTGCAGCACCATTCTGCTGAGGATTGTACGAAATTGAATGTTGCAAATCAATCCCCTTTGAAGTGCAAAATCTCTCAAACTGATGGTTGACATACTCACCACCATTGTCTGTGCACAAAAAATTGATGGCTTTCCCGAATTGCTTCTCTACAAAAGTTTTGAAGTCCTGAAAATGATCAAATACCTTTGACTTCTGTTTGAGAAAGTACACCCAAGTATATCGAGAAAAGTCATCAATGAATGTGAGGACATATTGGGCCCTGCTAAATGAAGGATGCTGAAATGAACCAGCCAAATCACTGTGAACTAACTCTAGTATCTGTGAAGCTCTCCATGCCTTACCTCCGTCAAACTTTTCCTTAGGATGCTTACCAAGAATGCAGCCTTGGAAAACACTGCTTGAGAACTGAACTGAAGACAACCCTGTGACCATGCTCTACTGGTTGAGATGATGCAAGTAGCAAAAGTTAAGATGGCCAAACCGCTCATGCCATAATTTACTCACATCATTAGAGTGAGTGAGAAAAATAGTTGAAGGAGGATCAAGAACAAAGTGAGAAAATAGATAGAGTCATGACTGATGATCTGCTTTGCCAACTGCAATTGTAGAATCACTATGCAACTCACATATCTTCACTGAATTAGGAGGGAACTCAACTCACTTGCTTGAACCTATATGAGTAATCTGGTATATTGATAGGAGATTAGTTGATAATGAGGGTACACAAAGAACATCATGGAATGTGTCATCCCCCACATCAACAAACTCTCTCCTACACACCTCAACAGGAGTGTCATCACCCATCAAAATAAAAGGCATAGTACACGACTCCAAGGATGCAAGTTCTTCCTTAGATGAAGCCATGTGGTGTGAAGCACCCGAATCAAGAACCTAAGTGGATGGTGAGGAAGCAACTACAACCAGGGCCTTGCCCTTTCCTTTCTCCTTGTTGTTTTCTTTTGCCTTGTTAGACCCTTCATTAGAACTTTGTTTGATAGACTCAGGAACACTAATATTATTCTTCTCAAGAATGTGTGTCGAGTGATCAATTTGTTTCTTCAAACATTTATGTTCATCATGACCTGGTCTTTTACAATAGGCACATTGGACCCTTTCTTTCTTACGCTTATCACCCTTGGAAGATGGGGTATCAATAGTTGCTTTTGAAGCAACCGATATCTGATCATTCTTCTCCTTACTATTCTTATGTTTCTTATCCTTACTATTGTTGTTACTACTTTGTCCTTTTTGTTCTTTTGTGCCTTGATTGGAAGCCAAGGCATGTGACTTAGAGGACTTAAGGGTGCCCATCTAGATTAGCTTGTCCTGTTCTCGAGTGAGATTGACATCAAAATCATCTAAAGATGGCATGTGAATTGAGTACCAAGTGCACCCTTAGTAGCATAAAAGGTAGAGATAAACAAAAAATATTCTGAACTTAGCTTAGAGAGAATACTAAGAATCAATTGGTCATCTTTCTTTTCAATTTCACATTGTTTTAACTGCAGCCTTAGTGATTTCAATTTAGTGAAGAAATCTTAGATTGTGTTGAAATTGCCTGGACTTAAACTAATTAGTTCATTTTCCAACATATGACCCCTCATTGAATCTTGTGTGCCAAATAGTGTTTCTAGCTCTATCCATATTTCACTTGGTGTATCCAAAGACTCAATGTGAAATAGAAAATTAGGAGAAACAGACAAACACAATGTTCTATATGCCTCATCACATTTGTTAAACCACTTAGGCTTATCTTCATCTTTATCAAGTTTAGTTTCAAGTCCCATAGTTATCCTATTTAATCCAGCTTTTCTTAAGTGAATTGTCATGTGTAATTTTCACTCAAAGTAATTGTATGGAGTTAGGATGAGCATATTTGTTTGATCCATGATGAAGAAATGTAGAGAAGAAATGCTAGAAAGAAGAGAACCCAACCATGACAATGCCCCCCTTTTTACTCAATCAAAGAACTCCCCCCAAAGAAATATGATTTGGCACTTTGTATTAGTGTGTTTACAACTAGCACTAGCAAGAAATACTAAGTGGCCTTGATTTCAATGCATTACAAAAACTCTCATGAAGAGCATATGTTGAAAGTGCAACTTGGGCAAAATATTCAAATAAATAAATAGCACCACTGCGATCTACTTGAAAAATTATGCACTTTTAAAAAAAAAAGTCTCAATACGAGGTCGTATGAGAAAGTTATGATCCTCTGAAGTTCTCAAAATGCAATTTTTGAAAAATTTATGCATGAAAATCAAAAAATGACTGCACTAGTAGATAGAGCACAAAAAAATGGCCAAGATCATAATAAGAATCATTAGAATCAGAGTCCTTATGAGCAAGAACGAGGCATTTGAAAATTGCATTCAAATCTGCAACTGCCAATGGAGAGGGGTATGACTGTAGCTTTCCACATTCGATTCTGCAAAATATACAGATTGCATGCAAAAACTAAAAGATACCCAGATGGTTTTTCAGTGTTGCGAACAAAACCCAAAAAATGCTTTTCTTACTAATGTACAGAAGATGTAGCTGTAGTGTAAATCAGACGCCTTTAACAACAAGAAATGGCCCCAAGAACCAAGAAATGACCCCAACAACCAAAAGACGTCATGCAAAGGTTGAATCAGCTACTTAAGTCAATTAATGACATGTTGGAACCTGCAATATTGATTGAAAACACCAAATATGCAAGTTGGTTGTCAAATTTGAGATTGAAACCCCTGTTTCGTAACTTGTATGGCGATCTCTGATCTCGATGAAATGAAAGCCAAATCTAACTTTCTCAAGCCTCCTAGATGCATTGGAACAACTAGAAATGTTGCCAATATAACTAGGAATGCTACAATCACCTAGATTTCATAAAACATGTGTAAGCCCCAAAGATAAAAAATGTTTTTGTCAAACTTTTCTAATTCTCAAGATCATCCGAAGATGCAAGAGAAGAGCATACTAGATTTTTCAAAAAACTACAATAATATTTATTAGCCTCCCTCAGATCTCTCAAATAAAGAAACTAAAATATACTCTTGCACATAGAATGACTCTGATAGCATGTTACAATTTGAAAAGATTAATAACCTAGAAAAATAGTGCAAAGAACATATATCTAAACTATGAATGCAAATGATACAAAATCAAAATAGCAACAAAGAGATAGTCTCCAAGAGAGTAATGCAAATGCTAGAAGCAAAATAACATTAAGAGGATGCAAAAATAAGAGATTACAAATACAAGCCAGGTAGCATGCTTATATAGACTAGGAAGAGGGAGGAGGTGGCAACACTGACCAATGAGGAGCAACCATCTATCAGACTAAAGATAGAAAAGTATCTTCCCAAGATAGCAAATGGATGCTCACATGTAGGAAGGTGACATCTCGCAACCACTCACCTAATAAGACATACTTTATTAACCTAAGCGATAGGAAAAAACTAGCAATATAGGGAAAAATAAATAACCCACTAGGAAATTAAAAAAACTACACTAACACGCTTGAGCACAATTTCCAAGCTAACTTTAATCTCCATAACAGTTTTGCCAATTGGCAAGCACAAATCCAAGCTTTTAAAGCCAATTAGCAAGTAATTGATTCAAGTTCTTGAATTACATGTGGCAAAGGATAACAACATAGGTGTTTCCCTTGATTTGAAGGTTGATACTTATGGTGGTCTTTGTACTATATTGTAATGTTTATGCTTTATTCCATTCATGATGAAAATGTTACTTCCTCTTTCATGGTACAATGATGGTTCTTTGGTAGTAGCCATGAATTTTTATTGGGCCTTTTTATTCTTAGAAAAATAGTTTTTCTTTTTGTTGATACAAACAATGTATGACTAAGTGAAAACCAAGTTTTGAACTGTACTTGAAACTTAGTACATTACAAGTTTTGGAGGGACCTTGAAACACAAAAGAAAAGATATTCAAGACCACCCACTAAATGAATCAGGACAAAACTAGGACATGACAAAACCAAGATAGGGGGTGAAAGTGAACAGACTCCCACCATCAAGAGAAAAAGCTAGATGACCAAGATAAACTTACACATGAAAAACCAACATGTAGTAAAAAACTGGATAAAGGACTAGAAGGAAATTGAGCCCAACCTAACCAAATCCTTTAATAAAAACCTTTTTTCTTACTCTTGTGAGAATGAACGATCATATTCAAAGAGGATTGAGGAGATTTAGATTTTTCCCTTTGATCATAATCCAACCTCTTCTAACTTAGCAACACCATCCGACTAAGAAATTGAGTCCAATGTAGATGTCCCCTCACCTTGAGAGGAAAGAACAACAAAAGGAACCAAGATAGGGCCAATAAAAACTTGAGGAGTGGGATCAACAATAGCCAAATAGGTGCTACCACTAGCTAGAGCCCTATCACAAGATGATGACCTTAGAGACACATCGATTGTACCAAAAACTTTACTAATAGCTTGAGAGGAGGAACCAACAATAGTAGCCCCACAAACTCACTCAACAATAGAACTACAACCACCAACCAATGCTAGAAGTGTCATCGACACTAACCATACCAAGAGAAATAGAAGTTGCTTGAGGTGGTTTGACATTAACACAAATAGGACCTGAAGGACTAGAAGGAAATTGAGCCCAACCCAACCAAACCCTTTAATAAAAAACTTTTTCCTTACTCTTGTGAGAATGAAGGAACATATCCAAAGAGGTTGAGGAGATTTAAATTTTTCCCTTTGATCATAATCAAACCTCATCTAACTCAGCAACACCATTCAACTCCAATATAGATGTCCCCTCACCTTGAGAGGAATGACCAACATAAAGAACTAAGATAGGGCCAACAAAAACTTGAGGAGCGGGACCAACAATAGCCAAAGAGGTGCTACCACTAGCTAGAGCCCTATCATAAGATGAAGAACTTAGAGATGCATCAATCGTACCAGAAGCACTATTAATAGCTTGAGAGGAGGAACCGACAATAGTAGCCCCACAAACTCACTCAACAATAGAACTACAACCGCCAACCAATTCTAGAAGTGCCATCGATACTAATCATTCCAAGAGAAATAGAAGTTGCTTGAGGTGGTTTGACATCAACACAAGCAAGACCTGAAGGACTAGAAGGAAATTGAGCCCAACCCAACCAAACCCTTTAATAAAAACCCTTTTTCTTACCCTTGTGAGAATGAAGGATCATATCCAAAGAGGGTTGAGGAGATTTAGATTTTTCCCTTTGATCATAATCCAACCTCTTCTAACTTAGCAACACCATCCGACTAAGAAATTGAGTCCAATATAGATGTCCCCTTACCTTGAGAGGAAAGACCAACAGAAGGAATTGAGATAGGGCCCACAAAAACTTGAGGAGCAGGACCAACAATAGCCAAAGAGGTGCTACCACTAGCTAGAACCCTATCACAAGATGAAGAACTTAGAGGTGCATCAATCATACCAGAAACACTACTAATAGCTTGAGAGGAGGAACCAACAATAATAGCCCCACAAACTCACTCAACAATAGAACCACAACCACCAACCAATGCTAGAAGTGCCATTGACACCAATTATCCCAAGAGCAATAGAAGTTGCTTGAGGTGGGTTGACATCAACACAAGCAGGACCTGAAGGCTCCTACACAATCACGTGGGAAATTCTTTTCTTCCTAATACTATTGCACATAAAATAGGAACTCTTCCACCAAGAAGTGAACCTTTTCTTGTTCTCTAAATCTCATTGAGCCAAGACATGCCCAATTTGAAGCAACTTTGATATCTAAAGGGGATACCTTGATGTAGTCCTTGGTTGGAGAGACCTCAAAAAGATTAGACCAATTGTCCAACAAGAGTAAACAAACAGAAAAATAAGTATTTGGAGAGAACCAAGACTGATCAACATTCATTCATAGAAAATTAGATATGCAAACATCTCAACAATTGGCCTTCTTACATGCCAGGATCATGCATGCCTTCTTGCTTACAATATTTGGTTAGAGACATTAGATATAATTCTAGAGAAATAAAAATACTTATTGAAGAATTGATATACCTTAAGATACATTACATTGCAATATATATAGGTATTGTGACACATAGGTCAGCCTCAAGATCCAAAACATTCCCCTATAATAAGAAACATATTATAATAAATAGGTTTGGTCGCAAATCATAAGGAACATGTTACATAGATTGATTGAAATCTTGTGGTTCTAGATTTGGGTGCTCACATAATCCAAGAAGATAGCTAAATACACCACCAAAGATCCACAATTGCAGATTTCTATCGCAAGATCAAAATTCACCAACAACCATGAAAATTAGCAAGAACACACTACCCAAGAGAGAACAAATCACAACATGAGCAACAATGATCCAAACGAGTTGTGAGTCTAGGAATAGGAACTAGACTAAGTCTAGATCATATTGCAAACAATGCAAGTGCTAACTTGACCAAACTAATTAAGGATCACTAAAATGATCAAAAAACTAAAATAAACTATCTTTGTGAACATAGAATGAAAGAAGGATTATTCTTTGTGATTTTTTTTCACTTGGGAGTAATGCTTCCCCTTGATGATGAGACCTTGAGATGATAACTTTGACCTTACATCTAAGTCTTTTTGTAAAATGCCTATCTGGGTCAGACTTGCCCACCTTCCACTCCATCTTTTGGCAGACTCTCTTCTTGAGGAAGTGGGACATGTAATGGCCAATTTTCTTTTGGTTGATGCAAATTCTTCTAATATCCTTCACCCTAAATTTTCTTATGTTTTGGTTGACATTGGTTCTTCTAAGGGCTTTTTGACCGAGATCAAACTTTCCACTCTTAAGGGCATCTAGATTCAACCTCTAGATTATGAAGGGATTCCCTTTAGATGTAGAAAATGCTTCAAGGCTGGGCATGCTGTTGCTAATTGTGATTTACACAGAGCTAAATGAAGATGTCTTCCTCTTGGTGGAATGGTGCCTCCTCTCTATACTACACGATGTAGAATTATTCTCATGCGGGTATAGAGGATCCCCCCTTAGATCATGTTTCTAATATAACTTGGTGCTAATACAACTATTGTTGTCCCTTATACTAGTTCTGTTGACATTGTCCCTATTGTTGTTTCTCGATCAAATTGTGCCAAAAATTTTGCCAAGCGTTCTCATTCTCTCTCCTCGATGACTGATCCTATTGTCTAGAAGGTGGTTAACATTTTTGATTTTGTTGGTCCTATCTCACCTCTTATTTTGGTTGTTCCTATTACTCTTGTTGGCCCTTCCTTGAGATTTCTGCCATCCCAGGGTATGGGTACTTTAGTATTATACTCTTCTTGGTCGGATGTTACCGCTAGGGTGGATAAGGGTTGGATTACAGTTAAAGGAAAAATGTCAAAATCTCCCCAGTCCTCATTTGAAATGACCATTCCCATAAGAGTAATACGAAAGGAAAATCTTAGATTTGTAGGTTTGGCTTGGATTGCATTATTGAATCTCTTGTATATTTTTCTTCACACAACTTTTCTTCTTGTTGGGGGGTATCAATTGGTTTTCATTTCTATTGATTGGAAATGTTAGGTACTGAGGGAGGGGGTGGGGGTGAATTAGTACTAACAAAACTCCATTCAAAACTCCTCTCAATTCAAGCTTGTAAACATAAACATAAAACTTCAATTCATATTAACTATTAATCGATAGTGTTCACTCCTTTAGTTTTTACCGATATGTTGTAACCTGTAAATAACAGTAAAACATAGCACACTAATTTTTTGTCTTGTAAAAACCCTTGGTTGGAGAGAAATACTATGGTGAGGATGATGGCCACAACTCTTCATTGCACCTAAAAGAGATTTTTTTTCGGTTAAGGCTATAATATGTCACCTTCTGAGTGAATCACCCAATTTAGAGTATTTGATACATTGTTAAGTGTATCTGCAATTTTGTTAGGACTACTCTGTTAAGAGATTTAATCCACCTATGCAGTGTTCACCTTATTAAATGTAATGCCCTACCAAGGGATACAAAAGAAATAACCTAAAGTTTTACTAAGTTTGCCAAACAAACTTTTTTTTTAAAAACAAAAAAGAATAACATACACATCAAACACATAATAACGGAAGCAATAACATACAATCAACTAAAATCATACATAACAAGTTACATTCCTTAAGGATCCCATGATGTTGAATCACATTTAAATTTAATTAATACTAAGTCTAACAAATACCACATCCACATGAAATAATAATTAGAAAGTCCAATGTCCATTTAAATAATATACATTTGTTCTGAATGTCTCTTGGCAAATGAAATTCGGAATGCTCAATTATCCACTATACATGTCATAGGGTATGAAAGGCTAAAAGAATATACATATATAAAAATAGAATTAAAGATACATCCTCCTCCTTGAATCCATGATACAAAGTACAATAAAATAAATGAAAGCATCCACCATACATGATACATCCATCCATCATACAAGATATAAACATCCATCATGAAATATAACCATCCATCATAATGATACATAGATAGAATGAAAGGAAATGCAGACAAGGAAGCTCTAGCCATGGTGACTACGAACATATTTCAGTGGTAAGAGTAAAAAACACTACAATCCGACTACGTGCAACCTAAATGGCCCACTTTCACTGCGCTGAGGAGATAGTCTCAAATCCCAAACATTATATCCAACCACATAACACAAATACTCTCTAAGTCCAAGAAATCCTAAAAGTATTCTAACTCAAGGGTTGCAAAATAGATCGACATCTAATTCCTAGAAGCACACAAGACACGTAGGAAACCTACTATGTAAGCGGGCAAGTGTCATCGCATGAATCACGCTAGAGTTACCTTGGTAGTCACTCAAGACCCCGACCCCCTAGTGATCCATATGTGGCCACTAGTATCCTCTTGTACTGACAAGGCATACTACGGATGTAAGGTCACAACCAAGCGTTCTCTCTACTCCCATCCTAGTCTGCACTAGCACTCGAGGCATGGGTGAGGACATAAAAAGACTCTTATTAAGTTTATTTTATTTCCATTTAGTGTAATGTTTTCACTTATTAAACAACTTACGATGGGTTACTCTGGAAACCACTTAGGGCCCTTGTCTCCATTGCAAGCCACTTTTTTACACTACATGTAGATAACCTACCCTAGGCTCATAAAAGTATAAATCAAGAATCATATAAATTCACCTTAGCCTTATACAAGCGACTGGAAAGCATTAGAAGATAATCATAAGAACACATTAGTTCTCCACGAGCAACTGGAAAGCATCCCAAAATAATACTGATCAAAGACTCCAAAATGGTCAAGTCAACTATGTCATAACATGACATCATTAAGAACAAATCATTCAAAACACCTCAGGCCTATCAAAGTGATTGGAAAGCAATCCAAACATAACTGGTCGAGGACTAAAAATGGTTAAGTCAAGAAGGTCATACATTCACCTCAGCGTCACACAAGAACACTGGAAAGCAATAACAATCAATACATCAACACACATCATAGAGCATACTAGACACATTACCATGGTTGGGTTTAAAAGATCGAGACCAAAATATCTTCATGACATCACAAACACATAACTCCCGAGCCTTTGGTAACATCCTAAGATTGGTCGAAGCTAGTCAACCCAAACCCCCAAAATACAAACAATTTACAAACAACTGTGTTGGTTGTATTTTGGTTTAGTCTTGAATACACATAGTGTTAGTTCACAGTGAAGTTCCAATTTTCATTTCAGTGTTAGTTTTCAAATTTAAAGGGGTACATCTTAATCCATATAGTTTAACCCATTTCCCATATTTGAATAAAAGTCCAATTACCCAACTTGATTTAAATCAATTTTCTAAAATGATTTAAAGGCAAGTAATTTATTTAACTTATTAAAATAAATAATTAATTTCAATCTAAACAATATTATTAAAATAAATCTACAATTTTCATTTAACTATATTCATCATTAATTAAACTAATTTTTAATTAAATTAATTAATGATTATCAAACTAAATACTTATACTAATATCTCAACAATTATCAATTATTAATAATTAATAAAATTATCAATAATTTTATTAATTAAATTTTTTCTATATTTAAATGCATTATTATTTAAATTAATAAATAATAATAGAACCTATATTATTAAATAATAAAGAAGTAATATTAAAATCTTATTAATAAATATTATTAATATTAATTAACAATAATATTAAATTTTTTTAATAAATATTATTAATTAAAACAATAATTAAAAATTAATATTAAAACAACACTATTAACAAATTATTGTTAATTAAAATAATATAATTTTTTTAAATTAAAAACATTAAACATAATCCTTATATGTTAATAGGCCGCCGGCTTTTTAATTTAGCCGTACGGTCCTTTTAATGGCTCCCCCATCACAGTACACTATTATTATCGTAGTATATGAATACGCGAAGGCCGCCGACCGAAAAAGGTAAGTGGGGAGGGATGGGTAAAACCCCCTCCCCATAATTATATATATATATATATATATATATATATATATATATATATATATATATATATATATATATATATATATATATATATATATATATATATATAAACTTCAAAACTATTTCCCCCAATATTAAAAAAATATATTCTATTTTATTTTTAATAAAATTTAAGCTTCCAACCCAATTCCTCTTTTTATATAAAACATATTATTTTTATTTTTATCTTTTTTTAAATTTTCTAATAAAGATCTTGTATGGAAATCCAGATTAATCAATTAAAATTCTAGACAATTAGAATTTGTTTTCTTAACCAACCCAAAACCCAATTTTAACATTCAATAAATTCTCATCTCTATTTGATTTCTTATTCAACCTTATTTGAAATAAAATATAATTCTTTATAATAGATTCAGCAAGGAGTTCTAATTGGCCTTTCAATCCCCAAATATAGATGAAATTGAATAGCAAAGATTCAGAATGAAGAGTTGAAGGATTCATACAACGAAATTTGAAAAACAAATTTCTACAATCATGAAGTAAACAGAATATATCGAATTATATAATTCTTTTAATGATCAAAATACAAGACCCTACCTGAGCTGATGCTAATACACAACCACCCAAAGATTGTGAGAGAATTCACTTCTATCCAAAAATTTCTCTCTGAATTTTTTCTCCAAAATTTCCCTTTCAAAATTCACGGTCCCTTGAAAATGAACTTTCAATTGGTGATAAGGAGTTTTCTCCTCAAATCGGGGCACTAATTGTGCATTTACTCGAGAGGACTCATTGCTCACAACCCTTAACTCTTTATTAACTTTTATTTATCTTTCTTTTATATTTTCTATGCACATTCATTAAATTATAAAATAACTTTATTTACTTTTTACTTGACTTCATTTTTCAATTAATTAATTAAATTTAATCTCATGCAAACACTTTATGCAATAAAATATCTTTATTAAATCGACTTGTTTTATCTTTTAATTAATTTTTTATATTTTAATCTCATGCACGCATCATGCGAACTTAAATTTTTTAATAAGTTAATATATTTTCACTTTTAATTTATTTTCGAAACTAAATTGATAAAATATTTATTAACTTAAATAATAATATTATTTGGTATTTATTTAAAAATGAACTCTAAATATATTATTATTAAATTAAATAAATATTATCACGTTCTAAAATTATCCTTATAACTTTTATCTTCAAATTTGGTTCTTTTTATTTAATTAATTTATCAATTAATTAAATATAACTAAATATTAAAATATCATAATAATTTTTCATTAAATTAAATCACTAATTTAATCTTTTAATTTAGACTTAATTAATAGAAAATTCACCAAAGACTCATAAAATAAAACATGAAAACTCATCATAGAAAAACACATGCAAAATCAAACTAAAGGGTTATAATGACGAATTAACATCATCCGACACATTCAGAGGGTACACAGATCAGATACTTGTCCTAATTTTCTTAGACAAATGGCTTAAATGTTTAAGATTTGGACTTAAGAATTTATCTCCCCTCTCTTACTATTGAGATAATGCGATAGGGTACGCTCATCTTGGCAATTCAGGAAAGTCGATACCTGGTACCTGCAACCTATATAAAATTCATGCATGTACAAACACAATATTCTATAAGCTAAATAGGCAATGGTAGGAAGTGGTGCATCGTGTAGATCCCGACTAGTAGGTGACTACGACTCTCTTCCTTAACCACATTAGAAATGCCATACATAAAGAAAACATACACGCACACCATACACATGCAGTATGGGGTAAGTATCCATAAGAAAACACATAATAATCCATCTAACTAATCATCATCAATAACTCGAAAATACTGTATTAATCATCATGCATATATGAAGTATAGAGTGCCAAGTAATCTCATCATAGAATTAACTGAATCTGAAACAATATTTGATAATCTCAAAACAATGCTACTAATCATCAAACATGAAACTAGCCTAAAAGAGTTCGGCAATAAAAACAAAAATGCAAACTAGGGGTAGGCACTAGATTAAAGGTTTTACAAAAAGCTCATATATAGAACTTATAAGTCCGGTAAGAGACTACTCATTTAAGAGATTTTATAGTACCTTGTAGAAACTGTTAGGAATATTTAGAAGATAGTAATTGACCAACATGCACTTTCCTTCAAATATTGTTAGATCCCTTATTCTTTGCTCCTGATCTTAAATTTATGTCTTTAACCTCTTCTTAGTTTGTCTCTTCAGTTTTCTTATCCGATACCTTGATCTTCCTTACCCTTATCATGACCTTGCTTAATCTTCTCCTTAGGATTTAATCCTTGATGTTGGTTCTCAATCTTTGATCCTTCAATCATGACCTTTGATCATACGGTTCACCAAAGCCTTAATCTCAAACTCTCCATAAGTTGTTTTCCTTTACCTTCTTTTGTGGGCTTTTGATAACTATCTTCGTTATTTCGATAACTATATACTTTATTAACTCTTTCTTCCTGCCAATAGTGTCCTTTATATGCCGATAGTATATAACTATTTACCTATAATCTTCTTCTTCATCATGTATAAATCCTTTGTCATCAATGAAAAAACTATATCATGACCCTTATCATATGCCAACAATCCCCCCTTTGGCATTGATGGTGAAAACTATGTCAAGCAAAATTTTTAAAAATGTTCCTTTGGTCTGTATATGCCGATAACTATTCTTCTCCAAAATAATTTAACTCGCCCTATAATAGTCCTTCATATGTTTCGAAACCTTATTCAAAATATATTTTGTAAGTAATTTTTTTTGCCATTCACGTCTTCATCATCTCCCCCTTTTTTTGGCAATAATGCCAAATGATAAAAGAATTATGCTCTCTGGCGTTTATGTTGATTACAATTTATCAGTGATAAATATGTACCCGTCTCCTACATTTTTAACTATGCTTTCCCATGAATCTTGCAATCCTTTTAAACCAATTATATGACCTTGTAGGTCTGACGTTAACTCCTCTAATGCGTCAACTATGCTTAGCTCTTTTGTTTTCACAAATTCGTCTTCCTTCTCAACTTCCATTTTGAGTTCTTATTCTTTTGAAATAATTTCTCTCATCTTTGCAGAGTGCTCCATAAAATTTGATCCAGAGGGATGTAGGTTGCCGATATGTTGCAATTCTTGCTTTACTCTGACAAGCTTATTCTTGACATCTCCAATGAACTCACTAAAGTTACGCAAACATGTGTACATATCTGTAGCACTATCAAAGTTGTCTTTGTTTCTTCGATTATTGTCAGCAATTCGACATTCAGAACTACAAGTTTAGTCACCAATTTCTGTACGATTTCTTCTTCTATTTTCCGTTTAACTTTCTTGGGAATTTTACCATCTACGTCTTGTCCAATTTTGTCAATAAAATCTATATACTTCTTCAATTGATCTATAAGAGAACCATCTTCCGCATCTGTAACATCTACAACACGAACTTCAAATACATCCAATATCTTGATCAACATTCTCTTTTTCACTTTCTTTCTCCTTTGTCTATCAATTTCATTCTTCTTCTCAAATGCTTTTGCATATGCTTCTCTATATTTTATTTTCTTTAATGTCATTGGATCCTCTTTTAATATTTCAAATTAAGTATCATTAATTGTCGGATCACCCTGTACGTCATTTTCGTCCAAATCTCTTTTCCTTTTACCTTTAGCATCCTTCTTGTCCTTCCATTTGTCCTTATTAGTATCTTTATTCTTATCTTTGTCTTTATCTTCATCTTTATCTCCTTGTTTCTTCTTTTCATCCTTTTTTAACATCTTTACTTGTGTTGCTAGCCTCTCCTTTGCTCGAGTCTTTTGGCTCCTGTGATGATTGATCATCTTTACATGTATCACCGGTATCCCATTGCTTGTTCACAATATCTCTAGTGTCCTGCTACTTTTCGGTGGTCTGCTCATTGTTAGCATCGATTGGTTGTAAATGTGGGGGCGTGTGGTGTTGTTCAGCTGGTAGAATATTCTGCTCATTTGTTTTTGCAACTTGTGTTATCATGATGTCATCTTGCTTCTTTATTTCTTGAAGTATTTCTTTGTAGTTTGCAATTTTTGATATGGTAGATCCCATTGTTTGCATTGTAGGTGTATTGACTTGTTCATAATCTTGTTGGTCCTTTGTAGTCTTCTTAGTGTTCTTATCTCTTGTGTCTTTAAATGTGTTGATAGTTATGTCAACCTAGTGTTTTTTCTCGCTCTCGTGTCATCTTAGCATGTTCTTCTATAGCTTCTTCCATAACATATTCAACTTTGTCTATAGAAATATCTGTTGCACTTGGTGCATTTCTTATTAGCTCATTTACAATGAATGTATCATCAATAGTTGAGGGGCCTTCCTTTGAATAGGCTTGAGTTTGTTCTTTGTTCAATACTTTCTTCCATAATTCTTTAATATCTTGTTCTAGAGAAAACTTCTCATCTACTAGAACCATAGCTATCAATGTCTTTGATCTAAACTCTTTCTTGTACTTTTCCATATATACTTCTACATCATTCTCCGATAATTGTAGCAATAGACTCTTTAGTATCTTATTTCTTAGTTCTTCAAATTGTTTGATTTTCATCTAACTGATAAAGTCTCATATAACTCATTAGTCACATTATCTTTAACATCTCCTTGATATTTGTTATATTTAAGAAAATGTTTCACAATGGTGTTTTCTATCAACTTCTTATCTTTTAGCAATTTGGAAAAAGTGAGGGCATTAATTCTTTGGAGTAGTACTTGTTTTAGTTAGACACATCATTTTTGCTGGGGTATTTATTATCTTGACTTGTATCCTTCCCGTATGCTTTTCCCAAGTCACAATTTCTTTGTCAGAATCAATATCCTCTTCTTCTACTACAATTTATTTTAAGGTGGGCCGTGGAGTCTTTTTTTGACTCCTGGTAGTTCTTCATTCATAAACTTGAGTTTGTAATTGCCTTTTGTAGGCACTTTCCTTTTTGGTATCTCCTAAATCTCTTTTTCTTCTTTACTGATAGCAATCAGTGTCTTCATTTCCACTTCCTCCTCTCGAGTTTCAAAATCTTTAATCACTACAATATTTAGAGCCTTTTTTTGATAGCAGCCTATCGCAATTGCGACACCCACCTATCGCCCTAGTGATAGAAACCTCCCATCAACTCCTGTCAAACTTTTGCTGTCGCAAATTACGACGGTGAGGATGGCGACAGGAGACACTGTCATAACTCGGAGGGAGGGAGGGGGCAATAGTTGATGTTTTGGATGTCACAATTGCGACAATAGTGCTAAATAACCAAAGATATTTGTCGAACTTTTTCGACAAACACCCGTCGTAATTGGGACGATTAACCATCTGAAGAGCTATTAAGTTGTTGTTGCAATTGCGACGCTGTTGCAAAAACAATGTTGTACAAATGACAAATATCTGTTAGATTGTTCTGACAGTAATCCATCGGTATCTGTAAAAAATAATCGTCTCTTACACTGGATTGTCATTGGAATTGCGATGGGTTGCTGAATTATATATATATATATATATATATATATATATATATATATATATATATATAAGCTTTCTAGCAAGTCTCATTCGGAATATATGGCTGATCTCATATCATTAGAATTACAATTACTCACCAAGTTCCTAACATTGCTTCTATGTTATCTTAGTTTTTGTACCAAGCACGTGATGTGTAATGGTTTGTTAAGCAATCTACCTCACAAATTTCCTATTTTTCAATCTCTCACTAATCGTTTTCCTGAGTTGAATGACATTCTTGATAGACAAATCGCTTATGTTCATTTGTTTTATTTTGGGGCTCAAAAACACTCTAAAGTATTGGCTTAAACCAGAAGAAGATGTTGAATAACATTTTCTTATTTGAGAGAAAGAAGGTGAACGAATGACTAACATTGCTTGTTGTGAAAAGGAGGTTCCCATTGAAGGAGTTGATAGGGTTTTATGGCTTAAAGAGGTTAAGAGTTCGAATCCTACAGTGGCCTCCATTGGTGTTAAAGATGAGATCCCATATGGGACCTTGTGCTACTTTGATGCACTAGAGGATAATCTACAGCAAGAGGGAGTGTCTCTTCACTCTCCCACTGCAGGCAAAAAGGTTCTTCTTTTGGGTGTTCTTGGCGCGTTCACTCCTACCAGGTTACATTTCCTAACTCTCATTTCTTCATTTTGAGTTTAGGTTCCGTTTGGTTGGGGAAGATGAATTTTTGACATAACCAGATTATCTTATAACCAGGTTTTCGAAACCCTGGTTTTGTGGTTTGGAAAGCCAATGGTCTGTTTGGTTGACACGGAAGATGAATATACTGTGGACCCCACAATATTATTAAAAAAACTGTCATAAAATTCAAAACCTGGTTTTAATTTCGAATTCCACCTTTTTTATTGGAAGAAACTTCTTCCAATTTTTGACCAAAATTGGAAGATGAAATTGAAAACCAGGTTATAATTTTAACCAACCAAACACCAAAGTTTTTTTGCAAAACTTGGTTTTGCCTCTGATAACCCGGTTTTGGCCCTCATCTTCCAGCAACCAAACGGGGCCTTAAAGAAAATGGTTTTTATAAGTAGAAATTGCCAAATCTCTCTTATGTGGATGATGTCAATATATTTATTTCAGACACTTTTTTGAAAAGAAGCTTGTTATACTTTTTTATGCATTTCATTTCTTCACAGATATGATATTATTTTGTTATTCTTATTCTTCAATATAGTGATTAGTAAAACAATTTTATTCTCATTATTATTATCACTATTGATCACTTAGCAATTTGGTTGTTGCAGTTTGGAGGTTGTACGAGGGTTTGTGGAAATAGCTGAAGATTTGAAGGTAAAAGGTGTTAATGACATTTTCCTGATTAGTGGTATGCATAATTATTTGCTAGACTTATATGATGGTCTTTTTTATGCATTTCATGAGAATTTTCATTTGATCTACATTGCTACACCCTTTGCATGTTATGTTATTTCATGTACTTTAATCTAATATGTTGCTTTTTTGTTTCTCTCAATTAATGATCCATTTGTTATGAATGAATGGGCAAAAGCATATCCAAACAACAAGCATGTCAATTTTGTTGTAGATGGTTTTGTAGAGTATATCAGTGCATTGGGTCTATAGATAGTTTTGACAGAAGAAAACACAAGAATGAGATCCAAAAGGTTTTCTCTTGTTTGTGATGATCTTGAAGTCAAAATTGCCAATATTCATGAAGGTGATAGCGTTGATGAAATTCTCCAACTACTTGATAATGCTCATGGGACAAATAATTTGCACTATTATGAGATTGCTTTGATAATTATGTGCTTTCTAAATAATATTTAGCATCTTAATGCTGCTTATTTTGAAAATTTTCTTGGGATAAACAATGGGAATCCAACTTATTTTGATTAATCTCTCATAGTGCATTTCTTGGCATTTAATTTAACTAGTAAATCAATAATTTTAAAACTATTCTAGAATGGAGTACAATTACTTTTGTGAAAGCGACCCTTTAACTATTTTGATGATCATTTCTCAATTTAGCAACTTAAACATTATCCTAGTCTTTTAATTTTTTTCTCTAAATATCAATGCATGGTTGGGTGTGATTATAATAATGAATAATTGTATGTGAAATTGGATACTCTTGTAAAACTAAAACTCTGCTCAACTTTTTGAAAAGATGCAAACATCACCATTACTTAGTTATAATCCTTAGTGTGACTTTATTGGTTGACCTAAAACAATAAAAATAATTTATCTTATAAAATGGGAAAGTCTTCAAGGAAAAGTAGAATAAAAATTTGAAGGATGGCATTGAGTAGGATGCTTTGGTCGCCTTTCTATACATAAAAGGTTTGTCAACCTTTCCCCCCCACCCCAAGAATGGAACCAATCCATAGTGCCTCCCCTCGTCTTCATCCTTAAAATACTCACTAAAATTTGCCCAACATTTGGAATTGCCCATTCCATAATTGATTCCAACTTTCCAAGCATGTTTGGTTCCAGAAGGGCCCTTGTAATTCTCCCCACCTCTTCCTTGGGCTCGTTGATTCCCAACCCCCATGCAAAAAATGTATAGATAACATCTAAATTGGTCCTTTGCTTGATGCACCACTCCTGGAATTGTTCACCCACTACACCTAGGATGGCTGAAATCATTTCATTTGATTTCACCTTCAACAAGCCCTTGATTCTTTCTTTGTTTGTGGGCCCTTTAAAAGACTTCATTTGTTTATAAAAATCAACATCAAAAGATGCCTCCATGACTCTTGCTTCTTGTTTCTTCGTCCAAATTCCTTTCTCCTCAAAAATAGATTTAACTCCTTTGCACCTAATAGGAAACCCTTTGTCTATGAATTCCTTTGAAGTCCAATAACTTTCCTTTTACTCTAGCTTCCCCCACACTCATAGTCACATCAACTTATTGTCATCGTAATCATTCCTTCAAATGTCGACAACCTACTCAACGTCATCCATTTGCTAAGGGAATTTATTTGTCAAAATATAATGATTCATTTCTTAAATTGTTTACTCTAAATTTTAATCTTGAATGAATTAGGTAATAGCAATATCTTATTACTATTTCTCTACCAAATATTCATATTCATGTGGATACCTGTGACAAAATATAACAAAAAAAGGTTCTAGACCTGCAAAGTGACATCATTTTCCCATCTTCTAGTGCATGTCTTTTATGTCTTTGGCTTCTTTCCCTCACATCCAAAATAGGATTCTGCCACTCTGAATTGGGAATGCATGTGGAATTGTGTTCCATATGCATGGACAACAGGTGGAGCTGAAAAAATGCACCACATTTACATTTTTTTAATAGGTCTATTATGTTTTTAAAATTATAGACCATCGTGAATGTTAGAACTCTAGCTGCTATGGCCAAGAGAATGTCCTCAGCAAGCCAACGCATAAAAAGTCTTGATTTGCTTGCATGCTGAGGACATTACCCTCGCCTATAAGAGTCAAAGTTACAATGTTTGTGATAATCTGTAACTTAAAATACCTAATTAAAGACCTCTAATAAAAATGGAAACCTCTTCCATTTTTCAGCTCCACTTGATGTCCTATGCATATGAATTGAGATTTCATATTGAACTATGGCCTCCTTCTATATTGCCTGAAACCAAGAGATTGACTCAATTAACATCTAAAACTAGCACCAT
This sequence comes from Cupressus sempervirens, assembly GCA_028749045.1. NCBI lineage: Eukaryota > Viridiplantae > Streptophyta > Pinopsida > Cupressales > Cupressaceae > Cupressus > Cupressus sempervirens. Next base: position 617,874,924 of record CM053784.1, on the reverse strand, counting down.
ATTTACTAATACATTACTATTGAAATACAAGTTAAAAATAAACACTCAATTTACCCTACTCCAAATATTTACCATTAAAAATTTAATGTTCTCAATTTATTTTCTACTACATTCCTATTGAAATCACACAAGAACGACATGTGAACTGTTTTATAGAATGCACTTGTACATGAAAAACATTAGTTTTCTATGATTTGTGGAAATTTAGGTGCACTCCTTCCAGGCAGTGGAAGATGACATATTTGGTTACAAATTTGGTTTCCAAAAACATATTGTTGTACAAGACTAGGAGCCTAGGAGCTCAATATAGTCTTGGAGAAAGGGTGCAAGAGTGGGCTGATGGAATTGGTATCCATTGCATGCTCATAACACAAAAATTTCTAGGGGCTGAGAGAATCTTAGATAAGCTAGGTGCAAGTGCTGATTTATGGAATAGATGCCCCTTGGACAGGTATTCAGTGCAATAGTCCTCTCGCAATTAACAAATGCCTAAAGCTGCTTTATCTGGCTAGTGGTTCCCCTTGGCTTTACAATTATTATAGGATAAATGAGGAAAAATGGATAGTAAAACTTTGTAAGAATTTGGTAATGAGTGAATTAAAATTATACAAGAATAACCAAAAAATTGTCAAATAGCTGAACTATGCCATGAAGAAAAGTTGTACCATGCTTCTGGGCTAAATCGTACTCTATGCATTTACTAAGATAGTTGACATGACACAAGCATACATCTTTTTTGTGAAACTTGGGAACTCGCCTTGTAATAAATTTCTAACAAGTGAATTAAAATTATACAATTAGTCATTTAGTGAAACTATGCCATGAAGAAGAGTTGTACCCAACTTTTGGGCCAAATCGTACGCTATGCATTCACTAAGATAGTTGGCATGAGGGTACCAATTCAATGTCCTAGATCTTGAGATTGGCAAATGAGATGCACAAGGTGTGAACAAACAAATATTTGGTTGTAGGGTTAGGTGTTTTAGATAAGAGGACACTCCTAGATGTAAAACCTAAAACATTTAGTTATCATGCAATTATAGGTTAATGTTGAGCTTCACTTGGTTTTGAGAATAGTTTAATATTTTCTGCTAATCAGGGCCAACCACATGAAGGTGGAAGCTCACTTGGCCCCATCCCCCCTAACATCTAAACTACTTGTTAACATCAAATTTTTTTCTTTTGTTTGAAGACCTACAAGATAGTGATACAATTGGATTAAATATGTTCATTTTTAGAATTAGAATTATCGCGTACAACTAGAATTCACCATAACATACCACATAAATGTGTCAACCTTGGGCATCATGAATTCTCTACACAAGCATTGCATGGAACTGAAATTGTTTTTGTCCAAATGGTCTAGAGATATCATACATAGTGAAAGCATTCCATAACACTAGAAACTCGTTGATAAGAGGCACAATATATACTTTCATATCTTTCACTTGGTATTTACCTAGTTGAATGAACTTAAACATTAGATAATTATTGTGATCATTTCACTCCAACACTTATAATTACCTATAGATAACTATAAAATAATAAAATACCGGGAACAATAATTGCCAACATAATGTGCTCCCTCTTTATTGACATCCATGGAGGAAGGTTATTGTTGATAAAAAAAATAGGCCCCATCGAGTAAGCAAATCTCATCTCTCCAAATTGATTAACATCGTTAGCTTCTAGAGAAAGCCCAAGATTTCAAGGTTCTTCTTTAAAGTGTGGCCACTTTTCCTCCATGTCCATAAATGTTGAACCATCTGCAGACATTCGAATAATGTCATCTCGACTTCTATTGTGTGTATGGTAATCCATGAATTGTGCCAAGCTACTACACCTGAATAATTATTTAAGACGTGGAATAATGGGGATGTAACCAATAACCTTGTGAGGCACCTTTTTTGTCACTTGATCATCTCAATATCTTCTCATATGACATTTGTGGCATTCTGCTGCATATTCGTATATCTTATGATAAATAAAATGATCTTTGGGACAAGTATCTATTACTTGATACTCCATTCCAATATATTCCAAAGTGGCACACAATTCTTGGTACGAGCGAGAAGAACATTTAATGGTGATTAAAAAAACTCACATATCAATCTACAACAAAAAATATAAGTCGTTAGTAGAAACAAGTTTAATGGTACATGTTTCACCTTTTATAGACTATAATGATGTATATGCCAAACCTTAGCATATGTGACATTGTTATGTTGGATAAACCATTCATAGCCTTCAAATTCACTAATATCAATATAATAGAGAGAAGAATTGATTGGGATCCTTCATAAAGGGTTGTGTTTTCCTTCTCAAGTAGAGGTATATCATGGATGGCCTTAATGTCATCCTCATCATAATCATCATAATTATAATAATCATTATCATCATCATCATCAACACCAGTACCAAATGTGTCATGGATCAATGCATTCGTACCATCATCGTCAAATGTGTTTTCTGGTACATGATCGTCATCTTCCATGGGATTATGATCTTTAGCTTCAATACCCACACTTCCATGTTCCTCCGAGATGTGGTGGTCCATATTACGTACTACCCTGGGAACATTGACCTATATAAAAATGATGATAATCAAAACCCCTTTCAATGTGATAATCAAACCCCCCTTCAATGGTTCATATGTATATTAATTGTGAAAATAATATAACAAACAACTTACTAGTGGATGGTAATCAAACCCCCCTTCAGTGTGACCATTCTCCCTACAATGTCTCTTAGATATTTTGATTTTGATTCTTCCGTCTTTAAGACATTATGACTCTTGAAAGGACAATAATATTTGTCATCTCCTTCTCTTTGAAAGTTAGACAACAATCTAGCGATTGTCTCCCTATTTTGATCAAATTCCCTTGTATTATCTGACATGATCCTTCTTCATAGGAATAAGTTATTCTTGTACCCTTATTGAATTGGTTGTACTTGCTAGATCTACCATTGATAACCATTTTACCATACACATTAACATTAGAGTGAAAACCTTGAAAAAAAATTGGACATGGTGTACTTAATGTTTATATCTACAGATATGGTTTTGAAAGAAAAAATTTGGTGTACTTAATGCATACATTTGCAAAAAAATTTGGACATATTGTACTTAATGTTTATATCTTCACATATGATTTTGAAAGAAAAATATTAGTGCAATTAATGTATATATCTGCAAAAATATTGGACATGTTGTACTTAATGTTTATATATGCACATATGGTTTTGAAGATGGTAGAAATATTGAACAAGGTAGTCTTTAAGAACCTACTTTGCATCTAGTAATTACATTAGAGCTATCTAGATTTTGTGATCTACCACCTATGATTCAAATCCAAAAACCCATATGAAACTAATAGTTGTTGTGGGTTTAGCAAGACTTAAATATGGTGTTCGATTAAACTCATAAGTCGTTGGAAAACTCAAAATAATTTTTGGAATATGCATTTTAGATAAGATTAAAAGTAAAGAAAGGGAAAGTAATATTGTTTAAAGGTGGGCCAAAATTATATCTTTAGATGTAGTTAACCATTTCAATGACAAAATATATGCCAATGATAAATCTAAGTTTGATTTGTCTTTTATTACATGGTTTATCTTTGGGTAAAGAGTGTGAGTGTGTGTGCTTGTCTTGACATGACACTCACAGTTTGAATGGGAGAAGAAAAAGTGAAGGGAGTCATGTGTTTTCTTCCTTGAATTTGGGGTCTACACGAGGGTAGTATTGAAGTTGGAGATTTTTTCAATAGAAGATAAAACCGATTGTTTTGTGCTATCAAGACTCTATTCATTGGAGACCATTGATCAATACTAGCTAGACTATAGCCCAGTCATAGTGCAGTGATGCTTCTGGTCCAGTGTAACATGAGATGGGGATGATATATAGAGGGGGACATGACTCTAGATTACATCATCTAGAATAGTAGGCTCCACACAAATCTCGATGGATCATTCATGCGATTGATCATGTTATGTAGATAATAGATGATAGATGGTGGCATATCCATCTACAATCATGTTATGTAACATTCATACAAGTCAAGTTGACAAGAATAATCCTCTAAACTAGTAATAATACAACTAACAATTGTAGAATTTCATTATACTAATGCAAGTCATCATTATAAATATACCTGGGTAACGTATACAAAACTAGTTCAAAATAAAATGCACGAGTTGTTAAGATTCCAAATAATTTATATATACATCTTTTAATAACTATCACATTAAATGTACTTTCAATAAATGGAACATATTCATAATTGACAATAATGTTGGCTAAATCTTAAACATCCTTGACCACCCAAATTATTTTAAGTTGTCTACTTTTACAATTCTAACTAGATACCCATATTGAGGAAGTTGTTATGAACATTCTAAATTCATGTTTTAGATAATTATTAATATAAAACAATATACTTCATAAAAAATTAACATAAAAAATATACACAAAACAATTTTTTTATAAAATGTTTCATTCTTGCTTGGTCTTATTTTTTCTTGTTTCTTATGTGAATCCTTCCCCTCGAACCTTTTCTAAGATTTCCTAAGTTGTTTAAAAGTACAATATAGGTTGAGATAATTAGGGAACAATACATTCAATATCTGTCTTCTTTATGTAAAAATTATTTGCAATAGATGGAGTAGAATGTTAGCAAAGTCAACAACACCTCGAGCACACTTCTTAACTCCTTTGGATAAAAATGAATTTTTATCTAATAGAGTTAAATACACCCAATGTCATAATCTCATAGCTAAATCATACTAGGCTAGCATTACTTTAGAACACTATGAAGAATGGCAAAAAACATTAGATGGTACACCTGCACTAAGCCCAAATGACTATTTTTTGAAGTCTTTAATTGCCGTAGTCAAAAGTAATGGAAAGGACCAAGGTAGAAAGTTGCAATAGATTCAATTTTAATAAGGAAAGTCTACCTCCTTCTAACAAAGAAACTATGAAAGACATGACACCCAATTTGAATAGATGCACGTGACTTGAAATGAGAATGTGTGTGTGTGTGTGTGTGTGTGTGTGTGAGAGAGAGAGAGAGAGAGAGAGAGAGAGAGAGAGAGAGAGAGAGAGAGAGAGAGAGAGAGAGAGAGCCCACAATGGGTCGATCATATAGGAGAGGATCATTGGCTTAAGCGGGATATCAATATCTTAAGCATCATATACTCAATTTCATTTCTCTTTTAGCACAAGCAAAAATTAAAAAGATTTCAGACTTTGGCTTTAAACAAAATACTATATTTTGTATTTTGTGGATATCCTCCAATACGGGTTTAAGTAGACAATATTAAGCTATGTTTGAAACAATGAAAATCTCAATAAGCTGGAGCATATCCCAAAAAATATGTTATGTGATTGTCCTAAAACATACATTTTTACTAAACATAGCTCTCCTTTTATTTAGACCATATCAGCCCATCCCTATGGACTTGTAAATAATCCGCATCTTTCCATACACTTATTGCACCCTTGCAGACTCTAAACATGTTTAACATGACCTCCATAGTCCCTTAACTCATATCAAGCTAACTTTGAATCAACAACATTAAATCAAACTCCTTACTATCAAGTTGTGAGAGTGCAATATTTGAGACAATCACCTTTTTTAGGCATCATTATGCTCACATTTCCTTCCTATTGCTTAGGGAAATCATATTATTTTCTTTCACATTTGTCTTAACCTTAAGAATCATTATCAATGGCATTGAATGCAAAGTGGGCCTTCGAAAAATATCCAATCATTAGGGATAAGTCTCAAACTATTTGTGAGATACAACTTCACACATCATCTCCTCTTTCCAAAATCACTATCCAACACTCAAATTATTGGATCTACTCTAGGACCCATCCAACCAATCATGCTCTCAAAATATCAAGACTAGTCAATAGATTATGTCATTCTCCTTGGCCTTGCTGCTCAACCCTCCAGACCCACTCCGAAAACATCAATCCCTTAATTCTAATCAAAATATTATTTGTTGATCACTTTCCAATGTCTAACTTTTGATCACAACCTCTATTGCTGATCACACTTTGCTCATGATTCACCATGTGCTTACCTCATGTACACACCTTTAGGCCACTCACACATATTATTCTCAATCTAGTAACTTTTGTATTAGTCCAAGTGTTGATCATCTTCAAATCTGATTACAACTTCAATGTTTACTGATTTCATTCTTTTGGGTATATGCCATTATATAAGACTATGTTAAATATCTAATTATTTATTAGGATTCCTATACTAAATATCTAATCATTCATTGTTTAATATTTCAAACACCTATCCTTTAGATCTAAACAAGTTCTACCCCTACCTCTTTGGATTCACTCCTTACTACAATCAAAGAATCTTATACCAAGAAATACTTAACCTCCCAATGCACTTTTATAATACAATATTAAGTCCTTTTGAATCCTTCAACATTAATTGTCATACTATGCCAATCACTTAATATTGGTCAGATAATCACTTAAATGCTCCTAATTGTGTGTCCCTTATCTTCTAAACCCTATGATACATCTAGAACTCACCAATACTCCTTTATAAACCAAAAAATTCCTTCAAACACTCCATAAAATGAATGAACTCTCATTATAGTCCACAATACACTATTATTTTGTAGTTTATGATAGTTGTCCCAACACTTCTTTACCATGTTCACATGCAAGTTATTGCATGATCTCCTACATGACCTAAGAAACAAAATATACAATGATGCCCATCTTTCTACCTAACATGGGTTTAGTCACACATATAATATGAGGATTCTACATTTTATTAGTTTTATATTAACCATGCTTGAGGGTTTCACAATTTACACAAAAACTAATGTATCATTGTTGATTCTTAGCAAGTTTCAATGACAAAAAAATTGCAATGAGGGTCTTTGCCCTTATTTATCTAAAGTTTGACAGTAGATTGCCAAAATTTTGACAAATGCTCCTCAAAATTTGGTCTCCAATGTCCAGTTTAATGGTGTTTTGGTAATGATATGGTCATGATTTGATGTATAATTCACTATCACTTGCAGTGGAAGCTTTGTGTGGATATATCATATGTTCTACCTTCATTGCTTGAAGTTTTTGTATACGAGCCATTAAAAATGTACTATGAAGTGAGTTATGGTAAGTTTCTCATCAAAATATAGATGATTCTACTATGGTCTTATCATTACAAAGGTTATCCTTATGTGGCTCGAGTTCGCCCTAGCTCCTCTTCATGAGCACAACCGCATATGGGGAAGATGACAAATGTTTTTCTTTTATTTTTTGTTTATAATAATGTGGATGTTGCAATAATGATGGCACCATTAGTATTACGATGATGTCAGGGACACTTGAAAAAAACAACATAAAAATCAGACACAAATTACATTTTCATTGCAAATTATGGTCGCAATTTGACCTCAATTGTTGTAGTGAATCTCTTGGATTGCTAGGAGGGCCTATGTCTTTGTAGATGCTTATCCATGCTTTGTTCTCTTCTTCTTGGTTAGTGTGGAAGGGAGCGCTACTAGATTTTCTTCTTCTTTCTTCTCTTCTCCTTCTAGCAATTCAAACCGAGCACTATTCCACCTTCACCACTTCCATACCTCAGTGTCAAATTCTCAAATATCTTTTTCTTTTTTTTCATGATTTTTGGTTTCTTAATATCTAGTGTAATTATTTGGTAAGCTTCCTCATATGTGCCAAATATTTTAGTTGTTGTATCCTTTGGTTGACTCAAAATGTATTTAACATAACCAATAATATATTTTTCTATAACTTCATAATTGAAGGTTGGCACCCAAGATGTTCTTGGCTCCACCAGTTGTATCTTGCATTTATCAATATCTACAAGAAGAAAATAGAATATCTATACTTATGTACTACTGATGGGGGTATCCAATAGTGTTTTTTGCATGTTAATCTAAAATTCTTTGAAATGACCAGACATGATTTGATTATATTCTTCTCCTAATTGTTCAATATAATTTGATGAATTACTGGTCCATCTAGACTCCAATTTGCATGTCCAAACCTAAGGAATCAATTCTTAATATAGAAATATAAGGAAACAAGTAGAGATCCACACTTAACCTCTTATTTACGATCCTTCATCAGTAATTTCATGTTTTCCAAGTCATAAGTTTTGCTTGATTTGGCTATCTCATAGACTACATATACAACACTACCTGGTATGTTGTCTAGCTGACTTGACTAGTAGATCTTATAGCTAATGATTATTGTAGAAAAATGTGTTTCCACACATGTGATCTTTTCAACTCTTATTTCTCTTCCATCCTTTGTTTTTTCTGCTATCTTCTTCAACTCATCCATGTTACTCAGTCATAGAGAACATTCTTTGCCTTTAGCCAATAAACTGGTGATCAAATGAGTTAGATCTTTTTTTATCTTGATTGGCTTCTTCTCATCTAGCCACATAAATTCTCCATGTAAAAAAATCAACACAATTGATCCAATCTTCATTGAAACTTTTTGGCATGAAATCCATGTGTGTTAAACTCTTCAACTCTAAATGCTTGTGCATATGCTTCAAGACTCCATTTTCACACAACTTGTCATAGTTCATCTTCCTAATCTCTACATCACCCAATTCAATTTCATTGTGATGAATAAATGTCCTAATGTCTTCAATCATCATAACTATTTGTGGTAATGATGATAGGGCTCCAACATTATCCTTTTCTGCTACCTTTATGGGGCACAAAATCACTTTTAATCACTTTGCAACAATTTCTTGCTAATTACACTTCACAATAGATTTTTCTAAGCTCTTTCTATTTTTCTCAATCAATTGCTTCAAAAAAGTAAGGTTTCAATTGAATAATGCCTCCACGCATTTATCTGTAGGAAATCTACAAATGACTATTTTGTAATAATTTTTTTCAACAATAACTTTTCTGCTCGTAGTCACCCTTTCGTTTGATAGTGGTATCCTTTACCAAGTACCTTTCTTTTACCCTAATAATTAGACTTATCAATTGATAACTGATTATCTCCAAATGATAGAGTACTCATATCCAATGCTAATTGATATTCATAAGATGTATTCACTATGGGTTCTACTGCATCTTTCTATGCTGATATAAGATTCAACCATATCCTTTTTGTAGGGGACAAATGAATTTATTAATGTCTTTTAGGTCTCTAAGAAAAAAATCATTTTCTTAGTTTGATGATGAATCCCCTTGATTGAAGGATGAAGGATTACCTATAGGTGCACTATTTTCTTCCTTGACCCAAATATTGTTCATACCATTCCTCACTTGTTCTTATTTTGCCACTATTTCTCTTCATTTTTTATCTTCATTGCTATCTTGTTAGTATCTACAGTGTTGTTCAAAATGTTCATACTTGTGAAAACTAAAACATACATTCCTATTGATCTCCATGGTCTAGTTGTTCCTCTCAAATTTCTTAGTTTGCAATTTATTGTCAAGTGTCCAAAGTGTCTACATATATTACACATTTCTGGAATATTTCCTTCTCTTCTCAATGTACTGATAATTTTATTTGGTATTCTTGTCGATGAGAGTCAAGATCTACAATATTTAATTTATGTACATATTGATGCATGAATAATAGTAAATTGAAAATCTTCCTTCTAATAATTTGTTTTTGGATCTTGTTATGCATTCTTCAGCTTGGTGTCCAAAATTATTGCAATTATAGCGATATCCATTGAATGGGGTACCTCTAGGTATGTTAACAAAGCTACTTCTACAAACTTTTGATGTATGACCAAGTTTTCCACAATTCTAATAGGCAGGTTTACTAGGTTTTTTTACCTTGTGTACTAATAGGCTCCTTTGGCTTTTCTGATAGGCCCTTTGCTAACGATTTTGATGATTTACTAATTTCAAGCATGTTGTCACCAACATACCATAGGCCAATTGTGTCTCTCAATATTCTTTGATTTTTCAATTGTTCATCCACATTTTGCATGCTTATCTTAAACCTTGTGACTCTTTCATTGACTTCTTTCCTGACTTTTAGATAATTCTTTAAGCTTTCAACTTCCTTTCTTAGATTTTCATTCTTGGTGAGTATCTGCCTATTTTTTTTTCATTTGTGCCATTTAGGATTCATTCAATGTGTTATTCTCCTACTACAACCTTTGAATAATAAAATCTTTATCTTTGATAGTTTTCTTAAGATTTTCTTTGGCTACTTCAAGGATTGCTTTGGAACCTTTCGTTGTTCTCATTTTTCTCAAGTAATTTAGTCATCCTTAGGGCTTGACTCTCAAGTTTCTTTTGAGTTTCAGTTAGCTCTTCCTCTAGGGAAGTTTTTCTTTTCAGTTACATTAGCTTCTTCCAAATTTGCACTATTTTTTGATAGTTCTTCAATGTTGTCTAGACTTATTTGTAACTTTTTTAACAATTCATTCCTTTTAGCAAATGATAATTTCAGTTTCTTCTTTAGATCCTAAACTTGTGAAAGAGCTTCATTCAAAGATCCTTCCATCTATTTTTCTCTCCTATACCTCTCCATAATTCCCAGATATATTCTCAAGTTATTCAAAATTCCCTTAGATAAATTATCTATGATATAATTTGTTGATTAGAAAGGTTAGGTATTGAGGGGGGTAGGTTGAATCAGTACTAAGAAAAACTCTAACATAAACATAAAACTTTAATGCATATTAACTATTAACTGATAGTGTTCATTCCTTTAGCTTTTATTGATGTTCGATAACTTGTAAATAAAAAAGATAAATAATAGTAAAACATAAAAAAAGTCAACCACCATAACACACATATTTTTTGGTCTTGTAGAAACCCTTGGTTAGAGGGGACAACTGTGGTAGGGATGATACCCACAACTCTTCACTACACTCAAAAGAGATTTGCCAATTAAGTAGGCAGTATGTCACCTTATGAGTGACTCACTTGATTAAGAGTGTCTGCCATATTGTTAAGTGTATCTACAATCATATAAGGACTACTCTATTAAGAGATTAAATCCCAACTATGCAGTGTTTTCCTCGTTCAAGGATTTACAAAAATCTCATATATAGAACTTATTAGTCAAATTAGAGACTACCCAATTAAGAGATTTTACAGTACCTTGTAGAAACTATTAGGATTCTTTACAAGATAAAAATTGACTTGTATGCACTTTCCTTCAAAGATTGTTAGATCCTTTATTCTCTAATTTTAATCTCAAATCTTTGTCTTTTTCCTCTTTTTAGTTTGTCTCCTTGATTTTCATATCTGATAGCTTGATCTTCCTTACCCTCATCATGACCTTTCTTAATCTACTGCTTAGGATTTTATCCTTGATGTTAGTTCTTTGTATTTGCTCCTTCAACCATGGCCTTTGATCTTAGGGTTCACCAAAACCTTAATCTTGGACTTTCAATAAAACATTTCCCTTTACTTTCTCTTGTCAGCTTCTAATAGTTGTCTTCCTAATTTTGATAACCATCTACTTTATGGATAAATCTTCCTTCTTGCCAATAGTCATATAAATATGCTAATAGTATAGGACTATTTACCTATAAGCTTATACTTTAGCATGTAGAATCCATTTGTCATCAATGAAAAAACTATATCATGATCATCATCATATGCCAACAACTCCTTATTTTATTGTCTCGCTCTTTCTTGTGAGTTGTTCCTATGCATTGTTTTATTTATGTATTTTATCTTGAATATCTATTAAGATGTGTGGCAGATCTATCCAAAATTTATTGTGTACAAGGTTTTAGAGCCCCTTCAAAATTTTCTCATAGTTAATAAAAAAAACTAAAATAAACTCTCAAACTAGAAATAAAATATTTTTGGTTGATGCAATAATAATGCTTTGAACCCTAGATGCTCCTACATAAGATACAGATAGTTAATATGAAAGAGAGTCTCTCATTCTCATGTCAGAGAAGAATCAAGATGATACAACTCACTTTGAGAAATCCAAGATGAATATCCAATTGTTTTGTCCTTCCATTTGATCAAACACTCTTTATATTCTTTACCCCTTGTATTATTTCTGACTATGATCTTCAATACTTTCTCTATACTATCCAACATATTTTTAGGATATTTTTTCTTCACATCTATTTAATCATCCAAACTTCCTTTAGCCTCACAATTATAATTCTTCAAAGTTGAATATAGGTGAAATATCCATATGTTTAGGTAACCGAACTTCATAAGCATTCCTAGAGTCAAATCTCTTCAGAATCTTACAAGATCCATACTTCTTCATCCTAAATTTTCTATGTCTCAAATGGAAATATTAAATTCTTCAAATGAGCCATAGCTTCATCTCCTACTCAGAAATTGATATGTCTCCTAGTCCTTTCTTCGTTCTCCTTATACTTTCTATTCTTACCTTCAAAATGATGTTTAACCTCTTCATGCAATGACTTCATGTAATTCACACATTCATTTTCTTGGACACTCCTTTATCCTCAAGTGCTTAAGATCTCTCAACTATGGAACTCCCTTAGGACTCATGCTAATAACTACTTCAAATGGTATTTTTCCTATGCTCTTATTCAACAAACTACATTATATGCAAACTCTAGTTGTGCCAAAATTAAATCATAATTGCCTAGCTTATCTCCAACTCCTTAATAAATTTCATAAACTCATGTTCACCACCTCTATTTTCCCATCAATTTGTGGATGAAAATGGAAATAAAATTCAAATCAATATCCAACTTTCTCCAAAGTGTCCTAAAAAAATAACCTACAAACTTGCTATCTCCATCTAAAACTATAGACCTTGGTAACCCATGCCATCTTGTAATCTCCTTAAAGAATAAGTCTGCAACATGTATTGCGTCATATATCTTCTTACAAGGAACAAAATGTGACTTTTTGAAAATTTATCCACCACAAAAAATTTAGAATCATTACCTCCTTTTTTCTTTGGTCCAAAATAAAATCTATGCTAATGTTGGAATACTTTAGAATAATTTGTTGGGGGGGTTGGGGGGGGTGGGAGAGGGCAGTGGGGGTGAATCAGTTCTCCAAGGTCCAAATGTATAAATAAAACTTTTCACATCTTAGTGAACCCATAAAACATTTGACTTGATGCATGCATCCTTAAGATTATGCAATCACTTAAAACTTGTAGGTTACTATTAAATCAACTTGCATAAAAACATGAAACATAATAGATTCATCAAAACACTTGACACAATGATTTACATGAAAACCCAATTTGGAAAAAACCACAAGTAACATGCTACTCTTTTTCTCTCTTTTGAAGTGATGCCCTATGAAAGACCAACCCTATTAAAAGTTACAATACACACTATTAAATGTAATCCTATCAAAGGATTTCAATCACCCTATTAGGAGTGAGCCTTATTAGAGGACTTTAGACCATTCACTTGGAATGTCACTTGGTTAAAGGATTTACAAATGACTATTAGGTCACCTTAATCCAAAGGATTTACTCTAGACTGATACAATTATTAGAGAGTAATAGTAAGGCTTTATCTGATAATAACTTAAAACTCTATTTGTAGATTATAGATCTCTATTTTAGTTCTCCATTCTACTTGGCCTTCACTCATTGAAGCTCTGATTGCTTTTTCACTCTTCAAGCATTCATATCTTTAAACCTTCTTGCTTAGCATGACATTGCAGACTCTTCTCTTAGGTCACTTGATGAAGCAAAACCCTTGTCTCCTTGACTTCCTTAGGTTCTCGCACATGACAACCTTATTCCTGCAAATAGGAAATTAAGATCTTTTGCCACTTATTCTCCATCATCCAATTTAGAGTTTGGATAGATTAGGTAGGATACAATGAATCTATCACACATTCTATATATCTTCTAGAAACTTCTCCTTGAATCCTCTTTGAATTTTTCTAAAAATGGTTTACCTTGAATTCTGTGCCTCCATCTCATCAATCTTATCTTCCACTTGGTTCACATAATCCAAGAAAACAAACTTGTTGGCTCAGATCTATCGAATTTATGATCTTTCAAATAATGTAGCAACTTAGCATTATCTAACTTCTAATGCTTGACACATATTGCATTGGTTGGCATCCTCTATAAAATCACTCAGCGTGAACTAAAATTTATAGGTGCTCAACATCAACTAAAATGTGCTTGGCATCCACTATTCTACTCGGCATACACTAGAATAAATGTTTACTTGGCTCCAACTAATTTTCTTCTTGGCTTGCACTTACTTTTCTTGACACCTACTATCCACTCAGTCAAGCTTGATAGACAAACTTTAACTTGTTCTTCTAAACTTTCTTAGTGTAACCAAACTTTGCAATCTTAAGTAAATTATCAATACGTCATGTTATCATTGTCTTAACTAATTTTTGTACTCCTTTACATAATCATAATCAACCTTTCCTCTAGGTGCTATTGTTATATCTTTTGATCAAATCCTCTTCATTAATCAAATAAGTGATAGTACTTAAATCATATAAGCAATTGTCTTACCAGCAAATAGCAGGTTTGACATCGGTGATTTCTTTTTTATTGAAACATATTGATCATACTTGTATGTTCTCAACAATATTCCTCAAACAATCTCCTTGTTCAACAATCTCTCTCTTGAATTGTGTTCATTCTATTCTTAACAATCTCCCTCTTTGACATTGATGGAAAACCAAATTAGTCAACCAAACTAAATAGGTTAAAATAGTAAGATAGTACCAAAAATAAAATATTCTTTATATTGAAATCTCTCCCTCTATTAGCAACTTCCATCTTCTAAATAGGTTACAAAATTCCTCCTTATAACTCCCTGTAAATTACTTCTTGTATCTCCCTCTTACTAGATAGATGTGAGGATTTCTCTCTTTTTGTTCTCTTGAACAATAACTATCTCCCTCTAAGATCAAAATTCTTTCCAATTATCATTCCCTTGATAAAAAATTATCTTTTCTTTGATGTATTTCTCCATCTGATTAGTAAAACTCTCCCTCTTTGGCAACAATGCCAAAGAATTATCATCTTAACATGTAGATATAAGCTTCTTTAGTATTTCCCTCTGTTACCTTACTTGTGACTAATTTGTAGTTTCAACTCTTTGATTACTTTAGGCAGCTTCTAAAGTAAGATCCTCTGCATCAATGTGTAACATATGAACATTAGCTTGTTTGATGTAGGGTACTTCTCTTGTTACTTAGATAGCCTTTGATAAGGGTATCACCCCTAGTTTACCTCTTAGATACTCATGAGCATCCTTAGGTAATAATTTTGTAAAGATGTCAGCAATTTTCTCTTTAGAGTTAACATATTCCATCTTCACCTCTTTATCTTGAACTAATTCTCTCAAGTAATGATACTTGATTGCAATGTGCTTAGTCTTTGTATGCATCAAAGGATTCTTTGATATGTTTATAGCACTTGTATTATTACAATAAAATATCACTAGTTCTATGATCTCTTCCTTCATACCTTTGAGTAACTATTTGATCCATATAATATTTGCACAATTTACAGCAACATCAACATCAACATATTTAGATTCAATAGTAGGTTGTGAAGTGCAGTTTTATTTCTTGCTAGTCCATGTAACCAACCTCTTGCTTAAGAAAAATGCTCCTCCACTAGTGCTCTTTCTATCATCAATATTTCTAGCCCAATCAACATCAGTGTAGGCTCTTAATTCAAATTTCTCATTCTTCTTATAGTATAGACCATACTCCTCTTTTCCTTTTAGATATCTCATTATTATTTTTACAACCATCAAGTGATTCTCTCTTGGATTAGCAAAGAATCTTGAAACTATCCCTATAGATAGTGCAATGTTAGGTCTACTATGTACTGCATATTGCAATTTTCCAGTCATAGACCTGTATAGTGTTTGATTCACCTTAGCTGAATCATCATTCTTTGACAATTTGTGTCCTATCACCATAGGTGTGCTTATTGGTTTAGAATCTTCGAATCCAAAAGTTTTTAGTATTTCTTTGACATACTTTGACTAAGTGATGTATATACCATACTTCAACTAATATACTTTCAAACTCATAAAGAATTTGATCTCCCCAAACATAGAAATTTTAAATTCTTGCTTCATTTGATTTGCAAAATCTTTACATAAAGCATCTTGACCTCCAAATATGATATTATCAACAAAAATTTCACATAACAAAATACCTTTTCCTTTCTCTATCTTCATGTATAGATTGCTTTTGTCATCAGTCCTATCAAAACTAATCTTCACAAGATGATTCTGAATTCTCTCATACTATGCTCTTGGTGCTTGTTTCAAACCATATAGAGCTTTGTGTAATCTACATACCATGTTCTTTTTGTTAACATCAACAAATCCTTCTAGCTATTCTATGTAAACTTTTTCCTCTAATATGCCATTTAGAAATACAATTTTAACATCCATTTGATAAACTTTGAAACATTTGTATGCAGAATAGGCAAGTAAAGTTCTTACTCCTAACCTAGCAACATGAGAAAATGTCTCTCCATAGTCTATTCCTTCCTCTTGTGCACATCCCTTGCAAACTAATCTTTCTTTGTTCCTTGTGACTTCACCATTTTCATCTAGCTTTTTTCTGAATACCCACTTAGTGCAAATCACATTTTTTTTTTTAGGTCTAGGAACTAGAGTCCATGTTTTGTTTTTCTCAATTTGTTCAATCTCTTCCTCCATGGCTTTACTCTAGTCCACATCTTATAAAGCATCTCTCATTGATTTGGGTTCCTTCATACTCAACAAACATGTATCATTTATCAATCTTTTTCTTGTCATTGGTCTAGCATCTTTGTCATGTCCCCTTTTCAAATAATTAAAAAATAATAATCTTTGCTAAGACAGGCAGGCCCAAGAAAGTGAAGTTTCGGAAAAAGGGAGTTAATCTTTGGAAACCGTTGGACTAATAAATGATAATTATTATTAAAATAAGTTTCATTAACCTCTCTTGGACGTGAGTTACAGTTATGCCCTCTTTTAAGGGGTTTGGAGGCATTTTGGGCACATTCCAGAACTTGATTTTGCTCATTCTTTGTTATTCTTCAGAGGCTGCCAAACCTGTGGAGAAGGAGACCCAAGAACGGGAGTTTGCAGGTTTCCAGGGAGACCCAAGAATGGGAGTTTGCAGGTTTCCAGGAAGGCTAAGGATGGGAGTTTGAATCCATTCCATGTGCATGCTCATACAGAGTTTGCCTTTGTGTTGAACAGTGCAGATTTGTGAGTTTTCGGGTGTGTTTTTGTATGAGTTTGGTATTTACAGTTGAGTATTTCATATCAGTTTGGGTTGCTGCTGTATATCAGACTTTTAAATGTTAAAATAGAGCTGAATATATATATTGGGACGTGATTAAACTTCTGAGATAGATTATTAGTGTTTTTGTGGTGTTTTCGAGCATATTTTGTGTTATTTCGGGAGCCCGATGAGCATAGTTTTGGTCCTACATTTTCGAGCTGTTGTGTAAAGGCTATACGGATCTGGAAATGTCAATTTGTAGGCTGTTATGTTGCTGAAAGTTCTGTAAAAATGTCCACTTTCAGATTTATTAATAATTGGTGAAGCTGTGAAGCTTTTGGCACAATTTCTGGCATACCCGATTTGGGGTTTCTTGAGAAATTTGGAGGATTTTTGTGATATTAGTTGTTTGATCTTAAAGATCTGATTAAAGGTTGGAAATATCCTGTAAAATCAAAAAAGGGACATTTCAGTGGTATCAGAGCCATGATCTTGCCAGCCTGAGGGTTTGTAGAAGTTTGCAGGTCAGTTTTGACAACTACCCAGATCTTGCATTTCAGTTTTGAGAACTACCCAAATCTTGCATGTCATAATTTATGGTTGCATGTTGCTTATAATCAGCTACATGTAAAGATATATGGTTGAATGCTACTTCTAATCATTTTCATGTTAGTTCTTGGTGAATTTGGTGGTTGTATAAGTTTGCATGTCAGTTTTGACAACTACCCAGATCTTGCATGTCAGTTTTGACAACTACCCAGATCTTGCATGTCATAATTTGGTGGTTGCATGTTGCTTCTAATCAGTTGCATGTCCAAATCTATGGTTGCATGCTACGTCTAATCATTTGCATGTTAGTTCTTGGTGTTTGAAGAAGTTATATCCTATTGGGGTTACACTCTACTTTATCCAGAATGGACAGGTATAATACAGAGTCTCAGAGGACACGATCTTGGACAATTGATAACCAGAGTCAAAACAGTAGAAAGGATGGTTATTTAGACATTCGAGATAAACTTATGAAAATAAGCCATGATATGTCTGAACAGTTGGTTGAGCACCACCGTATAATGAATGACATGTTATCTGACCCAGCTAAGGTGGATAAGTTGACTGGATTTCTATTTGGCATATTTTCTCACAGGACAGATGACACAATTCCCAAGAAGTTGCATGAGGAGTTTGAGAAACTAGCTGATAGCCAGGTAGAGGTCTTAGATTCTACTCTGCCATAGGAGGTGGTTGGAAAAGATATTACACAGATTGATAGTAACGGTCAACTTGATACTCAGATTGAGACAATTGTTTACAGGTTGTCAAAGGGTGATGCCACAGGTATTCAGGATGGTATAGTTACAATAGGCAGTGACTACAGTGTAGTGGGTTCAGATGATGATTATGAGGATGTTGTTGTGCAGGATGGTGAGATACCTGGTAGAGATGAGCAGACATTGAGCATTCATGACTTTGCTGAGAAAGAGTACCAGGCACAGTTAGATGCTTCATCACATGAGGTTGAGGCAGGTAGTACTTCACATGATTTATCCCGCCAACTGAAGGTGAGTGAAGATAGTATTGTGACTTCATTACCTCATCATGACAGGTATGTGGAGTTAGTTGGTGTTGGTCATATTACTCAGGTGAGGAGTTTTCTTGAGTTACCAGTTGATTCTAGTTTACGGATATGGACTCGAGATTGTTATATTGGTTTTTGGGATTCAGTTGACTGGAGATCTTTAACACTTTTTGGTAGCAGTGTTTGTTTGGGTGCTATCATGGATTTGATTAGCAGATTAGATGGTGTTGTCTTTTCTTGTGCCAGTATCTTGTCTGATGTTGGTATTAGTTTTTATACACCGGTGTTGGGCTTTGTTCATATATCCAGTCGACCATACTTGCTGGAATGTGTTGATGATCTTTCATATTTGGCAGTGTGTACAGATGAGTCCCAGGATCATATTGGCATTGATGACATCCAGGAGGATGTAGTGGGCAATTTTGAAGACTTAGTTTCTTTGGGTACAGAGGAGTTGGACATCAGTGCTACAGTTTTTGATACTTTGTATGTTGATATGAGCTTTAGAGTTGATTCACAGGACATGGATGGTAATACTCTAGAGACTAGTAACTTTGAGGATACTCCTTTAGACAGTGCATCAAAGGGGGTTTGTAGGAGACAGTCAAGCCAATGCCATCATGTGTCTAATCAGTTGAGAGTTAGTGACCGAGACATTGCTATCACTTGCCAACATTTTGATGCTGCTCGTCAGTTATTAGCAGTTTATGGATGGGGTTCTCCTACTAGGGATGAGCAGGAAGGAAGTTATCTTTCCTTGACAGAGATCCACTCTTTATGGGAGGCTATTCGGATTTTGAGACAGAATTATATGCAGTTGGTAGCTGACAGAGATTATCTTATGGAGTGGGGTAGTACAGCATATGATACATTGTTGGGCAAGGAAGATGAGGTGAGTGAGCTTACTGAGCAGCTTGTGGTGACTTCTGAGATTCTTGAGAGTACACAGTTGGCTTTCAAGGAGTCACAGTTTCATTTGGCTAAGGTGACCATGGAGTTAGAGAAACTATAGTCTTCACCTGATTCTATACAATCACAAGCAGTGGTGTTTGGTGATTCGAGGATGTCCATGGCCGAGATTGTTAGAGATAGTGGAGATGGGGATGCATCCATTCTTGATACTAACATTGGAATATCAGGTTCATTCCCACTAGAGTTAGGTTCAGTTGAGTTGGGTGTTGTAACAGATTGTTGTATGCCTGACATGGTGGTGGCCTCTAGTATTGATGGCACAGAGACTAGAGATTTATCAAAGATCATGTGTGATGTTGGTGAGTCGGCAGTTGGCATGGTTCCTACTAGTAACACTACTCCCTTGGTGATATCTTCGGAGGTAGTAGTTAGTTCCAACATGGTTAATGATCAATTGCAGTTAGTTTCATCTGGATTACAGTCTGAGCCACTGACTGAGATTGGTGCATTCTATCGGCATTACACTGTGAGGTATGCTCATCAATTTACCTTTGATGACCATGTTGATGAGATTATGATACAGAGATGTACTTTGGTTCCTAGTGCTTATCATCAGTTATGGAATAGTTTGATGCCTCGAGATGAGAGTTGTGATATGGCGATAGGTTCTGTAGTTGATAGCTTGATAATACATGACTTAGAGCAGGAGTTTTGGAGTGATGCTTCAGCAAGTGTTGTTATTGATTCTACTCCTTTGGCTATGACATCTCCTAACTTAGCTAGTGATCAGTCACAGTGGGTTGTATCACTTGTTCATGGTGAGCTGTTGACTGAGGTTGGTTTTTTTAATCAACATTATATTGCAAGGTATGTACATCAGTTAACAATTGATCCTTATGCTGAGGAGTTGATGGCAGGAAAATTTGGTTTGGGTTCCATTTCTTGTTGTTTATCTTGTGATGGCTTTTCACCATCAGGGGTGCATGGGAGTTATGGTTATGAGACAGTGGCCAATAATCTACAGAGTTGTGTTGACTGCAGGAGTTGTACAGTGTGTGGATTCTCCATACTTGGTATAGTTTCATTTGAGAGCATTCACCATTGTTGCAGAGTTGGATTGTACATTCCATATAGGCCAGTGGAATGCATTGATGGTATTTACTATGTTGGTAGTCCACTTTACTTGGGTTTTGATATTCTAAGAGTTTGTGTCTCATGGGTTTTTGACTGTGATAATGGTGATTTTGGAGTTTGGTTGAGCTATAATTGCCAGTTTGATTATGGATTCCTCTTGGTCATATTGCAGAGGATCTTGCAGGAGTCTGTGTTAATTGGTAGTAGTATAGTTCATGACTACATTTGGGATCCAGGAGGATTGATTGGTTTATTGTTTAGCCATTGCTTGAGGACAAGCAATGTTTGGGAGGGGAGGACTTGTCATGTCCCCTTTTCAAATAATTAAAAAATAATAATCTTTGCTAAGACAGGCAGGCCCAAGAAAGTGAAGTTTCGGAAAAAGGGAGTTAATCTTTGGAAACTGTTGGACTAATAAATGATAATTATTATTAAAATAAGTTTCATTAACCTCTCTTGGACGTGAGTTACAGTTATGCCCTCTTTTAAAGGGTTTGGAGGCATTTTGGGCACATTCCAGAACTTGATTTTGCTCATTCTTTGTTATTCTTCAGAGGCTGCCAAACCTGTGGAGAAGGAGACCCAAGAACGGGAGTTTGCAGGTTTCCAGGGAGACCCAAAAATGGGAGTTTGCAAGTTTCTAGGAAGGCTAAGGATGGGAGTTTGAAGCCATTCCATGTGCATGCTCATACAGAGTTTGCCTTTGTGCTGAACAGTGCAGATTTGTGAGTTTTCGGGTGTGTTTTTGTATGAGTTTGGTATTTACAGTTGAGTATTTCATATCAGTTTGGGTTGCTGCTGTATATCAGACTTTTAAATGTTAAAATAGAGCTGAATATATATATTGGGACGTGATTAAACTTTTGAGATAGATTATTAGTGTTTTTGTGGTGTTTTCGGGCATATTTTGTGTTATTTCGGGAGCCCGATGAGCATAGTTTTGGTCCTACATTTTTGAGCTGTTGTGTAAAGGCTATACGGATCTGGAAATGTCAATTTGTAGGCTGTTATGCTGCTGAAAGTTCTATAAAAATGTCCACTTTCAGATTTATTAATAATTGGTGAAGCTGTGAAGCTTTTGGCACAATTTCTGGCATACCCGATTTGGGGTTTCTTGAGAAATTTGGAGGATCTTTGTGATATTAGTTGTTTGATCTTAAAGATCTGATTAAAGGTTGGAAATATCCTGTAAAATTAGAAAAGGGACATTTCAATCTTTATCTCCAATAATTTGTGTAGTAGAATGATGCATTTTGACATATTTAGACAATCTTGGTTCAGATCTAGTTTTCTCATTTTGTCTTTCAGCTTTAGAGTCACCGTTTACATTTCTTTCAGGTAGTTCAACATCTCTTTCATATACACTAATCTCAAAATTAGAATGTGCTTCAATTTCATTATGTAACTCGGTATCTAAATATAGCTTAGTTCTTGAATGCAACTCAACATTCATAGTTTGTGACTCGATAATCATTGAAACTTTTTGTTGGTTTGTAGCTTGATTTGGAGAATCTTCTTCAATAGGCATACCTTCATAAAAGTATACAAATGATTTGTATTCTTCTAGTTATTTTATAGGTTTAAGCCTCATGTACTTCTATATATTCATCAAAATATACATTTGCACTTTTCACAACTTTGTTAGTGTTAGTATTTAAATACTTATAAGCTTTACTTCTTGTGGAATATCTTAAGAATATAACTTCTTCACTTTTTGCATCTAGTTTACCATTCTTGAAGTCTTTAGGAATGTAACACTTTCTTCCAAATACCTTAAAGTATTTTACATTAGGTGAGTATCCATACCATAGTTCAAAATGTGTTGAATGAGTACCTTTCTTGACTTGTACAAGGTATAGAAAACTTTACTTATAACTTCTCTCTAGTATTTCAAAGCAACATTTTTCTCCATCATTACTGTTCTAGCACAATCCATTATAGACCTATTTCTCCTTTCAACTATTCCATTTTGTGGAGGGGTTCTAGGTGTAGATGTCTGTCTTTTGATTCCTTTGTCATTATAGAACATCTCAAAATCATGTGATGTGAATTCTCCTCCTCTGTTAGATCTCAAACACTTAATATTTTTACATGTTTCCTTCTCAACTCTTGCTAAGTACCACTTAAACATTTGAGAAGCATCAAATTTTTATTTGAAAAACATAACTGTCATCATTCTAGAATAGTCATCAACAAACAACATAATGTACTTATCTCCTTTGTAGCTTTGCACATCAATTGGACTACACAAGTTAGTATGAACAATCTGTAGTAATTATTTAGAGGTATAAGCTTTACTCTTAAAACTTGTCTTTGTCATTTTTCCTAACTGACATTTTTTTCACATTATATTATCGAGCTTCTTAAACTTAGGCAAACCTCTAACTTTTCTCATGTTACTGATACTGACTAGGTTATCAAAATTAATATGACATAACCTTTTGTGCCACAACCACACATCATCAAAATTTACAAGTATACAAGTAGCATCCTCTATATAAAGATGGAATAGATTACTCCTAGTTTGATCACCTTTTCCACTCAATTTTTCATTTGTGTCATATATCTTAGCAATCTTGTTTTCAAACTCAATTTACATCCCAAATTATTCAATTGTGACACACTCAAAAAATTATAGTTAAGTCCTTCAACATAGTAAGAATTGCAACATTAATAGAAACTTTTCCCTTTATCAAACATGGTTCATCATTACTAAATCTTACACTACTTCCATCATAAAAATTCAGGGTAATCAACTTACTTTTGTCTCCAATCATGTGATGTGAACACCTACTGTCAATGATCCATCTGTCATTCTTGTTCACACAAGTCACAAGTGCAGTTGCCTCATCTTTATCAAATTTGACCTTTATTACAACATACACCACTTCATCATCATGTTCATTAGATTTATCTCTTGTTTCCTCTTCAACAATTTAACATGAATTCTTGCCTCTATCTTTGTAGTCCTTGTTTTTTTCATCTCTTCTACTCTTGTATTTGTCACCACCTTTGTAATTATTCTTCTCTGGACATCTAGCAGCAATATGACCAACCTCATTGCAATTGAAACAAATGATAGGAAATTTACCTATGAACTTGCCTTTACCTTTGTGGAATTTTCTTGCCAGTAGTGTTTCAAGCTATTCTACATCCTCCTCATCTGTATCACTATCACTGGACACATACTTCTTCTTTTTCTTTTCATCAGGTTCCTTTAATGATACTTTAGCTTTGAAAATAGATTCAATATTCTTAGGTCTGTAATTATCAAAGTTAGATAGCTCAAAAGTAGTGAGTCTACCTATTAGACCTTCAAATGATAGTTTATTCCTTGATATGTGTTGAGTTTCCATTTTGCATGATGCTTAATGACATAAATCCTTTTGAACTCCTCTATTGAAAAGCTAATCCAAGGATCAACTCCAAGGTTTTGGGTGATCTTGCGACCTACTACAATCTTCTCAGTTGAAGATAAATGTGAATGTTCATGAGGAGGCCTTTACTGGTTCTGATGACTTCAGATAAGATGTAGAATCTATTTGCTGCTTCAAAAGAGTAAACACACAAAAATAAATGTATTTTTGTATTTTTCTATTTTATGATGAATGCAATCTAACAATGCAATTATATGAATTCTTAATTTAACCAAGGGGTTAGTAAACAAAATAATGAAGATAGGGTAACAAGAAGTTTAAGCAAATAAAATGAAAGTAAAATCCTAATGGACATAGGACATGAAGACAATGTGTTTGCAAGTTAAGCTTTCAAAAAGATTGATTAGGTAACTAATGAAAGTAGGACTAGTGCTTCCTTAATTCCACTGATGTAATCATCAATGAGAATTCAGTAACCATAAGATGTTTCACTTTTTATCAAATCGTAAGGTCACAAAAAGTGCGCTCATGAGAGAATTTTTTTTATGTAGGGACAAGATGATGATCTCTTCTCAAACTAGACTAACTTTGTGTTGTTGTTTTGATTTTGTATCATTTGTATACATAGTTTAGATATCTATTCTTTGCACTAGTTTTTTGGGTTATTAATCTTTTTAGATTCTAACAGACGTAAGTTGGCATGCAATCTCTAGCAAAATGAGCCTATCTGATGGATATCTCAGGAGCTTCTTCAAGTTTTCTAGCATATCGAATACCCTTAGGTAAGTGAATGTTTTGGGTAGGATGTATTATTCGTTGACCTCTATGATCCTTTCCCTTGCTTTTGCTAACATCCTTTTTTTGTAATCACCTTCAATGAGTTTGATGATTGCAAATATGAAGCTATTATTCACCACCCTATATTCCACACTCTGCTCTAAGAGTTTATTGTTCACCAATTGTGGATACACCACATAAGGCCAAGAATTAGCATCTTGCATGCTCCCCTTTATGTAAATTCCTGGCTAGTCTATGGTCCTTGCTACTAGTAAGTACACCATGTATGATGTCATATGGAATCTTGGATCAACTTTCATAGCTATGAGTTACTCATGTAGATTATCATTGAGAATAGTACATAGCTGAGTCTATTGGAATTTTTTTTGTCCTAATGATATCAATAAAATGGGCTATCCATGTATGAAGATGTCGTGTTGCTAGTAGTCCCATAGCCCTACTCAAAAAGTCAATTGTGTACCCAATATCATCTTTCATCTCACTTAGGTTAATAAAGCATGTCTTATTGGGTGAATGGTTGCGAGGTGTCACCTTCCTACATGTGAGCATCCATTAGCTATCTTGGGAAGATACTTTGCTATCTTTAGTCTGATAGATGGTTATTCCTCATTGGTTGGTGTTTCCACCTCCTCTCTCTTCCTAGCCTATATAAGCATGCTACCTAGCTTGTATTTGCATCTCTTATTTTTGCATCCTCTTAATGCTATTTTTCTTCTAGCATTTGTATTACTCTCTTGGAGACTAACTCTATGTTGTTATTTTGATTTTTCATCATGTGCATTCATAGTTAGATATCCATTCTTTGCACTAGTTTTCTGAGTCATTATTCTTTTCAAATTCTAACAGATGTAAGTTGGCATGCAATTTCTAGCAAAATGAGCCTATTTGATGGATATCTCAGGAGCTTCTTTGGGTTTTCCAGCATACTGACTACCCTTAGGGAAGTGAATGTTTTGAGTAGGATGTATTATTTTTTGACCTTTGTGATCCTTTCCCCTACTTTTGCTAACATCCTTTTTTTGTAATCACCTTCAATGAGTCTAATGATTGCAAATATGAAGCTATCATTCACCACCCTATATTCCACACTCTGCTCTAAGAGTTTATTGTTCAGTAGTTGTGGATACACCACATAAGGCCAAGCATTAGAATCTTGCATGCTCCCCTTTATGTAAATTCCTAGGTAGTTTATGGTCCTTACTGCTAGTAAGTACACCATGTATGATGTCATATAGAATCTTGGATCAACTTTCACAACTATGAGTTACTCATGTAGATTATCACTAAGGATAGTACATAGCTGAGTCTATTGGCATTTTTTTTGTCCTGATGGTATCAATAAAATGGACTATCCATGTATAAAGATATCTTGCTACTAGTAGTCCCATAACCCTACTCAAAAATCTAATTGTGTACCCAATATCATCTTTCATATAATCCCGAGTCATGTCCACTTTGTCGACTTTGTTGCCTACTGGTGTACTGTTTAAAGGAGGATTGAATTGTTTCTTTTGCTTCCTTTTCATTCTCCTAATACCATCTTTCTATAAAGTCATAGGTTGCTTTCAAATATTGATCAGCTATGGGAAGATGGAACACTTTCTCAATATTTCTTAGTCAGAGGTCAGGACTATCTCCTTTATGATACTCTTGATGACCTTCTCTTCTGTCACGTAATTCTCTGCAAGAACCATTATAAATTTTGAGTATTAAATGGATGTAATATGTGAGGTTGCATTTAGAAGACATGATCTAATCAAAGCTAATACCATCGTAGGTCATTCTTTTAGTTTGTTGCAAATGGTAGGGAATGTTTTTCATTCTATATGGCCAAGTTCGGTATCTCTAATCTTTGCATACCCATCCTAAAATTAGGATTTCCTTGGGGCAACTTGGTACTTGAAAATAATGGGCTTTGAAGCTATCTTTTTTTCCATTGAAGAGGATGATGACATCATCTTATCTACACATGAGAGGAGACATTAGTTTAGAAAGCTAAAGTTAACCTAAAACCAACCCTAATTGACTCGAAATAGATGAATAAATAACCCAAAACCATCCAAAATAGTTAGAGTTCAATTGAATCCTCCCCATGCTTTATTATTCCACTTAGTGCACCTTATAGGTGTGCTAGGTGTGCTGAATGGCCCCTATTTGGCCATATGTGTGCATGTGCACAACTACACACATGCATAGTGCAAGTACATTGTGGTGGTGGAGTGGGGGGGGGGGGGGGGACACTTAGTCTTTTTCTTTGATTGAACTTTGTGTACAAGGGTGCACACATGTTCACCTTAATGGGGTGCGCATGTCTAGACCCTTGTATGCTCTATGTTTTGAAAGAAAAAGGCATGTGTATGCGCACCTTGAGAAGGTATGCATGTGCATACCTTTTGACTTAGGTTTCATTAGTTTAGTTAAAGAAGGTGCACACATGTGCACCTTGAGGAGATGCACATGTGCACAACTTTTTGTTTTTAGGTTTAGCAAAGGTGTGCACATGCACATCTTGAGGAGGTGTGCATGTGCACACCTTCTTGGTGACTAGTTGACCTTGTTTGTTTTTTTAATGGAAGCTTGGAAGTGAAGAGGATGGGAGGCACACATCTGAGGGTGCGAGGGTGTGGGAATCTAGAGAGTGGAGGTCTAAATGAATGGAAAGAGAGGGGTCTAGGGTCTTATATAGACCTTAGACCTATGGTGCACACCTCCACTAGTGTGCACCTTCATAAGTGTGCACCATTCAGAGGTGTGCAAGTGCACATTTTTGCATCTCCAGAAGGTTATTAGTGTGCACCTTGAGAAGGTACACTAGTGCGCTAGTGTGCACTTTTGCACTAAAAACACTAACTTTTCTCCTGCATCATGCCCTTCAGACTTCCCCAGTCAGAGATTGAGGCTTGACCCAGACTCTTGAGGAGTCCAAAAATGGCCCATGCCCCAGACTGGGGGTTTGGGAGACAAAAAATTACTATGGGGTCCCCATTTTTAGGAGAAATAAGCCATGCATTGTGAGACCACAATAGTTAGCATCTATTGTACCTTTAGCAAATCCAAGTTTTTCCAAATACTTATGTAATCTTACATACCAAAATGACCTAGGCCCTTGACTAGGGGTCTGGGAGACAAAAATTTACTATGGGGTCCCCATTTCTAGGAGAAATGGGGCGTGCATTGTGAGACCACAATAGTTAGCGTGTGTCATACCTTTAGCAAATCCAAGTTTTGCCAAATACTTATGCAATCTTACATACCAAGTTCTAGGTGCTTGCTTTAGTCTATACATGTATTGCTTTGTTCAATTTGTGATGGGGGTGGATGGATTGGATCCACAATGATAATTAAACACAAAATACACACTACATTCACTTATAGAAATTATAAAATCATTTCATTGCCTGATAATAAAAAACCATTAAATTGTACCTCTTTTATAGAGGTCTTTGATTGTTTCCAGAAATATCTAATTAACCAACATAGAACAAATAGACTTTTCTAGAAATATCTAAACAAAAATAACTTCTAGAAATCTACAAACTTAAATATTAATTTGACCTAACCCTATTCGGTAATCCAGCTAGAGTTTCTAGAATCCTCTAGGATTTCATTTGAGGGGGAAATTACACATTCCAACACTCCCCCCTAATTTCAACCTCAAATGTTGTCGCATACAAATTCTAATGTGCCATGATTATTATTTATTTTTCTTTGCCTATTTTTCATGTCCACATCCATGCTTGTAGACATTGAAACCTTTTACCTCTTTGATGCCTTTCTCTAATTTGTTTCCCAATGTTGTTGCATTCCTTCTTACACTTGAACATTTGTACCTAAATAAACCTCTGATCATTCCTACAATTTTTTGCGAATTTGATCCATAGCTCCATCCACAATCCATTTTGATGAAACTTTCCATAATATCTTTATTGCATTCTCTACTCCAACATGTCTTAATACCATGATTTTTCAAACCACAAATATTATAGGGATTTAAATCTAAACATCTATCATTTTTATGCCCTTTCCTATTATAGTGTGAACATTGCACAATCTTTATGCCTTCAATTAATTCTCTTGAACCTTTATTTATCTTTCCACTGCCTGCATCATATTCAAGACCTGCATATTTTGGCCTGACTATAGTCTCAATTGGATTCCTTTATCCCTATTCATCATTTCCTAGACCTTTACCTTTGAAACCCATTCTTTCCATAATCTTCAAATCGATACTATTATTATCATAAAAAATGAAATTTGCAAAATTCTTATCATTTTGTTTTTACACTTTTCATGAACACTTTCAGCTTTATCAAAATCACATGTCTTAATTGTATAATCACTCAAATAATTTTTGTCACAAGATACATCACATACAAATGGTTTCACATTCAAATGTTGTTTCTCTTGTTTCAGAGTAGACAATTCCTTCATTAACATACTATTTTCCTCGTCCAATTTCTTCACATTTTCTTCTAGAACTTTTTTCTTTTTCTCAGAATCATCAAATAACTTTAACTTTTCTTCTAATTCTTTATTTTTCTCTCTAAGCTTCCATGTTTCCTTCACCTACCAATTATGTACTTCTTCCACAAATTTTACCCTATCCTCTAGCTCTTCCATTCTCTCTTTATATTCACCAATTTTATTTAAAAGCCTACATTTTTATTCTAACCTCTCTCTAATCATTACAAACTTTTCTATATCTAGTTTCAATAATTTTTCTTTTAAACAATCCATCTTAAGAGTCAAATTTATATTTTCTTTTAACACTCTTTTACCTTGTTTTCCCATTTTTATAAACTCAAATCTATCAAATGAAAATCCAAGCTCCCTCCTAAAACACAAATCTAAAAACCTTTGTCACCACCAAGTATTAACATCAAATTTCATATTTACCATGATTCATATCGACACTCCTCAATGACAGCGATTGTGATTTCTTTTCATAGATTCAATGTGCTCTGCAAACACTTCAATGCTTTCTTCAAAACAATAGTCCCTTTCATGGAAATAATAGAAATCCTCCACAAATAGGTGCCTCCAATAAAATGCTCACTCTTTCTTTCAACAGGAGCAATTATTTTCTTCTTCTCCAAACAAATTTCTTCACACCAATAATTCTTCAGAACTTCCACATGATCTAACTCATTGGCTAGACAACAAAAATCATATACTTCTCTATTTCAGAAGATATTATCTTCACCATATGAACTTCACAACCTAGCTCTAATACCAAACTAATGGGGGTGGATGGATTGGATCCACAATGATAATTAAATACAAAATACATACTACATGCAGTTCTAGAAATTATAGAATCATTTCATTGCCTGATAATCAAAAACCATTACATTGTGCCTCTTTCATAGAGGTCTTTGATTATTTCTAGAAACATCTAAATTAATTGAGATCTAGAACAAATAGACTTTTCTAGAAATATCTAAATGCAAATAACTTCTAGAACTTTCCAAACTCAAATACTAATTTCACCTATCCCTATTTAGTAATCCAGTTGGAGTTTCTAGAATCCTCTAGTATTTCATTTTATTGGGAAATTACACATTCCATATCCTTGTCTTCTGTCAAAGAAAATCCTTTAGGCTGCCCAATGTAAATCTTTTCTTCAAGTTCTCCATTTAGAAAGGTTGATTTGACATCCATATGATACACTTTGAACTTCTTACTTGTTGCAAAAGCCAAAACATTCTCACCACTTCTATTCTAGCTATAGGGGCATATGTCTCTTCATAATCTATTTCTTCTTATTGTGAATAACCTTTGCATAATAGTCTAGCTTTGTTCCTCACAACTTCACCTTGCATTCATGTTGTTTTTGAATACCCATTTAGTTCCTATAACATATTTGTCTTTAGGTCTAGGAACCAATTTTGACGTCTCATTCTCTATAATATGATCTAGTTCTTCCTTCATTGCTTGAATCCAGTGATCATCTTTGCATGCCTCATCTACACTTTTAGGTTCTACTTGAGAAATCCAACATAATTCCTCATTGAATCTATTTCTTGTCATCACTCCTTTGTCTTTGCTTCCAATAATCTTCTCTATAGGGTGATTCTTTGCCAAGTTCTTGTTAGGTGTGGGAGTTTTTATCTCAACTCTTATCTCTTCTCTTGGTTCAAATCTATGTTCTCCTCTTTGCTCAACAATTTTTACATCATTCAGAAAGTCATTGTTAGTCTCAAAGAATTTTTTTGCATTTTGTCTAACAATTCTAGGATTTTCTTCTTCCTCATCAGAGTTATATTCCATCATCTTCTCTTTAACTCCAAACTTTTCATCAACTTTCACATTTTCACACTCAATAATTGTCTTAATTCTATGATTAAAACATCAATAATCTATTCTTTTCAATGACTAACAAAGGAACATGCCTTCATCACTTCTTCGATCAAACTTACCAATATCATCATCTCTCTTTATATAACAGTTACTTGCAAAAAAATTGAAGTAGTTTACTGAAGGTGTATGACCAAACCACAATTCATAGGGAGTCTTGTTTGCACCTTTTTTGATTTGCATTCTATTCATTGTGTATACTACTTTATTGACTGCATCTCTCCAAAAGGTCTTAAACACATCATCCTCAAACATCATTTCTCTTGTTGCCTCTGATACTGATTTGTTTCTTCTTTCTAGTATCCCATCTTGCTTAAGGGTCTAAAGTGGTGATAATTGTCTCTTAATTCCATTTTTAAAAAAATATAGGTTAAACTCTCTAGAAGTAAATTCTCCACCTCTATCTAATCTCAAACATTTAATCTTTACACCAAATTCATTCTCAACTCTATTCTTGAATAACTTAAACTTCTCAAATGCTTCATATTTTTCTTTAATAAATGACACCCACACCATTCTAGTGAAATCATCAACAAAAACCATAAAGTACCTTTCTCCATATAATCCTCTTGTTCTGGTAGGGCCACTTAGATCTATATGAAAAATCTCTAATTTCTCTATAGTAGTAAACTTCTTGCGAGGAAATGACACCTTCTTTTGTTTGGGCATAATACACTCTTTGAAAACAATATTAGCAAGCTTCATGATCTTAAGCAAATCTATAACTACAAATGTACTACTTTCCTTCACAATATTATCAAAGTTTATGAAAAAACCTTCTATGCCATAACCAACTATTATCCACCTTTTCAACCAAACATGTCATCTTAGTAGGATTCAACTAAAATACATTACCTCTAGATCTTGTACCTATTCCATTCATCTTACCATCACTATCTTTGATAATACAAGTCTTCTATGTAAACTACAACTGAAATCTTTATCCACCAGTTATCCAACACTCAAAAAATTATGTTTTAAACCACCAAAAAAGTAAACATCATTAGTGTCAGTCTTTCAATCAAGAGTACTAAATCCTATCCTTTTGACATGTGGCAAGCTACATTATTACCAACTCTAACTATACCTCCATCATGATTTTTGAATTTAACAAACTTGTTCATATCACTAGTCATATGATGTGAACAACCACTAGCTATAATCCAATCAAATTTCTTTGCAACTTGGGAAACTAGAGCCTTTTCTTCTCTAATTTTAGTTTTAGAACTTTCCTCTTTTATAGCCATAGATCCTAATTCATCATCACTTTCACTCTCAACTCTTTCTTTAGATTCATCATCTTCATTAGCATACAAAAAATCTCTAGGTCTTCTAGGCGTGAAATTTCTCTTATACTTTTTCTCTCTTTTAGGAATTAGGACACAGATGGATAATGACCAAATTCATTACAAGTCCAACATTTTAATATTTTCTTACCATCTAGTTCTCTTTTCACAAGCAAGGCTATACCTTCTTCAATATTTCTATCTTCTTCAAATCTAGTTATACTACTGCTAGCATAATCTCCATGGGTGCTTGCACTTCTTGATAAGCAAGGACAAACACTTAGGGCACTAAAGGTTGTCTCTACTCTTGTCAATTCTCCAAACTATCTCAAACTTGATTTTTTTGCTTCCAATCTTCCAAGAAAAGTTTCCCTCATAAACTTCTTAGTGCAGGGTATCAACAGTTCAATCATCTATGCTACTTTCTTGAATGGTGGTGTCAAAGTTTTCAAAATATTCCATACAATATCCTCCTCCTCTTTGGATCCACCATAGGATTTGATTCCTACAACAATCTCAGATATCCTACCAATATAGCTTCTCACATATTCATCTTCCAATATTTTAGCATCTTGATACAAACATATCCAATTTGGTAATCTTACTCTCTTTGCATGTTTATCTCCTTCAAAACTAGATTCTAAAGCTTTCCAAATATTATGAGATGTTTGTAGTGATTTTACCTTACTGTATTCATTTTTAGGAAGAGCTATTAGTAAGGCTTCTCTGGCTCTCATCTTGCACATAAAAATATCTCTTTCTTCTTCACTACATTACTTGAGCTTGCTTTCTTCCACAATCTTGTTGTTATTCTTAGTCAAAAGAAAATATCCTAGACCCATACATAGCAAATGAGTCTTCATCTTTTCTTTCTAGCTCTGTCATAGTTAACTCCATCAAACTTATGACTTTCTTTTTTGCAGTGACTCACCATTGATCTCCCAAAGATATTAAGAATTTTCTTCAAGGATCTAATGCTTTGATACTAATTGTTAGAATTATCAACATTATTAATCCTTAACCATGCTTGACCTAAATTTCAAACCTCTATCTATATGACCTCAATCTCTATCTGCTACTCTGCTAGTATTCACAAAAACCTAACTATGTTGTCATCAATGACAAACACAGTCATGAATGCAACATGATAACAATCTCCACATGCTTTGGCAATGCTTAGGATACTCCCCCAAAGGAATACCATCAGCATTCATGCTAACATAGTGCAGAGGAAATGAGTGCATGTGAAATAAAATAATTTCATCTATAGAAGACTAGTTATGTAAGCCTTATGTTTGCCTTTCCCATACATGAATACTTATTATATTAAAACATCCTATATTTGATTTTCTCTTTATTCCTTTGATGCATTTACAGTTGGCTATGATACCATGTTATTTTCTAGAGATCACTACAAATATAGTTGCATTATCATATTTGATATATGATTTTCAAATGATAGTCATCTCTAATACCATTTAAAACCATTCAAATGTATCATCATTAAACAAAAATAAAAAGTTATCTTATATATATATATATATATATATATATATATATATATATATATATATATATATATATATATATATATATTTTAATAAGATCTTAAATTTAAACACAATTGTAAAGGTTTAAAAAAAATAGTGAAAATTAATAATTATAATTCAAATTGTTACAAGTTGTGAACTTAATAGATTGATAAGTTTAATGTAGTCCAGATTGTTTGCACAACAATCACATAATTTTGAAATTAATGTATCATACAAGATTATCCATTTAACTTCAAACCCTTTACATCATTCTAACTATTATATTTCTCTAGTGCAAATTATTCAACATTTCCATGTCTTGACTAATTAAGAATAGAGCTTTGAAAGCACTAAAATTAAGAATGCTTTTTGCTAGACAATGTACAATAAGATCATAAATCTAAATCAACAATTGGGTACAGTTCTTCTTTAAAAATTGGGTACAGTTCTTCTATAAAAGAAGGAATAATATCATAGAGAAAAATTAATTGTGTTGTTCTCCTAGGAGGTTACTAGGGTAGAGGCTTTAATGTAGAAGAGAACTCCAGAAGCTACAAAAAGCACCATTGAAAATGTTCCTCCTACAAACATCCTAGGAGCCACACCATAACAATAATATTCCTCCTTACTATTAAGAGCTACTTCAGCTGCATACAAGTTACTTGCAGTGATAAAGAAAACCTTGCACAAATGCCCATGAACAATTACACTTAGAATTCTTTCAATCAACTTCATTTGGGTCTCTACCATCTCTTTTGCCTTCTCTAAATCAATTGAATTCTATTGTCTAATGGGTTGTATGATTTTTGGAAAGGATGTTGTGAAACAAATGCAATATTAAAATGCATATGAATTGTGTTAAATAAAATTTAAAAAAACAAACCTAAAATTTTTCTCGGCAACAACTATTGCTAAGTGCTAGTTTTTCTCAACATGTAAAGGTGTCGAGTGTCAGTTTTTCTTGGCACCAGTAGATACCGAGTGATAGGAGGGTGGGTGCCGAGTTAGATTGGCACAAGAGGATGCCAAGTGAACTCAACACAAGGGCAACTCAGCACAAATGAATGTCAAGTGAGCTTGGTAGCAAGCAATGCCGAGTGAGCTAAGCAATAACTATAGAGATGGAGCTTAGTCAAAGACTAGATCGAGTGACCAAACTTACAACCTAGATTTTTCCAACATTAAAACTAGAGAGCTAAAGCATGAAGCTTTTAGATATGAGCTTATCAAATGTGAAATATTATGCAATGAAGAGTAGAAGGAGAACAATAGATTTTAGTATGCTTGCTTGCTTTCTTTCTTTCTATTAAATATGATAAACTATTACAAAATCTAGGAGCATTTGACTTCAACTAGAAAACCCTAAAATATTTAAACTCATAAAAATTAAAACTTTAAACTTGCAGCTCTAATGGCTGCATATAATAACACCTGGAGCAATCACTGCTTCACAGGTCAAATCAAACAAAGAACTTATTGGATAACCAAAAAGGATCCAACACATGCAACTAAAAACATGAAACTAGAACTTCCTTCTATCTTTGACTTGATCTCTTGATCAACTTATTTTTCTCTCTACTCTGCAAATCTCTACTCTGATCTACCTCTTTCTCAAATGATCAAATGAGACTAATTCATTCCTTTTGTCTCTTGCCAAAAATATTTCCCCCTCTTTTCCAAATTTGAAAAACTCACCTATCATGCATTAAATTTTTCTAACCATTCTACTGGCTGTCAGGGTGGTA
Source organism: Cupressus sempervirens (assembly GCA_028749045.1). Lineage (NCBI taxonomy): Eukaryota > Viridiplantae > Streptophyta > Pinopsida > Cupressales > Cupressaceae > Cupressus > Cupressus sempervirens. The sequence continues at coordinate 617,839,014 of CM053784.1, read as the reverse complement.
GGTAGGCATTTGGCTCAAGGGGCAACCAAAATGTGTGAGATATTTCAACACTCCCCCTTTGTCTTGAGCCAAACAAACAAGGATCATTACTGATCCAAATCAACTACACCAAGACACTCTCTTAGGTGTACAAAAGTTCCAATGCCTAAAGGCTTTGTGAAAATGTCTGCTAGCTACTGCTTAGACTTACAAAATTTTATTTTGATATCCCCATTCTCCACCAACTCTTTGATGAAGTGATATTTGATCTTTGTGTGCTTGCTTCTCCCATGGAAGACTAGATTCTTGGACAATGCAATTGAGGAGATGTTGTCACAATAAATTGTGGTTCCATCCTCTTGCCTTTCATTCAAATCTATCAAGATCCTCCTTAAACAAATAGCTTGACATGTTGCTGCATTTGCTGCTATTTATTCAGCCTCTACTGCAAATTGAGCAATAATAGGTTTCTTTTTGGATGCCCATGAAATTGCACCCAATTCCATATGGAACATGTATCTAAAAGTGCTCTTCCTATCATCTAAACTTCCACCCCAATCACTATCTATGTAACCAACCAATTTGAAATCATTTACTATAGTATACAAAATCCCAAATCCCTTGGTACCATTCACATACCTTAGGATCCTATTTCCTGCTTGCCAGTGTGAATCCTTTGGTGTTTTCATAAATCTAAAAATCAAACTTACTGCATGCATTATGTCTAGCCGAGTTGCAGTCAAATACATCAAGCTTCCAACCATACTCTTGTATAGTGTTGGATTCACACTTTTTCTGTGATCTTCCTTGCTCAACTTTAGACCTATTTTTGTTGGTGTTGGGGCTATCTTACTATTCTATATTTTGAATCTCTCCAAGATCTGCCTTGCATACTTTTCTTGAGAGATTAAAATGCCATCATGCATTTGTTTTACTTCTATGCCTAGAAAGTACTTCAAGAGACCTAAGTCTATCATTTCAAATTCATTTTTCATAACCTCTTTGAATTCACCAATCAGGAAATTATCATTTTCAATGAAAATTAAATCATCTACATACAAGACAACAATCAACACATTACCATTTTCTTCCTTGATGTAATGTGTGGGCTCACCATCACTTTTTCCAAAGCCATTGCTCATCAAATATGAGTCAATCTTACTGTACCATGCTCATGGAGCTTACTTGAGCCCATAGAGATCTCTCTTCAATCTATAGACCTTGTGTTCTACACTTGCAACTTCATAACCAAGTGGCTACTCCACATATACTTCTTTTAATACACCATTCAAGAAGGTGGACTTTACATCCATTTGTGTTGGGCTCCAATTGCTATGATAGCATGCACGATTTCTATTCTTGCAATTGGGGCATGTGTATCATCATAATCTCTACCATACAGTTGTTTGTACCCCTTCACCACCAAATGTGCCTTATACCTATCTATTTTTCCTTCAGCATTGCACTTGGTCTTGTAAACCCATTTCACTCCAATTACTTGTTTGTTGGGAGGAAAATTAGTTAACTCCCATATCTCATATCTTTCAATGGCATTTATTCCCTCATCCATGACATTACAACATTTCTCCTTATTCAAAGCTTCCTCAAAATAAATTGGATAACTATGAGAAAATAGTGTGAAATTTACACTCTCATCATAATCTTCCTCATACCTTTCATTTTGGTATATCTCCCTTAGACTCTTGGTCTTTCTTGGCAATAGGGAGGCAAGAGTGGGATCTGAATTCTTAGTATTGCTACTGCTACTATTTTGCATACTAGCTCGGGGCTATCTTGAAGTGCTAGGAGTTGTTGCTCGACATGTTAAGGGCTACTTCCTCTTTTTCCTTTGTTTTCAATCTATATTTGTTGCTCCATCTTCTTCCTAATCAACAATGTCATCTTCTTCCTCTTCAATAGTAGGCACTTTACTTGAAGTGCTTGAGGATTTATCTACAAAAATTTACAAACATATTGGAGGGATACTCCCCTCCTCTATCTGATCTAAAGACCTTAATATATTGTCCACATTCTTTTTCATCTAGGGCTTTGAATTCTACAAATTTATCAAATGCTTCAAATTTATTCTTCAAAAAATACACCCATGTCCTATGACTGAAATCATCTATGAATGTCATAAAATAAGTACTCCCCCCAATAGAAGTAGTTTGCATAGGGCCTACCAAATCAAAATGCACCAATTCTAATGGTGCTCTAGCCCTTCCAAAATTTGTAGAATTAAAGGGAAGCCTATGTTGTGTACCCAATATGCAAGCCTCACACTTGTCATATGAATTTAGAATTCTTGGCAAACCATCTACCATTCTTTTCTTGGACAACAAATTTAAACCAGCAAAGCCAAGATGTCCACACCTCAGATGCCAAAGCTTGGAGGGATCTTCAATAATGCTCCTAAGAGTTGATTTCTGGTGTTCTATTGCACATGCATGCTTGAGACATGCAACACTAACTTGAGAAGAGAAACATGTCTCTATCCTCAATGGGGACATCTGGTTCTTTGTCATTTGGACTACTACAAGTAATCTATTACTCTCATCCTTCTCATGAATGACACACTTGTCATTTTCCATCAGCACCTTGTATCCATTTTGAATGAGTTGTGCTTCATACCAGGGGCAAAATACACATTTTTTATTTCTTTCCTCTCATCTTTCTTGGTGTGGACCATAATAGATCCTTTGCCCGCTATGCAAATAGTTCCATTATTTCCCATCTTAATTTCAAATTTGAAAGTCTTATCAATGAAAGAGAATAAACTTTCATTACCACTCATGTGGTTGCTACATCCACTCTCCAGGTACCATACCTTAGTGCTTCCTTCTTCACTAATATTACACATTATGAAGGCTATGAGATTGTTTGCATTTCCCATATTCACATCAGCCATATTAGCATTCTAATTTGACTAATCACCCTACTTCTTTCAGCATTCAGTTGTATAATGCCCATACTTATGATAATAGTAGCATTCAACATTACTCTTATTGGAATTGTAATTCTTCTTACCTCCTCTAGAGTTGTTTTGAGAGGTGTTTGCTCCCTCTTGGTTTCTTGCTTATCCTGAGCTTTCTACACCAGCATTCTTTTGACCATTCCTTCCATGACCTCTACTTCTTGAGCCTCTACCAAAGCCATTTCTTCCTCTCCCCCTACCTCTTGAATTCTCTTGAGTCTTGAAAGATTGCTCTTGGGAAGTATTTGTTGACTTGTTTATCTGATGCTCATGGGTTTGAAGAGTTTCCATCAACTCATCCATGGTCAATGTGGTGAGATCCTTTGCTTCCTCTATGGTCATGACAAGATTATCATATTTTTGAGGTAAAATCCTTAATATTTTCTCTACAATCCTCTACTCATCATATTCTTCTCCATTTTATTTGAGTTGGTTTATCCAAGTGGAGATTCGTGAGCTAAACTCTACAATAGGTTCATTGTCCCTCATCTGAAGGTTCTCAAACTCTCTTCTGATCATCTGCAGCTTTACTACTCTGACCTTATCAGTCCCCTTGAAGTTGGTCTCAAGGATGTCCCATGCTTCCTTTGCATAATTTTCTGCTACAATCTTGGGAAAAACTGTCTCTGCCATTGCTGCCTCAATCAAACTTAATGCCTTTGCATCCTTTCTCCTTGACTCCTTTAGCTGAGTCTTTTGATTGTTGGTAAGGGCACCATACTAAGTTGGGTCTATCACATCATTGAACCCATTAATCAAAAACTCTCACAAATCATTCACAACCATTATAGTTTTCATTTTCTTTGCCCATGTATCATAATTTTGTCTATTAAATGATGGTGGCTACTACCATATCTTTCCTGCATCTCTTGCCATATCAAATATCCCAAAAAAAAAAATTCCCTAACTCACTGTGGATGTGGGGCCTCAAAGCTTTGATACCATATGAAAAAAATAAAAAATAAAAACCTAAAATTTTTCTCAGCAACAACTATTTTTGAGTGCTAGTTTTTCTTGGCATGTGAAGGTGTTGAGTGGTAGTTTTGCTTGGCACCAGTAGATGCCAAGTGATAGGAGGGTGAGTGCCAAGTTAGCTCAGCACAAGAGGAAATTGAGTGAACTTGGCACAAGGGTAACTCGACACAAATGAATGTTGAGTGAGCTTGGCAATAACTATAGGGATGGAGCTCAGTCAAAGACTAGACTGAGTAACTAGACTTACTACCTAAATTTTTCCAACATTAAAACCAAAGAGCTGAAGTGTGAAGCTTTTAGATATGAGCTTATCAAATGTGAAATATTATGCAATGAAGAGTAGAAGGAGAACAATAGATTTTAGTATGCCTGTTTGCTTTCTTGCTTTCTATTAAATATGATAAACTATTACAAAATCTGGGAGCATTCAGCTTCAACCAAAAAACCCTAAAATCTTTAAACTCATAAAAATTAAAACTTTAAACTTGCAGCTCTAATGGTTGCATACAATAACACCTTGAGCGATCACTACTTCACAAGTTGAATCAAACAAAGAACTTACAAAATAACCAAAAAGGATCCAACACGTGCAAATGCAAACACAAAATTAGAACTTCCTTCTATCTTTGACTTCATCTGCTGATGAACTTCTTTTCCTTTCTGCTCTACAAATCTTTGCTCTAATCTCCTTTTTTCTCAACTAATCGAATGAGACTGATTCATTCCTTTTGTCTCTTGCCAAAAATATTTGCACCTCTTTTCCAAATTTGAAAAACTCACCTACTGTGCATTAAATTTTTCTTACCATTCTGCTGGCGATCAAGGTGGTAGGTAGGTGTTTGGCTCAAGGGGCAACCAAAATGCGTGAGATATTTTAACAAATTGTATTTAATGAATGAATGAACTATAAATGTTTCATCATACAAAAGTCTTAGGTCATCCCAAAACTTATGGAAACTTCATTGTTAGAACTGAAAGAAAAGAAAAAAGAAAATATGAAGTGGGAAAAATTATAGAATGTTTCAACATTAGGATCGTGATCTATTATGCCATCCACCAAGATAAAAGTATGAGAATCAATTTTTGAAACTCTAAGAAATTGGACTATAAATATAATTAGGTTTTTGAAATTTTGTTTATGCAACATTAATCTTCAAAATTATGCTAATGGTCATTTTAATTTTTTTTGTAATGAAGGATTATGGAATATGGTTCAAAATTTTGATGAAAAAATATATTTTAATCAATATATAAAAATCTTACCATATTGATGTCGTGGGCTATAAAATTTTCATTATTTTGAAATAGGTTGTGACAATTTAATCATCTATATGACTCAATTATATTAATAGCAGAGGTTCAATCTTCTAACAATTCTAAGAAAATAGACCATCAAAATAATTAGATTTCCAAATATTGACCGTGTAACATTTTTTAACATTTATATTTTGGATCGTACTCTATGATCATTCTATCTCTTTTTAATCTATTCTACTAATACTAGATTTTGATTATTTAATTGCATGGAATTTTGATTGTATGACATTTTTCAAAGTTCTCAATCATATTCCATATTGTAATTATAATCTCAGATCTAACGTACTCATTGTAATGAAGAATAGTATCATAATCAAAGTTCAAAAATCTTATCATACTAATAGTCTATATTGAATCATCAATATAACTCATATTTATTTAAAGTAAATATAGAGAATCATTTCCAACAAAATATACAAGAAAAAGTATATATCAGCAAAGAAGAAGGAAAACCATAGGTACAATCCAGTTATTATCTTTGCCCATGGCAATACGGCATGTCCAACCACTTGTAACATTTATTATGATTTGAGCTAGGAGAAGCAAAATTATTGCCAAAGCACCAATTTGTGCCACTTTTCGCTTCTGCTGCCACTTAAAGAAAACACCATCATTCTACAGGTTCATAGTAGATTTCATTTCATCAAAGTTAGAACATGAATATACCAATCTCTAATTTAATCAATAAAATCTAGTTTTTCACATGTGGAAGAATGATTTTAGCAATTATAACTTACTGCCATGACCTGCTTGATTTCTACACAGATGTGAAAAATAAAATCACAACTTTAAAATTTCACTCGGCACATGAAGGTGTGGAGTACCAATTTTTCTCAGCATGTGAAGGTGTCGAGTGGCAATTTTTCTCAGCACCAATAGATGTCAAGTGATAGGAGGGTGGCGAGTGAGCTTGGCACAAGAGGAAGTTGAGTGAACTCGACACTCAAAGGGAAACTCGTCACAAATAAATGTCAATTGAGCTCAGTAGCAAGCAATGTCGAGTGAGTTTGATAGCCACTACAAAGTGGTGCTCAATAGAAGTGGATGCCAAGTGAGCTTGGTTTAAACTACAAAGTTATAACCCAGACAAAGACCAAACCAAGTGACCAGACTTACAACGTGAATTTTTCCACCATTAAAACTAGAGAGCCAAAAATATGAAGCTTTCAACAATAAACTTATCAAATGCAGTAAATAGAGGAAGAACAATGGATTTTAGTATGCCTTCTTGCTTGCTTGCTATTCAAATATAGTAAACTATTACAAAATTTGGGAGCATTTGGCTTCAACTAGAAAACCTTAAAATAACCCTAAAATCTTCAAACTGGTAAAACTCCAAACTTCAAATTTTAAACTTATAGCTCTAATGGCTGCATACAAAAATGCCTGGAGCAATCACTACTTCATAGGAAAAATTCAATAAACAAAAAACTTATAGAATGACAAGAGAAGAAACACGTACAACTAGATGCACGAAAAAAACTTTCTTTTGTCTTTGCACTCTAACAATTAGATCTGTTGATCCACTTCTTTTTTATTTTTCCTTCTCTGCTTTTCTCTACAACTTCTCTCTAACTTCATTTCCTAGTCGAATGAATCAGATCATTCCTTTTGTCTTCTTTTCAAAAAATGTTTTCCCCCTCTTTTCCAAATTTGAAAAACTCACCTACCCACATTCATTGTTTTTTACTATTGCAGAGGTGGTAGTGGGTGTTTGGCTCCACAGGAAAACCAACTATGCATTAAATATTTCAACACTCCCCCTTTGTCCCGAGCCAAACAAACAAGGATCACATCTGATACAAATTAACTACACCAAGACACTCTCTTAGGTGTACAAAAATTCCAATGCCTAAAGGTTTAGTAAAAATGTCTACTAGCTGCTACTCAAACTTACAAAATTCCATTTTGATATTTCCATTCTCCACTAACTCTCTAATGAAGTGATATCTGATCTCTATATGCTTGCTTCTCCCATGGAAGACTAGATTTTTGGACAATGCAATTGATGAGATGTTGTCACAATAAATTGTGGTTCCATCCTCTTGCCTTTCATTCAAGTCTATCAAGATCCTCCTTAACCAAATAGCTTGACATGCTGTTGCATTTGCTACTTTGTATTCAACCTCTGCTATAGATTGAGCAACAATAGGTTACTTCTTGGATGCCCATGAAATTGCACCTAATCCCATATGGAACATGTATCTGAAAGTGCTCTTCCTATCATGTAAGCTTCCAGCCTAATCACTATCCATATAACCAGCCAACTTGAAATCACTATTTGTAGTATACAAAATTCCAAATCCTTTGGTACCATTCACATACCTTAGGATCCTCTTTCCTGTTTGCCAATGGGAATCCTTTGGTGTTTCCGTAAATCTAGAAATCAAACTTACTGCATGCATTATGTCTAGTCGAGTTGCAGTCAAATACATCAGACTTCCAACCATGCTCTTGTATAGTTTTGGATTCACTCTTTTGCTACAATCTTCCTTGCTCAACTTTAGACCTACTACTGTTGGTATTGGGGCTTCCTTACTATTCTGCATTTTGAATCTCTCCAAGATCTGCCTTGCATACTTTTCTTGAGAGATGAAAATGCCATCATGCATTTGTTTTACTTTTATGCCTAAAAAATACTTCAACAGACCTAATTTTTTCATTTCAAATTCATTTTTCATAGCCTCTTTGAACTCACCAATTAGAAAATTATCATTTCTAGTGAAAATTAAATCATCTATATACAAGACAACAATCAACACATTACCATTTGTCACCTTGATATAAAGTGTGGGCTCACCATTGCTTTTACTAAAGCCATTGCTCATCAAATATGAGTCAATCCTACTGTACCATGCCCATGGAGCTTTTTTGAGCCCATATAGTGCTCTCTTCAATCTATGCACTTTGTTTCCTTCCTTTGTAACTTCATAACTAGGTGGCTGCACCACATAAACTTCTTCCTTTAATACACCATTTAGGAAGGCAGACTTCACATCCATTTGATATACCTTTCATTTGTGTTGGGTTGCATTTTCTATGACAGCACACACGGTTTCCATTCTTTTAATTGGAGCATATGTCTCATCATAATCTCTACCATACTACTGCTTGTACCCCTTGACCTCTAAACGTGCCTTATGCCTATCTATTTTTCCTTCAGCATTGCACTTGGTCTTATAAACCCATTTAATAATTACTTGTTTCTTTGGAGGAAAAGTAGTTAACTCCCATGTCTCATTCCTTTCAATAGCATCTATTTCTTCATCCATGGCATTACACCATTTCTCTTCATTCATAGCTTCCTCAAAAGAAATTGGGTCACTATGAGAAAATAACACAAAATTTACACTCTCATCATAATCTTCATCATTCCTTTCTTCTTGGTATATCTCCCTTAGACTTTTTTTCTTTCTTGGTAATAGGGAGGCGAGAGTGGGATCTAAATTCTTAGTATTGTTGCTACTACTATTTTGCATACTAGCCTAGGGCTATCTTGAAGTGCTTGGAGCTGCTGCTTGGCATGTTAAGGGTTGCTTTCATTTTTACCTTTGTTTTCAATCTATGTTTGCTGCTCCATCTTCTTGCTAATCACCAATGTCATCTTCTTCCTCTTCAATAGTAGGCACTTTACTTGAAGTTCTTGAGGATTCATCTATCGAGCCATCCCATGACTAATTTTCAAGAAACTCCACATCTCTTGAAATGATGATCTTCTTATCAATTGGATCATATAGCCTATAGGCCTTTGATTTTGAGCTATACCCTGTGAAGATGCATTTCACACCTTTCTCATCCAGCTATTGCCTTTGTTCCTTAGGCACATGTGCATATGCTATACACCCAAACACTCTCAAGTGCTCAACTATCCATCTATTCCTTGACCAAGCCTCAAGAGGTATCTTGTCAAGAACTAATTTTGTAGGACACCTATTGATCAAATATACTACTATTTCTATAACCTCTCCCCAATATTTAGTTGGGAGTCCTTTTTCTTTCATCATGCTTCTTGCCATTTCAACAATGGTCCTATTCTTTCTCTCAACCACTCTATTTTGCTGCGGAGTATAACTAGCTGTAAGCTCTTTCTTTATGCCATTTTTTCTGCAAAAGTTTACAAACATATTGGAGGTATACTCTCCTCCTCTATCTAATCTAAGGACCTTAATATAGTATCCACATTATTTTTTCAGCTAGGGCTTTAAATTCAACAAATTTATCAAATGCTTCAAATTTATTCTTCAAAAAATACACCCATGTCCTATGACTAAAATCATCTATGAATGTCATAAAATAAGTACTCCTCCTAATAGAAGTAGTTTGCATAGGGCCTACCAAATTAGAATGCACCAATTCTAATGGTGCCCTAGCCCTTCTATAATTTCTAGAATTAAAGGGAAGCCTATGTTGCTTACCCAATATACAAGCCTCACACTTGTCATATGAATTTACAATGCTTGGAAAACCATCTACCATTCTTTTCTTAGACAACAAATTTAAACCAGCAAAGCCAAGATGTCCATACCTAAGATGCAAAAGCTTGGAGGGGTCTTCAATCATGCTCCTAAGAGCTGATTGCTGATGTATTGCTATACATGCATGCTTGGGAGGTGCAACACTAGCTTGAGAAGAGAAATATGTCTCTATCCTCAATGGGAACATCTGGTTCTTTGTCATTTGGACTGCTGCAAGTAATCTATTACTCCCATCCTTCTCATGAATGACACACTTATCATTTTCCATTAGCACCTTGTATCCATTTTGAATGCGTTGTCCAACACTCATCAAGTTGTGCTTTATACTGGGGGAAAAATACACATTTTGTATCTCTTTCTTCTCACCTTGCTTGGTGTGGACCATAATAGATCCTTTGCCCACTATAGGAATGGTTCCATTATTTCCTATCTTAATTTCAGACTTGAAAGTCTTATCAATGAAAGAGAAATAATTTTTCATTACCACTCATGTGGTTGCTGCAACCATTGTCCAGGAACCATACCTTAGGGCTTCCTTCTTCAGCAATGTTATACGTGATGAAGGCTATGGGATTGTTTGCATTTTCCATGTTCACATCTGCCACATTAGCATTCTTCTTTGACTAATCACCCTATTTCTTCAAGCACTCACTTGCATAATGACCATACTTATGACATTAGTAGCATTCAACATTGCTCTTGTTAGAGTTGTAATTCTTTTTACCTCCTCTAGAGTTGTTTTGAGAGGTCCTTGCTCCCTCTTGGTTGCTTGCTCTTCTTGAGCTTTCTACACCAGCATTCCTTTGACCATTCCTTCCACGACCTCTATTTCTTGAGCCTCTACTAGAGCCATTTCTTCCTCTCCCCTTGCCTCTTGAATTTTCTTGAGCCTTAAAAGATTGCTCTTGGAAAGTTGTTGCTGATTTGTTTATCTGCTGCTCATGGGTTTGAAGAGTTCCCATCAACTCATCCATGGTCAATGTGGTGAGGTCCTTTGCTTCCTCCATAGTCATGACAAGATTGTCATATTTCTGAGGTAAACTCCTCAATATCTTGTCTACAATCCTCTGCTCATCATAGTCTTCTCCATTTGACTTAAGTTGGTTTATCAAAGTGGAGATTCATGAGCTGAACTCTACAATAGGTTCATTATCCCTCATCTAAAGGTTCTCAAACTCTCTTTTGATCATCTGCAGCTTTACTACTCTGACCTTATCAGTCCCCTTGAAGTTTATCTCAAGGATATCTCATGCTTCCTTTGCATAATTTGCTACTGCAATCTTGAGAAAAACTATCTCTGTCATCGATGTCTCAATCACACTTAATGCCTTTGCATCCTTTCTCCTTGACTCCTTCAACTAAGTCTTTTGATAATTGGTAAGGGTAGCATACTAATTTGGGTCTATCACATCATTGAACCCATTAATCATAAACTGCTATAAATCATTTGCAACCATTGTGGTTTTCATTTTCTTTGCCCATGTATCATAATTTTGTCCATTAAAGGATGGTGGTTGCTGCCATATCTTTCCTACATCTCCTGCCATGTCAAATATCCCAGAAAAACAAATGCCCTAACTCACTATGGATGTGGGGCCTCAAAGCTTTGATACCATGTGAAAAATGAAATCACAACCTTAAAATTTTGCTCGACACATGATGGTGCCAAGTACCAATTTTTCTCGGCACGTGAAGGTGTCGAGTGGCAGTTTTACTCAGCACCAATAGATGTTGAGTGACAGAAGGGTGCTGATTGAGCATGGCACAAGACGAAGTCAAGTGAACTCGGCACTCAAAGGGCAACTAGGCACAAATAATTGATGAGTGAGCTTGGTAGCAAGCAATACCGAGTGAGCTTGGTAGCCACTACAAAGTGGTGCTCGACAGAAGTGGATGCTGAGTGAGATTAGTTTAAACTGCAAAGTTATAACCTAGACAAAGACAAGACCGAGTGACCAGACTTACAACATGAATTTTTCCACCATTAAAACTAGAGAGCCAAAATATGAAGCTTGCAACAATAAAATTCTCAAATGCAATAAATAAAGGAAGAACAATGGATTTTAGTATGCCTCCTTGCTATTCAAATATGGTAAACTATTGCAAAATCTAGGAGCATTCAGCTTCAACCAGAAATCCCTAAGATAACTCTGAAATCTTCAAACTGGTAAAACTTCATACTTCAAATTTTAAACTTATAGCTCTAATGGTTGCATACAACAATGCCTAGAGCAATCACTGTTTCACAGGACAAATCCAATTAATGAATAACTAGTCCCTATGAGGTGGTTGCTAGTTGGGTTGGATGAGCCAATGCAAGACACTGTTTAAATGCATACGGGAGAGGTTGTGGTAGTTGGGTTGGATGAGCTATTTAAATGCATACAGGAGAGGTGGCTAGTAGTTGGGTTGGATGAGCTGATGCAAGACATTGTTTAAGTGCACAGGATAGTATGCCCATATAGAGAGACCTAGTAGGGAGTGTAGAGAAGAGAGTAGTTGTGATTTTCATGTAGAGCAGCAGCAGAAGAATATGTGAACATAGAAGCATCAAATTTTAATGCTATTTCTATTTGATGGCGGTCACAACATCAAACATTTTTGCCTTAGATATAGGCAGGGCTGGAATGAGCATCTCTATTAGTCAAGTGACACTCTAAACTAGAAAAAAAATATTTTTACATGGACTACACTATGCATTTTGAGCTGTATTTGATTCCCATTACTAAAGAATACAACTAAAATTATAATCAAAGTATATAACAGTTTTCCAAATTTTAATTTGAGGGCAATGATTTGAACTATTGAAGAGAGAGTTCTAACAAAACAAATTCTGGTCTCAAATTCCTCTATTAAAAACAAAATGGATACAATGTGCAGAGATAGAACAAGGGAAATACCAAATCTTAGACACATACAACATTACATGGATAAATAGAGCTCACAGATACTAGTAGTAGAGCATTAAATGGTATCACCAAAATTGTAGGGTTCTTTGGAAAATAGAAAACATAGTGGCTAGGACATGAAAATAACAACCAAAATTCTCACAAGAATCTTGCGGCTAGTCGTATGAAGAAAACAATATTGAATGACAGTCAAAGGCCCAAACAAAGCCAACACATATGCAAAGTTGGAGAAATCATCTTCATAACTTATGTAATAGAAGAAGCTTCAAGATAAAGACTAGCATCATGAAGAAGTACAATGTATTATCATTTTTGAAACAGTTAAATGAAAAAATCATTGGTAAATATGAAAACATTATTTCCAGAGTTCTTCTATTCCTCTCAATTAGCCAAAGGATTTTATGGTAATGATATTTCATAAAATAAGCTCGAGTATCCTACAAATTAGAGAAAAGCAAGTTAAAATTGCTATAACAGATGGAAAAGATGAGAATAGATATGATTTTAAATGCATGATACACAAAATGTATATGCTCATGGTAAAAATAGAATTTGAAACCTCGTTGTTTATAAAATACTCTACATAGTTCTATAGCCTCATCTTCTACATCATTGTGCTTGTTTTCCTATCATCTTCAACAAAGGGTTTTTGTCTTTCACAATCTGCAATTTTTTAATTTTTGGTGGACAAGCCAGATCGAAACCTTTGAATATATATTCTCTTTCAACACATGAATGAAAATGTGGTGAGAAACATGATTTGGAAGCCGTATAGGAGAAGAAATGAAGAGGCATGAGGGGAAAACAAGATTTCAAAATTATTATGACTTAATGAGTAGATGACCAACACAACCACAAAATACAAATGTCAATGTACTTCCAGAGTCCAATTTTCTAAGAATTTCATTCATTGTATGCTATAAGAAGAATTCAGAATACTCAAAACGGTAAATGTTTTACTTTTTTGAAAGAAAAATTACATCTAAATGGGTATTATATCATTTTTTAGAGCAAGCAACGACCATAGTTAGAAAGTAACAGAAGGAAGCCCTAGTCAAAGAAGATCTCATTTTCTAATTCAATTTATTCCTGATGAAATAAGAAGGGCATAGTGGACAACATTTTGTGTCTATGAATCGAAAAATGAAACCTCGCAAAAAGATGAACATGTGAATGGTTTCTGTAGACACCTAAATCTAATTACATCAATAGGTAATCATATTTAGTCATCTCTGAGGACATTATTGATTGAATATTTACTATTTAATTAATTAATTGTCATCCCCTAGTTAATTAATTTATTTAATTAACTATAGTCCAATTGATAAAATCAAATGATCACCCGAAATCAATTTATCAATTAAATCCCGATTCCTCTATTAAATTGGATAAATCATTAAATCTATTCAATTTAATTCCATATTCTCATTTTATTGAATAAATCACTTAATAAAATATCTAAAATCCTAAAACCCTATCCTAACCCCTAATCCAACCCATTCACACATACTAACCTCACTTAGCCACCTAACTAACCCATCCCATCAAATCTAAGCCACTTACCCCCTAACCCACCTTCTAAGTTAATCCTAATCTCCCTCCTAAATATGTGACAACTTTAAGTAAGGGTTAAGACTTTCTAACCCAAGCCAAATTCAACAATCTCATCCTCACCCTCACCCTCCAACATTTATGACTCTTACACCTCTCCCATCCTCACTCGTGACTCTTACATACTCAACCACCCTAATCAAGCCTTTGACCAACCCTTATCCTATCCTCTCACACTCATTCTCCTTGTGACAAGTGTCACCTCTCCATTGGCTTCAAACAAGCACAATCCATGTGCTCCCCTTTGATTGCATCCTAGCCCTCCCTCGCCATCTTTCCATCCTTGCATCTTGGCCCTCCATTTCTCCAACCCTTGGCCTATAAATTGAACCTCCTCCCTTCACAAAAGCATCCACCTTTTCATGAAAAGTTATAATGCTATGTTGAGAGCTCATAAACTACCAAAATACCATTATAATGCTGAAATCACTCCATGAATCCATTGTTGAAACCTTGCCTCATTCACTCCATTCATCCATCTAAGCTTGAGCATAACTTGTGAGCATACATACCTTAAATCATGGACAAATCGATTGCATCATGATGTTATACCATTAGGAGCCTACCATTCTTGATTTTCTTCCTTTTGTGGTGATAACAATCGATCCTAGCTTAAGTGTTTCTTCTTTAATATTGTTAATGCTTTCATTAATAGCTAGTATTCAATTTACACTACTAAACTAGGTAATACAGTTTCATGTATTTTGCAAAGCTGAGAGGGAAATGAATAGTACCCTTTCCCCTACTATTGGGCCTATTCCCCATCATGGAATAAGCACAACCAAGAGCTATTAGTTATGAAATTTGGCACATTGATGCACATTAAGAACAAATGAAGGAGAAAAGAAAATGAATAGCTAGCCAAAGACGCCAAAAAGACATACCTGATAATTAGCAAATGAAAGTGAAGGAATTATGTCCAGTGGTAAAGTAAAGTTTTGATAATAAAAAGAACTCAAGCAACAACACCTATTTCGAAGGAACAAGCATGAGCCACAGAAGTAAGGAGAGGCAGGTCTATGCAGTCATGTCAGCGGAGCATGCAAGAGGCATGTGTTAGATGCTGCCAAAAATAGGTGGAATACAATAAAACTTATTTTTATGCAAACAAATTCTATTGACGAGCTAGGAAGCCATACCTATTAACCTAAAGCTAAAGACTTGAGCGAATTAAAGAGAAGGGCCCCATCCCCCATCTCATAGCAACAACTAACTCCTGAGCTCTATTGAATCTGGAAGGGAAGGCTATGTAACCACTATATATAGTTGATGGATGTGAGAAATATTAAAAAAAAATCATTCACAACCCTAAACCTAAAAAAAATTTGCTTGGCACTCACAATTTTCGAGTGATAGTTTTGCTCGGTAAATGCTAAGAAACTGAGTGGCAAGATAGTTTACCGAGTGAGATCGGTAAATGAAGAACAAACAACTCAGTAGCCAAAGGATGCCCAGTGAGCTTGGTAGTGTGATTACTAAGTGAACTTGGTAGCCACAGGAGGGTGGAGCTCAGTAGGAGAAAGAACTGAGTGAGGTCGATAGCCACTGTAGGGAGGAACTCGGTAGAAGACATTATCGAGTGAACTCAGTTTGAACTACAAATGACTTCTACCAAAGACAATATCGAGTGCAGCCTTATGACATGAATATTTTCACCATTAAAACCAGAGACCCAAAGCTTGAAATACTCAACAATAAACTTATAAAATGCAAGAACAAGAAGCAATAGATTCACGTATGCCTTCTTTCTTACTATTCAACTTTGATTCAAACCATTACAAAATATGGGAGCACTTGGCTTCAACCAAAAAACTTTAAAATAACCCTAAACTAGTAAAACTTGAACAACTTCAAAAAATTTAAACTTAGCTCTAATGGTTGCATACTACAATGCCTGGAGCAATCACTGCTTCAATAGGTTGAATCAAACAAAAAACTACAAACTTACAAGATGACACAAAGAAACATGTGCAACTGCAGTCATGAAATAAACTCCCTCTATCCTTGCAACAAATTGGATCTGCTGATCACTTTCTCTGCAACTTTTGAGCTCTTTAAACTTCAACTCCTTCTGCTCTCTCTCTATTTGGTGGAATGAATCTTTGATGAAGTGATATCCAATCTCTACATGCTTGCTTCTACCATGGAAGACTGGATTCTTGGACAATGCAATTGATGAGATGTTGTCACAATAAATTGTGGTTCCATCCTCTTGCTTTTCATTTAAATCTGTCAAGATCCTCCTTAGCCAAATTGCTTGACATGCTGATGCATTCGTTGCTATATATTCAACCTCTACTGTAGATTGAGCAACAATAGGTTGCTTCTTGGATGCCCATGAAATTGCACCTGATTCCATATGAAACATGTATCCAGAAGTGCTCTTGCTATCATCTATACTTCCAGCCCAATCACTATCAGTATAACCCACCAACTTGAATTCATTATTTGTAGTATAAAAAATTCCAAATCCCTTGGTACCTTTCACATACCTTAGGATCCTCTTTCCCACTTGCCTATGGGAATCCTTTGGTGTTTCCATAAATCTGGAAATCAGACTTACTGCATGCATTAGGTCTGGCCGAGTTGCAATCAAATACATTAAACTTCCAACCATACTCTTATATAGTGTTGGATCCACTCTCTTGCTAGAGTCTTCCTTGCTCAACTTCATACCTATTGCTGTTGGTGTGGAGTCTGCCTTACTTTTCTGCATTTTGAATCTCTCTAAGATCTGCCCTGCATACTTTTCTTGAGAGATGAAGATGCCATCATGCATTTGTTTTACTTCTATGCCTAGAAAGTGCTTCAAGAGACCTAGGTTTGTCATTTCAAACTCATTTTTCATGGTCTCTTTGAGCTCACCAATTAGAGCCTTGTCATTACCAGAAAAAATCAAATCATCTACATACAAGACAATAATCAACACATTTCCATTTTTTGCCTTGATGTAGAGAGTAGGCTCACCATTGCTTTTGCTAAAGTCATTGCTCATCAAATATGAGTAAATTCTACTGTACCATGCTCGTAGAGCTTGGTTGAGCCCATAAAGAGCTCTCTTCAATCTATATACTTTGTGTTCTTCACCTGCAACTTCATAACTAGGTGGCTATTTTATGTATACTTCTTCTTTCAATACACCATTTAGGAAGGTAGACTTCACATCCATTTGGTATACCTTTCATTTGTACTGAGCTACAATTGCTATGATAGCACGCATGGTTTCCATTCTTGCAACTGGGGCATATGTCTCATCATAATCTCTACCATATTGTTGTTTGTAGCCCTTGACTACTAGCTTTGCCTTATGCCTATCAATCTTGCCTTCAGCATTGCATTTGGTCTTGTAGACCCATTTCACTCCAATCACTTGCTTCTTGGGAGAAAAATTAGTTAGATCCCATGTCTCATTCCTTTCTATAGCATCTATCTCCTCATCCATGGCCTTACACCATTTCTTCTCCTTAATAGCTTCTTCAAAATATATTGGATCACTATGAGAAAATAATGCAAAATTAACACTCTCATCATAATCTTCGTACCTTTCATCTTGGTATATATCCCTGATACTTTTGGTCTTTCTTGGTAACAGGGAAAAGAATGTGGGATCAGAATCTTCACTACTGCTACTTGGCACTGACACTCAGTCATGCCTAGAGGAGCTCGGTAATGACTGAGGCTGCTTGCCTTTTCTTCTATCTGCTCCTTCTTCTTGCTATTCATCAGCATCCTCTTCACTTATAATTGACACTTTTCTTGATGTGCTTGGTGACTCATCAATTGAACCATACCAAGACTGATTTTCAAAAAATTTCACATCTCTTGAAAGAGTCATCTTGTTGTTCAATGGGTCATACAATTTGTATATCTTTGATTCTAAGTTGTACCCTGTGAAGATGCACTTCACTCCTTTGTCATCCAATTTTTGCCTTTGCTCTTTAGGCACATGTGCATATGCAACACATCCAAACACCCTTAGGTGTTCAACTGTCCATCTTCCTCGTGACCATGCTTCCATTGGAATTCTGTCACGGATTGCCTTTGTAGGACACCTATTAATTAGGTAAACTACTGTTGCCACAACCTCTCCCCAAAATTCAGTTGGGAGACTTTTCTCTTTCATCATGCTCCTTGCCATTTCAACAATGGTCTTGTTCTTTCTTTCAGCCACTCCATTTTGTTGTGGTGTGTAGCTAGTTGTGAGCTCTTTCTTTATGTCATGTTTTTTGCAAAAAATTACAAAAGAATTGGAGGTATACTCCCCTCCTCTATCTGATCTTAGGACTTTGATATAGTGTCCACATTCTCTTTCAACCTGGGCTTTAAATTTTACAAATTT
Source organism: Cupressus sempervirens (assembly GCA_028749045.1). NCBI lineage: Eukaryota > Viridiplantae > Streptophyta > Pinopsida > Cupressales > Cupressaceae > Cupressus > Cupressus sempervirens. The sequence continues at coordinate 617,820,435 of CM053784.1, read as the reverse complement.
TTCAAATGCTTTAGATTTATTCTTTAAGAAATACACCCATGTCTTATGACTGAAATCATCAATAAATGTCATGAAATAAGTACTCCCTACAATGGAAGTAACTTGCATAGGACCGACTAGGTTAGTATGCACTAACTCTAATGGATATCTAGCCCTCCTAGAATTTTCAAAATTAAAGGGAACCCTATGTTGCTTACCCAAAATACAAGCCTCACACTTGTCACATGAATTTCCTATGCGTGGCAAACCTTCTACTATTATTTTATTTGACAATAAATTCAAACCAGCATAGCCAAGATGACCATACCTGAGGTGCCATAGCTGTGAAGGGTCTTCAATCACACTCCTTAGAGCTGATTGTGTGGGAGGTGCAGTACCAACTTGAAATGAGAAACATGTCTCTATCCTCCAGGAAAACATGATGTTCTTTGTCATTTGAACTGCTACAAGTAAGTTCTTGCTCCCATCCTTTTCATGAATGACACACGTGTCATTCTCCATCAACACTTTGTATCCATTTTGAATGAGCTGACCAATGCTCATCAAATTGTGCTTCATACTAGGGGCAAAATACACATTTTGTATTTCCTTCTTCTCACCTTTCTTGGTGTGGACCATAATAGATCCTTTGCCAACAACTAGTAGGGTTCCATTGTTACCCATCTTAATTTTTGATTTGAAACTCTTGTCAATGAATGAAAACAAGGTTTTATTACCACTAATGTGGTTGCTACATCCACTGTCGAGGTACCAAACATCAGGGCTTCCTTCTTCACCAACATTACACATGATGAAAGCAGTGTCATTATTTCCACTTCCCATGTTCACATCAGCCACATTTGCTTTTCTTGACTGATCATTTTGCTTCTTCCAACATTCATTTGCATAATGACCATATTTATGATAGTCGCAGCATTCTACATTACTCCTATTTGAGTTGTAGTTTTTCTTACCTCCTCTTGAAGTATTTTGTGAGCTACTTGCTCCATTTGCTCTTCTTGAGCTTTTTGCTCCAACATTTCTTTGTCCTCCATTACCTCGGCCTCTACCTTTGGAGTTTCTACCTGAGCCATTTCTTCCTCTCCCCCTTCCTCTTGAATTTGACAGAGCCTTGAATGCTTGCTCTTGGGAAGAAGAAGATACATGTCTATTGATCCTATGCTCATGGGTTTGAAGTGTACCCATTAACTCATCCATTGTCAAAACAGTGAGGTCTTTTGCCTCTTCTATGGTCATGACCAAATTGTCATATTTATGAGGTAAACTCCTCAATATCTTTTCCACTATCCTTTGTTCTTGATAGTCTTCTCCATTTGATTTTAGTTAATTAATAACATTGGAGGTCCTTGAACTAAAATCTGCAATTGATTCATTTTCCTTCATCTGAAGGTTTCAAACTCCCTCATATTTTGTAGCTTTATTGTACGAACTTTATCAATCCACTTGAAGTTTGTCTCAAGGATATCTCATGCTTCCTTTGCATAAATTGCTACTGCAATCTTGGAAAAAATAGTTTCTGTCATTACTGCTTCAATAAGACTTAATGTCTTAGCATCCTTCCTCTTTGACTCTTTCAAATGAGTCTTTTGTGCATTTTTGAGTGCAACATATTGTGTTGGGTCTGTCACATCATTGAACCCATTAACTACAAATTCTCACAAATCATTTGCAACCATAATGGTTTTCATTTTCTTTGCCCATGTATTATAACTTTGTCCATTGAATGGTGGTGGCTGCTGCCATATCTTTCCTGCATCTCCTGCCATGTCAAATATCCTAGAAAAAATTGCCCTAACTCACTTTAGATGTGGGACCTCAAAGCTCTAATACCATGTGAGAAATATTAAAACAAAATCATTCACAACCCTAAACCTTAAAAAAATTTGCTCGGCACTCACAATTGTCGAGTGACAGTTTTGCTCAGTAAACACTCAGAAATTGAGTGGCAAGAGAGTTTACCGAGTGAGCTCGATAAATGAAGAACAAACAACTCGGTAGCCAAAGGATGCCAAGTGAGCTCGGTAGTGTGATTACCGAGTGAACTCGGTAGCCACAGGAGGGTGGAACTCAGTAGGAGAAAGCACCGAGTGAGGTCGGTAGCCACTGCAGGGAGGAGCTTGGTAGAAGACATTACCGAGTGAACTCGATTTATTCTACAGATGACTTCTACCAAAGATAATACTGAGTGCAAACTTATGACATGAATATTTTCACCATTAAAACCAGAGACCCAAAGCTTGAAATACTCAACAATAAACTTATCAAATGCAAGAACAAGAAGCAATAGATTCACGTATGCCTGCTTGCTTACTATTCAACTTTGATTCAAAGTATTACAAAATCTGGGAGCATTCGGCTTCAGCCAAAAAACCCTAAAATAACCCTAAATTGGTAAAACTTCAACAACTTCAAAAACTTTAAACTTGTAGCTCTAATGGTTGCATACTACAATACCTAGAGAGATCACTGCTTCAACAGGTTGAATCAAACAACAAACTACAAACTTATAGGATGACACAAAGAAGCACATGCAACTGCAATCATGAAATAAACTTCCTCTATCCCTGCAACAAACTGGATCTGTTGATCCCTTTCTCTGCAACTTCTGAGCTCTTCAAACTTCAACTCCTTATGCTCTCTCTCTCTGTCTGGTCGAATGAATCTGATCATTCCTTTTTGTCTTCTACCAAAAAAATGTTTTCACCCTCATTTGAAAATTTGAAAACTCACCTACCAAGCAATAAATTCTTTTGATCATTTTGCAAGTTGTCATGGAGGTAGGTGGGTGTTTGGCTCCAGGGAGAAATGAACAACTGCAATTAATATTCCAACAATGGAATTATGCAGATAAACCATTGAACTAACACAACTATCTCCGTGCAGACCAGTGTTTGCCTCTAGTAATAGAAAAGAGGGGCATCTCTGTAGCTTTGTCTGGATTCAAATAAGAGATCAAGAAGTGAGATGAGCAGTTTTCTAGTTCATTTGATCTGCTTCCTGCACGCAGAGGGTGATTGGTGCGGAGGAGCGAGAATGCAGAAATGCCTTATAGACCTTATAGAAATAATGATACCATATCCTATGATTTGCAGCTGAAAGGAGGAGGAATTCAATGCAATGGTAAAGTGAAGTCAGTTGTGGTATAAAAGGAACCCATCAATAACATGCATTTGAAAAAGAAAATTTAATCAAGCATGCAAGCAACACGTACTGAACAGGAAAAATGCTAATATTTTAAGATTGAATTTTATGGCAACAAAAAAGAAAATACTATTGGGAAAATGAGCCACCTCCAATGGAAATGGTAGAAAATTCAGCAGAAAAATTATGGTAAATAGAAATGAAGGAAGAGCAACGAATTTTATGGGATTGTTTTCAGGTTTTCCAGACTTTTGAGGCACATATTAATGTAGGAAGTAATGTGAAAACATTAGTCCCCACCTATGGGCGGCAGGGACTAATAACTGTGTCAAAGATGCTGAGTTCATCATTGATTATATCTACAAAAAGAAGATAATTCCACCATGGCATTTTGGGTGACATAGATGCCAATGCTAATTCCACCATGGCCAAATAAACTAGAAAAATATATTCCTAGAGTTTAAATAATCAATGAGAGTTCCTTCTTGGCTGGTTCTTCTTCATCTATCATTGCATTTTTAGAGTTTAAATAATCGATGCTAGTTGGGTTTTAACATATCTATTGGTTGTTTCTTTTTGACATTAATAATTAATAATAATAATAATTATTATTAAATTGAATTGTATTAATGTCTTTCATCATATGACAAGAATATATGCTTAATAAAAACTATTGATGTTGATTTTGTTTCTCAAGTAAAATAAAATTGTATTTTATCATTCAAATTGAATGATGATATTATTTATAACATCTTTCACTTTGAATCTATCGAGGCAAAGATTGTGCAGGTACCATTTTGAACTTCACAGCTAAGGAAGCATTCCTCTGGTTCAAATAGATTACCGGGTATGTTTATTCACTATAGGCTATCAGTATGTTCACTTAACCATGGTAATTCTCACATTTTGTAACTATGGTGAAAAATTCTGTAATGAATCCATAGATTTAGTATTTTGGATATGGTAGCTTGTGGGGGCTGATGGAGTAAGCTTACTGCTTGGTGATGTACTCGGAATGGAATGAATTTACTTTTGAATATTAATATAAATATTATTACCAATTTAAAACAAAACATCTTTCACATTGAATTGGTCAATTAGAGAAGTTTTTCAAATGTGTTATTTGTTTTTAATGATTTATATTTATAAATTATTTATTTTAATTATCACTTGTTAAGTAAAATATTAAATTAGTTTTACAATTTTTTTAATATGTTGACTTTCCTTCTATGTTTCTAGGTTATATTTGTTTATTATTTGTCTATATTTTTATTTGGCTTTATGTACTCCATTATCATCTCATAAATCTGCTCGTCGATGTCCCCCGGCTGCCCGTCGACTGGAACCCTCGCGATGCCGGGCAAGTCCACCATTGTCAAATCAGGAGCCCCACCTTTTTTGATGTGGAGAGTGATCGGAGTACTGTAGCTCACTTCTTTCCCGTCCCCTGCAATTTCTCGAGTCGCAGCCTCGATTTCTCATGTAATGTCCCACTCTTTTATCATAACTGAAATGAAGGTGTTTAAATCAAAATGGCATTCAAATAGAAATATAAAAACTTTTTTTGGTCATTTTAAATAAAATTTTGATATAGACTCATTCAAAACCATTCAAAATATCATGATTAAATAAAAGTTTTCTTATACATATTTTTTATAAGATCTTAAATTTAAACCCAAGGTAGAAAAAAAAAATAGTGAAAATGAAGAATTACAATTCAAGCTGTGAACTTAATAGATTGATAAGTTTAATGTAGTACTAATTACAGAAGTTGCTTAATTGTTTGCAAAACAATCATATAATTTTGAAATTAATGTATTAGACAAGATTATCCATTTAACTTCAGGCCCTTTACATCATTCTAACTGTTCTATTTCTCTAGTGCGAATTATTCAACATTTCCATGTCTTGCCTGATAAAGGATAGAGCTTTGAAAGCACTAAAATTAAGAATGGTTTTTTCTAGACGATGTACAATAAGATCATAAATCAAAATCAACAATTGGGTACAGTTCTTCTTCAAAAGAAGGAATAATATCATAGAGCAAAATTAATTGTGTTGTTCTCCCTGGAGGTTACTAGGGCAGAGGCTTTAATGTAGAAGAGAACTCCAGAAGCTACAGCAAGCACCGTTGAAAATGCTCCTCCTGCAAACATCCCTGGTGTCACACCATAACAATAATATTCCTCCTTACTATTAAGAGCTGCTCCAGCTGCATACAAGTTACTCGCAATGACAAAGAAAATCCTGCACAAATCCCCAACAATCACACTTAGTACTCTTTCAATCAACTTCATTTGAGTCTCTACCATTTCTTTTGCCTTCTCTCAATCAATAGAATGTGATTGTCTAATGGGTTGTAGGCTTTTTGGATTGTCTAATGTGATTGTCTAATGATCATTGAATATAGTTCAAAAGATTCATGTAAAAACAATATATTACAATTAAAATTCAAAAATCTTAAGAGATTGATATAGTGGGCTATAAAAATTTCATAATTTCAAAAAATAAACCATGACAGTTTAATCATATATAAGAGGTCAATCTTTCAATAACTCAGACAAAATGGACACTAAATATAATTAGATTTCTAAATATTGACTTGTAACATTTTTCAACATTTATGTTTTGAATGGTATTCTATGATCATTCTCTCTTCTCTAATCTAATTCATACTAATGTTGGATCATACAATATGATTCAAAATATTGATAAAAAAATATTATAATCGAAAATTAAAATCTTACTCTAATTGTGATATTACTATCAGGATTAAACTGTGTAGTGAATCAAATTCATTGACCCATATATCATGAGTAGTGATTGACACATGAATCCATCTCTCATGAGAATAAATGGAATGCTTAGCACTCATTAGAGATGGATTCATGTGTCAATCACTACTCATGATATATGGGTCACTAAGTTTGACTCAAAAACTACACAATTAAATCCTGATAACAATTTGACTTGCTCTGGAAAATATCTCCTACTTATCTACATATATTATTATTTCATAAATATTCCAATATACCATTCTACAAGAGTACCAGAGTCAATCTCTGAGGACTATAAGAAAATAGACTACCAATACAAATAGATTTCTAGATTTTTGACTGTATGACATTTTCTTGATACAACTTTTGAATTTGATTGATTATATGACATTTTTCAAAGTTCTCAATCATATTCCATATTGTAATTATAATCTCAGAAATATCATAATCAAAGTTCAAATACCTTATCATACTAATAGTCTACATTGAATCATCAATATAACTCATATTTACTTGAAGTAACTGTAGAGAATCATGTCCAGCAAAAGATACAAGAAAAAGTATATACCAGCAAAGAAGAAGGAAAACCATAGGTACGATCCAGTTATTGTCTTTACCCATGGCAACACGGCATGTCCAACCGGCTGCAACATTTATTATGATTTGAGCGAGGACAAGCAAAATTATTGCCAAAGCACCAATTTGTGCCACTTTTCGCTTCTGCTGCCACTTAAAGCAAGCACCATCTGCGATTTTAACGTTATCATTCTGCAGGTTTATAGTACATTTCATTTAATCAAGTTAGAACATGAATATACCAATCAAGAGAATATAGTTTTTCCTCTAGTTTTTAACACATGGAAGAATGATCTTAGCAATTATAACTTACTGCCATGGCCTGCTTGATTTCTGCATAGATTGCCATAAAAACAGACAGGAGACCCAACAATACCACCACAACAGTTATTGCTTTCTGTAATTTATTCATCTTCACTAATGTCTTCAATCTTCTCAATACAACTAAACTTGCAAGCCTTTGATTCTTAGGAAACTATGACTATATTCTAAAACCTCCCTTGCACAAATTTATAAACAGTATCAAACATTACAGACAAGGTTGTACTCTTCTAAAAAGAAATAATATACATTTGAATTGGAGGAATGAGAACAAGTAAATAAATATTCTCATTGAAATGAAGATTCAACTATCTGATAAAAAAAAAAAAACACAATAGACAAATATACAAAAGCTACAACATTGCAAAAATCTACTTAGCTGATAAAAAACAAACATTATAGACAGAATATACATACTCTAGGCATACGTTAAGCAGATTGTGACGTTACATGAATAGAACTCCATTGTTCTTTTCTCTTTGTTGTTATTCATTTGTATTGTACGATTTTGTGTTTTGCATTCTAATATCCAATGTTACAACTGTGCCAAAGACGCTGAGTTCATCATTGATTATATCTACAAGAAAAAGCTAATTCCACCATAGCATTAGGGTGACATAGATGCCAAAAAAAAACCGTGTCCATCATTGAGTATATATCATTGATTATATAAAAGAAGAATGCTAAGGTCATTGATTTAGTCTATATATTTGGGGTGACATAGATGCCAATGCTAATTCCACCATGGCCAAATAAACAAAACAAAAATATTCCTAGAGTATAAATAATCAATACGAGTTCCTTCTTGGCTGGTTCTTCATCATCTATCATTGCATTTCCAGAGTTTAAATAATCGATGCTAGTTGTTGGTTTTAACATATCTATTGGTTGTTTCTTTTTGACATTAATAATTATTAATAATAAATATTAAATTGAATTATCAGAGTTTAAATAATCGATGCTTGGTTTTAACATATCTAGTGGTACATTAATAATTATTAATTATTATTATTGGCTTGTATTTGTCGTCAAGTTATAATAGTTTAATTAGATAATAGATTAATTAGATAGAGTAGTACATTAAACCTAATTATTATAATTATTGATTGGTAATGATAATGTATAATATAGTTTAATTATAATTTTAATATTTTCATGTCAATTGTTAGCATTTAAAGTATTAATATTTTGAAAATGTATTAAAATGTGTTTGATCTATTTCATTTTTTATCAAAAATATTGTCTCATAATATGGGTATGCTTATTGGAAATCCATCCTTTAAGACCCCAAAGTATGAGCCAATAAACAGATTTTAGAAATTAAAAATCTCTCATATATACATTAGAAAAATTTAAAAAGGAACGAAATGTAATTGGTTGAAATAAATAAAATTAATCACAACTTAAGTAGAACTGATTGCAATAGTATATTGCCTACGGCAAATATAATATTGCCTATGACAAATATAATAATAAATATTAAATTAAATTGTATCAATGTCTTTTATCATATGACAAGAATATATACTTAATAAAAACTATTGATGTTGATTTTGTTTGTCAAGTAAAATAAAATTATATTTTATTATTCAAATTCAATGATAAGATCATTTATAACATCTTTCACATTGAATCTATGAAGGCAAAGATTGGGCAGGTACCATTTGAACTTCACAGCTGAGGAACCATTCCTCTGCTTCAAATAGATTACAAGGTATGTTTATTCACTATAGGCTATCAGTATGTTCACTTACCATGTTAATTCTCACATTTTGTAACTATGGGTGAGAAATTCTATAATGAATCTATGTGATTTAGTATTTTGGGTATGGTAGTTTGTGGGTTTTGATGGAGTAAGCTTACTACTCGGTGATGTACTCAGAATGTAATGTATTTACTTTTGAATATTAATATAAATATTATTATCTATATAAAAAACATCTTTCACATTGTATTGGTCAATTTTTATTTTTTATAATTTATATTTATAAATTATTAATTTTAATTATCACTTGTTAAGTAAAATATTAAATTAGTTTTACATTTTTTTAATATGTTGAATTTTCTTCAATGCTTTTAGGTTATATTTGTTAATTATTTGTCTATATTTTTATTTTTATCTACAAAAGTGATTTGGCATTTGAAAAAGTTAAAACAATTTAAAATCTAATTAATAAGGAAGATGAGATGAAAGTTAACTTTCTATTGTTGGCATGTATTATTTTAAATAGTGTGAATCTTTATGTACCACATTTATGTTCAAATAAAAAAATATAATTTTTATTATGTATATTTTAATTCTTGGGTTTGAGTACATGAGTCCAAAAGTTCTGAAGTGGCAATGAAAATTTAAAAAATTAAATCTATTTTAAGAAAAAATTTAAAAAGTAGGTGTACTACTTGTTAACTTGATCAAAATTTCATGTCTGAAGTATAGAACATGGAATATCTCTAGTTTAGAATTTCATGTGTGAAGTATAGAACATGGAATATCTTTGGTTTTAAAAAATGTGAAACTGTTTGAAAGTTATTGATATTTTTCATTTAACTTATCAACTTATCACATCAAATTGATATATAAAATAGTGAAAAGAATTAGGAACAAATGGTTGTGTCGACTTTCTAGGTTTAGGTGTTAGAAATCAAATCCCAAATAATTTATGAGGTTCATTGGCTCCAATACACAATTTTTCAACTACATTATAATATTTAATAATTTTTTACCTATATTATAATTTATTATATATTTATGAAATATTAAATATTTAGTAATGATAAATTATTAATTTAATTTAATTATAATTATAATGTTTTAACCATGGTTGATATAACATTCAATATTATAAATATCTCTATATTCCTCTCATACTCTCCCTCTCTTTGGGTATCTTATCTCTCCCTATATCCCTCATACTTCACACCTATGTCTCTACCCACCTCTCTCGTCCCTTTATCTTTAAATCTCCCTCTCTCCTCTCTCTCTTTCTCTCTCTACATAGCACCTATATCTTGAGCTCCCTCCTTGTTGGCCCAGATTGAAAAACAAGATAAATATGTAGAAAGTGGAAACCATTTATTATTTGATGTTCCTTTACACAAATAGAATAATAAAGCAAATTTATAAAAGAGATAGCAATAATAGTTATAAACTATTATACAAAACTATCGGAACTAAAAACAAACTATAACAAATAAACTAATACAAAAGAAAACCTAATCTAATATTTAGAATGTAAGAAACCTGAAGATTAATATTAACAACCCCCCCCCCTTAATCTGAAAGGATTAAATCAAGCATTCCTCTAAACTTTTCAAACTTTTCTTTGCCCAATGCCTTAGTAAAAATGTCTGTTGGCTGATCTACAGTGGGACAATATTTCAGCTGTATACTACCATCTTTTACATGATGCCAAATCAAATGATACTTCATGTTGATGTGCTTGGTGTGATCATGAAATATTGGATTTTTAGCCATGTTAATAGTAGATTGATTGTCAATGAGGAGTGGTGTTGAGGAAACCTGTGGTGTTTGCAAGTCTTTAAGAATCCTTCGAAGCCATAAAATTTCCCAAGTTGCTTCAGATGCTGCAATATATTCAGCTTCAGAAGAAGAGACAGCTGGGACTGATTGTTTTTTAGATTTCCAAGAAATTGCACCAGACCCAAGGTGCATTAAAAAACTAGTAGTAGATTTACTATCTATTGAGTCACCTACATAATCTGAATCTGAATGTCCAATAAAAAAAAAACTCATTTGTTCTAGAGTATTTCAGCCCATAATGTTGAGTGTCTTTTAGATACTGAAGAATTCTTTTAGCAACTGACCAATGAGCTTGGCGAGGTTGTTGCATAAACCTTGAAAGAACTCCAACAACAAAAGCAATATCTGGACGAGTGGTTGTAGCATAGATCAAACTACCAACAAGTTTCCTATATAAAGTTGCATCAACCAATGCCGAGGAGTCATCTAATGTGAGTTTGATAATTTGCTCCATGGTAGGACTAAGTGGTTTGTAATCAGTTATGCCAAACTTCTGCAAAAGATCACCAATGTTTTTTTGCTGGGTAATAAAAATAGAATAAGGTTTTTGAATCATCTCAATACCTAAATAGTAATGAAGATGACCTAAATCAATCATATCAAAACCCTACTTCAATTTTTGTTTCACATCTTGAATAGTACTTTCATCACTACTAGTGATAAATAAGTCATCCACATAAACAACAAGATAGATAATGATGTTATCATTCTTTTTAACAAAAAGTGTTGCATCATCAAACTCAAAATGCTAGAAATTCAACGTCAACAGATGATCAGTAAGTTTTTCATACCAAGCCCGAGGAGCTTGTTTCAAACCATATAAAGATTTTTTGAGCTTGCATACCTGATGTTCTTTCCCATTGCTGACATAACCTTCAGGTTGAGTCATATAGATGGTTTCTTTGAGATCACCATTTAAGAATGCAGTTTTGACGTCCATTTGGTGAATTTTCCACCCATTTTGAGCTGCAAGACTTAACAAAGCACGAATGGTAGTCCATTTTGCTATAGGTGCAAATGTTTCAACAAAATCTATTCCCTCCTTTTGAGAATATCCTTTCACAACAAGTTGAGCTTTATGTTTTTCAAGGGTGCCATCTACTTTATATTTATTTCTAAAAATCCATTTGCAACCAATAGGCTTACAACCAAGAGGTGGATCAATCAACTCCCATGTGCCATTCTTTATTAAGGAATCATACTCATCCTGCATAGCCTGCCTCCAAACTTCACTATCTTTAGCTTCAATATAGGAAGTTGGTTCAAAGTCACTTGCAAGATTAAGTTCATCAATAGACTCTATATTATCTACAACATTAGATTGAGCTATTAGCCTTGCCTTGTAAGAACTTCTTGTACCTATTTTTCCTATTTCATCAGGTCTTAAGTCTTTTAGAGTTTGTTGGAGTTGTTTTTCCCACTTATGAGAAGATTTTGGTTGCACAAAAGAAGTTGTAGTAGTTTCTAATGGTTCAGAAATTTTAGGCTCATTGGTTGATGGAGTTTCTTCTTACTCATTTATAGATGGATCAGCTTGATTTTGAGTTACAAATGCAACATGTGAATCCATTAAAGATGAGGCTAAATAAGTTGCCCCCCCCCCCCCCCCCACAAAGAATGTATAATCCCACAAGAATTTTCTTTCCAAGGAGAAGATTTTGATAGTCCTTCCAGATGTTGACATTCAATATCTTCAACATTTTTAGAAGTTTCACAAAATGCTACATCACATGTAATGATGAGTTTTTTTATTAGCTTCATCATACAACCTATAGGCTTTAGAGGATTTAGAATATCCAAGAAAGATGCATTTAAAACTATGATGTTGCAACTTACTTCTTTTGTCTTTAGGAATTAAAGCATAGCAAGTGGACCCAAAAATTCTAAGATGTTGAATAGAAGGAGGATATCCAAACCAAACCTCATATGGAATTGTCTGGTGAAATGTCGATGATGGAGACCTATTACAAAGATAAACTGTACTTCTTGCTGCTTCAGCCCAAAAATACAACTTGATTCCTTTAAAATATAACATTGCTCTAACCATATTCATGATGGTTCTATTCATTCTTTCAACAACTCCATTTTGTTGAGGAGTACCTGGTATAGTGAGATGATGTTGAATCCCATGTTGACATAGATAATCTTTAAAAATGAGAGAAGTAAATTCTCCACCATTGTCTATTCGAAAAGTACCAATTTTACATTGAGCCTGATTTTCAATCATAACATGAAATCTTTTAAAAGTTTCAAAAGCTTCTGATTTTTGCTGCAAGAAATAAATCCAAGTCATACGACTGTAATCATCAATGAACAACATAAAATACTTAGATCCTCCCACAAAGGTTATTGGTAAAGGCCCACATAAATCTGAATGGATAAGCTATAATTATCTCCGTGCCCTCCAATTGGATCGAGGGAAAGAATTTCTATGTTGCTTGGCAAGAATGCATGCTTCACACTTTTCAACACATTTAGGCAAAATAGGTAAGCCATCAAAACCATTCTTTTTCATGATATAAATTTTATCATATCATATATGACCTAATCTTGCATGCCACAACATAGTAGTAGATAGATTACCTTCCTCTGTAAGATATGCAAAATTTTTAGAAAGAGTAGGAGTGCCATTTAATTTTAATAATCTTCCATCCTCACTTGTAATCAACACAATTTGATTATTATATTGCTTTCTTACAACAACCTGAGCATCTTTTAATAGAATAGAGTAACCTTGTTGGTGAATCAATATGAGAGATAGTAAATTGCGTTGTAACTAAGGAATAAATAAAACACCATGAAGCACAAAATCTGGAAGATTAGGCAACTTAAATCGAATAGTTCCTTTTCCAATAAGTTTGAGACTTGATTTATTAGCTAAGTAAATCGGACCACAATCACGTTTATTAAATTCTTCAAAGTAATCACATCTAAATGTCATGTGTTGTGCGGCTCCAATATCTAAAATCCAAGTATCATACCATGAGGAAGTAGATGCATGTTCTGAAACAATAAGAACATAGTGATCACCATCAATATGACAAGCAAATTGAGCGGCAACTGAAATTTTATCATCTGAAGGTTTATCATTATTATAAACTTTGGTTTTATCTTTTTGCTTAAAAGAGTTTCCTTTAAAACTTTCTATCTTTTGCCAAGAGAGTTTGCATTCATGCGCTTCATGACTACCTTTTCTACCACATCTTTTACAATATAAAAATTGCCTATCATTTTGATTATCAATTTTCTTCCATTGACTTCCACCTTTTCCTCTATCATTATGATCACCTCTTGAAGCTATTTTATTTATAAGATTTTCTTGATAAGCAAGACAAGCATTTTCATTTGGATTATCTATTTTCCTTCCAAATATTTTCTCACACTCTGCTAACTTTTCAACCAATAGATCAAAAGTAATGGTTTTTAATTGGTTGCTTGCCTGAAGAGACTCTAGATATGTGGAATGTGTTGGAAGAAGTGCTTTGATAAAAGCTATGAGATAAATATCAACTTTCCCACCTCTAGCATCAACATCTTGTTTTATAGCTCTAATTTCTGAAGCTAGACTCATAACATCACCATTTTTCAATTCAAGATTGAATAGTTTTAACTGCAATTGAATAAACTCTAACTCTAAATGAGAATCAAATAAATTTTTCAATTTAGCAAGGGCATCCCAGGCAAGTGTGCATCCCTGTATGGGTATGTGCAGGATCATGGTGTGCCAAAAAGTGGTGATCTGAAAAATATGCAGTTCTGAAATGCCTCAAAGAATTTCAAAATATATTCCAAATTTTTTCCCACCCATCTTGATACTAAATGAAAAAAATTAATACCTTTATAATTCCTACTATATCTTTCAATACCAACCTTATATGGTCATCTTTAAAACATCCCGAAAATGTGTTTTTGGCATGCTCTTATGTATTTTTTACTTCAAGCATGTAGCTGACGACTTTTTTTAAACCAAAATTTGATGTAATGAAAATGGTTTCTTAAGAATGTTCTTAGCTTTTCATAAATGTAAGGTTTGTCAAATTATGAGTTCAATAAGTAATTATTACTTATTTTCTAATGGAGTTAGCTACAAAGTTTTGATTGACATACTGGTTGAAAAATAGCTATAACTTTCAAACTGTATAAGATTCGTGAAATCCATAAGATGCGTCACATTCTATGCTTCGACTAATATAAGAAAAAAAAAACAAAAGCTTAATTTTGATTTTTTTTGAACTAGTTAAGGTGGTCAAACACGAGAGTTTTTTAATTCTAAAAATAATATAGTAGAAAAATCATAATTAATTATTTATTTGGAATAAAAATTCCCAAAAATATGCATCACATATAGGCATGAGTCTAATTTTTATATCTAGAATTATATTTAAAAATATTATCATTTGATTATGATTAAGGTGGTCAAACATACACCTACTTTTTATTTTTGCCCTAAAATTTTTGTAGTACTACATTAAAATCCAAACTTTTGACCAATCAAATAATTTTTTCTCTAGATAAAGCCTTGTAGTTTAGAAACTAGATTCAATTTCCTACAGATTATTTTCTTACAACTTTTCAATATAAAGTCTAGAACCACTTTAAAATTATGTGTCAAGTTGACATAAACCTGATTTGCTAGTTTTTCATTGCCACTTAAGGCCATAATTTGGTACACCATGAACCTGCACATACCCGTATATGTCAATACACTTCTCCATAAATAGAAGCCCTTAGCAAAGCTAAAGCTTTTGAATTTTTATATAACCATATTTCTTTTTCTTTAGCATCAATTGGTTCTACAGGTTGAGTATTTCCATCACATATTTTGAACCATAAATCATTAAATATAAGTGTATTTTCCACTTTTCTATGCCATTCCATCCAATTATCTTTTCTAGATAATGTTTCCCCAATTAATGAAACAATAGATTGCATTGTGAATACAGAAAGAAATACAATTTGCACAGATTGTAAATGATTGTTGAAATTTTCTTGCCAAAATTTAGCAATGTAATCAAGTTGTAAAAACTTTATCAAAATTAAATCAATTGCACCTGATTCTGCTTTCTTTTGTTTTGCTTCTTCAAAAACATTCCAGTCTACATATGCTTTTCGCATAGATTAATTCCAATGCTCTAATACCACTCTTGGCCCAAATTGAAAAACAAGATAAATATGTAGAAAGTGGAAACCATTTATTATTTGATGTTCCTTTACACAAATAGAATAATAAATCAAATTTATAAAAGAGATGGCAATAACAATTATAAACTGTTATACAAAACTATCAGAACTAAAAACAAACTATAACAAATAAACTAATACAAAAGAAAACCTAATCTAATATTTAGAGTGTAAGAAACCTGAAGATTAATATTAACATTCCTAAGCCTAACATCAATCCCCTCTTACTATCATGTACTCTCCCTCAATCTCTATCTCTTCTACCTTCCCTTTCTATTTAGATCTTCATCTCCCTACATAAATAGTATAAATAATATTACCTTTTCGTCATAAATGCATCCAAGAACCCTACACATCGTTTCTCTCCTCTCATAAGATCATGATAATGAAATCATCTCTCTCTCTCTCTCTCTCTCTCTCTCTCTCTCTCTCTCTCTCTCTCTCTCTCTCTCATCAATCAAACTTTCCACTACATTTTTTAAAGTTATTCTTAGATAATTTGCAAAGAAACTAACAAGATTTATCATTAGAGCTATCAGATTTCCACAATCCATCAGTGTGGTGATTTGATTTCTGGATTTGATTGTATGAACAATTTTTTACATCAATGTTTTAGATCACACTCTGTGATCCATCATCAAGATGCATGCAAGAGAAGAGAAGGACAAAGGAGATAGATATCAGAGCAAACTCCCAATAAAAAGTGGGGGAGAGGAGGAAGACTACACATGAAACGAGGACAACAACCAATCAAAGGAAACCCCTAAAACAAAAAAGTCAAAACATAAAAGACCAAGAATGGGATAAGGCACAAAGAGAAGACCATAGGGAACAACTCAAAGACTCTGATTAAAATATTAAAAAAATTTAAAATAAATTAATTATTTGAAAATTATTATTTTTTTAATTAAATGAAAAATTAGTAGATTGATTAATAAATAAATTGATGAATGAATAGGTATATCGTTAATTATTTAAATAGATATATATTTTAATTATTTAAATAGTTATTAAGTTGAAAAATTTATTAAATAATCAATTAATCAAATGATTAATTGATTAGTTAATTAATTAGTTAATTAATTAATCAATTGATTAATTCATTAGTTAATCAATTAATAAATTAATCAATTGATTAATTGATTAGCTAATTAATTAATCAATTAATCAATTGATTGATTAATTAATTAATAATTAAAAAGATAATAAAGAAACTAAGAATAATAATAAAAAAGAAGTAGAAATCTAAAAGAAAGATAAAAGGGGGGTTAAGGAAACATGAAAAATTAAATATAAATAAAGAAACAAACTAAGAATAAGAATTAAAAATTGAAATGAAATAGAAACTAAAATAAAATAAAAATAAAAATAAGAATAAAAATAGATATATAAATGTATCTATTATATATATATAAGATTTTATTTTTTTTGGGGGCGGGGGGGTGGGGAGAAGAAAACAAAAATAAAATATAAACAAAGAGAAAAAAGAATTGGAAATAAATCCACAAAAAGAATGGTTTAAGTGCCACCCACCATCACAATTGAGGTTAGATGGGTTGTTATATATCTCAACAGCCTCTTTGATCTTCCTTTTAAATAAGTTGTGTTCCTTGGAAACAATGAGAGTGTCCTCTAAGCGAATATGATGTTTAGTGGAGGATGAGTGCTCAGCTAGGGAAAACTTAAGAACCCGCTTATGTCTAATATCTGATGCATGTTCTTCAAGTATGGTGGCAAAAGAGTGACCTATTTCACCTATGTAGGGGGTGCCATAAGAACAAAGAACCTTGTAGACTCTAGACTCCATATCGGAATTCCTAGAGTCTTTTAGAGGGGGAAGGCAATGGTTGAGAGTGGAGAAGGGCTTGAAGGACACCTAGACCCCTTTTTAACTAAAATTTTAGAGATTTTACGTGAGATTCCTTTGACATAGGGAAGGAAGAAGAAAGGGGTAGGATCGGGTGGAGAGGGTGGGGGGACTAGAGGGAAACAGACAAGGGACCTAGCATGGTGGAAGGCTCTAGAGATTTGTTGGTTGGAATAACCATTCCATAGGAACACTTGGCGATGATATGAGAGCTCCTGAGGTAAGTGATCAGCATCACAAATTTGATGGGCTCTCAAGGTTAGTGTTTTGAGAATGCCCTCTCTTTTGCTCGAATGATGGTGGGAGGAGGCCTGATGTTAGACCACATACTCCTAGGACCTCAATCTCCAACTTGTATTTTATAGTAAACAAATGATAGAGATGTTCATCTATTGTTGCAAGGTTTGAGTGGGCAGATGATGTAGTGCAAAGTAGGAGAATCCCTAAAAGAGATGATCTAGCTCTAGCAAATAACTACATAGTGAAATATAAACAATAAAATAGAGATTTAGATCTAAAACAATGTCAATTCTCATAATAGAATCATAATATTTACATCTAACATGCCTAGCTATAAGGCCTTTTGAGTTATTACCAAATTCATCAACAGTTACAATAACAGTTCTGTAAGATCTCACAAGATCCAAGCACTCACTAGCACAAATCCATAATTTGGTAGAAACTCCAAAGAATTTAATTTTTTGCTCACAAGCCACCAAGAAACCTTCTTGTTTCCCAAGCCTATATACTTAGCTACTAGCTCTGCTAAATTTCACTCCTCTCAACTACTCCATGTTGACCTGAATGCTCAATGAATGATGACTCAAGAGAAGACTTGACCCTCTATTTATACTAAGCCAAGACACAAATCATCCTAGCAAGTTATATTAAATAAACCCTCAAGCCACTAGTTGGCTTGGCAACATACATTAAATGCATAAACAACTAAATACTTAGGAAAAGCCTCGAGTTTATAATGCATAACTAACT
This sequence comes from Cupressus sempervirens, assembly GCA_028749045.1. Taxonomy (NCBI): domain Eukaryota; kingdom Viridiplantae; phylum Streptophyta; class Pinopsida; order Cupressales; family Cupressaceae; genus Cupressus; species Cupressus sempervirens. The sequence continues at coordinate 617,802,041 of CM053784.1, read as the reverse complement.
CATATGACAACATAAAAGTACATGCACTTAGAAAAAAGTCCATGTGTCATCCAAAAATCCAAATCCAAGAGCGCACATGCCAACTCCCTCAAATTGAATCTCATGAATACAATCTCCAAAGTCTACCTAGGCAACTAGGAAAACACTACCAACAACCACCAAAATAGGTGTAACGACAACATAATTATGCCAAAATTTATGCACACATAGGACAAGGTTCCCAATGTGCCTTGAACACATTACCAACTACAAGAACCATAATTCCACAAATTTGAGCTAGATGCTCTTGCATCAGGCTCCCCAGGTAGATAGAAAAATATGTCCCATACTTTGATGCCAAAAAAATATGTACACTCAACTTCATCTTCACCAAAGGCTTCCAATCCATCAATGAAAAGAGAAACAATATGCACATTAGCCATCTCTACTTCATCCATTCAACCATCAGAATTATATGAATCTCTACAACCCAATCAACATGCTCACTCCCAAGAACAAATTAAGCATAATACTTCACCAATAGTTCACAAAGAAACTAGTATTTTTTATTATACAATCTCTCTCTCTCTCTCAAAAAAAATAAAAAGAAAAAAAAGTATATTAATTATCACAATTCACAATTGAGAGATATCTATGTATTTGGCTATATGCAATATTTTTACTTTTAGGATCATGCATTTGGAAGATCTATATGTTTGAAAAATATCGATGATCTTTTGATCTCACCCACCCTACCTATAAAATCTTTCTCAATCACTCACTCATTCCCTCCTACATTTATTAAGACATAATTCCTTATGTCATGACAATCCTTTTTACAACTTTTTTCAAAGTTATACTTGGATAATTTACAAAGAAACTAGTATTTTTTATTATACAATCTCTCTCTCTCTCTCTCTCTCTCTCTCTCTCTCTCTCTCTCTCTCTCTCTCTCTCTCTCTCTCTCTCTCTCTCTCTCTCTCTCTCTCTCTCTCTAATGCAAATATTTATGAGGTTTTACTTTAATGCATTTTTAAAAAAAAATGTAACAAATGTGTTTCAAGGGGTTCACCCTTGATATCCTTGTTCTATATAGTGTAACTTGGTGGTTCTAAAAGTGGTTTAAGTACCTATGATATCTTCTATAAGTTCAATGGTTGTATTAGGAATTGACATGTTTATCTTTTGGTGCAACAATGTATCAAATTTGAGGTCACTAGTTAAAACCCTATATCAAGGTTTATGTCCCTGGTCTACTTGTTTTGTGCAACACAATGGTGATTTGCAACATGTCTTAACCACCTCTCATATCTTCTGTGGCTCCAATGATGGCATCAGATATTAATCTGTTTATCTTTTAGAGAAATGGGAACCAATACAATGTAACTTATCACTTTAAAATGGATATATATCTCAAGCTGACATCCAAGTTGTGTTTTGTCATGTAAAGAATAAAAAGAGGCCACAATTTTTGGATGTGGCATACTTTGTTTCCATAAAAAAACATTGGTTTGAAATAAATATGAACATTTCAAATTAATATTCATTATGTTTTTATGCATAGAGACCAAAAATAGGCCATTGAATGTGGGTTTCGGTGCACTTTATGCCCATAATGGTTTCCCATTACACATAGATATACATTTTATAAGTCATAAAAAAAAGGGAATAAAGGACTCCTTTGTGCATTACAATGGTCCTCACATTCCTTTTGTTGTTGAGAATCTCATTTTTTTTTTAAATACAAAAACTTTATATTCTTGTGTACGCATTCCCACAAAACTAAAGCTATGAATCATTTTTATTCATACTTTTTCTATTATGATAGGGGATGGTAGCCATCATAAATGAAAATAAAATAGGAAACCTAAAATGTATAAAATTTAATCTTATAGAGATGAATATAGTGAGATACTATGATGAGACATCATAAGGTTTGTTTAGTTGTCAAGGGGTAGAACTAACATTTTGAGAGAGACTGGGATGAGATGTATGTCTACGTTAGAAGGATGGAAACCATGTGAGAATTTGTATAAATTGCAGCTCAAAACATGTAGAAGGTATTTCAAATGGAAATGAACTTTTACTTCTTGAATGAAGTGTTGAAATAAGAGGTCTTAACTTTATGAAACTCTAAATTAATAAGACCAGATTTATAAGCATCATGGCTTTAGTAAAAGTGACAGTAAGCTCACTCTTTGCATCAAGGAAAATTGGCAATATTTTAATTTTAATTTTTTGAAGATTTTGTTTTTACCAAGGGGATGGTGTTTTCCTCATTTCTAATTTTAAAGAGACCATAAAAATAGAGTTTGAAATGATAAATTTAGGTCTCTTGAGGTATTTTCTTGATGTAGAAGTAAAGAAAATGTATGTTTAAATCTTTATATCTCAAGAAAAATATGTAAATGATATCTTGAAGAGATTTAGAATTCAAAACAACAAGTCAACACCAATACCAATAGTCACAGGTCTTAAGCTAAGAAAATAATATTGTAGTACCAATGTGAATCCAAGCATATATAAAAGTTTGGTTTAAATAATGATGAATTAATAGCAACTAGGCCTAGTATAATGTATATGCAATAATTTTAATTTCTATATTTATGAAGACTCCAAAAGAGTGACATTGGCAAGTGAGAAAGATAATCTTGAGGTATGTGAAACCTACCAAAGGGTATTATATTTTGTATAATTAGATAATTTTGGGTTGGCTAGTTACACATTTAATGATTGAGTACAAAGTGTGGATGATAGAAAGAGAAAATATATCGATGTATTACATATAAATTTGGGAACAAATCTCATTGAATTTTCAAAAATAACTCATTATTCTCAATCTAAAATTGAGGTTGATTATAGAACAGAAAAAGTAGAAGCGTATCAAATTATTTGGGGTAGAAGAATCTCAAAAGATTTAAGAGAAAAGGCAAGATGATGCAACTACATTTTTTACCACAATGTTTTATCAATGGCTTTGACAAAATATCTTTTGTTTCATGGAAGAATCAAGGACATTGGAATTAAATATAATTTAATCATTTTATATTGAAAGAAGCTAGTAGGGATTTTTGTGAAGCTTTTGAGCAAGGACAATTCGTGCACTTAAAAAGAAATTTGGGTGTAGTTGATTTGGATCAATATTAATAGCATTTATTGACTCAAGAAAAAAGGGGGTGTTATAAATTTGAATTCAAATTTGTAGGCCTGTCGACCTACCTATAAAGAGCTTCTACAATTGAGAAATGGTGATTAAATGCAATGAATACATTAGATGATGAAATCCCTTGTTGGCTCCTAACATTAAAACCCAACTATCAAATTTGTGACATCAAATTGAATGTTGATAGGTTGATTTGAATTTGATTTCTTGAGGAAGAATTTAAACTTTGTAAAGAACAAAAAAGAAGAAGGGAAGAAATTTTCCTAAGGTTAGTAAGTTGAATAATATTTTGTGAGAAACAACACAAAGAAGTTGGAGAGATTCTATATTGTGATAAATTTGTAAGAGCTCTATGAAGCTCCCATTGTTTGCCTAGAGCATTGCAAATTAGTTTCTAATCACTTTTTATTTTATTTTTGAATTTGTAGTTTATATATATATATATATATATATATATATATATATATATATATATATATATATATATATATATATATATATATATATATATATATATATATATATATATGAAATAGAAATAACAAAGAAAGTTGCTTGCTTCTAGTCATTTGTATTTGTCTCTAGTTAAGTTGTATATTCTACTATAAATCATAGCTTAGCATATTCTAGTTTTCTTACTTGGTACCAAAGCATTTTAAGTTTTCAAATTCTAGAGATTCTAAAATCTATAATGGCATGGGAGCATTTATTGTTGCAAATTATAGGAATTAAAAAAATCTTTAGTGTCCGTTTGGTTCATGGAATTTTAAAAATTGGGATTTCTACAAACCTTGGTTTAGCCAAATCAAGGTTTTGTGAATCTTCATTCCAATTTTGGGGATTTTACTTAAACCATTTGTTTCACTCAGAAGATGCATGTGAAGACACATTTTTATGCATAAGCTTGGAGTTGAAGGAAAATTTCAAAAAGTAGTCCAATCTATTATTTTTACACTCCTTAACAAATATAACTAGGTTTTGATTTTCAATTCCTACTTGCTAGTAGAAAGTTGGAAAACTTGGTTTTGAGGCAAAATTGGAAGTCTGGTATGCTAATTCTATTTTTCCAATTTTCAAATCTGAATTTTGAAAAAGCCAATTCTTGTCATCTTCGAGGAACCAAATGGACCCAAGTTAGAGAATGAGGACCTTTGAGTTCAAAAATCATCTAAATAGAAATGTATATATTGTTTTGTTTTGTTTTTGTTCACTGAAGTAAAATTCTTGTTTATCTTTTATTTTATTGGAATCTTGAATTTAACATGACCTTTGGCAAAATGTTTTTTTTAATATTTATTTTTTCCAAAAGAAATAAAATAGTGGAATTAATTTTAGAGTCTTATTTAACCTTATTTTCTGTTTCAACTTTGTATTTTTACAAATTAATTTACTTTCGTAATTTTACACTTTCTCTATCTACATTAAATTTTATAAATATTGAAATAACTTTATTTTCTAATTAATATTAATAATAACATTTTATTCATAAGAGAATTATAATAAGGAGCTTAAAGACTTTTTGGGAGGTCACCTATCCCAATACTATTCTAGTTCAAGCACACTTCACCATGAAATTCCCTACAAGGATAAGCTCACTTTTCAAACATTTCTTGCAACCTCATTTAATAAACCTTCAACAAGTTTCATGCCTAATGAAAGGTTTTGCAAATGTACTTACAAGCAAAATGGGCATAACCTTAGAAGAAACTTCATGGTTAAATGAAAGTCTCATTTTTAAATCTATGAGCATCACTGAGATGCAATGATTAGTGTTCATGAAACATAGAAATAAATATGACTCACAATTTGATTTGCCTTGAAAAATATTAAAATATAAATTACGATGAAAAGAGAGATAATTAATCTAAAAGAATTAAAGTTTAGATATATTAATATATTGAGCCTCCTAGAATATTGCTGGATAGTGTTTCTTGAAATCTAAAAGAATTAAAGTTTATATATATTAATACATTGAGCCTTCTAGAATATTGCTGAATAGTGTTTCCTAAAATATAAAAGAATTAGATATATTAATATATTGAGCCTCCTAGAATATTGCTCATAATTTGGTAGTGTTTCATCAGCCAATCAAATTGCATTAAAATAACTTTAATAAATTTAGAAACTAAAAAACTCACATATATATATATACTTTAGAAAAATGAAAAGTGACAATAAGAAATAAAAATTCTAAAATATTAATCGCTAATTAAGTACAATTGATGATTGCAATGATATAGCCTACAACAAATACAATAATTAGATTTTAAATTATTACCAACTATAATTTATTATCCATCTAACATTTAACTCCAAAACTCTTACATCTTTCCAATTGTTATATTCCTCTAATTCAAATTAATATACATTTGAAGTCTTTGGCTAATTAAGGGTACATGAATTCATGTTCTTATGTTCATTCTGTATGACTAATAGTTTTTTTTCCCCCTTTTCATTCTTCTAAAAATGGGGATACCATTCTTGAACATCAAGTAAAAACTTTGTTGAGAGTTTTAAGCATTCATTCAAGGAGTACAAGTGAAAGCTTTTACTGGACAATGTACAAAACCACCAAAAGAATAATAATATCATAAATCAAAACCAATAATTGCATACAGTTATTTTTTTTCCAATATCATAGATCAAAATTAAGGGCCTGTTTGGTCGCAGGCACAAGAATGGAGAATAGGCATGTAATATTGGGAATAGGAATGGCTATTCCAATAACAGGTATTTTTTGGAATGGGTATAAGCTCATTCTAGAGGCAAAATGGGAATATGTATTCCTATTCTCTATTCCAAGTGACGAACCAAACAGAAAATGGAAAACGTATTCCAACTTTTCTATTCCTATTCCAACAACCAAACGGGCCCTAACTGTTTTGTCCTTAGAGGTTAGGGCAGAGACTTTAATGTAGTACAAGACTCCAAAAGCTACCATTAACATCATTGAAAATGCTCCTCCTGCAAACATCCCAGTAGTCGCACCAAAACAATAGTATTCCTCCTTATTGTTTAGAAAAGTTCCTGCTACATACAAGATACTCACAATGACAAAGAAAACCTTGCACAAATCCCCAATAATCACAGTCAGCATTCTTTTAATGAACTTCATTTGCTTCTCTACAATTTCCTTTGTGTTCCATAAATCAATAGAATATGGTTGTAAACTGATTAGAGCGAGGATGGCGTGGAAGAAATTAAAAATTGAAATATAGATAAATTTATCTATTAAGCTTCTTCAACGAGGAGATTATTTAACAACAGATAAAATTTCTGCTATTAAAAATAATTCAAAAGACTAAACTTAAAAATTGAAAAAGCTAAAAGCAGAAAATTGTACATGTGAGAGAAATTACTAAATTTTCTAACATGGTGGTCTGTTATACCATCCACCAATTCTAATAATTCTAAGAAATGGGCAATCAATATAGTTAGAAATCTAAGTTTTGACAGTGTAACATTTATTAACATTAACTTTTCAAATCATTTGATTTTCTACACTAATTATGCCGAGAAGCATTATATATAATGGTAGCACAAATGTGCAACACGGGAATATGCCAAGATTCTTTGTCAATTAAAAAGAAAATGGAGCAATTACAAACTTTTATTTTAAATAAAAAACATTCCCGAAATAATAGGTGGCCAACATAAAAGACAATAAAAATATTCTCGAAATAATAACTAGCAAAAATAGAGGAAACCAAATGGAGCCCGAAATAATAGGGTCTGAAATAATAGGCTCCTATAAATTTTAATAAATCAACAATTATTGTTTTAAATAAATAAATAATTTTTTGAAAAAAAAATAGAAATTAGCATTACCATATGATAATGCTTTTCTTTTAAAATTGCATTTTTTTAAAAAATTACATATATACTTTTTTTAAATATGAAAATAATTTTTAAAAAATTTAAAAATAAATAAAAATTTAAAAATTTAAAAAATAAAAAATTTAAAAAACCAAAAAACAAAAACAACACAACACAGTATAAGAAGTGGTCGCGGCTTGCAACAGTTATTGCCAGCACTAACACATGTCAGTGACTGTCGGCACTAACACATGGCAGTTACTACTAGCACTAACACATGTCACCTCATTTAATTTTTTTGTTGAATGAAACGCATGCCAAACACATCGCGTTATAACTATTTTTTAAAATTTTATTATCAAGAAAACCGATGACGATGTGTAAACATCTAATATATCTATTTTTAAAAAAATTAATTTTACAATATTATTTTGAATTTCAAATTTGAGTGGAGTAGTGGAAATTGAAGAGTCTCTTAATGGGAGATGAAGAGTTTTTTTCGTGGGAGATGAAGAGTTATCTCTCTCATTATAAAACACTCATCTCCTCTCATTTTTGCTCTTCATTTGTAGAAGAACACATTTGTAGAAGACAAGTTTTCAGTAAAGCTTTCATTTTTTTTGTTGAGAGGTAGAGTACACTTTGTTTACGAAGAAGAGAGGGAGATAAATCATTTGGAAAAGCATTCTACATTTGAAGACCAACAAGGAGATCAAAAAGCAAAGTAAGTTTTTTCTTTATTTTTTGTTTCTATTAAGTTTTATTTTGCATTTTGATTATTATCCACATTAAGAATTGTAGTTACACTATTTACATTTAGTTGTAATTTATTTTTTAAATTAGATTTCTTAGTTTTTACATTGTTGTATTCAAATTTACATTTGCATGTTTCATGCATTATTTATATATAGTTACATGTTATATATTTAGATATGATTTGCATAGATTATTGTTTTTTCATATTTTTCAATGTTTTTTTAAGATTAATGTTGTATTGTTTTTCCATAATATTTCATATGGATGGCAATGCCGCCATATCAATTTTTTTTTTAATAGTGATTTATAAATTTAATGATTACTATTTTCATTTACAAAAGTAGTTTGATTTATAATAGTTTTTAAATTAAGATTAATATATTGATTTATATTAATATTCTGAATTAGATTACTATTTTGATTAAAATAGTTTTGTACTCAACATTTAGATTATAATTAATTGTTACATATTAATATTTGAAAAATGGATGGCAATGCCACCATTTTTAAAATATTTTATGAAAGTACCGATTTATTTATTTTTAAATATGAAAAATCAAATTTATACTTTTAATTTTGTTACTTGAAAGTTAGAGTAACCATATATTTATTTTAATTCATGGTTATTTTTTATATGCAATTTTAAAATAATAAATATTAACTTTTAGGCATCAATCTTTAAAAAGTGGAAGGCAATGCTATCATTTTTAAAATATTATAATACTAAGAAATTTATTATAATGTTAATTATATCTGAAAAATATTTGTAATATTTTCATTAAGATTAGTATATTGATTTAGAGTACCTGAATTAGATTACTATTTCAATTATAATAGTTTTGTAATTTACATTTAGATTAAATTTAATCTTTATATATTAATATTTGAAAACTGGATGGCAATGCTGCCATTTTCCAAATATTTTATTAAAGTGTCAATTTATTTATTTTTAAATTAAAAAATCAAATTTACACTTTTAATTTTGTTGATTGAAAATTAGAGTAACCATATATTTATTTTAAGTTATGCTTATTTTTTATATGCAATTTTAAAAGAATAAATATTAACTTTTACGAATCAATCTTTGAAAAGTGGAAGGCAGTGCCGCCATTTTTTAAATATTATAATAGTGAGCAATCTATTATAATGTTAGCTATATCTAAAAAGATTTGTAATGTTTCAAAAGTGGATGATAATGCTGCCATATATTTTCATTAAAATATCAATTTATTTGTTTCTAAATAAGAAAAATTAAGTTTATACTTTCAATTTTGTTATTTGAATATTAGAGTAACCATATATTCATTTAATTTATGTTTATTTTTTATGTGCAATTTTAAAAGTATCAAAATTCATTTTTAGGCATCAATCTTTGAAAAGTGGAAGGCAATGCTGACATTTTTTAAATATTATAATAGTAAGCAATCTATTATAATGTTAGCTATATCTAAAAATATTTTTAATGTTTCAAAAGTGGATGATAATGCTGCCATACATTTTTATTAAAATATCAATTTATTTGTTTCTAAATAAGAAAACATAAATTTATACTTTCAATTTTGTTATTTGAAAATTAGAGTAACCATATATTCATTTAATTTATGTTTAGTTTTTATGTGCAATTTTAAAAGAATCAAAATTCATTTTTAGGCATCAATCTTTGAAAAGTGGAAGGCAATGCCGCCATTTTTTAAATATTATAATAGTAAGCAATTTATTATACTGTTAGTTGTAATTAAAAATATATGTAATCTTTCAAAAGTGGATGACAATGTCACCATATTTGAAACATTAGAATGCAAATATTTCGTAGAATAATAAATATTACTTTGTTTACATCTATGTGATCATATGCATTTTATTATGAATATTTTAGAAATATTTAACTTTGTGTTGAGGATTGATTTATATGTTTATAATGAAATAATCAAATACTTTTTTTTTATTTTGTTAATGCTAAAGGTATACATAAAACCTGAACTTCAATTATGGGACAAAAGTTGAAGTTTGTTCTCATGAGGATGGTTTCCAGGGAGCATGGTTCCCTGGCACTATTATTGGACATGTGGCCAATGCTCCCAGGCCTAAGTTTTTCATTCAATATGATAATTTTATAACTAATGAGGTCACACAAGAACCTCTTGTAGAGGAGCTTTTTCTAGAGGATATTAGACCTAGACCTCCAATTGTTTCTCTTCCAAAGTACATCCCATTGGATTTTGCAGTAGACGTCTTCAAGAATGATTCTTGGTGGTTAGGCATTGTTCTTGATAAATTTAAGTCTCCACTTAGTCAACGACAATTTTACAAAGTTTACTTTCCACATACTCAAACTCTTCAACCCTATTCTTGAGTGCAGTTACATCGATCTCATGAATGGGTTAATGGAAGGTGGATACTAAGACAATGGTACTAAATATGTTATTGGGTTTTTTTAGTAGAGGTCGACATCTTTTTTGGGTATTACTTTATTGTATTTGAAAATGGGAATTCATTGTCTCATAAAGTGGATTGCTTATTATTTTTGGTGTTGGCATTTTCTATTGCAAAGTTTGACATCATGTATACATGTGTTTTGCAATAAAAGGTCTTTTAGACCATTGTTTTTAAAAATGATGTATCCAAGGTTTTCATAAATAAAATAATATATTTACATGATGTATTCAATGTTTCATAAATAACAAATCATTATATATCTTTATGTTTGTATATTTCTTTAACAAAATGTATTCTCTTATTTATTGTTCATACTTTCTTCATTTATTCTTAATTAATATATTTTTCAACAATCTTTAAATTGTTTGTCTCCATTCATAGATACTTTGATTTTACTCATTTTAAATATTAATTTTCTTCATTCGTGCAAACATTAGATATAAATTTAACTATTTATATAATAATCTTCATTGCTATAATTTTTCTGATGTCTACTAAATAAAGTATCCTTTAAATAAATCATATACACATTCTAATAAATGAATTTTACTAATTTATATGGTTTCTATGGAAAATTATTTAGTGTCATGAAAAATAAATCTTAATTCACTAATATTAGTTTTATACTAGCTATGGTGAGACCTAGGTTAAATTTTGAATCAGAGGAGGCAAGAAGAGAATACCAAAGGCAATATCAAAGAGAATATCATAGAGAATACCATAGACATCAACAACAACAACAACAACAAAAAACAAAAAATGAAACAGAACAACAAAGAATAGCATTAAATCAAGGAAATAGGCAAAGTTATGGTAGAAGAAGGTCTAAAGTGTTAGTTGCACAATGAGAAAATGATGAAAGAGAGAACAGAAATGTACAGAGAAACAGTCATCAATGTACTTCTCATAGGGTCCTTCCAAATACTCAAAGGTGTGGAGTACAACATGTTGAAGTGCAAGCAAGTGACATACATGGACATCCTATAGATGCAAACAATCAACTAAATGTTCAGTATGAAGGGTCTCCATCTGTAGAACGTGTCCCAGAAACACCACAACATGAAAGTCAAATCCATGTGAATGATGAATTAGAAGGTGATAGAGAAAACATGCCCAATCCAAATGGTATGCTTCAATCCAAATTTAGAAGATTCCAAATCTAGTTTAGATATAAGATAGATAGTTTGAAAACACCAAAGACGTGTTATGTTTGTCAGGAGTCATATGCAAGAATGAAAGTATATCACACCAATGAGGGTCCAATATGCAATAGGTGACATCAACATACATGAATTCATAGGTTTTCATCTTCAAATAATATGCATCTAGGATGTCAACCACCAGAGCTTGCAAATTTAACTCAAGTTGAAGAGATGCTCATTACACGTGCAAACCCTATATTGCAAGTTACACATGCAACTAGTGGTCAGTATAAGTATAAAGGACATACCATTATTTTTCCTCAGCATGTTGAACAATTATCAAAAGTCTTGCCACACACAATTGATCATTTACCAATCATCATTGTTCGAAGAAAGGATCAACGTGGTACAAGATATAACTTTACTGTGAATAGGGATCGTGTTTATAGAGCATTGAAATACAAAGTTGAAAATGATAAATTTTATGCAGATGTCAGGATAGATGAAAGTGCTCTTAATGACCTACCTTCAAATAGGGATGAGAATATTTTTCATAGATTAAAGACAGTGCACATGGAGTTTGATTCTGATGCAAATGAAGTTGTATTCCTAGGTCCTCTCATGGAGACTGATGAAGGTAATATAATTGAGCACATAAACTCTATGGCTTCAAGGCCACCTAATGCTCAAAGGGAAATGGAATTAATTCATGCTTGGGTTAATAATCTTGATGCAATTCCATCTGCTTTAATTGAGTGGCCATCTATAGGTTCATCACCTATTAATGAGTATGTCACATCTGGGTTGTTGGATATGGCTTTCCCAACATTGTTTCCAGATGGAAGTTGTGATTGGTTAGAGCCTAGAATTAAGTGGGTATACTTGCATGAATTTGTAAATAATTTGATCAAATATAGGGATCATCGCTTTGGAAAACATCCAAGGTTTAGGTATTTTGTGCAGAACATGGTAATGAGACATTGCGCACAAAGTTCAGCATCTGTTTTTGCAAAAAGGAGCTTTCAGGAAATGCCAATAACTATTCATGAATTGCATGAACATATGGAAAATATGCCTAACAATAATCTCATAGATAGGCTAATGCAATTTGGAACAAGTCTAAGAGGAACAAGATCATATTGGGCAAAATGTAAAGCAGAATTAACTGACTTGCTTGACCAACTTGGCACACCTACAATTTTCTTCACATTAAGTGCAATGGATATGAAATGGCCTAATTTACATGCACTAATTCCTAGTACACCACCTATTAATCCATGAGAGGCTCAAAGATGGAGAAGGCAGAATATCATCGACTATCCGCATATTGTCACTTATTACATGCACTTAAGGAATACAATGTTCAGGAAAGAAATACATGAAAAAGGTATGAAAGTAAAGGACTTTTGGTGTAGATATGAGTGGAAAAATCGTGGTTCACCTCATGTTCATGGCTTCTTATGGCTTGAAGGGGCACCAAATATGGACACTATTAATTGGTCAAATGAGGATGAACAAAAAAGTGCTGAGAGATATTTTGACTCCATTATTCATGCTTGGAATCCTAGACATGATCCACATCAAAGAAACATAAATATAAGTTTCATATTATAAATGAGTTAAATATTAATATGTTTTTCTCACCTCTATCCAATATAATAATCTATGAATTATCATTTATAGGTCTTCCAGAATTTTGGTGAGCATCCATGCCTAAAGATTACAATGCAACTAGCTAAGACGGATATAGACCAAGATTATGAACAGATACTCAATTTTGTTGAGAGACACACTGTTTATGAGGGAGCGTTCCTTCATAAAAAAAGAGGAAGAATGGTTTGCAAATTAATCAAATTCAAAAAAATTATGTATAAATTTTCTATTTCACATTTTTTAACAAGTTGGGTTAACTAGATATGTATTCACCAATGTTTCAGGTATAATGCTCCTTGGAAATTAAATTTGGAGGGATCAAATTTATATACTGATGTAGAAACAGGTGAGAAAAAAATTGAACCAGCAAGAAATCATGACAAAGTTAATACACACAATCGATACATACTACAATTGTGGAGGGCTAATGTTGATTGGCAACCTATCCTTTCAAGACATGCAGTTATCAAATATATTGCAAAGTATGTAGCAAAAGCAGAGAGAAGCTCTAAAACATATCAACAAATGTTGATACATCTTTCAAATCTTGAAAATCCTGATGATTTAGCATCACAAGCATATAGAAAGCTTTTAATAGAGACAGTTATAGAAAGAGATATTGGAGCTCAAGAAACATGCCATATGTTATTAGAACTTTCGTTGGTGGAGGGTAGTAGAAAGTTTGTCAATCTAAATGTCTCATGTGAAGTTTTCAAACTTGTGGTAATCAATGATGACAGAAATGAGGAAGAACTCACAAAATCTTTTATTGATGGTTATAAAACAAGACCACTTTATATGGAAGGTTTCAGTTTGATTGATGCAGCAAGGTCCTAATTATATAATCCTAAAAGAAGAGGAGATAATAAATGGGGGCCAAGAAAGAAAGCAGCTATTTTTAGAGTTTTTCCTAGGTATTTTTCTATTCCTCCATGAGATTCTGATAAGTGGGTGGACTTTTGTTTGTTTGATTTGTTATTATACAAACCTTTTCATAATGTTGAGAGAGACATTGGTCATGATGATGATACTATAGTAGAAAATTGGGACTCCCTCAATTATAATCCTTGGCATGTCCGAAGGCAAGAACATGCACAAAATAATGAACCTTCAAGTGATTCAGAGACAAAAGATAATGGAGCCATTCAGGAAAATATTACAGAACATGAGTGGGAGATAATATCTAGGTTACATTGTGGTCAACATATGCCAATTTCTGAAATTGACATGTTGGGAAGAAGAGATATTGATAGAAATACAAATTGGTGTAGTGCATATCAAAGTGAAGAGGAGACAATCCAAGCAATAAATTTCATACCTAAAATGAAAAAGCATGGATTTCTTATGTTTGATGACATTCCATAGTGTATCAACTTTACAACTCTTAGTCACAAGCAACAAAAGGCCGTCGACATTATTCTGACACACTACCATAGCAATCAAGTGGGAAATCCTTTATTTATGATAATTCAACGAACACTAGGAATGGGAAAGTCTTATCTAATTGGTGCCATCAATCAATCTTTTTAGATGGCATCGATGACAAATCCTTCTCCTCTTCTATTGCTTGCACCAACTAGAGTTGCAGCTTTCAATATAGGAGCATCTACCATTCATTCAAAGTTGAAAATTCCAATTATAGATTTTCCCCAACTACAAGGGACAAGATTTACAAGCTTTCAACAAGAGATGGAAAATATCAAATATATTTTGATTGATGAAATGAGCTTCATTGGCTAGAACATGCTAGAAAATATAGATAATCGACTTAGACAAGCCTTCCCACATAACGCAGACATAAGCTTTGGAGGTATCCCTTGTTAGAATTCTTTTAGAATAACTAAGAGGGGGGGTGGATCAGTTATCCAAGGTCCAATATGTCCAATACAACTTTTTCTTCAGATCCTTAATGGCACATAATTGAAATTATCATGCATACAATTAAACATTAAAAAACCATGAAAAGTAAACATACATCACACCATAACACTAAGGATTTTGGTGACCTAGAAACCCTCCAAGAATAAGAAGGTAAAATTGGGGTGGGGATGATACCACAAAATAACTGCGCAATTGATTTCAACCACTTATGATGGTCTACCCTGTTAAAGGCTACAACACACTATTAAATGTGACCCTGTTAAAGGATTTCTACACCTTGTTAGGAGTGTACCCTGTTAGAGGACTTAAGAACATTCAACTTAGAATGCCACCCTGTTAAAGGATTTACATAGAGTTGTTAGGCTCACCCAAGTCCATGGAATTTATAGTCACCTTCTCAAAAGAATCTTTCATCCCTCTCTAAGGATCTCCTATCCTTCTCCTGAGGATCTCTTTATCCTTCTCCTGAGGCTTATCCACCTAGCTATTAAGCTAACCTAGAAATGTAGGGTTTCAATATCTAATACAATGGTAAGAAAGTATTAGAAGGGTTTTGATCTGATAAAGATTGCAACTTCAACCTTGCAGATTTCATATCGCTCTTCAGTCCTTTTCTTTGCTTGGATTTCCTCCCTTGCAGTGCTGATAGCTTGATCACCCTTCAAGATTTGTCTCCTTGAGTTCTTCCACTCATTATGCCAATGCACTCCATGATCACTTGATCAACTTAGAGTCTTGAGGCTCTTTCCTTACTCCTCACTATGTCCTTTTCTTGACACTTCACACTAGCCTTCTCTTGGCTTCTCTTGCATGCTCCCTCTCACACACACCGATCTCTCCTCTTTTTGATCTCTTACTTGTGACTCCTTACATAGAAGTCCTATTCTTCACTTCCCGCTTAAATATTAATTTGATCTGAGAAAATGATATTGTTTTCCCTCCAAATTACTTCTTCTAGAAACTTCATGATAAATACATTAGCATTCACCTTGAATTGGTTTGCATGGTTTACATAAAATTCTTTGACATCTACTCATCATCCTTATCATCCAACTAATTCACAATATTTGATGTAACAAACTTATCGCTACTGATCTGGTGAATCTTTGACTTAACAAATAATGTAGCAACTCGACATCATTGGTTTACTGATGCTCGACACCTTATGTGTTACTCGGCTTCTATTGTTATTTTACTGGCGCTCGACACCTATAGCATTTTTTCTTTTCTCAGCACTTGAAGACTCGGCACTTAAATATCACTCGGCTCCTGTATCATGCTCGGCACCTGAAGTCACTTGGCACCTGTTAGATTTTCTAACTCGACACATGTTGTGGCTCGACATACATAGTGTGCTTGGCTTCAACTAAGAATTTGTTCGGCTCTAACTAGCTTGCTCGACTCTCTCTAATGAACTTAGTTAGGCTTCACAAATGACTTAGTTAAACCTTACATCATTGACATGTGTCTTAGTGTTTCCAACCTCTTAGAGTATGTTAGAAATACACTATTTCATCAATGGCTTAGCTGATCCTTATACTTCATTACAACAACATAACTTCAACCTTTCTCTCGGTACTATAGTTACATCTTATTGATTGCCACCTCCTTGTCAATCAACCAATTGATAGTATTTGAATCACTTAAGCAATTGTCATTCCTACAAGTAGCAAGTTTGACATCAATGACAAAACAATGATTGAAAACATTCTTTACCAATTCCATTATTCTCCATTCATGATCTTTTCAATAATTTCCAACATCCCTTTCCATACATCACATGGTGTTATTAATGTCTTCTAATTCTTATTAAGATTGGTCATATAGAATGCATACCTTTTGATTTTACTTTATATATGCAACTAAAAATTTTGCAACTATCTTTGAGGTGTACCTATTAGTTTAGTTGGTAATTTGAGGCAATTAACTCCTATTAATGATAGACCAGCATATGATAGCAATAGGTGGGCAAAGTTATTATGGTAGGAATTCAAGACAGTGGTTACACTAGATAAAGTATTTAGGCAAGATGGAGAAAATATCCAACAACAAAGATTTTGCCAGCTTCTCACAAATGTGAGAGATGTGAATCCACGAGTAGATGACTAGAACTTGCTTATGACACGGACACCTATAAGATTAGATGTTGCAAGCAATGATGAGTTTGATGAGGAAGTGCATTTATTCTCTACAAATAACAATGTTCGTAACCATAACATGAGGATGTTGTATTCTTTAAGACATCCAGTTGCACATAGCCTTGCAACCAAGTCAAGGATGGTAATGGAACTTGATACAGAGTTATTGATTAGTAACAATGAAAGAGTAATGTTGACTACAAATCTATGGATAGAAGTTGGCCTTGTGAATGGATCATTGGGATATATTAGAAATATTGTCTACAAACCAGGAACTGCTCCACCTGAGCCACCAACATATGTTACAGTTGAATTTGACAATTACTCTGGAGTACCATTTGATGATCACCATCCAAACATAATACCAATGCTCCATTGCAGAGGGGTAGGACCTTCCAACTACCATTAAGGTTGGCATGGGTGTTGACTATTCACAAATCTCAAGGGCTAACTCTTTTAAAAGCCACAATTGACATAGGTCCAAGAGAAAGAGTAGGATTGACATTTGTGGGCATATCTTGTGTTAAGTCACTGGAAGGTTTGAGGATAATGCCAACCTTTACATACGACCATTATGAGAAATTGAAAAGTGGGAAACAACTTTCAAAGAGAAAAGTAGAAGAATGTGGACTGAGAAGTCTTGAAAGTCATTGATGTTTTGAAACATATTATTTAATAATAAAGATTTATTTGTTCTACTACATTACGTGATCATCATCATCAACTATTATGTTGTTATTCTTATTATGCACATTGATAGTTCATATTCCACAGTTAATGAAAACTATAATTTGATATGCTCAATCTGACATGATAACCTTATTATTTGCACATTTTAATGTTTGCAAGTACCATTAGGCTGAATTTTTATTATACTAATTCTCTAATTTGTAAATTTAACTATGATCATCAATTGGGTCCACAAATTAAGGTTATAATATTAATTCAAATTATAAAGTCATTCTTCAATTGAAATAAATCATAATGTTTTTGCTTCATTACTTTCAACCAATACATTGCTACTCAAATATTTGAAATCTATGTTTGTATATTCTTCACTATCCATGAATGGTCATAATATTACCATGTTTCAATACCCAAAGTTTCATTACAAATTTTAATACAATTTGGTTTTATATTAATTTTCTCCACAATTCATTGTACTAAGTGACCTGTTCTATTTTTTCAAGACCATTATTGATTTAAAATATTTATCCCTCTCATTAAGTATACATTTGTTCTTTTTTAAAAAAAATTGGTGATAATGCTTTCTAAATTGTTTTCCATGATTTTTTTTAGGCATGGAAGCCTCTAATAGACAGTCAAGCATTGTCAACATGAGCCCAACTTCTTCAGTAGAGTTAAATCATTTTTTTGAGATAGAGTTTCAGAAGTGTGCACGAATAATTAAACAGTGTTGTACAAGTATGTTAAAAGCTCTTGAGAATGCAGCTTTATCTATTGATCATGTACAAGAGATAGAGATAATGGAGATAGAAGATGTTTCCAAATATGTACGCAACACATCTACAAAAGTAGATGCATTTCCATCCATGATGAAAGAGGTCTATGATGATCATATTACGAACAAAGGTCATAATACAATTTTAATCTCTGAAGAATATGTGATGTACTTACATTATTATGGAGAACTATACACATTGTCCATATGATGATTTCACAATTTTTAGTATTTCACTTATTACTTTATCTAGATAATTGTACTAGGAGATGTTGTTCTCCTTTCATCTATGTATCGAAAGAATAAATAAATGATTTAACTTCTTAGCTCAAATTCTTCTCAATTATACTTGTAAATATTTCAAATCTCTTTCCTTGACCTTTGTGTTTGTATTATTAAAGCTTTTACATGAGATATATCATTGATATGTTGATCATTAAATTATGTATAAAATTGATGTTTTATTTCTAACTATTAATCCACTCTAAAGCATAATATTCATTGTATACTCATTTTAAGTGCAATCATTACCTCAATAACATTTAGTAGTTCTTCATTGTACACTATTCATGCTAAGAATAATTAACATTAATCAATTGTCTATTTATAAATGCAACTAATAAAGTTATAAAATTACATAAGGAACATTGTAATCCTTATATTGCTCTATTATGCTAAGAGGCATGTGTAAGGAGAACAAGCTGCCCTCCTAAATGTAACTTTAAACATAACAACAATCGTAATCTAACGGTGGTCCTACTTTTCCCCTAACCCTAATCCTAACCATAATTATAATGCTTTGTCTACCCCTAACTCAAACTATAACCCTAATTGTAACTTAGAATTTAACCCTAACTCATATTTTAACCCTAACCCTGACCCTAACCCTTTCTCTACCCATATCTTTAACTCTAACCCTAACCCTACCCCTACCCTTAATACTAATATTAATTGTACCTTTAACCATTTTCCTACTTTTCACCTAACCTAATCCTAACTCTAATTTTGACTCTAACACTAACTCATATTCTAACCATAAACTTAAATCTAACCTTAACTTTAACCTTATCTCTAACCCTAACCCTAACCCTAACCCCAATCCTAACCCTAACCCTAAACCTAACTCTAATCCTAACACTAACCCTAACCCTACCCCTACCCCTAACTCTCTAAATATAACTCTATCATAATTATAATATAACCCTAACCCTAACCCTAACTTTAATGCTGACTGAAACCATAACCCTAACTCTAAACTTAACCCTAACTCAAACCCATACCTTAACCTTAACCCTAATGTAACTCTATATATATATATAGCTAACTCAATAGATAAACCTAACCCTAACCATAACCCATAATCTAACCCTTTCTCTACCCCTTTGTCTAACTCCACCCATAATCATAATCGTAACCCTATCATACCCCTAACTCTAACCATGAATCTAACTCTACCATAATTTTACTTTAATATTAAATCTACCTCTAACCCTAAATCTATCCTTGAACTTGACTCAA
Source organism: Cupressus sempervirens (assembly GCA_028749045.1). Classification (NCBI taxonomy): domain Eukaryota; kingdom Viridiplantae; phylum Streptophyta; class Pinopsida; order Cupressales; family Cupressaceae; genus Cupressus; species Cupressus sempervirens. The sequence goes on along the minus strand of CM053784.1, from coordinate 617,782,097 downwards.
AAATCTAACGTTAACCCTAACTCTAACATTAACCCTAATTTAAACCCTACTCATAATATTAAATCTATTTGTAACTCTAACCCTAACCCTAATTGTTATTCTAACCCTAACTCTAACTGTAACCCTAACTCTAACCCTAAGTCAAACTCATGCTCTAACCCTTAACCTAACCCTATCCTCGACCATAATCCTAACCCTTTCTCTACCCCTATCTATAACGCTAACCCTAACCCTAACTCTAATCCTAACCTTAACCCTAACTCTAATCCTATCACTAACCTTAACCCTACTCCTACCCCTACCTCTAACTGTAAATTTAACTCTACCATATTTAGACTTTAACCCTAATCCTAACCCTAACTCTAACCTTAACCCCTAACTCAAACCCTTATGCTAACCTTGACCCTGATGCTACCTCTATATATAACACTATCTCTATATAAACATAACCCTAACAATAACCTTATGCCTAACCCTTTCTCTATCTCTAACCCTAACCCTAACCTTGACTGTAACCCTACCCCTACCTCTAATTGTAGCCCTAAATCTAACTCTACCATAATTGGACTTTAACCCTAACAATTATTTTAACTCCAACTCTAACCCTAACCATGACTGTAACCCTACCCCTACCTCTAATTGTAGGCCTAAATGTAACTCTACCATAATTGGACTTTAACTCTAAGCCTAACAATTATTTTAACCCTAAAGCTAACCCTAACCCTAACCCTTTCTATACACCTATCTCTAACCCTAACCCTAACTCTAATTCTAACCCTAACACTAACCCTAAACCTTACCCCAACCATACCCATAACTCTAACCCTAACTCTAACTCTAACTGTAAATCTAACTCTACCATAATTAGACTCTAATCCTAACTGTACCCCTTAGTTTAATCTTGACTAAAACCCTAACCCTAACTCTATCCTTAACCCCAACTCAAAACTCTAACCCTAATTTAACCCTTACTTTAATCTTCACTAAAACCCTAACCCTAACTCTAACCTTAACTCGAATTCAAAACTCTACCCCAAACCTTAACCCTTACTTTAATCTTCACTAAAACCCTAACCCTTATTTTAACTCTAATTCTAACTCTACCTCAACCCTAACTCTAATTCTAACCCTAACCCTAACAATAATAGTAACCTAAACCCTAATTCTTACCATTGTCCTTACCCTAACCCTAACCCTAACCCTAACACTAACACACTCTAATTCTAAACCTAACCCTAACTCTAACCCTAAGAATAGTCGTAATCCTAAAAATAGCCCTTGCCCTGGCCCTAACCCTAACCCTAACTCTAATTGTAACTCTAATCCTAATCCTAACTCTACCTCTAATTGTAACCCTAACCCTAACCCTAACTCTAATTAAAATCCTAACCCTAACCTTAACAATAACCCTAACCCTAACCCTATTTCTAACCCTAACCCTAACTCTACTCTTCAATATAACAATTTACCTAACAATATCCTTAAAATAAAACTGAATTAAAGTGATAAGAATTAAAAAATAAAATGTTGAATAATTTTATACTAAATTTATACTACTACTATTTTATAATAAGTTTATACAACTATATTTAAAAAGAAATAAAAAAATCAATATTAACCTTATCAAAAATAGAAAAACTAAAAAATCATTTTCGACGTGCCTATTTTCATTTTCATAAATCCCAACTGTGATTAAAATAACCTTGGGATTAAATGATAATAGGCGCCTTGAGAATGATTACTCTCGGTGTAATATATATATATATATATATAAGCTAGTTTATCATAATGATGGTTAAAAAATTATGTTCTACAACATTGAAGTTTAATACACTCAGAATTCAAAAGTCTTATCATATTGATAGCATTTGGACTACAAAAACTTCATAATTTTAAATGGCTTGAGACAATTTAATAATCTATATAATTCTTTGTATTCATTAAGAATACAAGGATCAATCTTTCAATAACTATATGATATTGGATTGTCAATCTTTCAAGATTTTTTATCTTGACATTTTTCAATATTAACCTTTCCTATCATATTCTATATCATTTTCTTTTTTGATCTGACTTCTCATAATGATAAATCATGGAGTCTGATCCAAAACATTGATTTTCAAAAATTATTACAATCAAAATTCAAAAATCTTACCATATTTAATATCATAAGCTACAAATATTTCATAGATTTCAAAATGGACTGTGACAATTTAAGAATTTATCTAAATCAATTTTATTCATTGAGAGTATCAGGGTCAAATCTCTATGACTTTAGAAAAATGAACTGTCAATTTATAATTTGATCATTCTCTCTCTCTTTTTTTTTACTTATTATAATGATAGATGATAGAATATAATCTATTTATTGATATCTAAAAAGTGTTACAATCAAAATATAAAAATTATACTATACTAATATTAGTGAGTACATAAGCAAATTTAAAAATACTTTATCATATTGATTAAACTGACCACAAAAATTTCATAATTTTAAAATAGTCTAACAATTTAATCATCTATATAATTTGGTCATACTCATCCTACTATGATAGATCATGAAATATAACTCAAAACTATTAATATAAAAGGAATGCTACAATAAATGAAAAATATATCTTACCAATTATGTTCATTAAAGTATCTAATTATATATAGAGAACTATTTCAAGCAAAAGATGAAAGAAAAGCTATATATACCAGCCAAGAATGAGGAAAGCCATAGCTAGGACTTGTTGTGACTGCCAGTCACCATCACCCCAGTCGGGGGCCCCCTTTCTGTTTTTTAAAAGTTTTGCTAGCTTTTTTTTTCCTTCTTCTGCGGAGTGCAAGAATGAAGAAGTCACGGAAAAACCAAAATTCCTTCATTCCTTCAAAATTCTTCTTTCCATAAAAGCATTTGAGCGCAGTTTTAAATCAGTGAGGAAAAGGGATAAAATCCTTTGTTCCATGAAAAGTTCGATCCTGCTAAATATGGAGCGCAATTTTAAGATAGCGGGGGATTGTTTGAAAAGGAAAAAATCCTTCATTCCATGAAAATTCCAACCTGCAAATCATGGAAAAAGAATACATTGATTCAAAAGTTTGATCAAATATGCAAAATCATAAGCACTATGAAAAGTAACCCATCTGATATTCTCATTCAAAACAATACCCGAGGACATAAAAAGCTCTGCAAAATGCCTTGAATTGATGCCCATGTAGTTGTTTTTCTTGAAAATGATCCCACATTGCCTTAGCAACTCGATGGAATTAGGGGCATGGAGGTCCATAAAGGGGTTAAACTCTCTCAGATTGAATTGCCACACACACAGCTGACCTGTACTGCACTTTGCCAGATTTCCCTCTTCATTTGAGAAAGTAAGTCCCAACTGGATCAATTTGAGGTTGTTCACATTGACTTTCAAGGTATAGTAATGGTACTCTGCCTTGCTCCTGAATCTCCCGTATGGCCTTATGACAACCCCGGGGAACTTCGTATCCATGGCTACATATCGATATCGATCTACCACACCTCTGATCAGCTCAAATTCTTCTTCTAGATTATCTGCCCACACCTCCCTTATGCAAAATGGATTGCTCTTAATCCTAACCATCATGAACTCAATTCAATTCAAGACATATCCTCCCAACTTTTATGAATAATTGTAGCGGGAAAATATGAGAGCAAACATATATAGATCGGTAGAACAAGCTTTTTTCCTTTTTCTGTGGAGAGCAGTTTTAAAGAAGTCAGGAAAAGTTGCAAAATCCTTCACTCCATAAGAATCCTGCATTCCATAAATTGTGGAGCGCAAGTTAGCAGGAGTGGAGGAATAAAGGAAAATCCGCCATTTCATAAAAAGCCCGCTCCGAAAATCATGGAGCACAAATCTAAAGGAGTAGGGAAATATTGTGCAAAAGAGAAATCCACCATTTCATAAAAAGCCCACTCCAGAAATCATGGAGCACAGTTTCAAGGAAATGAAGGAATAATAAATTCCTTCACTCCATCAAAATTTTTCTTTCATAAAAGTGTGCAGCATAAGTTTTAAGGGAATAAGGAATATTTTGAAAAAGATAAAATCCTTGATTTCATAGAAAACCTGCTCCCGTAAATTGATTGGAGCACTAGAATTTGTTCAAAAATGGTGAAAAGAGGGAATATTAAAAAATTTAGGAAAAAAATCAAAAAATTTAGAGGAAGAATGAATTTTCTTATGAAGTGAAAGTTGGATTCAGAGAGGAAAAGTGAAAAAATGATTTTCCTTCAAAAGATTTTTTTGGATTTACATTAAAAAATTAAATATTAGTTTACTAATATTTAATTTGATTTTTTTGAATAATAATCCAAAAAATAAAAATGGAGAAAAAGTTGCAAATGAATTTGATTTTTCATTTAAAAATGGAAGTTAATTAAATATTGATTTTTTAAAATTGATATTTAATTAATAAAGCTAAAAAAAATCAAAATAGAAATACTTAGCTTCATCATGAAGTTAAGAGCATCAAAGATAGCAACTTTTTGAATCAAGTAGCAAAAAGGCGACAAGTGGCACAAAAAATGGAAACCTTAATGGTTAAGTAAAGTAGCTGCCTAATCTTAGTCTGTAGCTTTAAAGGCATCTTTTTGAAGAATGATTTATATAAGATACCCTCTCATTCATTCAGGCTCACACAGAAATTTGAAGAGCAGATCGAGAATAGGAGTAAGATTTGAGGAATTCAAGGAAGCAAATTTTTTTTTTGAGAAATTTTCTGAAATTGTTAAGGAGTTTTCTAGGAATTCACGACAGAAGATTTTGAATCCTATCAGTAAGGAATTTTTTTCACAGTGAGTTGTGGAATTTCATATTTTTCGCGGAAGTGTTGAAAAGTGAATCTTGAAAGGAGTATGGAAATTTTGGTAAAAATCCAAAATCTTTGTCTTATGGACAAGTCATATCTGTTGTTTTTAATGCTTTCCTTGCATAGTCTTATGTATGTACATTTTCTATTTTGCAGGAAAGGAAAATGGCAGAGCCCAGGGGAACAGGAGAAACGCGAGGACAATTGATAAAGAATGAAAGGAGAGGATTCTATCTTGAATCCAAAATCGTGTCAAAGTGGACAGAAATTGGAGATACAAGTCTTGGCGGCCTTGATTTGAAAGATTTTAATCGAAGAATGCTCGAATATAATGACTATCACCCAACACACCTAGCTACAAAAATTGTGAGAAGTGGAATTTTTGCTGCAGCTGGTTTCCCTCCTTCTTTTCAGCATCCAGAGTTAATCGTGGAATGTACCAAGCATTACAGTCCTAGAGACAGAACCATCTAGGATTCTGAATGAAATATTCTGGCAAATTTTTCTCCAACATCCATTTCTGAAGCATTTGGAATTCCTTCAAATCCAAGGATGGTCACAAAAACACAAGAGCAAGCACTGAGAATCTATACATCTGGAATCAATTTTTGTGAAGAAATAATCAACAAAAGATGGTTGAAAAAGAATAGACCACATCATTCCAAGATTCCTAAAGAAATAGTATGGCTTGACTTGCAGAGGGAATATAGTGATATGGTCATGATGTTGAGTCGCATATTTGGCATGTCTTATTCTTATAGGTTTGAATCTTGGATGTGGTATTTTGTTGAGCAGGTAATGGAGGAAGGTGACAGAATAGATTGGGCTAGGCTCATAAGTGATAACCTAAATGAGCAGTTGATGAATCTAGAGCATACAAGGAGATTTTACATGAGCTCCTATGTCATCTACATGCTAGCATAGAGGAAAAATTATGATGGACTACAATGCAAAGGACCAATTGGAAGCAGAAGCCAACACCTCAAAGTCCACGAATGTTACCCGCAGTTGCATTTGTATTCAAAGGATGATTACATGAGGGTTAATGATATATTTGCCATGCGCATAGTAAGAACACTACAAAAGAGGCCACATATAAGAATGTCAATGGGTGCAATGAAGTTGGTTGAAGAATATGGCACCTGGTTCATTTAGTTTCTTACCTTTTCATACATTCGAGTTCAAGGATTCTCCACGAAGCCATACAAACTTCCCAGGTATCCAACGGATAAGATGGTCTTGTTAGAGCTTACTCGACAACTTACTACCTATGACAAGATTCAGAAAGGGAAGAAGAAGTTGGGATTGCAATTTCCAATTTCCATAGGAGAAGGGAAAACTGAGGTATGCCCATGTCTAAAAGCTACAGAGAAATCATTAGATGAGCTCCACTTCTTTCACCTTTCGCTTTATCCGAAGAGGAATGATTTTGATTCTTTCAACAAGATCTCATCAACAGGAGGGTCAAAGTACCAACACAAGGTTCACCTTGAAGACTTTTGGGCAAATGCAGCAGACGAGAATGAGATTAGAAAAAATTTGCATTCAAGACTACCATTGAACATTATTAGAACATGCAACATATTCAAGGTTCTTGATCAAATGGAGGAGGACCCAAATGTGATGCGAAAAGGATTCAATCCAAAAATGACAGCTCAACCATTTGATTGGAAGAAGAAAGAAATTATAGATCTCGAAGCCCTTTCAAAACTAGTCTTAGATTTTACAAAGTGGTGGATCGAGCGTAAGCTTGAAAAATTAGTTGCACTAGCTAATGGATTCACATATAGGTTGCTTGGCCATAGACCACTTAGGGATGAAAGATCAAGACAAATATCTGAAGGGACTGTTGAAGAAAGGGGAACTCCATTTGAAGATGTAGAAACCAAGAAAGGGAAGGAGGTACCTCGAGAAAAGCATTCTAGGATTGAGGAAGTCATCCACGAACCTCAAAATAAGAAGCAAAAACACGGAGATGCTCCCTCTTCTCCAAGTCAAACTCCAAGTGTCCAAGAGATAGAAACTTTTGAAAGGTAGGATGTAGGGACAAGTATAAGGAGATTTGAGCAAGAAGAGAATTTGGATAGGCCAATTCATGATAGGTTGAGTATAAATGCTTATGAAAAATCCATGCAAGAAAGAGGGAGAGATCAAGATATTGCTACAGAAGAAAGTCTTGCTACGATCTTAGAGCGAGAAATGGTTAATAATGGAGATGGTCCACTAGAGGAAGAAACTCCAAGGGTAGAAATACATCTTCCAAGTGCCGAAGCTATAGTTCCTGAGGCTACAATGGATAGTCTAGGAGGTGAAGAGGAGATTGACATTTGAGCGGTCCAAAGGAAAGAACAATTGGTAATTTTGGGGGACCAAAGTATACCCATTCTGGAATGGTTGAGGCAACAAATTCAATTGCATCAACAAAAGGAGGTTGATCCAGCAATTGAATTACAGGAAATTTTGGACCAATCAAACCGATCAGAAGAACAACGGAAAGCAAAAAGATATACTAAATTTATCAGAGGAGAATCAGGATCCAAAATCTTGCAGATTGCGACTCCCATAGCTACAAAGGGAAAAATTAGATTGCTCCAAATGAATATCATGTTACGGAAGTAAATCTTGGTTGGGCCTCCCGAGAGCAAATATTGGAAGAATTTGATGACTCCACACAGGCTTTGAAGGATAGGCTGAAGAAAGTAGAAGAACGGTATGAAAAGTAGAAAAGAGAAATTTGGGCCTTATGTCAGTACATCAATAACTTGCCTCATCCATTAAGAGAAGAAGGTCCATCATTTGTCCCTCCAACAGGTATTTCCAGTGAAGTGGTAGGTGATATTGATAGAATCAAGCAGATTGCTCAGGGTGAAAAGATTTGGATCGAAGGAATTCAGGAGGTAGCCTTCAAACATACAGAAGAATTAGTGTAAGTGCACAATAGGGCATTGGCTGCAATCTCTAGGATCCAGTGCATGGAGGAATCATGGGTGGATGAGCATATTTACCAAGAAGAGGTGATTGCCAACATTCAGAGTCTGATGGATACCCCAAAGAAAGAATTCATTGATGGTCGAGTTATCAGCGAGGGGGATTTCTATGATTTTATTCGATGGTACAGTGCAGTGATCATGGCTAAGGAAATGTTTGAGAGCTTTACCAGGGAATCCAGTCGATGGAAAAAGATTGTTGATAACATCAAGTAAGGAATATCAAATGCAGTTGCATCCTTGTTATCACAAAGATTAAGGGAAGAGGAAATGACAACTGATAATCTGAAAGTCAAGTTAGAAGAATTCTTTCAGCTAAACATATATGGAAGAGATGATTTTGAGAACTTCTCCATCTTCTCAAATACAATGCACACTACTAAGGAATTACTACCAGATTGGGATGAAAGCTTGGGAAAAGCAGAAAGAGCAATTGTAGTTCTAGAATTCAAGCAAGAATCTGCACCAAGCATCAGTACAGAGGAGTTGGAAATAGTATTAGATCAATTTAGATCTTTTAGGTGAAGAAATCAAGGATAGATGCATTAAATGCAGAGTGGGTGTGCATAGGGATCATTTATTACACCCCACTCCTTCTTAAATTAACATGCATGGTGGGCATTTATTACCCACTATAGTAGTGGATTCCTTATGGCATTAATGTAGTTTCCTTTCCATTACCCTAACCCTAATTAGGGCTGATGTGGCATGATCTCGGCCATCGATTATTGTGATCATCCGAGCCACCTATTGTAATTGAGGACCTATATAAAGGCCTCATTTCTCATTTGTAAAGGGAGATTTTTATGAGATTGTTGCTATGAGCTACTGAGATAATAAAGTTTTCATTGGAGTTTGGTGAATACTTGACATGTCTTAGTGCTTGCTTTTTCTCCTAAATTTCTTCAAGTAGATTAAGTTTAGCATAGTCAATGTGTGGTGATTACAATGGAGAATATGATGGTGTATTGATGAATTCCTTTGGTTCATACTTTTGATGTTTTAGTGATTCTAATTTGTTGTGTAAAGTTAGCTTGAACCCCTTTCATGCATATGCTCAACTTCTATCATTTGTATACATTGTTCTTTATGATGGTGTATGCGGTGATATGAAAATCTTTGGCATAACCCTTGAAGATTGCACTGGTTCATGCTTAGTTGTAGTATAACTTGGTGAAGTAGAATTCAGTAAATTGAGGAATTTGTCCACTAGAATAATATATGTTGTTATCACTACCCTTAGGATTAAAATAGAATTCCTGAACCCCATCCTATTTAATTTTTGCATATTCTGTGAAAAATCCAAAAAAAGAAGCGCTTCATTGCAAAACCTTAAGATAGCTCCCACATCCAGTATGGCTTGAAATGAATATGAATAAACACATAAGGCCCCTTGTGATCATCAAAAAATCACATCAACCACCGATCCTATCCACAGTCAAGACCTGGCATTAAAGGAACCTTGAAGTCATTGTATGATCTTCTAGCAATCTTAGCATACACAAGACTTTATTCAAGAGAGGATAAGATATTTTGGTATTTTGTTCTACTGTTTGGTGAGTCATAAAACACACATCAACAAGACCCAGTTGTCATTTTTGCCAAAGGGAACACAACATATCCAACCGCCTACAACATTAATTATGACCATTTGAGCCAAGACGAGCATTTTTAAAGCCATTGCTCCAATTTGTGCAACGTTTTGTTTTTGCTGCCACTTTTGGCACCCATAATCTATTATTTCAACTTCATTATTCTACAAGTTTATCATAGATTTCCTCAAGTTAGAGTACCAATATATACCATTCTTAACTTCATCACAATTTCTTTTCATTTTTCTCTACTTTTTATAAACACATGGAAGAATGAATGATTTGTTAGCAACAATAACTTACTACCATGGCCTACTTTATCTCTGCAAATATGGCCATGGAAGCAGAGAGAAGACCCAACAATACCACCAAAAAAGTTATTGCTTTGTGCATTTTCTTCATCTTGTCTTCTCTCTTTAATCTTGCAAGTTTTAGATACTTTGAATCTATGAACACACTGTAAAACCTCCCTTGTACACATTTAAACAAACTTTCTAATGAAATAACAAACATTACAGACAAATGAGAAAGCTCTAATTATCTTTTCTTTAAATTAAAAAATCTACTTACCTGTTCAAAAACAAACATAATAAACAGAAATAGAAAAGCCATACATTGCATAAGTTAGATAGAACTGTATTACTCTCGTCTCATTGTTGTTATTCATTTGCTTTGTATTTTTCAATTTTTGCATTGTCATTTCCAATGTTACAACTGTAATCATTGCACGCTCAAGATACCACTAAGTCCATCTTTTTTTATATCGATACATAAGCATTTAGTAATATACATATATTTAGGGTTGCATACGTGTTAATGCTCATTCCACCATGGCTTTAAAAAGTCAATAAATAAATAAAGATAACTATATTACGAGAGTGAAAGGTTTGTTAGTTTTAACTTGCTTCTTGGTTGTTGATTCCCCAACTGGTCTTGCATTTTTAGGGTTTAAATAATTTGCATTATGAATGCTCTTGGCTTGAACATATTATTGCTTCATTTGACATGCTTGTTTCACTCTTTTATTCTTGAACTAATTTTTTTTTTCTTTTATTCTTTATTTTATAGTGCAAGTTGAATGGTGACAATTGAGTATTTCAAAGAACTTTTTAATTCTATTGTTTGTCTTTTATTGGGGATTTATATTTTTATATTATTAATATTAATTTTTATTTGAGTATATTATTCAAAGAAAAAAAAAAAAATTCCATAAGAGATATCTATGATTAGGGTATTATTATTTTTTTATTAAAGTTAACTAATTTAATTATTTGATGCCAACTTTTTTGATATCTTATTGAAGTACCCGCTAAGATCAAAGGTGATTAATACATTATCAAATACAAGTCCATCTAATGTACAATAATATGCTTTACAAAATTATTTTCATTATATATATATATATCTATATATATATATATATATATATAATTGTTTAAGAACATCTATATTTAATCTTTATTTATAATATCCCAAATATATTTTATTTTATTTTATTTTTCTTTCTAATGGTTAACTTATCAATTTTATCTTATTCTAGTAAGGTTATCTGCTTCTTTGTTACCTTCTCTATAAATATGTTGGATGACTATTTCTTCCAAATTAAGGTATACTCAAGTTTAGAATTTAGGATGCAATTAGGAGTTTGCTATTTTTTGTAACGCATTTAATATCTCGGTTGTCTTAAGCCTTCTATTGGGGCTTCTAATTCTGCAAGATTGTTAGACATTAATCTTAAGACACGTTTAATTAGACATAGTCCCTTATCTGAATAAATTGAACATCCTAGGTTTGGGTTACCTCTAGAAGCCTCATCAAAATTAAATTTTGACCATCCTACAAGAGAAGGTTCTCCATTTACATTCTTTCCTAGCAATCTTATTTGTTTAGTATAAATCATTGGAGGATGTATTAGATTAAACCAATTTTTCCACATTTCTACATCCCAATCTGAAAAGGATCCTTCCTCCTTATATAAATTTCTAAGATTATTATTAGCTACGTCACTTATTCATGCCTCTAATTTATTAAAGAAGTATGATAGATCCATCTTTGTGGTTCAAAAAAATATTTTATTCCTTTCTTTCAATTTTCCAATAGAAGAATAAAATGGGATTTTTTTACAAGTTATTATAAACATTAGAACTTCTATCATGCCCAAACTACGAAGCAAAAACACAATTTTTTAAAAAAAAATTAATAATTAAAATGCTCTAAGTTTGATAAGCTTGTAATCACAGTTTAAGTAAAGGTTCTCTACATTACATCTTAAGTTTAAAACTCTAGTGGATGAATACATCGCTAAGATTTTGAAGCTTTCGTTAGAAAATTGATGTCGTCGTTTGTTTTGTTATTACATTTCTTATACATTCATTATAATTAAATTTATTGAAGACTATCTAAATGAATACGAGTCAATTAAATTGAATTATTAAATCAAGAACTAATTAAGATAGAAGTCACAACACGATTTTCATTTAAATCACTTGATTCAAAGCATGAGTCTTATTTAAATCCTTGAATACTTTTTTTTTTTAAAAATCAACATTCCTAATTAAATAATAAATTTAAAACTTAAATTCCACTGAATGTTAAAGAAAAACAATTTAACCTTGCTTATTAGTCTCACATAAATTTACGACTAATATTAATTTACAACTTTTAAACTAATCACACAACAAGCTATTCTCAAAATATCACTTTAACAATATTAATAAATCTAATTTTAAAACTAACTAAAATAAATATCTAAATATTATCTAACAACAATTCATATCTAAAAGTAAATACTAATAAATAAACCAAGTCCTGAAACTAAACTAAAATAATTTTAAACTAAAATTAAATAGATAAATAAATAACTTATACTAACTTAAATTTAACTTACTAACACTAAAATTAACTTAAATGAAAGACTTAAATTTAAAATATAACAATTAACTAACTAAAAACTTTAATAAAATAAAATAATCATCAAAAACATTCTAACTATCCTAGCATAATTACTAATCTAAACTAACATCAAAAGTAACTACAAAACCTAACACTAACACCTATGCTAACATACTAACTAACATCTAACACTAACTTATTTTAAACATTTAATAAGACACAAACTAAAATTAAACTAACTAACTAACTAAACATACTAAACAACTAAACCCCTACTAACTACCTATAATTTAAACCTAATATTAACCTATTACTAAACCTACACTCTCCTACTCCCAAGGTCAAATCGACCCCTCCCTCATCTACTCTCCCCTAACCCCCCCTACTTCATGCAAAGGCAGAGTTGCGCTTCCCAAGTGCAACACTTGGGACAGTGCGCTGCCCAAGTGGAGGGGGCAGTGTACACACTGACCCAAGCCTGCCATGAGAGGTGGCATCCCAAGGAGGAAAGGTTAAATCATAACAAAATTTGTTCCTTCCTTTTCACATTTCAAGTTTCCATGGAGGTGACAGGGTGACATCATCTTTTATGATGACAATAAGACTTTTGCAAAATAAAACATTTTTAAACCTGCCTTTTCAAACTGATGTCCAAGGGAGAAAGTTAAGCAATAAAGACAATAAAGTTTTATAGGTAAATCTAGGATATTTAGATGGTATGCAAGATAGATATTATATATTTTTTATTTGTTTTACAATTTCCTTTGTTATAATAAACATATATATCTATGTTTCCTTTATTATTTTGTTTTATTTCTAATTTTCAATAAAGCAAAAGGATATTTAAGGAATCATTTTGATTCTCTGTTACCAAAGACCATTTAATTGTTTCTCCCATACAAACTCCAGAGACTATTTGGCTCTCTTGGAACTCTTTTTTTTTAAAAAAAAATTTCTAAGTATAGATTTTAAAGTTGATATATTACCAAGAGGGGGTAAATTTTTTTCTTTTCAAAGCAAATCTAAAAGTATTGTTACAACTTAATATACCAAGAATTTGAATTATCCGTTTTATTCAATAGTGCAAGAATTGTTTGATTCTAATAATCATGAAAACTAAATCTACATCCATAATATGATTTTTATTTTTTTTTTCAACATATAAGGAAAATTGAAATATTTGCCTAATTAAATCAACATCATTTCCATCCTATTTTTGATGAGCATCCATCTAATTTAAAATTACGATTAAATCTCATGATAAGCAATATTACTCAATCACCATTTTATTGGCAAACCTGATTCAAAGGCTCAGCTAGGAAAGAACTAGGAAGAAAACTCAGTCTCATTGCCATTACAACAAAGTGATAAATATAATTTACATAGGATTTCAATCCCAAAATTACAACAATTTAATCGAATTTCCTTCATGACCCTTATCAAGGGACCAATATCATTTTCTACAATACATTTCTATAATCGTTAAGGGAACAAAATCTGATCAGGAGTCAAACAAGCATGACCAAGAGACAAAATCAGACATGCATATTCATACTAGGTTCTCACAACAGGATTCACAATGAATCAACACTAGGGAAAGGTGGATTTTTCCAATAGGAGATGTCAGACACAACACCAAACGGGGTGCCCAATTGGAGCTATAAATCAAGAACTTCCGTTCTTCCATTCTTACATGCCAAAACTCATACGTGGTTTGTGCTGACAGGTAGGGGCCCATAACACCCTACCCTCTCTCCCTCTTCTCGTCCTAAGAAGAGACTCTACACTATTGGAGTCCAACTAAAATGACCTTTCCTAAAATTGGCCACTTCTACCCTCTCCAAGGGTGAGTAATGCCAAAACACCCATACAAGAAAACTTCAAAATTCAAACATAAACATGAAAGAAAAGCATTCAAGAAACATGGTTTTCAATTCTTCCCAACATACCCAACATACATACAAGCATCCAACAACAAAAAAATAGCATATGCATGATACAAGCATGAAAATCTGAACAAGGGAGATGAAGAACTCCTACCTTCACAAAAAGGTAATGGCAAATGAACAATTTGAGTAGAGCTTTTCCCTTTCTTCCTTCAATCTTCTAAGTCTCCTCTCTAAAAGTAGAGATTGGGTAACAACCTAAACTACTCCAAGAAGGGCCTCTAAATAAGCCTCAAAATCAACCACCAAAAAGACAATAACTTCTCCCCACCCACCTACAAATCTAGAAGTCTCTAACTCAACCCATACTAAGGTTAACCACTAAGTGGAGTTGAGGTGATGCAACTCATGGTAGCCATAGTCAATTTTCGCACAAAGGCAAAAAGAGACTTTTTGAGTGATCTCAAAAGTCAATAAAAGGGGCTTAGGGTTGGAAAAGATCCCCAACCCATACCCATACCCTTTGGGTATAAATATTTCATGTTTTAAAGCCTTAGGAATAGGTTTGGAACCAATCAAAAGATAAGAAATATTTAGGACCATCTAACAACTCTAAAAATGCATATTAAGCACTAATCTGGATTAAGGGTGACTAAACTCGATTACAAAACAAATTAGTGAAAAAAGGTTACTAACTTAGTCCAACTTAGGTCCAAAGGTTACACAGCTAATCCTAGCTAGCATGCTAGAATGCTTATGAAATTTCACGAGTGTCAAGCGACACTAAAGAACATAGTTACGAAACATAACATTTACTGATCATGAAAAGATACATTTATACATCTCTCAAAATAATTAAGTTACAAACAACAAGGTTTCCACAAATAGCACATAGGGATTAGTTCCATTCCTCCATCGGGTTTCTCAGCTAAAATATCCTGCACACTCATTGCACACATCAGCAGTCCCATAAAATCACATACACATATGTATATACGTATCAGGACATCACATAAACTAAAACATACATCTTTCAAATCAATTCGGGTTTCTTTCATCCTACTCATATTCTTAATCATTACAATTTCATAATCAAAGTGTTAATCCTGTATTTACTTATTTCATCAACATACATGTTCATAAAGCATTAAATGACAAACTCAAATATCTGAAAGTAAACATCACACAACATGAAAAAATATAATATGTTCAAAGTATCCGATAGTGTCTTAACATCTTGAGTTGTGAGTATAAAAATAATAATGTATCACTATGCTACGATGGGTTAGGGCGAGGCCTCACAACTTCCATACTTAGGCTAACTACTTAAAAAGTTTAAAATATTTTTTAGGAAATGCAAAATTCTAGTTTAATTTCTTACATAACTGATACCAACATTCTTTAGGAAATGAACATTCAAAAACCAAGTGTTCAGTAGTTTCATATTCTTTTTTGCAAAGAGGACATCTTGTCAGTTCTTCAAAGCCCATTTTAGTAAACCTATCTATTGTTACAATTCTCTTTTGAATAGCTATCCAAAGGAAGATGTCTGGTTTTGGAAGACATGTACCGAATCCCAACATAAATTTAGAGAAATATCAATTTTATTCCATTGTTACGAGTTTATTATCTTTCATGGTCCAAATTTAACTTTGTAATTCTCATCTTTCAATACTCCCCAAATTACTAAATATCTTCCCTTCCTTTATGATTTGTTTGTCTTTTATTTAAAAATTGACTAAATATGTGTTTCTCTTGATCTACTATTGAGGTTTCATCTTAAAAAAATCATTACCATTCTCTGTATAAGTTATTATTTATTTTTTAAAATTTATCACACACATACTTACCCCATAGATTTGGCAGGATATGTTTTATGTTCAATGGTAGATTTGCATTATCTAGGGAAGGAAGCCCATCCCATGAGTTATCTCAAACTAAAGCTTCATGTCTTAAACCAATATCCCAAGTTAGATTTTTAGCTATTAAAAAAGGACGACAACTTAACATAAAGTTCCAAATTCTTGATCCTTTGGGCAGATTTATTATTCTAAACAGAGATGAAGGATTTCTGCTATCTAAATATTTATGATAAAAAAAATTGGCCCATTTACTATTATGTTTTTTAAACATTCTCCAAATAAGGTTTCATTTTGCTAGCTAAAGTTTTTAATTCCTAAGCTTCCATACTCTTTAGGTCTACATATTTTATCCCATTTTATCAAAGCTTATTGATTCTTTTCTTAAGTTCCTTGCTAGAAGAAATTTTTAAGTTTAGAGTCTAATTTCATTTTA
Organism: Cupressus sempervirens; assembly: GCA_028749045.1. Classification (NCBI taxonomy): domain Eukaryota; kingdom Viridiplantae; phylum Streptophyta; class Pinopsida; order Cupressales; family Cupressaceae; genus Cupressus; species Cupressus sempervirens. The sequence goes on along the minus strand of CM053784.1, from coordinate 617,765,618 downwards.
ACACATTTGGATAGTGGTAGACATGACATATGATATATAAGAATAGTTGAAAGAACTACTTTGATCATAGTCATTTCTTCCGACTTTAGTTAACCATTTTCTTTTTCAACTTCCCATTTTTAAATATATTTTTCTATAATCAAGTCCCAAACTTTACCTTCTCTAATACCTTTTCCAAGTTGAATCCTAAGATATTTACAATGGAAGGTTCCTTTTCTATATCCCATAATTCTACAAATGTCACTTTCCACTTCCTCTTTTGTATTAATGAAGAAAAATTCTGACTCTTTTACATTTACCTTTTTTTCCTAAAGCTTCCATTTAACATTTTATTATTTGTTTAAAATTTTGAACTTCTTCCTAAGTACTTTCTCTTGGTAAAATAATATCATTTGCAATTTTTTGGTGGGTTATTTTAGGGACATCTTCAATAGCTATGATACCTCTTATCTTCCTTTCAACTTGAGCCTTTGTTATTTCTCTACCAAAACTTTCTACCATAATTATAAAGAGGAAATGTGAAATAGGGTACCCTTGTCTAATCCCTCTAGAAATACTAAAAAAACCTTTAGGTGTACCATTTATAAGAAGGGATATTTTTGGAGTTGAAATACAATTGTATATTAAGTTGATCCATTGACAAGAGAATCTAAAATCTTCAAAAGTTTTATAGAAAAATCTCCAATCTACTTTATCATAAGCCTTTTGAATATCTAATTTCATTAGCATACAAGATTCCTCTTAAACAAATAGGTTTTCTTTCCCAATAAGTCCATCGCTGATGGCATTGTTATTATTCAAGAATTAATTCACTTTCTATAACCAAATATTACAAAGTGAATTCATTTTTGGATAATAACAATACCATCGAAGATTGACTTATTGGGAATAAAACATGTTTGTTTCTCTCAAATAGTTTTTGAAAGAACCTTTTTAACTCTATTGGCTAACACTTTTAGAGAATTTTGTAGATTATATTAGATAAAGTTATGAGCCTAAAATCTCCTAGATCTTCATATTCTGAATTGTTTGGAATTAAAACTAACAAGGCATTATATTAATTTATGTCAAAAGAGATCCATAATTCCTATATTCCTCAATTTCTTTCTAGAGATCATGTCCTGAGATATCCCAACACTTTTGGAAGAAAAAGGCTTGAAAACTATCTGGATCTGGAGATTTGTTTGGATTAAGATATCCCAACACTTTTGAAAGAAAAAGGCTTGAAACTATCTATTCAATATTTTTTCTATATTAGAAAAACTCTCTCATCTATTGTTCCAAGTGAAAGTTTCATTAGTTGTTGGGATATCTATTAAAAAAATCCTTTTACAAACCAATCTTTGAAATCTAGCATAACATAATGGTCGAGGTTCCACCTATTTTTTCTCCAAATTCTAGGATAGCGTTAAAATCTCCCCCAATAAAAATATTTTCTAAAGGATTTGTTTCTAGATAATTACTTATTTCATTCCATAATTCTTTCTTATTTAATGTTGGAGTTGGTTCATATATACTTATTAGAATAAATTGAGTTTCTCTTTTAAATATTTTAATTTTTGCCCCCATCAAATTACTTCTTGAAATGAATGGATTAAATTCTACCCTCCTAGAATCCCATAAAGTAAATACCCCCTAGAGGCCCAATAAAGTACATATCCCTAGAATCCCATAAAGTACATATCCCCTAGAGGCCCCAGCTGATTCAACCAATTCTATTTCCAAAGCCCCAATTTTATTCTATGTTTATCTCCTACTTTATTAAGTTTTGTTTCTTGAATTAAAATTATATTAGATTCAAATATGACAAATTATGCTTTAGTAAACATTTTTTATTAGGGGCACTAAGACCCATTATGTTCCAAGTTGTTATATTCATGTTAAGTAGAAGGGAGCTTTCCCTTTCCTACATTCAGTAGGTTATTAATCTTCTTTTGTTTGGCAGCTAGACCTTTAGCTTCTCTAAGTTTAGCTAAAGATTTTATATCTCCTTTCTTGCTTTTCTTACCAAATTTTGGTTGACCTAATCCTTGTATATATTAGTTTTAATACCTAGGCTATCTAGATTATTACTTGCATTCTGCATACTCTTCACAATAAAATCATTTTTCATCTTTATCTAAATAATATTTTTCTAATTCTTTCATAATTTTATTACTTATTTCTTTATCTTTTTCTACCACTTCTTTGATTATTGATTTTGAAGTTTGAAATTTTATTTCGTTTATACTATCTTTCTCTTGTTGAAATACTTCCATTAACCCAAACTCTTCCTAGTTTTGACGTCTAAATTTATCATTTTATAATTTATCCAAATTACCATTATCTAAATCATCTTCTTGATTTAATAATTTGGATTCTTTTAAAAATATTTCAACCTCTATAGGAATAAAATTAAAAGTAAGTTAGTTCCTATTTATGTATTTCCTCTATATTTTGAAATAGAGTTTGAATCCTTTTTCTTGAGTTTTTATTGTTCTTTTAAGGGTATAAGATGAATGTTTTCTCCTATCCTTACAACTGTATTTGAATTTGACTTACTAATACCTTTAATAGGATTGAGAGTTTTTGTATTAGTCTCTGGGTCTTAATTTTTATAATCTTCCTTATCCATTTCTATAACTCTTTCAATTAACCATCTTATTTCCTTTAATGATTCTTCTTTTTTCTCATTTTCTAATTAGACTCAATTTTCTCAAGGTTGTCTTATTTATCTAAGCCAACTCTATCGAGGGTAGATTTAAGGGGATCGTATTTGAAGTTACTATATTCAAATCTTCAAAAGGATTTTTTCCAGTGATAGGTGTTTGCCAAAATTTGTAGAACTTTTTCTTGGACTCCTTAGCTTTTTTTCTTATATCATTATAGTCTCTTTTTTCTTCTTCTACTATGTATGTCTAGTCCACTTAAAATTTAGTATCTTCTATGGGATTTATTTTCGTATCATTATCAATATTGGTTTTTTTCTTCTTTCCCCATCTTATTTGTCTCTAGTGACTTTAGCTCTTCCTAATTGATGGTCTGTTCAAACTCTTCTCCTTCTTTTGAGTTTTTAGTAACATCTTTTGTTGATTTATTTATTTCTAATATTTCTTATCTATATTCTAAATTTCTGGTTGGTGTGTTTTGTAAAATTGATAAGGATCTTTTTTTTTTTTTTTGTATATGTTTTCTCATTTCCTTGAATAGGTTCTAGTTGTAGGGACATTAGACTCTCACTGCTCTTTTTATTGTTATTTTTCATGACTTTTACCTTGACCCTCATCTTCGATATATATTTCACCTCTATGTGCTTCATCCCAAAGGGTTAATTAATCACTTAAATCACTTTGGAATAATAACAAGTTATGGGTCAATCTATCATGCACCTTCAAATTATATCTAATATCTTCTGTGAATATATTATGCTTTACACATATCTCACATTGTTGTAAACTGTTAATACTCTCCTCATCTTCATACTCCATTGTGTCTTTTTGGTTCTTTGTAGATAACTTTCCTAGATCCATAGATTTTTCTCCATTCTCTTGGTTCCATGCATCCTTATCTAACTTCTTTTTTGGATAAACTAAGAGTTTCTCCTGATTTCTTTCCTTCCCCCTCTATTTCTCCTTCCTTTGTTTCCTCTATGTGTTGGCATATCTTACTGGCTAGTTTAACACTTGATGTATTTGAGATTTTCTTATTTATTTCCTTTATAAATTGATTCTCCTAATTTACTGGAGTTAGATCTCTATTTTTTTTTATTCCATTTGATTAAAAAGGGGAATACCACTTTTAAGTTAGAGCTTCTTTCATAAAACTTAAAATTAGTTGTTTTAGGGTTTTGAACATGATCTAAAATGATAATGTCATGGATGTATCCATAATATTTGGAATAGTTGATGTTATAAATTGATTTATTTGTTATTACTTTTAATAACTTGAATTCTTGCAGATTTGTTTCCATATTAATTAGGATTTTGATATTTTTTGAATTGTTCTAATTTTCTTCAAAACTCACTAATTCTCCTAAAGCCTGACCAATGCGTTTTAAATTTTGAATATGTAGATACCCATGTGGGAATTCATAGTTTTTTAGCATTGCATTCACTAAAGTTTAGGCTCCATTTTATGAATTTCAGAAAATAGCCTTTATAGAAACAAATAGAACTTGAAAGGAGATAATCTCTAATTATTTTTTCTTTACATTGAATGTATGCTACTATGTTAGATAGGGAGGATATACTTACCTATTCAGCACAGTGATCTTTTAATAATCTAGGTAAGTTTGGATTTTTCTTAGCACCAAATCTTGGCATCTAAACCATCTACTTTCATGATAGTTATCATTGATTATCAAGATATTTTAATTCTCTTTATTATTTTCTAGATTTAATTTTGGTTGATCTATTAATCCTGATTTTTTTCTGATTCTTTAGGTGTGCTTCCATTTTATGATTGAATGTAAAAATTTCCCTAACTGTATCCTCTACAAATTTTCTATGAGGCGGAATACAACATGGTCATTTTTGTTCCTCCTTACGGTCGAAGAAATTATCTTTTTGTGGAATTTTAGATTGCTAGCTATTTGGATCCTTCACAATGCTTCTTTTGTGAGTTGTTTCTATTGGAACCCTATTTTCTTCTTAGACACAATTTGTGCACTCAAAGAATTTAACCCTCAAGATGTCGGTTGCTTCCTTTTGTTGTTTATTCTTTTTTTTTTTTGTGATCTAGTTGCTATTACTTTGTTTATGATTTTCCAGGGTTCATCTCTCTTGATACCATCACATCTCCTCTATTTGTTTTGAAACTTGTGATGATTCATGATTGTGAAGAATTGTCCTTATAACAATATTTGGTTTTTTCAAAGTATTTTATCTGATTTTCAATAGATGTTGATGCTATGATTTTATCTTATCGACAAGAGCTATTGACCTCTATGATTTGATTATTTTATTTTCCCTTTCTAGCCTCTAAAAATTCTTCTAATTTATACAGTATTTCATATTTATTGAATGTAGATAAAGGTTTCGATATCGTATATTTTGTTTTAGCGAATTAATAAGTAGATAAGTTTTTTTGGTAATTCATTTTTCCCTTAGCCATTTTTAACCATAATTAAAAAATTGTAACCCACAACTACTCTATTATTGCAGGAATACGCCTCAAAAGTTTTGAGCAATATTTATACCACCAAGTGATTTTGATTTGCAAGATATTAAAAATGTGCAAACACTTCCAATTGATTACTCCACCTTAATAATTCCTCCTTATACACAACTTGGTTAATGATTTTCTATCTAACTCTTCTTTATAGGTAAATTTGATTTTAACTCTCTTTGGATATAGATCATGTTGTATAGAAAACTATGGGTTTTTTTTTGTTCCTATGATTTGTCCACTGATAAGTCATGTTTAGAGCTTTGATATCCTTTGACAATACTATATATCTAAGAAGACAATCCACTGTTAATCTAACTAATGATGCATAAAAGGGAATTTATGTGATTGAATCAATCCATCTAAAATAAATGTAGATGAAACACTTTGAGTCACTAAGGGAAGTGAAATGCATTGTCGAATTGCTAGTGAAGAACCCCTTAATTCCAACATCCTTCTATATGTAACTCACTAGAATCACTTTCAATGGCTCAGTGATTGATATTTCTCCCGAGACATTTAACAACACCATGGATTTTGTTTATTTCTAAGTTTTTTTTTTTTTCGCATATGTAAAAAATTTTGCATATCCAATTGTTCTCTCAATATTTGTTGCATAGTGAATTATCATTTGTGAGATTATAGAATTCTTTGCAGATTTTCCCCCCAAATCTATGTGAGAAATATAACTTCACAACTTAAAAAATTTTCTCAAGAATAGTTAATGCCAAGAAATAGGTAGTGGGTGTCAAATGATCTCAAAAGGTTAAGGAGTTGAGCGGATGGTTTCTTGTTAGTAGTGGATGCCAAGTGACTCAGTTACAAAAGGGAGATCGAGCTTGGCAATAACACTCAGTCAACACTGAGATCGAGTGAACTCAATCAATTAAGGCACCAAGTGAGCTTAGTAAGACTCGGTAGGGAAGGGACCAAGTGATCTCAGTAAGTATGAGAGATGATCTTGGTGGACTCTGCTATAACTTGGTAGGCACAACATAGGAAAATATGACCGAGTTAACACAACAGGGGTTCGGTTATCAAAGGGAACTGAGTGAGCTACCAAAAGATGAACTATTTGGACTATCCCACCATTAAAACATAGAGATGATAATAGAGAACATGCAACACTTAACTTCTTGAATACTAAGCACCATGCATAATGAATAAAAAGGAGACAACAATGAGCCAAAATTTTTGGATTTACTAATATGCTTGCTTGCTTGCTTTATATTCATAAACTAGTTGATTCAACTAACTATAAATCTGGGAGCATAGGGCTTCAACCAGAAACTAAATACTTTAACTAGAAACTAAATACTTTAACCTTACAACTTCTACTTGTAATATAAACTTGTAGCACTACAAGGCTACATTCAATAATGCCTAGAGCAATCATAGCTTCACAAGATAATAAAAAATGAACTTACAAAAAATAAGGAGATTAGGACCTATGTTGTTGCAACCTATGTCTTCCTAAACCTTCCTTCTATTCTATAAATGCTCTATTTTTTCTACCTTCATCTCTTCTCTTCTCTTCTCTGCTCTAAACTATTGATCTTTTCTCTACTACTCGAAAGAATGAGACTTCATTCCCTTTTGAATACATTCCTTCTCTTTTGGATTTCAAACTCACCTACCAAATTTAATGTGTCAGGCAGGTAGGTGGGCATTTTTCTCAAGGGAAACTGACCATTTTCAACACTCCCCCTTTGTCCTGAGCCAAACAAACAAGGATCATAGATGATCTAGATCAACTATGCCAAGACTTCTTCTTAGGTGCACATAAGTTGATATGCCCAAAGACTAAGTAAAAATGTTTCCTAGTTGATATTTAGACTTACAAAATTCTATTTTGATGTCTCCATTCTCTACCAAGTCTTTGATGAAGTGTTATCTGATTTCTATGTGCTTGCCTCTCCCATGGAAGACTGGATTCTTTTATAGTGTAATTGAGGAAATGTTGTCACAAAATATTGTGGTTCCATCCTCTTGCCTTTCATTCAAATCTGTCAAGATTCTCCTTAAAAAAATAGCTTGACATGTTGTTGCATTCACTACTATGTATTTAGCCTTTGTTGTAGATTGAGAAACAATAGGTTGCTTCTTGGATGTCCATTAAATTGCACCCAAATCTATATGAAACATATAATCAGAACTGCTCTTCCTATCATCTAAGCTTCTAGCTAAATCTTTGTTAGTGTATCCAACCAAGTTGAAATCATTATCTGTAGTGTACAAAATGCCAAATCCCTTGGTACCATTCACACACGTTAGGATCCTCTTTCTCGCTTACCAATGGGAGTCGTTTGGTTTTTCCATAAATCTGGAAATCAAACTTACTCAATGCATCATGTCAGGCTAAGTTTCTATCAAATACATTAAGCTTCCAACCATACTCTTTTACAATGTTGGATTCACACTTTTTCTACAATATTCCTCGCTCAACTTTAGACCTACTATTGTTTTTGTTAGGGCTTCCTTGTTGTTCTACATTTTGAATTTCTCCAAGATCTAAGTTGCATACTTTTCTTGCGAGATGAAAATATCATCATGTATTTTTTTTACTTCAATGCCTAGAAAATACTTCAAGAGACCTAGGTCTATCATTTCAAATTCATTCTTCATGGCCTCTTTGAACTCAAAAATTAGGAAATTATCATTTCCAGTGAAGATTAAGTCATCTACATACAAGCCAATAATCAAAACTTTACGACTTGGTGGCTTGATGTAGTGTGTGGTCTCACCATCACATTTGCTAAAGCTATTACTCATCAAGTATGAGTCAATTCTATTGTACCATGCTCGAGGAGCTTTCTTGAGCCCATATAGATCTCTCTTCAATCTATACACCTTGTGTTCTTCATGTACAACTTCATAAATAGGAGATTTCTCCATATATCTATTTTTTCAACACACCATTTAAGAAGGTGGACTTCACATCCATTTGGTATACCATCCATTTGTGCTAGGTGGTAATTTCTATGAAAATACACATGATTTCCATTCTTGCAACTAGGGCATATGTCTCATCATAATCTCTCATACTCCTGCTTGTACCCCTTGACCACTAATTGTGCCTTATTCCTATCTATTTTTCCTTCAACATTGAACTTGGTATTGTAAACCCATTTAACTCCAATTACTTCTTTCTTAGGAGGAAAAGTAGTTAACTACCATGTCTCATTTCTTTAAATAGCATATATTTTCTCATCCATGGCATTACACCATTTCTCTTCTTTTATAGCTTCTTCAAAATGTATTGGATCACTAGGATAATAATGCAAAATTCACACTCTCATCAAAGTCTTCATCATACCTTTCTTCTTGATATATCTCCCTTAGACTCTTAGTCTTTCTTGGTAATAGGGAGGCAAGAGTGGGATCTAAATTTTCAGTATTTCTGTTGCTATTATTTTGCATACCAACTCGGGGTTGTCTAGAGCTGCTAGGAGTTGAATCTCTATATGTCTAAGGCTGTTTCTTTTTTTTCTTTTTCTATAACTATCTATGTTTGTTGCTCCATCATCTTGTTGATCACCAATATCAACTTCTTCATCCATAGTTGACACTTTTCTTGAGGTGATCTAAGATTCATCTATCGAGTCACCTTGTGACTAATTTTCAAGAAACTCCACATCTCTTGAAATGATGATATTCTTGGTGATTGGATCATACAACGTATAGGACTTTGATTCTGAGCTATAACTAGTGACAATTCACTTCACACCTTTTTCATCCATCTTTTTCCTTTGTTCCTTTGGCACATGTGCATATGCTACACACCCAAACACTCTCAAGTGCTCAACTATCCATCTATTTCTTAACCATATCTAAAGAGGAATCTTGTCATGAACTAACTTTGTAGGACATTTATTTATCAAGTATATTATTCTTGCTACATCCTCTCTCCAATATTTAGTTTGGAGTCCCTTTGCTTTCATCATACTCCTTTCCCTTTCAACAATGGTCATATTCTTCCTCTCAGCCACTGCATTTGGCTGTGGAGTATAACTAGTTGTAAGCTCCTTCTTGATGTCATTCTTCCTACAAAAAGTTACAAACAAATTGGAGGTATACTCCCCTCCTCCATCTAACCTATAGACCTTTACGTAGTGTCCACATTCTTTCTCAGCCATGGATTTAAATTCAACAAATTTATCAAATGCTTCAAATTTTCCTTTCAAGAAATACACCCATGTTCTACGACAGAAATCATCTATGAATGTCATGCAATAAGTACTCCCCCTAATAGAAGTGGTTTGCATAAGGCCAACTAAATTTGAATGAACCAATTCTAATGGTGTCCTTTCCCTTCTAGAATTACTAGAATTATAGGGAATCCTATATTGCTTACTCAAAATACAATCTTCACACTTATCACATGAATCTACAATATTGGCAAACCATCTACCATTCTTTTCTTGGACAAAAAATTTAAACTAGCAAAGCCAAGATGTCCATACCTAAGATGTCATAGCTTAGAAGGGTTTTCAATCACACTTATAATGAGTTGATTGCTGATGTACTACTACAAATACATGCTTGGGAGTCATAGCACTGACTTAAGAAGAGAAGAATGTCTCTATCTTCAAGGGTAACATCTAGTTCTTTGTCATTTGGATTGTTGCAAGTATTCTCTTACTCCCATCCTTTTCACAAATGACACACTTGTCATTTTCCATCAGCACCTTGTAACCATTTTGAATGAGTTGTCCAACACTCATCAAATTGTGCTTCATACCTGGGGATAAATATACATTTTGTATCTCCTTCTTCTCACCTTGCTTGGGGCAAACCATAATAGATCCTTTGCCCACAATGGGAATGTTTCTATTATTTCCCATCTTAATTTCAGACTTCAAATTTTTATCAATGAAAGAAAAAAAAAATTCACTACCACTCATGTGGTTGTTGCAACTATTGTCCAAGTACCATACATCAATGCTACCTTATTCACCAATGTTACACATGGTGAAGGGTATGGGATTGTTTGCATTTCCCATGTTCACATCAGCCATTTTTGCATTTTTTCTTGATTGATCTCCTTGCTTCTTCCAAAATTCACTTGCATAATGCCCAAACTTATGGAAGTAGTATCATTCTACATTTCTCTTGTTGGATTTGTAATAATTCTTCTTACTTCCTCTAGAGTTGTTTTGAGATCTGCTTGCTCCCTCTTGATTGTTTTCTCATCCTGAAATTTCTATAATAGCATTCATTTGACCATTTATTCAACAACCTCTACTTCTTGAGCCTCTACCAGAGCCATTTCTTCCTCTTCCCCTATCTCTTGAATTCTTTTGAGCCTTAAAAGCTTGCTCTTGGGAAGTTGTTTCTGATCTATTGATATGGTGCTCATGGGTTTGAAGAGTTCCCATCAACTCATCCATGGTCAATGTGGTGAGGTCCTTTGCTTCCTCAATAATCATCACAAGATTGTCATATTTTTGAGTTAAACTCCTCAATATCTTCTCCACTATCTTTTTCTCTTAATACTCTTCTCCATTTTATTTGAGTTGGTTTATCAAAGTAGAGATTCTTGAGCTGAATTCTACAATAGGTTCACTATCCTTCATTTGAAGGTTCTCAAACTCCCTTTTAATCATCTGTAGCTTTACTAATTGGCCTTTATTAGACCTTTTGAAGTTTGTTTCAAGAATATCTCAATCTTCCTTTGAATAATTAGTTGTTGCTATCTTAGGGAAGATTGTCTCTATCATTGATGTCTCAATCGAACTTAAGGATTTTTCATCCTTTCTTCTTGACTCCTCCAACTGATACTTCTGAGGGTTTATGAGGGTAGCATACTATACTAGGTCAATTACATCATTAAACCCATTCATCACAAACTCTCACAAATCATTAGCAACCATGATGGTTCTTATTTTCTTTGCCCATGTATCATAATTTTGTCCATTAAAGGATGGTGGTTACTGCCATGTCTTTCCTACATCTCCTACCATGTCAAATACCCAAAAAAATAAATGTCCAAACTCATGATGGATGTGGGGCCTCAAATCTCTGATACCATGTGAGAAATATAACTTCACAACTTAAAAAAGTTTCTCAGCAATAGTTAATGTTGACTAATAGGCATTGGGTGTCAAGTGAGCTTGATAGGTTAAGGCTTCTAGTGGATATTTTCTTGGTAGCAATGGATACCAAGTGACTGAATTACCAAAGGGAGATAGAGCTCAACAAAAAAAATTAGTCAACACTAAGACTAAGTGAACTCAGTCGATGAAGGGACTTAGTGAACTCAATAAGATTCAGTAGGGAAGGGACCAAGTGAGCTCAATAAGTATGAGAGAGGAGCTTAGCAGATCCAACTATAACTCAATAGGCACAACATAAGAAAAACTAATCAAGTTAACACAATAGGGGTTCAATTAGCAAAGGGAATCAAGAGTGCTACCAACAAAAAAACTATCTAGACTATTCCACCATTAAAACAAAGAGATGATAAGAGAGAACATGCAACACTGAATTTCTCAAATACTAAGCACCATGCATAATGAATAGAAAGGAGACAACAATGAGCTAAAACAACTAGATTGACTAATATGCTTGCCTTTTTTTTCTATTCATAAATTGATTCAACAAAACACAAATTTGGGAGCATAGGGCTTCAACCAGAAACTAAATACTTTAACCTTACAACTTCTACTTGTAATATAAACTTGTAGCACTACAAGGCTACATAAAATAATGCCTGAAGCAATCACTGCTTCACAGGGGAATAAAAAATGAACTTACAAAAAAAAGGAGATCAAGACATGTGATGCTGCAACCTCTATCTTCTTGAACCTTCTATTCTCTAACTATTTTGTTTTTTCTACCTTCTTCTCTTCTCTTTGCTTCTCTTCTCTGATATGTTGATCTTCTCTATACTATTCAAATGAATGATACTTCATTCTCTTTTGACTTTTTCACAAAAAAATTCCCTCTCTTTTGGATTTTGAACTCACCTACCAAGTCTAATGTGTTAGGCGGGTAGGTGGGCATTTGGCTCATGGGCAATTGACCATTTTCAATAATCTGCACTTTTTACACTTTTGTACTTTTACTCCCAGTTTTACAACATGATCTAAATTGTGAAGGATTATATAAATTAAATTTTAATATTATTTTTTAGATTGATTTTAATTTTACATTTTTTATTATATTTATTTTTAATTATCTTTATGTTTCTTAGTAAAAGTGATTAGTTTTTATTTTTAATATTTTAGGTTAATTTTTAATTTTTTAGTTTGAATGTCATTGAAATAAATGATATTCAATTGAAGAACAAAATTTTTCCTAGAAAGAAATATTAGTAATTGTATTGTCCTTAAAATGAAGAGTAAGTAGTTTGTGTGTGTGTATTATACAAAATTGAACAAAGCCACTAAGAAGGATTATTTTTCCTTGTCATTTATTGATCAAGTTCTTGATAACTTGGTGGTAGTAGTTACTACTCTTTTCTTGATGGCTTTAGTGGGTACAATTAAATCCAAGTAGCTCTTGAGGACCAAGACAAAACAACCTTTTACATGTCCTTGGGGTACATATACTTATAGAATTTTCTCATTTGGATATTATAATGCATTCTTAACTACCACATGTGTAGAAGTTTATATGGATGATTTTATTGCTTATAGGAAAATATTTGATTTGAGAGTCTAAATAGATTTTTACAATGGTGTAAGGATCATGGGTTGTCTTTAAATCATGAAAAATGTTTATTAATTATGAGTGGGGGTTGTTCTAGGTTATCATATTTTAAAAGAAGGAATAAATCTTAAATATTTAAAATCATGTAAAGGAGGGGAAGTCATCCATATAGACATGTCTCATGCACAGATATGTCTCCAAGTGAACATTATGTAGGGATAATGTCCCTATGCAAGGCATGTCCTATCATTTTGTGTTGTCATTAAATATAAACACAACATATAATGCAATATGATTTGTATCCTAATCACCATTGGTTGTGATGATACCAAAAAGAAAAAACACACACACAAGGTGAGTGCACCAAGTTGGTGTACTAAAAAGTGGACACCCAAAAAAAAAGCAAAAATTTTAATAACCTGGTCAGCTTATTTAAAAGTGAAATGACGGCCAGGTTGGGTATCCAAGCCTAACCATTATACTTTAAAAAACTTGATCGGGTTATTAAATAAGATAATTGAAAAAAGTCGATCGAGTTTTGTAAAACTTGATTAGTTTATTAAAGAAGATAATTCAGAAACCCTGATTAGGTTTTGTAAAACTCAATCAGGTTTTTTGAATTATCATATTTAATAACCCAATTGGGTTCTTTTAGGTATTTTTTTTTCTATTGTTCATGTTTGAGGGTATTTTTACACTGTCAAATGATAGCAACAGCTTGAAGTGAGAAGGAGAACCCGATCGATTTTAGCATAAAAATCAATTTTTTATTGCATTTCCATCTATGTCACCTAGCAAGTTACATAGGTTTTCATTCTATTCATCGTTTATGTATTTTTTAATCAAATTTTGTAATGTGGTTTTGTAATTTATAAGTTTTGTAATTGTTTTTTGACTTTTTTAATATAGATGCATCAAGGAATCCAAGAAAATAAGGGAGAGATGAAAGACCACCTCCTACACAATCAAACCCTCCACCTATCATGACACAACAACAAAATACTCCACTCATTGTGACACAACCACAAAACCCTCCACCCATAGTGACACAACCACAAAACCATCCACTCAATGTTCCCATTCAATAACCACCACCTCCTATAAACCCTCCATGCATACAATTACATCATTTAATTAATACACAAGAGGACCTCATAAATTTCCTTACACAAAATAGTGCTAACATTACCCAAATGTTCAATAGGTTACAGTCATCTACACTTTCTCATCACTCAACCCTAGCAAATACACTTGAAAAAATGGCCCAAAATGCAAATGAGTTTTCTACGTTACAAAATGGGGTACATGGAGGTATAGGTGTCATGCATTTTATGCCAATGGGTTAGCATATCAGCAAGTGAAAGATGAAGACATAAAGAAAGGTACTATATATTCTCTTTTCACCGATCTTATATCTGTCAACTCCCTATTACACACAACCAAAACTTTTCCTATTCATTGGTGCACTATACTAGGATTAGGTCATGTTTTTGGGATAGGTGATATATGGTATTTGACCTACCACCATGTAATAATTATGAGGTGCCTCTATATTTTTTGACAAATCTATATTGTGAGTTCATCATTAGCGAGAAGCCAAATTACTTTGACATCCATCAATTCCAAGGTAGAGGGAGAGGCTCTGTATCGGATAGACCTAGGGCTTGTAGGGTGGTACTACAAGATGAGAGGAGATGTATAGCATAAAAAACATGCCTTGTGTTGTGCTCTCATAAATTGTAAAGGAGTCTATTTATTTATAGACTCTTCATGTGGCTGCATCATTAATAGATGTTATCATTGAGTATGGCTCATAGTTTGGTGGTTTTCCTTCACCTATGGCACCTCAACCATCACTAGAGGCACCTTTAGGGTCATCACAGCATGCAAAAACTCCTTCATCATCACCTATGGCACCAAATTCATCATAGCATGTGATAACTCCATCATCATCACATATGGCACCTCAGTCATCACAGCCTACAACATCTCCATCAGCATTACCTACACCACCAGTGTCATCTTCACTTGTGTTACCTACACCACTAGTGTCATCCTCACTTGTGCCACTTGCATTGTCACCATGTACATCATTATAGACTTTGTGGCCCAATCAACATTTTTTTAGCTATTAGCACATGTGTGATAGGATAGATATGGAGGTGTCTTAGAATGAAATTTTATCTCATCCATGTGTACATTGTGGGAATACTTTTTATTCATATAGAAGTGGATATTTCACACTCATGGATGATTTAATGGTGATGGTCTTCAATGGACAAGATACACAGGTTTGTTTGTTTGAGTTTTGGCAGAACATTATTTAATCACCTAACTATTGTAAAGGTTTAAAAAAATTATAGATCACTCTGTATTGATATGTGAAAAATATGCAATGCATGGTTCAACAACCAATATGAGAACACTACAAAGTACTCATTCTTTTAGAGGTGCGAGGATAGGAGCAAGAACACCCGAGGTAAATTTTTTTAAATATTCTTAAAAGTACAATAATATATTAGATTTAAAATATTGTATCTTAATTGGTATGACACTACCAACCTACTTATAGATCCTCTTCCACCTCCTACCATCATTGAAACCCTCCCATTCATCAAATCCATCCAATTCCCATCCACATCTCTTGCTCCTAGCATTACCCAAACCCCATCTAATGAACCTCATGAGTTTTTAAATGATATTATTTAATCACCTAAATATTGTAAAAGTAATTTTTTTAAATAAAATTATAGAGAATTTTAGATTGATATGTTCAAACAATATGCAATGTGGGGTACAACAAGCGATATGAGAACACCACATAGTACTCATTTTGCTAGAGGTGTGAGACTAGGAGCAAGAGCACCCAAGGTAAAGTTTTTTAAATATTCCTAAAAGTGAAATAGTACATTAGCCTTAAAATATTATTTCTTAATTAGTATTCTTAAAAGTACAATAATACCTTTCCATCTCCTACCATTATTGAAACCCTCCAAATTCATCAAATTCATCCAATTTCCATCCACATGTCTTGCTCCTAGTGTAGTATCTCTCTTGTTTATAGTCTGTACCTTTTTTATTTTGATCCAAGAGATACTTAATACTCTTATTATTGTACTTTGAGATGACCTAAGGGTCAGATGTTATACTTTGTGTTGAAGAAGGAGATTGTTGAAACCAAATTGATACAAGTATGATAAATGTGTTTCAATCATTGTTTTGTCATTGATGTCAAACCTATTATTTTTCTAGTAAGACAACTGCTTATATGATTTAAGTACTATTACCTATTTGATTGATGAAGAGGATTTGATCAAAAGATGTAACAATAGCACCTAGAGGAAAGGTTGAGTTATGATTTGAAAAGGGGTACAAGAATTAGCTAAGACAGTGATATTATAGTGCATTGATAATATACTTAAGGTTAAAAAGGTTGGTTACACTAAGTAAGTTTAGAAGAACAAGTTAAACAAAGTTTGTTTGCCAAGTTTGATTGAATAGATAGTAGGTGCCAAGAAAAGTTAGTGCAAGCCGAGCATAAAATCAATTAGAGCCTAGTAAAAGTTCATTTCAGTGTATGCCGAGAAAAACAATAGATGCCAAGTAATGTTTAGTTGATGTTGAGCACCAGTAAACTTTAGTTCATATCAAGTGATTTTTTAGAAAATGCCAAGCAATGCAGTGTGTGTCAAGCATCAAAAGCTAGTTAATGTCGAGTGTCAGCATTATTAGAAAGATCATGAATTTGATAGATCTGAGTTGAAAAGTTTGTTTTCTTGGATTGTGTGAACTAGGTGGAGGATAAGATTGATGAGCTAGTGGCACAAAATTCATGGTAAACTATTTTGAGGTGAATTCAAAGAAGAGTGAAGGAGAAGTTTCTAGAAGTGATATGAAATGAGGGGTATATTCATTGAATTCTACCTAAAATGTCCTAATCCTAAAATTAGATGATGGAAAATGAATGGAAAAAGATTTTAATTTTCTATTTATAGGGATGGTTGGTTAGAAGAAAAGGTTGTTATGTACAAGAACCCAAGGAAGATAAGGAGTCTAGGGTTCTGCTTCATCAAGTGACCTAATTGAGACTCTACATGAACAAGTTAAGTAGGAAGGCTTATAGGTATGGATTCTTGAAGGGTGGGCAAGCTATTAGAGCTGAAATGTGTGAAAGCCAAGCAAAATGGAGGACTAAAAAAAAGTTATATAATCTATAAATGGAGTTGAAAGTTGTTATCAAATCAAGTCTTACTATTACTCTCTAATAATTGTATCAGTCTATACTAAATCCTTTAGATTAAGGTTGACCTAATAATCATTTTTAAATCCTTTAACTGGGTGACATTGCAAGTGAATGGTCTAAAGTCCTCTAGCAAGGCTCACTCCTAACAAGGTGATTGAAATAAGGTCACATTTAACAATGTGTATTGTAACCTTTAACAGGGTTGGCCTTTCAAATGGCATCACTTCATAAGAGTGAAAAAGAGTATCATGTTACTCATGGTTTTTCCCAAATTGGGTTTCCACGTAAATAATTGTGTCAAATGTGTTGTTGAATCTATTATGTCTCATGTTTACATTTCTACAAATTGATTTGACAGTAACCTACAATTTTTAAGTGATTGCATAATCTTATGGATGCATGCAGGATGATAAATTTTTTATGGGTTTACTAAGATGTGAAAATTTTTATTTACATTTGGACCTTGGATAACTGATTCACTCCCCCCCTCTCAATTATTCTAAAGAATTCCAATAATTGGTATTATAACCATTATCTTAAGAGGACTAGTTTGAAGGTACTAGAAGCACAAAAATCAAGATGTCAAAAAAAGATATAGCCAAGCTTAATAGAGATAAATTTCTTGCATGGAAAAGTTTGATAAAGCTACACCTTGGAGGATTTGGAGATCATCCACAATCTACCATTACTACTAAGCATGTTGTTATTGTTGGAGCCCTTTTTGTTGAGGATATGAAAAAGAAGAAAGAACACGACAAAGAAATGTTGGAGATTGCCCTTGTCCTCAGTGATGCTAAATTTGATGATATCAAAAGTCTTGATGATGTAAAGAAAATGTGGGATGCTCTACACAACATCTATGGAGGAGACACGAATTTTCTAAGAGCCAAAGCTAAAATCTCATAGGTAAGTTTGATGATATGAGAATGCAAGAAGGTGAAATTATTGCTCAATATTGCTTATGGATAAAAGATGTTAATGCAATAAGAGGAGCCACTAGTACAATAGATGATGATATTGTACTAAGAAAAGTTTTAAGAAAACTACTGCCTATATATGCTATTAGAGTTTTTGCAATACAAGACCTGAGATGTATGCTAGGGAATAATCTATCTCTTGAAGGACTGGTAGGTAGGCTCACTTTTTTTGAGCTATCTAACTTTGATAATTACAAACCTAAAAATATTAAATCTTCTTTCAAAGCTAATTTTTCATTGAAGGAACCTGATGAGAAGAAGAAGAAGAAAAAGACAAAATATGTGTCTAATGATAGTGATAGAGATGATGAGGATGTAGATCAACCTTAAGCACTACTAGCAAGGAGATTTTATAGAGGTAAAAGAAATATTAAAGGTAAATTACCTATCATTTGTTTCAATTATAATGAGGTTGGTCATATTATTGCTAGATGTCCAGAGAAGTAGAACTACAAAGGTGGTGACAAGTACAAAAGTAGAAGAGATGAAGGCAACAAGGATTACAAAGACAAAGGAAAGAAGTCTTGCTACATTGCAGAAGAGGAAATAAAAGATGAATATAATGAACATGATGATGAAGTGGTGTATGTTGCAATGAAGGATGAATCTGATGAAGATGATGCAACTACACTTGTGTCTTACATGAACAAGAATGACAAATGGATCATTGATAGTGGATGTTTACATCACATGACTGGAGATACAAGTAAGTTCATTACCTTGAATTATTATGATGGAAATAGTGTAAGATTTGGTAATGATGCACCATGCTTGATAAAAGGAAAAGGTTCTATCAAATTCACAGAAAAGATTTTATGTGACAATGCTTACTATGTTGAAGGACTTGATTATAATCTGTTGAGTGTATCACAATTGAATAATTCAGGATGTAAGGTTGAGTTTAAAACCAAGATTGCTAAGTGTAAGAATTTGGCTTAGGCTAGAATTCACTCAAGACCAAGGAACTTAGACACAAGCACAACAGTAGACCGAGAGAGAGAGAGAGTATGATTAGAATGATGATATTAATTCAATATGACATCTTGAGAGTACACTAGGAGTGCATGTATATAAAGGTCTCAGGAAAGCTTCTAGAATCCATAGAAGTTAGCATCATGATAATTCATACAACTAGACACATGTCCACCAGATATGGGTTATCCTCCATTAAGCAAGGAATTAAGTGTGATTATGTGAGGATAAGCCTACAATGGTGTAGCATGCAATCAGTGGTGTAGACAACATGTGCTAAATTAGGAGTGTAGATAATTGTGTTGTCAACATGACAACTCAGTGAATGATGCAAACTTTTGTGTTGTATACACCATGTGCATAATTAGAGTTGCATACATCTATGAGAGTACACAAACTACTAAATGTCTCACCTAAATAAATAATAAAATAATGCAAAATAATTAAATAATGCATTAACCTAAGTAAACTTAAGTAAAGTGTAATAAGTAAATACTTATTTACACCAACACCCCCCCTTAAGTGCAATTTAGGGTAATGCCCTTAAGCTTACAAAATCTAGGATGAAATGCATAATGGGTCTCGACCACTAGGCCATGTTAGGTACCCATGTACATAATGATATGCAATCTCTCATAAAGTGGAGAAAGAGGGAAAATCTCATGGGAAAAACCCTCCCCCAAAAAGAGAGATAAAACAATGTATGGATGGATGGAGTAATAAAGATCCCCCCATTACAACATACATCCAGTATATACATAAGAGAATGATGAGAAGAGGAAGAGAGATAGGATAGGCTCCCCCCCACAAAGAAGAATACCTACGAGTGACTACTCTGATGAAGAAGTTGATCCAAGATTGCAAAATGGTGTTCCACCCCTTAGGAAGAAATAATGCCAAAGGTACAAATGAGATGCTTCCACTGTGTGTGGAAAGAATCCCATGAATAAGTGATGTCTCTAAAACTTGCTCAACTGGCTGAAGAACCTGTCTCAAAGAACTATCTGTCTCTGCAACTAATTAAGATCCCTGTTACAACTTCTGATCATAAGTATCCACAATCACTTCAACTTGTGATGATTGATCATGTAGAGAATGAACAAGAGAGTCAAATGGAGCCTTCATGACAACTAAAGAAGATGCTACTACATCAAGAAGAAGAGGTAGATCATCAATACTATCCCCCAAATCTATTACTGAACCTATACTTGGAAGACTGGATGTACCCTCTTGTGTTGGACCTATCACTATGGCGGTATATGCTTGTGGACTGAACTGATGTAGTGACCTCTCAACTTTCATACAACCCCATGTGTTTGAATCTATTGAAGCACTATCGCTAGTATCACTATCAGTTTCCACATTGTATTATGTGCAAAGAGGAGTAGAGGACAAGCTAGGTGAACTTTCCTCAAAGTATACATTCTTCTCCACAAATATATGATGTGTCTCTGGATCTAGAATTCTATATGCCTTTACACTATCTTCATAACTAATGAAAGTACAAGGCTGAGGTGACTGTGCCTTGCATCCCCTAGAAGATATCTTTCCCCATGCAGGACAACCAAAGACTTTGAAGTGTGTCACAATAGGTTTTTTGTCACACCATGCCTCAAAAGGAGTCTTTTCATCTAAGGCTACATGAGGAGATTGATTAAGAATGTGAGTGGCACTAGAGATTGCTTTGACTTCTAGTGCTGGATCTAGAGACTTGGCTTGTATCATGCAACTTGCCATAGACTTAAGAGTGTGAATCCTCAAAGCTGCAACATCTATCTTATGTGGACTAAATGCTAGTAGAGTCTAAAGATCAATTCCCTCGAGTCTATTTTTTTTTTAAAGTCTTTTGTTCACATACATTCTTCCATTTTCCATTTGGAGTACTTTGATGGCCTTTTTGGATTTCCATTCTACATTAGTCTTGAATTCTAGAAATTTTTCCAACACTTCATTCTTGTTATGAAGAAAGTAGACCCAAGTGAACCTTGAAAATTCATTAATGAAGGTAAGTATATAACGACCCTAGCTAACTGCAAAAGGACCTTCTAATACCATGTGAACCATCTGTAGAACACCTAGTGCTCTTGAAGACTTTCCTCTCTCTATAACTTCCCCTCTGGAAGCATATCCACTAAATCTGTTGAACATTCACCCTTAGAAAAGTTGTTTTGAGATAGACCTTTGACCATTTAGTTTGTGAAAAGTTGTTAAAGGTAGTGGAAGTCAAGATTACCATACTGTTACTACCATAATTGCATGTTTCAATTTGATTGTGATAACAAGGCCTTTGAAGGAGACTTGGGCACAAAATGGGAGAAAGAGTACAACCTTTTGTTATGATTCACTTTCCTCGCTGCAACCATGGAGTCATCTTTAAGACTATGCACATTTACTGAGTCTGGAAGGAACTCAACTCTATGTCCATCTCCGAGATGAGTGACTTGGTAGATTGAAAGGAGATTTGAACTTAGGTTTGGAACATAGAGAACATATTGAAACTCTCCATTTTCCATCTCCACATTTCCTTTTCCTTCAACTTCCATTTTGCTATCATCTCCCATGAAGATGTACAGTACTTTGGATTGCTTCATTGAAGAAAAAACCTCCTTTGAAGAACCCATGTGATATGAGGCACCTGAGTCAAATATCCATTCCTTTGAAGAGTTTTAATCAGCCATAAGTGCTTGCCCTTTACCCTTGGAATATGAAGAAGACACTTTATCCTTATAAGCATTAGGCAATGGAGCATTATGTTTCTTCATGATGTTGGTCAACTCATCAATATTTTTAAGATAACATTCATGTTCTTCATAACCCAATTTCTTACAATAAGCACACTTCTTCTTTTCCTTATTGTTTTCCCCCTTCTTGTTGGAATTTGAGGACTTGCCTTGTTGATTCAATTATGGTATTGTCTTTTCTATGTCCTCTAATTTGTTCTTCCATTTCTTCTTACCATTTCCTTTATTTGAAGACTATCTAGCTGAATGCTGAGAACCCTCATTGTTGGCCACCAATGCTTTAGACTTAGTTGATTTGAGAATCCTCATTGATTTCAACTTCTTTTCTTCATCATCCAATAGTTTAGCATATTCGTCAAAAGTGACTTTCTTGTAGGTAGACCCTAATGTAGTCTTTGATGTGTTAAAAGAAGATACAAATGTGGAATACTCCAGTGGTAGCTTGTTATGTATGAGCTAGATTAGTCTGTCATCTTTGATAGAGCTCCCACAATCAATAAAAATTTTCCTTAGTTCATTCACCTTGATGATGAAATCCTATATTGAATCATATGACTTAGGATCTAAGAAGACAAGCTCATCTTCAATTTTAAAAACATCCTCTTTAGAAACTTTACCATATAAGCTTTCGAGGGTATCCCAAGATTCCTTGGATGTAGAACACTTTTTAACTTGATACATGATCTTATCATCTACCCCCAGACGTATATCACCTAGGGCTTTCCTATCCATTGCTACCCAAGCTGAAATATCACTTGTTGAAACTTTATCACCTGCTAGTTTAGGAAGAGTACCATCTACATATTGTGAAACTCCATTATGCATTAAGTGATACCACATTTTGATGGACCATGTAGCATAGTTATGAGGATTTAATTTAGGAAACTTAAAGTTGCCCATAATGAAAAAATGGAAGAAAAGTGTAGAAAAGAGAGAACACAACACCAAGAACACCCCCCCTTGCTTTTACTAAATCAAGAAACCCCCCAAAAATAGATGCTTTGCACACTTTATCATTAGTGCAATTACAATGGGCTACTTGCCAATTTTGGCCTTCGTGGACTTCTGATTTTGCTTCTTACAACCTCTTAATGAATTACAAATCTGAAACTTTACAATGTGCTACAATTATGAAGCAATACAAAGCAAAGAAAGGCCCTATTGCTAAAAGTGACACTTTTGTCCACACAACCTTACAATCTAATAGCAGATCTAGAAAGTAGACAAACAATAATGCACTTTCAAAATAAAATAGAATCTATTTTCAACTTTAGATGTACCCGTACAGAGCGTTTGAAGTTGAAAAATGTAAGATTATGTAGGTACAATCACCAAAAAATGCAAATTCTAAAAATCTGTGCACCAAACCAAAAATAGTTGCACCAATAAAAAGTTTAGCAAATTCTACCCAATTTCAAAAAAAATGCACTTGGTTTGGAGTTCAGATGTTTGAGTTATGGCCTCTTGAAGTTGGACTACAAAATCCAAAATCAATCTAGAGAGGGGTTGCATCAGAAAAAGATAGGGTTAAATTTGACGTTCATATGGTCATCACAACAGTTCAAATTGGCCCTGGAATGATGGTCAGATGGCCATCAAATTTATGCCAGTAAAACTAATGGTGTCAGCATTCTCCTACCTTGTGATGATGTCAGCAATGATGTCAGTCATACAAAATTGTACAAATTGTACGTACATGTGATGTCACAAAAATCATGCGATGACATAATTATCGATGTAGGCAAGTATGGATGCCATGTGTTGATGGCATGGCACTGACTATGCAAGATGATTAGGATGCCATATAGGTGGGCCTTGCTGACTGGGATGCAACTATTGTACTAACTCTACTATAGTTTAGGACTTTGCATGTCACTATTCATAGAGTGAAGATCACTAAAAAATGTGGCCACTGGGAAGTTTCAAAAAATAGTGATTACTAGTTGACGATAAACTTTATGCGAGCATTAGAAATTTTATCAGTTACCGCTAATTGCTATAGAAGCCAAAATATGAGTAGGGGCCATAAAACCTTTTTTCATGCCAAATTTTTACAAATGATCGTTGAAACTTCTTTTGAGTGGGCTGGATTTTGTTTTTGAAATATCCCACATGTGTGGGCTAACATGCATGAATGTTTGAAATAAGGAGGTTGTGGCTTGTTTAAACAAAAGGAACCCATTGGGATTTGTGGTGTTTCTAACCAATGAGATGGGGCTCTCAGCTGGTGGAGGTAATGTGCCACTGGGGTATTGTGTGGAATATACAGTACGGCCTTATTGTGGTCAAATTTAATATGAAGCCCATGGAGATAAGCAAAATATTGCCCACAAAAATAAATACAAAAATTTTGCCAAAATTATAGAGCCGAGCTGGGGTGTCACTACCTGGTTTGGCTAAAAAAAATTCTCTGCTTGTGCTAATAAATCCGAAAATACTAGTTTAAAAAAAAAATTTGTAGAGAAGAATATTAAATCAGATTTGAAACACAAATAATCTGATCAATAAAATGACCATACCGGAACTACAAATCAGGGCCTCCAAGTTCCAATTTTTAAAAAAAATTGTCTCACGATCAAATTTCACCTAGCATAGGCAAATTTATAGTCGATCTTCACTGGATTGACACTCTAGACACAATGGCAAGGTCAAATCTAGCTCTCGATGCTCCTAATTTCTATGGATCCTCTGGATTTAGGTCGAGGTGTTGAAGCATGAATGATCTCGAATGGCTATGTGTAGAGAATCTCCCTAAGCTCTAATACCATGTAAGAATTTGTCTTAGGCTAGAATTCACCCAAGACCAAAGAACTCAGAAACAAGCACAACAGTAGACCAAGAGAGAAAGTATGATCAAAATGATGATATTCATTCAATATACCACCTTGAGAGTACACTAGGAGTGCTTGTATATAAAGACCTCAGGAGAGCTTCTAGAATGCATAGAAGTTAGCATCATGATAAGTCATACAACCAGACACATGTCCACCAGATATGGGTTATCCTCCATTAAGCATGGAATTAAGTGTGATGATGTGAGGATAAGCCTACAATGGTGTAGCATGCAAATCATTGGTGTAGACAACATGTGCTAAATTAGGAATGTGGATAACTATGTTGTCAACATGACAACTCAGTGAATGATGCAAAATCCTGTGTTGTAGACACCATGTGCATAATTAGAGTTGTGTAAATCTATGAGAGTACACAAACTCCTAAATGTCTCACCTAAATAAATAATAAAATAACATAAAATAATTAAATAATGCATTAACCTAAGTAAACTTAAGTAAAGTGTAATAAGTAAATACTTATTTACACCAACACTAGGATATATGATACTGATGGAAAATTGATTGCAAAGGGTGATCAAACTAGGAGTAATCTATTATATCTTGATATAGAGGATGCAACTTGTCTAATTGTAAAATTTGATGATGTGTGGCTATTGCACAAGAGGTTATGTCATGTTAATTTTGATAACTTGGTTAGTATCAGTAACATGAGAAAAGTTAGAGGTTTTCCTAAGTTAAAGAACCCTGATAACATAATGTTCAAACAATGTCAGTTAGGCAAAATGATAAAGTCAAGTTTTAAGAGTAAAACTCATACTTCCAAAGGAATACTAGAGATTGTTCATACTAACTTGTGTGGACCAATTGAAGTATAAATATACAAAGGAGATAAGTACATTATGCTACTTGCTGATGATTATTCTAGAATGATGACAGTTATGTTCCTAAAATAGAAATCTGATGCTTTCCAAATGTTTAAGTGGTACTTAACAAGAACTGAGAAGGAAACGGGTAAAATTTTAAAATATTTGAGATTTGACAAAGGAGGATAATTATCATCAAATGAGTTTGAGATATTCTATAATGACAAAGGTCTCAAAAGACAGACATCTACTCCTAGAACCCCTCCACAAAATGGAATTTCTGAAAGGAGAAATAGGTGTATAATGGATTGTACTAGGACACTCATGATGGAAAAAAATGTTGCTTTGAAATACTAGAGAGAAGCTGTAAGTATAGTTGTATATACTTTGGACCATGTACAAGTCAAGAAAGGTACTCATTCAACACCTTTTGAACTATGGTATGGAAACTCACCCAATGTAAAATATTTTAAGGTATTTGAAAGCAAATGTTTTATTCTCAAAGATTTTAGGAATGGTAAACTAGATGAAAAAAGTGAAGAAGGCATATTCCTAGGTTATTCTACAAGAAGTAAAGCTTATAAATGTTTAAATACTAGCACTAACCAAGTTGTAGAAAGTGAAAATGTGAAATTTGATGAATATACAGAAGTATATAAGGTTGAACCTATGAAAGAACTAGAAGAATACAAATCATTTGTATACTTTTATGAAGGTATGTCTGCTGAAGAAGGTGCTACAAAACAAGCTACAAACCAACAACAAGTTTGAGTGACTATCGAGTCACATACTATGAATATCAAGTTGCATAGGAACCAAGCTACATTCAGATGCTGAGTTATAGAATAAATTTGAGGCACATTCTGATTTTGAGGTTAGTGTATTGTTGATCTCAGATTGTTTTTGATGAGTGTCAACACACTTAAACCATTTACTTAGTTCATGCCAAACTAGTAATACATGTCGAGCACAACATGTAAATATTAGACCATGTCAAGTTGTAATAAGTGTCGAATCACTCAAGTGTCAAGTCACTCAAGTGTCCAGTAGATAGACCCTGCTAAGTGATTCAAGAACTAAGTAAACAATGGATGTCAAGCAATATAGGTGTTGAGTCACAGTATACAAAGCAGCACATGTCGAGCATCATATACTTCATATGTTGAGTAATACAGTTTTGACATATTTGTTTGTAATGGCACAAACAACTATGTAAACAATTTTTGAGCCGACATAAAGATTAGATTTTGATATTTGAAGATAAGGAAGAATCTCTATTTGGATTCCCTATGCAATTACATGCAACCAATCACAAAATAGGAAGGAATAAGTGGCAAAATGGATGAATCTGAGTCATAGATTCATGCCTAAGCCTAAGCCACCTAAAGTCTTCTTAAAGAGGATAGAAAGAAGTGAGTGAATGTGGAATGAATTGAAGGAGAAAACAAAATAGTTTGCATGCAAAGCATTCAAGGTGACTTAGTTAAAAGAGTGAATTGTAGAATTAGCTAGAGAAGAATAGAGGATAGATAAAAGGATACAACATTGACACATCTGACCAAGAAGGATCAAGAAAGATATTGTTTAGAGGTGATATGTTATCAGGTAAGCAAGTGCCAACCACGGGATCTATGTTGAGACATTTTAATAGGTGATTTTAGTTAAATCCCTTTATAGAGTAGTCCTAGTAGGATGTATGAAATCCTTTAACAAGGTGCTTATTTAATTGTAAGTTAAAGTCCTCTAATAAGTCACACTTCTAACAGGGTGTTAAAATCCTCTAACAAGGTGAGACCTAATAGTCTTTGTAAACCTTTAATAGGGAAAACCTTTCACAAGGAAAATCATGTTTCATGGTCAAAACATTGTAACTTTCATTAAATACTCTTTATTGCTACAGTAGTAAAGATTTTTGGGTGTCATCCGTACCCCAATTTTACCTTCTCACTTGGAGGGTTTCTAGGTAATTATATCTGGTGTTATGTGTGTGCATGCTTACATGGTTATATGTTTTAGATGCATATTCTTTACATGTTATTTCAGCTTACTTGTTAGTGCATGTGATAAAAAAAATGGTGAAAGTTTTATGGATCCAAGTTTGAACTACTGATTCACCCCCCCCCCCCCGCCCCGCCCCCCACAACCCCCTTAGAAGTTCACCTTTCCTATTGTAATTCCAACAATTGGTATCAGAGATAAGTTCTCAGAAGGAGCTTTGCATTTTTTAGGAAAAGATCTTGAAATGGAAGTCTACAAATTGGGAAAGATTATTGAAAATCAAGGAATTGAGATAGAACTCATTCTACATCAATGGGATGAAGCTAGAGAGAAATTAAAGAAGTCCCTAAAGAGAAGGAAAGAAATTGCTATTGCAGAGAATGACACACAATACAAAGAGATTGAAACTACCAAGTTATTTGCCAATGGTGACTCCAATGAATTTGATGCAAAAATTGCAGATTTGATGGAAAAGAATAGAGTATAAGCTGAGTAAATCAGAAATATCAAGCTAGAGAAAGAATCTCAAGCTATGATGCTATGTGAGGTGATTGAACAAAAGAAGAATGCCATGGAAGACAAGGCCATGATTGAAGAAGACAAAAGAATTCTAGTGAATAGACTGGAAGAGAAGTCAATAGAGCTAACCAAGATCTCCAACTTGCAATTGGATACTCTAAGACAAATGATGAATGCTCACCCTGAGTTAAATGTCAAGGACATTGATATAGCTACATTGAAGTTGTAGAATGAACAATTGAAAAATGACCTAAAAAGAGAAAAAGAATTTGCTGAAATTTTTAACAAGTCAAATGAAACCATCAAATATTATGAGCAATTATTGAGATCCCCTAGATCCAAAAATGATACATCAGGATTGGGTTACACAAGCACTGAAGAAGGATAATCATCCAAAGTTGCAAAAGCAAGGAACATCAAAGGTAATAACTCCAAACCTACTTCTCATAATTGTGGTAAGAAAGGACATACTGTTAATGTGTGTAGGAGCAAGGAATATCAAGCCTAAGAACATGACTCATTGTCATAAGTGCAACAAGCAAGGTCATCAAACATATGAATGCAAAACTAGGACCATGCATACACAAAGATTTGAAGGGTATTGATACAATTTTCAGAAGTATGGAAATAGAGCCTTAGAATGCAGATCCAAGTCCATGTGGTCATCAAACAAGCCAAAAAAGGTAAGAAACAATGGAAACTCTTATAATTGGGATTATAACAAAAGATATAGCTGCCATTATGGTCAAGAATATAGACATGTTCCTGAGACTTGTATTAGGACACACTTCAAAGGCAACTACCAAAGATGGTTAAGTCAAACCACATGTTTTAGCTATTTGAAAACTAGTCATATCAATAGGCATTGTCCAACAAAGTCAAAGGCACCAAGTTGTGAATTGGATAAAGGAAAAGGCAAGATGAATTTTGAAAACGTTAGAGATGAGATAAATAAGACATGGAAAAAGAAAGATGTTTGTAGCACATCAAATGAAGAAGGGATCACTTCACCCAATAGGTCAAGTGATCATACCTCATCAAACTAGGAAAACAAGAGGTATGTGGGACTAACTTATAAAGGTTATATCATGCATCAGTTCCAAAAGAAGATAGTACTAAAAAGATTACATTAGCATGAATAAAAGATGCAAGAAGATGCTAGAAATTCAAGACAAATCTTCAAGTTTTTCATGTTGTTACTGAGTATGATAAGTTTCCTGTATGTGTCGAGTGGAATGTTATTTGATGTCGCGCTTTCAGAGTAGCTTAGTGGATGTCAAACTTGTAGTAGTTATCAAGTGATGGAAGTATCAATGGATGCCAAATGAACCTGAAATTAGTTATTGTCAAGCTTACAGTTGTGTAAGTACTTAGCATTAAATCTAAGGTTTTCAAAGGGTATATGATCGATTTGAGCTTATTTTTCACCATTTCAAAATTGAGAAAGAGTGGGAAGAGCTAGAAGTGACCTAGAAATTTCTCAAAAGTGGTTGCAAAATATAGAAGTAGCAATTCATTGCCAGTTCGATAAATTTTCAAATGTATTAATCAAGTGTTGAGCTATGTAGTTTAAACTTTCTTAAACCCTAGCTTGTCAAAGATGCATCAAGTTCAAGAAATGTTGAAGGGAAGGAAGTTTTGAATGGTCAACTAGTCAATAATGAAGTTAAACAACCTATATTTAAGGTCATTCTTGACATTGCTTACAAACAAGACCTGTCAGGTGCATTATCTATGATCCCACCAAATGTGATAATGGTGCAAGATGTGAGAAAATGTTATAACTACAAGATAGGAAGCATAGGTGACATGGAGATAAGAGGTGCATACAAAAGATTGTGTCAGAATAGTTTTTAAAGGAGGAATACAAAATTTTTGAGAAAAAGGGTTTAACATGAGCCCTAGATTTTTCAAATGTTTTCAAAACTAAGTGGATACACATTTTTCTAAGTCAAATTCATGACAATTCCTTGTGGTTGGAAGTAGGACCAATCAAGATCACAAGAGAATACTTCATATGGTAACTAGTTATCCAACCCACTATAGATACCATCACTAATCCATTGCTAAACTTTTCTATAAGGGTAATCTCACATAAATTCTATCAATCTAGTAGATTGAATAGTGTACCCTCTATAATTGTGGATGTTGGTTACAAAATTGTAAAGAAAGATCATACATATGATTTGGAAGAACTTCAATTACAACAACTTATGGAGAACCTTGGAGCTATAAGGAAAACCAAGAGTGCACAATGCAATTTTGTTCTATACTAGTTTGCATATTCTTTTATGTATAGAACACATTTCCCTCATTTGGTACAGTTGGATGGAAAACCAATAGATCAATTATAGTGTAAATTGGTGAATTTATTGAATAGATGAGAGATAATTTTGAAACTATCATGACTAGTTATTTTGAGGATTTCAAGAAATCAATGAAAGAAAGGATGAGGATACCAGTCTCCTTAGTGGAAAAACATTATGATGATGTATATTTTCTTGTGGATGTTTCATCTGATGAACGAATCTAGACCAATTGCAGTATTGAATGCTTAAAAAAAATCAATTAGCAAAAGTCTTGATACATTTATACATAAATGAAATTAAGCATCACAAACACAAAAGCTTGAGGTGAAATAAACAAAATTGAGAGAGAGAGAAGAAGATAGAAAGTGCAAACAAAGTTTGATTTTGAGTTCGCCACAAACGTGACTATGTCTCCAAGTCAGCTCTAATAGAGTACGACCAATCTAATTAATCTCCAAAAATCAATTACAATTATGCACCAAGACCATTTCTTCTAGCACTTCAATAGTGTAACAATTCTCCAAAGTACAAAAATGGCTCCAATAATCTCCTAGAAAAATCTCCCTATTCCTTTCGAAAACTTCACCAAGAGAAATTTCTCTCCAAGTCTCTCTCTTTTTTTTCAAATGAACCTAGCCCCCTTCTTTTTATACATGAAATTTGCCTAATTTGGCTCAAAACCAATTAATCCATAATTAGACATTTTAACCATAAGACACCTATGAATAACCCCTTTTCTATTTTTATATTTTGGCATTACATTCATATTTGGGGTTTAGTTATTAATAAAATAACAAATAAGCCCTATTTAAAGAGTAGGCGGTTTGTTTGTTTCAAACTCAAATAAAATTATGCCCCACATCTAACTAAAAGAAATGCGTGGCCCAATGGCCTCATAGCTTTTACACCCACCGTGAGGTTAGGGGTTCAAATCCACGAGTTATTTAAACTAAACTTGGCGGCAAGAACAATTTAAATAGAAATTTTGTTTAAAAGTTGTTAAGAACTCCATGTGGCGTAGTGGCAAAGAAGGAAAGTGGTAAATGGGAGGTTTAAAGTTCAAACCTCCTCAACCAATTTTTTCAAACGACCAAATTGGCATGAAGCAGCTTGAGGTGCCATATGGCACTATTTACTTGCTCATATTTTTGACATGTGTCATCACTTGCACTGCTGATATCATGATGACATCACCACTATTACATTTTGTCTCCAAAATTCAAATGACCATAACTTTCACATATGAAGTTCATTTTTGATGAAATGAATGCCATTGGAAAGCTTGTGACAAGATCTTCATTTTAAAATCCATTGTTGACCACTTTTGAGATGGTCTAATTTTGTCCCTTATCTAGCCATTTAGTCTACATGTTGACCAAAACTTTGACCAAGTGTAACTTGCATGAATGAACTCCTTTTCACTTCGTTCAAGTTGTGTTGGAATAAAGATGCTGAGATCTTTCTAATGGTGCAAAAATTTGGAGATTCGAAGACACTTCAATTTTCACTGAAAATATCCACCAGATCAGGCCTCCCCACTGAAGATCTTTTGGACCTCCAAAAGTGACATTTACTCTAACATAAAGTGAGGACTTGGCATCCCCACTTGTCCCGTATCATTTGTACATCTAAATACCTGACTCACAAGAACAATGAAGACTACAACAACATTGTTGATCATAAACATTATTATATCACTTCCATAAGCATCTACATGAGTTGTTGTAGCCACTAACCAGCAAACATTGACTAGCATCAAGCTGAACAATAGTGCAGAAATGAAAGAGAATAAATCAACAACATATCGATCCTTCACAATAGGAACATTTTTACCCAAGGAACCATCAATGCTTTCAATCATCATTCCCTCATGTTGTACTACGAGTGCATTCTGCAACATCTGACCTTGGTTAGCTACACCAAGTTCAAGTGTAGAACCACCTGTACTGATAGACATAAGAGTTAACTTTTTACTTGCATTAATTACCCTCTTTAACTGCCCTATGTTTGCAAAAGAACGATCAATTTTAATCCTATGAGAATGTACAATATACTAAATTTCATCTTTAGACAAGTGATAATGATTCTTTTCCCTATAGAAAATTGCTTTTCTGTCATAAAGATAAGGGTTACCAAGCACTATCCCACAGATATCCAGTGGAACCACATCAAACTGTACTTCATCCATAAACTTACTAGTGATTGTGAATCTTAAGGTGCATTGTCTTGTTACTTGCAACTTATCATTTTCACAAATCCAACCTAGTGGATAAGGTTTCTTATGTAATGTAGTTTCCAACCCCAAGTTTCTTACAATACTTTCAGAAATCAAGTTCACTTGAGAACCACTATCTATGAGTGCATCAATTTTAGTGTTCTTAGCAACAACCCTTAAATGAAACAACTCATTCTTTTTCTTATCTTCAAAGAAATCATTAACTATAGAAGTAGAAGCACAACTAGCAATAGAAACACCAAAAATAGGAGCTTTACCTTTCAAACCCATAGTTGTTATCTTAGTCTCGTCGTCTGAATCTGAACCAAGATCCATAACAATATTTGTGGCTTTCTCCTTACCTTTTTTTTTATGATTACATTTATGAACCCACTTAGGCTTCAATTCAGGATGCAACTTCCAACAATGTTCTTCATCATGACCCTTCCTATCACAATGAGTGCAAGAAAGTTTTTCATCCTTCTTGACTATAGCTGCCTTCTTTACTTTATCTATCTCTGCATTCTTTGAATATTTCTTTACATCATTATCAAACTTATCAATAAAAGATCCTTTACCCCTTGACTCTAAGTATGTATCTTGAATAGACACTTCATCCAATTTACAAGGGTTCAATACCAAAATAGAATGTCTAAGGTAGGAATGAAGACCTCCTATGTACTTCAATAAAGTATCCTTGGTGTACAAAGGAACATTCAAAGCAATAGTCCTTTTCCTAAATTCAAGGGTGTACTCTTGGATAGTTTGACCTTTCCCTTGCCTAAACATTTTCCAATCCATCATTAACTATTGCATATGTCCTAGGTGATAAAACTACTTCTTAAGAGCATTAAAAAACTCTACCCAAGTTAAACTGACTCTACCATGTTGTGAAACTTCTACCTTAGTCTTACTCTCCCACCAAGTTAAAGTTGTACCTCCTAACTGAAGAGTAGCTAATTGAATCCTATCAACATCATCTAATTGGTTCTGGACTCTACAGTAGACTTCTACTTGTTGAATCCAATCATCCAATTTTTTAGCATTAAGTTCACCACAATACTTAGGCAAGTCACATTTTACATCTAGTTTGATCTTAGGCTTATACCCACTCTTGAAAGGGTTAAAAGAAGTAAAATGAGGAGAAGATGGAGAAGAAGGAGAAGAGGGAGGAGAAGAAGAAGAGGGTGGATCTTGTTGCTTATCACCATCTCCATGATGTTTCCCTTTCTTGTCTGCATGATCTCCTTGCTTCGATGAACCTCCTTCATGTTCCTTTCATTCTTGTCTCTCTTGAAAAAGAATGTCCACCTTAGCCTTCATCTCGAGGAATGCTCTTCAAAATTCTTGCTCATTGATCTCATCAGGAACATCCATTTAAGAAATAGACATCTTTGAAAATGTTCTTCGCTTACCAATCTTAAGATTAAATTCTTCAAGCTTGCCTTCACCCTTTTGAATTTTGGATCTTGTTAGCATTCAAGAAAACAACTGCAATAATAGTCAACTGGGCTCTGATACCACTTGATCTAATGAACGAATCTAGACTAATTGCAGTATTGAATGCTTAAATAAAATCAATTAGCGGAAGTCTTAATACATTTATACATAAATGAAATTAAACATCACAAACTCAAAAGCTTGACGTGAAATAAATAGAATTGAGAGAGAGAAGAAGATAGAAAGTGCAAACAAAGTTTGA
This sequence comes from Cupressus sempervirens, assembly GCA_028749045.1. Lineage (NCBI taxonomy): Eukaryota > Viridiplantae > Streptophyta > Pinopsida > Cupressales > Cupressaceae > Cupressus > Cupressus sempervirens. The sequence continues at coordinate 617,731,486 of CM053784.1, read as the reverse complement.
TTTTGGAGTTCACCAAAAACATGACTACATCTCTGGGTCGGCTCCAATAGAGTACGATCGATCTGATTAATCTCCAAAAATTAATTACAATTATGCACCAAGACCATTTCTTCTAGCACTTCGACAACATAACAATTCTCTGAAGTACAAAAATGGCTCCAATAATCTCCTAGAAAAATCTCCCTATTCCTTTTGAAAACTTCACCAAGAGCAATTTCTCTCCAAGTCTCTCTTGTTTTTTTCAAATGAACCTAGCCACCTTCTTTTTATACATGAAATTTGCCTAATTTGGCTCAAAACCAATTAATCCATAATTAGACATTTTAACCATAAGACACCTACGAATAACCCCTTTGCCATTTTTATATGTTGGCATTACATTCATATTTGGAGTTTAGTTATTAATAAAATAACAAATAAGCCCTATTTAAAGAGTAGTCGGTTTGTTTGTTTCAAACTCAAATAAAATTATGCCCCATGTCTAACTAAAAGCAACATGTGGCGCAATGGCCTCATAGCTTTTACACCTACCGCGAGGTCAGGGGTTCAAATCCATGGGTTGTTTAAACTAAACTTGGCGGCGGGAATAATTTAAATAGAAATTTTGTTAAAGAGTTGTTAAGAACTCCATGTGGCATCATGGAAAAGAAGGAAAGTGGTAAATGGGAGGTTTAAGGTTCAAACCTCCTCAACCAATTTTTTTGAATGATCAAATTGGCATGAAGAAGCTTGAGGTGCCATGTGGTACTATTTTACTTGCTCATATTTTTGACATGTGTCATCACCTATGCTGTTGATATCATGATGACATCACCACTATTACATTTTGTCTCCAAAATTCAAATGACCATAACTTTCACATATGAAGTCCATTTTTGATGAAACGAATGCCATTGGAAAGCTTGTGATAAGATCTTCATTTTAAAATCCATTGTTGACCACTTTCAAGATGGTCTAATTTTGTCCCTTATCTAGCCCTTTGGTCTACATGTTGACCAAAACTTTGACCAAGTGTAACTTGCACGAACAGACTCTTTTTTGCTCCGTTCAAGTTGCATTGGAATCAGGATGCTAAGATCTTTGTGATGGTGAAAAAATCTAGAGATTTGAAGACACTTCAATTTTCACTGAAAATATCCACCAGATCAATGTTGATTATACATATGTGAAATTTTCCACACCAAGGGTAAGATGGATAAGACCCTTAGGATATGAAATAAATGTGGATGAAGCTTATGCAGCCATGACAAATCTACTTGCAAAGGACATAGACAAAATTGCCAAAGTCCTTGGGAAATATGAGGTGATGAAATTAAAGATTGCTATGGAATTGAAGACTGCCTCTACAATCAAGAAGAAGGATATGCTGGTAAAGAAACTAAAAGAAAAATTTGGAGAAGGTTTCAAGGAGGAGGAAGAAGAAGAAGAAGAGGATGAAGAGGAAGATGAACCTCAAATACAAGAGCCCCTAGCTTTAACTCAAGGCATGGGAGAAGATAAAGAAGAGGAATAAATTGAAGGTTTCGAGGGAAAATAAGTTGAGGAAGCACCTACACCTACCAATTCAAAGAAGAGGAAGGCTAAGGCATAGCTAGTGGCTAAGGCAAAGAAGATTGTCAAACCTAGCCAAGCCAAGCCTATTGCGCCTACCACCAAAGCCACCACACGTGCAACCACTCAAAAGGCTAAAGAAAAATCCAAACAGATAGCGAAAGGAGGATAGAAACAAAAAAGACAGAGAAGGAAATATGTGGCACAACCAAATGCTGATGAAGAAAAGATTGAATCAGATGATATAAGCCAATTCAAAGTGGTATGTCACAATCCTCTCTCTGATCTTGAGAAATCGTGTGAAAATGTCAAGAATAGTGTAGATTTATCAAGTTTTGATCATATAAATTTTGATAATTTGGGAAAATAACATAAAAAGAAAGTGGAAGAAGCCCTATATGCAATGATGTCAAAATTTAAGACAACACCATTAGAATTTTCCAATTCTGTACCCAAGAGTCTATATGACTTAGTTGAGAAAAAATGGCATTATTGTCTAAATTTGGAAACATAAATAAGGGAAACCACTTTATCCCAAGTAATATGAGAGCTAAAAAAAGGATAGATTGCTGAGGCTATGAAGAAATATGTAGCCAAGTTCACACCAAAATATAGAGCATTCAGCATTCTCCAGAATAATATTGAAGATGTTGTGAAAAAGTCAACATAGATTTGGAAACTTGTTTATGGGTTGACCACAGTAAAACAAGGAGAAGTTGACCCTTTAGAGGGTAAAGATGATGATAAAGATGAAGATGACAAAGATTATGGCAAAGAAGAAGATAATATAGTTGGGGAAGAGACAAAAAAAAGTAAGATGTTGACACGACAATAGCTGAGCCTGAGCAGCAAGATGAACCAAAACCATTAAAACCCTTACTATAAAGGATGTTTCTGATGCATCATCTCAGAACATCAATCCAATGACTGTAGAAGATTTGAAGAAGATTCTAGATAAGTCTACACTCTAAGCTAAACTTTGTGAAAATTTAGTTTTGGTTAGTGTAGAGGAATTGCATAAAGTAGTAACTAATATCAGAAGGGAAAATTTTAATCCACAAGAACCACCTTCCATCATCCCTTTAGTTACCAATGTAAAATCTTTGGTTCAAATTCTAGATATCACATCTACTAAGATTGATACAAGTGATATTTTTGAGAAAAAAAATAGAAGGAATGGGTACAACTACAGGACAAATAGGATAGATAGATTCATCTATACCTACAATACAAGAGTAAGGTGCTAGCCAATTCATAGTGATAGATTAGGGCAAGCCTAAAGAGATAAAACCTAAGAAGGAACAAGTGGCCATTCAAGCTTTGGTAGCCTTACCAACATCTGGCACTCCTTCTACTCAAACTCTTCAAAAGCCAGGCACAGAAGCTATTCCATTGCAGATCTCAGTGCTAAGCCCCAACTCATCAAAGGTAAACAAGGTAATACATTATGGAGACATAAACCTTGATGAATAAATTGTTATTCCAAAGTATGACAATGACACTATGACATGGAAACAAATATGCATTTCACAACAAGCCTTAGAAAGGAAAAAGCATCAAGAAATGCTTAGGAGAGAACATACGTAGAAGCAAGCACTTCAAGATATTAAGGACATCTTCTTTAGATGCATTTAGCCTGCAAACTCCTAAAGAGACCAAGGCACTCATAGAAAAATTGACAAATATAGTGGAAAAGGTCATGAATGAAGACCTGGATACAAATTCAAAACTCTTAGAATGGTAAATCAGAAAATATCTAGTGAGATAGCACTACAACAAGTTGCATTAACAACAAAGATTGAGGACGTGAAGAAGGTACTTGAGAATATATTCTCACTATGTACAAAACTATGCAATCCTACACTTTTCACCTAAGAGACCCAAAGTCACATTCTGAATTAGGAAATTCAAATATCTGCATTAGGTGCAAGACTACCATCAAATCTAGCTCAAAGTAAGCATCATTTCAGAACATCGCTGTAAACACAAAGTTAGTTAGCTATCTTAACAATATATGAGGCTAATATTAGAGACAAACTAAAAAGCATTTAGACTACCCTTACTCCCCACATGGAAATATTGCACAAGGAACTAGGTTATGCCAAGACCTTACTAAAGAAAGACCCCAATCTTTCTACCTTAGATGGTCTAGTACACCTTGCTACCAAGCTTGCAATCCAAATTAAGACATTGAATGTTGTATGTGATAACTGGGATGCATCTCTCAAGATAATAATGGAAGTCCATAAATCCCTTTTGGACAAACACACCATAGGTGTATAACTCATTTGACATAAGTGTCAAAAAGGGGGGAGTAATAAGAAAGGGGGAGAAAATACATAGGGGAAGATATAATAAAGGAAGAGTAACAAATAAGGGGGAGAGAAATAGAAATAAGGAGAGAATAAGAGAAAGAAGAAAGGGGGAGCATATCAAAATATGAGCAGAGACACAAAATAGGGCATGAAGTCAAAGTGTATCAGCAGAGACACATTTACTCAGAAAGGACCACAAAATTTTGGATACAAAATAAACATACTAATTCAAGGGGAATTATCAAATTTTAAGGTATCTAAGTTAGTAAAAAAATTTGAATTTTTGAATTTTTGTATATAAATTGAGTCATGGATATGTTATGCTCAAGAAGTTAAAGACAATATTGTATATTTAAGTATTTTTGACATTCATGTCAAAGGGGGAGATTGTTGATCTCAGATCAATTTTGAAAAGTGAGTGTCAACACAATTAAGCCATTTACTTAGTTCATGTTAAACTAGTAATACATGATGAGCACAATGTGTAAATATTAGACCATGCTAAGTTGCAATGAGTGTTGAGTCACTCAAGTGTCGAGTAGATAGACCATGCCAAGTGATTTAGGAGCTGAGTAAACAATGGATGCCAAGCAATATAGGTGTCGAGTCATAGTATACAAAATAGTGCATGTCGAGCATCAGATACTTCATATGCCGAGTAACATAGTTTTGAAATATTTGTTTGTAATGGCACAAACAACTATGTAAACCATTTTTGAGCAGACTTAAAGATCATATTTTGATATTTGGAGATAAGGCCGAATCTCTGTTTGGATTCCCTATGAAACTACATGCAATCAATTAGAAAATAGGAAGGATTAAGTAGAAAAATAGATGAATCTCAGTCATAGATTCATACCTAACCCTAAGCCACCTAAAGTCTTCTTAAGGAGGATGAAGCCCTAAAATCATTATGAGAAAGAGGAGAGAAAATGTGGAATGAATTGAAGGAGTGAACAAAATAATTTGCATGTAGAGCATTCAAGTTGACTTAGATGAAAGAGTGAATTGTAGAATTAGTTAGAGAAGACTAGAGGATAGAGAAAATAATAGAGCATTGACACATTTGATCGAGAAAGATCAAGAAAGATATTGTTTAGAGGTGATCTATTATTAGGCAAGCAAGTGGAAACCACAGGATCTATGTCGAGACATTTTAACAAGTGATTTCTGTTAAATCTCTTTATAGAGTAGTCGTAATAGGATGTATGAAATCCTTTAATAAGGTGCTTACTTAATTGTAAGTTAAAGTCCTCTAACAAGGCACACTTCTAAGAGGGTGTTAAAATCCTCTAACAAGGTGAGACTTAACATTTTTTGTAAGTCGTTATCAGGGTAGAACTTTTACAAGGTAGATCATGTTTCATGGTCAAAACATTGTAACCTTCATTGGATACACTTTATTGTTGTAGTAGTGAAGATTTGTGGGTGTCATCCCTACCCCAGTTTTACCTTATCACCTGGAGGGTTTCTGGGTAATCATATATGATGTTATGTGTGTGAATGGTTATATGTTTTAGATGCATATTCTTTACATTTTATTTCAACTTACTTGTTAATGCATGTGATGAATGGATGGTGAAATTTTTATGGATCCAAGTTTGAACTACTAATTCACCCCCCACCCCCCCTCAGAAGTTCACCTTTCCTATTGTAATTCCAACAAGTGTACATGAGAGAGATATTGAAATACCTAATAGAGATGTACATAGTGACACTGAAGTTGGGAGACAAAATGAAGAAACCAAAGCTGAACCAAGATTGTCCAAGTGTGTCAAGAGACATCATCCTTCTATATGAATCATTGGAGATAAGGATGTTGGACCAATGACAAGGAACAATTTGAAAAATGATGCATGCTTTCTGTGCATGAAAGAACCCAAAATAGTAAAATATGTTTTAGAAGATGTGGACTAGATTAAAGCCATGGAAGAAGAGATTGAACAAATTGAGAAAAACAAAACATGGACTCTAGTTCCTAGAATAGATGACAAAAATGTGATTGGTACCAAGTGGTTATATAGAAATAATCTAGATAAAAATGGTGAAGTCAAGGAACAAGGAAAGATTAGCCTATAAAGGATATGCACAAGAAAAAGGAATTAACTGTAGAGAAACATTTGCTCATGTTGCTAGATTGGGAGTAAGAACTTTGGTTGCTTATTTTGCATACAAATGTTTTAAAGTTTATCAAATGGATGTTAAATCTATATTTTTGAATGGCATATTAGAGGAAGAAGTTTAAATAGAAAAACAAGAAAGATTTTTTGATATTAACAATAGGAACATGGTATGTAGATTACACAAAGCTCTATATGGTTTGAAACAAGCACCAAGAGCATGGTATGAGAGACTTCATAATTATCTTGTAAATATTGGATTTGAAAGGACTAATGAAAAAAAAAAGGAAAAGGAATTTTGTTATCTAAAATTTGTACTATTCATATCATATTTAGAGGTCAAGATGCTTTATGTAAGGCTTTTGCAAATGAAATAAAGGAAGAATTTGAGATGCCTATGTTTGGAGAGATCAAATTCTTTGTGGGTTTGCAAATACATCAGATGAAATATGGTATATACATCACCCACTCAAATAATGTCAAGGAAATACTAAATTTTTTTGGATTGGAGGATTCTAAACCAGTAAGTACACCTATGGTGATTGGACATAAATTGTAAAACAATGATGATTTAGTTGTGGTGAATCAATCATTATACAAGTCTATGATTGGGAAATTACAATATCCAGTATAAAGTAGACCTGATATTTCATTATTTGTAGAGATATTTACAAGATTCTCTACTAATCCTAGGGAGAATAATTTGATGGTTATAAAGAGAACAATGAGATATTTGAAAGGAATAGAGGAATATGGCCTATGCTATAAGATAAATGAAAAAATTGAATTAAGAGCCTATACTAATGCTGATTGGGTTGAGAATATTGATGATAGAAAGAGTGCCAGTGGAGGAGCATTTTTCTTAGGCAAGAAGCTAGTTACATGGACTAGCAAGAAACAAAATTGCACTTCACAATCTACTATTGAAGTTGAATATGTTGTTTTTATTATAAATTGTACAAATTTTGTATGGATCAAACATCTACTCAAAAGTATGAAGGAAGAGATAAATGAACCAGTAATACTTTATTGTGATAATACAAGTGCTATAAATATATCAAAGAATCCTATGATGCACACAAAACTAAGCATCTTGCAATCAAGTATCATTACTTGAGAGAATTAGTTCAAGATAAAGAGGTGAAGATGGAATATGTTAACACAAAAGAAAAAATTGCTAATATTTTCACAAAAGAATTACCTAAGGATTCTTATGAGTATCTAAGAGGTAAATTAGGGGTGATAGCCCTATCAAAGTCTATCTAAGTAACAAAAGGAGTGCCCTACATCAAATAAGCTAATTGTCATATGTTACAAATTGATGCAGTGGATCTTACTTTAGGAGACGCCTAAAGTAATCAAAGAGTTGAAACTACAAATCAATCAAAACAAAGGTGATGTAGAAGAAACAAAAGAAGTTTATATCTATATATTAAGATAACAAGTCTTTGGTATTGTCATCAAAGAGGGAGAAATGCAAGAGAAACTAATACCAAAAGGGGAAATATAAGAGATTGGAGATTGAAGAAAGATAGAGAAATCCTAACACACGGTATGAGGGAGATAACTATAGAAGGGAGATATAAGAAGAAGTAATTCAGAGGGAACCATAAGGATGAATTGATTGTTGATTGTCTATTGATCAGATAGAAGATAGAACATAATTTTGTAACCTATTTAGAAGATGAAAGTTGCTGATAGGGGGAGAGATTTTGATACAATGAATTATTTTATTTTTTAATTTTTTTGTTGATCTTACTATTTTAACCAAGTCAGTTTGGTTGATTAGTTTGGTTTTCCATCAATGCCAAAGAGGGAGATTGTTGAAGAAGGAGATTTTTGAAACCATATTTATATAAGTATGATAAATATATTGCAATCATTTTTTTGTCATTGATGTCAACCCTCCTATTTTTCTAGTAAGACAATTGCTTATATGATTTAAGTACTATTACCTATTTGATTGATGAAGAGGATTTGATCAAAAGATGTAGCAATAGCATCTAGATGAAAGGTTGACTTATGATTTGAAAAGGAGTACAAGAATCAGCTAAGATGGTTATAACATAGTGCATTGATAATCTACTTAAGGTTGCAAAGCATGGTTACACTAAGAAAGTTTTGAAGAATAAGTTAAACAAAGTTTGTCTACCAAGCTTGATCGAATGGATAATAGGTTTCAAGAAAAGTTAGTGTAAGTTGAGCAAAAAATTAGTTGGAGCTGAGTAAAAGCTCATTTTAGAGTATGTCGAGAAAAATAGTGGATGTCGAGTAACGTTTAGTTGAGGTCGAGCACTAGTAATCTTTAGTTTGTGCTGAGTGATTTTTTAGAAGATGTCGAGCAATGCAATGTGTGCTGAGTATTAGAAGCTAGTTATTGTTGAGTGTCAACATTATTAGAAAGATTATGAATTTGATGGTTCTAAGCTAACAAGTTTATTTTCTTGGACTGTGTGAACTAGGTGGAAGATAAGATTGATGAGATGGTAGCATAGAATTCATGGTAAACCATTTTGAGGCAAATTCAAAAAATATTGAAGGAGAAGTTTCTATAAGTGATATGAAATGAAGGGTAGATTCATTAAATACTACTTAATCTTTCCTAACCCTAAATTGGATGATGGAGAATGAATGAAAAAAGATCTTAATTCTCTATTTATAGGGATGGTTGGTCATAAGCAAAGGTTGTTATGTGCAAGAACCCAAGGAAGACAAGGAGTCTAGGGTTTTGCTTCATCAAGTGACCTAATTGAGAGACTGCATTGGCAAGTTAAGCAAGAAGGTTTAAGGGTATGGATGCTTGAAGGGTGAGCAAGATATCAGAGCTAAAATGTATGAAAGTGAAGAAGAATGAAGGACTGAAACAAAGATCTGTAATCTACAAATGGAGTGAATGCTAGGGTAAATCCTTTGGGTTAAGATTGATCTAATAGTCATTTGTAAATCCTTTAATTGGGTGACATTCCAAGTGAATGGTCTAAATTCCTCTAACAAGGATCACTACTAACAAGGTGATTGAAATTCTTTAACAAGGTCACATTTAATAGTGTATATTGTAACCTTTAATAGGGTTAGCCTTTCACAGAACATCACTTTAGAAGAGTGAAAAAGAGTAGCATGTTACTGGTGGTTTTTTCCAAATTGGGTTTCCACATTAATCATTGTGTCAAGTGTGATGTTGAATATGTTATGTTTCATGTTTACATTTCTACAAATTTATTTGACAATAACCTACAAGTTTTAAGTGATTTTGTAATCTTATGGATGCATGCATGATGATAAATGTTTTATCGGTTCACTAAGTTTTGAAAAGTTTTATTTATACATCTGGACCTTGGATAACTAATTCATCGCCCCCCCCCCCCCACCCCAAAGTTATTCTAAAGAATTCCAACACTTTGATTTTAGTAGCGTAGATGTTATACTACTATGTTGTTCAATTTATCGTATTTACATATTGATGTCATTTTGAGATGATAGTATATTCTATGATGATATTTGGTTATCTAGTATTCTAGACATATCACTGATTTTTTTATATGATGGATTTTATGCTATGGTGATTTACTTCATTCTTGTTTCATTATTCTTTATGCAAATGTGAGTGATGTAAATAGATTATGTAGGAGTAAATTGAATAAATGGTTAAATTAGTCATTTATTGCATTTATTGTTTTGGCTATGATATTTTATACAATTGCACTTGATCATGTGTTTTAGTGTGTAGGAATTATATCCTTGGTAGTGGCACATGGAGTTAGTGATTTAGCTATTCATATTTTACCAATGTCATCCCTGTATGGTCGTGTATCCTTTTTAATTGTTTAATTAAACCTTTTAGTGATTATTAAATCCGAACTCATTTGCATTATGTGACTAGACTAGTGAGCGTGTCTATGCATTTAGAGGTTCACATTGTCACGAAAAATGTTAAGAAAATTTATGTGATTTTGTGTTTTTGGGATTTAAATTTTATTGAATTTAATTTCTAGCAACTTTTCCATAGATGAATTCCTATTTCTAGGAATAGCTTTTTTTTTTTTGGGTCGATTTGGAGTTTAGCTAGTCTAACTAGCTATTTTCCCTAATCAATTATTCACTCAAAAAGTGAATAAGTATTGAAAGAGGGATTTAATTCCTCACTTCTCACTTTTGCAAAATACAAATTGAGTTATTTTTTGAGAATCCTCTTTTGGATGATCATGTTTTTGTTCATTATGAGAGCTTTAGGTGTGGGATCTTCGTGAGATCATTCTCATCAGATCTAGCTTAGGGAAACCTTGCTTTGTCATAGTTTTCATTAGCTTTCATAGGATTATTATTTTATCAAGTTGATTTCAATTTTTTTCCCTTTTGCTGTCATGTAGGGCTCTCCCATTTTCTTATTTCAGCTCAGTTTCTATACCTTTTTTTGGTTGTTTTTGGTTTGGAGGTTGAGAGCTAGTGCTCCCCTCCATTTTTGTTTGTTGGTTCTATGTGGTTGGTCAGGTATGAACATTTTTCCTATTTTTGGGATGAGGTTTTGGGGTTTCACATCATTATACTGGTCATTTTTGCATACAATGTCCAAACCCAAATTTTATTGGATTTTTTATTCTTTTGTGCCTTAAGACCAAATGGATTTTATTTTCAAAGTTTTCCAATTTTGTGGGTTTTTACCTCATTTTGTGTACCACCCTGTTTTCTCAAATTTCTTGGCATGAGTTTAGTCATGGACCTAGATCATCCATTTGGATGTCAGTCAAACCATTGTTGAACTTTTATGTTGCATTGGAATATGTGTTACATCTTTCCTCCTGAGACTATTTTTAGTTGAGTGATATTTTGTGTTGTGCTCTCATCCAATCCTTGTGTTATGATCTCTATAATGGTGGCATGCCAAACACGAGTATGCACATATACATTTGTCGAGTGACTTACAAAGCCCAATCTTCTGTGGTACTTCCAAGAGTTATGATCATTGGGGTTGGTTTGGGAATATCTATGCCTATGGGCACTCATCATTGGATGAGCATGGGTAGGGTAGGGTAGCATATGGAGAGGGCCTCTATCATGCAACCTAGTGATCATTATGCTTAGAGGGTTGGCAAAGGAAATTTTAATTAAGTGATAACTAAATAAAATACTAGATGGTAATAAAACTTAAGATAATAAAAAGATGTGGTGTGCTAGAGCCATTCATTGAGGAGTTGAATCTACACAGTCTGAGCTTGGGCTTTTGGATGCCAAGTGACTCTCCATGATGTCAACTCCTACTTAGTAGCACATTGAGTGTCTGACTTGGACCTATAATTTTTGCATTGTCTATGATCTTGGTTTCAATCATCATACTATCTGGTGTAGTGTTAGCCATGGATGTTTGCATTATGTGTGTTTTTGGTTGGATCATTATCTCCATCAGCCTAGTGGGAGTGGACCTACAGGTTCCACGTGGTTGGGAGGTGTAGCTACTTTCACCACTATTAGGGATTAGTATACAGAGATGGTTCTTTATTCCAGTATGATTGTTGCTTGTTGTTACGCTTAGTACTTTGGGTTCTGGAGTATGTTATCTTATGTTTTATGCTTTCATTAGAATGCTTGGATACCATGTTAGATGATGTCTATTTTATTGATGCATTCCTATATTATGATATTTAGCATATGTTAGATGATGAGTTGGATTTGTAGGATTATCTTATGCTTTACTTTACGCATATTAGATTTCCTTATTCTTATGTTGTAGAAAATTTTAGTAGTGATGTTCTCATAAGACAACTTCAAACATCTAGTCAGTAGTTTGTGATGTTATGTCCAAGGGATGGCTAGGACCTGTGAGGTATCATGATGTTATTATTTTTGGGAGGAACCATATACTTAGTTTTGTTGTTCAATTATTGTGATTTTTTTTGGTATATTTTGATGTTTCTTTTAGTTCATCCCCTTCTCTGATATGATAGATGGTTAGATGCAATTTCCATATGATAGCTATGGTGTTTGAGTGTCTATGCCTTGAATGTGGATCTAGTACTCCCTGGTGTGGACGTTTTAAGTTCTTGTTTTATCCATTGATTCATCCTTAGAGTATTTCTTGTTGTTCTTAGGTGACCATGCATCAGCATTGGGCAATACTTTAAAGTATTGTACACCCAAAAGAGTTTTATCGAGTGACCCCTGATTGTATTGCATGGCTCTTAGAGTAATTTTGTGTGACACTAGAAAGTATCACATGCCCATTGAAGAAAGGTTGTGTGATACTTGTAAAGTATCACATAGCTTCTTAAGAAGTGTCACCCAAATGCTAAAGGTATCACATGCCTTCATTAGAAAGTTGACATGATACTAGAAAGTATCACATAGTGTTGTATTAAATTATCACCTAGGTTTTTGAAAAACCTATCTGGGCAAACAGTGAGCAGTTTTTGGATTAATTGGAAGTTTTTCAGAGGTTTTTTGGATACCCTTTATGGTGTTCTTGAATACCTTGGAATTTTATTTTGAAGTTGATATGTTTTTGGATTTGAAATACTTATATTCTTCTGTAGTTCATCTTTTTGGTCAAGAGTGGTGTTTGGTGATCCATTGTATGTTGTATGTCATGTGCATTCATACTTGTTTTTATATAAAAAATATCTTGTCTTATATTTATCCTTGTTCCAAGGATCTCTGGGTGGGGCATTACACTTAGCATACCCAAACTCCATCTAGTGAACCTCATGAGTTCATCCTTCATATACCCATCCTCATTGAAGAAAATCCATATCACATAGGGTGTCTTGTAGGAGTGTGGAGATCATGAATCTCCACTTTTATTTATTGACAAGGTGCCAAAAGTTCATTCACATCTCTCTTTCCCTTCTCCGTCTCTTTGTTTTCAATTTAGGCCTTGTAGTCTTTTTGAGCCCCAATTTTTTCTATCTTTCAACTATCCTTCCAATATCATTCTTCATGTCCTTCTTGTATCTTCTTTCCCTCATATTATCTTCTTGTTTTCATTCTTCCTTCTTTCCATTTACAATATAATCTCATATTTATAACAATACTCTTTACTATTTTATAAGACTTTTCAAGGGCTAAAATTTCTCAAATTGATGATGCCACACTTTTCGCCATTAATTTTGGCCTTGAGAGCTATCCGGTATCATAGCTTGCACACCTATAAAGTTTACAATTTAAGTTTAACTCATGATGTGTCTTATTGATTTCTCTTATGTTATTTTTTTTCTTCTTTAGGGTACTCCACATAGCTCGAGGTCTGGAGGAAAAGGAAGGAAATCAAATGGAACACCAAAAAAAAAAAGGCTTTAAATACAAGTCAAGTTTATATTTTAAAATTTATTATGAATGAATGTATATACATGTACTCAATATTGATGAATACATGTTGACTTATTTGTTGCATATATGTAGAAACAATTTATTTTTGTAGAGTTGATGAATGCACCTAAGACTGTCAATGTTTAGGCAATGGAAGAGGTAAAATTTCATATTTTCCTTCTCATATATTTTAGGTTATAGTATGCATTTATACTATATGCATATTAAATTTTTGAATTTACAAATAAGTACATTTTTTTTTTCAATTTTATAGCAGTTATCAACAATTTGTCTTATTAATATGTGTTGTTTATCTTTTACCTATTACAACACTCTTTGAGACTTCATGTAAATCCTTTCATATTTCATTTTGGTAGGATTCCCAAGTATCAAAGATGGGGTCAAACATAATAGAGGCTACAAGTATGTATGTAGTCTTTTAGTTGAAGCCCTCTTGTGATCTCAATTTGGATTACTTGTGTGTGTGATAGAAATCCCTAATGCCTACTCTACAATCATAACATTTTATTGCTTACCACATAGGTTGTGTGTCATACCAACATTGATTCATCAGTGGTTGTACCTCTTGCTAGCATGGGAGATCTAGCTCAAGCTAAAATAAGTTTTTATTTTATTTTTTTACTCTATTTGGAATCCCTAATGCCACTCTATAATGCTAACATTTTATCGCTTACCATATAAGTTGTTCCTCATACTAGCACTGATTCATTAGTGGTTGTACCTTCTACTAGCATAGGAGATCTAGCTCAGGTTGCATAACATTTTTTTTTTAAACTCCATTTGGAATCCCTAATGCCTAATGTACAATTCTAACATTTTATTTCTTACCATACAGGTTGTGCCTCATATCAACATTGATTCATTAGTGGTTGTACCTCCTACTAGCATGGGAGATCTAGCTCAGGTTATAGTACATTTTTTTTTTTTAATACTTTATTTGGAATCCCTAATGCCACCTTATAATTCTAACATTTTTTTTCTTACCATCCAAGTTGTGCCTCATACTAGCATTGATACATTAGTGGTTGTACCTCCTACTAGCATGGAAGAGCTAGCTTAGGCTACAATATTTTTTTTTTTTACTTTATTTGGAACCCCTAATGCCACTCTATCATGCTAACATTTTATTGCTTAACATACAAGTTGTGCCTTATACCAACACTAATTCATCAACGGTTGTGCCTCTCATGAGCATTGATTCATCGATAGTTGTGTCTCCCATTATCACTCTATCTCATTATTTTGATAGGAGTCCCACCCATCGACGAATGAGCCCATTATCATTAACATTCGGTCCAACTGTGTGACAAAGGGATGAGGTAAAGAACAACTCAACTATCCACAATTTAGAACCAAATTTATAGTTATTTTCATATTACTTATAGATAAGATATTTAATACTGTATTTTAATTTTTCTTCTACAGACACCTAGCAAGCCACAAACTACATCAAAGAGGCTCAATTTTAATGATCCTACATAGTCATAGATATTGATAGTGATATACATATGTAGTGGTGGTCATCACATGACCTTGACATATATTCAACTTTTGTATTGTATATCTTCAAGATTTTTATTGTGCACATTAAACATTTCTATTGTACACATTCAACATTTTTCAGGTATTTGACTTTTTATTATATATATTTGAGATTTATATTGTGCACATTAGACATTTCTATTATACACATTCAACATTTGTTGGGTATTCAACTTTTGTATTCTACCGATGAGACATAACATCCTTTTGTAACTATATGAAATATATGACATAATATATTGTTCACTTTGATATACACTAAACTTGGATTTCCATCCAACTTGTGCAATGTGCACATACAAACTTGTATTTCAACATACTTTCTTACAATTAATCAAACACATGAATGTTGATTATTTTATACAGAAAATGTAACATGTTTATCAAATTCATTATAACATGTAATCAGATGTCAGTTATTTTGATGTAATAAGACATGAAAAGTAAAAATATGTCATGATTTTTCGTATTGTGCCAGAGACCCTTAGGGACACTTCCATTCAGTGTGATCAATACCATCAGAGCAACATTGTGGTTGAAATGAGGTTGGTCCTATCCGCTAACAGAGAAGGTGATTTGATCCTAGGACCAACACTTTGAAATATACACAACCTTTCTTATTTTAACCAAGAAAAATTACAACTTTTGTCCATAGGCGAGATATAGAACAAATCCAAAGAAAGTAAAATCTCTAAAAATTGAGATAGGTTGTTGTAGGCCTAGATAATGTAATCCTATAGCACCTAATAGTTTTTCAATACCTTACACAAGCTTAGAGAAATTCCTAATCAAAGATCACATCCCAATAGTGCTTAGAGACCCTTAGGGATGCTTTCATTTAGTGTAGTCAATACCATCGAAGGGATGTTGTGGCTGAAATGAGGTTGGCCCTAGCCTGAACTTGGCCATCTAGAATTAACAAAGAAAAAAATTTGATCCTAGGATGAACGGTTTAAAATATGCACAACCTTTCTCATTTTAACTGAGCAACATTGCAACTTTTAGCAATAGGTGAGATACAAATGTCAAATACAAACAAACTTGAATCTCTAAAAACTGAGATAGGTCATTGTAGGCCTAGATAATGTGATCCTATAACACCTGATAGTTTGTCAATACCTCATATGAGCTCAATGAAATGCTTGATCAAAGATCATAACCCAATGGTGCTTAGAGACCCTTAGGGATGCTTTTGTTCACTGTGGTCGATACCATCAAAGGTACATTGTGGATGAAACAAGGTTTGTACTAGCCTAAACTCGACCAACAAGAGCTAATGGAGTAGCCATGGATTTCTTGGAATGCATTAGAAGCTTCAAAACCCTAGTTGCTAGGAAAGCACAAAAAATTAGTTTTCTTGCATGGATATGGAGATGAGGAAGAGGATTGAGGTTGTGGAGTCTAGTGGTGATATTAAATGATGAAATTGACCACTAATAGGTCTATAGTGTGGATTGAGGGCCTAGAGTTTATTCTTTTGGAAGGAAGAGTAAGGTGTTGTTACAAAACAAAAGAAAACATTAGCATTCTCCTAAGAAGATTTTGAAAATCCTCCATTAGGCTCTACATCATGATCTCCAACACATATACACTCCTTCAATCCATTTGGTCATTTCCCAACCAAAATTTTCACTTGGTTGTGCATTCTTGACAACTTTTGCAAGAAATTGTAAAATTTGCACTTTTGCAAAATTTGCACTTTGCAATTTTTAACAACTTTTTGCACTATTATGCAATTTTTCTCTTCTCATGCTTTATATAGGGTGTTTGGGTGGTTAGTCAGCCTTTAGGACTCCTCTTCAATGCTTTGTAACTTTCTTTCCAAAATTTCCTCAAGCAACTTTTGAAAGTTGCAAAGTTGCAAAATGCAACTTTTACATTTTTTGGCAAGTTTTCATTGATTTGGTCAAATGACCTTCCTATCATCTCAAAATTAACCACAAACCTTACCTATGGTAAAAAAATCACCCTAACTCTTCATAGAACCTATTAACCTCATGATGACATCATCATAATGTCATGTACAATTTAGAGGGCTATTTTAATCCTAAAAAGGGGTGACATAGTGTGACAGTAAGGACACGGTCCAAAACAACCCTATCCATGCTTTGTATATGTTGTGGAGAAGCCAAACGGGTATCAAAATCTATAATTTATTTCCTTGATGTTTTGGAAAATCTGGGAGAAAATGCAAGAGGATATGCATCTAAATCCAAATAGGATATCATCAAACCCACAAAAAAGAGTTCAAGAGACAAATTGATAACAAATTTATAACAATAATGTACAATATTAACATCTCTTATTGATTTTCTATAAAAAATCTGGCATCTAAATATGCATATGTGGCATCTGTTATCATATTTTTATACGAGATATGGCATCTAAATATGCACATGTGACATCTCTTATCGAGTTTTTATACAAAATATGGCATATAAATATGCACATGTCACATGTCTTATCAGTTTTATATAGAAAATTTTGCATCTAAATATGCACATGTGACATCTCTTATTGGATTTTTATAAAAATATGGCATATAAATATGCACATGTTACAGGTCTTCTCTTTTTTATATATAGAATTTGGCATCTAGATATGCACATCACTATGAAGTTGCAACATTTCACATAATATATATACAAAATTTTCAAAACTATTCTACCATATGTAGAATGATTCAACTATATAGCACATAATAAATCAAGGAACCTTTTGGATCAACTCTAACCCTTATTGTATCAAGTATTACCTCATGATCAAATTCATGTACTTTCCAAAATTTCTTGTTAAAAGGCCTACCACGTATGGTATCAATTGAATATTTGTTGCAACAATAAGGATAGAGTAATGAAGAATATGTCTATGTATCTCAAAATCCTCAAATAACCATGTGGTAGAATTCTTGATAGGGTACCTATATTTAATTGTAAAGACAATTTAAAGTCAAAATTGATACATTATAAATGACAAATTGACTTAAAGAGATTTTCATGGCAGGGAACAAAGATATGCTACCTTCTAAGACATGTGCCTATCATAACGATAGATCTTATTGGGTACTCAATATCCTCACCATCAATGATTGCAACTATCAGTTTCTTTTTGGGCTCAATACAGTGATATGGAAAGTAATATGCTCCTTCATCATTGTTCTCTTATACAATAATTGCATATACATGACCTGCATAATATATAAGGATAAGTTAATGAAAAAATTGAAAATAATCTATTTTAACCAAGTATTAAATTGATAACTTAGTACCTGGTTCAACTAGGTCAGATACATGCTCAAAATCTATTGATGCTTCAACCTAGTTGAGTTGTAGTGTTGTAGGAATTTGATATGAATCAATTGGATGCAAAGGTCTACAAGACCATTGGTCAACCCACTCTTTTGATTCACATTCATCCCATAAGTGATACATACATGGAGAGAAAAAGCATGCAATCTTTCTAGTATGAATAGCTAGTGATGACGCATTTGAACTTCAAAATGAATGTATCTCACTTGATCCTTTAAGTTTACAACAATCTTGCAAATTTTCAATATTAGGTTCATGTATCAAATAAAAAAATTTAGAAACCATAGACTTACCTATATTACCTAGTCCCCTCATAGTATTGCACCATTGGACAATTGTTTCAACAATTTCTAATATTGTGCCACCTTTGTACTTTAATTCCTCTCTACTAAGGGCTCTTTTCACACATGCTCCAACACCATCATTCTCTCCCTTTCAATTTCATGCCTCAATGAAATTCTAAAAATGTTCCACACCACTCGTCACATTCATCCTACTCAACCAATAGAACATCCCTGCATTCTTGAATTGTGCGATGTAATTGTCTGGCCATGTAATGTGTTGATTGTATCTTTCATCTCTGATAGGGACACAACCCAAGAACAGAATGGACATAATAGAAAAAGGGAAATTGTATTAATTGAAAAATAAGCTAGTACATTCAGTACAGAGAAAATAAACTTCAAAACATGCCCTAAGGGCTTACAATAGCATAAATGTGGAGATAATTTCTCCTTTCAATACCTCCTCTCACACTCCACTCCGAACTGCCTTTACAATGCCAGAAATCTCCTTAAATAGACCCCAGAGGGTTAAAGACTAGGAGTACATTCTAGAAAGTGCTAGTAGGCATCCACCAACCAAATAGAAGGTTCCAAAAGCTGCATTAGGAGTCGACGCAAATCTAGAAGAATCCAAAAACGGCAACCAAACTTTTGGGAGGCATAACTTTCGAACCGTAGCTCCGATTGACAAACCATTTACATTTTTGGAAAGCTCTCAAAGCGCTCTATAGCCCTATGGACCAGCTTCCCTCATCCCCCATTTTTTGGCCCTTTTCAAGGTCATTTAATGCCCCTAACCTAACTTTGAAGCATTCTTAGGAGGTCTCCACGACCCGAAAAACTGCAATAACTTTCAAACCGTGGGGCCTTTTGATCTGATTCTTTTTTTGGAATGCTCTAAATTACAATTACATTCATCTATCCAATTTACACCTCCTACTTCATCAAAATGATGGCTCAATTACATACTCCTATTTTTTTGAGATTTACACGAACACTGATAGTGGAATTGTGAGAGTTGGAACCTTTATTTGACCCAAATGGGTATCCAAAAATGAAAACACATGAAATAGAAACTAAGTCTAAATATATTTTTTTGGGTGACAATGGATGCTCCTACATCAGACACCCAGGGTAGATTGAAAAGTGACCCTGTCACTTTATGAATGGTAGAGGAAATCCCAAATGGGAAACCTTAGCTGCTGAAATCCAAGTTGAGTCCTCGATCGGTCATCCTTTCCACTTCACCAAATACTCTTCATACTACCTATTTCTTGTTGTTTAGTGTGGAGCCTGACTAGTCCCCAAGTGGGAGATTGTTAGATTGTGGTGACATCGACATGGTAGCCGATATATTATGGCCGACATATGGCCGACATGTTATAACCCTAAAGCGGTTTAATACTTGTATAAAAAAGGGCTTAGGGTTGGGTATTTTTGATATGTGGTGATACAAAATTGGTTCTTGCGGCGGTATTGAGCTGTAAGGGATTACAGATTGTAATCAGGTTGTAATCACTGGATTGTAATAAGATCGGACTTGCTGTTTGGTGGACGTAGCCCAAGGATTGGGTGAACCACGTTAAATCTTGGTGCCTTGTGTTCATTTCTGTGTGTTCTATTATTTTCTGTTATTGGTTATATTTGCATGTAGTTTTTATTTCTGTCCGTGGTTTATCCTAACAAGTGGTATCAGAGCCTAGTTGTTTCTTAGTTATCCTCTGCAGGAAAGTCTCACGGTTAAGTGGGAGTCTCACGGTTGAGTGGGAGCAATGGCAGATGATGGTAAGCTGAGGGTTGATAGGTTTAATGGGCAGAACTTCCAGTTATGGAAGATGCAAATGGAAGACTATTTATATCAGAAGGATTTGTGGAAGCCGTTGGAAGGAAAAGCCAAGAATCAGGGAACTATGTCAGAGGCTGAATGGGATCTTTTGGACAGAAAGGCACTTGGAAGCATTCGGTTATGCTTGGCACCATCGGTGGCATTTAATATTACAAAAGCAAAGACGACAGAAGATTTGATGAAAACCCTAGCGACACTGTATGAAAAGCCCTCCGCTTCAAATAAGGTATTTCTCATGAAGCGTTTATTTAATATGAAAATGGCAGAAGGTGGATCTGTTGCAGATCATTTAAATGAGTTTAATACTATTACTAGTCAATTATCTTCTGTGGGTATCAATTTTGATGAAGAAATTAGGGCTCTCTTGATTTTGTGTTCTTTGCCTGAAAGCTGGAATGGCTTGGTAATGGCGGTGAGTAATTCTGTTCCTGGATCTAGTACTCTAAAATATGATGATGTGATCGGTGTTATTTTAAGTGAGAAAACTCGTAGAAAATCCTCAGGTGGATCTACATCAGGAAGTGCTTTAAATGCACAAAGTAGGGGCAGAACGACTGAAAGAGGAAGTAACTCTGGAAATTGTGGGAAATCAAGAGGAAAGTCAAAGGGGAGGAGGTCTCAATCGAGAGGACCAAATGATTGCTGGTACTGTGGGAAACTAGGGCACAAAAAGAAAGATTGCTGGACTCGAAAGAAAAATGAAGGAGATAAATCAGATGGAGACAAAGAGGGAAATGTGGTAAGTAACAAATCCGAAGAGGATGCTTTGCTTCTGTCTTTAGAGAGTGTTGATGATTCATGGGTTTTAGATTCTGGTGCTTCTTTTCATGCTACACCTCATAGAGGTTATTTCATTGATTATGTCCAAGGGGATTTTGGGCTTGTTTATTTGGGGGATAATGAACCCTGTCAGATTGTTGGAAAGGGAAAAATTAAGATTAAGTTGCAGAATGGGAATCATTGGCTACTACATGAGGTAAGACATGTTCCAAAACTAAGTAGAAATTTAATTTCAGTAGGGCAACTCGGTGATGAGGGTTGTGTAGTTACTTTTAATGATAAAAATTGGAAGGTTTCAAAAGGTTCCCTTGTAGTAGCAAAAGGTGTGAAAGTAGGCACCTTATATCTTTGTACAGGTCATATTGTTCCTTCTACTTTGATTGTTTCAGAGAAAAATGAATATTCAGGAACAATTACTGCAGATGAGCAGGGAGAACAAATAGCTGTTGTGGATTCTGATACAGCGTTGTGGCACAATAGACTTGGGCACATGAGTGAGAAAGGTATGAAAGTACTTCATTCAAGGAAAGTTTTACCAGGTCTAAAATGTGTGAATATGGATTTCTGTGAAAGTTGTGTGTATGGAAAACAAAAGAGAGTGAGTTTTGTAAAGACAGGGAAGGAAAACAAAAAGGAGAAATTAGAACTTGTGCATACAGATGTATGGGGACCGGCTTAGGTATCTTCCCTTGGTGGCTCTCATTATTATGTTACATTTATTGATGACGCAACTAGAAAAGTATGGGTTTATTTCCTTAAACAGAAATCTGATGTATTTCAAACTTTTAAGAAATGGAAATGCTTGGTTGAAAATGAGACTGGTAAGAAATTAAAATGTCTCAGATCTGATAATGGTGGTGAGTATTGCAGTCATGAATTTGAAGATTATTGCTCCACTAATGGTATTCGTAGACAAAAAACTGTTCCAAGGACTCCACAGGAAAATGGAGTGGCTGAACGCATGAACAGGACTATAATGGAGCGCGCAAGGAGCATGAGGTTGCATGCTGGGTTGCCCTTACACATGTGGGCGGAGGCTGTCAATACTGCAGTATATTTGATTAATAGAGGTCCCTCTACTCCTTTGGGCTGTGGTATTCCAGAGGAAGCATGGACTGGCAAGAAGGTGAGTTATTCTTTTCTCAAGACCTTCGGTTGTGAAGCTTTTGCTCATATAGACTCTGAAAATAGAACCAAGCTAGAAGCTAAATCAAAGAAATGTGTCTTTGTTGGATATGGCATTAATGAATTTGGTTATAGGCTTTGGGATTTTGAAAATCATAAAATTATAAGAAGCCGGGATGTCATATTCAATGAAAAAGTGTTGTACAAAGATCTGTTGCAGCAACATGAGAAGAAAGAAGATGATTATGTAGTGCTGGATGATACTCCAAAAGCTGATGTTCCAGCCATTCCTCATGATGTGCAACAACCGCAACAACAAATACCACATACACCAGTGAATGTTAGACGGTCAACAAGGCCAATTAGACCTCCACAAAGGTTTTCTCCCTCTTTGTATTCTATTTTACTTACTGATGCTGGTGAACCTGAAAGTTATGATGAAGCTGTGCAGGTGGATACTAAGATTCAGTGGGAGTCTGCAATGAAAGATGAAATGGACTCTTTGCTGAAAAATAAGACATGGGATTTGTGCAAGTTGCCTGCAGGTAAAAAGGTTTTACAGAATAAATGGGTTTACAGGTTGAAAGAAGAGGAAGGAGGTAAGAAAAGATTTAAGGCCAGGTTAGTTGTAAAAGGATTTGCACAGAAAAAAGGAATTGATTTTGATGAAATATTTTCTCCTGTTGTTAAAATGACTTCTATTCGTACTGTTTTAAGTCTTGTGGCTACTGAAGATTTGCATTTAGAGCAGATGGATGTTAAAACAGCCTTTCTTCATGGTGATTTGGATGAAGAAATATATATGGCTCAGCCACAGGGTTTTGAGGTCAAAGGTAAGGAGAACTTAGTGTGCAAATTGAAGAAAAGTTTATATGGCCTGAAGCAAGCACCTCGGCAATGGTATATGAAATTTGACAGTTTTATGCATGAGCATGGATATAATAGGTGTCATTCAGATTACTGTGTTTATTTTAAGAGGTTGGATAATGATAGCTACATTATTTTATGTTTATATGTTGATGATATGCTTATAGCTGGGTCTAACATGGATCATATTAAGGGGCTGAAACGCCAATTAGCACATGCATTTGCTATGAAGGATTTGGGGGCAGCAAAACAAATCCTTGGTATGAAGATTTGCAGAGATAGGAAGAACAGAACATTGACGCTATCTCAAGCTGATTATGTTGAGAAGGTGTTGCAACGTTTCTCTATGGAGAATGCTAAAGCTGTCAGCACACCTTTACCTGGTCATTTGAAATTGACTAAGGAGATGTGTCCCAAGACACAGGAAGAGGAGGATAAGATGTCCAAGGTACCCTATGCTTCAGCTGTAGGAAGTTTGATGTATGCTATGGTATGCACTAGGCCAGATATTGCACATGCAGTGGGAGTCATTAGCAGGTATATGAGTCATCCAGGTTTTGAGCATTGGAATGCTGTCAAGTGGATTCTCAGATATTTGAGAGGAACATCCAATAAGTGTTTACACTTTGGGGGCTCTACTACTGATTTACAGGGCTATGTTGACTCAGATTTGGCTGGGGATATTGATACCAGGCGGAGTACTACAGGTTATGTCTTTACTGTTGGTGGGGCAGCCGTGAGCTGGGTTTCTAGGCTACAAAAGATTAATGCTCTCTCCACTACAAAGGCAGAGTATGTTGCTGCTACAGAGGCCGCCAAAGAGATGATATGGCTTCAGTTCTTCTTGGAAGAATTGGGACATCGTCAAAAGGATAATTTTTTGTTCACAGATAGTCAGAGTGCCATTCATCTTGCTAAGAATTCAGCTCTGCATTCTAAGACCAAACACATACAGTTGCGGTACCATTTCATTCGGTCAGTTTTGGAGGATGGACAGTTAAAGCTGGAGAAGATACATACCAATGAAAATCCAGCAGATATGTTGACAAAGGTTGTCACAAGGGAGAAGCTGAACTCCTCTTCAGCTTCAGTTGGTCTTTTAGACTAAATGTGAATAAAAGAACAGCAGAGTCCAGGGTGGTTTGATCCAGTGGGAGCCCCATGCGGTAGTTGTATTGCTACAGGATCAGTCTCCAAGTGGGAGATTGTTGTTTAGTGTGGAGCCTGACCAGTCCCCAAGTGGGAGATTGTTAGATTGTGGTGACATCGACATGGTAGCCGACATATTATGGCTGACATATGGCCGACATGTTATAACCCTAAAGCGGTTTAATACTTGTATAAAAAAGGGCTTAGGGCTGGGTATTTTTGATATGTGGTGATACGAAATTGGTTCTTGCAGCGGTATTGAGCTGTAAGGGATTACGGATTGTAATCAGGTTGTAATCACTGGATTGTAATAAGATCGGACTTGCTGTTTGGTGGACGTAGCCCAGGGATTGGGTGAACCACGTTAAATCTTGGTGCCTTGTGTTCATTTCTGTGTGTTCTATTATTTTCTGTTATTGGTTATATTTGCATGTAGTTTTTATTTCTGTCCGTGGTTTATCCTAACATTTCTGGTACTCCTACCCACACGATGATCTAGAATGTCTTCTATCTCCTCCTTCTTAGAAGCAAGAATTGGACATGGCTCTAACACTGGCTCATCATCTACACCATCATCATGATACTTTGTTAAGTCTGCAATGTTGAAAATAGCAGAAATGTGAATACCATCTGGCAGCTCCACCTCATATGCATTTCCTGAGTCATGTTTCTTCAGAATTTTGCAGGGGCCAAATTTCCTCATTTTCAACTTGTTGTAAGTATCGGCTGGAAATATTTCTTTTCGTAAGTGCACCATGACTAAATCTCCCACTTGGAATTCCTTATGTCTTCTCCTTTGATTAGCCCTAGCTTTATACTCTTGATTCATCTTGGTAATGTGTGCTTGGACCTCCTCATGTAGACACTTGATATGTTCAGCAAATTCCTCAACTTCAGCACTTGTCCTCTCCCCTTGTTCTATCTTCCTTAGCCCTAGTGCAGTCCTTGGGCTACTCCCATATACAATCTGAAATGGTGATTTTCCAATACTCCTATTTACAGAGTTATTATAAGCAAACTCTGCTTGTGGTAGAATCAAATCCCATCCCTTGGGCTTATCCCCAACTAAACATCTCAACAAATTGCCCAGACTTCTATTTACCACTTTTCTTTGGCCGTCAGTTTGCGGGTGATGCGTGGAACTGAATTTTAGGTCTATTCTCAACTTCTTCCACAATGTCCTCCAGAAATACCCTACAAATTTAGTATCTCTGTCAGAAACTATACTCCTTGGGAGACCATGTAGTATCACCACCTCTCTGAAGAACAAGTCTACAATATGGATAGCATCATGAGTTTTGTGGCATGGAATGAAATGTGCCATTTTGGAGAACCTATCAACCACCACAAATACTGAGTCATTACCCCTTTGTGTCCTCAAAAATCCAAGAACAAAATCCATACTTATGTCCTCCCATGGCTTTGATGGAACAGGCAATGGCTGATATAGTCCAGTATTGTGGCTAAATCCCTTAGCAACTTGACAAACTTGACAACTCTATACAAAAATTTTCACATCCTGTGACATTTGAGGTGAAAAATAATGTTCTCTTAGAATGGAAATGGTCTTATCTCGACCATAATGTCCTGCCATCCCTCCACTGTGTTTCTCCTTAATTAGATTTTCGCTTATGGAACTCCTTGGAAAGCACAATTGACTACCTTTGAACAACATGCCATCCTGAATCAAATAGTCTAACCACTTGGTTCTATCTACAACAACAAGCTCTTTACAAGCTTTCCATGCTTTAAAAAAATCAAGATCCTCAAGGTACAAATTCTTGAGTTCATCAAACCCAACTACTTCAACCTGCATTACTGTAAGAAACAACTGTCTCCTACTTAGTGCATCTACAACCCTATTAGATTTTCCACTTCTGTGCTTCAACACAAATGTATAGCTCTACAAGAACTCTACCCACTTCATATGCCTCTGATTCAATTTACCTTGGCTATTTAGGTACTGTAATGCCTGATGATCAGTATACAAAATAAATTCCTTTGGCAATAAATAATGCCTCCATTTCTTTAAGGCCTTAACTATTGCATAGAACTCTTGGTCATAAACAGAATACTTCTTCTTTGCATCATTCAATTTTTCACTAAAATATGCAATAGGCTTACCTTCTTGGCTTAATACAGCCCCAATAGCGCTGCCACTGGCATCAAAATCCACCTGGAAAACCTTTCTAAAATCTGGAAGTGCCAACACAGGTTGTTCTGTTACCTTCTTCTTCAACAATTCAAAACTTCTCGCAACTGCTACAGTCCATTTGAACTCTTTTCTATCCCCTCTTATTGTATCTATTAGGGGTGCACATATGCCACTGAAGTTCTTAATAAACTTCTTGTAAAAACTAACCAAACCATGAAATGATCTTACCTCAGTAGCAGACCTTGGAGTAGGCCATTCCAAGATGGCTTTTACCTTCTCTGGATCCATTTTAAGACCTTTAGGTGATATAACAAACACCAAATAGACTAACTCCCTTTTTGCAAAGATACACTTCTTTAGATTAATTAACAGTTTCTCTTCCCTTAGCCTTTCAAGGACACTATGAATATGCAATAAATGTTCTTCTAAAGTCTTTCTGAAAATTAAAATATCATCCAAATAAACAATAACAAATTTTCCCAAGAACTTCTTAAGTACCTCATTCATGAGCCGCATGAAGGTGCTTGGGGCATTTGTAAATCTAAAGGGCATGACTAACCACTCATAAAGACCCTCCTTGGTCTTGAAGGTTGTTTTCCACTCATCTCCTTCTCGAATCTGTATCTGGTGATAACCACTCTTCAGATCTATATTTGTGAAGTACTGAGCTCCACTCAGGTAGTCCATAAGATCATCCATCCTTGGTAAAGGAAATCGGTACTTGATGGTTATCCTATTTATAGCTCGAGAATCTGTACACATCCTCCACTCTCCATCCTTCTTTGGTGCAAGTACTACAGGTACTGCACATGGACTTAGGCTCTCCCAAATCAAGCCCTTCCTCAATAACTCCTGAACCTATTTGTTTAGCTCCTCTATTTCAGTAGAAATCATCCTGTGAGTAGCCTTGTTAGGCAAACTAGCTCCTGGGATTAAATCTATCTGATGACTGATTTGCCTTACTGGTGGCAATCCATCTGGAACATTATCAGAGATAATATCTCTAAACTCTCCTAGTAAATCTGAAACTTCAAGTGGTATTTCACTACTACCTTCTTTATATTTCCTAGAAATCAAAGCATAGCACATATGTTAATGTTTCATGCCATCTAAAAACTTCCTTCCATCAACAAGACAAATCCTAGCACTGCTACATACCTTTTCACCTTCCTTTTTCATGGGCTTCAATTTGTGGCGAACTCCATCCTTTGTTAGAGAGTATGTGTTTGCATGACCATCATGTATTGCATGCCTATCAAACTAACATGGTCTACCCAACAATAGATGGCAAACATCCATCAGAATAACATCACAGAGAACTTCATCATGATAACTCCCAATTTTGAATTTCACTAAACATTGTTCACTTACCAGGACCTTATGATCATCATTTACCCAAGCAATCTGATAGATCTGGGGATGTTTCTCCCTCTTGAGCTTCATCTTAGAGACCATCTCTTCTAATACCAAGTTATCAGTGCTACCAACATCAATGATCATGTCACAACATTTATCCTCACACTTGTATCTGGTACGGAACAAACTCCTCCATTGTCCTAGTTCATTCTCACCACTTAGTAGGACTCTTTCATTTACCAAGGTCTCTCCTCTTGCCACCAAATTTTGGCATGGCCTTTCAGTTTAGCCTTTGCAAACTTAACCCTATTTGGGTCCCTGATATCCTCATACTCAAAGTATTCTTCCAGTTCATTGATCCAATCGATCAACTCATTTGGTTTCAAATTTCCTGAAAATACACCCACTTCAATTGTAGGTCTTTTCCCAAACTTAGTAATGGCCCTAAAAAGCCTTTCCTCTGCATGATTCAGAACTTTCCCATCAAATTCCCCTTCTAGTCCAATTTTGTCTTCTTCGTTGTCATCTTCACTTTCATCACCTGCGGCCACAGTTGTTCCTCTACGGAGCTCCTCTTGCAATGCTTGTACCTGCCTTTGGAGGGCTCTAACCTCCTCAGGATTAATAGCTCTAGCACTTACACCATGCTCTCTTCATGGAGGCATCTTCTAACTCGAACCCACAACCACACATTCCTGGTGCAAATTGCCTCACAATCGGTGCTCTGTCTACACACTTAGGAAAACCAGCTCTGATACCACTTGATGGGGACCCAACCCAAGAACAGAATGGACACAACAGAAAAAGGGAAATTGTATTAACTAAAAAATAAGCTAGTAAATTCAGTATAGAGAAAATAAACTTCAAAACATGCCCTAAGAGCTTACAATAGATAATTTCTCCTTTCAGTACCTCCTCTCAAACTCCACTCCAAACTGCCTTTTACAATGCCAGAAATCTCCTTAAATAGACCCTGGAGGGTTAAGGACTAGGATTACATTCTAGAAAGTGCTAGTAGGCATCCACCGACCAAATAGAAGGTTCCAGAAGCTACGTTAGAAGTCAACGCAAATCTAGAAGAATCCAAAAACGGTAACCAAACTTTCGGGAGGCATAACTTTTGAACCGTAGCTCTAATTGATGAACCGTTTACATTTTTGGAAAGCTCTTGAAGTGCTCTATAGTCCTATGGAGGAGCTTCACTCGTCCCCCATTTTTGGCCCTTTTTGAGGTCATTTAATGCCCCTAACCTAACTTTGAAGCATTCTTAGGAGGTCTCCACAACCTAAAAAATTGCAATAACTTTCAAACCGTGGGGCCTTTTGACCTAATTCTTTTTCTGGAATGATCTAAATTACAATTACATTCATCTAGCCAATTTACACCTCTTAGTTCATCAAAATGATGGCTCAATTACATACTCCTATTTTTTTTGAGATTTACACGAACACTGATAGTGGAACTGTGAGAGTTGGAACCTTTATTTGACCCAAATGGGTATCCAAAAATGAAAACACATGAAATAGAAACTAAGTCTAAGTATATTTGTTTGGGTGACACAGGATTGCCCTTATACCTCTGGATGCTCCTGCATCAATCTCTTTCCCTCAAATTGTCATAGAAAACTCTAAAACATCCATGCAAAGACTCTGATAATGATTTCAACCATCTCTGATATAGAAGTGATACTCTCTTAATACTTTTTTTTCATCCTCGGTGCTATCATGTGCATGAATAAATGCTATATGTACAAAAAATGACACTTGTATAGAGTTGTAATACATTGGTTGCAATTCATTTTGAGATTTTAGTGTATAGTTTTCAGAAAAGTCAACAATTGACAAAATTATACCCAAGGGAAAAGCATCCTTACACAACTTGAATTTCTCATCTAACCATCTATCTCTATGTGTATGACCTATATAGTCATAAACTATTTTCTCTTGAAACAATTTCATAAAATTAGCTACACATGCATCACTTTTCAATAATTCACACCTCTTTAATTATTTTTCATATTTAACAACATATATGACTTACTTGTACTTTCCAAGAGAAACTAGCGTCTTACCAATTTCATGTGTGCTATCTATATGTAGGTATCTATCCAACTTTTGCAAACCACCACAGAAGACAAAAACTTTCAAACACATGGTCTTATAATAAATGTAGCCATCATCTCATTTACATAGTACACTTGCAATAAATTCTCTCAGTGACTTAGGAGGTAATTGTAGACCACATTCTTACAATATTCTATTAGTATGCAAAGTACAACATATTTAATGATAAACATCATAATGCATAGAAAACTCAACATGAACCCTACAACAACATGTAGTGTGTGTATGATTTATCTTAACATAGAATCATTTTGTCATCTCTAAAAACCTTTGGCTAATTTTAATTTGAGAAAATCTTGAAGAAACATTTCATAAAATTATGTTTGAGTCAAATCCAAAAAAAAGCATGTGGCTCACGGTTTGTTTTTCCAAATGGTCTTTTGACAACATCCTTTTGGTTTGGTGAAGCTCTTGTGTTCTCACACCAAAAGTTCTCTATTCATGTTCTTAGTGCATCAACAATAACTTTATCCTTACATGGGAATCTACTTTGGAATAAAAAATAATAATTATAATTAGAATTCTCAATTTTCTCTGGCCTCACTAAGGCTTTGACTAACATTGTTCTACTTATCCTTAATGATATACTCATTTTTCTTACCATACAATTTTTTGTCATTTCCTTTGCCATTATGGTTGATGTGAGGACCTTTCAAATTGTATTAGCATATTTTTAGCATGTGATTTTGAATCAATGGATTAGTATGCATCAAAGATATTTCTAACAATACTTTTTTCACTACTACTTTCAAATGTCCTTAACCCCAAAATTCTCATCGTCTCTCTAAATTTCATATTTTAACCATTTCAACAAGTTGATATCTTCCACTTTGATTTTAATTTTTAAAATGGTTATTCCAAATCTTTTGAACAATTCTCCTACAATTTCTTTCTGACATTTTATCATGCATTAGCTTCAAAATATTTTCATCAATGTCAGTTAGAAACTTCGGTTTTCCACAAATTATTCTAGGAGATGTTGATGTACACACATTATCAATATTCTCATTACTTACATTATTTGCATTCATCATTTCAACTTGAGATTTTTCAGTAGGGGCATCAAGTGATGTAAGTGTATTTGTCATAATCATTTCAACTGGGGTATGTTGAACATTTTTGTTTGTCAAATTAGGTGTGTTTGAGACATCAATATCAATAGGTAGATTTCATCACTTACATTGGAGGCATTTGATGATGTACCTTCACATAATCTCCTCATACACCCCCTTTTTTTTTCCTTTGATGCCTCTCATTTTTCAATCTTCTCTCTATTGTTCTTTCCCATGACTATAGATGCAAATTACCCTACAAACAATAACATGAATAAAATACAAAACTAAACAAATTTGCATGATAATTTTATGCTCAATCACAAGATGCTAACATAAAATAAGATGTTCGCTCATGAAAAATATAAAATTTAGCATTTCCAAGCCTTTACCAAGCAATCCAAATAGATAATGGACGATAGCCTATCAAGCATGATGTCATCTTAGCTACCTTTGTACCAAGCATTAATGGTGAAGTTTTAACAAAAAGCAAGAAATTGAATACATTTTTCACTGTGAAATCAAAGTGCTATTGCAAAGAAGTGAATTATAGTGCAATCAAGTGACCTCAAGGAAAATTTGCAGCAAGGTTTTCAAGGTTTTTATAATTTACCAAGTAATGATAGCATGAAGTAGTAGTAGCAAGGCAAGGAAAGGGTCTAAAATGTTGGTCTAAGGAGTAGAGTGGAAAGTGCCAGACTTCAAACTTGTGCTCATGATTGCAAAAACCCTCGACCCAAGCAGAGTGCAATCACAGATCCCTCTAAAGGTACTCCTAATCAATGATATTCGTACTCATTTCAAATGTTCTATTCAAGAAATTGGAACCCTAGAAATGGATGATTAATGGAATTCTCAAACCTAAGCATAAGCATTTGGAAGCGAAAGTTTTAACCCACATTCCCCACATGCCCCGAGGTTTTCAAATCAAGTAGATCAGATACATTCTAAGTCAGGTGCACAATGGTCAGTCATGGCTTGAGCAACTAGTTGTAATCACAAAGAAAATGATTCATTGCATTACTGGCCTTCCCATGCTCACCAAAGCCAAAATGACTAAAACCCTAGGTCAAGTGGAGTTAGAAAAGAAAACCCTAGCTGAGTGGGATGGCAAAGGCACAAAAATTATTAGTGTAACTAATGTAGAGTTGAAATTCAAAATTCATGTGATAGCTCACAAAATATACAGTTCTAGTCATCTCAACAGTGTATCATGTAAAGCTATTGACCTAGCTTACAAAGTTGTGAAGAACAATTTGTCTTATGATTTGGCAGATCTATTATTGAAATAATTCAACAAGAACATGGAAAGTATTTGGACTTCCAAGAGAAACCCTTGCAAATTTGGCTCTCTATTGACTTATTTATTCTTCTATCTTCAGAAGTTCTTCCCTTCCAAAGGCACAATAATATGGAGAAAAGATGTACTTGTGTTGTATCAAATCAATGAATACATTTCTTAAATGGGTGAGAATTATGTTAGTATAATGGATCACTACTTTGATGTTTTCAAGGAGAAAATGAATAATAGATTCAAGATACCTAGAAAGCTAGTTGACGATTACAAAGATGATGTTTGTTTCATGGTAGATAGTGACAAAGTCTACATTCAAGTAGTGAAACCCAAAGTTGTATGGGTGAAACCTCTTCCTTATGAGGTATATATTGATGAAATCGAGTACATTATTGAAGCCCTTGTTAATGAACCTATTGATCCAAAGGCAACTTACTTTGGAACATATGATCAGGCTAAGGCAAGGATTGAGTTGGAAATAAAGCTTCCAAAGGTGATCAACAAAGGAAAGAGGAGGATAGCTAAATTGAAATCAAGCACACCTCTTATGTTAATTGAGGGCAAAGGAGAAGATATAAAAGAGGTAGATGATGAAGAGGAATTTGAAAAGGAAGAAGAAAATGTGAAGAAGAAAGGAAAGATAATCATCACCAAGCCACCTAAGCCACCCATTGCAATTTTTACAAGGAGAACAAGGAAGAAGGTAAATAAGGAAGGTGGTGATGCTATATTTAGCTGACCTCCACTATATTCTAGGATAGACATAAGGTATTGAGAGAAGGAGCAGGTGTACACAACTTCTAAGCTCTCAAGTATGAGACCAGAATAGTAGTAGAGCAAAAAGAGATTAAAGACCTAGTCATGGACAAAATGGGCCAATGGAAATACTCACTTGATCAACTAGCATCAAATATTCCTAGTGTTTTACTAGAGAAAATCAAGGTAAGATGGGAGAATACCAAAAAAATTGTCAAAGATATGTATGCTCAAACCTTAAGATAGTTGGTACCTACCTTGATAGATGCTGAGGTGAATAAGTCATTGAAGGACAATGAGAACAAGATGACACTCAAGTTCAATACTTGTTTAGTTTTGATGAAAGACATAGAACATGTTGTGAAGAATGGTTTAAACATTTGGATAAATGTGTATCATCTTCACAAACCAAGTGATCAACCAGTGGAAGTTAAAGATGATGATGATGACAGTGACAAGGATGAAGAAAATGATGAAGAATCAACCCAATTTGTCACAGTTGATTATCAAGAACTCATGAAGGATGATGAAGAAGACAAAGAGGAAGAAGCTACCGAGGAAGATGATGAGGAGTCAGACCCAGTAAAGATAGTTGTGGTAGTCATTGCCTCACTTCCTCACTCTCCAACTAAACCAGCAGCCACATCAAGCTTGGAGATAGCTTTAGCAAGTTTGATTGTGACAACAACAGATACATCAAATGTTCGATCACTCTTCACTCCCTCACAGATCACTACATCATTGATAGAAGTTTCTACCACTTCATCTACTAAGCCACAGCATCCCTCTTCTTTAGCTATCAAGTTAATATCATCAGCAATGGATGTAGTATCTTCTACAATTTTATGTTCATCAGTAGTAAGTACTACAATTTTGGATTCTACAATGTTGGCTACTTCAATTATGGATACTTCAGTAAGTACTTCAATTTTGGATTCAACAAGTATTCCTATTAGTGTTCCATCAGTTGGTACAATATCCATTTTCACTGCAAGTCCTACTATTTCTACTACTGTTTCCATCCCAGATATAAAGGCATTAAGTACAAGGATAGTTGAACCTAAGGCTCAACTGAGTACCAAATTTTTGAGTAAGGGAAAAGAAATAGAGGATGAAATAGATTTAGATGAGGAGATATAAATCTCCAAATGGGATATTCATAATCTATCTATAGACCAAATGCATGAATTTGGAGAAATTCTTTAGAAAAAGGCAAGGCAACAGAAACTAAGAGAGGAAAGAGATAGAGAATATAAAATTATAGATGATGCCAAGAATATTTTGTTTGAAGTTATAGGTATTGAGGTTGATACATCCCAACCTATTTTGTTGCAACTAGTAGAGGAAGTCCAAAAGTTTAATGAGGACACTAGTGTTCAAGATAAGTTAATTGAGAAAGCAAAAAAGAAATTTGATAATAAAGTGCTTGAGCATATTGCTTAGCAAATTTCTATCCATCAAGTGGAGCTTTCCTCAATTTTGACCAATCACAAAACCTCTTGCACCAATGTGAAACCACTTTTTGGAAAGTTGTGTGATGTGACCAAATTCACAAAGGAGATAAAGAGAAAATTGAAAAAAAAAAATGATGAGGATCTGAAAGCCAATGCATAGCAGTTGCAACTTAACCATAGTTCAAGCTCTGCACATATTATGAAGGTTGTATTTTTGTCAAATATGTAGGCAAAGTTGTTGAGAGAAGAAGCAAGGATTTAGTCTACACTAATAGATATTCAGAATATGATCCTTCCTATCATGGATTCAATGTAGAAACATATTGTTTATTCAAAAACATTGATCCATGGCAACAACTTCTCCATTGTAGATGACATGATATAGCTATCTATAGAAGTACAAGTTGCTCTACATACATGCAAGATTTTACAAGATAATTGGGATAAAACCTTGACACTTATTCTTAAGGTACATTCTAATTTTATTTCTCATTTTGGTGTCTCCATTTAAGCAAAGTTTTGAATAAATCTTTTGGAATTACTATCAAAAAGGGAGAGAGACACTTAGTATGATATGTATAGAGAGACACTATGTATAATGTATGGGGGAGAATCATGCAAAGGGAGAGAATGTACATAGCAGAGGAGAATTTCTTGATATGTTATATAGTATATTGTATATACCTACAAAGACAAATTTTGAAAAATCTCAAAAATAGTATACCCTATTGAGCTAGTATCACATGGTAATGTACATAAGTTTTGGTTGATAAGTGTTTTTGTCACTAATGCCAAAGGGGGAGATTGTTGACATATCAGTCAAGTTTGTTATTAGTGACAACACTTATTCAAATTTTGTATGCCTATTGAGCTCATTAAATAGTCTATAGTGTTTTCCATGTAATTAAGTAGCCATTGAGATTTACAGTTGTTACCGAGTCTTCTGGACTAATTCAATGGTTACCAAGTGAATTTAGTTAGCGTGAAGTCTAGTAGTTCAACCTAAGCACTTCAGTGGTTACCAAGCATTTTAGTTTCTACTGAGCTAGCATTTTATATAAAGCAAAGTTAGTGTTAACTGAACTGTATAATGATTACTGTTTACTAAGGGAATTCATGGTAAAGAAGTAATTCAGTTTATGCTGAGTTACACAGTATCTACCAAGTCACCAGTGTAGACCGAGTTTAAGACTACTTTGAGGTGATCAATATGGACTGAGCTTCTAGTTCTACTAAGTGCATGATGATGCCATGTAATGACAGTGGACCCTGAGTATCAAAACTTCACCAAGTTGGTCTTTAGAACCCAAGTATCTACATATGGGTTGAGTTTGTAATATTGGTGTTAACTTGTATGATGGCTAACTTTGTAATTATGTAAATTGGATTGGTATATGTGTAATGTATTGTATCATATCCAATGTATATATGTTTGTAATGTATGAAGACAAGTGTAAGAATGTGAATGCTAACATGCAGTAGATAAAGAGTGTATTGTAAGGCCATATTAGTAAAGGAGTAGTAGAGACATATCCATCACAGAAAGGTGATCAGTACTTCAAGTAATCTCTATCAGAAATTTAGTTGTAAGTCAGAGATCTATTGTTTCATCCTAACAAGTGAATTAGTCTAAATCCTTTAACAAGGTAGACTTAACAGTCTTTTCTAAAATCTCTTTACCGAGTGCATACTTCATCGTGTGTTTGTAAAACCTCTAACAATGTGGACCTAGCAGTCCAAATTGCTCCTAATAGGGTAGATCATTAGAAGTGATCAATGTAAGCCTTAACCAACCAAATTTATGCTGTAGTATTGAAGTTTTGTGGGTATCATCCCCACCCCAGTTTTACTTTCTATTTTGGAAGGTTTCTGGGTCATCAAATCATTGTGTTCAAGTGTTATGAATGTTTTATATTTTTAGTTTCTCATGCATGCAAGTAGATCAGATTTGATGAAGTAAATGGTAATTGGATTATTGCAATTAAGTGCTAAAATTGATAAAAAATTTTAGAGGTTACTAATTCACCGCTCCCCTCTCAGTAATCTAGCATAGTCTTGAATATTTCCAACAAAACCAACCTAAGTCCATAGGATTTCATCCTATTGATACAATTGTTAGAGAGTATAGTAGAATGTTGATCTAATTACTTACAATCCAATATGGCTAATTCCAGATCGCTATTCAGTCCATCCTAATCCTTTCAGATATGATATGAAAATGTGGTGTTATTGATCCTCTATTCTGCTAACTATTTTTGCAATTCCTTTCCTCGACTAAGCCACCTAGAATTTCCTCTTATCAATTAACCCCTTTACTCCTTCTGTTATTTGCTCACATGCATCATACTCTTCTTTTTTGAATTATGGGGTTTCAACCTCCTTAAAAAGATTTTGTGACATAGGGTTAGGTATGAATCTATGACTGAGATTTATCCTTTTTGCCTCTTTAGCATTCCATTTTTCTAATTGGTTGCATGTTGATTACATAGAGAATTAAATAGATTTGATCTTATCTCTAAGATTCAAGATCTATCCATGAGCTAGCATGCAAATTGTTTACAACTTTGTTTGTGAAGACCCAAACTTTTATGTTAATTCTGTGTTTCTCAGCACTTGTTGCTACTGATGCTCAGCACTTATTGAAATTCTATCTGGCTCAACACCTGAACATGCTTGGCACTTACTATATTTTTGGCTCAGCACCTATTGCAACTTGGTAATTGTATATATTATACTCAACATATGTTGCTAGCCTAGCATGAACTTAGTAAATAACTTAAGTGTGTTGACATTCAATTATCAAAACCATTCTGAGATCAACAATCTCCCCCTTTGACATGAGTGTCAAAAACACTTAACTATACATGATGAGTCTATCTCCCTTAAGTATAATAAAATTACAATTTAGCATTTATACAAAACTTTCAAAAAAATTCAAAATTTTGTGAAGGACTATATACCTCAAAATCTTTGCATCTCCACCTGAGTTGATGTGCCTTTTACTATATCCAAAAATTTTCCTCCTTTGAGTGGATTTGCCTCATGCTGATACTCTTTATCTGATATGCCCTTTTTTCTTTCTTTTTTGATGTTCACTCCCCCTTTGTTTGCTCTTCGTTTTCACATGTCTCCCCTTGTAGATCAAGTCTCCCCCTTTCAATTTCTACCCCTTTTTGACACTTATGTGAAAGGGTCTAGAAACTATATTTGGCTAGAAATTTTTTATTAACTTCTGTGACAATTTTCAAAGTAGCATCCTAGTTTTGTATGGAAACTTCTAGGGATTTTATTTATATTGTTGTCTCTGCTACAAGGTGAACTAAGCCATCTAGAGTTGAAAGATTTGGATCTTTCTTCAATATTGTTTCTATATAGTCTAGTTCATTTTGTAGAATTTCCATGTGAGGGGTTAGGGAAGCTTGTATTTTTTTGGTAAATAGATTTGTCCTCTCTTGTTTCTTATGAAGATATGACTCTTAATGCTTGAATGATGAACAATATCTATTTACAACAGTTGAAAAACCATTTTTTGATTATTGGCTTCTCTTCTAAATTGGAAGGTACAGCTCCCTATGTGAATGATGTTCAAGGAATTATGTTTTATTCCTAAGACTAATGTGGGCTATGCTCTTAACCCGAGAGCAGAAGAGACAAACCAAATTAAGCCTAACTAGAACTTAATTCAGGTAATAAATACTTCTAAATATTGAAACAGATTCACATATCCACACCTCTTATGAATCCATAAATCTATTCGCATAAGACTAGAACAAATTGAAATTCAAATCTAGACTACGACTGATGGATCGAGAAAAATTAATAGAATCCTTTCATCAAATGAATTATAACAATAGTTATTGCATTCATTCATATTTTGGAAAATAGGGGAAATGAAACTCTATTCTTTCTTAGTTCTCTATAACACAGAAAGGAAATACTAACTAATCACAATACCTACTGGAATAGAAAATGATTGAAATGAAGTGCCATTCAATTGTCTCTGCAACAAATAGTACTTCACACCAAAATTTTGTCGACCTCTGATTAATCATTGAATTTCATACATATAGGATTTGAGAGATGACCGTTACAATAGGAATATTAATCAGTTCATCTTCTCTAGATGACAAATGGCAAGATGCCAATTTATCATATCAAAACATTAACAAACATTTCAAAATTTACAATAGAAAATGAAAAGGGGGTGATCTAAATCACTTGGACTTCTTCCCCTTTTCAGTTTTTGTCCTATATGTTTTAGCAGCCACTATGATGGGAATCAATTCTTCATGATTGAGTACTTGCACGTTAGTGAATCTCAAAAGCCACCTTGAATGTTCTAGAGCTAGTTCTTTTACTTTATTCAGTTATCTTGTCACTTCTTCAGTAGCCACATACACGCACCCACCAAGTGTTTGCAATTCTATCACTCTGTTTTGACTGGTTGAAGCTATCCTGGATAGATTACTCAAATATGTAGAGAAATTATACTTCATCACTTCTACATTAATAAAGGATTTCCCTTACCTACTGGTTTGTGGCTCAGTGTGCAATCCTCGCATAAGCTCAAATGCTCTGTCCTGGGTCTTCTTTGCTTCATCCCTTGTTTCTCTGAGTCCCTTCTCAGCTTCTTGAATCATTTCCAGCTTAAATTACATACTCTGGAGCCATTCATTGAGGGGTTCATTTCCTTTCTTCAGAATCTTCGCTTCAACTGCATCCTTTGCTTTCATCTGAATAACCATTTTTAGGAGAGAAATACAATCTATACACCTCTCCCTTTCTCCAGCCAAGGCATTACAATTAGACATGATATTATCCTTCTCAGTTTCTAGATGAAGGATAATATTTCCATTTGATCGATTAGGAAAACTCAATCTACATTAAGTTTCTCAATCCATTCCTTTCTAATCTGACCCAAATGCCTATCTTTCTGGAGCTATGATATGAAAGCTTGTACCCCTTCTACTGAAGGATTTTTAGTAGTAGGCACACTAATAATAGTTGCCCATGGAACAACCAATTGCCTGATAAACCTTCTTATCTCCTCTATTTCAACTTTCATTCTAATCTTTGACAATTTGAGGTTCTCTAGTTGCTCTTCTATCACCTCATTACCCAATTTCAATAGGCCTAATTTTGTATCATGTCTAGCCTCTCATAGATCAATTGAATGTAGAGTGAAGTCTTCTAGTGTCATACCTTCAATTCTCCCTACCTTGTTTAGTTTTGCTACCTCCATAGTTAAGTGCCCTATTTTTGGATCTTATCCCAAAATTGACAAGGTCTTCTACTTTTTCGCTTTCACTATGGAAGATCCTGAGTGAACCGCTTGAGATACAACATCCTTTGAAGGAATAGTTTCATCTTTTCTTTTCCTCTTCTTTTCCAAAGTGTCCTCGAGACAAGACTCTGTACTAATCACTTTGGAGGCTATTCTAATTGATTCAATGCTAAACATCTTCTTCTTTACTGGAGTTGTTGCCACTGTAGTTGTAGAAAAGAGGTTCTTCAGATCTCAAGAAAGAAGCCAAGATGAACCTAGAGCTTTCTCTTCTTCTTGAATTTTCTTTGCAACTTCATCAGACTCAGTGGATTCACTACTACTACTTTTATCATCTAGAATCTCTACTAAATGAATAGGAGAACCAACGGCTTTTAGAACAGGAGCACTTAGATGGAGTAAAGCTATGGTGAGGGGATAAGACAGGGGTGACATGAGGAGATGGAGTTGGAGAAGGCTAAAGGGATGAGGGTAGAGTGGCATGTGGAAGTGAGACTGGAGCAGGAGCTCAATCTTTCTGCTCTTCCATTCCTTTTTTAGCTTCATCTTGAGCTCCAATGACTGGTAGTGATCCACCTTGATAGGTTGGGGCTATTGGAACATTCTTCTCTAGGGGTTGATCACCTCCTCTTGCAAATTGGGCTAGTCCTTGAGTAGTTGTGGTAGTAGCATTGGGTGTGGCACTTTGAGATGAAGCAAGAGTAGCTATAGCTAGAGAAGCTTGAGTAGTTTTGCTCTTGCTCTAGCCTTTCTTAGTTGCCCACTCAACCCACTTCCCAGTCCTTTTGATAATTCTTGCCATCATGACATCTAAGTCTTCTTCTATGTCAACATATGGTTCAGAACTAATGGGAGTATTCCTCAACTTAGTCAAATATGTATTACTGTACATATTTTGACCATCATCTTCAAATCCTTCCACATCTAAATTTATACCATATGTCTTTACCTTATCAATTGTAAATCTGGCAAAGGCACGATCTTGACTCTCCAGTTCACTCTTACAATCTGCCCAATAATCCTCCATGGTTGTCACATGTTTGATTACACTTTTGATTTGGAGCACATCTCTAGCATATCCATTAGGGCCAAACATGGGCCTTACTATTTCATACTCTTCCAATTTGTATTTACTCTCAAATGCTTTGAGTATATTCTTTGCAACTTATTTGGTTTCACAACTGTATGCTCCAACTTTTATAGGGAATTCATACCCTTTCTTCCTCAAGCTGGTGCTCAACATGTTCACTTGGATTACTTGCCTCACTATCTCCACAAGCACAATCATATCATCTGGATACCGAGGTAGCTTCAGTGGAAATCCATCAAACACTACAAGACACAAATAAGAAAATGATGAGAACTAAATGAAATAACTGCCAAATTGACTGATGATCACCATAACTTTTGGACTGAATCTCTTCTTCGGATACCCTTGGAGATCCCTGTAAATCCTCATGGCGAATGCATCATTTACTTGGATATACTTTGCATAACTATTCTGTAATTGCAAGCATGGATAAAACTCATAACTTTTTACATTATTAGAAAAATTCTCAATTCTAGGGAGTCCCGGCCACAATTGAAGAGAAGCCAACATGTATATCAAGAAAGAGGACATATAAAAGGAATTATAAAACTTAGCTACACTGAGAGCCATAGAAAGATGCTCACTGACCTCATACACCTAGTCAATATACTGTGTGTCTCAACAAATAACTTGCACCAAAAAGAAGCACTGCTCTACAAAATTAAAAGCTTCTACCTCACCTTTGAGTCAATACAATAGAACCAAAATGTCAACAATTTTTGGTTTGAGGTCTATGCTGAAAAGAGTTTTAGGGACATTAGTCTTAGCTCCCCTTGGCTTTTGAAACCAAGATTGCATGATCTCCTTCCTCCAAACCATCTTCTTTAGAGAGAACTCAAACATAGCTCCTCCCATTATCAAGTCAAAGAACTCCTCCCATTCTGGAATCCACAAGCAATTCACTACTACTAGATGATCAATTGAAATCAACACTGTTTGATCAGGCAATAGAATTTTCTTTGTATTTGGGTTGTAATGATTGATGCATTCCAAAATCAACTCCAAGGCTTGTACTACTACAGGGAAACCAGCTATTTCCTCTAATCTGCTTCCCCAAAGTTTCTCCATTATGGGATGAACTGGCTCTGCTCTTAATCTCCTTTGAAAATCTAACATATCATAGAAATGGAGTGAAGTATCTGTGATAGTCAACCACGCTTACTTAATTCCACCCAATCCATCGAAACCCATGAATCTTGTTGCCATTTTATTTGATGTATGATAGAAAAAATTCAAACAATTAAAAATTATACAAGAAGTAAACCCTATAACTTTGAAAATTACTTCAAAGCATTATCCAATACAATGGTACAATAGTAAAATAGTAGTTTGAAAATCTGTTACTTCCCTCTTTATAGAATAACCCTAGATTTGCCCATTGAATTTCATAAATTGTGCCACACGAGCGAAATTAAGGGTAAATTTGTTGGATTGGTGAATGTAAAGGTTCTAAGGGATTTATCTTTGTCTTTTCACTATTTTTGTTGGCTCAACAGTAACTTTCATTAATTACTGGTTTACTTTCCATTTTCACCCATCTTTCGAAAAAATAAGAACAGAGTACTCCCTTGGGAAAAATCTTCTTAACTCAATTCTTCTTGCAAAAACCTTATCAATTCACTAATTTGCTTCTATTTACTTGCCCAAAACAATCTACAATCAATTCACATACTTACCACACTTGCAAGAATGATTTTTCTTCAAATGCAAAAAATGGCCTTCGAGGGTAGAAAACCCGTAGTGGAGAACTTGATTTCCGA
This sequence comes from Cupressus sempervirens, assembly GCA_028749045.1. Taxonomy (NCBI): domain Eukaryota; kingdom Viridiplantae; phylum Streptophyta; class Pinopsida; order Cupressales; family Cupressaceae; genus Cupressus; species Cupressus sempervirens. The sequence goes on along the minus strand of CM053784.1, from coordinate 617,688,958 downwards.
TTTTCCTCTTAAGCTTTTGTTTTACCTTTTCTACCCTAAGAACTTTACTACAAGCCCTCAAAAAACATAAAAGAGGCTTCACAAGCAAAAAAATGGGACCCGCTAGTAATTTTACCCTTCTATTTAGGCCTTTGCGAAAAACTTACTTCTTGGTTCGAAGCCCGCCAAAGGAGAAACTACTTTTGAGTTTTCTGCCGATGCTTATCCTGCTCATCCTGATGAGTTTTGAGTAATTTCCACTATAAAAACATGATGATTTTTGAATGATTTAACCATAATTTGGCTTACCTATCCTTGTTTTAGCCTACAAATAGCAGCTATGGATCCCTGCAAAGTTTTACCTTCTAGGTGCGAAAACCCGCTATGCAGAAGAAGATACTTGATTTTCTGCCAATGCCCATTGTTTTACTTCCTCTGCCCTATCCACTTTAATTTAAGCCTTCATAAAACACAAAAAAAACTTTTCAAGTGAGAGGTGGGGCCCACTGGCTCTCCTTATTCCTTTACATACACCTTTTTAAAAAACTAATTTCTGACTTCGAAACCCACCACAGAGAACCTCTTTCTTGATTTTTCGATGATCACTATTTTGATTATTTTGTGAACTTTAAAATGATTCTCACTATGAAATCATGACATTATTTGAATGATCTTTTCATAACATGATTCGCTTTACTTCAATAAAGCTTACAAATAGCATTTGTCATCCTTTGCAAAAATTCACCTTCGAGGTGCGAAAACTCGCTAAGGAGAAGTCAGAACCTGAGAGTCCACCAATTCAATTTTCTCTATCTCCAGATTAAATGAGCTACAAGAAAATCAAATGATGTAGCACAATTTGATAATCTCCATCGAGTATGGCTCTAAATTACCCCTAAGACTTATGACAATCAAGAAATACCCACCCGGGCTATATGTGACACGGGAGAAGGGAAAAGATGAAAACTCAATGCAGAAACTCAGCATCTAAAGAGGAAAGACCTATTGACCAGACTTAGACAAAACATGAAATTAGTTCACTTTCCACTTTGCAAAATTTGTATATAGTTAAAAGTGGGGCAACAGATTTGTACTAACTTTGCTCTAGAATTAGCCTCTTCTACTATTAGTACATCTATTTCCTTTTGTGTGTGAAGCACTGTATTGGAGTGCTTTTCACTTTGAGCTAGGTTTTGTGGTAGTTGCATGCCTGATACCTTCATATTTCTTTCTAGGCTCGATAACCTTTGGCTTGTCTCTTGTGTGAAGTTAGTTAGGTCACACAATTTGGTGTACAGTGAGAATATATTCTCAAGTATCTTTTTCACTTTTTCTATCTTTGTAGCCAACTCTACTTGTGATAGTGCCATTTCACTAGATATCTTGTCATTTACCTTTTCTTGAAACTTTTTTTGAACATTCCATAAGTTTAACATTGGCATCTTGGTATTCATTTGTTACCTACTCAACAATATCTAACAATTGTTCTAATATATTCTTCATTTCATCATGTGGCTACAAGATGAAGGCATCCAAAAAGATTTCCCTAATTTCATGTAGTGCTAGCTTTTTTTTGCACTCATTTCTAAGTATCTCTTGCTTCTTCTTTCTTTCCAATGCCTCCTACATAATATTGATCTCTTCAAGTGTAATGGTTTCATAGTCATATTTTGGTATGACTATATCTTCATCTAATGTAGGGTCTCCTTAGTGAAGTACCCTTGCAACCTTTGTGGATCTCGAGCTTGGTGCTAAGATTTGGAGTGGCATAACATCAGTGCTCGACTTCTAAATCATTCTTGTAAGAGTCCTGATAGTTGGTAGATTTACCTATGTTTGAATTGCTTCCTACTCTTTTTCCTTTACACTATCCTTGTCCTCTTCTAATTTTTCTTTATCAACAACTATTTGTGGTGGTGCACCTTGTATTCGTGCAATAGGGGCAGAAGTATCCATCTATTTTATTTGTTCCTTTGTAGGCTCTCTTTGCTTAGTAGTCTGAGTCATGTGTTCAATCATCATAACTTTTATTGTGGTATCAACCTTTGTAGATGTATCAATTGATGTTTGCACTATAGGTTGTCCTCTTGCAGCTATAGGGATGATAGAAGGTGGTTCTTGTGTATTCACCTTGTCCCTTATTAAGTTAGCTACTAATTTTTGCAACTCATCTACATTAACCAATATTGGGTTATTGCATAATTGAGCTTTTAATGTTTATTGGTCAAGGATCTTCTTTAGATCATCTATAGTCAATGGGTTTATGTTCTGACTAGAGTTTTTAGGAACATCCTTTACTATTATTGTGTCTACAGGTGTAAATGTGTCATGTGGAGGGCTCAATGGTGGTAGTTGTGTGTCTAGCACACTCTGCTCAGTTTGTTGCTCCTCAACTATTGCCACTTCATCTTTTCTCTATTGTGCCTCCACTGTGTTATCTTCTTTTTTCTTTCTCAATTTCCTCTTCTTTTTCATTCTTCTCCTCTTCTTCATCATTATTTCCCTGAAAGGGATCTATCTCTCCTAGTTTAATAATTGTTAGCCCATCTATCAACTTCCACATCTTACTGGATTTATTAACAACATCTTCAATGTTGTTTTGGAGATTACTGAATGCCCTGTATTTGGGAGAAAATTTGTTCCCATGCTTCTTATTAGCCTTAGTTATTTGTCCTTTTGACAATTCTGACATCACTTGTACGAATGTAGACTCTCTTATTTCCTTCTCCATATTTAGGCAATAATGTCATTTATTTTCAATAATTGAATATAAATCCTTGGGCATTGTATTGTCAAATTCAAGAGGGTATTCTTGAATTTTTCCATCATGGCATACACTGATTCTTCAATCATATTTTGTTCTTCTCTACTTAATTGACTAAAATTAATATTTTTAGACCAGTTAAGTCTACATTATCCTTAACATTATCAAAAATGTTTTCTAAGTTAGATTTGGATGCATGACTTACCACTTTGAACTGGCTGTTGTGTTCTGAATCAGTCCTTTCATCTTCAGATTCTAGTTATGTAACATATTTTCTTCTTAAATATTTGATTTTTCCCTAGACCTTATTGTTCTGTTGCCTTCTTCTTTTCTTTCACTTGTTCTATAGCCTTTTGAGTAGTAGCTCTTGCGGTGGCTCTTGTTGTTGGAGCTATGGACTTTGTAGGGCTTGGCTTTGTAACTTTCTTAGTTTGTGCTATTGGTTGTGTGCTTGCCTTCCTCTTCTTAGGCTCTAGTTTAGTTGGTGCTTCCTCAGCTTGTTCCTCCTCTTCATCTTATCCCATGCCCTAGGTCAAGGCAATTGGTTCTTGACCTTGTTCTTCTTCTTCTTCTTCTTCGTCATCATCATCATTGCTTACTCCCTCTCCAAATTTGGATTTCAGCTTCTTCACCGTCTTATCCTTCTTTTTCGATATAGATGTTGTCATTAGATCCATTTCAATTTTTGATCTAACAACATCATAAGTGTCAAAAGGTTTTGCACTTTTTTCAATTTCCTCTGCAAGTAATGTAGTGATGGCAGCTGATGCTTCATTAATGTTTATTTCATAACCTAATGGCCTTAGCCATCTAACTCTTGGTATTGTTGCTTAGATATATGTATAATCAATGTCTACTAGAAAGTAGATGTCATTGATGTGTTGGTCTACCAGAGAAATAGGAATCCTCAATCTTTGTTTCATGGACTTCATGAAGTCCTCAAAATAGCTAGTCATTATGGATTCAAAATTGTCTATCATTTGTTCTATATACTCATTTATTTGTATAGTAGTTGACCTATTGGCCTTCCATCCCATCTTTCCAAAATAGGGGAATTCATTTTGAACATAGAAGAATGTGCATATCAAAATGGAACCAAGCTTACATTGAGTACTTTTGGATTTCCTTATTGCTCTTAGGTTCTCCATAATTTTCTACAATTGTAGCTTTGCTAGATCATAAGTATGATCTTTATTTACAATTTTGTACCCTACATCAACTGCAATGCATGGCACGCTATTCAATCTTGACTGGTAAAACTTGTTAGATATGACCCTTACTGCAAACTCCATAAGTAGATCATTGATAGTTTCAATCATCATTCCTCTTTTGTTCCATTGTGTCCCTATATTCTTCTCAATAAATTCCTTGGAGTCACTTCTTAGGGTCTTTGGCCAATCTAGGGTTGGATATCCTATAACCCTATGTATGATTCTCTTTGATAATTTGATAGGCCCTCTTTCTAGCCATAAGCATCCATCATGAATTCTACTCAAAACTATTCTTATCCACTCCATTTTGAAGACCGTGGGGAAATCTAGGGCACACGTTAGTCCCTTTCTTTCTACAATGTTGAATTCCTCTTTTAGCACTCCATTCTCAGACATCTTGTCATATGCCTAGCGTATCTCCATGTCACCAATCCCTCCAACCTTACAATTGTAACATTTCCTAATATCTTGTACCATCACAACCTTTGGTGGGATAATGGATAATGTGCTTGTTGGGTTGTTCTTGTGTGCAACCTCTAGAATTGCCCTAAAATTAGGTTACTTAACCTCTTTACTAACTAACTAGACCTCAAATGGTTCCTTATCCTCAGGGTTCCTAGAGCTAGAGGCCATCATGCAGTCTAGGGTTTTAACAAACTTAAATAGTGTAGCTCGGCACTTGTAGAATACCTTAAATCGATGAGGTTATGTTGAATCTTTGCTAGAATCTACGCAAATACTTTGTCCTTTCTTGAAAATCACTTCTTAACTCTGCTTTCTCTTTGCTCTATGTTCATAATGACAAAAAATGAACAAAAAATTGACCTTATACCCTTAAACACATAACATGTAATGCTTAGCGCATATACAATTGTAAACTTGTCTCCTTATGCAATTACTACTTTACTTAGTATCAATGAAAAATCCACATCACTCAAAAATTATAGGAATTTCCCTTGCTTAGTAGTAACTATTGACTTGGATTCAATAGGCTTTGGCTTATAGCTCAGCACACACATTGGATTTAACTCGATGTCTAAAGAGAACTATTTCACACAAGGCAACAATGTGAAAACTTAAAGATTTAACTTTAGATTTTCCTCATAAACTTGCATCTTGATTCATGCTATTTTTATCCTTTATAGCACTAACTTATCTTGGAACTGATGTATAATGAAGCATTTAAATATCAATCCCACATACCTTATGTTGCTCAATTGGATGAGGTGTGATCACTTGACCTATTAGGTGAAGTGATCCCTCCATTAGATGTATTGCTTCCATCTCTTTTCTTCCATGTCTTGTTTATCTCTCCTCTGATGTGCTCAACATCAATTTTGTCTTTTCCTTTGTTGAACTTAGAATTAGGTGCCTTAGACCTTGTTGTGTAGTACTTTCTGGTGTGACATGTCTTTAAGAAGCTAAAACAAGTGGTTTGACTCAACCATCTACTATAGTTACCACTAAAATGTGTTCTTATGCAGTTCTCAAAGATGTGTCCATACTCTTGATAGTAGTGATAACTTTGCCTAGTGTTGTAGTCCTAGTTATAGTGGTGTTCATGACTTCTTTATTTTTCTGGTTTTTTTGGTGATCACATAGGCTTAGATCTGCATTCAAAGGCTTTATGTCCATACTTCTGATAGTTGTAGTAGTAACATTCAAATCTTGGTTTCCTGATGGTTCTAGTCCTATAGTCATGTGCCTAATGACCTTGCTTATTGCACTTGTGATAGTGACCCATGTTTTTAGGTTTTTCATATTGATTAGCATTCTTGCTTCTACACACATTAGCAATATGTCCCTTTTTACCATAAGAATGACAAGTGGGTTTTGAGTTCTTACCTTTGTCATTTCTTTCTTCAGCAATCTTGGATGATTCTCCTTCTTTAGTGCTGGTATAGCCTAGTCTTGATGTATCATTACTGGATCATATTGGAGATTTTAGTAGTTTCTCAAAGTACTTAATCAATTCATTGGGCTTGATGAAGCTCTCTACAATTTCTCTTTCTCTCCTTAAATCATTTTGTAGTTGTTCATTCTGCAACTTTAGTGTGGTGATCTCAATGTCTTTGATATTTAGCTCATGATGAGCATTCATTATTTGACTTAGGATATTCAACTACATGTTAGAAATTTTGGCAAGCTTATTTCACTTCTCTTCTATTATGTTGGCTAGGTTTCTCTTGTCATCTTCTCTCATGGCCTTATCTTCAATAGCTCTTTTCTTCTATTCAGTTACTTCACATAGCATCATGGCTTGTGATTCTTGTTCAATCTTGAGAGTTTTGATTTCTTTTGCTTGAGCTCTATTTTTCTCCATTAGGTCTATAATTTCTACATCAAACTCTTTTGAGTCTCCATTTACAAATACTTTAGTGGTGTCAATCTCCTTGTATTGTGTGTCATTCTCAGCAATGGAAATGTCTTTTCTTCTTTTTAGGGATTTCCTTAGTTCCTCCCTAGCTTCTTCCAAAGAATGTAGAATGAGATGTATTTCAATCTCTTGGTTCTCTATAATCTTCCCAAGCTTGTAGACCTCCATCTCTAGATATTTTCTCCAAGTTGTAAAGCTCCTCCTGGTGAGAATTTAGCTCTGATACCAATTTTTGGAATTTACAAGTGGGAAGTATACTTCTAAGAGGGAGGGGGTGAATTAGAAGTAGGAAACTTTAACCAATAAAACTCTTAATATCAATTAACACATGTATGAAACATATTTAAATAACATGGAAAGTAAAAGCATGCATGCAAACACTTGACACAAGATATGATCACCCAGAAACCCTCCAAAATGAGAAGATAAAACTAGGGCGGGGATGACACCCACAACTTACTACTATAGTAATAATATAACTTGTTAAAGTTACAAATTTTGACCATGAACCATGGTCTACCCTGTTAAAGGCTGCAAGAGACTGTTAAGTCCCACCCTGTTAAAGGATTTCACACCTTGCTAGAAGTGTACATGTTTAAAGGATTTACAAAAAATTCACTTGGAATATCACCCTATTAAAGAATTTCTCAATGGTTTTTAGACCAACCTAAGTCGATAGGATTTCATCCTATTGATACAATTGTTAGAGAGTACAATAGAATGTTGATATGATTACTTACAATCTAATATTGTTGATTCCAAATCACTATTCAGTCCATCCTAATCCTTTTAGATCTGATATGAAAATGTGGTGTTGTTGATCCTCTATTTTGCTAACTATTTTTGCAATTCCTTTCCTCTACTAAGTCACCTAGAATGTCCTCTTATTAATTCACCCCTTTACTCCTTTTTTCCTTTGCTCACATGCATCACACTCTTCTTTTTTAAATTATGGGGCTTCGACCTTCTTAAAAATATTTCATGACTTAGGGTTAGGTATGAATCTACGGCTGAGATTCATCCTTTTTTCCTCTTTAGAATTCTATTTTTTTTTATTAGTTGCATGTTGATTACAAAGGGAATCAAATAGATTTGATCTTATCTCTAAGCTTTGAGATCTATCCATCAGCTGGCATGCAAACAGTTTACAATTTTTTTTGTGAAGGAACAAACTTTTATGTCATTTATGTATTGCTTAGCACTTGTTTATACTAATGCTCAGCACTTACTGAAATTCTATCTAGCTTGGCACCTAAACATGCTCAGCATCTACTATTCACTCAACACTTATACTTGCTCGGCATTATTTGTTTTCTCGACACTTGAGTGACTCGGCACTTACTATATTTCTGGCTTGGCAACTATTGCAACTCGACACTTGTATATATTATACTCAGCATATGTTCCTAGCTTGGTGTGAACTTAGTAAATAACTTAAGTGTGTTGACACTCAATTTTCAAAACCATTCTAAGATCAACAAGAGAGAGAGAGAGATAGAGAGAGGGAGAGAGAGAGAGAGAGAGAGAGAGAGAGAGAGAGAGAGAGAGAGAGATGATGGAGAGAGAGGTTAGGAGATATGATATAAAGAGTGTGAGAGAGAAGGGGATAGGAGAAAGAGAGATAGGGATAGGATAAAGAGCGAAAATAAGAGAGAGGGAGTAATGGAGAGAGAGAGAGAGAGAGGTTTGGATGGAGATAAGGATTAGGGATATGATAGACACTTGTTTAGTATACTACATAATCAACCACTCTCTCTCCCCCCCCCCCCCCCCCCCCTAATATAACATTGTGTAGTAGTAATACAACACTCGATCAAGATCTGAATGTTTTTTTTTTCCATAACCCGATCAAGTTCTAAATGCATTTTTAATTTTCATAACCTGAACAGGTTCTAAAAGAATTTTTTATTTTCATAACCCAATCAAGTTATTTGAATCCAAAAAACCTAATCAGGTTATGGCTTGGTGATAGCCTAGGAAAATGACCCAAAGGCTTGGGAGATTGTTTTCCCTCTATTTTTTCCTTTAGATGTTTTTCATCTTCTAAGATGAATTATCATCTATGTCTTCATTAGGTATGCTAATGGTGAAGTGGGTATCTCTAAAATCACCACCATGATCTTACACGTCTTCTTAGCTTTCTAACTATATAATTTTTTCTTTTGTTGGACAACACTAACAATGTAAACTTTAAATTACTTTTACCAATGCCTTGACATTCCTCACAGACATATGTCTACCATTTTTTTAATAATTTTTTATTTACTTAACCAAATTTAAAATAAATTACATATTATTTTTCTACACTTGATTATATACACATTTTTTTAAAATTTTCCAATTTCAATTATTTTGATGCAAGTTATGCTTGGCACATGAATAGGTATCAATATTTTAGGATGTGATCTATTCAATAATTCATAGCAACAAAAGATACTCATCATAAAATTATAAAAAAATACACAAGTTCTAGATATGAATCTTAACTATCATCCTACCAATGGGATATGCAAAATACTACATATAACTATGTCTTTTGTGCTACACACGAAAATAGCTATGTTATGTTTTCTAAAAAAATTAGCAGCTATTTTTCATGTGTGCAGGGTTTGACCCACCTAATATTATCCATTTTGTAAAAACTCTACTACTTTAGAAAGTAGATTCAGAGTACTACAATTTATATGATTTACACATCTTGTCATTTTTAGTGGATGACCCTCAAATGTCTCATCCAAGTTTAGGTTTACCTAATTTCAAAAAAAAAGTGTCCACTTATATCTTTGTTTTTGTACACCATCTTGGTGCACTTACTCCACTCACACTTAATATACTTCGATACTTATTTTCATTTTCATATTATCATGTTTGATTTACTTCTCATAGTCAATAGTCTTATTAATTTTCAAATTGATATTCTAAAATATAATATATGATTATCTATTAAATGTTATCGTATGTTAATAATTCATATGACAATAATGTGGAGAATAGATAGATATCAGGAGCTCAAGGATAATAGGCTACTCAAGAATTTGATTTCATCAATTGAACTTATTCAACCAATGTTACAAATCATTAACACTCCCTCTTAGCTAGGGAGTATAATTTCTATCTAAATAATAGATTAAGCTCATGTAGTAAGACAGGAATATCATCTCAACATGATATTCAATGTAATGACATATTTAAGGACACAACATTTTATCCACCATTATAGTGTTACCTTATGGTATCATCATTAGTATAGTATGTTTATGAATATCACCCATATGATATTCACCATAATTATATCTTTTTTGGTATGTGCAATGGCATCAAGCCTCATGATTCCTATCAAATAATTCTTGTGGCATATCCATGGATACTATGTCTCATAGTGTCCACCATGACATATATTAGTAATAAAACTCATGATAGTTGCACACTACTTAGTTAATTAAAGAGATATGAACAATCATGATATATTCACAAATATCAACCATATGATATACATCGTGATAGTAGGTAAAACAATTATTAAGGTCGTGACCATACAATAGTAACCACAAGAAAAAATTATTGAAAGATTGTAATGTTTCTCAAAATCATTAAAAAAGTTATGACATCCACCATAAACCATATCAAAGGGTGCATCTACCATTATTATTTTGAAATGGTAGAACAAGAGATATCACCTCAAACTTATCTCTCATAGACAAGGATGCATTAGAATGCATCTTAGTAAACCATTGATGTTGAGACTTCCTCTCAATAAGGGCTTTGATCCATAACATCAATCTTGTCTCAAAAATGTGCAAACTTTAGTTTGGCAGAAGGCATAGAGGGAATATCATCTTTTAGTTCTTTAGTGATATTGTAGTCTAAATGAATACTAGAGAATCATCTCTCTATGGTCTATTCCCTTTGAATTGCTATATATTCAACATCCTCATCAATCAATTTTCCTGATCAATCAACATAGTTCACAACCTGTGAACCAATATGATCAAGATCCTTGAATATGAATTGAATTAGAACCTCTAGCTTCTTCCTCTTGTCATAGAAAGATACCTTCCTTACATGATCCCAATCACAAAAGATATTTTTCTCCAATAGACTCACATATTCTATCATAATCAACATATGACTAAGAAATCCTGGATCCAAAACCACTTTGGAGATATGGTTATAAGCTTGAGTCATATGTGATGCCTTAGTAGCATACCCAATGTACCATTAGTCTTTTCCTCTCAGAACATCCCCGGAGACAAAGGAAAAGATCAAGGAAAATATCTCTTATAGTACATACATGAATACATATAAGAGAGTATCTACAATAAGCAAGTAAATGTAATATTAAAAAGATAATAAAAGTACTTATCTCATTACTCAGAAGTAAATGCAAATCAACATCCTTTATTATGTATGTTGCTCCACTAAAGGTCATGCCAACTAATTTTGTTCATAATGTCACAATCCTTAAAATATGAGGAGAACATCCTTGGAATTTCCTCCTATAGAAATGTCTCCATCATCTTAAATACCACACAACATCAAGGTTGGCATACAAAGATATTAGCATTCCTCAAAGTATATATACTTTATTTTTCTTTTTATTGTCAATCTCAGCACACTAATTTTGAGGAGAAATGAGATTATCTTTCCCTTCTATAATTCAATGACCAACAACTTAAATGTAAGATACATTTCCATTCCTTCTTTTATCAAATGCATTTCATGAAGTTTCACTCTAAGATTCCATATTATCATTGTTGGATTACTTTAGAATAACTAAGAGGATGGTGAATTAGTTATCCAAGGTCCTTTTGTACCAATAAAACTTTTCTTTTCCTTGGCTCAGTGAACCCATAAAGCATTCATATACATGCAATCACTAGAACTTGTAGCTAGTTGTTAAATCAACCATGCAAATGATTTGATTTGACTTACAACTCCTTTGCAGATTTCAAATCTCAATTCAATCCTCAATTTACTTGGCTTTTATTCTTTTGTAGTTTTGATAGCTTGTTCACCCTTCAAGCATATGTCTTCTTTAAGCCTTCTTGCTTGGTACATGAATACAATCTCCCTCTTGGTCACTAGATGAAGTAGAGTCCTGATCTATATTCTTCCTTGGTCTTCTTTGACCTTTTTAATGTCATCTCCTTGAAACCACACTCTCCAACTCCTTGCTTCATGACCAAGCATTCCTTAAATAAGAAATTAGAATACATTTTTTGCTCTATTTTCCATCATCTATATTAGGGTTTGACGAATCAGGTAAGATACAATGTATCTACCCCATATCTTGTCTCTTTTAGAAACTTCTCCTAGAATCCACTTGAAATCACCTAAAAATGGTTTACCTCAAATTCTATGACACCAGCTCATCATCCTTATCTTCTACCTGGTTCACAAAAATCAATAAAATAAACTTGTCAGCTCAAATTTTGCAAATCTTTGACTTTTCTAATAATGCAGTAGCTCGGCATTATTAATCTTCTGATGCTTGGCATATACTACATTGCTCGGGATCTATTGTGAGTTCACTTGACAACAACTATGTTTTACTGATTCTTGGCACTTGTTGTATTTTTCTTAGCACTCACTATTTACACAACATGCACTAGAATTATCTTTTACTCAACACCAACTAATTTTTTGCTCAGTTTGAACTAACTTTTCTTAGCTCCTACTAACCAACTCAGTCAAGCTTCGTAGATTTTTTTTGAGTAACTTGTTCTCCTAAAGTTTGTAAGTGTATCCAACCTTTGCAATCTTAAGTAGATTATCAATACATCATATCATCACTATCCTAACTCCTCCTTGTACTTCATTACATAAGCATAACTCAACCTTTTCTATAGGTTTTGTTGTTACATCTCATTGATAAAATCCTCTTCATCCATCAACTAAGTGATAGTACTTGAATCTTATAAGCAATTGTCTTTCCAGCAAATAGTTGGTTTGACATTAGTGACAAAACAATGATTCAAATATGGTTTCTACTTCAATAATCTCCTTCAGCAATGATCTTTCAATCAGATTTCAACAATCTCCCTCTTTGGCATTGATGGCAAACCAAACTAATCAACCAAGTCACCTAGATGATAAAACAATTTATTCAACTAGACTGACTAGATTAAAATAGTAAGACAATACCAAAAAGAAAATTGTTGAATCAAAACTGCTCCCTCTATCAACAACTTCATTAGGTTACAAAATTCTTTTCTTATGACTCCCTCTGAGTTTCTTTCTTGTAACTCCCTCTCACTAGGTAGATTCATTATACATGTTTTATCCTCTCATCTTCTTCTAATATTCTAACTTTTTGATCAATATCTCCCTCTATGTATTTGATCAATTTTTGCAAAATTGCTCCCTTTTTCCATATCTTTCGATCAATTTCTATTATTTCTCCCTCTTTGACAATAATGTCAAAGACATAGCATCTTAACATGTAGATGCAGAATTTATAGTATCAACAATTTCTCCCTCTGTCACCTTTCTTGCGACTGATTTGGATTTTTAGCACTTTGATTACTTCTAGCAGTACCTAAACTAAGATCCCCTACATCAATTTATATTATTTGGCAATCAACCTATTAGATGCAGGGCACTTCTTTGGTTACTTATATTGCCTTTGATAGAGGTATTGTAGTGCCTCTCCCATTTGAATTTTGTAAGTTGTCCTGATGGATGCACCCTTGCTGATCTTTTATTGTGATGGATCATGATTGTGACCCTGAGTGGTCTACACCGTTGAGGTGTTTGGATTTATGTGTCTGTATCAGTTGCTTTGATTATGCTTTTGACTGATCTTTGAGATTATGATTTGATTTTTGGTTCACTGAGGTTTGTGCCAGTGGTTACCAGGATCGATGTGGTATCATGAGGTTGTTTCATGATTACCTTGAGTTGTGTGCAGAGATTGCACTATGTCCTTTTACCATGCTACACTGGACTAGGTTCCTGTAGCAGTGGTTAGTCATGGTTATGATTGTGTTCGTTTATGTGTTTTAAGTGCCTTATTAAATGCATTAATGATTAGAAATGGATTATTCTTATTGGATTCTTTGGTTATGTGTTGCGGACATTTACCTTATTTTATTTTGATCTGAGAGATATCTGTTCTTATGTGATGATTTACATTTGAGATGACCTGAGGGTCAAATGTTACTCTTTGATTCCAGTATCATGGATTTTAAACTACTATGCTATTCAGTTAATCATATTGGATGATGATGCTATTTTGAGATGACAGTGTGTTTTATGATGATATTTGGTTATCTGGTATTTGGACATACCTCTGATTTTGTTATGTGATGTATTTAATGCTATGGTTATTTACTTCATTCCTGTGTTGTTATGCAAAATGGAGTAATGTAAATAGATTATTTTAATATAATTAAATAAATGGTTAAATTAGGTGATTTAACTCATTATATCTTCGGCTATGTTATTATATGCAATTGCACTTGATCGTGTTTTTTAGTGTGCAAGATTATATCCCTGGCAGTGGTACTTGGAGTTAGTGATTCAGCCTTTCATATTTTCCCAATGTCATCCTTGTATGGTCGATGTATCCATTATTAAATGTTTAATTTAAACCTTTTAGTGATTATTAAATCCGAACTCATTTGCATTATGTGATTAGACCAGTAAGCGTGTTTGTGCATTTAGAGGTTCGCATTGTCACGAAAGTTGTTTAAGGAGATTTATGTGTTTTTGGGTTTTCGGGCTTTTTAATTGATTTATTTTAATTTCTGGCAGCTTTTCCACAGATGAATTCCTATTTATAGGAATAGCCTATTTTCGTTTGGGTCAATTCAGGGTTTAACTAGATTGGCTGGTTAAATGCCCTAATTGATTATTCACCTGAAAAGTGAATAAGTATCCAAAGAGGAATTTAATTCCTCACTTCTTACTTTTGAATTGGAAAGTTGGAGAGTAAAACCCAAAATCCTCTTCATGAGGATTTACTGTTTTGTTCGTTGTAGGAGCTACGGGCGTGGGATCGTCGCGAGGTTGGGCTTGTTGGATCCAGCTCGGGGAAACCTTGGATTGCCGTGATTTTCAGCTACTTTTGCGAGATATTTATTTTATGGTTCAGATTCCCGTTTTGCCCTTTTGGCTGTGAGGTAGGGCTTTCCTGTTTTATTGTTTCTGCTTCTATTTTTGGTAGTCATTTGTTTGGAGGCTGAGAACTAGTGTTCCCCTCCGTTTCTGTATGATAGTTCTACCCAGTTGGGCGGGTATGAACATTTCCCTATTTTTTGGGATGAGGGTTTGGAATTTTGCACCGTTATGCTGGCCATTTTTACATACGGTGTCTGATTCCATTTATTTTTGGATTTTTGGAGTTTTTGAACCCAAAGGCCAAATGGGTTTTAATTTTGAAGTTTTCCAAATTTTTGGGGTTTTTACCTCATTTTACGTGCTGCCTTTTTTTCTCAAGTCTTATTGGCACAATGTGGGTCGTGGACCTTGATGATCCGTTTGGATATCAGTCATACCACTTTTGCACTTTTATGTTGCATTAGGATGCATGTTGCATCCGTACTCCCGACGTTGTGTTCGGTTGAGTGATTTTATACTTGTTATGATTTCTTTTGAACCTTTCCCTTTTGTTTGTGAATGGTAGGATTTGTGTAGAATCCATACTCTCAGATTGAGGCCGGTTGAGTGAGTTCATGAAGTTTGGTCCTGCTGCATCATTGGGAGTTGTGTAGAATACATACTCTCAGATTGAGGTCGATTGAGTGATTTAATGATGTATAGTTTTATTGGCTTTGGGATTTGTGTAGAATCCATCCTTCCTATGTTGCCTTCAGTTGGGTGTTTTCTTTGCATTGTGTTCTCATTCCTGTCCTTGTTTTATGATCTTCGTGATGGTGGTGCGCCACACACGAGTACATATGCGTACATTTGTTGGGTGACTTGCGAGGATCGATCTTTCGTGGATTTGTCGAAAGTTATGATCATTGGAGTTGGGATGGGAGTATGCATGCCCACGGGCACTTGCTGTAGGATGAGCATGGGTAGGGTAGGGTAGCATATGGAGAGGGCTTCTACCTCGCAGCCTGGTGATCATTGTGCCCAGAGGGTTGGCGAAGGAAGCTTTAATTAAGTGAAAATTAAATAAAATGTGTGACTGGTAATAAAACTTAAGATAATAAAAAGGTTTGGGGTGCAAGAGCCTTTTCGTTGAGGGATGTTGAATCTGCGCAAGTCCTAGCTTGGGCTTTTTGATGCCAAGCAACTCTCCACGATGTTAGTCCCTACATAGTAGCCTATTGAGTGTCTAACGAGGACCTGTACTCCTTGCATTGTCTTAGGTTCTTGGTTGCAGCCATCATACTATCTAGCGTGAATGTTAGCCATGGATGTTGTGTTTTATGTGTGTTTGTGGTTGGATCATTATCTCCATTAGCATGGCGGGTGTGGACCTATGGGTGCTATGTGGTTGGGAGGCATAGCTACCTTTACCACTACTAGGGATCGGTGTACAGAGACGATCTTTTTTCTTAGTGCGACCATTGCTGGATGTCTTCACTTGGTACTTCGGGTTCCGGAGTATGCTTTCTTGTGATTTATGCTTTCTTTGGGATGCTTGTATATCATGTTTAGATGATGTTATTTTATTTGACGCATTCCCTTATTATGATGTTTAGCATATGATTAGATGCTGTGAATTGTTGTATTAGCATATTTGTTGCTTACTGCTGTTTAGCATGTGATAGGTGATGTTATCTACTGTAGGATTATCTTATGTGTTACTACTAGCATGTTAGATTTTCGTATGCTTATATTGTTGCATGTTTTTGTAGTAACATCCCTATTACGACAGTACCGACGATCTGGTCAGTGGCTTGGGATGTTACGTGCAGGGGATGGCTAGGACCCACGATGGTCTTATGATGCTATTGACGGTTGGGAGGAACCACACACTTAGTTGGTTATTTTTCTCATTGCATTGTTAACTATGTCATTGCGATGTTGCTTTTGTTCTCTGCGATGTTTTTTTTCAGTGTGTTCTTTGTTGTTGTAGTTTAGATGGATAGATGTTCTCCTTGCTGTGTTGTTCTTGCGCTCAAGTGTTCATTCCTCGAGCCTTTGTGGATCCGGTACTCTCCGGTGTGGAGGTTCTTTTGTGGATTTTTTCCTCGTTTTTGAGTTTTGGAAGTGTTTTTACTTTCTATGGGCGACATTTGTTCAGCATTGTGCGACACTGATAAAGTATCGCACGCCCATAGAAAGAATGTCGTACGATACTATAAAGTGTCGCACGCATTACTGGAGAAGTGTCGTACGACACTGGAAGAGTGTTGCACGACTTTATGAGAAATGTTGCGCGATACTTTTCCAGTATCGCACGCCTTCTTGAGAAGTATCGCATGTAGTAAGGGAGAAGTGTCGCCCTCCCTTAGTAAAAAGTGTCACACGATTTTTTGTGAAAAACCTGCGCGTGCCATCAGTGAGCACTTTTCTTCATGATCCAATCTTTTTGAGAGTGGTTTTGGATACCCTTTTGGGCATTCTTCGACCCTATGCTATTGCATTTTGAATTCTGTCGATTTCTCTTGAAATCGAGTTTTCGTGTTTCTGGTTTAGTCTGTTGGGGTTTAAAATATATCGTTTAAGTATAAGTTGACGTATATTTAATTTGTATATATAATTAAATATACAAATTAAATATATGTCAACTTATACTTAAGATATATTTTAATATATGCGACAAATCATTTGAGATAGGTTTCAGACCTCTCGGAGATAAGTTATGGATTCTAAGAAATTTCAGGGCTTCAGAAATTCAGACTTAGCCAATTTTTAGGGCTTTAGGATTTCAAGCTTAGCCAAATTTTGGGATTCTGCATTTTACCCCAGCTCAATGTTTTGTTGATGAGTGGTCATTTCTTGTGCCCTCATCTTGTTGTGGTGGTTGTTGGCTTTTGTTTGGGTCTGTCAGTTGAGTAGAGGCGTTTGGAGATTCGTTGGTTGTCGAGATTGTGTTGAAATCTTCTACTGCGATCTTTGTGATCCCTATATGATGTTGTCTTGTGCATTCATACTTGTAAAAAAAAAAAAATTTGGCTTGATTTGAATCCTTGTTTCCAAGGATCTCTGGGCGGGGCATTACATATCGTATCAAAGCCCATGTTCAAACATTGGGATCTCTGTGTTTATGTTGCCCATGTAGTTGTTGCTGTGTTGGTTGAGTGCGAGTGTCTTGGTGAGAACTCGTGATCTTTGTTGCTTTGGTATCTACTTGTGATGGTCTTGCTTGTCTAGTAGAGGCAACTAGAGTAGTGTGTGGAGAAGGAAATGAGTCTTCCTGGATTTGTAGGTGGGATTGATGTGCCTTGGTTGGTTGGTTGCTTGTGTGACCCTTTTTGGATGGAGCCACTGATTGGTGTCCATGTGTTGGCTTGTGTGCCTCTTTTTGTTTCTCCTTGGGGAGTAGGTGCATTGTTTCCCTGTTTTCTCTTGATTGTAAGTTGATGAATGAATCTTATTTGTGATTCTTTATTTTGTTGATTATAAGAATAAAATGGTTCCTTTCATTGAAAATGAGTGTTTATTGTGAATCATTGCAAAGCAGTAGGTTTGCATTATATATTTGGGTTAATGACTTAAGTCCCCAATCTGATTACTTCTTAAGCTTATGGAAATTTTTATTAGATGGATAAATATCTAAATGTTGCATTGCATGGAAATTATTGTTGTCTGCATATGCATGAGGTTACTAATGGTATACGGCTTGATGTGTGTGAGTGTGTTCTCTAATGATGCTAGGATGAGGTATTCCTTAGCATTGTGTGGTGATTTATCCCTCTTGTGTGACTGTACTCAATCATCACCTGTAATGTGATTTGTTTGATGCCTTATTTTATTTGGCTGGAGGTACTTTCCTCATGTTGTTGGGCTAGCATTGGTTTTTAGTTTCTTCCTCTCTTGGAATAGTCATCAAATTTTATCTATCGCTCTCTTTGTGACAGTTTTCACATTTGACTTATTGTTGAAGTGAGCTCTTTTTGGCACTTACTGTTGGAATCAGCAATTCTCCCATTTGGGCTCTTTGATTATGTTTCATGATGACTATTCTGGATGTGTTTTACTACTGCCCAGTTGTGTGTTGTGACTCTACCATGTTCATCTCGAACCTCTAGTAGTACGTTTAAGGGATAATATCATGGAGAACATGCTAGTGTGTCTTTATTAGATCTAAAGTTGTTATTGTAACTGAATGGTTTAAATGGTGATTAAACTTAATGTTATTTTTGAAAGAAATTGAAAGGTATGTACTTGTCTTGTAGTGACTCTTGGACCCTTGCTTGAAAATCTTTCAGTTTCATTGTGCATTAGTGCTTATATTATGTTTAAATAATGAATTTATGAAAGAAAAGTAATGATGGTTTCAATGTGTGATTTACCTTTCATTCCATGCCTTATGTTGTTTTGGGCATGTGTGCTCTTGTGTGGATTTGGACATTTCATCCGTTGCTTGTCTTGGTGACCAAGGTTGTTGGTTTTGTCTTTGTTGTTTTGATTTGAGTGGTGGCTCAAATCGTAGATCTTAGGTCTCTTTTAGCTTCTTCATGTTGTAGTCCTTGTCGATATCTTTTCGACGCTTTTCAAATGGATTCAATCCGAGTCTGGTTGTGAGGCTTTGGCTTTTGGAGTTGTTGATCGATGTTCTGAGTACCTTTTCGAGTAGAGGCCAATTCAATCATGACATATCATACTTATGGCTATTGGAGAAGTTTAACTCCTCATGTTATTCATAATGGAAGAGTTATCTTGTCTTCATAATCTACTAGGTACTTGTTGGAGTTCGTGCTTGGGTTTTTGTGTTTCCTATTGCACTAACCCACCCTTGTGAGGTGTAGTCTAGCTTGTGAGAATTCCTTGTTGTGGATGATGTTGCCTTATCATTTGGGAGTGACTCAGTTCTTTGATGAGTCTGCATTCTCTTTTCTGGATGTTGATTTTGGCGCATCTCCATATCCTTTTCTCTCTTGTGAGAGTAGGCTAGTGTGGTTATGCCACTAGCTCAGTTAGTGTTCTCTTGTGAGTATGTTGATGGTTGGGGGAAATTGTGAGTTCCCTAATGCATCTTGGGCTGATTTTGTGCAGAGGTTGAGAGCGAATCCCTCTCAGTCCTATACTCTGTAGTATCCTTCTCCCTAAGCTTATATCTTCTTGTGGATTGTCTCAGTCAAGTTTTCTCTTAAATTGTTGACTTGAGGCTACAGATTGAGTTTAGCGGTAGATTGGGTGTAGTTTTCCTAGCATGATGCTAGAGGGACATGGTATCGTTGGACACATGTTACCATCTTGTGAGTTGGTATGCAGACATTTCATGATTGTGTCCACTGACGAAAGTCTGTGCAACCTTGTGGAAGGTGATATGTTGTCTGGTTGGGTTATGTTACCCTAGTTTCCAGTGGTAGTTGAGCTTTTGTGCCTTGGTGAGGTGTCGTGCTCCTATGCTTGGTGGTGAGTAGTCTTTTGGAGTGTGTCCTTTTGTTGGTAAACTTTCATCCTCTTTGTTCTAAGGGTGAGTTTACATGGATTCCAGAATGATCATGTGTGACATGATAGTATTCTTGGGAGTTTGGGATGGTTATTCCCCATGATTCCAACTTTTGTTGGAAGTGCTTAGTGTTTTGACCTGATTTTATGGTCATGTGGTTGGTGCATGTCGTGGTTGGGCACCTGTTGACAAGGTAGAGTGGCTTTTTCCTTACCTTGTATTGTTGACTCTATGGCTAGATGGGTTCCTCCTAGCGCATAGAAGGTTCCTTGTTGGAGGACCTTGTGTCTGTGTGACTCCCATTCTCTCGTGGTTAACCTATTTGGGGGTTAACATGATGGTTGGAGAATGTTGGAGTGATTTGGGTTTGACTTGTACAGAGTTGTTGAGTCATTCCTATTGCTCGCTTTTGATTTTATTCTTGGTGTGTTTGGTTTCTATTCTTGGTGTGTTTGGTTTCTATTCTTGGATTGCAGGCTTCCAGGAGTAAGCCTAGTCTTTGGGGGGGATGATATAGTGCATCTCCCATTTGAATTTTGTAAGTTGTCCTGATGGATGCACCCTTGCTAATCTTTTGTTGTGACGGATCATGATTGTGACCCTAAGTGGTCTACACCGTTGAGGTGTTTGGATTTATGTTTCTGTATCAGTTGCTTTGATTATGCTTTCGACTGATCTTTGAGACTATGATGTGATTTTTGGTTCACTGAGGTTTGTGCCAGTGGTTACCAGGATCGATGTGGTATCATGAGGTTGTTCCATGATTACCTTGAGTTGTGTTCAGAGATTGCACTATGTTCTTTTACCATGCTACACTGGACTAGGTTCCTATAGCAGTGGTTAGTCATGGTTATGACTGTGTTGGTTTATGTGTTTTAAGTGCCTTATTAAATGAATTAATGATGAAAAATGGATTATTCTTGTTGAATTCTTTGGTTATGTGTTGCGGACATTTACCTTGTTTTATTTTGATCTGAGAGATATCTGTTCTTATGTGATGATTTACATTTGAGATGACCTGAGGGTCAAAAGTTACTCTTTGATTCCAGTATCATGGATTTTAGACTACTATGCTATTCAGTTAATCATATTGCATGATGATGCTATTTTGAGATGACAGTGTGTTTTATGATGATATTTGGTTATCTGGTATTTGGACATACCTCTGATTTTGTTATGTGATGGATTTAATGCTATGGTTATTTACTTCATTCTTGCATTGTTATGCGAACGTGAGTAATGTAAATAGATTATTTTAATATAATTAAATAAATGGTTAAATTAGGTGATTTAACACATTATTGCTTCGGCTATGTTATTATATGCAATTGCACTTGATCGTGTTGTTTAGTGTGCAGGATTATATCCCTGGCAGTCGCACTTGGAGTTAGCGATTCAGCCTTTCATATTTTCCCAATGTTGTCCTTGTATGGTCGATGTATCCTTTATTAAATGTTTAATTTAAACCTTTCGGTGATTATTAAATCCAAAATCATTTGCATTATGTGATTAGACCAGTAAGCATGTTTGTGCATTTAGAGGTTCGCATTGTCACGAAAGTTGTTTAAGGAGATTTATGTGTTTTTGGGTTTTCGAGCTTTTTAATTGATTTATTTTAATTTTTGGCAGCTTTACCATAGATGAATTCCTATTTATAGGAATAGCTTGTTTTCGTTTGGGTCAATTCGGGGTTTAACTAGATTGGCTGGTTAAATGCCCTAATC
Organism: Cupressus sempervirens; assembly: GCA_028749045.1. Lineage (NCBI taxonomy): Eukaryota > Viridiplantae > Streptophyta > Pinopsida > Cupressales > Cupressaceae > Cupressus > Cupressus sempervirens. The sequence goes on along the minus strand of CM053784.1, from coordinate 617,667,384 downwards.
GATTATTCACCCGAAAAGTGAATAAGTATCCAAAGAGGAATTTAATTCCTCACTTCTCACTTTTGAATTGGAAAGTTGGAGCGTAAAACCCAAAATCCTCTTCATGAGGATTTACTGTTTTGTTCGTTGTGGGAGCTACGGGCGTGGGATCGTCGCGAGGTTGGGCTCGTTGGATCCAACTCGGGGAAACCTTGGATTGCCATGATTTTCAGCTACTTCTGCGAGATATTTATTTTATGGTTCAGATTCCCATTTTGCCCTTTTGGCTGTGAGGTAGGGCTTTCCTATTTTATTGTTTCTCCTTTTGTTTTTGGTAGCCGTTTGTTTGGAGGCTGAGAACTAGTGTTCCCCTCTGTTTCTGTATGCTAGTTCTACCCGGTTGGGCAGGTATGAACATTTCCCTATTTTTTGGGATGAGGGTTTGGAATTTTGCACCGTTATTCTGGCCGTTTTTACATACGGTGTCCGATTCCATTTATTTTTGGATTTTTGGAGTTTTTGAACCCAAAGGCCAAATGGGTTTTAATTTTGAAGTTTTCCAAATTTTTGGGGTTTTTACCTCATTTTGCGTGCCGGCCTGTTTCCTCAAGTTTTCTTGGCACAATGCGGGTCGTGGACCTTGATGATCTGTTTGGATATCAGTCAAACCACTTTTGCACTTTTATGTTGCATTGGGATGCATGTTGCATCCGTACTCCCGACGTTGTGTTCGGTTGAGTGATTTTATACTTGTTATGGTTTCTTTTGAACCTTTGCCTTTTGTTCGTGACCGCTAGGATTCGTGTAGAATCCATACTCTCGAATTGAGGCCGGTTGAGTGAGTTCATGAAGTTTGGTCTTGCTGCATCATTGGGATTCATGTAGAATCTATACTCTTGAATTGAGGTCGATTGAGTGATTTAATGATGTATGGTTTTATTGGCTTTGGGATTCATGTAGAATCCATCCTTCCCATGTTGCCTTCAGTTGGGTGTTTTTTTTGCATTGTGTTCTCATTCATGTCCTTGTGTTATGATCTTCATAATGGTGGTGTGCCACACACAAGTACATACGCGTACATTTGTTGGGTGACTTGCGAGGCCTGATCTTTTGTGGATTTGTCAAAAGTTATGATCATTAGAGTTGGGATGGGAGTATGCATGCCCACGGGCACTTGTCATAGGATGAGCATGGGTAGGGTAGGGTAGCATATGGAGGGGGCTTCTACCTCGCAGCCTAGTGATCATTGTGCCCAGAGGGTTGGCGAAGGAAGCTTTAATTAAGTGAAAATTAAATAAAATGTGTGACTGGTAATAAAACTTAAGATAATAAAAAGGTTTGGGGTGCAAGAGCCTTTCCGTTGAGGGATGTTGAATCTGCGCAAGTCCTAGCTTTGGTTTTTTGATGCCAAGCAACTCTCCACAATGTTAGTCCCTACATAGTAGCCTATTGAGTGTCTGACGAGGACCTGTACTCCTTGCATTGTCTTAGGTTCTTGGTTGCAGCCATCATACTGTCTAGCGTGAGTGTTAGCCATGGATGTTGTGTTTTATGTGTGTTTTTGGTTGGATCATTATCTCCATTAGCACGGCGGGTGTGGACCTATGGGTGCCACGTGGTTGGGAGGTGTAGCTACCTTTACCACTGCTAGGGATTGGTGTACAAAGATGATCTTTTGTCCTAGTGCGACTGTTGTTGGATGTCTTCACTTGGTACTTCGGGTTTTGGAGTATGCTTTCTTTTGATTTATGCTTTCTTTGGGATGCTTGTATATCATGTTTAGATGATGTTATTTTATTTGACGCATTCCCTTATTATGATGTTTAGCATATGATTAGATGCTGTGAATTGTTGTATTAGCATATCTGTTGCTTACTGTTGTTTAGCATGTGATAGGTGATGTTATCTACTGTAGGATTATCTTATGCGTTACTACTAGCATGTTAGATTTCCTTATGCTTATATTGTTGCATGTTTTTGTAGTGACATCCCTATTACGACAGTACCGACGATCTGGTTGGTGGCTTGGGATGTTACGCGTGGGGGATGGCTAGGACCCACAATGGTCTTATGATGCTATTGACGGTTGGGAGGAACCGTGCACTTAGTTGGTTATTTTTCTCATTGCATTGTTAACTATGTCATTGCGATGTTGCTTTTGTTCTCTGCGATGTTTTTTTTCAGTGTGTTCTTTGCTGTTGTAGTTTAGATGGATAGATGTTCTCCTTGCTGTGTTGTTCTTGTGCTCGAGTGTTCATTCCTCGAGCCTTTTTGGATTTGGTACTCCCTGGTGTGGAGGTTCTTTTGTCAATTTTTTCCTCCTTTTTGAGTTCTGGAAGTGTTTTTACTTTTAGCATTGTGCGACACTGATAAAGTATCACACACCCATAGAAAGAATGTTGTACGATACTATAAAGTGTCACACATTACTGGAGAAGTGTCGTACGACACTAGAGGAGTGTCACATGGCTTTATGAGAAATGTCGCGCGATACTTTTCCAGTATCACACGCCTTCTTGAGAAGTGTCGCACACAGTAAGGGAGAAGTGTCGCCCTCCCTTAGTAAGAAGTGTCGCACAATTTTTTGTGAAAAACCTGCGCGTGCCATCAACGAGCACTTTTCTTCGTGATCCGATCTTTTTGAGAGTGGTTTTGGATACCCTTTTGGGCATTCTTTGACCCTATGCTGTTGCATTTTGAATTCTGTCGGTTTCTCTTAAAATCGAGTTTTCGTGTTTCTAGTTTAGTCTGTTGGGGTTAAAAATATATTGTCTAAGTATAAGTTGACATATATTTAATTCCTTATACTTAAGATATATTTTAATATATGCGACAAATCATTTGAGATAGGTTTTAGACCTCTGGGAGATAAGTTATGGATTCTAGGAAATTTCAGGGCTTCAGAAGTCCAGACTTAGCCAATTTTCAGGGCTTCAGGATTTCAGGCTTAGCCAAATTTTGGGATTCTGCATTTTACCCCAGCTCGATGTTTTGTTGATGAGAGGTCATTTCTTGTGCCCTCATCTTGTTGTGGTGGTTGTTGGCTTTTGTTTGGGTGTGTCAGTTGAGTAGTGGCGTTCGGAGATTCGTTGGTTGCCGAGATTGTGTTGAAGTCTTCCATTGCGATCTTTGTGATCCCTGTATGATGTTGTCTTGTGCATTCATACTTGTAAAAAAAAATATCTTGGCTTGATTTGAATCCTTGTTTCCAAGGATCTCTTGGCGGGGCATTACAGGTATCACCCCTAATTTACCTCTTAGGTACTCATGTGCTTCCTTAGGTAGTGGCTTTATGAAGATGTCATCAATCTGCTCCTTTGTATTGACATATTCCATCTTTACCTCTTTGTCTTCTACAAGCTCTCTCAGATATATATACTTAGTTACATTGTGCTTTGTTTTGGTATGCATTATTGGTTTCTTTGATATGTTAATAGCAGTGGTATTGTCATAATAAAGTATCACTAGAACTGTAATCTCTTCCTTCATATCTTTGAGTAGTTGCTTGATCTGTACAATATTTGTGCATTTTATAGCAACAGCAACATATTCAGCTTTAGTAGTTGACTATGATGTACAACTTTATTTCTTACTAGTCCATGTAACTAGTTTCTTGCCTAAGCAAAGTTCTCCTCCACTGGTGCTCTTTCTATCGTCTATGTTACCAGCCTAGTCAACATCAGTATAGGCTCTCAAATCAAACTTTTCATCCTTCTTGTAATATAGCCCAAACTAATTTGTTCCTTTCAAGTATCTCATTATTCTTTTCACATCTGTCAAATGATTTTCCTTGGGATTTGTAGAAAATATTGCAACTATCCCAACAGCTAAAGCAATATTAGGTCTTTTATGTACAATATATTGTATCTTACCAATCATAGACATGTACATTATTTGATTAACCTTAGCAAATTCATCATTCTTGGACAATTTGAGTCTTGTTGACATAGGTGTGCTTACTAGTTTTGAATCTTCTAGTCCAAATTTTTTTAATATCTCTTTGATGTACTTTGAATGAGTAATGTATATCCCATACTTCATCTAATATACTTGTAGTCCAACAAAGAATTTGATCTCACCAAATATTGACATTTCAAACTCATGCTTCATCTAATTATAAAAATTCTTGCATAGAGCATCTTTTCCTCCAAATATCATGTCAACAACAAAAATTTCAAATAACAAAATTCCTTTACCTTCTTCTATCTTCGTATACAAATTACTATTATCATTTGTTCTTTCAAATCCAATTTTCAGAAGATACTTGTGAAGTCTCTCATACCATGCTCTCGATGCTTGTTTCAGACCATATAGAGATTTATGTAGTTTTCATACCTTGTCTCTATTGTTGACATATACAAATCCTTTTGGTTGTTCTATGTAAACTTCTTCTTCTAGTATATCATTCAGGAATGTAGGCTTAACATCCATTTGATAGACCTTAAATCCTTTGTAAGCAGCATAAGCAAGTAAAATTCTTACTACTTCTAATCTTGCGCCAAGGGAAAATGTCTCTCGAAAGTCAATTCCTTCCTCCTGTGCATATCCTTTGCAAACTAAACTTGTATTATTTCTTGTGATTTGCTCATTTTCATCTAACTTGTTTCTAAACACCCACTTGGTTCCAATCACATTTTTATCATCTATGCTAGGGACTAGACTCCAAGTTTTGTTCTTCTCTATTTGCTCAATTTCTTCTTCCATGGCTTTATACCTTTCATCATATTCCAATGCATATTTCACTATCTTGGGCTCTTTCATGCTTAGTAGACATGATTCACTTCTTATTTTATTCCTTGTCATTGACCTTGCATCTTTGTTTCTAATTATTTAATTAGCAGGATGGTGTCTTCTGACATACTTGGACAGCCTTGGTTCATTCCTAGTTTCCTCTCTTTGTCTTTCAGCTTCGATGTCACTATGTGCATCACTATCTGGTATCTCAACATCTCTTTCATGTGTACTAACCTCAGAATCAGAATGTGCAATTTCTTCATTCTACAACTCAACATTTTAATGTAGCTTGGTTCCTAAAGGTAGCTTAGTATTCATAGGGTGATACTCGAAAGTCATTGAAACTTGTTGTTGGTTTCCAAATTGATTTCCAACTTCTTCTTCTATAGGAATTCCTTCATAGAAATATACAAATGATTTGTATACCTTTGGTAACTTCTATATACTCATCAAAATTTACATTTGCACTTTCCACAATCTTGTTAGTGTTAGTATTTAGACACTTGTAAGCTTTACTTCTTGTGGAGTAACCAAGGAATATGCCTTCTTCACTTTTTGCATCAAGTTTTTCATTTCTAACATCCTTAAGAATGTAACATTTGCTTCTAGATACCTTAAAGTATTTTACATTAGTTGGATACCCATACCATAATTCAAAAGGTGTAGAATGTGTACCTTTCTTGACTTATACTCGGTTCAAGGTATAGATAGTTGTATTGATAGCTTCTCTCCAGTATTTTAGAGTGGCATTCTTCTCCGTCGTTAGTATTCTTGCATAGTCCATTATAGACCGGTTCCTTCTTTCAGCTATTCCATTTTGTGGAAGTTTTCTAGCTGCAGGCGGTTTCCTTTTGATTCCTTTGTCATTACAAAACATCTAAAATTCATTTGATGTGAATTCTTCTCCTCTATCTAAAATCAAACATTTTAGACTTTTTCCTATTTCTTTTTCAACTCTAGCCAAGTACCACTTAAACATTTGAAAAGCATCAGACTTTTGCTTTAGAAACATGATTGTCATCATCCTAGAGTAATCATTCACAAATAGCATTATGTACTTGTCCCCTTTGTAGCTTTGCACATCAATAGGTCCACACAAGTTAGTATGAACAATCTCTAGTATCCCCTTAGAGGTGTAGGTTTTTCTTTTGAAACTTGACCTAGTCATCTTGCCTAGCTAACATTGTTTGCATGTTATATTTTTCAGGCTTTTTCAACATAGGAAAACCTTTAACCTTTCTCATGTTACTAATACTAATCAGGTTGTCAAAGTTAACATGACATAACCTTTTGTGCCATAACCATACATCATTAATTTGCAATAAGAAAAGTAGCATCCTCTATGTCAAGGTAAAATAGATTGCTTCTAGACTGATCTCCTTTTCCTATCATTTTCCCATCTGTGTCATAGATCTTGGTTGTTTTATTTTCAAATTCAACTCTACATTGCAAGTTGTTTAATTGTGATACGCTCAAAAGATTATAATTTAGCCCTTCAATATAATAAGCATTATAACATGATATCTTGGCTGTGAGTTTAATGGAACCCTTTCCTTTTATTAGACATGGAGCATCATTACCAAATCTAACAATATTTCCATCATAATAGCTTAAGATAAAAAACTTACTTTTATCTCCAATCATGTGATGTGAAAATCCACTGTCAATGATCTATTTTTCATTTTTTTTCACACATGTCACAAGTGCAATCACCTCATCATCATCTGATTCATCTGTCATTGCAACATAAACAAATCCATCATCATGTTCATCTAAATCATCTTTTTCAGCAATGTAGCACTTTTTTCCTTTATCTCTGTAATCTTTCCTATCTTCATTTCTTTTTCCTTTGTACTTGTCACCACCTCTATATTTTTTCTTCCTTGGACATCTAGTAGCAATATGACCTACTTCATTACAATTTAAACAAATAATAGGCAACTTACCTTTGAATTTTCCTTTTCCTCAGTGGAATCTCCTTGTCAGTAGTGCTTCTAATTATTCAACATCTTCATCATCTGTGTTGCTGTCAATGGACACATGTTTTATCTTTCTTTTCTTCCTTTGCTTCTTCTCATCAAAATCCTTTAATAGCAGTTTGGCCTTGAAAGCTGATTCAAGACTCTCTGGTTTGTACTTGTCAAAATTAGATAGTTCAAAAGAAGTGACTCTACCTACTAGACCTTCAAGAGTTATGTTGTTCCCTAGAATGCATCTCAATTCTTGGATTGCTGATATTCTAATTGCATAAATAGGGAGTAATGTTCTTAGGATTTTTCTTAGAACTGTGTCATCATCAATTTGACCAATTGCACCCCTAATTACACTAAATACTTATTTTATTCTAGCAACATACTAAGCTATGTCTTCACCTTCTTCCATTCTCATGTCATCAAACTTTCCTCTCAAACTTTTTGATTTACCTCTTTGTACATTCTTTTCTCCTCTATAAATGGTGTGTAGGGCATCCCACATCTTCTTTGTAGTGGCATAGCCTTTGATGTCATCAAACTCAGCATAGCTTAAGGTAGAGACAATCTCCAACATTTCCTAATTATGTTCCTTCTTCTTGTTCATATCCTTAGTAGTAGGAACTCCAACAAGGTTAGCATGATATGTTGTAATGGCAAATTGTGCATGATCTCCAATCCCTCCAAGATGTAGCTTCATCAAACTTTTCCATGCAAGGAAGTTTTCTCTATTTGGCTTTGGTACATCTCTCTTTGACATCTTGATATTTGTGCTTCTAGTGCCTTTAAAATAGTCTTTCTTAGTAGATGGCTCTAATACCAATTATTGGATTACTTTAGAAAAATTGAGAGGGGGGATGAATCAATTGTCTAAGGTTCTTTTGTACCAATAAAACTTTTCTTTTCCTCAACTCAGTGAACCCATAAAGCATTCATATACATGCAATCACTAGAACTTGTAGCTTGCTATTAAATCAACCATGCAGAAATGCAAACATAAAGCATCAACAAATTTGACACAATGATTTAACATGGAAACCCAATTTGGGAAAAACCACCAGTAAAATGCTACTCATTTTTCACTCTTATGAAGTGATGCCCTATGAAAGGCCAACCCTGTTAAAGGTTACAACATACACTATTAAATGTGACCTAGTTAAAGGATTTTACAACCCTATTACAAGTGAGTCTTGTTAGAGGACTTTAGGCCATTCACTTGGAATGCCACCCTATTAAAGGATTTCACAATGACTATTAAGTAGACCTTAGTCCAAAGGATTTTTCCCCATTGATACAATCGTTAGATAGTGATAGTAGAGCTTGATCTGATTTCACTTACAACTCCTTTGCAAATTTCATATCTTAGTTCAGTCCTCAATTCACTTGGTTTTCATTCTTTTGCAATTCTAACAACTTATTCACCCTTCAAGCATATGTCTTCTTTAAGCCTTCTTTCTTGGTATGCCAATGCAATCTCCCTTTTGGTCACTAGATGAAGCAGAGTCCTCCTCTCTATTCTTCCTCAGTCTTCTCTAACCTTCTCAATGTCTTCTCATTGACACCATGCTCTCCAACTCCTTGCTTCATGGCTAGGCATTCCTTAAATAGGAAATTAGAATACTTTTCTCTCTCTATTTTCCATCATCCATATTAGGGTTTGATAGATTAGGTAAGATACAATGTATCTACCCCATATCTTATCTCTTCTAGAGACTTCTCCTAGAATCAACTTGAAATTGCCTAAAAATGGTTTATGTCAAATTCTACGCCACCTGCTCATCATCCTTATCTTCCACCTGGTTCACAAAATTCAAGAAAACAAACTTGTTGGCTCATATTTGACGAATCTTTTACTTTTCTAATAATGCACAGATTGACATTATTGATCTTCTAATGCTCGGCACATACTACATTTCTTGGCATCTATTGTGAGTTCACTTGGCATCAACTATGTCTTACTGATGCTCGGCACTTGTATTTTTGCTTGACACTCACTATTTACTTGGCATAAACTAGAATTAGCTTTTATTTAGCACCAACTGAGTTTCTACTCAGCTTGAACTAACTTTGCTTGACTCCTACTAACTAACTCGATCAAGCTCGAGAGACTTTTTTTGAGTAACTTGTTCTTCTAAAGTTTCTAATTGTATCCACCCTTTGCAACCTTAAATAGATTATGAATACATCATATCATCACTCAATACATCATATCATTAGTATCTTAACTAGTCCTTATACTTCATTACATAATCATAACTCAACCTTTTCTCTACGTGTTGTTGTTACATCTCATTGATCAAATCCTCTTCATTAATCAGCTAAGTGATAGTACTTGAATCTTATAAGCAATTTTCTTTCCAATAGATAGCCAATTTGACATTAGTGACAAAATAATGATTGAAATACAATTTCTACTTTAACAATCTCCTTTAGCAATGATCTTTCAATCAGATTTCAACAATCTCCCTCTTTGTCATTGATGGCAAACCAAATTGATCAACCAAGTCACCTAGATGATAAAAAAATTTATTCAACTAGACTGACTAGATTAAAATAGTAAGAAAATACCAAAAAGAAAATTGTTGAATCAAAATTGCTGCCTCTATCAGCAATGTCATTAGGTTACAAAATTCCTTTCTTATGACTCCCTCTAAGTTTCTTTCCTGTAACTCCCTCTTACTAGGTAGATTCATTATACATGTTTTTTCTTTTGATCTTCTTTTGATACTCTAACTTTCTGATCAATGTCTCCCTCTATGTGTTTGATCAATTTCTGCAAAATTGTTCCCTTTTCCCATAACTTTTGATTAGTTTCTATTATTTCTCCCTCTTTGACAACAATGCCAAAGACATAACATCTCAACATCTTAACATGCAAATATATAATTTGTAGTATCTACAATTTCTCCCTCTATCACCTTTCTTGTGACTGATTTGGATTTTTAGCACTTTGATTACTTCATGTAGTACCTAAACTAAGATCCTCTGCATCAATTTATATTATTTGGCAATCAACCTATTTGATGTAGGGTAGTTCTCTGGTTACTTATATTGACTTTGATAGGGGTATCACTCCTAATTTACCTCTTAGGTACTCATGTGCTTCCTTAGGTAGTGGCTTTGTGAAGATGTCGGCAATCTGCTCCTTTGTATTGACATATTCCATCTTCACCTCTTTGTCTGCTACAAGCTCTCTCAGATAATGATACTTAGTTGCAATGTATTTTTTTGGCATGCATTACTAAATTCTTTGATATGTTAATAGCGCTGGTATTGTCACAATAAAGTATCAGTGGAACTATAATCTCTTCCTTCATACCTTTGAGTAGTTGATTGATCCATACAATATTGGTGTAGTTTATAGCAACAACAACATATTCAGCTTTAGTAGTTGATTGTGATGTACAACTTTGTTTTTTACTAGTCCATGTAACTAGTTTCTTGCCTAAGAAAAGTTCTCCTCCACTGGTGCTCTTTCTATCATCTATGTTACCATCCCAGTCAACATTAGTGTAGGCTCTCAAATAAAACTTTTCATCCTTCTTGAAATATAGGCCAAACTCCTCTATTCCTTTAAAGTATCTCATTATTCTTTTCACAGCCATCAAATGATTTTCCTTGGGATTTGCAAAAAATCTTGCAACTATCCCAACAACAAAAATAATATCAGGTCTTCTATGTACAACATGTTGTAGCTTACCAATCATAGACCTATACATTATTTTATTCACCTCAACATATTCATCATTCTTGGATGATTTGAGTCTTATTATCATAGGTGTGCTTACTAGTTTTGAATCTTCTAGTTCAAAAGTTTGTAATATCTCTTTGATATACTCTTATTGAGTAATGTATATCCCATACTTCATCTGATGTACTTGTAGTCCAACAAAGAATTTGATCTCACCAAACATTGACATTTCAAACTCATGCTTCATTTGATTAGAAAAATCCTTGCATAGAGCATCTTGTCCTCCAAATATTATGCCATCAACAAAAATTCTAGATAACAAAATTCCATTACCTTCTTCTATCTTCATATATCATCTATTCTTTCAAATCTATTTTTCACAAGATACTTGTGAATTCTCTCATACCATGCTCTAGGTGCTTATTTTAGACCATATAGAGCTTTATGTAGTTTGCATACCTTGTCTTTATTGTTGACATCTACAAATCCTTCTAGTTGTTTTATGTAAACTTCTTCTAGTAAGTCATTCAGCAATGTAGACTTAACATCCATTTGATAGACCTTAAATCCTTTGTAAGTAGCATACACAAGTAAAATTCTTACTCCTTCCAATCTTCCAATAGGGGCAAATGTCTCTCCATAGTCAATTCCTTCCTCATATGCATATCCTTTGCAAACTAATCTTTCCTTGCTTCTTGTGGTTTCCCCATTTTCATATAACTTGTTTCTAAACTCCCACTTGGTTCCAATCACATTTTTATCATCTGTCCTGGGGAGTAGACTCCAAGTTTTGTTCTGCTCTATTTGCTCAATTTTTTCTCCCATGGCTTTATACCATTCATCATCTTCCAATGCATCTTTCACTGTCTTGGACTCTCTCATGCTTTCTTAGTAGACATGATTCACTTCTTAGTTTGTTCCCTGTCATTGGCCTTGCATTTTTATTTCCAATGATTTGATTAGCAGGATGGTGTCTTCTGACATACTTGGACAGTCTTGGTTCATTCTTGGTTTACTCTATTTGTCTTTCAGCTTCGATGTCACTATGTGCATCTCTTTCTATTATCTCGGCATCTCTTTCATGTGTACTGACTTTAAAATTAGAAAGTGCAATTTCTTCATTTTGCAACTTGGCATCTAAATGCACCTCAGTATTCATAGGGTGAGACTCGACAATCACTGAAACTTGTTGTTGGTTTCCATCTTGATTTCTAGCTTCTTCTTCTGCAGGCATTCCTTCATAGAAATATACAAATAATTTTTATACCTCTGGTTGCTTCATGATTTCTCCTCATGAACTTTTGTATACTCATCAAAATTTACATTTTCACTTTCTACAATCTTGTTAGTGCTAGTATTTAAACACTTGTAAGCTTTACTTCTTGTGGAGTAACCAAGGAATATGCATTCTTCACTTTTTGCATCAAGTTTTTCATTTCTAACATTCTTAAATATGTAACATTTTCTTCCAGATACCTTGAAGTATTTTACATTAGGTGGATACCCATACCATAATTCAAAAGGTGTAGAATGTGTACCTTTCTTTACTTGTACTTGGTTCAAGGTATAGATAGTTGTACTGATAGCTTCTCTCTAGTAGTTTAGAGTGACATTCTTTTCCATCATCAGTGTTCTTGCATAGTCCATTATAGAATGGTTCCTTCTTTCATCTATTCCATTTTGTGGAGGTTTTCTAGGTGCAGATGGTTGTCTTTTGATTCCTCTATCATTGCAGAACATCTCAAATTTGTCTGATGTGAATTCTCCTCCTCTGTTTGATCTCAAGACTTTTAGACTTTTTCCTATTTCTTTTTTGACTCAATCCAGGTACCACTTAAACATTTGAAAAGCATCATACTTTTTCTTTAGAAACATGATTGTCATCATCCTAAAGTAATCATCGACAAACAACATTATGTACTTGTCCCATTTGTAGATTTTCACATCAATAGGTCCACACAAGTTAGTATGAACAATCTCTAGTATCCCCTTAGAGGTGTAGGTTTTGCTTTTGAAACTTGACCTAGTCATCTTGCCTAGCTGACATTGTTTGCATGTTATATTTTTAGGCTTTTTCAACTTAGGAAAAACTCTAACCTTTCTAGTGTTACTGATACTTATCAAGTTGTGAAAGCTAACATGGCACAACTTTTTGTTCCATATCCATACATCTATTGAAAATCTGATTAAAAAGATCATTGATGAAGAAGACTGGTTGAAAGAAGGAGATTGTTGTTAAAAGAATGTTTTCAATCATAGTTTTTTCATTGATGTCAAATCTTCTATTTGGAGGAATGACAATTTCTTATAAGATCCAAGCACTATCACTTAGTTGATTGATGAAGTAGATTTGATCAACAAGATGTAACAAGAGCACCCAAGGGAAAGGTTGAGATATGATGTTGTAATGAAGTGCAAGGATCGACTAAGACAATGGTTAAATGTTGTATTAATAACATACTCAAAGATACAAAGCTTGGCTACACTTAGAAACACTAGAAGTGTAAGTTGGAACAAGGTTGATTGCAAAGCTTAAACTAAGTTCATTAGTGGGTGTCGAGCAAGCTAGTTCAAGCCGAGAAAATTCTCATTTGGAGCCAAGAAAAAGGAAAATATAGTGTGTGTCGAGTGGACTATAGGGTCTAAGTGAAGTTCAAGTCCTGAGAAAAGTAATAGGTGTCGAGCATCAAAAAATCTTAGTAGGTGTCGAGTAAACTTTAGGTGTCAAGCATCAATAAAACACAGTTGATGCCGAGTAACACGGTATGTGCCAAGCACTAGTATTTCAATAGTGTCGAGCTGTTGCATTATTAGAAATTTCAAAGATTCACCAAATTTGAGCTGATAGAGTTGTTACCTTGAATTTTGTGAACCAATTGGAGGATAAGGTTGAATAGATGGTGGCACAAAAATCTATGTAAACCATTTTTTAGCATAATCAAAATTATTATTCAAGAAGTTTCTAGAAGGAACAAAATATGAGTTAGATTCAATGAATCTTACCTAATCCATGCAAATTTAAATTAAAGAATGGAAGGATCGAGCAGGAAAAGAAAATCTAGAATTCTATTTAAGGAGTCATAAACCAAGAAGCAAGGGTTGTTGAAGTGCCAAATTGCAAAGTGGCTAAAGGGTGTCAAAGGAGAAGACATCTAGGAGAAGGAAGAATAGAGCATAGAGACTCTACTTCAATAAGTGGTCAAAGAGAGATGATTGCACTGGTACATTGAGCATGATGACTCAAGGAGACAAAGCTTGAAAGGAGGGCAAGTTGTCAAGAACTACAGAGACTGAAAGCTAGGCAATGTCATGAGCAGAAGAGTGATCTAAAATCTACAATTTAAGTTGTATCCTATAATCAGGTCAAAACCCCTTATTGTTACTCTCTAGCAATTATATTAGTTAGGGTAAAGGAAAATCCTATGGACTTAGGTTGGTCTAACAACCATTTGTAAATCCTTTAATAGGGTGGCACTCCAAGTGAATGTTCTAAAGTCCTCTAACCAAGCCCACTTCTAATAGGGTGGTTAAATCTTTTAACCAGGTCACACTTAACAGTGTGTTGTAAGCTTTTAACAGGGTAGACTTTTCACAAGGCATCACTTCAGAAGAGTGAGAATTGATTAGCATGTTATAGGTGGTTTATCCCAAATTGGGTTTCTATGTAAATCACTACGTTATGTGTTGATTTTTTGTGTGTTATGCTTGCATGTTGATTTATAGTAACTTGTTGAATAGGAAAGTTAAAGCTTGGATGAATGAATGGTTGAATGGGCTCACTACACTTAGTGAAAGAGTTTAAATAGAACATTTGGACCTTGAATAACTGATTTACCCCCCCTCTCAGTTATTCTAAAGCATTTCTAACAATTGGTATCACAACGATCTATTTATTTAATTTTAAGGTACTAGAAGCAGGAAGATCAAGATGTTCAAGAGAGAAGTTCCCAAGGTCAACAAAGACAACTTTGTTGCATGGCAGAGTCTGATGAAACTGCACCTTGGATCGATAGGTGACTATGCAAAAACCACAATTGGAGTGGAACATGTAGACCCAGCTGGACCCCTATCTATAGATGATTTGAGCAAAAGGAAGGAGCACAATCAGGTAATGCTAGAGATTGCCTCTACACTTAGTTATGCTAAATTTGATGACATCAAAGGATGTGACACTGCATTCAAGATGTGGAAAGCCCTAACAGATATCTATGGAGGAGATCAGAATGTTCAAAGAGCAAAGAGAGAAAGCCTCAGAGGAAAGTTTGATGACATGAAAATGGAGGAAGGAGAAAATGTTGCTCAATATGGATCCAAAATGAAGGAAGTGGTAAGTGCAATAAGAAGTTTGAGTGGCCAATTGGAAGAAGAGACTATCAATAGAAAATATTTAAGAACCCTGCTCCCTATTTATGCTATTAGAGTTTCAGCCATCCAAGAACTAAGGTGTGCACAAGGAAACACACTAACTTTTGAAGGAATAGTAGGAAGACTCACTGCATTTGAACTGTCAAACTTTGATAACCACAGACTTGAGAACCTTGAATCTTCTTTCAAGGCTAAGCTGACATTGAAAGACACTGATGAGGTGACATCAAAAAGAAAAAGTGGAAAAGGAAAACATGCATCTAGCGATAGCAGCGTAGATGAGGAAGATGTGGATCAATTAGAAGCACTACTACCTAGAAGATTCCATAGAGGCAAAGGTAAATTCAAAAGAAAGATGCTTATCATTTATTTCAATTGCAATAAAGTAGGTCATATTGCTGCAAGGTGTACACAAAAGAAGAACTACAAAGAAGGAAACAAGTACAAGAACAAGAGAGAAGATGATAGTAGAGACTACAAGGACAAAGGCAAAAGATGATACATTCTTGAAGAAGATTCTGATGAGAATGATGATGAAGTAGTCTATGTGGCCATGAAGGATGAATTAGATGAAGATGAAGCAACAACACTGGTGACTTGTGTGAACAAGAATGACAAGTGGATCATAGATAGTGGATGCTCACATCACATGACAGGAAACAAAAGTAAGTTTATTACCTTT
Organism: Cupressus sempervirens; assembly: GCA_028749045.1. NCBI lineage: Eukaryota > Viridiplantae > Streptophyta > Pinopsida > Cupressales > Cupressaceae > Cupressus > Cupressus sempervirens. Next base: position 617,651,963 of record CM053784.1, on the reverse strand, counting down.
ACTTAGTATGATGGAAATAGTGTTAGATTTGGAAATGATGCTAGATGTTGAATCAAAGGAAAAGGTTCAATTAAACTTACTGAGAAAAATTCATGTGATAATGCATACTATGTTGAAGGATTGAATTACAACTTGTTGAGTGTATCACAGTTAGGCAATGTAGGTTGCAAGGTAGAATTCAGAAATAAATTTGCCAAGATCTATTATAGTGATGGAAATATGATAGGAAAAAGTGAACAAACTAGGAGTAATATTTTTTATCTACACATGGAAGATGCAACTTGTCTTGTTGTTAGACTTGATGATGTGTGGTTATGGCATAAAAGATTATGTCATGTTAACTTTGACAATCTGATTAGCATTAGCAAAAAGAAGAAAGTCAGAGGTTTTCCTAAACTAAAGAAATCTAAAAATACAATGTGCAAACAATGTCAACTAGGAAACATGACTAAGTCTAGTTTCAAGAGTAAAACATACACTTCCAAAGAAGTACTAGAACTAGTCCATATAGACTTATGTGGTCCAATAGAAGTAAAAAGCTACCTAGGAGACAAATACATCATGTTATTTGTGGATGACTACTCTAGGATGATGACTGCTATGTTCTTGACTCAAAAATCTGATGCATTTCAAATGTTCAAGTGTTATTTGGCCAAAGTTGAGAAAGAAACAGGAAAGAGTCTGAAGTGCATGAGATCAGATAGAGGAAGTGAGTTTACATCAAAAGAATTTGAGATATTCTACAATGAAAAATGTATCAAAAGACAAACATTAGCACCAGGAACTCCACCATAGAATGGTATTACAGAAAGAAGAAATAGATCAGTGACAGACTATACCAAAAAACTGCAATCTACACACTGAATAGAGTTCAACTCAAGAAAGGTAAAAATGCAACACCTTTTGAATTATGGTATGGTCACTCACCTAATGTTAAAAATTTCAAAGTACTTAGTTGCAAATGCTATATTCTTAAAGATACTAGAAATGGCAAGTTTGATGCAAAAAGTGATGAAGGCATATTCCTTGGATACTCCACTAGAAGTAAGCCATATAAATGTTTGAACACTAACATTAACAAGATTGTGAAGAGTGAAAATGTAAATTTTGATGAGCATGCAGAAGTCCAAGTTGATGATTCTAGGAAATTAGAAGATTATAGATCTTTTTTATACTTCTATGAAGGGATGACTATTGAAGATAAAGCTGCCAATCAAGTTGAGAATTAGCAACAAATCTGAGTATCATCCGAGTCTCAACCAGTGAATGTTGAGCTGCATTCAGAAGCCAAGTTGCAAAATGAAGGAAATGTACATTCTGACTCTAAAATTAGTACACATGAAAGAGATAATGAAGTACCAGATGGAGAAGAACAAAATGACTTTGAAGCTGAAGAAACAAACATAGAAAGAAGAATAGAACCAAGACTAGCCAAGTATGTAAGAAGACATCATGCTATAGATCAAATCATTGGTGACAAGGATGCCAGACCAATGACAGGGAATAAAATAAGAAATGAATCATGTCTATTAAGCAAGGTTGAGCCTAAAATAGTGAAAGATGCGCTACAAGATGATGATTGGTATAAAGCTATGGAAGAAGAGATAGACTAGATTGAGAAGAACAAAACCTAGACCCTAGTTCCCAGACCAGCTAATAAGAATGTAATTAGTACAAAATGGGTTTTAAGAAATAGACTTGATGAGAATGGTGAGATAAATAGAAACAAAGTTAGACTAGTTTTCAAAGGCTATGCACGAGAAGAAGGATTAGATTATGGTGAAACATTTGCCCCTGTTGCAAGAATGGAAGGAGTAAGAATATTACTTTCTTATGTTTCTTACAAAGGTTTCAAAGTCTACCAGATTGATGTCAAGTCTTCTTTTCTAAATGGTATACTAGAAGAGGAAGTCTACATAGAACAACTTGAGGGGTTTGTTGATGAAAACAACAAGGATATGGTCTACAAATTGCATAAGGAACTCTATGGTTTAAAGCAAGCACCTAAAGCATGGTATGAGAGATTGAAAAAATATTTTGTAAAGATAGGATTTGAGAGAACAGATGACAACAACAATTTGTATATCAAGGTAGAAAAAGGTAAGGATATTTTGATATCAGAAATCTTTGTTGATGATATAATATTGGAGGAAAAGATATTCTATGCAAAGATTTTTCCAATCAAATGAAACATGAACTTGAGATGTCAATGTTTGGAGAAATCAAATTCTTTGTTGGTTTGCAAGTACATCAATTGAACCATGGCATATTTGTGACCCAATCAAAGTACATCAAGGAGATACTCAAGACACTTGGATTAGAAGACTCAAAACTAGCTAGTACACCAATGGAAATAGGATATAAGTTATCCAAAAATTATGAGTCTACTGAAGTGAATCAGACAATGTATAGATCAATGATTGGAATAGACCAGACATTGCATTAGCTTTTGGAATAGTGGTAAAATTTTCTACAAATCCAAGAGAAAATAATCTAATCGCAGTAAAGAGAATACTGAGGCATCTAAAAGGAATTGATGACTTTAGTTTGTACTACAAGAGGAGTGAAAAGTTTGAGCTAAGAGCCTACACTAATGCAAATTGGGTAGGCAATATTGATGACAGGGAGCAATTTTCTTGGGAAGAAGATTGATTACTTGGATCAGTAAAAAGAAAAGTTGTACCTCATAGTCAATAGCAGAAGTTGAATATGTTGCAACTGCTATCAATTGCACCAATATTCTATGGATCAAACATTTGTTGCAAGGTATGAATGAAGAAGTAATTAAGCATTTGATACTTTATTGTGATAATACAAGTGTCATCAACATATCAAAGAACCCTATAATGCATGCTAAAACCAAGCATATTGCAATCAAGTATCACTATGTAAGAGAATCGGTGGAAGACAAGCAAGTGAAATGAAATATGTCAGTTCAAAGGAATAGATTGCTGACATCTTCACAAAAGCACTACCCAAAGATGGTTTTGAATACCTTAGAGGTAAGTTAAGGGTGATACCCCTAGCCAAGGCTACTTGAAGTAAAAGCAAGACTCCCCTGCATCAAATACAGTGATTGTTAAAATATTACACATTGATGTAGTGGATGCCTACTCTAGGATTCATGCCTAATGTAATTGAAGTGATGAAGTTCCAAATTAGTCACAAGCAAGGTGACAGAGAGAGAAAGTAAAAGAACCTGAAAAAGCTATATGTACATATTAAAATACTGAAATAGTATGTCTTTGGCATTGTTGTCAAAGAGGGAGGAAGTGCAAAAACTGATCAAATCCAGAGAACGAGGGATATTCTCAAATCTAGAGGAAGAAAATGAATGAAGCTTGAGGGATAAGTCATAAGAAATTGATCATTAGTTGAGGGAGATGATGAGGAAGCTGATCAAAAAATATGGATAGAGAAAGACATAACAGAAGATGAGCAATGCATACAGAGGGAGACAATGTAAGAAGGACAAAAAGAAAAGAAAAAGGATACAGTAGCTAGGAGGGAGAATCGGGATAGTGAATGTGAAAATTAATGGTAACACAATCTTATTTTTGGCATTTGGCTTACTGTTCTAACCTAGTTAGCATGTTGATAACATGGTTAAATAGTTTGGTCTAATGGTTGATTGGTTTGGTTTGCCATCAATGCCAAAGAGGGAGATTGTTGGAAATCTGATTGAAAAGATCAATGATGAAAAAGACTAATTGACAGAGGGAGATTGTTGTTAAAATAATGTTTTCAATCATAGTTTTTTTATTGATGTCAAACCTACTATTTGTAGGAATGACAATTTCTTATAAGATCCAATCACTATCACTTAGTTGATTGATGAAGAAGATTTGATCAACAAGATGTAACAAGAGCACCTAAGGGAAAGATTTAGTTATGATGTTCTAATGAAGTGCAAGGATCAGCTAAGACAATGGTTAAATATTGTATTGATAACATACTCAAAGATACAGAGGTTGGCTACACTTAGAAACATTAGAAGTGTAAGTTGGAACAAGATTGATTGCAAAGCTTAAACTAAGTTCATTAGTGGGTGCCGAGCAAGCTAGTTCAAGCCAAGAAAATTCTCAGTTGAAGCCAAGCAATAGGAAAATCTAGTGTGTGTTGAGTGAACTATAGGTGCCAAGTGAAGTTCAAGTGCTGAGCAAAGTAATAGGTGCCAAGCATTAGAAAATCTGAGTAGGTGTCGAGTAAACTTCAGGTGCTGAGCATTAGTAAAACACAGTTGATGCTAAGTAACACAATGTGTGCCAAGCACTAGTATTTCAATAGTGCCAATTTGCTACATTATTAGAAATGTCAAAGATTTTCCAAATCTGAGCTGACAAAGTTGTTACCTTGAATTTTGTGAACTAGTTGGAGTATAAGGATGATGAGTTGGTGGCACAGATTTCTATGTAAACCATTTTTAAGCAAATTCAAAAGGATTATTCAAGATGTTTCTACAAGGAACAAAATATGGGTTAGATTCAATGAATCCTACCTAATTCATGTGAACTAAAATTAAAGAATGGAAGGATCAAGTGAGAAAAGAAATTGTAGATTTCTATTTAAGCAGTCATAGACCAAGGAGCAAGAGCTACTGAAGTGCCAAATTGTGCAGTGGTTGAAGGGTGTCAAAGGAGAAGACATCTAGGAGAAGGAAGAATAGAGCACAGAGACGTCTCTTTGATAAGTGGTCAAAGAGAGATGATTGCACTGATACATTGAGCATGATGACTCAAGGAGACAAAGCTTGAAAGGAGGGCAAGTTGTCAAGAACTACAAAGATTGGAAGCCAAGTAATGTCATGAGTAGAAGAGTGATCTAAAATCTACAAGTTAAGGTGTATTCTATAATTAGGTCAAAACCCCTTATTATTATTCTTCGGCAATTGTATTAGGTAGGGTAAAGGAAAATCCTATGGACTTAGGTTGGTCTAATAGCCATTTGTATATCCTTTAACAAGGTGGCATTCCAAGTGAATGTTTTAAAGTCCTCTAACTAGGCCCACTTCTAATAGGGTGGTTAAATCCTTTAACCAGGTCACGTTTAACAATATGTTGTAAGCCTTTAACAGGGCATCACTTCAGAAGAGTGGGATTTGAGTAGCATAATTTCCACATAAATCACCATGTTATGTGTTGATCTTTAATGTGTTATGCTTGCATGTTTATTTACAATAACTTGCTAAATATGAAGGTTAAAGCTTGGATGAATGAATGGTTGAATGGGCTCACTACACTTAGTGAAAGAGTTTGAATAGGACATTTGGACCTTGAATAACTGATTCACCTCCCCCCCCTCTCAGTTACTCTAAAGCATTTCTAACAACATCATAAAATTTTGTAATAAGAAAAATAGCATCCTCTATGTCAAGGTAAAATATATTTCTTCTAGATTGATCTCCTTTTCCTATCATTTTCCCATCTGCGTCATAGATATTGACTATTTTGTTTTCAAATTCAACTCTACATCTCAAGTTGTTTAATTGTGATACACTCAATAGATTATAATTTATCCCTTCAACATAATGAGCATTATCACATGATATCTTGTTTATGAGTTTAACGAAACCCTTTCCTTTTATTAGAAATGGAGCATCATTACCAAATATAACACTATTTCCATCATAATAGCTTAAGGTAACAAACTTACTTTTATCTCCAGTCATGTGATGTGAACATCCACTGCCAATGATCCATTTGTCATTTTTGTTCACACATGTCACAAGTTTAGTCACCTCATCATCATTTGATTCATCTTTCATTGCAACATAAAGAACTTCATCATCATGTTTATTAGAATCATCTTCTTTAGTAATGTAGCATTTTTTGCCTTTATCTTTGTAATATTTGCTATCTTCATTTCTTTTTCCTTTGTACTTGTCACCATCCCTATAATTTTTCTTCTCTAGACATCTAATAGCAATATGACCTACTTCATTACAATTGAAACAAATAATAGGCAACTTACTTTTGATTTTCCTTTTCCTCTGTGGAATCTCCTTGCCAGTAGTGCTTCCAATTGTTGAACATCTTCATCATCTATGTTGTTTACACTAGACACATGTTTTATCTTTCTTTTCTTCTTTTTCTACTTCTCATTAGAATCCTTAATAGTAGTTTAGCCTTGAAAGTTGATTCAAGACTTTGTGGTTTGTAGTTGTCAAAATTAGGTAGCTCAAAAGTAGTGACTCTACCTACTAGACCTTCAAGAGTTAGGTTGTTCCCTGAAATGCATCTCAATTCTTGGATTATTGATATTCTAATGTCATAGACAAGTAGTAATGTTCTTAGGATTTTTCTTAGAATTGTGTCATCATCAATTTGACCAGTTGCACCCTTAATTGCACTAAGTACTTCCTCTATTCTAGCAACATATAATTGAGCTATGTTTTCACCTTCTTCCATTCTCATGTCATCAAACTTTCCTCTTAGACTTTTTGATTTATCTCTTTGTACATTCTCATCTCCTCCATAAATGGTGTGTAGGGCATCCCACATCTTCTTTGCAATGTCACAACCATTGATGTCATCAAACTCAACATATCTTAGGGCAAAGACAATATCCAAAATTGCCTAATTATGTTTCTTCTTCTTTTTGATATCCTCGGTAGTGGGAACTCCGACAAGGTCAACATGCTCTATTGTAATGGTGGATTGTGCATGATCTCCAATCCCTCCAAGATGCATCTTCATCAAACTTTTCCATGTAAGGAAGTTGTCTTTGTTCAACTTTGGTACATTTTTCTTTGACATCTTGATCTTTGTGCTTCTAGTACCTTTAAACTAGTCTTCCTTAGTAGATGGCTCTTATACCAATTGTTGGATTACTTTAGAATAACTAAGAAGGGGGGTGAATTATTTATCTGAGGTCCTTTTTTACCAGTAAAACTTTTCTTTTCCTCGGCTTAGTGATCCCATAAAGCATTCATAGACATGCAATCACTAGAACTTGTAGCTTGCTATTAAATCAACTATCCAAAAATGTAAACATAAAACATCAACACATTTGACACAATGATTTAATGTGGAAACCTAATTTGGGAAAAACCACCAGTAACATGCTACTCATTTCTCACTCTTCTGAAGTGATGCCCTGTGAAAGGCTAACCCTGTTAAAGGTTACAACACACACTATTAAATGTAACCCAATTAAGAGATTTTATCACCCCATTAAAAGTGAGCCTTTGTAGAGGACTTTAGACCAATCACTTAGAATGCCACTTTGTTAAAGGATTTCATAATTATTGTTAAGTCAACCTTAGTCCAAAGGATTTTACCCAACTAATACAATTGTTAGAGAGTAACAGTAGAGCTTGATCTGATTTGACTTACAACTCCTTTAAATATTTTGCATCTCAATTTAGTCCTCAATTCACTTGGATTTCATTCTTTTGCAGCTCTAATAGAATGTTCACCCTTCAAGAATATGTCTTCTTTAAGCCTTCTTACTTGGTACACTAATGCAATCTCCCTCTTGGTCACTAGACAAAGTACAGTCCTCCTCTCTATCCTTCCTTGGTCTTCTCTAAGTTTTGCAATGTCTTTTCCTTGACACCACACTCTCCAACTCCTTGCTTCATGACCTAGCATTCCTCAAATAGGAAATTAGAATGCTTTTCCCGCTCTATTTTCCATTGTCCATATTAGGGTTTGATGAATTAGGCAAGATACAATGTATCTACCCCATACCTTATCTCTTCTAGAAACTTCTCCTAGAATCCAGTTGAAATTGCCTAAAAATGATTTACTTCAAATTCTATGCCACAGGCTCATCATCCTTATCTTCCACTTAGTTCACAAAATTCAAGAAAATAAACTTGTCAGCTCAAATTTGATGAATCTTTGACTTTTGTAATAATGCAGCAGCTTGGCATTATTGATCTTTTGATGTTCAGGACATGCTACATTGCTTGGCATCTATTGTGAGTTCACTCAGCAGCAACTATATTTTATTGATGCTCGGCACTTGTTGTATTTTTGTCGACACTCACTAATTACTCAGTATACACTAGAATTAGCTTTTACTCGACACCAACTAGTTTTTTGCTCGGCTTGAACTAACTTTTCTCGGCTCCTACTAACCAACTCAGTCAAGCTTGGTAGATTATTTTTGACTAACTTGTTCTTCTAAAGTTTCTAAGTGTATCCAACCTTTGCAACCTTAATTAGATTATCAATATATCATATCATCACTGTCTTAACTGGTCCTTTTACTTTAGTACATAAGCATAACTCAACCTTTTCTCTAGGTGTTGTTGTTACATATCATTTATCAAATCCTCTTCATTAATCAACTAAGTGATAGTACTTGAATCTTATAAGCAATTGTCTTTCCAGTAGATAGCCAGTTTGACATCAGTGACAAAACAATGATTGAAATATAGTTTCTACTTTAACAATCTCCTTTAGCGATGATCTTTCAGTCAGATTTCAACAATCTTGATATAGATAATCTATCAAGCTTAGTATTCTATAGCTTGTCATTAGTTTCCTTCAATATTGATATCTATTATGACCTTGATTAATTTATTGCATCCTTAGTAAGCCACATTGTGATTAGACAACATTATCATCAGTTGAACTCCAACTAACACTTCTATAGTCATAATTAATATTCCATCTAATGGCATATTGATGGATTGTCTTCCAATAACCTATGATGATGGATTTTTCCTTCACTTAACTTAAAATGATTTCTAATATTAGTATTTACCCCCTATATTAGTTGAGCATTTATACTTTCATCTAAAACCAATCAAACATTTATGTGTAGAAGTATATCCATGTTTTCATCTTTGATCCTTGATGAAGTATCTTGTTTACAAATAATGCCCAAATATATCCTTGTATATATGTTTTTTTTGTGTTCATTAAAAAAAATATATCATCATAATAATTGTCAACTAAGGATTTGGGGATCCTTGTCCTATTCTTCATTTTCTGCTTAGACTCCTCAAAATAATTGTCCATGATTTCTTTAAAATTATCACCCAATTGATTAATAAACCCATTTTTATGTTGTGTGACAAGATTCTTCTTGTTCCAAGTTACATCTCTTATGGAAGGGAAACAATTTTGAACATAAAATAAATGAAAATAAGAAAAGGGCCAAACTTACACATACCATTTTTTCTTCCTAATGTTCTCCAAGTTCTCAGTCAATTACTATACTCATAGATCAAAAAGGTCATAACTTTAATCCTTCTTCACTATCTTCCATGCAACACCCAAAGCCATGCAAGGAATATTGTTTAATCGACTAGATCGGTAGAATTTATGCACAATGACCCTAAAAGAAAAGTCAATCTCTGCATATGTACTGGTTGAAATTGTCATTCCTTGTTTGTTCATTTTTGCTAATGTATTAGCCTCAATAACCTCTTTTCTCAATCATTAAATAGTTTTGACCTTGTTCGTAATAGGATAGCTAGTGACACTATGAATGATCTACTTAGTAATCTCAATTGGTTCTCTTTCCAACCATAACTTCATTTAATAGACCCAGGTCAACACGATCTTTATCCAATCAATTTGAAGACCCTATGGAAGTTTAGGACATGTATAAGACCTTTCTCAATAGTGTGCTTGTTTTCATCCTTAAATATTCCATATACACACATCTTCTCATATGCATTTCTTAGTTCAAAATTGCCAACCTCACCAATCTTGTACATGTAGCATGATCTTACACCATGGATCAATATAAATTTTGGCATGATGAAAGAAAAAGAATTTTCCTTTGCCACAATACCTTAAATTTTGGTCGATTACATACTTCATTCCTAACCAACTCAACATTACTAACCATTTTTTCATTCAATTCCATCATCTTCTTTGAAATTAATGAGCTAGATGCCATAACCTCAATTAGGGTTTGATCACACAAATCTCTAATTTACTTAGTTGCAACACAACTACACACAAATCTACTTCCAATGTCGACAGCATGTACTAAAGTCTTCTTAGAGTCACTTAACCATGCACAAAAATTGATCAAGCTCAATTTTCTCTTCAAAGTTCAAATGAAAAGTGATCAAAATGAATGATTAAATTCATTATATAGGTCAAAATGTAGTTTTAGGGCATACTTAATGTTTTGTACCTAGATTGGGTGCACCACAAGATTTCTTGGCTACTACTATGGAACTTGTCAATAACAATTCTTAAAATTTATTCAATTTGAATTTGGCCAATGCCATGAGTCAGGCATTGTTAAACAATTTGCTCAATCACTTAACAATTTTTAATCTCCATTACTGGTATTTGGCCATTACTAACTTTGTAGCTCAATATCCAAATACATTCACTCAATTGATATTGTTAGTTCTTCTTCATACTACATATATTTCCTTATGCATCTAATCTTATACTTATTTGAAATTTTATACTTCCAATCTTAGGAACTAATATATAATTTGACAAATTTAAATCTAGTTCCATACTTACTTCTTTATTTTAGTTTGTGGTGGTGGAATCACTTGATCCATTAGATTAGGTAGTCTCAACTACTTCATTTGAATTGTTACATCCTTCATATTTATTCTTCTAGGTTTGATTCATATGGCTTCTTACTTCTTCATTACTAACTTTTTATTTTCCTTTTTTCTCTTCATTATTGGGTGTCAGTGTTTAGTTCCTATAGTCTTTGCTTAGGTGACCAACCTTCTGATAGTGAAAGCATACCATACCAAAGTTCTTCCTATTCAAAATATTCTTCTAAAATGTTTTGATACAAAAAAAAAATTGAAGTATGTCCATTCATGACACATAACTAACAATTGAGCCAAGTTTTATAAACCCAAGTTATTGCATTACCTTTCCTAGATGTATGGTCTCGTCCTCTAGGTGTCCAACAATGCTTTTCATTAGATTTGCAATCTTGTGCCTTGTGACCATACTTCTAACATGTATCAAAATGACCTTCAAATCTAGATATAATTGGTTTCTTACTGATCTTTGATCTACACTCATATGTTTGGTGTCCATATTTGTTGCAATTAAAGCAATAAGCTCCATCAAATTTAGGTTTAGGATTGGACTTCTGAATTTTTCTCCTACAAACATTATTTCTAGACCTAGTTTTCCATAGTTATAGCTTCTTCTATAGTTTCACATTCCTTTGTTCTCCATGCTTTGATGACTCACCTTTCTTTGGAATTGATAGGAACTCAGTATAACTTAATCTAGTAGTATCATTAGGTCTTCTTTATTCTTTTAACTATGCATCAAGCATCCTCATACTATCTTAAAATCTCTTCATTCTATCATTGATTTATTTTTTAGATCTCAATTCATTTTTCAATTGATTATTTTTTGATCTCAAGCTTGCAATCTCTTCCACCTTACTACAAATTTCATTATTGGCACTTAAAAAGTGATTGATTATGCCAAATTGATTGTGTACTAGCCTTTATATTTTGGTGACCCTGTCATCAAGACTTGTAGCCATGTGCCTTTTATCTTCATCAGTCATTGCCTTATCATCTTCATATTTTCTCTTTTATCCATGACTTTGCATAGTCTTACTGAGTGCATTTCATGTCCTCTCTTTAGTGCTCTTCTTCATTTAGATTGTTTTTATTTTCCAATAGATCTAGCATTTTTGTATAAGATTCACTAGATCTACCTTCTTCACATGTGTCTTCAATTCTTTATTCCTGGTATTGTGATTCATTTTCCTAGATTTCCATCTCCTTCCTTCTTTTCAAGGATTTCCTCCCTTGTGGCCTTAACTTCTGCTAATGCAATCTACAAATGAAGTTTTTTTTTTTCAATCACCTTTCCCATTTTATAGACTTCTATCTTTAAGACCTTTGACTCTCATGTGGTTAGAATTCTTAATTACAGAGTTGTGCTTTGATACCAATTGTTGGAATTCTAATGTGAAATTGATATGCTGAAAAGACGAGGTAGATTTCATATCAATTACTAATCAATGAATGTCGAGCTCACTTGAGTAGTGAAGATAGTTTTCCATGTCTACCGAGTGTTCCTATGCAGAAGACATTGTCTACAAAGTCCTCTTGGGTGTCGAAGGAAATCATGCAATAGAAGAGTGTTAACGAGATCACTCAGTCAATGAAGGAAAGTTAGATGGAACTAGTGCTAACTGATCTCACTCAGTTACAAAAGGATTTTTGCAAGTTTGCAGTGTTAATCGAGCTTCTATTGGTTAACATAAAAAATTGGTTTTGAGTTAGTGTCTACTAAGTTGGGTCAGCTAATGAAGGATTTTTCTTATTTTGGCATATTAAGCTCAATTGATTTATCTATTGGTTCTAGTTGACTATGGTGATGAGTATTAATTAGTATAAATTGTATTTGAGTGGACTTGACAATATGAAAGGTATAATTAAAAGATCAAGTTGTGGTTTCAAAGTGTGCAAGATGTGATGAATGATTTGTAAGAAATGAAGAGAGGAAGTGAATTTGAAGGATAAGTAAAATGTCCTTCAGGAGCAGAAAAGCTATATGCAATTAGGAAGGATCAAGTATATGCTAGAATAGAGATCTGTAATCAGCAATTTAGTTGCATCTCAATCAATTCATCTCATTTTCACTCTATAACCATTGTAGTAGTGATCCAAATCTCTTAACAGAGTTGGTTTAATAGTCATTTGTAAATCCTCTAACAAGGTGGCAGTTTTGTTGAATTGTCCAAAGACTTCTAACAAGGCCACTCCTAATGGGGTGATTAAATCCTTTAATAGGGTCACACCTAATAGTATGTTTTTTAACCTTTAATAGGGTTAGCTACTAACATGGCTCACTTTAGAAGAGTGAAAAATAGTAACTAGTTACAATTGGTGATTTTTTAAAATTGGGTTTCCACATTAAATCTTGGTGTCATATGTGTTCATGATATCTCTTTCATGCTTGCAATTAAGACTAAGTAATGATAATCACTAAGAATATCTTATGATCTTCTAAGTTAATTAATTACTGAGTACATTCAATATTTGCTGAGTCACAACATTAACTATGTGTTTTTCGAGCATCAGTGTTCAATTTTCAAATTGCAATTTGTATTAACATCTAAGGAATTTAGGACTTATTTTAGTAGTAATTGATTCATCCCTCCCCTCTCAATTACTCTTCTTATATTTCCAACAATTGGTATCAGAGCTTTTGGTGCTTGTAGAGAAGGTTTTCAGGACCTAAGATAAAGATCAGGATGTCTTACAAGAGATAGATTCCAAAGCTGAATAGAGACAACTTTGTAGCATGGCAAGGACTCACGAGGTTTCATCTAGCTACCATTAGTGATTCAAGTTGTAAATATCTTGATACTAAATATAAAAAACCCACTAGAACATTATCAGTTGAAGATATTACTGAGAAGAAGAACCATAACATCATGATGATTGACATTGCATATGCTCTTAGTTATGGTAAATTTGATGAGGTAAAAGATTGTAAGACTACTCATGAAATGTGGACCAAACAAAAAGATATCTATGGAAGAGATGACAATCTAAGAAGATCCAAAGCAAAAAGTCTCAGAGGACAATTTGACCAAATGAAGATGAGAGAAGATGAAAACATTGCAAAATATATGGAAAGAATCAAAGTCAGTGTAAGTGTAATCAAAGTATCTGGAGGAGACATTAAGGAGGAAACTGTTGTAAGTAAGGTACTCAGAACTCTTCTTCCTATCTATGAAATTAGAATATCTTCTATCCAAGAAATGAGATGTAATCCTAATAAGAAATTAACCTTGGATGCTCTAGTTGGAAGATTGATAGCTTTTGAACTAGATAACTATGATAACTATGTTCCTATTTCCAAGAATATTGAGATTGCATTTGAAACCAAACTCTCACTCAAGGAAAATGGAAAGAAATCAAAGGCCAATCAATCAGGTAGTGAGGAAGAAACTAAAGAAAATTCTGACAGTGATCTTGAAATTGTTGAAGCCCTACTTGCTAAGAAATACTCCAAAGGCAGAGGAAATTATAAAGGTAAAATCCCTCTAATCTATTTTTCTAGTGAAGAAATTGGTCATACTACTGCTAGATGCCCAAATAGAGAAAGAAAGGATGAGAAAAAATGCCACAAATACAAAGGCAAGAATGAATTCAAAAGTCAAAAATCCTAAAAAGACAAAGGTAAGAAAACTTGTTTCATGGCTAAAAATTCTGATAATAGTAAAGATGAAATGGTGTACATTTTTGTAAAAGATGAATCTAATGATGAAGTAGATAAGATGTCACTTATCTCTCATGTTAGCAAAAATGATACATGGATTATTGATAGTATATTTTCACACCATATGATTGGAGATAAATATAAATTTGAACATTTTGAATACTATGATGGAGGTAGTGTAAGGTTTGGAAACAATGAACTTTTTTGCATAAAAGGAAAAGGTCATATCTCATTAACCAATGAACTTGTATGTGATAATACCTATTGGGTTGAAGGACTAAAGCATAATCTACTGAGTTTGGCATAGTTGAACAACATTGGATTCAAGGTTGAATTCATGAATGGCAAGGTAAAGCTACTAGATGACAAAGGAAATCTAATTGGATCAGGAAAGCAAACAAAAGATAATCTATTTTATCTTGATCTTGGTGAATGCTCATGTTTTATTGCTCAAGTAGAAGAAAGTTGGTTATGGCATAGGAGACTATGTCATGTAAACTTTGATAATATGGCTAAGATAAGAAAACTCGAGAAAGTAAAAGGTATTCCTAGTTTGAAGAAACCTAATGTTGGCTTGTGCAAGAATTGCCAAATTGATAAAATGGGAAAGACTAGTTTTAAGAGAAAAAACTATCAGTCAGAAGAAGTCTTGGAAATTTTGCATACCAACCTATGTGGACCCATTGGAATAGAAAGTTATACTAGAGAAAATTTTCTCATTCTTTTTGTTGATGATTATTCTAGAATGATGACTATGATGTATCTAAAACTAAAATCAAAAGCGTTTGAGAAATTCAAATGGTATCTGGAAAAAGTAGAAAAAGTAATTAGAAAAAGATTGAAATGCTTAAGATTAGACAAAGGTGGTGAACTCATCTCCAATGAATTCAATAATTTTTGAATTAAAAGAGAAATCAAAAGACAAGTATCAGCCCCTGGTACACCTCACCAGAATGGCATAGCTGAAAGAAGGAATAGATTCATCATGGATTGTGCAAGGACACTGATGATTGAAAAGAATGTTTCTATCAAATACTGGAAGGAAGCTATCAGCACTGTAGTTCATACTTTGAATTGAGTTTAGTTGAAGAAGGACTCAAACCAAACTCACTATGAACTATGGTATGGCTACAAACCCAATGTAAGTTACTTGAAAGTATTTGGTAGAAAATGTTACATCTTGAAAGAATCTAGGAAAGGAAAAATTGATGTTAAAGGTGATGAAGGAATATTTCTAGGATACTCCTATATAAGTAAAGCATACAAATCTTTGAATTTTTCTACTCATAAGATCATAGAAAGTGCACATGTGAGAATTGATGAGTTTGCAAAAAAGAGTGAAGAAGAAAGAAAAAAGGAGCTAAAGGATTACAAAAGATTTTTTTACTACAAACCTGATACATTGCCAAATCTATTTGAGAGAAAAGAGACTTCATCTCCTGATCTCCCTAAATCACCAAGAGTTACTAAGTTGTAGAAAGTGCAAACCAAGTCACATTCTGAAGGACTTGAGTCACAATCAAAGGTTATTGAGCTAGTTCAAACCAAGCTTGATGGACTTGAGTCACAAACAAAAGGACCCAAGCTTAAAGTTGAAGTTCATAATGAAGACAAAGGAATTCATTCAAGGGCCAAAGAGCCTGTATTAGCAAGATATGTCAGAAGACATCATGCACCTGATCAAAGCATTGGAGACAAATTAGATGGAACAATGACAAGAAGAAAATTAAAAGGTACATGTTTACTTGTTGAATTTGAACCTAGAAATGTTAAAGATGCTCTGGAAAATGAAATTTGGATTGAGTCAATGAATGAAGAGATAAAATAGATAGAGAACAATTCTTGGACTCTTGTTCCTAGGCCTAAGGATAAAAATGTGATTGGTACAAAATGAGTATTTAGAAACAAGCCGAATGAAGATGGAAAGGTATCTAGAAAAAAAGCAAGACTAGTATGTAAAGGATATTCTCAAGAAGAAGGTATTGATTATGGTGAAACTTTTTCCCCTATTGCAAGATTAGAAGGTGTTGGAACTCTACTTGCATATGCAACTCATTGAGGATTCAAAGTATATCAAATGGATGTTAAAACTAAATTCTTGATGAGGAAGTCTACATTGAACAACCAGAAGGTTTTGTAGATCCTAGCAAAAGAGACATGGTATATAAATTACACAAAGCTCTATATGGTCTCAAACAAGCTCTTAGAGCCTAGTATCAAAGACTACATAACTATTTGATAAAGATTGGTTTTCAAAGAATAAATGATAATAGTAGTTTGTATATCAAAGAAGGACCAGATAAGAAGATTGTGTTGGCAAAAATATTTGTTGATGATACCCTATTTATAGGAAATTATGATTTATGCAAAGCATTTTCAGAAGAAATGAGAAGAATTTGAGATGTCCATGTTTGGTGAGATAAAATTCTTTGTTGGATTATAGATATAGCAAAACAAAAATGGTATCTACATCACTCAATCTAAATATATCAAGGAAATACTCAAGAAGGTTAGAATAGAAGATTCAAAACTAGTTAGAACTCCCATGTCTACTGGACATAATCTTTCCAAAAATAATGGCTCCAAAGAAGTAGATCAAACCTTATACAAATCAATGATTGGGAAATTACAGTATGTAGTACATGTACAAGGCCTGACATTGCCTTAGCAGTTGGGATAGTGGCAAGATTTTCATAAAATCCTAAATAAACAACATGATGGAAACCAAGAGAATCTCAAGATATCTAAAAGGTACTATAGACTATGACTTATGGTACAAACTTGGAGACAATCTAGACTTGAAGGTGTTTACTAATGCTAATTGGGCAGGAAGTCTTGATGACAAAAAAGGCACAAGTGGAGGAGCATTCTTTCTTGGTAAAAGACTGGTATCTTGGACAAGCAAGAAGCAAACCTGTACATCTCAATCCACAGCAAAGGCAGAGTATGTGGTAGCAGCAGTCAATTGTTCTAACATTATTTGGTTCAAATTATTTTTGGAAGGAATGAAGGTAGAAATCAAAGATCTAGTAGTCATATACTATGATAACACCAATGCAATAAATATATCAAAGAATCCAGTGATGCATTCCAAAACAAAGCACATTGCTATAAAATATCACTTCTTAAGAGAACTAGTGTAGGATAAAGATGTTAGATTGGAATATGTGAATACAAGAGAATAGATTGTAGACATATTCACGAAGCCATTACCTAAAGATGCATTTTTGTATCTAAGAGGTAAGGTAGGGGTCATTCCCCTATCTAAAGCTCACTAACTGAAGATTAGTGATGCATCAACCAAAACAAGTTGAAGATCAATTAGTTGATGTAGTATTGACAAAGGCATATTGTAGATAGATTAGTACTTAAGGTACACTGATATTATTAGAACTATTGTCTTTGGCATGTGTTGTCAAAGAGGGAGAAGTTTACTATCATATATCTCAGAAATTTTGTTATTCTAAAAGAAAGAGAAGCTACTCAGAGGGAGAATACTTCAAAGAGGGAGAAGTTCTATAAAGAAACATCAAGGAAGAATATACTTGGTAGAAGATAAGACTGAAGCTTACTAATAGAGGAAGTCTTATTCTCAAAATTTCATTATGCTACGACATGTTCTGTTGTCATCAATGTCAAAGAGGGAGATTGTTGGATGCAATTGATTAATTGTGTATTGTCTTTCATGTTACACAAATGTCATATCAGTTATTAGTCAGTGCATGCTATGCTCACTCGGGCAGTGAAGACAGTTTTCCATATCTACTGAATGTTTCTATGTAGAAGACAGTGTCTACCGAGTCCTCTTGGATGTCAAAGGAAATCATGCAATAGAAGAGTGTTAACTGAGATCACTCAATCAATGAAGGAAAGTTGGATGGAACTAGTGCTAACTGAGCTCACTCAGTTGCCAAAGTATTTTTGCAAGTTTGCAGTGTTAACCAAGCTTATGTTAGTTAACACAAAAAATTACTTATGAGTTAGTATCTACCAAGTTGGGTCGACTAGCAAAGGATTTTCTTATTTTGGCATATTAAGCTCAATTGATTTATCTATTGGTTCTAGCCGACTATGGTGATGAATATTAATTATTCTAAATTGTATTTAAGACAACTTGACAATATGAAAGGTATAACTAAAAGGTCAAGTTTTGGTTTCAAAGTGTACAAGATGTGATGAATGATTTGTAAGAAATGAAGAGAGGAAGAGAATTTGAAGGATAAGCAAAATATCCTTGAGGAGCAGAAAAGCTATATTCAATCAGGAAGGATCAAGTACATGCTAGAATAGAGATATGTAATCAGCAATTCAATTGCATCTCAATTAGGTCATCTCATTGTTACTCTCTAACCATTGTATCAGTGATCTAAATCTCTTAACAGAGTTGGTTTAATAGCCATTTGTAAATCCTCTAACAAGGTGGTAGTTCTATTGAATTGTCCAAAGACCTCTAACAAGACCACTCCTAACAGGGTGATTAAATCATTTAATAGGGTCACACCTAACAGTGTGTTTTGTAACCTTTTGATAGGGTTGGCTCCTAACAGGGCTCACCTCAAAAGAGTGGAAAATAGTAACTATTTACAATTGGTGGTTTCTCCCAAATTGGGTTTCCACATTAAATCTTGGTTTCATATGTGTTCATGCTATCTCTTCCATGCTTGAAATAAGATTAAGTAATGATAATCACTGATAATATCTTATGATCTACTGAGCTAATTAATTATCAATTACAATTAGTGTTTACCAAGTTACAACATTAACTATGTGTTTGTCGAGCATCAATATTTAATTTTTAGATTGCAATTTGTATTGACATCTAAGGGATCTAGGATTTATTTTAGTAGTAATTGATTCAGCCCTCCACTCTCAGTTACTCCTCTTATATTTCTAATAGAATTAGGATCTCCCAGAACTTTTACCACTTCACACATTAACCATACTAAACATAATTCATTGTACGCTCTTTAAGCTTAAACTTGTAAGTAATCAACTATGCACTATAATGTAATAATAGATCTTATATCTACTAACATGATCAAAACACATAAGAAAGTAAAAAATACTTGACACAAGATTTGATAATGTAGAAACCCTCCAATGTAAAGGTAAATCTATGGTGGGGATAACACCCACAAATTATTCACTACTACAGTAGTAAAGTGTTTTTTAGTGATACAATTTGATCATTTTTTATGATCTACCATGTAAAGAGTCTTCTCTACTAAAAGTGTATTAGATTGTTAAGTCTACCTTTACAAAAGGATTTAAACTTCACAACTAAGTGAATACTATGCTAGGAGATTTATAATAGGTTTGTTAGGACCACTCTGTTAAGAGATTCACCTAATACATTGGTTATAATATAACAGTACTATAACCCTTTAGTCTGCATTTATTTTTTGATAATGAATCTTCTCTCTCCAATGTCTGAGCACCTCAATGTGATTGTTCTACAATATCTTCTCACTACACTGCTAGGTTGCCTTTAGTCCTTCAACACTTTGTATTCATTGATTCTCCTCATCTTTGCATACGTGAAATTCTCCAACTTATAACTACATATTCAACTTTAAAATCCTTCTTATATATACATCTTAATAATCTTCTAGATCATAGTCAACAATTCTCATTCATCCTTTTTTTCTTCTTAAGATTTCCAATTTTCTAATTGGTCCATTATACTACATAGGGATTAGTGATATTGGATTGTAGTTGTAATCACCTCCTTGATCTTCACCTCAATCATAGAAACATGTTACATGCTCAAAAAAATGGTTTACATTATTTTTTGTGTCATTCCAAACTCATGTACACAAATTGCATAACTTAGCATATATAACCTCTTATGCTCGGTTGTGCTTGTTTCTTTATGTTGATCCTTGACAAATACTATACTCATCTTCAACTATGTCCTCTCTAAATTACTTATCTTACGTGGAACTTGTCTTATATCATGTGTTACTTTTTGGATATTTTAGTGACTACTAAATTCCCAATGACTATTATGTAATCAACACATATTGAACTTGTTCTCTTTTACTCTTTGTAGCTCGACCTTTGTTGTGGCTCAGTCATACTGTTGACCGACCAACTCTGCCTTGTAAATGACTAAGTTTTTTGCACTAATAGAAAATACCAAGATCAGCTTTAGGGTCAATAATTTATTTCATCAACATTTCTAGGAAAAATTGAGGACTGAAAATCAAAATAACTCATAATTCCACAACTAATTCTCCTGATTAGAATGTTATAGGACTCAATGTTATAGCACTCATGCACAAGGAAAAGAAAGATAAATATGTTTAACAAATGAAAGAGGGAAATATGCAATCATTCATTATCTTTAGGCAATATAAATGTAATTAAGACACATAATTGCTAAAGTATAGTGATCAAAATAGAGATGGGGAAATTTTAACTTTGATTTCTTCTTTCAATAGATAATGGCATAATCACTCTTTAATTTTTTTTCCTTCAAACTAATGTGAATGAAATTTTATGGAGTTATAAAAGAACATGTCTTCTCATGGCATATCCATGGATACATCTCATAGTATCCACCATGACATATTTTAGTAATATAACTCATTATAGTTGCTAACTGAACTATCATGATATATTCACAAATATCAACCATGTGATAACCTTTGTGATAGTAGGTCAAACTATTGTTAATGTCATGACCATGACAATAGTAACCAAAAGAAAACTTTATTGAAATTTCATCACCTTCCAAGATGTTTCCACAAAATTATGTAATAAATCACATGAGATCCACCATAAACTATATTAGAGGGTGGATCCAACATACATATTCCCAGAGGGTGAAACAAGGGCTTTCACCACAAAATTATATCTCATAGAGAAGGATACATTAGAGTGCATCTCAGTAAATCATTGATGTTCATACTCCCTCTCAATAAGGGCTTCATTCTACAACATCAAGCTTGTCTCATAAATACACAAACTTTAGTTTGGCAGAAGGCTTGGAGAGAAAAGAATTTGTTAGTTCTTTAATGATAATGTACTCTAAATGAATACTAGATAAACCATCTCTCCTTGGTCTACTCCCTCTAAATAACTATGATCAATATTCTAATCAATGAATTTCAGCATATCATGTGTTTGATCTCTTTTTCATGGTAGAATACATAGTCCCAAATCTTGATCTAATAGACTCTCATCAAATATGTGTACTTTTCTAATCTCGTAGTAACACAAGTGAATTTAATAAAATATGGATTTATCCCATTTTTTGGCTACACCAAACATTCATGCTAATGTGGCTTCCTTCTGAAGATCACCTCCTAAAAAAGATTACTTTTGTACATTTTTCTGACTCCCCTTGAATTCTATTTTCTCTTCTTCAAAATATGTCAGCCATCAACTTAGGCCCATGATTGAAAGAATTAAGTATGCATCTATTAAATGGGACACTATCCATGATGAATCATAGAGTCCTATGATAGTTACAAATGTTCCTAATCAATCGACATACTTCACTATCTTTAAACTAATATGATCAAGATCCTCAAAGATCAATTGAATCAAATCCTCTAGCTGCTCCTTCTCATAAAACCCTTCGTACATGATCTCAATCATAGAAGATGTTTTTCTCCTATTGACTCACATCTTCTAGCATGACCAACATATGACTAAGAAATGTTGAAATAATGGGTGTTGCATACATTACATAATATTGTTATATTGTATTATTTTATTTTATTATATAATGTTGCACCTAGATGGGCATGCAACATGTAAATATTCTCATGGAATAAACTTGATAATTTGTATTGTAAAATTGTCATAATATTTCATATAATTATTTAATATTAGAGAAAAGAATTAAATTTCTAATATTAAATGTGGGGTCAATGGGTTAGGTAGCACATGGTTTATCTAATACAACTTGGTGGTTTTTGTGGGACTTGCTACTATATAAGCAGCCACAAGGGTAGTTGTTGTATGAAAAGATAGAAAGCAAAAAGGCAAGAGTCTAGCAAGACAGCTCTTGATAGGTTACCAAGGGAGCATTTGTGAATGTTGGAAGCATGGTATGGGATGTGTGCATTCATGCTTGTTCACATAGATTTTTAGTTGTGGCTATCGCTTTGAAGGCTTCCATGGTTGTATTGCAATGGTATTTTTGCTAAATAATACATGGTGATGGATGCTTTTGCAATTTGGGTTTTTTCCCTCAATGAGGGTTTCCTAGGGTATATCTTGTCTCACATTTTGTGGGAATGTTTTCTATTCTCTTGCATGTGGATTTTAATTACATATTTATTTTAGATCTATTATGGGTTATTTGAAAATGGTTATATTATTTGTTGCAAGTTTCCTTACAAGTGGTATCAGAGCTTTGGTTGTATTGTTGTAACCCTAGATTGAATCTATGGGAATGCATGAGAGGATAAAATAAATGGTGAGATATATGAGTTGTTTATGCAAATTTGAGGGTTTTGGTTTTGTTGTTATGATGGAATATTAGTAGATTTTGTGCGTGTGAAATTTTTGGACAAAAGAATTTTTTTTGGATGTTTCATTTAAATGAGTTTTTTAGGGGGTGGCTTGTGGTAGTGGCATCCTAGGTAAAAAGAAACCTCACTATTGGATCTGGATCAATGTTTCCATAAATTTTGATATATAATATACCCTAGTTTGGCTATGTTCAGAGGAAATGAAAGATTTTTTTAGTTTCAGCCCTTGATGGCTGGAAAAATTAATCCCATCATAATTTTTGTCACAAAAAAAAATCATAGTGAAATGATAAAAAGATTGTCTTCAAAAAATAGCCATAACTTTCTCTTCGGATATAAAATTTTAGACTTGTTATAGGTGTTGGAAAGCTAATTTAGAGTACTACTACTTGGTGTAAGTTTATTTCTATGATTTTGAAATTTTTTTAGGTTTTAAGAGTCCAAAATTTATATGTTGTCTATTTTGTGTACAAATTAGTGCCTAACTTGGGCATACAAAGTTAGATTTTAGACTTTGAGTAGTCAATGGAAAGCTCTTGGAGAGATCTACATATTCGTTTAGATTTGGTGTAGGTTTGGTATGATTTATTTGGTGATATATTGATCTAAATAGTTTATGAAAGCTATTGACTATGGTAACATTATGATTTTTTGAGATTGTATATTTTTTGAGATTTTGATTTGATGTCATTGTATACTTAGTTCATATTCAAATTGGTCTCATGATGATATGGTTATCAATGTCTAGTTTGGATATGTATGATGACTTGTTGGGTCTACAAGTTGTGCAGTGTTGTAAGCGGTCTATACTTATAGGTTGCATTTATGGCTTGGATATGGGTTGTCTTTGCCCATAGATCTTTAATCATTGATGCATATTCAGATTGGTGGCTTGTATTTGGGTTTTTTATGCCCTAAGTCACATGATTTGTTGATTTTTCTTCATGTAGAAGGGATGAGATGTTGTTACCAAGTATAGTCATGGCAGAGGATTGTGGTTGACTATTTCATGCTAATAGGTAGGACACTTTGAGAGTTAGATGCTCAACTTTATGGGTGTGATCATGGTGCCAAGGATTTTGGCATATGACATGATTGGATATATAGTTACATCCTTGATGTTCATTGGTTTGGATTCCTAATTTTTGTTATGGTGGTATATCTTCTTGGTTGAGGATCATGGTTATTTAGTTTCTTTTGAGGAGCTCATGATTTGCACTTTGATTTCTTTGATGGTTTGATGCCTTGATTGATTCTCATGGTTAGAGGATGGTTTTTCATCATATTTTTATGGATAGCTTGGATACACAATTTAGTGGGAGCTTGTGACAATGATGAGGTGATAGTATAGGATTAGTTCCTGGTTTAGTTTGTATCTTCTTAGTTTGGAGATCTTGGTTTCACTCGGTACTAAAATTTTAGTTGTGTGAGTGTAGACCTCAATGATCTTCATGTAGGAGATGGATTTCATGATGCCATAAGTGACTTGGTACCATGGTTGAGTGGGAGTTTTTTTGGCATTGATATTTATTGAGTGTTTGTAGATGTTGGAGGTTTTTCTTAGATCTTGTTGTTGCATAAGCATCTTTAACATTTGCACGGTGTACTTGGTTATCTTCATGGTGTGTGAAGATGGTTATATCTTGAGGACTTATGGGGTTCTTGGTTATCTTCATGGTTTTTGGAGATGTTTCTTCATGGTATGTGGAGATGGTTTTATTCATGGTGTGTGGAGATGGTTGCATCTTGAGGACTTACGGGGTCCTTGGTAAAGGTGTGGTTTATGGTTTCATTTGACATGTTATCATTGGTGTTAGGATGGTTTTATTATAATGTCATGGTATACTCTTGATACAAATTTAGAGTTGTAAAATGTTATAGTATTTTCATATGGAGCATATTATCTCTTTAGTTGAGATGGTTTAGATCATGTTGTCATGTTTATATTCCTAAGGCCATGGATGGAACATTGACAATGATCTTGGTTTAGTTTCTTGGTATTGAGTACATTGATTATAATTGGATACTTCATGATATTTCTATGTTGCATTTTAATTTGGCATGGATTGATTGGTTATAGGCGCTCATGGATACTTAGAGATGGTGGTGATGCTGATTTCTTTTGGACTAGAGAAGTATTTGTTGGGACGATCGATGGTTTCAATAGGAGAGTCTGAGGGCCATTCACATGATATGGAATTGAAAGGAGAGTGTTCTTAGATGATTCTTGGTTGGAGACTTGTATATCTTGATGATAATTCTCATTCCCCACTCTTAGTCTACTCGGTGATTCTCTACTTGAGAGGTATAGCCCATTATTTCTCTTAGGAGCATTATGTTTATGCTTTTCTTTCATTGATATGGATCTTGAGCTATGGTACACAAGTTAGTTCTGAAGGGTTCATTTGAGAGATGGTTTAGAATTGGTTATCTCCATTTGCATGTATTTTTATGATGGTTGAGTTTAGGAGATGGTTTTATAGTGGGCATATTCCTTGGATTAGGAATGGTTTTATGAGTTTGATCTTCTTGTGAGAGGCTTACATCCATGATTAGTTATATGGTATTGTTTGGGTGTTGTTGCAACTTCTTGGCTAGGGTTTTATGGAGAAGATCATACTTGCACAGTTTACATCTAAAGGTGTATGTAGAAGGACATGATACAGGTTACAATTTTCATGGTTTCTCTTTGGTCTTGGTTATCTTCCTGGATGTTTATTTTTTCTTATATTGGATTTAAGATTGGTTAGAGATTGTGATCACTGGTTTGTGCTCATGTATGTCATGTGAGAGATGACATCGTCATTCTTTTATCTCTTTCCTCTGTTGGTTGTGGAGAGCTTGGGAGAGTGTTGGAGATGTTTTATGAGAGTTTCTCTTGTAGGTTATTGGTTTATGTATTATGGATTCCCTTGAGACTACATGGATTCAATTCTTTGAGATGTTGTGATTGGATTGGTTATAGATTTGATATTATCTTTTGTAGTGGGAGCTTCTTGGTATATATGTGGCAGGTATATCTCTTGAGGCTTGTGATTGCAGGTTATGGATTGGATATATTGATGATGTGAGATTCACTTGGTTTACCTTTGGAGGTATGGATAGTTGGATGGATTTGGTATTTTTTGTGGGTGTTATTTTAGCTATGGATATTTTGACAACTACGGATACATGTGATTACCTTTGGATCATGTTTTTGTGCTTGGAATTTTAGTTAGTATAAGATATTATGGTCTTTTAATGTGATAGGTTGGGTGGCTTTCTCTTTGGATGGCTTTTATGTATGTTTGGTGGTAGTGGCATAATAGGAGGTGAGATCATTCATGTTTGAGATGCTAGATACTTTGATTTGTTGTGGGGACTAGGATAGAGCACTTTATGTACTTTGATCCATGATGGTGGATGTGCTAGGAGGGATTGTTCCCTTGTTCATTTATGTGGCTACAGATTGACCCTATGCAATGTATACAACAAGTGGGAGATTGTTGAGATAATGGGTGTTGCACACATTGCATAATAATGTTATATTATTTTATTTTATTTTATTATGTAATGTTACACCTAGATGGATGTGCAACATGTGGGATATACTTGATGAGTTATATTGTAACATTGTGATAATATTTCATGTAATTATTTAATATTGGTGAAATGAATTAAATTTCCAATATTAAATGTGGGGTCATTAGGTAGCACATGTTTTATGTAATACCACTTGGTGGTTTTTGTGGGACTTTCTACTATATAAGCAACCACAAGGATAGTTGTTGTGTGACAAGATTGAAGGCAAAAAGGCAAGATTCGAGAAAGACAACACTTGACAGGTTAGCCAAGGGAGAATTTGTGAAGGTTGGAAGCATGGCATGGGATGTATAGATTCATGCTTGTTCAAATGAATTTCTTAGTTGTGGCTATGGCTTTGAAGGCTTCCATGGTTGTATTACAATGGTATTTTTGCTAAATAATACATGTTAATGGATCCTTTTGGAGGCTGGGCTTTTTTCCCTCAATGAGGGTTTCCCAGGGTATATCTTGTGTCACATTTTGTGGGTATGATGTCTATTCTCTTGCGTGTGTATTTCAATTACATATTTATTTCAAATCCATTATGGGTTATGTGGAAATTATTCTATTCTTTGTTGCAAGTTTCCTTACAAGAAATCCTAGATTCAAAATCACTTTGGAGCTATGGTAATAAAATTGAGTCATGTAAAATGCCTTAGTAGCATACCTAATGCACCATTATTCATTTCCTATAAGAACATCCCTAAAGATAAAGGAAAAGATCAAGGAAAATAGTTCTTATAGTACAAACATGAATACATATAAGAGAGTGTCTACAATTAGAAAGTAAATGTAATATTCAAAAGATAATTTTAAAAAATACTTATCTCATTGTTCAAAAATAAATTCAAATCAGCATTCTTTTTTATGCAAGTTGCTCAAGTGAAGGTCATGTTGATGTAACAATCCTTGAAATATGAGGAGTGTATCCTTAGGTTTTCCTCCTAGAGAGATATCTCCATCATATTATATAGCACACAACCTCAACGTTGTCATGCAGAGATATTAATAGTCCTCAAAGTGTAAATCACAGATTAATCTTAGTAACAGGGTCTAAAGACATGTATGAAAATGATCATCATTGAAGAATTTGTGACATTATGTTGTGACATTAAATTATATAACTTATGACTATCAAGATAAGATGGAATACAATATTAGGTTTGATAGAAATGTAGGTACGGGAATTTGTATAATATGTCTCTCACGATAAGGTGGAATACAATATTAGGGTTTGAAAGAAACATGGACAAATGAATAGTGAGTCATTGATATGTGGAAGAACCGATTATGGGGGACAATGGTAAGATATTAGGGATCCAACCACTTAAAGGAGTCAAACCATTCCTATAACATTTTCAAATGTCTTCCACATTCCATTTTCCCTAACTATGTAATAAGCTTAGTTCATTTTAGTAAAGAATGGCATCTCTTAAATTATATGAATTTAAATTGATTACCCATCAATTGTTTAAGATTTTTTATTTATATTTATTTATAGTACATTTAAATGTTATTAAATTATTTACATAAATTATTGAATAGTTAAGAGACATAAATATGTGTAAATTCATTATTTAGGAATTAAAAACTTATTTTTTGTAGTTATTTAGTTTTTCTAATGTCTTGTCAATATAATAATAAATAATCATGTTTGATGTTGATTAATCATTCAATGAGAATTATAGTTTTCAAATGGTCAATATCAATTTAAATTATTCTTACAACTTATAGACAAAAACAAACCATCTTTAAACCAATCATTCTCGCATAATACTACTCATACATGTTTAAAAAATTGGATTAACTTCAGCTTATCTTGTATAAGCTAATTAAAAGAATTGATTTCCTCTAATATACTTCAATAATAATTACATTATTAAAAAATACTACTAAGCATTGTGAAATATAAATAAATTAAGGGAAGTATGATAATACTTTAATGTAATATGTAGTTAAACTAAAATAAACTTAAACTTCTTCCAAAAGAATTAGGGTTAGTTATCTTAATAAAATAAATGTCACATTAAATGAAAGATTTGGGATAAAATATTGTATGTTATAAATAAGTTACAAGAATTTATTTGTGTTGGCTCTCTTTCAATATGCATATGTTTCAACAAAACAGTAGTAAACATGAGTAAGAATTTTTTCAATCACTTTAGTGGTCATGAAACATTAATTATTTTAGGTGTTCTTGCAAATATACACTATAGTTCTAATATATATTGTAAAATATATTTTAAAACCAAATCTTTAGAGAGACGAAGATGTGCTTAACACAAATGAATTGTTCAAAATTTTATAGTGGCTCTATCTAAATTGCAAGTCAAATTTTATTCTAGCAAGTTATATGAAAGATTGAATTTGATTTTTTGTAATATAATATGCTAAGGTTACTACACAATTTTCTTCCTTTTTACCCATGGAATACATGTGTTAGGATTACCAATATCTCTACATCTTGCTTGATTTACAGTGAACTTCATAGGCTCTTGGTTAGATTATCATATGCTTCTATTATCCTCCATGAGATCAATGGGTGCAATAATAACATAGATATTATCATAAATAAAATGCAAATTGTTGCAGTGGTTTCCATCGTGATATAAGAGATGAAGTGTGGGAGTATCTTCCTATCAAAACTATGGATCTAGGATACTTGGCCTTTCAAGTGGTGTACATGAATGTTGGTGGGAGTCAATTATTAGGATACAAATTGTCATTCCATGTTGGTCCTAAGAGTGGGCAGATTTAGTGCAGTATGATGCTAAAAAAATAGACATTATCTTTAATCTTTATATATATATTTCTTCTAAATGAGATGAACAATGGGTGGTGAATCATACCGAGTTAAAATAGACTAAATGTATACAAACCAAAGGCCAGGGAACAAATACATACACAACTAGAAATATCCCATGGTGCTATTATATTTAAATATATTTAAAGAAATGTCTAAATAAGATAGTAGAAATTTGGATAAAAGTGTAGATACATAGTATGAAAGATACGTACAAAGAAAAACCACAAATCAATTTGATCTACTCAAGAGTTATACAATAGAATCTTTTTCAATTAGAGGAAATAAATAGTTGCAGTGGTAACCAATGGAAAAGATGGTGTTGAACTTGATAGAGAGAATCACAGAGAAGTAATATGTTGTTGGAAAGTTGTGTGGAGGAAGACATATGTAAACTATATATAGAAAGAGAGTTTACAAAAAAAAATGCAGTTAATATGAATTTCAAGTTCTAACATGCTTGCACACATGATTGATTAGAATGTAAATTAGCATTATCATAAGTTCTTACAATATATATTATTATCATAGCTAATAATAAGTGTGGAAAAATAATACTCAAGTTATATCAATATTACAAGCAATCTTTCTGCATCAATAATACAGTGATATCATTATATATATATAGTAAACATTATCGGTGTAACCCTTGCACCCTTCAAAGGTGCAAGTGCTAGTGATATCTCTTATAACCTCTAATGCTTCATTACATCCTTAATAAGGTACATTGGGATTAGACAACATTATCTTCAAATGAACTACAACTAGCACCTCTACAATCATATCAAATATTCCATCTAATGGCACATCAATGGATTATCTTCCAATGACCTATGATGATGGTATTAGCCTTCACTTAACTAACAATGATTCCCAATATTAATATTTACCCCCTATATTGGTATCATATATACTTTCATCTACAACCAATCAAACATTGATGTGTAGAATTATATCCAAGACTTCATCTTTGATCCATGATGAAGTATATTGTTTACAAATAATGTCCAAGCATTGATAAATGGTGAAGTATACTAATATAGCTCTTTCTTGAATGTGTTAATGTATCAAGCCAAACACTTGGTCTTTGATAATATGAATATGTTTGTCCATCAATATTTTTGTGAATAATCACATTTTTTGTTGACTATCCAATCCCATATATAGATTACTAAAAAGAAATGGTGATAAGGTCATTACTCCTGCTTAGTAGTTTAACACTAAGAGTGACCTGCTTGTGAGATTTTGCACAAACTCCTATTTCTAATTTTCCAATTTCAATTTTGATAGTTGGAACACTTCATAGCTCTTGTAATGACCCAACACCATTCATTTGTACCCACCTAGATCTGATATAATATTAGTTTACCTTCTTTCATCAATCTAATAGGATCTCTCTTGTGTTAGTTGTGATACGATGTAAAAATATAGTGATCAAATTAGAGAAAGAAATTTTTAATTATAATTTATTTTTTAATAAATAGTGGTAAAATTATTCTTTAGTTATTCTTCCTTCAAACTAGTGTGAATGCACTTTTACAGCATTGCACAAGAGACTAGGTCGGTTGCCAATTTGTAACTAGTTTAGTTGCTTGAAAGTAAACATGATATATGTATTGAATATTGTTGTACTTCTAATAGCACTGATGTATTGTCTATATTTTCTAAAATGAAATAATAATCAATATATATCCTTATAGGTACATGTCTCACACAAATACATATCTCTATATATATGAACATTGTTTATGTAGGGACATGTCCCTATGTGAGGCATACCCTATCATTTGGTCTTTTCATTTCATAAGACAACATATAATGAAATATGATATGTCTCCTAATCACCATTGGTTATGATGATTCTAGAAAGGAAACACAGGCACCCTTAATATTATTTGATACCATGTTTGATTTACTCCTCATAATCAATAGTCCCATCCATTTTCATATAGATATTCTACAATAGATCATATGACAATAATGTGGTGAATAGATATCTATCAAGTGTTCAAGGCCAATAGGATACTCAAGCATTTCATGTCATCAATTGAACTTATTTGACCAAAGCTACAAATCATTAACAATAATTGTACATAAAATCTAATAAGTAGCATAGAAACCTAATAAGTAGCATATCTAACCATCAAATCAAAAGTGGAAATCTAACTCCAAAATTAGAATGGAAATGTTATAATTTGGGTTCACCAAAATGTACAATAAGAAAACTTGTATGGTTAGGAAAACAATTTGATGAAGGGTGCTCCCCTTAATAGCGCAAACACATAATAGAAACAAAGAAATAAAAATAATTTGTGAGAAAAAAAAATGTTCTTATTATCACCACAAATATCGAATTACAAAATTTTGAAATACAATATGCAAACCCACATGGGCACCTTCCTTACAATAATTGGCAGCATAGAGTTGTGAACTATCACCCAAAGTTGTCTTAGAAAATGTACGTGCATTTCTTAAATAGGCATTTTACACCACCTAGGAAGTTTCTAAACATCAAACCCTAACCCTTGAGACCAACTAACTCTAAATTTACATATAGAGTTGGCCTGATACACCTTCAAAACTCATTTTGGAAATTTTGGTTGGCCCAACTTTGGAAGTCTATAACTTTCGAACCATTGCTTTAATTGGCTAATATAACCACATTTCAGAATCCTTAGTTGTTGATGTACATGGTCTAACTTGTGAAAGCTCCAGTTGATCCCAATTTGAACCACATCTAGGGCCTCTAAGGTCTTCAACAATGAGACTAAATTTTTATAGAAAATTGCACACCAAAAATATGCAATAAATCCATTAATACTGATGATATGGTATTGAACCTCAATTGGTAGGCTGATATATCCAAAATGAACATCCATCTCTGGAATTAGGACATTTTAAGCTCATATGACCAACTTACTAAGTAGAAAGCATCCATAAATAGAAACCATGCATTGAGACAACCCTTATTCAAGAAACAAAAAGGAAATATTTTTGTTTGATGCAAGATTGTTCTTACACCCAAGATGCTCCTATATCAAACATCTGGGGTGAATTGAGAAGTGACCCTGTCACATCTTAAGTGTTCAGAGGAAAATTTAGGTGGTTAAACTCCTCCTCCCTTGCTAGCCATGATGAATATTCTAATGACCTCCCTTTCCATTTTACCATGTACTTTTCATAAGCTTTGTTCCTTGTACTTTTGCCAACATGATTGTCCAGTATCTCCTCAATCTCGTTTGTAGTCAATGTAGTTGCTAGAATACTCCATTCCTTCTGCAACTTCATCTCCATCACCTCCTTCATAATACTCTATCAGATTTGAAATGTTAAATACTGGTGAAATATTCAATTCAATGGGCAACTCCATTTCATAGGCATTTCCAGAATCATGCCTCTTCGCTATCTTGCACAGTCCAAACATCTTCATTTTCAGCTTAAACTATATATACCCATAGGAAAACTCTCCTTTCTCAAATGAATCATGACTTCATCTCCAATCTAAAATTCCTTATACCTCCTTTTCACATCTACCTTAGCTTTATACTATGTATTCATCTTAATAATGTGCTTCCTCACATCCTTATGCATATTCTTCAAATGTTTAGCAAATTCTTCTACTTCTGCACTACGTATTTCTCCTTTATCTAATTGCCTCAATTTAGAAGCATTTCTGGATTGTTTCCTTGTACAATCTAGAATGGCGATTTACTAGTACTCCTATTGATAGAATTATTGTATGTGAATTCCACCTGTGGTAAAATCAGATCCTACCCCTTTGGTTTATCTCCAACCAAGCATCTCAACGAATTCCCAAACTCTAGTTCACAATGTATGTTTTTTCATCAGCTTGTGGGTGATGTGATGAATTGAACATCAAATTTGTCTTCAATTCCTTCCACAATGTACACCAAAAATACCAAAAAAAATTCTATCTTGATCTAAAATTGTACTCTTTGACAGGCCATGTAGTCTTACTACTTCTTTGAAAAATAACTCTATCACATGAACAACATGACTACTCTTCTTGCAGGGAATCAAATGTGTCATCTTTGAAAAAAAATCAACCGCCAAAAATATCAAATCATAACCTTGTTATTTTCTTGGTAAACCAAGAACAAAATCCATTCTGACATCCTCCTATTACTTCTTTGGTGCATGTAATG
The DNA here is from genome assembly GCA_028749045.1 of Cupressus sempervirens. NCBI lineage: Eukaryota > Viridiplantae > Streptophyta > Pinopsida > Cupressales > Cupressaceae > Cupressus > Cupressus sempervirens. The sequence goes on along the minus strand of CM053784.1, from coordinate 617,618,794 downwards.
GTTGATACAACCTAGTATTCTACTTCACGTCTTTTGTCATCTGGCATACTCTACAACTCTACACAAAACTCTTCATATCCTACGGCAACTATGGCCAATAATAATTCTCAGTAACCAAAGTAATGGTCTTATCTCTATCAAAGTGTCCAGCCAACCCTCCACTATGCTTCTCCTTGATGAGATTCTCTCTCATAGAACTTCTGGGAATGCACAATTGACATCCTTTAAACAACATACCATCTTGGACTATGAAATCCAACCACTTTGTTTTGTCAAGTGTAATAGGTCCTTTTCAAACCTTCCAAGATTCTTTGAAATCAAGATCCTCTGGATACAAAATCTTGAGTTCCTTGAACCCAACCACCTCAATCTGCATCTCTTTCAACAAAAGATGTCTTCTACTAAGAGCATCTACAACTCTATTAGACTTCCTACTCCTATGTTTTAAAAAAAATGTATAACTTTGCAAAAACTCAACCCACTTCAAATCCCTTTGGTTCAATTTTCCTTGACTATTCAAATATTGTAAAGCTTGGTGATCAATATACAAAACAAACTCCTTATGAAGAAGATATTGTCTCCACATCTTCAATGTATGAACTATCACAAACAGAATATTTTCTTTTGGTGTCATTTAATTTCCCACTAAAACAAGCAACAAATATACCTTCTTGGTTCAAAATAGCTCCTAATGTAGTACCACTAGCATCACAATATACTTGAAACACCTTGTTAAAATTTGAAAGTGCTAAAATACATTTCTCGGGGTCCATTTTCAAACCTTCCTCTAAAACTACAAATCCCAAGTACACCAACTCCTTCAAAAAACTACACTTCTTTATATTTACCAATAGCTTTTCTTCCCTCAACGTATCAAACAACTTACAAATATGCATCAAATCCTCCTCCAATATATTACTAAAGATTAAAATAGCGTCTAACTAAACAATGACAAAATTACCCAGAAACTCCTTTAGTACCTCGTTCATGAGGCTTATGAAAGTACTCAATGCATTGGTTAGCCCAAAAGGAATGACCAACCACTTGTAATATTCTTCCCTTGTCTTAAAGGCAGTCTTCCACTCATCTCCTTCTCTAATGTGAATTTGATGGTACCCACTCTTCATATCTATCTTTGTGAAATACAACTTCACTCAAATAGTTTGTAATACCATCCATCCTTGGCAATGGACATCTATACTTGATTGTGATCTTGTTGTTAGCATGTGAATCTATACATGTCCTCCATTCTCCTTTCTTATTTGGTTCTAATATTGTTGGTACAACACATGGACTTAAACTCTCTTGAATCAACCCCTTCTGCAATAACTAGTGGAAATATCACTCCAATTCACAAAGATATGCTATGTTAACCATAAAGAATAACTCAATTAAGGTATATATGAAGTAAAACACATAATGTACCATTCATACCACAATACCAATAGGCAAGGAAATAATTTCTTGAACATGAAAAGAACAAAAAGAACTTTGACTTCAAGAAGAGAAGATACTTTCAGTAGTTCCTCCTCGAGAACAAACTTCCATTCAGGAGGAAGTGTTCCATCGGGGGGAAGTTTTCCATGGGGAGGAAGTGTTCCATTGGGAGGAGATGTTTCATATGGAAGAAGTGTTTTGACAGGAGGAAAAAAGCTTCACATAATGGCAATAGATAAACAAAAATGAAGAGTGGAAATATCACTCCAGTTCACAAAGATATGCTATGCTAACAATATAGAATAACCCAATTAAGGTACATATGAAGTAGAATACATAATATACCATTCATACCACAATACCAATAGGTGAGGAAATGATTTATTTATTAATACCAAAATCAACATGAGTACATTAACAATATTTTGAGTTTAAGTATAGAAGGGTCAGTTGGTTGGAAACCAACTGACGCATTCCCTCACCTCCTAACTATCCAGCCTAACTATCTTTAACAAGTACTAAACATAATAGTTACTTTATTTTGACTATAATGAACTTGTCTACTCAACTCTTTATTTTTTTTTGGTGTCATTATGTGTGCTTCTTTGTTTGGAAAATTGAATCTTGGAATCAAATCCATCTAGTGACTAATCTTCCTCACTGGGGGTAATCCATCAAGTACATTATCTAACACAATATAAGGAAACTCTTCCAACAAATGTGCAACTTTTGTTGGTACCTCCTCTACTTCTTCTTTACCATATTTTGGGATTACAAAAAAATACATATACTCATGCTTCATACCTTGGAGAAACTCCTTTCCATCAACAAAACATATTCTGGAAGCACTACATACCTTTTCTTCTTTCTCCTTCAATATATTCAACTTATTTTTCGCACCATCCTTTATTAGAGTGTAGTTATTTGCTCACCCATCATGTACAACATGTCTATCAAACTACCATGGCCTACCCAAAAACATATGAAATATATCCATAGACATGATATCACAAAGAACCTCATCCTAGTAGCATCCAATCTTGAACTTCACTAGGAACTTCCCATTGACCATGACCTTGTGGTCAACTTGGACCCAAGCAATACAATATGGATGTAGATGTTTTTTCCTCTTAAGATTTAACTTCATGACCATCTATTTTGACACTATCTTATTAGTGCTACTCCATTAATGATCACATCACAACATTTAACCTCACATTTGCACCTTGTGTGAAACAAACTTCTCCTTTGACTAGGTTCATTCTCACCACTCAGCACAACTCTCCTATTAACCAAGGCTTCTCCTCTTTTAGCATCTTCACAATGGGATGATTTGGCATCTTCATCAACATGTGCAACTCTTGCCTAGCCTTTTATTCTTCGATTTTCCCTTCCTTAGCATTGGAAACATTCAAATGCTCTATCCCTTCTTCTCTACAATAAAAAAAATTTCCATGAAAACCTCCTCTTCCAACTCCTTGCCCTCTTTTTCTTCCTCTCTATTCTATGTTGTTCGGATCATGGAAAGAATTGGAATTGTTTCCCCTTTGGTTTTGATTGCTACTTCTCACCTCATCCTTGATCTTTTGATCATCATTTCAGCCTCCATAACATTGTCTACAGATCTTCCATTGTGACCTCTTCCACTATTTTTTTTATCAAACTTTATTTCTCAGCTTCTCCTCAACTCTTAGGGAAAACTATTATGCCTCCTCAATACTATTCATTCAAACCATACTTAGCTCCTCTTGAATGCTTGGCCTTAACCCATTAAGATAATGGGAAACTTTCTCCTTATCAACTTTTGCATGGTCATTTCTAATGAGAACTCAGTAGAAATCTTCAGCATACTCTTGAACAGATCTTCCTACTTGCTTTAACCCTTGCATTTTCTTTAGCAGATCAAGCTCATAATCCACAAGAATGAATTTCCACTTCAATTTAGCTATCATCTGGTCCCGTCTATTGATTTTGTCCTTTCTTCTTCTATTTTACTCCAATTGAATCTCCTCCCACTAGATTTTTGCATGTCCCTTCAGTTTCGGCTTTGCAAACTTGACCCTATCAAGACCCTCAATATCTTCATACACAAAGTATTCCTCCAATTCATTGATCCACTCAATCAACTCCTATGGGTTAATATTTCTCAAAAATGTGAGAACCTCAAACTTTGGTCTTTTTCCAATCTTGGAGATGGCCTTGAAAAGCCTTTCTTCTTCTGGATTCAGAACCACCATTACTTCAACACTTTCTTCTTCTACACCTTCATCCTCACTTTCATCTCTTGTGCAAGATTTATTCCTTTGTGCATTTCTTCCTCCAATTCTTGCATCTATCTTTGGAGAGTTCTAAAACCCTCAAGTGTAACACCTATGACTCTTCCACCATGCTCTCTTCACAAAAGAATTTTTTGTGCTTCCATTGAAATCCTAGTGCAAACTGCCTCACAATCAGTGATCTATCTACACCTCAACCCAAACCATAGTCTTAGTGAAGTTGCCTTACAGTCAGTGATCTATTTACACACTCAAAAAATCATGCTCTAATACCACTTGATGAAGGGTGCTCCCCTTAATACCACAAGCACATAATAGAAATAAAGAAATGACAACAATTTGTGACAATAAAATATGGGCTTCTTATTATCACCACAAATGCAGAATTAGAAAATTTTGAAATACAATATGAAAACCCACATGGGTGCCTTCCTTACAATAATTGGCAACACAGATTTGTGAACTATCATCTAGAGTTGTCCTAGACAATGTATAGGCATTCCTTAAATAGACATTTTTACACCACCCGAGAAGTTTGTAGACATCAAACCCTAACCGTTGAGATCGACTAACTCAAAATTTACATATAGAGTCAGCCCAATACACCTTTGATACTTATTTTGGAAGTTTTTGTCAACACAATTTTGCAAGGCGTTAACTTTTGAACCATTGCTCTAATTAGCTATCATAACCACTTTTTGGAATCCTCGGCTTTTGATCTACAGGGTTCAACTTGAGTAAGCTCAAGTCAACCCCATTTTGGAGCCCATCCAGGGCCTCTAAGGTCTTCAATGGTGAGCCTGAAGATTTTATACCAAAATTGCACACCAAAATAAATCCACAAATACTTATGATATGGCATTGAGCCTCAACTAGTAGGCTGATATATCCAAGATGAACATCCACCTCTAAAATTGGGACATTTCAAGCTTATATGACTTACTTGTAATCACCTAAAAATGGTCATCTAAACCATTAGCCCCCTTTCTAGAAATTCACATAATTTATTCCTTGCTCATATTTGGTCAAATCCTCAAAAATATATTTATTCGATTTTATCCTATGGTTTGACCACTTTATGCTAAGTCCCTTATTTAATTAAAAGAAATTTCTCCCTTTTAATTAAATAAAAATCCCAAATTCTCACTTATGCTAAGTGTCCACACATAAAGCATTATTCCTATTTTTAAAATAAGAGGAAAAAGCATTTTTGTCTACACATGAATGCACAATTTTCTATGTGAGAGGAATCTTCTATTTTCAAAATGACTATAATTCTCCTCCACATGTCTTTTGCCTCTTAAAGTCAACTATTGATCTTGATTACATAAGATTTTTGTGCACATGGATCGCCCAAGATGCATTCTTCACCCTTGATTATGTCTCTCTTGGCTTTTGATCTCAATTGTTTAATTTTATTTAAAAGGAGGGTCTCTTTCCATTCTTGCATAGGCGAAGGAGTTGGAGCTATCCTCATGTTGTCAGTTTGATGCCTTGGTACCTTGGAGTCTCATTGCATTCTTGGTATCTTGGAATACTTGGAGCTTTCCCTCATCTTTCATCTTGGAACTTGTTACCATGGCTAGGTTAGCATCTATCCATCTTGCATTTAAATTCCTAGATAAGCTTGTTGTCTTCATTGCATTGCATTGCACTTTTACTTTCACCATAGCTAGGTCTTTCATCTCATTTATCTTAAATATTACATTTCATTTCAATCTTCCATTCTATGGTGCACCCTACAAGGGTTTCTTGATTGGGTTCATTAGAGAGTCATTATCATATTTTTTATTTGCCTACTTCAGCCTTGTACGTCATAGATATGAAGCTATAGGTCAATTCTTAAGGAGCTTATCATGGGTTTCCCTGAGTGTAATGTCCTATAGAAGTGTGTCCACATTTTTCACACACATTTTTGGTGCCCATCATGGGGCCAGAACTGGTTTCTAGCTCTACATTCTTGTATTTAGCATCTTTTTATATTTCTTTGTGATTACAAATGAAACATTGCTTCTATGTAGCATTTCAATGCTTTCATAATCTATTTCAATGCTTCTGCAAGTTTTTGCAACACATTTGAATAGTAAAATAATGTTTTTATTGAGTCTTTAAGTGCATTTAACTAGTTATGTACTGCTTTTACATAGTTTCCAATTTTCTTTTCCATCACTATCATAATTTTGTCAGTAGAGTTTCAACACATTTACAGATTCCTATAGCACATTTGAACATTTAAGCAGTGCTTTTGAGCATTCCTATAGCTGAGCATTTTTTCAATGCATTTTCTTATTTTTGCAACACATTTACTTTGTATATTGCCATCTTCCTTCTGCAAGGTGTTTCATGCATTTTGAATTGTTTTAGCACATTTGCAACATTTTGTTTCCCATTTGCAAATTTTTGTTGTGCATTAACAACTTTATGTTGTGTATTTACAACTTTCTACTACGCATTTACCACATTCTATTATGCATTTACAATTTTTGTTGTGTATTTGCAACTTTCTGTAGCACATTTGAATATTTCTGTAGCGCAATTTTAAAAATGTTTTGAGAAACTTTCTTATCACCTTGCATATCTTATTGTTCCTGTGGTCTTTGTTTTAGCACTTCTACAATTTGTTCCAATGCTTTTGCAGCTTTTTGTTGTTCTTTTATTGCTTTATGTAGTGCTTTTAGTGCTTTCTGCAATGCTTTTAAGGTTTCTATAATGTTTTTTATTCTGTTGTGCATTCTTATAGACCAAATTGCTTTCATTTCATTTCTCCAATTTTTAGACAAGTACTAACACTGGTTTTGTAGGGATTACATTCAATTTTCATTTGATAACCTAAATTGGTTGTTTTGTAGGGATGCCTAAATTTCTTGCTAAATTGCTCATTAAAAGAACACATGTCAAAGACCTTGCTTGCTAAAAGGGCTACTAACATTTTTTTTCAAGTCTTCCCTAGCTAAAAAATATATATATCATTTTTCATGCTTTCATGTGTTTATTGTGCTTGCCTAGCTTAAGCTAGATTTCATTTTTGTATAGGCATATAATTACTTGCTTTACTAAATCTTGTCACTTGGTAGGAGAGTATTTTCTTCACCTTTAGGTGAATCAAATATCTTGACCCATTTGATATTCCAAGGTGGGGTAAAGGGTAAATGAATTTTATTGGTGTGTCTTGAGGAAGTATTAGGAGCTTGGATTTCATTGGTGTGAACCCTTCTATCCTTGGTTCTTGGTGTTACTCATTTTTGTTTAGCCTAGAATCCTTTAGCGGGCCTACTCTTGAGAGAACAAGTGGAATGAACCAAGTGGGTACAAGAAAACCAGGCTCTTCCAACCCACTATAAACTTAAGCCTACCAAGGACACAAAACCTTGGTAGACATAGTACTTGTCTTCATCTAGTGGAAGTACTTGTGGGATTGTGACCATGAGGAAATCACTAGGTGAGAATGCTTAAGGTACTCCTATGACCCGGAGGTCTTTTACTTATCATATGATAAGGTATCTCATATTGGGAGCAAGAGGAGTGCTATGAACAGAATCCCTTACTAAGATCCTAAGGTAGAGGCTACCCTTATTTGTCGCTTAATATCTTGGCACAAGGATCAATCCTGGTTGACTACCCGGATCACCCCAATATTTGAATCACCATATGTGTCTCTTTATATGGGGAAGCCTGTGTATGAAAAATCCAATATCTATTGTGGGAAACCACTTTTTCTGAGACAATGAGGCATCAAGTTGTGGGACAAGGTATTGAGCAATTAATTGTGTCCTTTAGGTAGATATTTCTTCATGTGTTCTTGAATGTGCTAGACCCAAGGAAATATTTTGAACGTACACATGAAAATAGTTCTAAAATTTTCCTTTTTAGATCTCACATATGATTATGTCATGAAAGGTTGCTCTATCCCTTTCTTTATTGTTCAAAGACTACTCCATGTGTCACTATCTTTCTTAGAAAAAAAAACTTACTTTTGAACATCAAAATTGCTATGCTATCCACTATTGTCAAACATTTTTCTCTAAGTGGAAACATCAAGTCTATACATTTTTCTTGTGTTGATTACTAGGGGGAGTTTCATCTTGTGACTTTTCTTTGCAATGTCTCTAGTGCTTGAACTTTTTTTAAATGGCTCTTTGGTCTTAGCACTCTTGGTCTTTTCCATCTCCATGGTCTATGTCAGCATACTAGGACCTTCTTTTTTGGCTGAAATGGTTACCTTGATCTCTTGACTACACTCCTTGACTTGGGAGAGTTGTTCATTTGCTTTTTTATTATCTATCTACTTGGCTATTTGGACATCTTTCCTAGCTCTTGACTTTAGTCACAAGTTTTGTAGTTTTCTTAGGCACTTTCTCAACAAGTGACTCATTCATTGCTACCTAATGCTTTCCATATTGACATCAAACTTGCTATGCTATCAACTATTGTCAAACTTTTTCAACCAAGAAATATCAAGTGCAAACATTTTCTTGTGTTTCTTGCTAAGGGGAGTTTTGTCATTTTATTTTGATTTGTTATGTCTCTAGTTCTTTAACATGCTTAAAGTGGCTCTTTGGCCTTAGTGCTCTTGGTATTTTTCATCTTCATGGTCTATGCTAGCATACTAAGAATTTATTTTTCTAAAATGGTTACCTTGATCTCTTGACTCCACTCTTGACCTGGGAGAGTTGTTCGCTTTCTTTTTTTGTTATCTATCTACTTGGCTATTTGGGAATCTTTCCTAACTTTTGACTTGAGTTGTGTTTGTCATAAGTTGCTTGGGCACTTTTCTTGACAAGTCACTCATTCATTTCTACCTCTCTTTGACAAGTTTACACTTTACCTCTCTAATTTGGACATCAAGTTATCTTGTGTCACCTTATTAGCTTCCTATTCATGCTTAATTTTCTATCCACCGCTATGGGCTTCAAACCTTGTGCTACCAAACCTCAACCAAGTCTAGATGATTATGAGTTCTTCCATGCCGCTAAAGAGTTTCAAGACCTATACACTCAATACAAAAGACTAGAAGAGATGGATGATCTTTCTTACCTTCATCTCACTAGGCACATGATAGAAATGAAGTCTAAAATTGAGAAAAGGTTAGAGGAAAGAATGGAATCATCACATGAGCTTCCCTTAAGCTCTTAATATACACATGGGTCATCTTATGTTAGGTCTACATGCTCTACTCCAAGACATCAATTGTCTTCATCTACTGGATATAAAGACCTCTTTAGAGAGATAGCAAGTAAAACCTCCTTGGATCATATGCCAAACTTTCATGACAAGCCTATCTTTGACCAATATGATGAATACATGTATGCATGCTATTCACTTGATGAACAACAAGAAGATCCTAGACATACTCTTGAGAGAACCTTTACTCACTTGGAAGATTCTTATGATGCTATATTTGAAACACTTCTTGATAATGAGTTCATCACATTACCAGACAACTCTAGACCTTCTGAACCTAAAATCAAACCTCCATGGTGGGGAGATTATCAGTTTTGTAATTATCATAGAAATAAAGGTCATAAAACCAAAGATTGTATAGAGTTGAAGCATAAATTCCAAGAGCTTATCAATAATAAGGTAGTTAGAATTGAGAACTCTAATGATTCATGTGATGAGGACACTTCTCTTGAGAAAGATAATATTGATGAACCTATGTCTAGTGATGGTCTTCTTGACACCTTCACTTCTTCCAACATGCATGAACTTCCCAAAACTTCAAAGTTTTCTATCACGCCTCCATCAAGCAAAGAACCTAATGCTTTCTTCATTGACTATGCATACCCTCAAGGGATATCTCTAAAAGAAACTCAAGCTAATCTATAGTTGGCTGCAAACCTTTTCCATGCTACTAAGACTAAAGATCCTCAACCGTCATGCAATGATATACTTACTATTCCCACTTCAGGTAATCCACCATTACCTCTTCAAGACCCTATCATGCAAACCTCATATTTTCCCATGTCCTTAGAAGTAGCTCTATGTCAAGAGGACTCTCAAAAGTCTAAAGCTATGATTGTCAAGAAAGATCAAGATCAATGATCAAGCACCCTTTCATCTCCTTCAAAATGTCACATTTCTATATACTATGTCTTACCCACCTCCTACGTATGATGAAGATACCACTTCCACTACTTCCATTGAGCTCATTGAAGATCAAGGAAAACTCACTATGCCTATACTATCCAAAAAAAAAAAAATTCAAGATAAAATTATCCCCTCTTGCTATACTTCTCTATATCCACTTCAAAATTGTGCTCAAGCTTCAAGTGCTCCTATCAAACAATGTTATCCTATCAAAGCTACTAATGAGTATATTGATGGCCTTGGTCACATTGCTCACTCTAAATATGTTGATATCCTTATCCACTATCCCTTTGAATCTTATAAATCTATCCTTGGTCCTTATGCATCTAAGCTAAAGTCTTGAAACCTTCCATCCATATCCTTGGTCCTTATCCATCTAAGCTAAAGTCTTGAAACCTTCCATCCATATTGGGACCTTATGTTCCTTCATCTCCTACACTTTCCACTTCTAGCTCTCCTATTGCACCTCAAGATCAACAAAGGCATTCATCCTTGAAAAATATTCATTCACTCGACCATCTAAATCAGTCATATAAGCCTTATCCATCCATAAGTCCCATGTATTTTGGAAGCAATTTGGATGTTCAACATAAGAAATACAAGAATCCATTTACAAATGAAGATCACTATGTTCTATCTATTTGACATTTGAATACAAAGTAAGAACAATTATTCAAGAGACTACAGATATCCACTACCCAAAGAGCTAAATCAAAGAAAATATGGGTTCTTAAACCCATTATTGAAGAAATGTATTCTAAAGTATCCAAAGGAAAATCTAAAGCCATATGGATTCCCAAGTCTCTCTTGAAAGATTTGAATATTGAACACAAATCTAAGTGAACATTCAAGCTTCCTAAGGCTTCTACTCGATTTTCTTCCAAACATCTTCCTCAAAATCTTCTAAAGGCTTACACTCCATCCTCCTCTAAAATTATCCTAACAAATCATACATCTAAACCTTAATCTATTTCCTCCATCATTCCAAAACCTTTCAAGGTATGTGTCAATGTTGATATTTCCCACTTTTTCACCTACACCTATGCGATCCTTTCAAGCCTACACTTACTTACTATCCATACTCCTTTCCTTCCAAGGTGTACATCTTATCCTCCACATGGTCTTTCTACTATCACCTCCTTTCCATCACCCTATCAACATATTTGAGCATAATTATCCATGATTTTGGCTTATCATGACTTATCTTTCCTATAGGAGCACTATCCAAATTGAATAAGCTTGAGCTCTTTCTATAAAAAAAAATTGAAAAGAAAAAAAAATGGGTCTTGGTGAAAACCACTTCTTGCAATGCCTTGGTAGCAAAAGTAAAGAGAAATATTTTTTTCCTATGGTGAAACCCACTTCTTGTGGCGCCTTGGATAAGTACCATGATGAAAACCTAGTAAATATTTAGCATGCATAATTATTCCATCATCCATCTAACTCTTTGATATTCACAATGTTGAGCTATCCTTCTGTATTGGCTATTTTATCCATCAACTTCACTATTGTGCTTGCTCATTCGCTCATATCCTTCATATCTAGCTCTGTCCTTATTGCTATATATCATAGTTATCTTATCTATTTTACCCCTTGGTCTTGATCACAATAAAGAAAAAAATATTTCTTAGGCCTATTGACATGTCTACTCTTTTACATTACATGATTTCATAATATCTTTCTTATTGGCTTACATTGCTTATCCCATATGTTATCTCGCTTATTGGCTTTGACTACTTATCCTACATGCTATCTCCTTTCACAGCTTTCTTTGCTTGTCCAAAACACTATCTTCCCTAGCTTGGATACCCTTAAGGAGTTAGTTCTTGAGGATTACTTTCAATTTCTTCATACTCCTTTATTATCCATCTCTTCTTATCAACAACCTTTTTGCTCCATCATGACCTACACCTTTCTTGCCAATGGAACAAAACGATGTGATCTTTCTTTAGAATTAGTGATCTCTAAATAATTATAAAAATTTGAAAAAAAAGAAAAGAAAATGTCCTCAAAAAATGATCATCTTAGTGAAAACCTCACAATAGGCACTTTGATGTATCACCAAAAAAATTAAAAACCTCAAAAAATACAAAAAAGTTACAAAAAGTCCTAAACGAAATTTTCCAAGTGGTGAAAACATAGAAACAGGCGCTACTTGAGACTCGTGTACTTATGTCTATCAACATATCACTTTGTGCTTTGAGCTTAATCCATTTCACTTCATATGTCCTTTTGGTATTCCTAGTTTGGAGTTTATCCTAGCTAGTCTAGGTCTAGGTGGCATAGGCAGTCTTTTGCTTTATCTAGGGTATCTTTGTTGCATTGGCATTTCATTGGAAACTCCTACAAACAGTATTTTTCAACACTCCCCTTTACATAGACTGTTTCTCAACACTTATCAGATACTTTAGATACAGTCTAGGATGTTGCAATACTTGTCATTGGCAGACTCAAGTCCTACAAGAGACAGTAATATGACTTCCAAAAACTCACTGAAACTAATAATTGGCTGACACTTGTTCACTTTATTTCTCTTTGTGTATTGTCTATGGAAATTTCTTTGTTGAGTGTTCCCTCCCTAATAGTCTCTTGAGGATGTTATGGACTAGAGGACTAGGGGTATGGGGTATGTTTCCTTTTTCTTTCTGCCTATGGGTATACCTTGTTGATCTTAAGTGTCTTGAGCATCTTGCTTGTCCTTCTTGACACTTAGGACCTACAACATATCATCCTTGTCTATTTTTTCAAGTGTGTACTTATGATCTTCTCAACTTTTTCGTGTCTTGATGCAAGCACAATCTCATTACATTAAAACTAGGGAATCTAATTGTGTAGTCATCTTGACCTATATGTCTTTCATTCATAGGTTGGGTTCCCATATTTCAATCTGATATATATCATATTCATATCTTCATAGGTCATCCTAGTGATGATTGTATGATCTTTTGATGTCCCTAATAAGGCTCAATGAAAAAAATTAGGACCTACTTATATAACATGTGCAATTGTGCCCTTTTCATACTAGCTTCCATTTTAGGGTTCATTTTATCTTAGCTTTAAATTTTTGAATGTTGAGAAAGTATTCTTTATCTTTCATGGACGTGTCAGCTAACTATGTTCATCTTCTTTTGTTTCTTTTTTATCATATCTTGCCATCTTCTCTTGGCTTTCACTTGCCTCTTTGAGATCATGTCATTAAAAGGGCTAACCTTATCATCACATCTATCTACCCTTTTAGATCTCTTATTTATCATTTTTCACCTTACCTAAATTTGATGTCTTGGATCAATTTTCAAGATCGAAATCGAAATTCAAGTTCATCTTGATGGTCAAAATTACATTTTAAAATTTCTTCCTTCTATGCAGTTAACTGAATTTCTAAGGTTTAATCTTTAAATCTTTCTGGGGCAATAATCATTTCTTCATCATTTCTACTCTCTTTCACTCTTCTTATTCATTTCATTTCAACTTTCCTCTTTCTTTGATCTAATTCTAATGCTTTATCTTTCTTGGTCAACCTTAATTACACTGGGGCATGTTTTGTCATTCTAGTGGTCACTTATCTACATCAATTAATCTATTATATTGGACTTTATTCTTTATTGATTTGATAAAATCTATCTATTTGGGTTTCTGCACCTCCTCTATTATCATTTTGATTTTGATCTCGAGGAGGCAAAAATATCTATTGTTTGATCCTTGTTCTCATTCTAGGGAAAGATCTTTTCTCAGTTTTCTCAGTTCCTAATTGACCTCTCTTAGTCTTTGCTTAGTATTTCACTTGCTTTATTTAGTCTTTCTCAGTCTTCAATCTTTTCTTAGTTCTTTCTCATTATGCTCATTTATTGCGCAATTTGCTCACTCTTTGATTTGTCTTTGCTCAAACCCCTTTTCTCAGTCACTTATTCCATTCGGGGGCAAGATCTTTGTTTGTTGCTTTGAAATCATCATTCTTTGATATAATGTGCTCCCACACCAATCACACATTAGTCAAAGAGGGGAAAATGTAATCACCTAAAAATCAAAACCATTAGCCTCCTTTCTAGCAATTTTTCATAATTAATTTGTTGCTCATATTTGATCAAATCCTCAAAAACCTATTTATTTGATTTTATCCTATGGTTTGACCACTTTATCCTAAGTCTCTCATTTAATTAAAAGAACTTTCTCCCTTTTAATTAAATAAAATTCCCCACTTCTTACTTATCCTAAGTGTGCACACATAAAGCATTATTCCTATTTTAAAACTAAGAGGAAAGGGCATTTTTGTCTACACATGAATGCACAATTTTCTGTGTGAGAGGAATCTTCTATTTTCAAAACAAAAAAAGAGAATGTGAGGCTTGCATGTTAAGATCTTGAAGAGAGTGAAGGATTAGCTACAGTTAGCATAGTAAGCATAGCATCACATGGAAGTTGATAATCTTTAGTAGCAACATTGATAGGAGCAACATTTTTAGTTGGAGCATTTGGAGCCTTGATTTTTTTTAGTAGCCAATCTAAGACTCATGAGAAACTTTGACAAGAGAAAAATTTTAAGTAGGAGCATTTGAAGCTTGATCATAGTTTTGAAGTGGATATGGATAAGTAGAACACAAGGGGATACTTTAATCTTGACAAGTTTCTTTAAATAGAATAGGAATAGAAATTTTCTCATAATTTTCAGTAAGCTCAATAGAAATAAAGAAAGGGATTTCTTCATCATACTTAGGAGGTGGATAAGACATAGGGTATGGAATAATGACCTCTTGAAGGAGATGAAAGGGTTCTTGATCGTGATCTTTCTTGAAATTTATAGCATTAGCTTTTTGAGAGTCCTCTTGACATCGAGTCACTTCTAAGGACAAAGGAGAATGTGAAGTTTGCATGGTAAGATCTTGAAGAGATAGTGAAGGATTGGCTATAGTTGGCATAGTAAGAATAGCATCACATGAAAGTTGATAATCTTTAGTCTTAGTATGCTATAGAAAATATCCCAAGAAAGTCGAGATGGTCATAAGTACGCACTCACAAAAGAGACAAGAATGAGGCCTTTGAATTGATCCTAATTGTCCATGGGACCAAGAGAAATTTTTAAGACACCTAAGATAAAATCAAAGAGAACACCCACAGACAGAAATCAAAAGCAAACATGCCCCATGCCCCCAGTCATCTAGTCCATGACATCCTCAAGAGACTATTCAAGAGGGAACACTCAACAAAGAAATCGTCACAGAGAACACACAAAGAGAAATAAAGCCAACAAGTCTCAGTAAATTATTAGTTTAGGTGTGTGTGAAAGTCACATGACTATTTTTTTTTGGACTCAATCCTGCTAATGAGAAGTATCACGACATCCTAGATTGAAAGAAAAAAAAAATTGTTCCTATTCATATGATTAACTTACTAAGTAGCAAGCCTCCAAAAACTAAAACTTTGCACTAAGACAATCCTTAATCAAGAAAAAAAAAGGAAATATTTTTGTGTGATACAAATTTTGCTCTTACACTTAGGATGCTCATGTGTCACAAGAAGGGGGTCTAGAGTGGTTCTTTAGTGCAACACCTAACCAATTTGTATTATTGCACAATCGGAAGGAAGATAACCCATTAGGCCCAAGTGAGACTTGAGCATTAGGTAAGTGCAATTATTCTTTGTTTTTTTGTGGAAATGTGAGAGTTAATTGGGAATATGAGATTGACTAATGTAATATAGAAGAAAAAATAAGGGAAAATGACGAGTTTCAAAATACACAAAATAGACAACCACCTACAAAGTAGTAACCAGATAGCACCATTGACTTGTGATTTTAGTTTCAAGTTGTTTCGTAGGGAAGATTTCACCTAGGGTGTCCTATTCTGAGGAAGAAGGTTAGCATGGCATCTTTTTCCCAACACTTTTGACTAAACTCATTGCATATTGTTTGTTAGAGCTTGTGCATTCTATATCCAAAATGATGTGTTCCTCACTTGTTCCTTGTAAATGTACATACCTCCATAAACTGAAATTGAGATTGTGATGTATATTAATATTCTTGTGTGTTGTATGGATGCAAATGTATGTTGACTTTGAATCTTAGAATGTAAAGAAGAATCAAGGATGTCTTTCACAAATGCATAGATCTACAAATACTCCTCAAATATCTCCAATGTTGTTATGTTTGATGGACTCTTGCCCTAAAGAATGGATGGATGGATGAATGTAAATAGAAAAAGGATCTTCTTGCTTTATTGAGATCTATACTTGGTCATAATGAGAGAGAAGCTCACTTCAATGGAGAAGATTTTTCAAAGAGTCTTTAGATGTTTGAAAAAATCTTTAAATCTTGATCTTGAATGCTTGGATTCCAATTGTAGGAGAGGTGGGTTGTTTTTACACCTCTCACAACAATTTGAAGCTCAAATTTGAAGGAGGCCAACATAAATTTAGGAATCTCGATGAATCCACAAGACAAGCCTGCAAATCAAATTTTGGGTAAGACATCAAGAAGAGGGTGGCCTAGGCATCCTCTTCTCAAGAAGAGAACACCTAGGTCCCCTTCTTCCTTTCAAATGGGCAAAAATTGAAATTGGGAGATGGGGAGGAGGAAAGAAAGTCAAAAATGTAGGTGATGGAATCAAGCATAACGGATATGAAATCTCAAGAATGCAAAAATGAGGCCTAACCAAGCATCTAATTATAGGTGCTCATCGTTTAGGATAGTAGTTATGTAGTACCTATTTTGTAGTTATAAGAGCTACATATCAGGTATTGTTGCCTCTCTATTGGTGTCGACCTTGATTCTTTGGTGGCATTTTTAGTCCACTTAAACCATTGAGAGTTGCCAATTCTAAGATATTTGATTTGCTATTCTTGAGCCTGAGCTTGCTCATTTTGTCTAGTGAATTATTTTCCAATGTTTGTCTTTGGGTTCTCATTTGCGGCATAGGGGTGTTCCAAACACTCATTGTCATTCTTTGTGGGAAATCAAAGATATTTACATGTCTCTTCTACTTCTACCAACAAACCCAAAATTTGTGGAATTGAATTCATTATGTGTTTCCACCTTTTCAACTAGAGCATTTTTCTTGGCATATGGCCCTTCTACATGATTGTTGTCATACCCTTATAAATTTATCTTAATCCAACATGCTTTCAAGGTGGAAATCCTCTTTTACTTAAAGAAAAGATAAAAATGTTATTTTGTTTTCTCACAGCTCAATTGATGTTAATATTTTTCTTTTATTAAAGCATGTATGTGTCATAATTGATGCTTCATATTCAAGTGCAAGAAAATAAGGTTGTGTCAGAAGTGGCCCACCTTTAGGATTTTCTAGAGCATTGGGGAACCACTCCATGTATAATTTCTAGAGTGCCTCCAAATCCTCCTACCTCTTGTGATCCACCCTCGCCTCACAGCCATTGGTGTGGTTATAGCTCTTTGGATCGCCACTCCAAAACCCCATAGTCTCAAACACTTTGCCACCAATCTAGTAATTATAGTGGCTACTCAACTTTCAATGGTGATAGTGGATGGCCTATTTCATCTCATAACTCACACCTAGCTCTAACAATCTCACCTTCCTATGTGGATAAGGGCAAGGAGGAAGCTAAAACAAAAGAAGGGTGTCCCTTTCAAACGCTAACTCTTACCTTTTTGTATAGGGTCCCAAGGATTATAGAAATCCTCCTTTGTTGCCTACGACCCTCTCTAGCCACTTAGCAACTTTTTTGTGTGTTTTCTGCTCTTTAGCCTCTACTCATGATTTTGGTTGAGTATTGTGTTGGAGTTCTTTCTTGTAAAGAACATATCAGGTGGATTTAATCCTGATACTAGGAAAGAAAGATAGGGACAAGCGTAAGGATAAGCTAAATCATATATTCAGCAAGGCTAAATCTTGGTTCTGGGCCAATTAAGAGAGTCATCAGGACTCACTTCACTTTAGGCTCTGTTAAGCCAAGGTGGGAAAACCAAGGGGTTTATTTTATTAACTTGATATTCTTCTACGCAAGACTATCCCCTATAGCATAAATGGTCCATATTCTTCTATCATTTGCTGAAAAACTTTCTGATTATAGTAGCTAATTACAACCAAAGAAAGTAACAGCAAATAAGCCATGACCGACATGTCTAGTTCTTCAAAACATAAAATAGGAAATTGATATTCATTTAAAGTTTTGATATCTCAGCATAACCCGGGTATGCAATAGCAGAAAACATGCAACCTCTAAGCTGACCAGTCCCTTATCCATTGGGCATCAACCAAACCTTAACACACAGATGGACATCCTAATATACTCATATATCCAGATATCTTATCTATCTGACTTGCAAATAGACATTTGTCTTCATAAAACTCTCATACTTACTATGAAATCCTCCTAGTGTAACCTGCAACCCTGTCAATGTAAACAAGCATTTACATGGGTCTTTGTTCCAACAACAAATTCATCCTAACATACAACCTTAAGGGATTGCAATTGAGTTCAAGCTCTTCGTTCTCAAACACAAAACATTACAAATAATAGAAGAAGGAGATGAGAATCAGAATGAAATTAAAAAGGTTAAGCTCTTGCATTAATTTCCTTGAAACCAATACATCATCTGTATGCCAAAATTTAGTAGATACAAAATGAATGATTGTATAATACGAATGCTTCCAAAAGAAATACACTATTGTTGTTCATAACAGAAGAACACTTAGAAACATGGTATCACAACTATGAGAAAAATCTCAAAGAATTGGAACCCCTACAAAGAGGAGAGAAGGGAGATATATAGAAAACAAGATATTTCAGGAATTGTCATTTGAAACTGATGTTTGTCCCCCCTAGAAATGTCTTCAATCTGATTGTAGTTGAAACTGAACTTCCTCATCTGCCTCGAACCAAAAACCATAAATGATACAAGAATATCTGATATATCCCCCCTTTAAAGTAATCAAAAAAATATCTTATGGAGAAATATCAGGAATTTCTCATAAACTGTGCTGAAGCTTTAAAATCTAATGTTTGCATGTCACATCTGCTTTTGCTGGCAAAAACTCGATTGCTTCCAACTACATTTAAAACCATCAAATCTCTTTCATAACTGATGATGAAATCAAATCTGATAAAATGTGATCAAAATTTGATATCAATTTGAACTGGAAACATAATTCTGCACTTTTCACTGAGAAGCCCCCAAAAACACGAATATAAATGTAACTGCTTTTGGTTAATACCTGCACAAAAACTTATTGTAAAAATGGAAAATTCATCTTCTGTTGGTTCCAACGGTATATTATACTACCTATTTTGGACCCCTGAGACCATTTCAAAAATCTGGCTCCCGGATTGGATCAAAGCATTAAAATTAAAAAATTTAGAAATTTTATATAGTTGAACTATATAAAACTTTAAAGCTCATTAAAAAATTTTAACTTCAAAATTATGAGCGTTGAAAACATTTAGATTTTTTGTTTTATATTCATCTTCCATTTTCCAATCAATCGGTGCCACATGTCCACCCCTGATTCGCTAATCATCATTTGGACAGGGCCCACATGCATCTTCCCCATTTGAAATATATTGAAATAGTTGAAATTTATGAGTTTCATGCACCTACAAGCATTTGAAATTTACTCTCCCCATCATACGCCAACTCCCTCCCACAACCTTACAATAGTATTTTAAATTTTAATTAACATCGACCTTACGACAGTATTTTTTATTTTTTATCATAACCCTCTTTGCTTTCCCTTGCGATCATACGATTTTGTCGTAACATCGTGCCTTTTCAAATTCTCCCGACCTCCCGACGGATCTCCTGGAATACGACACATGGCACATCTTCATTTTGAAGTTGACTATTAAAATATTGTTGACATTGCAATTCCAACTGGCCGACTGAGAGGGCCCACACATGAGCCAGCAGCTCGCTGCCCAAGCGTGCCTTGGAGAAAGTGACAATTTGTTGTATCCAGGATTATAAAAACATGAATTTACCCTCTCGTCCCCAATGTGGGATAAAGGGCCAAAATGCAGACCTCCATTACTCTTATCCCATACGTGGTCTTCTAAGCTTGGCCTGGACCTTCCTCATTCATGCTTGGCAGCTTTGCACGTGGGATGCTTTACCTCTTTCCCTGTAGGTTTCATCTCAGCCACTTTGCCCCAAAAACGTGGGCTACCCTGCCATTTGGACGTGGGAGCCCTTTTGCTGAAGTCGTCGACTGCATTTTACATGCCTCCCTTGCTAAAACGTGGAAACCCTATCCTTTTTGCCTGCGGTTTCCTTGTGAAAGCCGTGGATGACCATTCTGTAGACTACCTGCCTTCTTCCTCTGCTGTCAAAAACGTTGCCAATCCCCTTTATCCCTCTGCAGATGGAAAACTCTGTCGTGGGCGTTCCTTCTCACGTGAGGTGCAGGCTGTGGGTGCTTCAAAACGTGGGCTACTCTGCCCCCTCATTCCATCCATGGGCACCATAGAAACATAAATCCCTTGTCCTCTACGCAACTCTAAAATTGATTCATGCATCCGGTGTATGAGACTATAGTTTCAGCTATTACAGGCACAATACATGAAAGAAATGAGAGTATGGTTTTCATGCCAATATCAATAGGTGTTCAATCCTTCGGTATTTTCCACATATAACATATTTGTCCCTTCCCCTGGCAATCACATATCTATGCACATTTGAGAAGAAATTTCGCTGATTGCAAACTAGTGACTCAACATTGTAATATATTGTAAGAGCATTATAAACAATCAGTCATTTATAAATAACATTTCATATGATAACTCAATACTTCGAGCATGAACTACTGAGTGAAATCATGGGGACTCTTTATGTTCACCAATTGCAACTTGACCTTTTTCAATCCATACATAATTCTATCGATCTGATGTAATCAGTCGGGCTTCAAAGTGGGTCCAACTAAAAAAAAAAAATTATTTTCGAACAACTGTTATGCAAACTGATCCATTGATCATTTCAAATCGACTGAAATCAAATTCGAACACAAATTCACCACTTAAAACCTGTTTTAAATCACCATTGTACCACTATGAAATTTGTGCCAGGAGGCTTGTTGCCTAGCTTTAAAAACTGATGAAAACACCTGGTCAGGCTCTGAAACTCTGGATATCTTCTCTCTAACACAGTCAACAAGCCTATCAAATCTCGTCACATAACGACATAAGGGTCAAAAGATATTGACCCCCGAAGTTGCATACTTAAAATTACCTGCAAATAAACATGTCAAAAAACCATAAAATACATTGGTTTTGACCTTGAAAGCTAGGGAAACGGGCACTTCAAGATTTGGAAACTGGGGCAACAGTAGACACTAACATAGAGAGTATGAATCTTCAATTTGGGCTCATGACGAATGACTGGGCAAATTTGGCGAAGGTCTGAAGTTGGCTACCTGGATTTGCAGGACAGTGAACAACAACAGAAAAGTGTTTTTTGCAAATGGAATAGCCCTGGGAAAGTGTGCAGACAGATTCGTCAAGGTTTACAAACTAGCACACTTGTAGTATTTTTAGTATAGAACATAGTGGTACAATCCATTTGGTCCCACCAATCACAGACTCAAAGATATGACATCCCGAACAGGGCTCCTGATCAATCTGCATTTTTTATTACCAGAGAACTCTATAAATTGCAAAAGGAATCACGTTTGAAAATTGATCAAACGGATTCGTCATAAGTTCAAATCTGGAGTGTATAAAGTCTATGAGCCCTAGAATATGATGTAAAAGGAATTTTCTTATTTGGATCAACTGGTCAAAAGTTATAAGTTGTCAAATAGAGCTACCTAGAATTATGAACAATATGCATATTTACAACAGAGGCAATTTTGAGACATTCAACTAGAGATAGTAATCAATCATGGCTTCCCGCTCTTGCGAAAATTCGAAATCCCCTGCGCAGGTGGATTCTTCCCTTCTCGTTTCGGCTTTTGGTTTTCTCGTTGACGATTTCCCTTCATTGGGGTCTGTTGCAGGGGATGGCGCCGTCGATGGGAAGGGTTCTCCTATTGGTGCCCATGTTATTGTTGCTTCGACCTCACCCAGAGCCTCTACAAGTTTTACGGCCTCTGGTTCGCGGCCCTCTTTCGTTGATGTGGCTGCTTTCGAGGCCAAACTACATGACATCATGAGGACGGGCTTCCCGGGCGGCATTGATGGTCCAAAGGCAAAGTCAGGGTTCTGGGTTACTGAGCCTATTGTTGTTGGCAACTCGTTGACATTGGAGTTAGAACCGAACATTGTTGAGGATATCTCTGAACAATTGGTTAGTTTCTCCTCTACTGCCGCTATTTTTCTCTTTAAGGGTTTCTGGCCCTCCTTTTTGGCCCTGCATGCATGGATTGGTCATGTATGGGAACCCTTCATCTCAGGTACAGCTCAGATATACCCAGTTGCTAGGGGTTTTTTCATTGTGAAGTTTGATTCAACTGAAGATAGGAATACTATTCTTCGTCGGAGTTTCTCTTGGGAAGAGAAATATCCCTTGATAGCTAAAACCTGGTTCAAGGACTTTGACCCATCAACAGAATCCTTTAACAAGGTCCCTCTATGGGTTAGGTTGTTGAATCTCCCCCTTCACCTTTGGGTGGATTCTGTCCTAGAGGCAATGGGGGAGGCCATTGGGGATTTCTTGCTAGTGGATTATGCTTCTTCCAATGTGTATCGCACCACTTATGCTCGAATCCTAGTTGAGGTCGACATCTCCAAGGGTCTCCCAGCGATGACTTGTTTGACCTCTCCGGTTGGATCTTGGATCCAGTGTCTTGATTATGAAGGTATCCCTTTCCGATGCAGGAAGTGCCACAAGACCGGTCACCTTGCTACTCATTGCTCCTCTAAAAAACCTAGACAAAAGAAGTCTCCTTCTTAGTGGAAGAATGTGTCAGATGATCATTACACTATCCTCAAAGCCCCCTATGTTGGGGATGGTGACTCTCCATAGGACTCTTTGGTGACTGCCACGACTGTTGTCCCGGATGGCTCTCCTGTGGCCCCTTTGTTGAAGACCTCCTTTATTCCCTTGTCTAAGGATGTCTCCTCTGCAGATGATTCTTCGGTGGAGAAGGAGTTTGTTGTTCCTCCTGGTCCTGTTGGGGGCCAGGACCCTGTACCCTCTCCTAGCCCCACCCCTGTTCTGGACTTTCCTCCTGTTTCAGTGGGGGGCCAGTTGGCTTTGGGTTCTTCCAGGGAGATTGTTGTTTTCTCAGACTCCCTTGGGCTCCATTGTTCTGTTTCTTCTGGGGATTGGATTGCTGAGGTAGCTAAGGTGGAGGATGGTTGGACTGCAGTAAAAAGAAAGAAAACTAGGCCATCTACTCCTCCTTTAGAAATGAATCTGTGATCATGCAAGGGAGGCTCTAAATCAAAGGGCAAATCGTGATGTATCTGGCCTTGCCTCCTTGCTGGATCTTTTCTTTTGGCTGGTGACTGGCTTTTTTTCACCATGGTTACCCTTAGATTGGGAGGTGACTAGTTCTGCATCTATTTGTTGTACCTTTTGTTTATGCACTCATTGAAAATCTTTAGGCTTGTACAGGGTTTCAAGCACCCTTCAAAACCTGTTTTACTTAATCAAAAAAATTGAGACATTCAAAACCTAGTCAAAATATGTTAAAACAACTTGAAACTTGGAACATAGGATCTTTGATATGCATACTAAACATCCTCAAAGTGGCGAGTCATGAATCTTAACTGGGTAAAAGATATTCAAAGGCAAACATGCCATCCTATCACTTTTTGACACTTGGGTAGAATTGTAAAATATGACGCTAGCTCAAAATGGAACTTTGCAGAATGATTCAGAATGTCAGTTTATCATTACAAAACACATGCACAGGCTGAATGCAAGGTGTTAGAAACATAAAACACCACTTAGGCCTTAATACGACAGTCAGGTACATATGCATGAAAAGCATTCATAGAGGGCTCACAATGAGTCAAAATTGGAATGGACACTCAAAATGGGAATGCAATTTTGAGTGCAATCACATTGTCTGAGTGTTTTATGTTGATTTTTAAGCTCTATCTATTTTACTCCTTAGGGTCGATCTTGCATCCCCTTTACTTCTTTGCAAGTGTACTTCAACTTAAATAAATGGAAATAGCTATCAATCATCAAAAAGTAAATATATTTTTGTTTTAAATAAAATATCATAACTATACACTATAAGTGTGTTATTTATAAAATAAGATACTCATTTAAACAAATATTGTTGTCATAGTGAAAAAATATTAAAACCTCTATAAAAATATTTAGATGTCAAATGTACATGCATACAAATATTGTTGTCATAGGATAATATAATATTCATGTGTAGTATTATTTAGGTTCCAATGTACATGCATTGGAGTGTTTCACATTAATAGTTTGTCCTACCAAAGATTTAAAAAAGGTGAGCACAATAAACCCTTTGTATTTTCCTATGAAATATAACTTGGATTGTCAAAAAGTTTGAATGTTCAATAATTGGTCCATTTGCACTAGATATTATAAGTTGTATTTTTTATGGTAATGTGTAATTTTTTAACAAAGAGTTTTTTGCATTCAACTATTGGTTCAATTTGTGTTGGTTGTAAAAGTTAGAGATAACAAAGATTGATGTTTAGTAACAATTATTCCATTCACTTAACATATATATAAGTTATGTGTAAAATAAAAATATAATATTTGACTAACAACAAATGACATTATGTTTAATTACTAGGAATTTTTAGATTAAGCTTTGGCCAAATATTTAAGTTTTAGGACACTATTCACTATAGATCGTATTTTGACAAATTGCATGACAAGTCAAACCTCTAACCCTTGGTAATCATTATATATGTGTCCCATTTATATTTCTTAACAAAAATAGGAGTCTTACAATATCCTATTGTTGACAAATTTAACATGCACAATTATTAGTCCCTCCCATACTTGGCACCCCGCATAAGTCATGGTGTTATAAAAGTGTATAAAAAAAGGACAATCTAGAGTAATGGACGAATGAGAGCATGTACGTGAGATATGAGGAAGTTGATTGGAAGCTATTTGATGTGTATGTGAGATGTAAGGAATAACAAAGGTTACACGACTTAGAGAAAGAGGGGGTAGAAGAAATTGCGCCTTAGATCATCTTGTTGTTCACAATAAGGCATTCAATAAATGCCTTAGATCATCTTGTTCACAATAAGGCATTTAGGAAATGGTCTACTGATGGCCTCTTGTTTGCAATGTATTCATTGGAGCTATTTTCCTCACTTTCAAAGGAAGATAAAAGGGGAAAGGAAAAAAGTGTGATACATATCCACTAAGAAGAAAAGGAAGTTCATAGGTAAGATATTCATCAAAAAGAACACAAAACTCGTCTTCACTATGGGAAAAGATACTCTTGGAGAATAGGTTACACAATCAGAGGAAGAGAATGAAGTATTATGAGTATCCATAGAATAAAATCATGTAATGAGGGGTTCAGTCACTGTCATGTACTGGAGACAATCTATAAAGGTGGTAAAGGTATTGAGAAAAGAGGAAAATGTACCATAGTTATAGATTTTAAACGAAGATTGAAAGATAATCGTTGATTAATTTTAAACAAAGATGAAAAGATAATCATTGATAATCATTAACAACCTTAATAAAATTTTGAACATTCTATGATATTTTGTTTAGTTTTTATTTTTTTGAAGGTTTTGTTACTATTAGAATATAATATAAGGTTCATTGAAGTATACCACCACATGCTCAAGGTCTTACTTTTGATTTACTAATATTATGTATATAAATTGAGTAATCTAATTTTAACAATAAACAACAGATACCGAATTTCAGATATGATTAAAATGATAAACATGGAGTCAAGTGCTAATCTGATCGTCAAGTGCTAACAAAGGTGAGTCAATTGAATCAAATTAATCCAAGTCGTGTTTATTGTGAATGGTCGTTAAATCAAGTCCAAAACAAGGTGGACATATCAACACCCTGCTATGGAATTTGCTCCTAAACAATCCATTTGTCAGGCAATTGCTTATGCAAATAAGATAACTATCATTTTGTGCCTAGTAGGGAAGTAGCAGGGCCATCCCACTTAAAGAGTAGGAGGTTGAAAGAATTGCTTTCCTTTAAAAAAATTCATAGATAGCAATAAATGATATAATAATCCCTAAATAACATAATTTATCCGCACATTTGAAAATACAGCCCAAAATTTGCAGGCACGCAAATTAATGGAGGGTATACCACAAGTGTACATAAAAGAAAAAGAAAGCAAATTATGGGCGTCCTTTAACAATACAGAAAATATACGCCAAAAGAAAACTTTGGACAGCCCCGTGGAATAACCAGCAGATATTTTACCCCTAAAAAATTTCTCACGCACACTACTAGCATGGAGGAATTCCAGCAAATCTTGGTTTGATTTAGCATTAAGATCAATGTAGAGAAAATACTGATATATCATTGAATACTTTAAGCACCCACAAACTTAGTCTGTTACAAAAATACAAGTCAACCCAGGGAATGTAGGCCAAATTTACCCACACATATTACAGATCAACAAATTTAAAAAATATTGTCAAGTTAATAGTTTTCTTGACATTTATTGCCAAATGCAAGTAATGTAATCATAAAACAAAGAAAGTGGATGTATAATCTAGAAACATGTTTGGCGAGAACGGATAAAGACAGCTGACCATGTATATACAGTATACACCAAATGATACTGAGGCGCACTGATCGGGAAAAGACCAATGCTTATGATACAGGTAGCCGCTACAGTAAAATCCCAAATCTATTTCAAAAACTCCATCATTTATCTCCAACTTGCCCTTGGGATATTGTCTCTTGGTCCTGAAGGCTGCTGGAATCCACGAGAGTATTGAGGATACTGACCATATTGAGACTGTTGTTCAGGCACAAAAACAGGTTGCATATTGGATCGTCCATACTGTGGTTCCGCCATAGCAATATTGGGATTCTGAGGACCCCATTCAGAAGAGCTCTTCGCAGCAGATGCTGTAATGAAGTAGATAATGCCAAGAGTTACAGTAGCCAAGGCTAAAACTGCCCCTCCTGCAAACACCCCCGACTTTACAACGTAGCAATAATCACCAAAGGTCCGTATATCCGCATTGTGTTTGTCATTAAGGGCAGCACCAGCCATAAGCAAAATAAATGCAATTGAAAAAGTAATCCTGTAAAAGCACAAGTAACAAGGTGTTATCTTCCCAGTTTGTATGAAAATCTATTCCATTATTGTGGTAAAAATCTGTGTCTGGAATTGTCCATAGCATGACTGGTACTAATTCAATATCCTCCATTTTGCGACTGCAACTATAGAATGTTAATGCAATACTTAATTGCATAAGAAAAATGATAGAAGTAATACTTTTGTCTCGCGCACAGTTTGGCCTTCAAGATATTATCACTCAATAAAGGAAGCAATGTTGCTGAAAAGACAATCCAAAGAATCAAATTTTCATTTAACACCAGAAGACACAACATTTGTTGCAAATATTAATAGGAACAAAGACTCACTCGTATTGCCAATAGTGGTATGGTGTGATGGTTTGAGTTGTAATGGCGTTGTTCTTGCAATCAAGGTTCAAACCCCAGTGGGGTAGTACTGTTGAATGTTTAAGTGGGTATGAAGTCCAAATGTTTTAATTAATGTACAGTAGACAGCAACTGAAATTGTAAAAGAAGTCTGGCTCATAAAAAAATAGTCTTTCATGTTTTCTGTTTTTGTAAAGCTTATATACAATGCAGAAATCACAAGAAATAATAGATTTTAATGTTTAGTGTTTTGGCAAAACTTTAAATTGAAAACTGGAGATTGAATACTGTGCAGCAATCACAAGTAAGGTAGTTAAAATGAAAAATCAGTGGGCAGAAAATCCCATACAAAACCATAGACAACTAAGTTCGCCAGAACAACAGTGATTCTCAGAAGGTATATAAATCCAATCTAAAGCCCAATCCATCCAACACCTGTGAAATGTGCACAATTGATTCAAAATCAGGATTCAATTCTAAAATGCAGTAACCGAGTTTGATATGAGACTGAAAGAAATCCCCAGTTTAAGTCATCCAAACACATCAATACAGATGAAAAACATTCTACATATAATTTTACCATACATATAATACATGAACTAGTGTTTCCACAGAACAGCTTCTCGTTATGCATCATTACTTTATTATATTAATCCTATGCTAAAGTAGACTTCTAAAGCATACTACAAGTGCAAGAATCTGGATGCTCTCAAATACAGAATATGCCTCTATCACATGAAGATATTTCCAGGGATTCAAGACTGGAGATTCATCTGGCTAATATAAGCGAGAGAGGTAGAAGATCAAAACCTTTATTCACCATAGCCAGACATATTGTGTTCAAATTGTGACTTACTATCTTGAATATGAAACATAAGGTTCTACCAATGAAATAGTCTAAACTTTGTTTGATAGTGGCAGTAGCATTTTCTTCTGTAGTTGCTATGCATGAATTGAAATGTAAACTAAGATCAATTCACACAGATTGTACTACTACAAAATTACTAATATT
Organism: Cupressus sempervirens; assembly: GCA_028749045.1. NCBI lineage: Eukaryota > Viridiplantae > Streptophyta > Pinopsida > Cupressales > Cupressaceae > Cupressus > Cupressus sempervirens. The sequence goes on along the minus strand of CM053784.1, from coordinate 617,590,470 downwards.
TAATGAATGATGTACATTTTGAAATCTAAATCAAGATGAGGTCACGGAGATAGCATTAATCCAAGGTACTCTCGTCCCATTGGATAAAACAAAAAATTTAGAATAGGCCTAAGCTAAAACTGTTGGAACACTCCTGTTTGATTTATGATACACCTAAATACAGAATACAATGGCTTCCTATAGTACATAGTCAAAAGCAAAAAGAGTTCAAAGCCATAGTCAAAAGCAAAAAGAGTTCAAAGCCATGTACAGTTGAATATTAGTACAAAAACATTTGCCTATTGCAACTTACATAAAAGAAGTCTGCCTTAGCTCGAGTGCATATTCCCAAATCAAGATACGGAAAGAATTCTTACACCTAATATGATACAAAGCTTAGATATATTCAGTTGGAAACTATTGTATAGCACCAAGACATGAAAAGGTTTGGTTGAAGAATTTCTACCTTGAAAAGAATTCTACTAAAGTGCATCCACCAAATGTTACAGAATGTTAAAAGCTTTCTGACAATCCAATAGATTGCCATGGGCAAGCATAGAAAATCATTAGAGAGGCACTGCTAGAAGGAACAATCCCCATCCAACACTAGAATGCGTACAGCAACAAAATTTTCTACAATTGAAAAGCTACAATAGAGAAAATGTTACGAATAAGCAAAACACAAGTTTTGCGGAGTTCAAATATAAACAGAAGTAGAACAACAGATTTGTTTCCATGGGAGGTCAACTGCAGGGTACCCAATAAGACCATCAAACCCAGTTTTGTCATACTATGTTTGTTTTTTATTTTTGTTATTTATCGGTAATGGGCTGAAGCTGAGATTAATTGTTAGTAGTTACTATTATCATTATTTATTGATGATTTTTGCTGAGTTCAAATATAAACAGAAGTAGAAGAACAGATTTGTTTCCATGGGAGGTCAACTACAGGGTACCCAATAAAACAGTCAAACCCAGTTTTCTCATACCATGTTTGTTTTTGTTTTGTTTTTTATCAGTAATGGGCTGAAGGGAGATTAATTGTTAGTAGTTACTATTATCATTAATTACTGAGATTAATTATTATTATTTTGTTAAGCACGAGTAGATTTGAACCCAAGACCTCCCATATGAGAGGCTCAGAATTTACCATTGTGTTGTAGGCTATTGCCTCCAAGTGGCTATGTTTGCAAAGATTGTTTAAAATAGCATTGTTTATTTAGATTCACATTTCAATCTGCTCTCATGTTTTAAGTAGTGGTTTAAGAGAGGTAAAGAAAAGTTGTGCTTTCCTGGATTTATATCTGAATCAAGTCCTCAGCCAAATTTGGCCTCTGTAATTACTCTTAAGATCATATGAGACTCAGATAATAAATGCACCTGCTGCATGGGTATTTCAAAATGCATGTGTTTTCCATTGGCCTATATTTTCTAACATATTCAGATTTCACTTAAATGAAGAAAATATCAAACTTAAGGTCTCATTTCTGGGCAAAAGCACAACATCCAAGCTCGGAAAATTTCGGTGATCATAAAACAAAGAATATGCCACTGCAAAATACTCAAGGGAAATCATTGTAGCTGGGAAGCCCCAAAGTAGTATTATACTGTACATCCATGCAGGAAAATGTTGAGAAGCAGCCAGCTTTTTGGCGTGGAATTGCTTCAACGATTTTACTGTTGCTTTTCATAAATGGTTGGTTTTCCTTTTTGGGCTCAAAAACTTATAATGAAGCTGAATGTACAGTACCGGGTTTAGTTTAGCTATTTCGGTGAACTGTAAGACTGTGATTGCAGAGAGTAATCTTATGGTAGTTATTAAAAATCTAGAATCTAGATAATGGTGAAACTTGGAAGCTTTGGAGTTTCCTAGCAAAAGTTTTCAAGCTTTGTCAAAGTTTTGAACATTTTCCTTTTAAATGTTGTCATAAACTAAAATAATGTTATAAATTGGCATATTTTTTGTTGAATACAGGGATTGAGCAGTTTACCTTCTTGGCAGGAGTCAGTGCCAGGCCAAAAGAATGAGGTGTTTTAGCTCCGCATTTGTTAGTTCGAAAGATTCCTTTATTTTCATCAAGTCTTGGCCCCCTTTCCATTTTTATGAGTTCAATAATTTGTCTGATTATTTGCCCATTTTGGCTAAGGCAGTTAACTCAATGATCATTCTCCATGAAGGTAACAATTAAGGTTTGATCAGGCATTATCTCCCAGAGCATACAACTAGTCTCTCTCTCAAGTGTATCATTGGATCACTTTAAATTAGCCCCTTTTTCATCTATAGAGCTGCATGGAAAATGCTTCCTTCTGTGGCCAGTAGGGATTCTGTTTTGTTCTTTTCAGCTTGCAGTCTGCATAGAGGTGTTCAATGATGGTGAAGAATTGCTCAATCAAGCCTGGGGGTGCAGGACATGAACCCTTTTTATAGAGGGGCCAATTCTGACAGAACTTCAAAAATGTCATCTTCTGCCATGATGTTGAGAATTCACAATTCAGTAAAATAAAAAAATTCTTGGCCCTGATAGGATTGATAATATAGGGATTTTTCCTTCAACATCTTCTATAATAGCGAAATTCACAAATGGATCTGCCATTTGTTTCTTCCAGTCCATGATCTGGGGATGATTGCAGGATCTTCTAGGCCAGTGGCAAAGGAAGCTACAAGCTGTTAATTTTGAGGATGAAAATTTATATACTTTCTTAGGAAAGGGAGGATCAACATCCTTTTGCAACGATTCAGTCATGGTTACCAATACTCTTAGGATGGCCCATAAAAATGGCAAGGTGGAAATATCCACCCAGTGCTCAATCCCTCTTCTATTCTGCAAAGTGTGTCAGAAGTGTTTGGAAATCAATACAGATGTAGCTTTGGTATGAGGAGGACTGTACTGAGATGAAGCTGGTGGAGAGACAAGAGTTCCGCTAGCACTATTGTGGCTGCTCCAGTTGGGACTCCTCCAGACTCTATTGGAGGTAAGGAGGGGAAGGCATTGCTGCCCATTGACTGATTTTTGGTGGGTCTATGCTTTTGGCTATCCAATTGGACGCTTTCTTTTCATCTAGTTTGTCCTTGGTTAATGACAAAAATGAGTGGGTTAACTTTGTATACAACTTTGTCGCTAGGGAAGAGGAACCGGTTGTTAAGCACCCTAACTTCGCGTTCCTCAAAATCCTATGGAAACTTCAGTTCACTCCCAAGTTTTACAGCAGCTTACTTGGCAAGTCCCCTGTTTAGAACTACAGTTTCAAGGCCACATCATCAAATATGATGCCACATCAGCATTTCCAAGGTGTCTAAAAAGGTCCCAAAGACCTGTACCTGTGCACTAAGTCATCTTTTATTGGTGTGCTGATGTGGCATAACATAATTTGTTGTTTTTTAGCTCTAAGGAATACATTTCATTCAATTATGGGTAGTCATCCTCAACAATAACAACTTTGAAGTCACAACTAATGATGCAATATTGTCAAGAATATCGGGCATTAAATCAACAAGTTCTATCACAACTATTGAAACGCGCTCAATTACTAGGTGCTCTCCCCTAATGGTCTTATGGTTAGAAGCTTTCTTTTGTTTCAATAGCCCTCTTTTGTAATTTGTACGTGTTTTCTATATGGTATTCATCGCTGAGGGCTTCAAAACAACCCTAATTTACTGACTGAAATAAATATTATAGTTGTTTCTAATTTATCCTATTAGCAGAAGGTAACACCCATACACCTCCAAGGTCAGACATCCATACCAATATACTGTGATTCAATTGCATAGCCTTGCCATAATCCAGGGCAACGTATCTTCTTGTTTTCTTCTTTACTGCAGACAAATGCTTGGACTGACAACAGCATCAAGGAGAAGATCCTTGAGCATTCTTTTTCCAAATGAGAGCAGCTTAAACAATAATCAACTCACTTAAGTCCTACAGCCTGCTGAAAAGCATTTAACAGAAAGAAAGAAGCTTCTACTGCAACAAAAAATAGTAGCAGAAATCACTTCAAAATCATGATAGATTGCCACTTATTCAGGCAGCCAGTTTCTTATAGATCATATTTTTTCATTAAATTAATTTTCTGAATTTTTTCAGCTGATTTTTTTTTTTGTGAGTCTAATTTTTTTTTCTGATGACTGCAGCAATATTGAAATTTTAATATATTAGTCCTAAAAAAAATTTTTAAAAAATTTATCTTTCAATTTACCCGACCTTGATACTATGCCAGGATCTATTCACTCAAATTCTAAAATCTACTGAAAGCTGTTTGAAAGCCAAGTACAAAGAGGATTTGGATGTAAAAGTCAACACGCAATAATTATCTTCCATAACAGTTAGACAAGGTCCATGGCAACTGTTGCATTTTCTGAACTATAGCTTAGGATACTGATTGAAATGGAAAAATCAAAAATACTATTTTATTGCAAAGGAGAATATTGCGAACTGAGGATTCAAAAAACATGAAACAGTGCGTTAATAGCATATGTACGTAATTTGATACTTAATTACATATAAAGGAATATTTTAATCCTATATGAAAATTAAGATAAAGAATAAGCACTTTTTCTCCTTGAAATCCATTAAGTCTGCCTCAATTTAAGGTCTTGGACCAATAAATCAAACAAATACAAGAACAATACACCTTTTTTTATTCAGAAGTCACTACTGAAGATACTAGGCCAAAAAATACTGAAGCAGGAGAACTTAAGTTTTCTTAATGGAGAGATCAAACCAACAAACATAACTTCCCCATTGAGAAAATAACCATCACCAAACTTGGTGAATCAGTGTCCTATCTATTAATTATTCTCTTTTATCTTCTTCAAGAAGCATTGGCTCTGCACCAACAATCAGTATGGACCAGTTCAACCATGATTAAAAAATTAAAAATCATAAAAACTATTAACTTCCAAATAGAATATAGATACATACAATAACTTGACTATAAGATAATCATGCAAACTAAAATATGCCGTACTATAAATAACCAAATGACAATACCGCTTAGCTTAACAGTCATAAGGGTAACTATAATAATCCTTCAGCCCATAACTAAGCATTAGCCAATTTAAGGGTGCATTATCTTAGTCAAAACGTCTATTCTTCACCAGTGCATACCAATCTGCCCATTATAATGTTCGACTCAACTGAAAAATCTTAAGAAGAGACCAAGAAGCAAAGCAACACAACTATATGACAGATAGAATCATAGTTAAGTTTCCAGACAAAGAAGAGAGGAGCAAAAAGATTTAAAAAGCAAAACTCATACCAACATTAATTCGGAACACTTAGCTGCTGTTTTTTAATAATGCAGAGATTTATAGAATAACTCACCATGAAACAACAAGGCAGATGATGGCAATTGTCCTGTTGGAGCTTGGAGGGTAACGATTAGCATATGAACAACAAATACAGCCAACTACAGAATTTACGATAATTTGAGCCAAAAGAAGGGCAACCGCAGCAGTTATGCCCAATGCCAGCGCAGGACTTCTGGGATATAAGCACCTCCCGCTTGATGTCATTTTCACTTCCCCAGCCTGCAAAGCAAAATGTTTAATTTTCTCCTGGGGATGTAAAACTATGTTTTATCAAAAATAATTACTTGCTACTGCCATCCAGTGCTAACTGAAGATACGACCAAGTAGCAATTAGTTGCACAAATAAGCGTACAAGAATCTCTGTAAGCAAGGCCTACAAATCTTTTGTAGTGTGAAAAATAAACACGGCCTCAAAATCTCGAGGGACGTGGTAAATTACATTACAGTTTAAATTCAACCCCAGTAACATTAATTTGCAATTTTAATATTTTTTGGGCAAAAGCAGACACAGAATCATCAGATACTAAGTGGCACGTAGTGCACTCTCCAATTATTGTAAATGATCCTGGATAGAAATGGACCTATGTAGAATAGAGACGTAATACTGCTGGAAGGGAATAAAACAAGGAGAAAGACAACCTGTGAAAAATCCAGTGGACCTTTGAATACTTATTATTTCCTAAAATTCCAGGTACGGGCTTTGACACTTTTCCGAAAATCATTTATAAGGAAAAGATGTCCTGAAAACACTATACTTCCTCCTTCTCCAACCTTTGTTATGGCAAATCACCTTCCCATACTTCTACACGACCTTAACCTTATCTTTAGTACTCAAAAGTGGTTTACTCTGTCTTGGAAACGGTCTTGCTCAACCCATTTAAACAACTGTCCATGATGGGTTCTGTGCTTGTGCCGTTAGGGTAATCAATATAATAGTTCCACAGTCGCAAAAATGTGATGAAAGAAAATGTGATCTACTTGGTTTTATGCTTTTGCTGCAAGGGCCATAGTACCATAGCTCAGCAGACCCCGAAATGTGATGAAAGGCAAGGTAATCTGCCACAACTTCACTACCTTTCTTATCCTGTAAACCCAAATAACAGCCACTACTCATACTTGGGTATCACAAAGACCACAAAAAGCTTAATAATACAAATTGGGTATCCCCGTCCTCACTTGGTGCATTGTCAGCACAAAAAAAGAGAGAAATTCACAAAACCTGAACCGAAAAAACTTTGTAAATACAAGGCTCTTTCAGCTATGCAGACACCCACTAAGAAAGGAAGAAGCGCAGAGGAGAAGAAAAGTATAAAACATCCCAGAAAGATAAGATGTCCAAGTCACGCCCAATTGGTAAAACGTAATAAGATGAAACATATGGCATACAGAAACCATGAAAACCTTGAGAGAATGGCATTTACCCGGACATGTTTGGCCTCTGCAACAAAGCCCAAAATGGCAGCAATCAACCCCAAGAAACCCACGAGTAAACAGATTGCTGTTCCTGACTTGCTCATCTTCGTCCACATTTCTCACACCTCTCTGCCTTTTGCTTCTGCCTTCCAAAAGTTGGATGCCCACTGAGCTTGCTCGCCTGCAAGTTTAATATTTCTTGTTGTTTGATGGGACTTGTGGATTTATTCTCTCCTAATTTGACGCCCGCTTTATAAATTCCATCACCACTTCCAAAAAGAAGAGACAAATCAAGGAATTCCCTGGTGTTTTTCAGTGTGTCAAAAGAAAAGGCACTTCGGGGCATTGAATATTTGTTGTAGTGCGTCAGATATCTTTTTTTAAGCCCGTTTGGTGAGCGGAATAGGAATACGTATTCCGGAATACGTATTCCAAAAATTTCGAATTTCTTGTTTGGATGCACCAAAACGGGATTGGAATACGAGGCAAAAATGGAATACGTATTCCAATTTTGGCCCAAAAATGGGGTTTTGCAATTCCATCCAAATAGGTGGTATTGGAATACGTATTTCTATTCCATTTTTTTTAATTTCAGAAAACATAAATTTTCGGGTCCGCGAATTCCCATCAAATATTGGCTGAATCAAACGGAGAAAGGAATACGTTCTATTCTGGAATACGTATTCCTATTCCGCTCACCAAACGGGCCCTAAAGGCCAAGGAAGCATGGGAATTATGAGCGGGGAATGGAGAGTATGGAATCTAATACTATAGAAGGCAATAAAACGGGCCCTTTAAAATGTTTGGATGTATAGACAAAATTAATTATACTAGAGTATTTTCAGATTTAATTTTGTTGTGGGATTGACCTAGGTTTGATTGGGGTGAACTTTCTATTTGGGAGAGCTTTTTAGGACATTTGTGTAGTTATTTATGTGGAGGTATACAAAATGGCGCTGGCTAATCTTTTGACAAAATTTACTAAAAATCTAAAACATATTTTTTTCTAGATTCAGAGACTAAATTTTTCCTAAATTCAAATGTACATTTTGAGAGAGGATAGTCACGTCCATACAAAATTATCTTCTTGTTATTTATTTTTTTTTAATGAGCAATCTGGTAATTTTGATTAATGTAAAAAGTTGATATAACTAAAAAAACCTATCATATTGCATAGTCAAGATTAATTAAAAAATACAAGTTCAAATATCTAATATCATTACCTATGTGTTTAACCCCATGTAGAGAAGAAATAAAAATTCTCTCATTCGAGATTGAAATTTTACATTAAATAAGTCTAATGATCTATCACCCAATATATTATTCAATATTACCACACACTTCTACTATAGATTGTAATTAATTAATCTATATGTAAATTTTAAAAAATCTTAATGTTGATAAAAAATAGACCAATACTCTCTTTTTTTAATAGGTAATTGGTTGTAAGTCTAGATTATTTATTATTCATTTTTACTATTATTATTATTAAGGTTAATTATTATTATGTCTTAATCTCGAGTAGATTCGAACTCAAGACCTCCCTAATGAGAACTTGTCAATGTTATAGTATAAATAAATTCATTTGAAAATAAATAACTTTTTGCCTCAAATATGATATATTTATTATATGTGTGCCACTTAAAAAATAATATGCTCACGTAAATAAAATATTGATATCTTAGTGTGCAAATAGTATTATTATGTCTACAACTATTGAGATAACAATGTATATGCATAGAATAAATCATATTAATAATATGTCTATCACAAATGTAAAAGGTGAATACTAACAAATCCCTTGTATTTTTCAATGAAATGTGTGAGATTGTCAAAAACTTTTAGTATTCAAGTAATAGTCCCTTTGTGTTCTATGTAGGTTGTATTTTATATAACTAGCTATATATCTATTATATAATATATAATATATATAAATAAAGCTAAGAAATATCAAGACTTTAATTTTAAAATATATATTTTTAAAGTAAATTATATATCAATATTTTATTTATATATATTATATAATATATAATAAATATATAGCTAGTAGCATCGAGAGGGGAAAGTCGAAGAAGTAAACCACAATTTGGCTTTGTATTCATATCTAGATTATAATTGTAATTTTATTTTTATAGGATTGCACATACAACCAAACTATGTGTTTTAGATTAAATTAGTATTTTAATATATGAGTTAAGGTTCCATATGGTAATGATTCAAATGTGGTTAGTGTTAGTGTCAAATTAGTTTAGTATTTAATTAGTGCTTGAATTTAAGATTATTATTCAATTTTTTTAATGGATATTATTTCATGTTCTAGTTACCTCATATCTCTCCTCCTCCCTATTTTCTCTATACCTCATCTTTTTATATCCCCTTGTAACCATATCTTCCTCGTGATTAACAAATATCTCTAATTAGTGTTGAGTTTTGTTTTATATAAATATTTTAAATGAGCCCTTTTTTTGTTATTTTACAAAATCACTTCATTTGATGTTAAGATATGATGTGTCTAAAATTTATTGCAACATTTGTGGTTGTCTACTAATAATATAGTTTAATCATCATTAATTGTTAAATATATTTAGAATTATAATTTAAATTAGTGTAGGGTATGAATTTCTATATGATATACGCAAAGGTGTAGCTTCATTCATGTTTAAATGAGATTATACAAGTGCATTAAATTCTGAATCAATATTTATAATTAGGTCTAAGAATCTATCAATAATATAAATGGGTGTATGTTTACAAATTATATTTTAAAATGTAATATATATTCTTGTAAATTAGTATTTTAGAATAGTGGGGATGACCCCAATGTTTAGTAGTAGGTTGTAAAGTTGTTGAAATCAATTTTCTTAAACTTTATAACTCAATATTTTATTTTATTTTTAAAAAGAGTATATTACATTATAGGCTAATTCTTAGTCAATAGTTATACCTAGGGTTAAGGATCTACCAATAAAAGGGGTACTGTTTAAGTTTTCCTACAATCATGTCAAGGATTATGTATGAAATAATTGTTAGGAAGGAATTATAAATTTAGTTTTTAAATTAAAAAAGAGTTTTTAATTTACTTGATTGATAGTTTTTATAAGCTTCCTTCACTAATCAATGTGGTTGTATTTTTGTGTAATTTAATATAATATACATTTCACTTAAATTTTCTTAATGATATAATGTTTCAAACTCAAGGGATTTTATATGATATATAGTAGGATCTATGTAGTTGTCATCAAAATAATTATAACATAACAATGGATATTATAAAAGTGGGGTGAGTGTTAAAATAACATCATCATTTTATTTATTTTAATGTTGACTTTGTTTATGTTTATGATAAAATGATAAGTTGACATAATAATTTAAAGACGTATGCATATAATTACATATGTATTATATAAAACAACTATATATTCAAAGAAGGTATTTTTTAAAATATTAAATTAAAATTCATTTCTATTTTTTATATTGGCATGCAACACCTTGAAGATTAAATCGTGTGTGTGTGTGTGTGTGGTTATTTATGTGGAGATATACAAAATGGCACTGGCTAATCTTTTGACAAAATGTACTAAAGATCTAAAACATATTTTTTCCTAAATTCAGAGACTAAATTTTTCCTAAATTCAAATGTACATTTTGAGGGAGGATAGTCACGTGCATACAAAATTATCTTGTCATTATTTTTTTAATGAGCAATCTGGTAATTTTGATTAATGTAAAAAGTTGATATAACTAAAAAAACCTAACATCATATTGCATAGTCAAGATTAATTATTAAATACAAGCTCAAATATCTAATATGGTTACCTGTGTGTTTGACCCCATGTAGAGAAGAAATAAAAATTCTCTCATACGGGGATTGAAATTTTACATTAAACAAGTCTAATGATCTATCACCCAATATATTATTCAATATTACCACACACTTCTACTATAGATTGTAATTAATTAATCTATATGTAAATTTTAAAAAATTTTAATGTTGATAAAAAATAGACCAATACTTCTTTTTTTTATAGGTAATTCGTTGTAAGTCTAAATTATTTATTATTCATTTTTACTATTATTATTGTTGAGGTTAATTATTATTATGTCTTAATCTCGAGTAGATTTGAACTCAAGACCTCCCTAATGAGAACTTGTAAATGTTATAGTATAAATAAATTCATTTGAAAATAAATAATTTTTTGCCTCAAATATGATATATTTATTATATGTGTGCCACTTAAAAAATAATATGCTCACGTAAATAAAATATTGATATCTTAGTGTACAAATAGTATTATTATGTGTACAACTATTAAGATAGCAATGTATATGCATAGAATAAATCATATTAATAATATGTCTATCACAAATGTAAAAGGTGAATACTAACAAATCCCTTGTATTTTTCAATGAAATGAAATGTGTGAGATTGTCAAAAACTTTTAGTATTCAAGTAATAGTCCCTTTGTGTTCAATATAGGTTGTATTTTATATAACTAGCTATATATCTATTATATAATATATAATATATATAAATAAAGCTGAGAGATATCAAGGCTTTAATTTTAAAATATATATTTTTAAAGTAAATTAAAGCCTCTATATATCAATATTTTATTTATATATATTATATAATATATAATAAATATAAAGCTAATAGCATCGAGAGGGGAAAGTCTAAGAAGTAAACCACAATTTGGCTTTGTATTCATATCTAGATTATAATTGTAATTTTATTTTTATAGGATTGCACATACAACCAAACTATGTGTTTTAGATTAAATTAGTATTTTAATATATGAGTTAAGGTTCCATATAGTAATGATTCAAATGTGGTTAGTGTTAGTGTTCAAATTAGTTTAGTATTTAATTAGTGCTTGAATTTAAGATTATTATTCTTTTTTTTTAATGGATATTATTTCATGTTCTAGTTACCTCATATCTCTCCTCCTCCCTATTTTCTCTATACCTCATCTTTTTCTGTCCCCTTGTAACCATAACTTCCTCGTGATTAACAAATATCTCTAATTAGTGTTGAGTTTTGTTTTATATAAATATTTTAAATGAGCCCTTTTTTTGTTATTTTACAAAATCACTTCATTTGATGTTAAGATATGATGTGTCTAAAATTTATTGCAACACTTGTGGTTGTCTACTAATAACAATAAAGTTTAATCATCATTAATCGTTAAATATATTTAGAATTATAATTTAAATTAGTGTAGGGTATGAATTTCTATAGGATATACGCAAAGGTGTAGCTTCATTCATGTTTAAATGAGATTATACAAGTGCATTAAATTCTGAATCAATATTTATAATTAGGTCTAAGAATCTATCAATAATATAAATGGGTGTATGCTTACAAATTATATTTTAAAATGTAATATATATTCTTGTAAATTAGTATTTTAGAATAGTGGGGATGACCCCAATGTTTAATAGTAGGTTGTAAAGTTGTTGAAATCAATTTTGTTAAACTTTATAACTCAATATTTTATTTTATTTTTAAAAAGAGTATATTACATTATAGGCTAATTCTTAGTCAATAGTTATACCTAGGGTTAAGGATCTACCAATAAAAGGGGTACTATTTAAGTTTTCCTACAATCAGGTCAAGGATTATGTATGAAATAATTGTTAGGAAGGAATTATAAATTTAGTTTTTAAATTAAAAAAGAGTTTTTAATTTACTTGATTGATAGTTTTTATAAGCTTCCTTCAATAATCAATGTGGTTGTGATTTTTGTGTAATTTAATATAATATACATTTCACTTAAATTTGTTTAATGATATAACGTTTCAAACTCAAGGGATTTTATATGATATATAGTAGGATCTATGTAGTTGTCATCAAAACAATTATAACATAACAATGGATATTATAAAAGTGGGGTGAGTGTTAAAATAACATCATCATTTTATTTATTTTAATGTTGACTTTGTTTATGTTTATGATAAAATGATAAGTTGACATAATAATTTAAAGACGTATGCATATAATTACATATGTATTATATAAAACAACTATATATTCAAAGAAGGTATTTTTAACAATATTAAATTAAAATTCATTTCTATTTTTTATATTGGCATGCAACGCCTTGAAGATTAAAGTGTGTGTGTGTGTGTGTGTGTGTGTGTGTACACACACACACACACACACACACACACACACACACACACACACACATATATATATATATATGTATATGTATGTATGTATTGATGTGTGTGTGTGTGTAATTTGATTTGTTTGACTGATTTACCATCGAATAAAAGATTTCAACAATTTATTTTAATTTTAGTAAAGATAAAGCAATAAAAATTACTTCTTCAATACATTTAGGGCTAACGATTACAATGGGAAAAAACACACTTATCGTTTATTTATTTTTATTATTATTGCCTAAAAAATATTTCATGCTAAATATGATAGATATTTGTTATAATGAATTATATACTTATTTTTTAGTTGTATAAAAATAATTGATATCTATTTATTACAATACTTTCAACAAAAAAAATAGTGATCAAAATATTTTTCTAAACACATACATGATTCCAATTGAAACTATATGACAATCTAACATAGAATATTAAATATAAGCTTCAATGATTATATATACTTCAATACAGTGTCCTTTTTTATTAAGGTTGTATATTAGTTATATATAAAATCATCAACAAATCAAAAATAAAAAAACTAACAACATAGACTAATTGTTATGATGCAGTGACCTAATGAAATAATCACCATGAGAATAATGTTCTAGCCTTCATTTTCATTATGATCACGCTATACTTCTTCAATATATTTTGGAAATCGAGAAACTCGATTACACATCTCCTTTACCTTATCCACAACAATTTGCATTAGCAAAACATCGTTATTGGAAACATAATCTATTGACAATGTTGTTGTTCCAAAATGTTGAATTATTTGGTAGCAACATTACAGTACAAAATTTTCACATTTATCAATTGGTGTTCTAGAGGAGCCATCCGAGTTCACAGAAACAACAGGACTTGATGCAATAATTTCATATTCGTTGTCTGAAAAATCCATTTTTATATCCTTCCTGAGCATGAAAATATTATATATATAAAAAGTAGAACGAGATTTGATTATAAATTATCAGTTTTAGAGGGAAACAAAGATATAATCCAAATAAAGAAAAACCCAATGCATAAAAGCAATAAAATATGACACAACTATATAGTGTTACACATGTTGATCAAAGAATATATTCTTTGAAATTTATAGGGGTCTTCCTTATTTGTCAATTTACAAATTGTTAGATGAAAAAAAAATGTAAACTATATATCTATAACATATGTCAATTCAAAAGATAATGGAAAACTATTTCAAATAAATATATAATTCTTATGTAAAAAATCAAAAAGCTAAATGTTTTTTTTAACACCATAATTACATTATTTTAGAAAACAACAAATATTCAAAAATTCTAAATAGAATCACTATCATCATCACAATGAACAATGTTTCATTGAAATGCATCAGAATTTACTGGATACAAAATAGCACACATGCAATATATGAAATTTCTAACATTTAATACCAAATTATAAAATAAATAAAACCATTTATGTAATATTTTAATGTGAAAGGAAAATTGTTTAAATTTTTCAATTCTCGAATTGTTACATGAACAAAAAATCTACTTTTTATATTTGCAAAAATGAAGTTGACATATAACATATGTGAATGTAAATCATAATGAATTTTTTTTAACTAAATATATAATTCTTATATAAAACTTTGGAAAATTCACTAATTGTATTGTAATATTAAATTTGCATTGTTTCTTGAAAGAAATAAAGAGTTAAATATTCGAATAGAATCACGATCATCATCACATTGAACAATGTTTTATTGAAATAAATCGAAATTTGTCAAATCTAAAATGTCAAACTAATAGAGATGTTCATAACTTCTATGTTGCAAATACCAATTATATGTAACTCCATGCCTTATTCTTTGAAAATCACAAGTAGTTTTTGTTCATGTTGATATTTTCTCTACAACAATCTTCCTTATTCTTTCTGAAATCATAAGAGTCAGGAAGGCCCCTTGAGGTCCTCATCTATGTACCACAACTTGATTCCATGGGGTGTTTGGTAATCCACCAAAGTGAAATCTAAAAATTTGACCATGATAATGATAACTTGATAGACCTTGAGTACTAGTTTGTGGAGATCGAAACATTTTTTCTAACCAGACAAGATGGACCATTTTCTACAGACTACATTGGATAAGGAGCTTGCTCAATCCAAACCTCTGTAGGAATAAAATAAAGCTCTACGGGATCACAAGCTTCACAACAAACCAATTATGAAAAATAGGATCCGAGTAGAAGTGACAAAAATTTTGAAGAGGCGGTGGATAAAATTTCAACAAATCTGCTTCTAATAGATGCCTTTTAGAAGACATAATTTGTTCTTCTATTATTTATTTCAAGGAATTAAAAGTTTTATAGATCCCGACTCACCCCCCACCCCTCTTAGTATCTCACTTCTCGATAAGACTTCCAATTTTTTTATGTTTTTACTTTACAAATAGAGAAAATTACTCTAAATTCTAATATACTTAAAAATATATCTAAATTATAAAATTTGAGCTAAAATAGTAATGACTCTTTTACATCTGTAGTTTGTAAGTTTGACACTCATCTTTTTGCTTTCAACTTTCAAAGTTCTTATTTTCGATTGATTAAGATAATAGACTAACACAAAATTATTGTTTGAAATATAAATCTATAAAACCAAGAAAATAGTTTAATAAAAAATTACAATTTTCTCTAAGACAATTATGTCAATGCATAATATCAAACTCATGAATAAATGTCTCTTTCTATTCATTTTGTGCAATTTAACCTAGTTTATCTTTGTAGATGCGATTTGTGTAATTTTACCTAGTTTATCTTTGTAGATGCAATTTATGTAACCTAGTTTATATTTGTAGATGCAATTTGTGCAATTTTACCTATTTTATTTGTCGCATCAAATTATTGTATAGTGATCTAGTTTATCAATCTAACTACATATTATACATTGTAACCTAATTTATCTTTTTAATCACATATTGTATAATTTAACTTATAGTTTATATTTAATAATCACAATTTATAAAATTTAACCTAATATATTATGTATTCCTTCCCCAATTGAAGGACATCAAGTTTGTATTTGCTAAATAATGATTTTCTATAGCTTGTATAGTTAAAACATCACAGTTTTCAATACTTTGGTGGCATTGTTAATATCTCCTGTTAATATATTTTATGTTTTTACTTTACAAAGAGAGAAACCTATTCTAAAATCTAATATACTTTTAAAATACTTAAATTATAAAATTTTAGCTAAGATAGTAGTGACTCTTATATCTATAGTTTGTAAGTTCAACACTCGTCTTTTCACTTCATTGTGAATAATGACAACTTTCAAAAGTTCTTATTTTTTGTTAATTAAGATAATAGGCTAATACAAAATTGTTGGTTCAATATAAATATATAAAATCAAGAAAATGGTTTAATAAAAAATTACAATTTTGTCTAAGACAGTGTTATCAATCTAACTACATATTATACATTTTAACCTAATTTATCTTTTTAATTACATATTGTACAATTTAATCTATAGTTTATATTTAATTGACACAATTTATAAAATTTAACCTATTCAATTATGTATTCCTCCCCAATTGAAGGACATCAAGCTTGTATTTTCCAAATGATGATTTTCTATAGCATGCATAGTTGGAACATCACTACTCTCTATTGGGGTCATAGATTTTTTAATTATTTAAGGTATTGCTTTCTGAAAAACCAAACATAACTAAGTGTTCAATATTTCCATGCTCCTAAAAAATTATGAAAATGGTGGCCATTAAATTTATATAAACCCAAGAAAGCCAAAAACACAAAATAAATCCTCAAAAAACTACATAAGAGATTTGATGAGCTGCAATATGAAAAAATCATTTTACCAAACTATTATGTAAAGGAGATTTATAAAATTTGGAGTGATTACTGATAAGTTTGGCTACCATGAATATGAGATCTAATATAAAGATGTAGAAATCATAAACTTCTTTTTCTAAACTATAAAACTGCCCAATTTTGACAATCATTTAAAACATTTTGGAGACAATTGATGGTCAAAAATACTATTGATTCATATTTGGGAGAATAGAAGATTTCTCATTCAACCACATATGCATATGGCCCAACCATACACTATTTGTTTAAACTCCAATATTTGATTAGTGTATGGCAAGAAAGTTGTGTTTAACTCATACATTATAGGTCTACCAATTCAATCCATAATTTGAACAAAATAACTTTTATGTTGGGTCTCTTTTACTTGTTTTGTCATTTATATTGGAATTGGGAATTTAAAAGACGTTCAAAGTTTTACCTTTGGAAATCTATACATTTGGATTGATTTATATCAAAGCAAACATAGCTTAGTTCTAAATAAATAATCATTGCAGACCATTCTAAATTAAATTTTGGGTTAGAGAAACTACATCGGATGAACCATTATTGGCTTAACTATTACCTTTACTCAATCGAATAGAGAAATACACAGACAAATAACCATAGTCTCACAACACACAATTACAGATATGTACAATTTCAATGCAAAAAAAACTAATTCCATTAAAGGAAATTAACATCAACATAAACATCTGTCATATCTTCAATTCTTCTAGTGCTGGTATACTTTAGAATTTTGGTCATTTTTCAATAATGCTCATAGTTTTTCCTCAGTAGTCCCATAGGATAACTCAATCATTCTGACAATTCTAGGCATTAAGGCTTCTATGTAGCAAAAATTCTTATCAACATAAAAGATTAAATCATTGTTATACCAGTCATTGACCTTAGGAAAAAAACCTTTTCCTTGGACAATCTATCATTTAACTCATAAAACAATATTCTACAATCAACAATACTACCATTGAAGCTATCTAGATGCATCTTAATTTGTAACCATTTATCTAATCCACATTTTTACATAATTGCATTATTGTCTTTTCAAACAGTGGTGTCCAAAAACATTCACTCCTTGGTATTAATGACTCAAAGATCTTCCCAAATCTCATTGATGGGAGCATCATTTAATGCAACCACCCAATTTGAGACGATGTTGACCATAGCATTCCCTTCATCGTTGCTAATTGCATTTTATTAGCTTTATCATGAATCTTCTTATCATTTTAACTAGCAAGATGTTTGCTTGGGCTTCAGATTCTCCATTAATGTTTTTTCTCCAAAGGCAACAATATTTCTATTTTAGTTTCAAGCAAACAAATACCAATGTTTCGGTCGTCTATGCTAGTTTCTTAATAGTTTTAGTATTTTGCTACCTACCTTCTCAGTTTATGGTTTTCTATATAAGAACAAACAAACTGTTCTTGGAGGAGATGTGTCCATTTTGTTCAATCACAAATCATTCTAACACATAAATACATTTGGTAATGTTTTGAATGCAAACAACCATAGTCTTACAACACAAAATTATAGATATGTATGATTTCAATACAAAAAAATTAATTCCACTGAAGGAAAGTAATGAGTAATCTTAAGATAAATAGAGGAACCTGGTAATATATCGCTATTGTCCAATTCTTCCTTAGTTCAAATTTCCAGAATCCTTTGTTCATCTGCCAACACCCATTTTCCCTTCCAAGAATTAGGAACCTATTTAACTTCCCTCCCCATCTTTTTGAGGTGTGTAACTAATCCAATTCTTGGAGTGTAAAATGATATGCAATGTGTGTTATTGTTTTTTTTTTGTTGTTTTAGATTTCTTTTTCTATGAATTACATCAGAAAATATTTATTATTTTATTTTTCTATTTCTATAAATTACATAGAAATATGTTACATAGATTGGTGGGGTCTCTTATGAGAGAGAAGAGGCTCTCAGCTAATAATGTGTTATTTTTATAACGTCAAACTTTATTTTTTTGGTTGAATTATTTGTCCTTTTGTGTTTAATATCAAAGCTATATATAATAAATATTTATGATTAGTAATAACTCTTTGGTCCATTTAAGTTGCATATATTGTTGAAAATAGATTGAAAAGATCATTGTTGAGAGAGATTATTGAAAAAGGGAGATTGTTGAAGAAGACTATGTGTTTCAATCATTGTTTTGTCACTGATGTCAAACCTGATATTTGTTGGTAAGACAACTTCTTATAAGATTCAAGTACTATCACTTATTTTATTGATGAAGAGGATTTGATCAAAAGATGTAACAATAGCACCTAGAGGAAAAGTTGAGTTATGATTATGTAATGAAGTACAAGGATCAGTTAAGACAGTGATGATATGATGTATTGATAATGTACTTAAGGTTACAAAGGTTGGTTACACTAAGAAAGATCAGAACAACAAGTTACACAAAAAATTTCTGCCAAGCTTGACTGAGTGGATAGTAGGTGCCGAGAAAAGTCAGTACAAGCTGAGCAAAAAATATTAGTTAGAGCCAAGTAAAAGTTCATTCTAATGTATGCCAAGTAGAACAGTGGATGTCGAGTAAAGTTTAGTTGATGTTGAGCACTAGTAAACTTTAGTTCGTGCCGAGTAATTTCATAGTGGATGTCGAGCAATGCAATATGTGCCAAGTATCAGATGGATGATAATGTCGAGCTGCCGCATTATTTAAAAGATCATGGATCTAATGATAAGCCAAAAAGTTTTTTTTCTTGGATTATGTCAACCAGGTGGAAGATAAGGTTGATGAGCTAGTGGCACAAAATTTAAGAACCATTTTAAAACAAATTCAAAATGGATTCTTGGAGAAGAGATAAGATATTTGGGGTAGATACATTGTATCCTACCTAATCCATCTGAACCCTAAATTGGAAGATGGAGAATGAGTGGCAAAATATCTTAATTTCCTATTTATAAGAATGATTAGTCACAAAGCAAGGTTTTCATGTGCGAGAACCTAAGGGAAATAAGAAGTCAAGGGTTTTTCTTCATCAAGTGACCTAAGAGAAGAGTCCACAATGGCATGTTAAGCAAGAAGGCTTAAGGAGTTGAATGCTTGAAGGATGAACAAGCTATCAAAGCTGCAAAGTATGAAGGCCAAGTAGAATTGAGGACTGAACAGAGATTTGTAATCTGCAAGTGAAGTTGTAAGTAGTATCATATCAAAGCCTTATTGTTACTCGTATCAATCTAGGGTAAATCCTTTGGATTAAGGTTGACCTAATAGTCATTTGTAAATCCTTTAACTAGGTGACATTCCAAGTGAATGGTCTAAAGTCCTCTAACAAGGCTCACTCCTAATAGGGTGATTGAAATCCTTTAATTGGGTCACATTTAATAGTGTGTATTGTAACCTTTAATAGGGTTGGCCTTTCACAGGGCATCACTTCAGAAGAGTGAAAAGAGTAGCATGTTACTAGTAGTTTTTTCCAAACTAGGTTTCAACATAAATCATTATGTCAAGTGTGTTGATAAATCTGTTATGTTTCATGCTTTACATTTTTGCAAGTTGATTTGACAATGACCTACAAGTTTTTAGTGATTACATAATCTTATGGATGCATGCATGAGTATAAATGTTTTATGGGTTCACTAAGCTATGAAAAGTTTTATTTATACATCTGGACCTTGGATAACTGATTTCACCCCCCCCCCCGCTCTCAGTTATTCTAAAGTATTCCAACAATTGGTATCAAAATCATATGCTTAAGAGAACTAGTTTGAAAGTACTAGAAGCATAAAGATCGATATGTCAAAAAGAGAAGTACCCAAGCGCAATAGAGATAACTTTCTTGCATGGTAAAGTTTGATGAAGCTATGCCTTGGAGGACTTGGAGATCATGCACAATCTACCATTTCTTTGGAACATGTTGATCCTATTGGTGCCCCAACTATTGAAGATATGAAAAAGAAGAAAGAACACAACCAAGCAATGTTGGAGATTGCCTCTTGCCTAAGTTATGCTGAATTTGATGATATTAAAGGTCTTGACAGTGCAAAGAACATGTGGGATGCCCTAGCTACCATCTATGGAGGAGACACGAATGCTCTTGGAGCCAAAGCTGAAAGCCTCAAAGGTAAGTTTGATGAAATGAGAATGGACAAAGGTGAGAATATTGCTCAATATGTTGAAAGGATAAAAGAAGTAGTTAATTCAATAAGAGGAGCAAATGGAAAACTAGATGATGATATTGATTTAAGAAAATTTTTGAGAACACTGTTACCTATATATGTTATTAGAGTTTCTACAATTCAAGAACTAAGATGTATTCTAGGGAATAAGCTATCACTTGAAAGTCTGGTAGGTAGACTCACTACTTTTGAGCTATCTAACTTTGATAATTACAAACCTGAAAATATTGAATCTGCTTTCAAAGCTAAGGTGTCATTAAAGGAACCTGGTGAAAAGAAGAAGAAGAAGAAGAAGAAAAAGTATGTGTCCAGTGATGGTGATACAAATGAGGAGAATATTGAAAAACTTGAAGCACTACTGGCAAGAAGATTTCGTAAAGGTAAAGGTTGTTGGAAATATTAGAGGAGTAATTGAGAGGGGAGGGGTGAATCAATTACTACTAACATAAATCCCAGATCCCTTAGATGTTAGTACAAAATGCAAACTAAAAATTGAATATTTTGAAGCTCGATAAATACATACAGAATGTTGTAACTTGGTAAATGCTTGACATATGAACTTTAGATGTTATATGTGATTACCATTAATTTAACTTAGTTGCAAATACATAAAATAAAATAGCTTGAACATATTTTACACCAAGATTTAACATAGAAACCCAATTTGGGAAAAACCACCAATTGTAACTAGTTACTATTTTTACTCTTTTGAAGTGAGCCCTGTTAGGAGTCAACCTTGTTAAAGGTTACAAAACACACTGTTAGGTGTGACCCTGTTAAAGGATTTAATCACCCTATTAGGAGTGGCCTTGTTAGATGTGTTTAGACAATTCAATAGAACTGCCACCTTGTTAGAGGATTTGCAAATAGCTTTTAAGCCAACTCTATTAGGAGATTTAGATCACTGCTACAATGGTTAGAGAGTAACAACAAGATGACTTGATTTGAATGCAACTGAATTGCTAATTACAGATCTTTGTTCTAGCTTGTACTTGATCCTTCCTAATTGAATATAGCTTTTTTGCTCCATAAGGATATTCTACTTATCCTTCAAATTTGCTTCCTCTTCTCATCATTAAATCTTCAATAAAATCTTCAAGCTTTTACATCCACATCATCACACTTTGAAATCACAACTTGACCTTATACTTATATCTTTCACTTTGTCAAGTCGGCTCAAATACAACTTAGATTAATTAATATTCATCACCTTAGTCAGCTAGAATCAATAGATAAATCAATTAAGCTTACTATGTCAAAATAAGAAAATCCTTTGTTAAATGACCTAGCTCGGTAGAAACTAACTTAGAAAGGATTTCCTTTGTTAACCAATGGAAGCTTGGTTAACACTACAAACTTTACAAAAATCCCTTGGCAACCAAGTTAGCTCGGTTACCACTGATTCCATCCAACTTTCCTTCATTAATCGAGTGAGCTTGGTTAACACTCACTTTCTACATACTTTCCTTTGACGCTTGAGTGAACTCGGTAGACACTGCCTTCTAAACTAGGTAACCACAAGAATGCTTGGTAGACACAGAAAATTGTCTTCACTGCCTGAGTAAGCTTGACATATACTAATTGATAATGATATGACATTTGTGTAACATCAAAGAAAATACACAATTAGTTAATTGTATCCAACAATCTTCCTCTTTGGCATATGTCAACACAACATAGCACAATGAAATTTTGGATTTATCTTTGAGAACTCCTTCTATTAGTATGAGCTTTTCCTTTCACTAGATTCTTCTTCTGTCGACAACAACTTTTGCCAAGTTCATTCAGAACTTTCTCCCTCTTTTCGCAAACTTCTTCTTTGGAAAACTTCTCCCTCTTTGGTTCCTTACTTTATTCTAGTTCTAAAAATTTCTCAAGGATGTGACAGTAAACTTCTCCCTCTTTGACAACACATGCCAAAGACAATAATTCTATAAATACCAATGTACCTTAAGTACTAATTCAATTGCAATATGCCCTTGTCAATTATGCACCAACTAATTGATCTTCAACAAGTTCTGGTTGATGCATCACTAAGATTTATTTAGTGAACTTCTGATAGGGGAATGACCCCTAGCTTACCTCTTAGATACATAAATGCATGCTTAGGTAATCGCTTGGTAAATATGTCTACAATTTGTTCCCTTGTATTAACATATTTCAATCTGACTTCTTTTTCTTACACCAATTCTCTTAAGAAGTGATATTTTATTGCAATGTGCTTTGTTTTGGTATGCATCACTAGATTTTTTTATTGCAATGGTGTTATCATAGTATATGACTATGGATCCTTGATCTCTATCTTCATTCCTTCCAAAAATTATTTGAACCAAACAATGTTAGAACAATCAACTATTGCTACCACATATTCTGCCTCTATTGTGGATTGAGATGTACAATTTTGCTTCTTGCTTATCCAATACACTAGTCTTTTACCAAGAAAAAATGCTCCACTACTAGTACTTTTTCTGTCATCAATACTTCCTACCCAATTAGCATCAGTAAATACTTTCAAGTCCAAATTACCTCTAATTTTATACCATAAACCATAGTCTTCAATACCTTTCAGATATATCATGATTCTTTTGATTGCCATCGTATGATTTTCCTTGGGATTTGCTGAGAATCTTGTTATTATTCCAACTGCTAGAGTAATATCAGGTCCTGTGTGTACTACATGCTACAATTTTCCAATAATTGATCTGTGTGTGGTCTGATCTAC
This sequence comes from Cupressus sempervirens, assembly GCA_028749045.1. Lineage (NCBI taxonomy): Eukaryota > Viridiplantae > Streptophyta > Pinopsida > Cupressales > Cupressaceae > Cupressus > Cupressus sempervirens. The sequence goes on along the minus strand of CM053784.1, from coordinate 617,566,890 downwards.
TTCTTTGGAATCATCATTTTTAGAGAGCTTATGTCCAGTAAACATAGGGGTTTCAGCTGGGCTTGAATCTTCCATTCCAAAAAAATTTAGTATCTCCTTGATATACTTAGATTGAGTGATGTAGATACCATTTTTGTTCCATTGTATCTACAATCCAACAAAGAATTTTATCTCACCAAACATAGACATCTCAAATTCTTTACTCATTTCTTTTGATAATGCTTTGCATAAGTCATCATTTCCTATAAATAAAGTATCATCAACAAATAATTATACCAACACAATCTTCTTGTCTGGTCCTTCCTTGATATACAAACTACTATTGTCATTTGTCCTTTGAAAACCAACCTATACCAAGTAATTATGAAGTCTTTCGTACCAAGCTCTGGGAGCTTGCTTGAACCATATAATGCTTTATTTAAATTGCAAACCATGTCTCTTTTCCTAGGATCTACAAAACCTTATGGTTGTTTAATGTAGACTTCCTTATCAAGAATTCCATTCAAGAATGTAGATTTGACATCCATTTGATATACTTTAAATTCTCTTTGTGCTGCATATGCTAGTAAAGTTCTAACACCTTCTAGTCTTGCCACAAGAGAAAAAGTCTAACCATAATCAATACCTTCTTCTTGAGAATAGCCTTTGCACACCAATCTTGATTTGTTTCTTGAAACTTTTCCATCTTTCTTTACCTTATTTCTGAATACCTACTTTGTACTAATTACATTTTTATCCTTGGGTCTAGGAATAAGAGTCCAAGTTTTGTTTTCTTCTATCTGTTCTATCTCTTCATTCATTGCTTCAATCTAGCTTTCATTTTCTAGATCATCTTTAACACTTCTAGGTTCAAATTCAGCAAGTAAACATGTACCTTTTAATTTGCTTCTTGTCATTATTCCATCATATTTCTCTCCAATGATCTGATCGGGTGCATGATACCTTCTAACATATCTTGCTAATATAGGCTCTTTGGGCTTTGAATGAGTTCCACCATCTTCATTTTGAATTTTAGTTTCAAGCTTGGGTCCTTCTGTCTGTGACTCAGGTTCGTCAGGCACGATTTGAACTAGTTCGGTAGTCTTTGATTGAGACTCAAGTCCTTCAGACTGTAACTCGGGTTGCATTGTTTGCAACTCAGTAACTGTTGGGGATTTTGGGAACTCAAGAGATAAATTGATCTAGGTGGATCCAAAAGGCCAAAAATTCAATAGTCTCATAATCTCTCAAATTTAGCATCACTGCAAAGAGCTCAGAGAATGGAACCCGATGCAACTTGAATGGGTGAAAAAGGAACTCGTATGCAAAAGTTACGCTTGGTCAAAGTTTAGGTCAACAGAAAAACCAGAGGGCTAGATAAGGGGCAAAATCAGACCATCTCAAAAGTGGTCAACAATGGATTTCAAAATGAAGATTCTGATAAAAACTTTCCAACGATGTTCGTTTCGTCAAAAATGGAGCTCATATGAAGAAGTTATGACAATTTGAATTTTGGAGGCAAAATGAAATAGTGATGATGTCATCATGATATCAGTAGCTTAGGTGATGACATGTGTCAAAGATGTGTGCAAATAAAATAGTGCCACATGACAACTCAAGCTCCTTCATGTGAATTTGGTTGTTTAAAAATTGGTTGAGGAGGTTTGAACCTTAAACCTCACATTTCCCACTTTTCCTCTTTGTCATTAAGCCACACAAAGTTATCAATATGCATATAACAAAGTTGTTATTTAACTTATGAATGCTGCCAAAGATTGTTTGAAATGGCTGCCAGCGGGGGTTGAACCCCTGACCCAACGTTTTCCAAAATTAATTGTGGTTGTTGTGCCATGCGCAGCCTTTAAAAAATATAAGGCATTTGTTTTATTTATGTTGTACCAAATTGCCAACCACCCCTTGAAATAGCTTTATTTGTTATTTTTCTAAATGTTTATAACCCCAAATTAATGTAATGCCAAAAATGTAAATTGGCAAGGGGTTAATTACGAAGGTGATTTTGTTAATAGGCCTATTATTAAAATAATTTGTTTTGGCCTATTTTTAAACTATTATTTGTATAAAAAGAAGGGGGTAAGGTTCATTTTGAACATATAGAATTGATGGAGAATTTGATAGACATAGAGAAATTTGTGAGGAATTATTTTGAAACCAAAAGGATGAATATTGCTGAGGAGGAGTGAGGAAATTCTGGAGGACATATGTTCAATCTCGAACATCGAAGAAGTGTATTGCTGATGTTCTACAAGGGGTTGATGCTATAACATTGTACTTGATTTGGAGTTAATCAGATCGGTCCACTAGTTGGAGTTGGACTTAGAGACATAGTCCTAACAGGGCGAACTCCGAGATCAAATCGTGTTGTGTCTCTTTTCTCATATCTCTTTCTGTCAGTTATGTGATGTTCTTTTATTGCATTTTTCAATTACGTTAATCTACTCTATTAAAGCATTATTAATTACATGTAATTGGTTAAAATTCCTCTGTATTAGTTCTTTAATCCTCTTCTCTATAATTTCAACGGTTTAAGGAACATAGCCATGCATTTACTACCTAGATCAGGAAATTAAATCTGATTGTTAGGATTAAGTCATAATATTATAAGTCCTAAATCATATCATAAATCTTTCTTTCTTTTAGATGGATTCGGTAGGGTATCAGGTTCATAGTAAACAAATCTTTTGTAATCTTCTAGCTCCTTATTGCTTTCTTCTTCACTCTTTTTTGCAAACTCATCAATTCTAACATGTGCACTTTCTATAATTTTATGAGTAGACAAGTTCAAATATTTGTATGCTTTACTTTTGCAGGAATATCTTAGAAATATACCTTCATCACATTTTACATCAAATTTTCCTTTTCTAGATTCTTTCAGGATATAACATTTATTATACTTTTAAGTAACTTACATTAGGTTTGTAGCCATACCATAGTTGATAAGGAGTTTTGTTTGAATCTTTCTTCAACTATACTCTATTCAAGGTATGAATTGTAGTGTTGATAGCTTCCTTCCAGTATTTGAGAGCAACCTTCTTCTCAATCATCAGGGTTCTTGCACAATCCATGATAAATCTATTTCTTCTTTTAGCTATACCATTTTGTTGTGGTGTACCAGGAGTTGATACTTTTCTTTTGATTCTTCTTTCAATGCAGAAATTATTGAATTAATTGGAGATGAATTTGCCACCTCTATTTGATCTTAAGCATTTCAACCTCTTTCCAGTTTCATTTTCTACTCTTACTAGATACCACTCGAATTTTTGAAAGGCTTCTGATTTTTCTTTTAGATATATTACTATCATCATTCTAGAATAGTCATCAACATAAAGAATGAAAAACTCTTCTCTACTATATCTTTCTATTCCAATAGGTCCACATAAGTTTGTATGAACAATTTCCAAGACTTCTTCTGATTGATAGTTTTTGTTTTTGAGACTAGTCTTTCCCATCTTATCAATTTGGCAATTCTTGCGTAGACCCATGTTAGGTTTCTTCAAACTAGGAATACCTCTTACCCTTTTATGTTTGCTTATCTTAACTAGATTATCAAAGTTAACATGACATAGCCTTTTGTGCCATAACCAGCTTTCCTCTGCTTGAGTAATAAAAGATGAACAATCACTGAGATCAAGATAAAATAGATTGCCTTTTGTTTGCTTGCTAGATCCAACCAAATTTCCTTTTCCATCTAGTAGTTTGGCATGTCCATTCATGAATTCTACCTTGAATCCAATGTTATTCAATTGTGCCACACTCAGTAGATTATGCTTTAGTCCTTCAACCCAATAAGCATTGTCACATACAAGTTCTTTAGTCAATGAAATATATCCTTTTCCTTTTATGTTACAAGGTTCATTATTTCCAAATCTCACACTACCTCCATCATAATATTCCATGTGCTCAAATTTTGTTTTGTCTCTAGTCATATTATGTGAATAGCCACTGTCAATGATCCATTTATCATTTTTGCTAACATGAGAGATAAGTGTCATCTTATCTTCATCATCATCAAATTCATCTTTCATAGCAATATATACCATTTCATATTCGTTTTTATTAGAATCTTTAGCTATAAAACAATATTTCTTACCTTTATTCTTGTAGTTTTTGTAATTTTTGGAATCTTTCTTGCCTTTTTGCTTGTTGTTTTTCTTCTCATCCTTGATTTCCTTATTTGGACACCTAGCAGCAATGTGACCAACTTCTTCACAGGAAAAGCATATCAGAGGAATTTACCTTTGTACTTTCCTCTACCTTTGGAATACTTCCTTGCAAGTAGGGCTTCAACAACTTCAAGATCATTGTCTGAACTTTCTTCTAATGTTCCTTCTTCTTCATTTCCTGATTGACTAGATTTTGATTTCTTACATTTTTCTTTGAGTGAGAGTTTAGCTTTAAAGTAGATTCAATAGCCTTTGAACTAGGAACATAGTTATCAAAATTATCTAACTCAAAAGCTGTCAATCTTCCAACTAGAGCATCCAAAGATATTTTATTATTTGGATCACATCTCATTTCTTGAATAGCAAATACTCTTATTACATAAATAGGAAGAAGAGTTCTAAGTACCTTGCTTACAACTATTTTCTCTTGAATGTCTCCTCCAGATGCTTTGACTACACTTAGACTTGCTTTGATTCTTTCCACATATTTGGCAATTTTCTCATCTTCTCTCATTCTTTTTTGATCAAAATGTCCTCTAAGAATTTCAGCCTTAGCTCTTCTTACATTGTCATCTCCTCCATATATATCTTTTAGCTTGATCCATGTCTCATAAGCTATCTTGTAGTCTTCGACTTCATCAAATTTAACATAACTAAGAACAGATGCAATATCAATCATCATGATGTTATGACTCTTCTTTTCAACAATATCTTCAATTGATAATGTTCCAGTGGGAGTGTTTTATTTAGTATCAAAATACTTGCATCCTAATTCATTGATGGTAGCCAAGTGTAACCTCATAAGCCCTTGCCATGCTACAAAATTATCTTTGTTCAGCTTGGGGATTTCTCTTCTGTAAGACATCTTGATCTTTAGCTCGGGTCCTTGAAACCTTCTCTGCAAGCACCAAAAGCTCTGATATCAATTGTTGGAAATATAAGAGGAGTAACTAAGAGGCAAGGGGTGAATCAGTTACTACTAAAATAAATCCCAGATCCCTTAGATGTTAGTACAAAATGCAAACTAAAAACTAAATATTGCTGAAGCTCGGTAAACACATACATAATGATGTAACTCAGTAAATGCTTGACATATAAACTTTAGATGTTATCTGTGATTACCATTACTTTAACTTAGTTGCAAACACATAAAATAAAATAGCTTGAACACATTTGACACCAAGATTTAATGTGGAAACCCAATTTGGGAAAAATCACCAATTGCAACTAGTTATTGTTTTCACTCTTCTGAAGTGAGCCTTGTTAGGAGCCAACCCTATTAAAGGTTACAAAACACACTGTTAGGTGTGACCCTATTAAAGGATTTAATCACCCTATTAGGAGTGGCCTTGTTAGAGGTCTTTAGAAAATTCAATAGAATTCCCACCTTGTTAGAGAATTTGTAAATAGCTACTAAGCCAACTCTATTATGAGATTTAGATCACTACTACAATGGTTAGAGAGTAATAACGAGATGACCTGATTTGAATGCAACTGAATTGCTAATTATAGATCTCTGTTTTGGCTTGTACTTGATCCTTCCTAATCAAATATAGCTTTTCTGCTCCACAAGGATATTCTGCATATCCTTTAAATTTTCTTCCTCTTCTAATCATTAAATCTTCAATAACATCTTCAAGTTTTCACATCCATGTCATCACAGTTTGAAATCACAACTTGACCTTATACTTATATCTTTTACTTTGTCAAGTTAGCTCAAATACAACTTAGAATAATTAATATTCATCACTTTAGTTGGCTGGAATCAATAGATAAATCAATTAAGCTTACTATGCCAAAATAAGAAAATCCTTCTTTAGTCGACCTAGCTCGATAGAAACTGACTTAGAAATGATTTCCTTTGTTAACCAATAGAAGCTTGGTTAACATTGCAAACTTTACGAAAATTCATTGGCAACCAAGTAAGTTTGGTTACCATTGGTTCCATCCAACTTTCCTTCATTAACTGAGTGAGCTGGGTTAACACTCACTTTCTGCATACTTTCTTTCGATGCCCAAGTGAACTCGGTAGACACTACCTTCTGAACTAGGTAACCACATGAATGCTCGATAGACATAGAAACTTGTCTTCACTGCTCAAGTGAACTTGGAATATATTGACTGATAATGATATGACATTTGTGTAACATCAAAGACAACACATAATTAGTTAATTGTATCCAACAAAGGTAAGTTACCTATCATTTGTTTCAATTGCAATGAGGTTGGTCATATTGCTACTAGATGTCAAGAGAAGAAAAACTACAAAGGTGGTGACAAATACAAGAGTAGAAGAGATGAAGACAACAAAGATTACAAAGACAAAGGGAAGAAGTCTTGCTACATTGCGGAAGAGGAAACAAAGGATGATTCTAATGAACATGATGATGAGGTGGTTTATGTTGCAATGAAGGACAATTTTGATGAAGATGAGGCAACTGCACTTGTGAGTTGTATAAACAAGAATGATAGATGTATCATTGATAATAGATGTTCACATTATATGACTGGAGATAAAATTAAGTTCATTACCTTGAATTGTTATGATGGAAATAGTGTGAGATTTGCTAATGATGCACCATGTTTGATAAAAGGAAAAGGTTCTATCAAACTCACAAACAAGATTTTATGTGACAATGCTTACTATGTTGAAGGACTAAACTATAATTTGTTGAGTGTGTCACAACTAAATAATTTGGGATGTAAGATTGAGTTTGAAAACAAAATTGCTAAGATATATGACACAAATGGGAAACTGATTGGAAAGGGCGATCAAACTAGAAGTAACTATTCTATCTTAGTATTGTAGACGCTTAAAATCACCCCTAAAGACTATATTAATTTATTAATATTGCCCGTGACATTGTAATTAATTATTGATTAATTAATTACATTGCTTACATTCTTCTACCTATTTAATTATATTAATTAATTAAATAAGTTCATTCTCCTAAGTATTTAAATTTAATTTAAATACTCCTAGCTCTAGTGTGTTAAATTAATTTAACACATGATCCTCCATGTCTCCCCCCTTTTAAATAAATTTTATTTATTTAAATCCTCACACCCTATTAATTCCTCTAAACTCATGATTAAATTAAATCTCATTTAATTTAATCTTAAGCCTAACCTAGAGCCTAGCCTATAACCATCATTTTCATCCTCTTAAGCCTACTTCTTCTCTAATCCCACTTAATGATTCCTAATCATCTCCTTAATCCCCCTCATTAGCCTAAGAGTGTGCTCACACGTGTGTGAGATGACATGCCTACACATTCTTGTCTCCCACTCTTCTTCTCAAGTTTGCTCACACATGTGTGAGCAAACTTTGAATTCTTGACCATTTGCATGGCTTGCATGCCACCTTATGTGGCATCTACATAGATGCCACCTCACCAAGCCCTCTCTTGAGCCTATAAATAGAGGGCTTGTCTCAAGCATTTGACATCTCTCATTTTATTGCATAGTTATCATGTTGGTTTGAGATTTGAGTTTGCATTCATAGTTTGAGCTTTCACGGTAGTTTGAGCTTGCATTAGTAGAGTTCTCATAGTGATTTTGTAGGTTCATGCTAATCATTTGATAGCTAATTTAGTTTGCATCTTACATTGTTCATTTAGTTTTCTTCATGCATTTGCATTTCCATTCCATAGCTTACATTCTTAGTTAGTTTCTTTTATTGCATATCATCTTCATTCTTGAATGCTTTCAAGAATGGCTTTCTCCATAGCCATTTCTTGAAGTTTTCTTCATCCCACATAGCTTAGGATCTTGGCGCATTTTCATTCACATTTGCATTCACACTTGCACTCATACACTCAAGAGATTCATTTATTATTGTGTTTGGGAGAGCACATCAAATAGACCCCCATCTTAACACACCAACAAGGCCTCTTATGGGTGCCTTTGTTGATCTGTAGAGGTAGCTGGAAGATTGAATTTGTTAGCTACTTAGGGTTGCAAAACCCAAGCAAGCATTAGTTAATGTTTGTTCTTTTCATGTTGATGAATCTTTGATGCACTTTCAAGATTTTTAGCTAATGTTTGTTTGTTAACCCATGCCCTTAACAAGTCACATTTTCTAGCACACAAGTATAGAAGATGCTACTTTTCTTGTTGTAAAAGTTGATGATGTATGGCTATGGAAAAAGAGGTTATGTCATGTTAATTTTGATAACTTGGTTAGTATCAGTAACATGAAGAGGGTTAGAGGTTTGCCTAAATTGAAGAAGCCTGATAATGTAATGCGCAAACAATGTAGTTAGGCAAAATGACAAAGTCAAGTTTTAAGAGTAAAACTCATACCTCTAAAGGAATACTAGATATTGTTCATATTGACTTGTGTGGACCAATTGATGTGCAAAGCTACAAAGGAGATAAGTACATAATGTTATTTGTTGATGATTATTCTAAGATGATGACAGTTATGTTTTTGAAATAGAAATTTGATGCTTTCCAAATGTTTAAGTGGTACTTGGAAAGAGTTGAAAAGGAAATAGGTAAAAGTCTAAAGTGTTTGAGATTTGATTGAGGAGGAGAATTTACATCAAATGAGTTTGAGATATTTTGTAATGAAGAATCAAAAGATAGACATCTACCCCTAGAACACCTCCACAAAATGGAATAGTTGAAAGGAGGAACAAATCTATAATGGACTGTGCTAGAACACTCATGATGGAGAAGAATGTTGCTTTGAAATACTAGAGAGAAGTTGTAAGTATAGCTGTCTATACCTTGAACCGTGTGCAAATCAAGAAAGGCACTCATTCAACACCTTTTGAACTATGGTATAGATACTCACCCAATGTAAAGTAATTTAAGGTATTTGGAAGTAAGTGTTACATTCTCAAAGATGTTAGGAATGGTAAGCTTGATGCAAAAAGTGAAGAAGGTATATTTCTAGGATACTCCACAAGAAGTAAAGCTTATAAGTGTTTGAATACTAACACTAACAAAATTATGGAAAGTGCAAATGTGAACTTTGATGAATATACATAAATTTATGATGTTAAACCTATGAAATAATGAGAAGAATACAAATCATTTGTATAATTTTATGAAGGAATGTCTACTGAAGATGATGCTACAAATCAAGTTACAAATCAATAACAAGTTTCAGTGAATGTTGAGTCACACCCTATGAATATCAAGTTGCATTCAGGAACCAAGCTACATTCAGATGCCATGTTACAGAATGAGGTTGATGCACATTCTAATTTTGAGATTAGTGTACATGAAAGATAAGCTGAACTACCTACTAGAGGTGAATATAGTAATTCTGAAGTTTAAAGACAAAATGAAGAAACTAGAGCTGAACCAAGATTATCCAAGTATGTCAAAATAAATCATCCTGCTACTCAAATCATTGGAGATAAAGATGTTAGAGCAATGACAAGAAATAGATTGAGAAGTGAAACATGTTTACTAAGCATGAAGGAACCAAAACCAATGAGAGATGCATTAAAAGATGTTGACTGGTATAAAGTCATGGAAGAAGAAATTGAACAAATAGAGAAGAACAAAACATGGAGTCTAGTTCCTAGACTAGAAGACAAAAATGTGATTGGTACCAAATGGGTATTTAGAGACAAGCTAGATGAAAATGGTAAAATTACAAGGAACAAAGCAAGATTAGTTTGCAAGGGATATGCATAAGAATAAGGAATTGACTATGGAGAGACATTTGGCCCTATTGCTAGATTGGAGGAAGAAGTTTACATAGAACAACCAGAAGGTTTTGTTGATGTTAACAATAAGAAAATTGTATGTAAACTATACAAAGCTCTATATGGTTTGAAACAAGTACCAAGAGAATGGTATGAGAGACTTCATAACTATCTTATGAAGATTGGATTTGAAAGGACTGATGATAACAACAATCTGTACATGAAGACAGAGAAAGGCAAAGGTATTTTGTTATTTGAGATATTTGTTGATGATATCATATTTGGAGGTCAAGATGCTTTATGTAAGGATTTAAAAATCAGATGAAGCAAGAATTTGAGATGTCTGTGTTTGGAAAGATCAAATTTTTTGTGGTTTTGCTAGTATATCAGATGAAATATGGTATATACATCACTCAGTCAAAGTATGTCAAGAAAATATTGAAAATTTTTGGATTGGAGGATTCCAAACTAGTAAGTACACCTATGGTGACAAGACACAAGTTGTCAAAGAATGATGATTCAGCTTAGGTAAATCAAACATTGTACAGGTCTATGATTGACAAATTGCAATATGTAGTACATAACAGACCTGATATTGCATTATCTATAGGGATAGTTGCAAGATTCTCTACAAATCCTAGGGAGAATCATTTATTGGTTGTGAAGAGAATAATGAGATATCTGAAAGGAACAAAAGAGTTTTGTCTATACTACAAAAACAAAATAAATAAATTAAGAGTCTACACTGATGCTAATTGAGCTAGAAACATGGATGACAGAAAGAGCACCAGTGGAGGAGCATTTTTCTTGGGCAAGCAACTAGTTACATGGACTAGCAAGAAACAAAATTGTACTTCACAATCTACTGCTGAAGCTGAATATGTTGCTACTACTATAAATTGCACAAACATTATATGGATAAAATAGCTACTCAAAGGTATGAAGGAAGAAATCATAGAACCAATGATACTTTTTTGTGATAATACTAGTGCTATCAATATATCAAAGAATCTAGTGATGCACACAAAGACTAAGCACATTGCAATCAAGTATTATTACTTGAGAGAGTTAATTCAAGATAAAGAGTTGAAGATGGAATATATCAACACAAAAGAGAAAATTGTTGATATCTTCACAAAACCATTAACTAAGGATGCTCATGAGTATCTAAGAGGTAAACTAGAGGTGATACCCCTATCATAGGCTATCTAAGTAACAAGAGGAGTGCCCTGTATCAAACAAGTTGATATTAATATGTTGCACATTAAAGTAGAGGATCTTACTTTAGGAGCTACCTAAAGTAATCATAGAGTTGAAACTTCAAATCAGTCACAAGCAAGGTGATAGAGGGAGAAACTAAAAGAACCTGATAAAGCTTATATCTGCATGTTTAAGATGACAAGTTTTTGGCATATGTCTTTGGTATTTTTTCAAAGAGGGAGAGATTTACTAATCAAGAGGGAGATAGATTAAGCCAATATGTATAATTACTGAGGGAGATATTCTTCTAATCAAGAGAGATATCAAGAGATTGTTGTCAAAGAGATAGAGAAGAATATAAGAAAGAGGGAGAAATCCTAATCTACCTAGTTAGAGGGAGATATAGTAAGATATAGTTATAAGAAAGAATTTTGTAACCTAATCAGAAGATGGAAGCTACTGATAGAGGGAGAGATTTCAATACAAGTTTTCTTTTTGGTATTGTCTTACTATTTTAACCTAGTCAGTTTGGTTAAAGAAGATGTTTACCATTTGGTTGATTTGGTTGATCAATTTGGTTTTCCATCAATGCCAAAAAAGGAGATTGTTGAAAATAGATTGAAAAGATCACCGTTGAGAGAGATTATTGAAAGAGGGAGACTGTTGAAGAAGATTATGTGTTTCAATCATTGTTTTGTCACTAATGTCAAACTTGATATTTGCTGGTAAGACAACTACTTATAAGATTCAAGTACTATCACTTATTTGATTAATGAATAGGATTTGATCAAAAGATGTAACAATAGCACCTAGAGGAAAGGTTGAGTTATGATTATATAATGAAGTACAAAAATTAGTTAAGATAGTGATGACATGATGTATTGATAATCTACTTAAGGTTACAAAGGCTAGTTACACTAAGAAAGATTAGAAGAACAAGTTACACAAACTTTGTCTGCCAAGCTCGACCGAGTGGATAGTAGATGCCAAGCAAAGTCAGTACAAGCCGAGCAAAAAAATTAGTTGGATCCAGGTAAAAGTTCATTCTAGTGTATGCTAAGAAGAATAGTGGATGTCAACTAAAGTTTAGTTGATGCCGAGCACCAGTAAACTTTAGTTCATGCCAAGTAATTTCATAGTGGATGCTGAGAAACATAGTATGTGTTGAGCATCAGAAGGTTGATAATGCCAAACTGCTACATTTTTTAAAAGATTGTGGATTCAATGAATCTAAGCTAACAAGTTTGTTTTCTTGGATTGTGTAAACTAGGTGGAAGATAAGGCTGATGAGCTGGTGGCACAGAATTCAAGGTAAACCATTTTTAGGCAAATTCAAAATGGATTCTAGGAGAAGTTTATAGAAGAGATATGAGATATTGGGTAGATACATTGTATCCTACCTAATCCATCTAAACCCTAAATTGGACGATGGAGAATGAGTGGAAAAATATCTTAATTTCCTATTTATAGGAATGGTTGGTCATGAAGCAAGGTTGTCATGTGCAAGAGCTTAAGGGAAACAAGGAGTCAAGGGTTTTGCTTCATCAAGTGACCTAAGAGAAGAGTCTAAAATGGCATGTTAAGAAAGAAGGCTTAAGGAGATTTATGCTTAAAGGGTGAACAAGCTATCAGAGGTGCAAAGTATGAAGGCCAAGTAGAATTGAGAACTGAACAAAGATTTGTAATCTGCAAGTGAAGTTGTAAGTTGTATCAAATCAAATCCTCACTATTGCTCTCTAACAATTGCATTAGTCTAGGGTAAATCTATTGGATTAAAGTTGACCTAATAGTCATTTGTAAATCCTTCAACAAGGTGACATTACAAGTGAATGATCTAAAGTCCTCTAACAAGGTTCACTCCTAATAGGGTGATTAAAATCCTTTAACCGGGTCACATTTAATAGTGTGTATTGTAATCTTTAATAGAGTTGGCCTTTTACAAGATATCAATTCAGAAGAGTGAAAAGAGTAGCATGTTACTAATGGTTTTTCCCAAATTGGATTTCCATGTAAATCATTGTGTCAAGTGTGTTGATGAATAATTTGTTATGTTTCATGCTTTACATTTGATTTGACAATAACCTAGAAGTTTTTAGTGGTTGCATAATCTTATGGATGCATGCATGAGTATAAATATTTTATGGGTTCACTAAGCTATGAAAAGTTTTATTTATACATCTAGACCTTAGATAACTGGTTCACCCCCCACTCTCAGTTATTCTAAAGTATTCAAACATATATGTTATATTTCATATATTTATACAATACTCTATTAACAACAAATGATATTTTTTAATTCAATTACTAGAGATTTTTAGATTAAGTTTTGGTCCAATATTTAAAAAGTCATTTTTTGGATACATTTCACTAAGTGTGCTATTTTAATGAGTTGTGTGATGAGTCACATTTTCAAACCTTAGTTGTAGGTAGTTAAGTGTCAATAATGCATTTCTAAATAAAATGAAAGTCTTAGGATATCCATGTAGTAGCTACATGTTGACAAAGTTATCCCTCATGAATACTAATCCTTCTACTCTCATGCTAACAACATTTTATCAATTAACTATGACTATCCCTAATCCTTAAATGAGGCTTGTGATGTGCCTAATTTTTTAATGTAATAATTTAATTTAATTAATTAATTGGTCCATAATTTAAATGATGTAATAAAAGGACCTTTAATTAATAAATACGAGGCCTCAAATTAACAAAATAAAAATATTCATATTTGGGGTCCCGATTGATTTATGTATATCTTAGGCTCATCTTTAATTTTTGTCATGAGTGTTTGGTGTTGTATAGGCACTTATTTTGCACATCTAGAGTTTCCCTCCAGTGGAGTATGCATGACCAACATATAGGATGTTTTTTATATGTGACTTGAATTATTTTATTGTATTGTGAATCCTAGTTTGAGTTTTGCTTTATTTTCCATTTCAGAAGTGAAAGATAATCCTTATTTGGCTAACACAATTTTGATGGGACTCACTCCTCACCCTATTATGCTTTGTTGTTTCTTGGCCTTAGATATAGCAAATTGAAGGAGTCATCATTGTTTGAATCAAATATTACTTCTAAATTAAACAATATTTATCTGGTATATCTTGTAAAATATTATTATATTAATCATTTGTAACTAATGCGATCTCAAAAGGTGGAAATTGGGTATGACCAAGAGTTGAAGGTATCTACATGGCAAGGTGTGAACACTATTGGATTCCACTATATGATATGGATACAAATTCCCCTACTTACCATTGGTCCTTAGCCAATTTTTATACATTGTCCCTATAGTTAATCATTGTCTTCAAGCCACCATATGCCAACAACTACAATGTATCATTCTAGAAGTATATGTTAGAAAGTAAAGTCCACCAAGATAAATAGGGGGGGGGGGAGGAGGTGGGAGGGCTGAATCAGTTATCCTACTATTAAAAAATTTATCAACCTTATTAATCCTTAACCATGTGAGAAATATAATCAACAACCATAAGAAGATAATCATACACAATAGCACCATATATGTTAACTAGGGAAACCCTTGATTAGAGAAAAAACCCCAATGGGGATGGTACCCACAAAATGATGTACTAATATTAAAGTTCCTTATAATAAGATGGACTTTATTAAGAGCCAATGAAATAGATTCAGTACATATTAGTCCTTGTTAGGAGACTTTGAATCTCTATTAGGAAATTCCAACCCTATGATGAGTTGTAGAAGACAGAAGGCCCCACTGTCCAATAGCTTCATGGGAAAGACCACTGAACTCACTATCTAGCTAGTCTCTATATTATTCCTTACACAATAATAAAAATGAAATAATCTCAGCTCCTTCTATGTCCTCTTGACTAGACCAAACCTCTTTAGATCTCATTACCATATCACTAACTTCACATCTAATACTCCCTTGGATTGCTTACTCGCATTTACCAAATACTTTGCATATCACACACTTGAATACATACTTCACAACAAGGAAAATAACCTTCCTTTATACCATATCCTCAAACCAATTCCTTGATTCAGCCTTGAGGCTTTCTCAATTAATTATAATAGGACCTCATTAAGATATTACAAAACATTACATCTTTTCATAATTATAAGTCATTGTCAGCTTATAGTCTTTAAAACTTCTCACATGTGTGACCTCTGACCATGTGCACTTACTAAAATCATTATCAATTTGTCTACTATCATAGTCTAACTATGCTCATCATCATTCTATTCCAATTAAAAGATACAAATTAATCATCAGAAATCACTTATCAGGTACTCTTTCTACTTATAGTATTTTGTAAATATTAAATAACTTCCACATATCTTTGACTCTTTGTACATGCACTTGTCCACTTCATCAAGATATAGTATGCAATACATCCTTAACTACACTTGAACTAATCATCAATACACAGTCCATATGACCTTGTTATCTATCTTCTACTCTACCATACTTTATAGAAATAATATTATCTTGACATCAATAGAAAACATACTCATGAATGCAACATGTCAATCATAAATAGTCTCTTCAATGCTTAGGATATTCTCCAAAAGAATACCATCAACATTCATGCTAATAATCTCTCCCTTTGGCATTAATGGCAAATAGATGAAAAATATCTAAGTTCCAAGAATACCAATCAAACTTTGTTATTGTTGTTGTTCTCTTCTTTTCAAATCCTCTTCATCAATCAAATTTGAAACTCACTAGAACATTTCTTTGTTTGTACTTTCTCATTTTTAGGATTGACATCAATTGTTCACACTCTAACTCTCAAGAAAAACTCTCATTCTTTCATGTATGGTCATCAGTTTTCACACTTCTTACCCATTCAATATTTCTTCCATTGTCATTAATAAATACATGAACAATTTCCCCCCATAGATAGATCTTCCACATACTCCTAGAAGATGTTATCATGTGTTGACATTAAGTCAACTTTGTTATTAGTGACAACACTTATTCAGATTCTATATGGCTATCGAGCTCATTGAATAGTCTATAGTGTTTGCCATGTAATTCAGTAGCCACCAATCTTTACAGTTCCTATCGAGCATCCTAGTGGTTACCAAGTGAATTTAGTGAGTGTGAAGTGCAATAGTTCAAACCAAGCAGATTTAGGTAGTGTGAAGTCCAACAATTCAACTCGAGTAGTTCAATAGTTACCAAGCTTCACAGTTCAAACTGAGCCAATAGTTCATGTAAAGTGAAGTTAGTGTTAATCAAGCTATATGATAATCAGTGTTATCAAGTACAATCATGGTAAATTAGTAATTCAATTTCTACCAAGTTATACAATATCTACCGAGTCACTAGTGCAGACTAAGTTTGAGACTACTCTAAGATGATTAGTATGGACTGAGCTTCTATTTCTACTGAATGCATGATAATGTCAAGTAATGACAGTGGACATCGTATATCAGAACTTCACCAAGTCTGTCTTCAGAACCCCAAGTGTCTTCATTTGAGTCGACTTTGTAATATTAGTGTGAACTTGTATATTGGTTGACTTTGTAATTTTCTAAATTGGATATATATATATATATATATATATATATGTATGTATGTATGTATGTATGTATGTATGTATGTATGTATGTATGTATGTATGTATGTATGTATGTATGTATGTAGTGTATTATATCATATCCATATAGACATAGAGATGAATGCATGTATGAAAAAGAAGTAAGAATGAAGAATATGAAAGAAGCATGCAAGTGTGAATCAGCAACAAAATATATTGTAAGGCCATATCAGTAAAGGAGCAGTAGAGTCATATCTATCACATAAAGGTGATCAATACTTCAAAGAATCTTTATTAGCAAATCAATTGTAAGTCAAATATATATTGTTTCATTCTAATAGGTGAACTAGTCCAAATCCTCTAGCAAGGTAGACTTAACAATCTTTTGTTAAATCTCTTTACTGAGTGCATACTTCATTGTATGTTTGTAAAACCTCTAGCAAGGTGGACCTAGTAGTCCTAATTGCTCCTAATAGGGTAGACCATCAGAAGTGATCATTGTAAGCCTTAATAGGCCAACTTTATGTTGTAGTATTAAAGTTTTGTGGGTATCATCCCCACCCCAATTTTACTTTCTATTTGGAAGGTTTTTGGGTCACCAAATTAATGTGTTCCCATGCCATGAATGTGTATATTTTCAATTTCTTATGCATTCAGTTAGATCTAATTTAATGAATTAAATGGCTATTGGATTATTGCAATTAGGATCAAAATTTGGTAAAGTTTGTAAGGTTTATGATTCACCCCTCCCCTCTCAGTAACTTAGCATAGTCTTAAATATTTCCAACAATTGGTATCAGAGCATTGTGGTTCTCAGGATAAAGCTTAATAGCTTGAGCAAAGATCAAGGACAATGGAGATATTCAAACTTGACAAAGCAATTGACAATGAAAAGCTAGATCTAGAAATGGCCATTGCACAACTCAAGAAAACTAAGGAGCAACTTTCCCAATCTCTAAAAAGAAGGAAGGAATTTGCAAATTAGATGAATGATCACGAGCACGTTGAAGAAAAGATTGAAGAAATTTTCCCTTCAAGTAGTTTAGTTGAAGCAAATGATGCAATCAAAGAACTCTTAGAGAAGAATGGTTCCTTGTAAGAAGAAATAAGAAAGCTCAAAAGAGAACAAGAAATTCAGTCAGTAAGGCTATGTGAAATCTTGGAACAAAGGAACAAGATGAAAGAAGAAATGGATAGAGGAAACAATGAGATCCAGAACCAATCCCTTCAACATGAAGATCTTATATATCAAATCTCCAATGCAAATGAAGAAATCATGAGTCAAAGATAGATCAATGAAAGATTAAGGAATGATCTAAATTCAGAAAGATAAATCAATGAAAGGATAAGAATTGAGTTGAGATTTAAAAAGGAAATCAGTAAAAGATTGAAAAATGACCTAAACACTAAAAAGAAAATCAATGAGAGAATGATGAAATCCCAAGCAGACATGAATCAATTGAATCAACTGAATGAGCAGAATCTCTATAGACAAAAGGTAAAGTAGGAATTAGATACAAAGAAGAAGGTGAATCCTCCAAACAAGGTTCTCAAAGGAATCAAAGACCTACTTGCAATCACTATGGTAAGATAGGTCATACATCAAACAAATGTTAGAGTAATGGTAAAGAAAAATTCAATGGTAAATGTTGCAATTGCAATCAACATGGTCACAAGGCTAATGAATGTAAAGAGAAACCAAACTTTGAAGGCAACTATCACAAATGCAAGAAACAAGGTCGCAAGGCATCAAACTGTAGAACCAAGACATTTAATCCAGTAGAGAAAATTGTGAAAGCAATATTTGGTTGGGACTATAACACCTAGTGCAGATGTCATTACTGTGGAGAGTATGGACACATTGGCATGAACTATGTTAAACATCACACAAGGAAGAGAGATACCACCATAAGATGTTTCACTTGTACAGAACTTGGTCATCTAGCCAAGAATTGCATGAATACAGGTAGAATTGAAGATGAAAAGAAAGCTAAAGTAGACAACATCAAAAAGAAAATGAGGCAGCAATGGATTCCTGAATCTACCAAGGGAGCTAGTCCAAGAAATGATGGTCATGTCACTCAAGAAGTGGGTGACTCCACCATTTCCAACTAAGTTCTTAAGCAAGAACTAGAACTGCGTTATCATGATCACATCTAAACAGTTCCAAAATTAAAAGGAAGCAAAGATCCAAATTAGTATTCAACATACAAAGGGATCACAGGAGATCAACATCAGTTGTCATTAAGTTACTTTATCTACCGAGTAAGGTTCAGTCATGGACTCTACCGAGCAAGGTCGAGAGTAACACATGTTTGGTTACCGAGTTATGAAGCATTCACCGAGTGATCTAAATAGATAGTGGATGACAACTTGTTGCACATAATGATGTCATCATAGCTACTTTTGTATTGAGCATTAATGGTGAAGTATTATCAAAATGCAAGAGATCAAATTCATTTTTTACCAACAATTTTAAAGCATTGTTGCGATCAAGCGAATTGGAGAACAATCAAGCAATTTTGAGCAGAATTTGTAGTATAATTTTTTGAAGTTTTCCATAACCTACCGAGTAGTCATGGAAACATCAAGCAGTACCAGCAAGGTAAAGAAAGGATCAAAAATGCTGGTTTGAGGAGTTGAATGGAAACCACCAGATTTCAAATGTGTACCAGCAATTACGAAAACCCTCGATCCAAATGGAGCTCAATCGCAAATCCCTCCTGAGGTACTACTCATTAATGATATTTGAACTCATTTTACATGTGCAATTCAAGAAATTGGAACCCTAGAGATGGATGATGCCCTAGGTGAATTTTGTGTGAATGGTGTTCTTAAACTTGAACATAAGCACTTGGAAGATAAGGGTTTAACCCACATTCCCCACCTGCCCCAAAGTTTCCAAATTAAATAGATTAGATACATCCTAAGCTAAGTTCACAACTATTAGTTATTGCTTGAACAACTAGTTTTGCTTACTAAGAAGATGATTCATCATATCATTGGCCTTCCCATGCTCTCCAAAGCCAAAACTACTAAAACCCTAGGTCAGGTGGAGTTAGAAAAGAAAACCCTAGTTGAATGGGACGAAAAAGGTATGAAGATTAGTAGTGTAATAGATGCAAAACTAAAATTTGGCATACATGTGATAGCTCACAAGATCTACAGTTCTAGTCATCTAAATAGTGTGCCATGTGAAGTAGTAGACTTGGCTTTCAAGGTCATGAAGAACAATCCGTCATATGATCTCACAGACTTCTTGTTGAAATAGTTTAACAAAAACATGGAAAGTATTAGGACATCCAAGAAAAATCCTTGTAAATTTGGTTCATTCTTGACATGTCTATTTTTTTATGTTCAAAAGTTTTTCCCTTCAAAAGGTACAGTCGTATGGAGAAAGGATGTGCCAGTTTTGTATAAGATCAATGAATATATTGCAGAAATGGGTGAGAATTTTGTCAATATAACTACTTTGATGTCTTCAAAGAGAAAATGAATAATAGATTTAGGATTCCCAAGAAATTGGTTGAAGATTACAAATACGATGTTTGTTTCATGGTAGATGGTGACAAAGTCTACATTTAGGTAGTAAAACCAAGAGTTGTATGGGTAAAACATCTTCCCTATGAGGTGAACATTGATGAAGCAAAAGACATAATTGAAGCCTTGATAAATAAACCTGTTGATCCAAAGACATCACAATTTGGAACATATGATGAGGGCAAGGCAAGAATAGAGCTTGAAATCAAGCTTCCACAAGCAGTTAACAAAGGTAAGAGGAGAATAGCAAAACTCAAATCCAACACACCTCTTATGTTGACCAAAGGTAAGGGAGAAGATGATGATGAAGTAGAGGATGAAGAAGAGTCAAAAAAGAAAGAAGAGATAGTGAAGAAGAAAGGCAAGGTGATCATCACCAAGTCACTCAAGCCATCCATTGCAGTGTTTACTAGGAGATCTAGGAAGAAAAATAGTGAAGCTGTGTTTAGCAAGCCTCCTCCCACCTTCTAGGAAATACTGAAACAATTGGAAGAAGATGCAGGCATAACCAACTTCCAATCACTAAAGTATGAAACCATGACAGAGGTTGAGAAGAAATAGATTGAAGAATTGGTGCTAACCAAGATGGGTAAATGAAAGTATTCCCCTGATCAGATAGCCTCCCAGATTTCTAATGAATTGTTAGATAGATTGAAGCCAAGATGGGACTGAACTATGTAGACATCAAAAGATGTCTATGAACAAACCCTGAGGTAGTTGTTATCGAGCATTACCAATGCTGAGGTAAAAGAGTCTGTGAAGAAAAATGAAGACAAGATAACTCTTAGATTCAATATTTGTTTAATTTTGTTAAAGGATATAGAGCATGTAGTCAAGAATGCTACAGGTATGTGGAAGAATATTTATTATTTGCATAAACAAAGTGACTTTCCAGTAGAAGTCAAGGATGACGACAATGATGATGAGAAAGAAGGAACATACTTTGAGACAATACAGTTTGATAATGAAGAAGTTGAAGAAGATAAAGAGGAAGAAGCTACCAAGGAAGAAAAAGTAGATGATGAGGAGATTGATCTTATGAAGATAGCAGTAGTAGTCATTACCTCACTTCCACACTCTCCAAGCAAATCAACAACTACATCAAGTTCAGAGACAACTTCAACAAGTTTGATTGTGACCACAACAAATACATCAAATGTCCAATCACTCTTTGCTCCCTCATAGATCATCACATCACTAATGGAAGTGTCTACTACTTCATCTATTGAGCTGCAAACTCCCTCTTCTTTAGTTCCCAAGTCAACATCAACAATAATGGGTACAACATGTTCTACAATTTTCTTTTCTTCAGTAGTAAGTATAGTTTCAAGTTCTACAATTTTGGATTCTACAATTTTGTTTTCTACAGCTTTGGATAGATTTGTAAGTATATTAGTTTTGGATTCAATAAGCATACCAATCAATATTCCATCTATTGGTATTATATCAGTTTTTATAGCTACTCCTATTATCTCTACTACTGTTTCCATTTCGGATTCTAAGGCATTATGTACAAAGGTAGTTGAACCTAAGGCTCAACCTAGTACAAAATTTTTGAGTGGAAAGGAGATAGAAGAGGATATTGAACTAGATGAGGAAATTGAGATTCCAAAGTGGGATTTTGGTAATGTCACTGCAGATCAAATGTAAATAGCTAGTCAACTCCTCCAAAAGAAAGCTAAACATAAGACATTGAGAGAGGAAAGAGACAGAGAATATAAAATAATAGAAAGTGCTAAGAATATTTTGACTGAGGTAATAGGTCTTAAAGTTGATACTTCTCAACACATTTTGTTTCAATTGGAAGAGGCAGCCCAATAGTTTAATGAGAACTCCAATGGTCAAGATAAATTGATTGAGAAAGCAGAGAAGAAATTTGATAACAAAGTGCTTGAGCACATTGCTCAACAAATTTCCATTCAACAAGTGGAGCTTTCCTCAATTTTGACAAATCCTGAAAACTCTTGCACAAATGTAACATCACTTTTTGGAAAATTATGTAATGTTACCAAGTTCACAAAGGAAATAAAGAGAAAACTGACAAAGATTGATGAAGCTTTGAAGGTGAGTGCACAACAGTTTCAACTTGACCCTAGTTCAAGCTCTGCACATCATATGAAAATCAGATTCTTGTCAGATATGCAGGCAAAATTGTTGAGAGAGGAAGCAAGGATTCAATCTTCACTAATAGATATTTAAAATATGATCCTTCCTATCATGGACACAATGTAGAAACACATTGTTTACTTAAAAATATTGATCCATGACAACAACTTCTCAATTGCACATCACATGATAGAACTCTCTGCAGAAGTCCAAACTACTCTACATACATGCAAAGTTTTGCAAGAAAATTGGGATAAGACTTTAGTACTCATACTTAAGATACATTCTGAGTTTCTTTCTTATAATTGTGACTCTATGTAAATAAGTTTTCAATAAATCTTTGGCATTATTGTCAAAAATGGGGAGAAATAGTATGTATATTGTATGGGGGAGAATCATGCAAAGGAAAGGAAAGTATATTGTATATATTTACAAAGATAAATTTTGAAAAATCTCAAAAATAGTACCGAGCCAATATCACACTGCGATGTATATATGTTTTGGTTGATAACTGTTTTTGTCACTAATGCTAAAGGGGGAGATTGTTGACATGAAGTCAAGTTTGTTATTAGTGACAACACTTATTCAGATTTGGTATGGCTATCGAGCTCATTGAATAGTCTATAGTGTTTTCCATGTAATTCAATTCCTACCAAGCATCCCAATGGTTACGAAGTGAATTTAGTGAGTGTGAAGTGCAATAGTTCAAACTGGGTAGATTTAGGTAGTGTGAAGTCCAATAGTTCAACTCGAGCAGTTCAATGGTTACCAAGCTTTGTAGTTCAAATCGAGCCAACAATTCATGTGAAGCAAAGTTAGTGTTAATCAAGCTATATGATAATTAGTGTTTACTGAGTATAGTCATGGTAAATTAGTAATTCAATTTCTACCAAGTTACATAGTATCTACCGAGTCACTAGTGTAGATTGAGATCAAGACTACTCTAAGATGATTAGTTTGGAACAAGCTTCTACTTCTACCTAATGTATGACAATGCTGAGTAATGATAGTGGACATCGTGTATCAAAACTTCACCAAGTCTATCTTCAGAACCCAGTGTCTTCATTTGAGCTGACTTTGTAATATTGGTGTTAACTTGTATATTGGCTGACTTTATAATTTTGTAAATTGGATTGATATATATATGTATGTATGTATGTATGTATGTATGTATGTATGTATATGTATGTATGTATGTATATATGTATATATATGTAATGTATTGTATCATATCCATATAGACATAGAGATGAATGCATGTATGGAAAAGAAGAAAGAATGAAGAAAATGTAAGAAGCATGCGAATGTGAATCAACAACAAAGTATATTGTAAGGCCATATTAGCAAAGGAGTAGTAGAGTCATATCTATCACATAAAGGTGATTAGTACTTCAAAGAATCTCTATCAACAAATCAGATGTAAGTTAGAGATATACTATTTCATTCTAACAGGTGAACCAATCCAAATCCTCTAACAAGGTAGACTTAACAGTCTTTTGTTAAATCTCTTTACCGAGTGCATACTTCATTGTATGTTTGTAAAACCTCTAATGAGGTGGACCTAGTAGTCCTAATTGCTCCTAACAGGGAAGATCATCAGAAGTGATCATTGTAAGCCTTAATAGGACAACTTTATGTTGCAGTATTGAAGTTTCATGGGTATCATCCACACCCCAGTTTTACTTTCTATTTGGAAGGTTTTTGGGTCACCAAATTATTGTGTTCCTGTGCCATGAATGTGTATGTTTTTAGTTTCTTGTGCATGTAGTTAGATCTAATTTAATGAATTAAATGGTTATTAGATTACTACAATTAGGATCAAAATTTGGTAAATTTTGTAAGGTTACTAATTCACCCCTCCCCTCTTAGTAACCTAGCATAGTCTTGAATATTTCCAACAATCATGTACTCTCTCTCCCCCATTGTGTTAGATGATTTTTTTCATGAATACTTCTCCCCCATTGACATCAATGACAAAGGCTTCATTATGTTAATCATGTTCTCAAAGTCTTCAATCATCTCAAGTGTCCAAATACAATGTTCTATACCAACTACCAAGAGTCCTTGATGGCTGTGCTCATCACAAATACTTCCCAATACTGGAAGCATCAACATTTAGTCCAGATAAATAATAGTGCCCTATACCATTGGACTAATGCATTATCTACATCATCTACCCAGAAGTAGGCATGGACATAACCCCAAGCATTCCTCACAAATACTCAAATGTATATTTAGGAAAAGGCTTCATAAAGATATTTGCAATCTTCTCTTTTTTACTTTCATACTCTAGTCTAATCTCTTTCTCTAAAAATTTCTCTCTCAAAAAATGATATTTAATAGATATATGCTTAGTCTTAGAATGCAACACAAGATTCTTAGACATACTCATTGTACTTGTGTTATCATAATGTATGATAACATGTTCTAAAAACTCTATCCTAATGTCCTTGAGCATCTTCTTCATCCTCATGATCTAATTTCAATTGTTTGTTGTTGCTACATACTATGCTTCTATTGTACTCTATGAAATACAATCTTGTTTTTTATTTAACCAAGAGACCAATCTTCCTCCAAGGAAAAATAATCTACCACTAGTGTTCTTTCTATCATCCATACTTCCTTCCCAATCCACATCAGTATATACACACAAAGTAAAATCACTTGATCTATCATACCATAGTCCAAAATCAAGTGTACCCTTTAAATATCTTAATATTCTTTTTACTATTGCATAATATGATTCCTTAGGATCAACTTAAAATCTTGCCACTATCCCAACTGAATTTTCTATATATGGTTTTGTGTGAGTTAGATATTACAAATCTCCAATCATAGATCTATACTTCTTTATCTGAACTATAGGTGTCTCATCCTTTCTAGATAACATGTGACTAGTTATCATAGGTGTACCAATAGGCTTACAACTTTCTAAGCCAAATATTTTCAATAAGTCTTTCAAATACTTTTCTTGTGATAAGAAAATGCCATCACTATTACGTACAATCTATAAACCCAAGATATATTTCATCTCACCAATCATACTCATCTCAAACTCATTCTTCATTTCATCAGTAAATTTATCACTTGCTTCATCATTACTTCCAAAGATTATATCATCAACAAATATCACAATGATCAATGATCAATTCTCAATTTATTTCAAATATAACTTACTATACGACGTAGCTTTATCAAATCCCAATTTTGCCAAATATTTGTCCAATCTTGCGTACCAAGTTCAAGGTGCTTTCTTTAGACCATACAATGTTTTCTTCAATCTACATACCATATCTTTTTCTTCTGTCAAAGGAAAACCTTTAGGTTTCTCAATATAGACTTCTTCTTCAAGTTCTCTATTCAAAAATGCTAACTTTACATCCATCTGATACACTTAAAATTTCTTGCTTGCTGCATAAGCCAAGAAAATTCTTACTACTTCAAGTTTGGCAATAGGAGAAAATATCTTTTCATAATCTATCCCTTCTTGCTGTGAATATTCTTTGCATACTAGTCTTTCTTTATTCCTCATTATTGAACACCTTGTTCATTCATCTTATTTCTAAATGCCCATTTAGTTCTTATAACATTCTTGCCTTTAAGTCTAGGAACCAATTCCCATGTCTCATTCTTCATAGTCTGATCTAGTTCTTCCTTCATTGCTTGAATCTAATGATCATCCTTGAATGCCTCATCTGTACTCTTTGGTTCAACTTGAGAAATTAAACATAATTCCTCATGTACTATATTTCTTTTTGTCACTCCTTTGTCTTTCCTTCCAATAATCTGATCAACAAGGTGATTCTTTGCCAAATTCCTGTTTGGTGTGGGAGTTGCTATTTCAACTCTTACTTCTTCTCTCAGTTCATATCCCTATTCTTTTCTTTGTTCAAAAATTTGAACATCAATGTGAAAATCATTGTTATTCTCAAATGAAACTTCAATATTCTCTCTAAAAAGTTTAGGATTATCTTCTTATTCATTAGGAATATAATCCAACATTCTTTATTTAACTCCAAATTTTCATCTTCTTTCACATTTGCACACTCAACAATAGTCTTAGTTCTCTGATTGAAACATCTATAAGCTTTTCATTTAAATGAATAACACATACCTCCATCACTTCTTGCATCAAACTTACCAATAGCACAATCTCTCTTAATGTAACACTTCCAAAAAATTTGAAATATTTTACTGAAGGTGCATGTCCAAACCATAATTAATAGGGATTCTTGTTTGTAACTTTTCTAATCTGTACTCTGTTCATGGTGTATATTGTTGTATTGACTACTTCTCTCCAAAATGTCTTGGATACATCATTCTCAAACAACATTCCTCTTATTGCTTTAGTTATATATCTATTCCTTCTTTCAACAATCCCATTTTGCTCAGGAGTCTTAGGTGCTGATAGTTGTCTCTTAATACCATTTTCTTCACAAAACATGTTAAACTCTCTTGAAGTAAACTCTCCACCTCTATCTAATCTTAAATATTTTATCTTTTCACAAGATTCATTTTCAATTCTATTCTTGAACAACTTAAACTTTTCAAATGCTCCAGACTTTTCTTTAAGAAATGCCACCCACACCATTCTAGTGAAATCATCAACAAAAATCATAAGGTAACTTTCACCATAGGATCCTCTTGTTCTAGTAAGACCACTCAAATCTGTATGAACAATCTCCAATTTTTTTGTGGTAGTGAACTTCTTGCTGGGAAAATAAACTTTTGTTTTCTTAGCAATAACACATTCTTTGCAAACAACATTAGTAGGTTTCACAATTCTAGGTAGATCTCTAACAACAAATGTACTACTAGCCTTCACAATATTATCAAATTTTATATGATAGATGTATGCGTGAATATGTGGCCTCTGCTAACACACACACTTCAACACGGTCATTGTATGCGGATTCATCCCAGAATGAACATTGGATTGTTCATCCAAGATTTGCCTTGCAAAGCAACCTATTGCCTTCTATCTAAAGGGATTTTGCTTGTTAATATCCTCAGAATCAAGGTGCAGGCAACTAGACCCTTTAAGAACGAAGGATTTAAAGAAATGCAGCTAATCTATATGATTGTGCAGATTAATCTAGAATGAGAAATGCATTCTAATCTAAGAACATGTAAAATAAAGCTATGCTAAAATGTATGCATATTATGCTAAATGAGATTAAACTAGAAAAATGAATATGAAAGTAGGGAGCTCAAATGAATGCACAATCCAGGAGTAATTCGATGCAAATTCTCATTCAACCTCTCTTTGAAATGAAGAGAGGAGGGTCTCTTATAT
Organism: Cupressus sempervirens; assembly: GCA_028749045.1. Classification (NCBI taxonomy): domain Eukaryota; kingdom Viridiplantae; phylum Streptophyta; class Pinopsida; order Cupressales; family Cupressaceae; genus Cupressus; species Cupressus sempervirens. The sequence goes on along the minus strand of CM053784.1, from coordinate 617,539,391 downwards.
AGATTTCCTTGAAAACCATCAACGGTTGAGATTGATTTCAATCAACGGTCAAGATTAAAGGTGAAGTTCAGTCATAAAAGAAGATTCCCAAATTAAAGGGAGTTAACTGATTTAATTTGAGTAAAAAAAAGAGTTAACTGATTTAATTTGAGTAGAAAAAGGAGTTAATTGATTTAACTCATTTTTGATCAATAGTGAACTGGAAATTTCCTTTTTTGAACTGAAGAGAGATTTTGGTGAGATATTTAATTTAATAAAATGAGATATGCTCTCATAATTACCTTTTCTATTTAATTAAATATTCTTTTAATTAATTAGAAATACTTTTCTTATTTAATTAAATAATCTTTTAATTAATTAGAAATACTTTTCTTATTTAATTAAATAACTTCATTTAATTAATTAGGAATGGCTTCCCATTTAATTAAATAACTTTGTTTAATTAATTTAGAAGTAAGTACTCCATTTAATTAAATAATTTCATGTAATGTCCCCATTTTAGCAGTTGACCAAGTGTGTGCACGTTAGCCTTGTTCTACATGGTCCCGAGGGCTAACGAAGGGTTTAATGGGATCTTGGAGTGTTTTGGCCTAGTCATTTTCAGTTTGGGCCAAAACGAAGTTGATTTACTCAGTTTCAGGCATACTTACTATTTTTAGTAAGTCGGCAGGACACAGTGCAGGTCAATTTTGGTGATTGGATTCGATACTCTTCGGTGAGAGCTTTCCGATGACCTATCACTCGAATTATTCGGAGTCCGATTGCTAATACATTTTAATGCCTAAAATTTTATTAAAGTAACGTCTAATTTAATTGTAAAATATTAAAGTGTTACTTTAATATTTATTTTATGGTGATGTGTACCCAAGGGAGACATAAGGGGTATTTTAATATATGTTTTATATTACACATCTTTTATCCCACATTGCCCATATGAGTTGAGGGGACCCGTGGGAATAGAATAAAAGGAGGCATTTGTGGCTTCATTAGACAGGTTGAATATGAGAAGAAATTGGTGTGTGAGTTGCAGCTTTGTTTTCAGCATTTGAGGACGTCTATCCTCTCTTGTAACATTCTAGACGTCATTCCCTTGGGGTTTGGCCTTTGGAATTCTTTCTTATTGGCTTCATTATCAGGCAGTTTAGTTGCATTTTTGGCTACAGGTAGATTTGATATTTTGCTCATATCTTCGTCACTACTTGTCCGACGCTTATGCCGCTTGGAGGGAATGGTATTATGAAGGTAGTGGACTGATTGGAGGACAAAGTATTGTAGCAGCAAGTTCGTAAGCATGGGCTGGAGTATTATGACAATATTGCTGAAGTAATTAGTGAGTTGATAAATCTGCCATGTATTTGGTTTTATGAATTCTGAAAATAACATTTTATTAGCAGCAGTTCATTTCCACTTTGCATATTGTTGTAGTTTCTTTCTTGTTTATGTTGTATGATACCAATTCCATGCACGAAACACAACAAACAAATAAACGTTTGATTTCCAGAGTTATAAGGGGTTTTAAGAAGTTGAATGCAAACTGTTTGACATAATTCCTTTCAGCAATTTGGTTTAGTTTTTGGGACATTCAGGGGTGCCCATTACAGTGGTATCAGAGCTATAAGTCTTGCCATCCTGTGGAGGTCTTATAGGGAATTTGGAACAGTCGGATAGAGGGAAAAAGTAAGTAAAAAAAACACAGGCTAAGCATTTATGTTTGAGCATGCGACAGGGGTCTTATAATTTCCGCGATACCAGAGCAAGACAAAATAGGATTTCAGACTTGCAAAGAAAACAGTCTAGTACATCCGTGCAAGGGGACATTGAATTCAACCATACAGACACAGAGGAGATATTCTGTGATCAGGACAATAATATGGGTGATCGAGATGACAGGAATACAGGATTAGGCGGAGGCAGAAATGCTGGTCCAGATCAAGGGGAGGTACTGTTCCGATAGTTACTGGATACATTAGAGCAGGGGCAGCGTATGCAGCAGGAGCAGAATAGGTGAATGGACATGATGTTGCAGCTCATGGCTAGACAGATGGGTGTCAATATTAATCCAGGTGATGCCAACAATAGAAACAATAACAACGAGGGAAACAATAACAACGGGGGAAACAATAACCATGAAGGCCAAGGCAACAACAATGGTCTTGAGAATAACATTAATGGTAATAATGGACACGGCAACAATGGGAATGAGGCTGATAACTTTAGACACGTTGCACGCCCAGCACAGACTGTGAGCTTGAGACCTCTTCTACCCACTTTTCCACCCAGAGATCCGGTTCATCCAGTAAACGAACCGCAGATTACCGAGTTACATGATCAGTTCAGGAGGGACTGGGAGGCTAGTGGACCAGAGTTTCAGGCGGATATTTCTCTTAGAGATTATATGGACTTGAGGATGAGACACATGCCTAAAGCAGGAGGGAGGAATCAAAACTTTGAGCTGAGGAAGAAAGTTGGAAAACTTTCTTTACCTTATTATGATGCTTCAGGGAAGATGACTGCACGAGCTTGGGTGCAGAAGGTAGATACATACTTGTAGCTTAATCCTATGCCTGAGGAGGAGGCTATCAAGTATGCGGCTATGCACTTGGATGGCGTTGCACATGAATGGTGGCATCATGGCATGGTGACTTTGGGGCATAATCAGATTACATCCTATGAGGAATTCACCGAAACATTGATTGGGAGATTTGACACTAAGGATCCCGAGTTACATTTCAAGGAGCTAGCACAGTTAAAACAGTCAGGTTCTGTGGATGCTTACATTGCCGAGTTTCAACGCTTGTCTGTACTTGTTACTGATATCTCTCCTAGGAGATTGGTGGTGTTATTTTGTGATGGTCTTGCTGATCCATTACGAGGTTGGGTGAAGGGACATGATCCACTCACGTTAGCTGAAGCAACTAAAAAGGCATGAGATTTAGCCCCTTCAGTATACAAAGGAAAAAACCATTCAACAGATTCTTCCTACCGCAAGGACAAAGACAAAAAATCATTTCAGAAAGAGTATAGCAAACCCAAAGAAGGATCAAAAGGACTAGACAATGAAACCTTGAATGAACTTCGAAGGAAGAAGCTGTGCTTCCATTGTAGAGAGCCTTGGGACTTATCTCATAAATGTTCTCTCAAGGCTAAGGCAAATCAAATGGAGTATTTTTCAGCAGAAGAGTCAGAGTCAGAAGGGGAGGATCAGCACTCCGATTCAGATGAGGGTAACACTATAGAGGAGAGCAACATTCCTAAGGATGATAGATCGTTGGCACGCTTGACAGGGGCCCAAAAGGCAATCACATTTAAGGTCAGGGGTACTATCCAGGGGCAGAAAGTGATATCTCTTATTGACACTGGGGCTACACATAACTTCATAGATGCACAGTTGGTAGCCAGGAGAGGGTTACAGACAGAGGAGCATGATGGGTTTAGAGTCATGGTGGCTAACGGTGATAAGTTATTATGCACTCGAAAGATATCTAATCTTCGCATCAGGTTTGGAGATGGCTACGAGTTGGAAGATGAGTTCTATGTTGTGGACATGGGAGATTATGATGTCATCCTCGGCATGACATGGATGGCTTCACTAGTTGAGTTCACACTCAATCTAGCGAAATTGGAGATGAGATTCCAGCATGAGGGGAGAACTGTGGTACTTAGAGGGCTTTTAGATGGAGGTTGCAGAATAGTGTCCTTGAGGAGAATGCAGAGACTTTTTCGTCATGATGACATAGAGTGGGTGGCAGAGTGCCACATTATGCCAACTTCACCAGAGCCACAAGAAAAGAGTCATCCACTAGATGTCCAGAAGATACTTGATAGACACGCTAAAGTATTTAGCGATATTCCTCATGGGGTTCCTCCTGACAGAGGGATGGAACATGTTATTGAGCTCGAGGAGGGAGCCAAACCAGTTATGATTACTCCCTATCGTCATCCTAAGAAACACAAGGATGAGATAGAGAAGGCAATTAAGGATTTGTTGGAGATGGGGCATATCAGGCCCAGTAAGAGCCCTTTTGCTTCAGCAGTAGTATTGGTAAAGAAGAAGGATGGGACAATGCACATGTGCATCGATTACAGGGCACTGAATAAGAAAACAATTAAAAACAGGTATCCCATTCCTAGGATTGATGAGCTGATTGATGAGTTGCATGGGGCATGCTTCTTCACCAAAATTGATTTGCGATCCGGATACCATCAGATCAGGATGAGAGCAAAGGACATTGAGAAAACAACCTTCCGATGTCACTATGGCCACTTTGAGTTCATGGTTATGCCATTTGGTCTAACCAATGCACCTGCTACATTTCAAAGTTGTATGAACCAGGTATTCAGGAAGCAGCTGAGGAGATTTGTCTTGATCTTCTTTGATGACATCTTGGTCTTCAGTAAGACCTGGGAGGAGCACTTACATCATCTGGAGGAGGTGTTATCTATTCTGGAGAGAGAGTCATTGTATGCCAAGGAATCTAAATGTGAGTTTGGCATGATTGAGCTCCTTTACCTGGGGCATATCATTAGTGCAGATGGCATTCGGGTTGATCCCGAAAAGATTAGAGCTATTGTAGAGTGGCCTACTCCCACAAACCTTACACAGCTTAAGGGATTCTTTGGTTTATGTGGTTTTTATAGAAGGTTTGTTAAGGGATTCTCACAGATTGCTACACCCTTGACAGATCTTACCAGGAAAGGAGCCTTCGTGTGGACAGGGGCAACACAGAGGTGTTTTGAGCATTTCAAGCAGGTAATGTCTTCATGTCCAGTTCTAGCTCTACCGGATTTCACCAAGCCTTTTGAGCTTCATTGTGATGCATCAGGTGATGGGATTGGAGCAGTATTGATGCAGGAGAAGCATCCCATTGCATTCGAGAGTAGGAAGCTCCGAGGAGTTGAGAAAAGTTATTCTGTCTATGACCGGGAGATGTTGGCCATAATGCATGCATTGGCCAAATTTTGATCATATTTGGTAGGTGGACGTTTTGTGATCAAGACTGATCACAACAGTATTAAATACTTCATGAGCCAGCGTGATCTTAATGATCGGCAACAAAAATGGGTGACTAAATTACAGGCTTATGACTTTGACATAGAGTTTGTCAAAGGTAAGAAAAATGTGGTGGCTGATGCCTTATCTCGGAGACCTCACTTATGTGCTCTGGTAGAGATTTCAGGAGATTGGAGAGATCGGATTATAGCAGAGTATGTTGGAGATGCTTGGGCTTCTGGATTGATTTTAGGTACCATACAGGATGATCGCTATGAGGTGATAGATGGATTGATCAGAGTTCAGGACAGGGTTTATTTGATTTCGTCATCACATTTGAGAGAGGCGATATTGAAGGCATTTCATGATGCACCCACAGCAGGACATCCGGGGGTCTTCAAGACCTACAGGCAGATCCGAGAGCGGTTTTCATGGAAAGGGCTCAAGGATGATGTTCAGAGGTATGTCAGGGAGTGTATGGTTTGTCAACAGAATAAGGGAGAACACACATTTCCTGCAGGTTTATTACAGCCCTTGCCCATTCCTGATAGGAAATGGGAAAGTATTTTGATGGACTTCATCACTGGTTTACCACGAGTGCAGGGAAGGGATTGCATCTATGTGGTGGTGGACCGCTTGACGAAGTTTGCTCACTTCTTTGCTATTCCGTCCACTTACACAGCAGCACAGGTGGCAGATCTTTTCTTTAAAGAGATATTCAGGTTACATGGGCTGCCCAGATTCATTGTTAGCGATCGGGATAGTAAGTTTATGAGTGTTTTTTGGCAAGAGTTGTTTAGGTTGTGTGGTACAGATCTTACACCTAGCACTAGTTATCATCCGCAAACAGATGGGCAAACAGAGATTGTGAATAAATGGGCGGAAGGATATTTGAGGAACTATGTAACTACACAACAAAAGGCTTGGATCAGATGGTTGCATATGGGAGAGTATTGTTATAACACCACTTATCATATGTCCATCAAGATGACTCCTTTCATGGCACTCTATGGTTATGAAGCACCTAGCTTCATGGATTTAGTTTTGGGGGACAGTAGAGTGCCCAAAGCCAAAAACTTATTGCAGGATAGTCAGGACATCCTGAAAGTGCTTAAAGAGAATATACAACAGGCCCAGAATCAACAGAAATTGTATGCTGATCAGCACCGAATAGAGCGTAGCTTCGAGGTAGGGGATATGGTTTACTTGAGGCTACAACCATATAGACAGTCATCGCTCAAGAAGAGCGGAGCTGAAAAGTTGAAACCTAGATTTTATGGTCCCTACAGGGTGATTCGCAAAGTGGGCAAAGTCGCCTATGAGCTTGAGCTTCCAGAGGGCAATCGAGTGCACAATATGTTTCATGTGTCTAGGCTTAAGAAAGCCATTGGTCAGAGTGCAGTGCCTTCTGCAGATTTACCCCCTTTGGATGAGGAGGGGAAGCTTGTGCTAGTACCTGAGGCTATTGTGGATACCAGAGAGAGGAAGCTTAGAAACAGGATAGTGAAGGAGTATTTGGTCAAATGGAAAGACCTGCCGGAGGAAGATTCTACATGGGAGAGTGAGCAGGTTATTCAGCAGGCTGGACTGAGATTGCTTGAGGACAAGCAATTTCAAGGGGGGCAGACTGTAATGTCCCCATTTTAGCAGTTGACCAAGTGTGTGCACGTTAGCCTTGTTCTACATGGTCCCGAGGGCTAACGAAGGGTTTAATAGGATCTTGGAGTGTTTTGGCGTAGTCATTTCCAGTTTGGGCCAAAACGATGTTGATTTACTCAGTTTCAGGCATACTTACTATTTTTAGTAAGTCGACAGGACACAGTGCAGGTCAATTTTGGTGATTGGATTCGATACTCTTCAGTGAGAGCTTTTCGATGAGCTATCACTCGAATTATTCGGAGTCTGATTGCTAATACATTTTAATGCCTGAAGTTTTATTAAAGTAACGTCTAATTTAATTGTAAAATATTAAAGTGTTACTTTAATATTTATTTTATGGTGATGTGTACCCAAGGGAGACATAAGGGGTATTTTAATATATGTTTTATATTACACATCTTTTATCCCACATTGCCCATATGAGTTGAGGGGACCCGTGGGAATAGAATAAAAGGAAGCATTTGTGGCTTCATTAGATAGGTTGAATATGAGAAGAAATTGGTGTGTGAGTTGCAACTTTGTTTTCGGCATTTAAGGACGTCTATCCTCTCTTGTAACATTCTAGACGTCATTCCCTTGGGGTTTGGCCTTTGAAATTCTTTCTTATTGGCTTCATTATCAGGCAGTTTAGTTGCATTTCCGGCTACAGGCAGATTTGATATTTTGCTCATATCTTCGTCACTACTTGTCCGACGCTTATGCCGCTTGGAGGGAATGGTATTATGAAGGTAGTGGACTGATTGGAGGACAAAGTATTGTAGCAGCAAGTTCGTAAGCATGGGCTAGAGCATTATGACAATATTGCTGAAGTAATTAGTGAGTTGATAAATCTGCCATGTATTTGGTTTTATGAATTCTGAAAATAACATTTTATTAGCAGCAGTTCATTTCCACTTTGCATATTGTTGTAGTTTCTTTCTTGTTTATGTTGTATGATACCAATTCCATGCACGAAACACAACAAACAAATAAACGTTTGATTTCCAGAGTTATAAGGGGTTTTAAGAAGTTGAATGCAAACTGTTTGACATAATTCCTTTCAGCAATTTGGTTTAGTTTTTGGGACATTCAGGGGTGCCCATTACATTTCATTTAATTAATTAGAAATATCTTTCCCATTTAATTAAATAATTACATTTAATTAATCAAGATAGGCGTATTTATTAAATTAAATAAATTTAATTCCATAGTACATTAGCCTTAATATATAATTTAATTTAATTAACGTATAAATACTTCGTAATTAAATTAAATATTAATCAATAGGTTTAATGTGACTAATATGAGTAAATACTATAGGAATTAAATAATAAGTATGATGAATGTAGATTAGGATTTTCTGCATCTGACAATTAAGTCAAGTAGCGAGTAGTAGAATAAGAATTTTCCTAGTGACATAGGACTTTAGGATTGATCAGAAATAGACCAGAATTGGTTAAGATGGCAATGAGCCAATTTTGGGGTATTACAATAGATTGTTATATGCCATAACCAAATGTTATCCACCTTTGCAAACAAACAATTCATCTCTGTAGAGTTCAATTGAAAAATGTTACCTCTAGATCTTGTACCAATTCCAATCAAGTTACCATCTTTATCCTTGATAATGCATGTCTTTCCTATGAATTGCAACTAATAATCTTTATCAATCAACTATCCAACACTCAATAGGTTATGCTTTAGTCCATCAACAAAATAAGCATCACCAGTGTTAGTCTTTCCATCAAGAGTAATAAATCTTATCCCCTTGATAGTGACAAGTTGAATTGTTACCAACTCTCACAATACCTCCATCATAACTACTAAACTTAACAAACTTATTCATATCTTGAGTCATATGATGTAAACACCCACTCTCTATAATCCAATCATATTTCAATTCAACTTGTGAAACTAGGGTTTTTTCTTCTCTAATTTCTTTTTCAATATTTTCTTCTTTTATAGCCATAAATCATAATTCATCATCACTTTCACTCTGAACTCTTTTTTTAGACTCATCATCTTCATTTGTGTACAGACAATCTCTAGACCTTCTAGATTTGAAATTTTTCTTATATTTTTTCTCTCTTTTAGGAAACTTAGAAGCATAATGACCAAATTCATTGCAAGTCCAACATTTCAAAATTGTCTTACTATCTAGTTCTCTTCTTACAATCATGGCAATTCCTTCTTCAATTCTTCTATCCTCCTCAGAATTAGATATGTTGTTACTAGCTTAGTCTCCACTAGTGCTTGCACTTCTAGGAAAAGAAGGGTTAACATTTAATGCACTAAAGGCTATCTCCACTCTAGGAAAATCTCCATATTGTTTTAAGCTTTCTTCTGTTGCTTCCAATCTTCCAATTAGTGCCTCTCCAGTAAAATTTTCATTGCAAGGTATCACTAGCTCAATCATTTGTGATGTTTTCCTAAATGGTGGTGTCAAAATTTTCAAGATCTTCCAGATAACCTCATCTTATGTCATGGTGGTTATGCTTTAGTCCATCAACAAAATAAACATCATCAGTGTTAGTCTTTCCATCAAGAGTAATAAATATTATCCCCTTGATATGACAAGTTGAATTATTACCAACTCTGACAATACCTCCATTGTGACTACTAAACTTAACAAAAAATTTCATATCTTGAGTCATATGATGTGAACACCCACTATTTATAATCTAATTAGATTTCTTTTCAACTTGTAAAACTAGGGATTTTTCTTCTCTAATTTATTTTTCAAGTTTTTCTTCTTTCATAGCCACAAATCCTAATTCATCATCACTTTCACTATGAACTCTTTCTTCAGAATCATCATCTTCATTTGCATATAGACAATCTCTAGATCTTCTAGATTTGAAATTATTCTTATAATTTTTCTCTCTTTTAGGAAAATTGGAAGCATAATAACCAAATTCATTGTAAGTCCAACATTTAAAAAAAAATCTTACCATCTGGTTCTCTTCTTACAAGCAGGGCAATTCCTTCTTTGATTCTTCTATCCTCTTCAAAATTAGATCTATTGTTACTAGCATGGTCTCAACTAGTTCTTGCACTTCTAGATGAAGAAGGGTTAAAACTTAATGCACTAAAGGTTGTCTCCACTCTAGGAAAATCTCTAGATTGTTTTAAGCTTGCTTTTGCTACTTCCAATCTTCCAAGTACTGTCTCTCTGGTAAACTTTTATGTGCAAGGTATCATTAACTCAATCATGTGTGATGTTTTCCTAAATGGTGGTGTCAAATTTTTCAAGAACTTCCAAATAATCTCATCTTCTATTTTGGATTCATTGTAAGATTTAATACCTATAACAATTTCTGATATTCTACAATATAGCTTCTTATAGATTCATTCTCCATCATTATAACATCTTGAAATAAACATATCAAATTCTATAATCTAATTCTTTTAGGATGTGCATCACCTTCAAACATATTTTCTAAAGCTTTCCAAATTTTATGGGATGTTTCTAAGGATTTTACCTGAATGTATTCTTTCTCAGGAAGAGATGACAATAATGCTTCTTTAGCAATCACATTGCCCATAAATAGATCTCTTTCAGCTTTACTGCATTCCTCAAGTTTTCTTTCTTCCACAATCTTCTTTGTAGTTTTTGTCATCAACCAATACCCCAAACCCATGCATAGAAAATGTCCTCATCTTCTCCTTCTAGCTATCATAGTTAATTCAATCAAATTTAGGTTTTTCTTTTCTAAAGGGACCTGCCTTTGATCTCTCGATGCTATTAAGATTTATCTTCAAGGACCTAATGCTCTGATACCAATTGTTAGAAAACTAAGAGAGAGTTGGGGGGGGGAATCAATTATCCTACTATTAAAGTATTTATCAAGCTTATTAATCCTTAACCATGTGAGCAATATAATTAGTAACCATAAGAAGATACTCATACACAATAACACCATATATGTTAACTATTGAGCTGTCATTATGCACAATACTAAATGGTAGGAACTCTTTCAAACTCCTCTCTTGAAAAGTCAATATTGTGAATCAACTCCAAGGTTTCGAGTGATCTTGTGACCTACTAAAATCTGCTCAGTTGAAGATAAATTTTTTTGTTCATGAGGAGGCCTTTTCTGGTTCATTTGATTTTGGATGAGAAGTAGAATCTATTCACTACTTCAAAATTATACACGCAAAAGAACTAGCAAAGGCCTCCTCATGAACAAAAACATTTATCTTCAATTGAGTGGATTTTAGTAGGTCATTAGATCACCTAGAACCTTGGAGTTGATTCACAAGATTGACTTTTCAATAGAGGATTTTGGAAGAATTCATGTCGTTTAGCGTCGTGTATAACATCAGCTCAATAGAAGTGGCACTAAAAGGAGGGCTAATATTTTGATTTTTGGAATAGAAGAAAAATCTGCCAAAGTTTCAAAATTTTGTGCTTTTTGTGAATTCAAAAAAAATTCTGAGTTTTTCAAGAAATTCAGCTGCACAGGTGCATAGGTATGCCAAATTTTATGGTGCACTTCATTTTGTGAGAAAGTGTACTTTTGTAGAGGTGTACTTTTTCCAAAGTTGATGCAAACTATAGGGTTTTGATCTACAATCCCCATTTCAGTGAGCGTTAAGATCTTCACCTAGTGCACATAAGTTTCTTGAGCTTACCCATTTTCACAAACTACGTAGTGATAAAGGAATACCTTGAATTCAATGACTTCCATTTGAACTTTCATCATCTTCTTCATCTCCACCTCCAATGCAACCATCTGGTAGACCACTACATATTTCAATAGTTCCACCTCAACAACCACCTTTAGGTCCGCCAAATCCTCCAATGGCCTTTTTTGCAAATGTTGTAGACTCGACAATCAACTTGAGAGGTGCATTCCATGACCTCCCTAAAAATCTCAAGAAGTTTTGCCCAAGGTTCATTTATGGAGAAACACAAATTACTGAAGATCACATTAAAGTATTCAAAGAAATTTGCAACCAAAAATAGATTGCTAATGAGGATGTGGTCCTTCATTTATTCCCCTACTCTTTAGAGGAAGTTGCCTACAATTGGTATGTCAATCTACCACCTGGATGAATTGGAGATTGGGATACCTTCAAAAAATTCTTCTTAGAGCAATTTAAAACTTTTTTCAACCCAATAATGATACATCAACAATTCATATTGATCAAGAGGGATCCAACTGAGATAGTTTCATCTTCAATCATCACTTTCATATGGCATATCACAGATTGGAAACACTATATACTATAATAATTGAAGTGGCTATTTAGATTTATCTGAATGCTATGGACCCTTTTACTGCTATATTTCTGAGGAGGCTTCCTGTAGAAAAAATTGATATATTAGAAAATGTCTTCGCAGAAGCAATAACTTTTACTAAGCAAGCCAATCCTAACGGAGGAGGATTGATGCTTCTAGCCCAAGCTATTATGGCAATTTCAACATACCTTGTCAAAGTGCCCACCATGCCTAGTCAATTCGTACCTATGAATCTAGCTCCATTATAATAGGCACCTGCTCCACAGAACCCTACTCTAACATATCTAGGGTATGAACCTCTGAAAGCTACCTTCTTTGAGAAAAAGGTGGTGGTACTTGTTGAAGTAGAAAATAGCTTTATTTCTAAATTTGGTCAAATTAAAAAGACTATGTCACAAATGAACAACAAGCTGACTCGTCTAAGGTTTTCATAGGGATAGAATAACAATTTGTAGAGGAACAACGATGTCCCCTAAAACAACAATTATGGTCAATATTATAATAGGAACTTTAGTGGGAACAATAATAATGGGAACAACAATATGAAAAACAATAATGGAGGAAACAACTTCAATCCTCCTAATTGCAATAATGGCTTCCAAAGGCATAACCGATAGTGGAATACCCATTCGAATAATGGAAGCATTCTTGCAGACAATAACAATTGTAACTTTCAGTACACGGATATCAATCAATATGATAATGGTGAAAACACATCTAACAACAACGGTTCATACTATGATGGAAATCAAAAAATGACTCAAGATTTGTAGGTAACAACAATGTTCCTCCAGTGTAGTGTAATGCTATGTTATTAGAATCCTATGATTCTATACAAAGTGCATAGGTAGAGCAACCAGTCAACGAAGAATTCTCATTTTCATTTAGTCATGAACCTAACCTTCCACATGAAGAGATGTTTTCTTTTTGCAATAATAATCAGAATACATACAACTTAATAAGTAGAAAGGAACCACTGACAGATAGAATTCCCCTAGCACTACAACCAACTCCTTCTGATCCAAGAGTGAGTAACAATCTGACACCAGTTAAACCACTGAGTGGAGGACATAAAAATTAGAACCAAGTGAATGTACTAGCAATATTGAAAAACCCCATGGTCTACTAAAAAGTATAGTGCTATTGAGGACTTGAAATGAACAAAGGAAAATATGTCCGTGTTTGACATGTTGCAAAATTGTCCACAACAATGAGAAGCCCTCATGAAGACTTTGGATCATGCAAAGACCTCCCACAATGTGAATACTACCCCTCAAAAGATGGTATCACAACAACTTAATGCTATGGAGGCATTGACCACTATGTTTAAAGATAAGGTAGAGGTGCCCCTATTTTTGCTCAGCATTAGAATCTATGGGAAGAATCTTCACAATTGCCTTATTGATTTACAAGCTTCATCCAATGTCATGTCATTGTCCATAGCTCAAAAGTTAGGAGTCAACCCTCAACCTACCAATCAAATAGTGATATAATTGGACAAAATAGAGGTGAAAGTCATTGGCATACTAAAGAATGTGTAGATATAGTTAACAGTAGACCCACAAATTCAAAATGTCATTGATATACATATGGTTGATATCCTAGAGACATCTGGATTACTCCTCAGTAGAGAATTGACGAAGTGTCTAAGGGGATGGTTTTCTATGGATTTCACTCAACTTTGGTTACCATGGAAAGGTCTAAACAATCAAATCAAAATAGGTGCGGAGCCAAAGTCTAATAAGATGATCACAAAATATAATGCCCCTAATGAGGTATCCTTCTTAGAAATAGATTTAAGCTCCTACAAGGTGTTGGTTTCAGATATAACTTTGACCAAAATATTAGATGATCAAGATATGGATCCCATAATTTCAACTCCAAAAGATGAGGTCATAATGCAATTCATAGACCATATGATGACTAACTTACAATGTCCAGTAGAAGAAGCTGACCCTAATATCCTCCTTCTAGGATTTTTACGATTACATAAATTTAGCCATTCAGAGTTTGAATGTTCATCATGTCAAGAAGCAGTTGCTAGGGTGTTAACACAAATTGTGGGAGTAAAGAAAGTCAATGATCCACAAAATGAACCTATAGAAAACCAAAGTTTTACAAAAATGTCTGATGCTATTGAAGAGATTGAAGAGGAAATTGAAGATCTAAATGCATCATATAGCGATACCTCTTTAGATGGCAGAGGTTTGTCTCCTCCACCTAGAATGATCAAGGTGTAGAGAAGAAGATGGTACATAAAAGGCTAGTGATGGACTTTGGTAGTAGTCCACCCTAAACCTGAAGTAGATGAAATCAAAGAATTGATAGATGATATTTGAGAAAAACAAGAAAAACATAGGCTCTCAGTTTTGAAGAATGACAGTGGAAAATTAGTAAGCCCACTCGCAAAAGATTAAAATGGGTACCCAAGAGACAATCATTCCAAGCTCAGGTAAAAGAAAAATTGAGGACAAATAAGCATAAGTTTAGAAAACCCAAGGAAAGCCCAATTTGGATGCTTCACTTTGACGGTTCCAAATGCAAATCAGGAGTCGATACAGGTATTGAGTTAATCAGTCCAAAAGGTAAGTCTTTCTATGTAGCATATTGATTGCAATTTAGATGTACTAACAATGTCACAGAATATGAAGCATTGATTCGAGGACTTCTTTTCACACTTGAGAAAGGAGTTACCACTCTCATAGTCTAAGGAGATTCTTAGTTGGTCATTCGACAAGTGAAATCACTATATTCCTTTAATGATAAGAGATTGCTTGCTTATAGGAAAAGGGTATGAGATTTATTACATGATTTTGAAGCTTTGGACATAAGTTCTATTCCAAGAAGGAAAAACATGGTAGTAGATACCCTTGCTATTTCAGCAAGTGCATTACAACCAGTTGAAGGAACAAAGTTAAAATGATTTTTCAGTTGAATTGGTTGCTGCTCCATCTATCCCTAACAATATCACAAACTTCCAAGTTTTTTAGGATGATCAACATATTCTCAAATTTATTATGTGTAGTAGCCACTTTAAGGGACAAGAAATAAATGACACCCCAAATGACACACCTGATGACAGTACAACTCAAGATGAAGATGGAATCTTGAAACTTGAAAACTTATACTATTCCCAAGGGGATGATTGAGTTGGAGCACATTTTTTATCGTGATGAATCGATTTTTAATAAAAGAACCACCAAAGAAAAATGTATCAAGGAATGCGATTCATACAATTTAGGAATGAAAGATGATCCCAAGATGGTAAGGATTGGGAAAGCATGTAGTTTATAGGAAAAGGAATACATACTCAAATTGCTCATGAAATATAAGGATGTTATCACTTGGAGCTATGAAGAACTAAAGACGTATGATCCTTATATTATTATGCATGATATCCCACTCAAACCTGAAGCCAAACCTTTTTGACAAAGGCAAAGACCTTTCAATCCCATCCTCAAGCCTCTAATAATGAAGGAAGTCAAGAAGTTACTGGATGTAAAGATTATTTTATGTATGCATAATTCTACATGGGTGGCTAATTTAGTCCCTATACAAAAGAAGACTAGAGAGATACAACTTTGCAAAAAAAATTGCAATTTGAACCTAGCATCTCAGAAAGACAATTACCCATTGCCGCGATAGATGAGGTCCTACAAATTGTGAAAGGTTAAAAAATGATGTCTTTCTTGGATGGATATTCAGGCTATAATTAATTAATGGTAGAAGAAGAAGATAGGCTAAAGACTACCTTTATGACCAAATGGGGAACCTTCACCTATAGGAGAATGCCATTTGGATTGATTAATGCAATGACTAAATTTCAACGGGCCATGAATGAAGCTTTTAAGGGATTGATTAATAAATGTATAGCTATCTATATGGATGACTTGACTATCTTTTTGAAGGATCAGACTACTCACATTGTCGATGTGAGACAGGTGTTCAATAGGTGTCATAAATATGGCATATCTCTCAATCCCAAGAAGTATTCATTTGGGGTCACTAAGGGAAAACTCCTAGGTCATGTCATTTCTGAAGCTAGTATCTCCATTGATCCTGATAGAGTTGAAGCCATTTTGAAGTTATCACCCCCAACAATTGGAAAGAACTCAAGTCTTTCTTTGGAAAGATAAATTTTGTGCAAAAATTTATAAGTGGATTTGTAGAGATAGTGTGTCCCCTTAATGATTTACTCAAAAAGGGGGCTAAAACAAAATGGGTTCCTAAGGTCAAGAAATCATTCAAGGATATCAAGGTAGCCATTTCTATGGCTCCAGTATTGGTAAGTACTAATTATAACCTTCCCTTCAAGATATATTCCTTCACTTCAGAGAATTCATGCAGAGGGATCTTAACCTAGAAGAAGGAGAAGGACGATGAAAGACCTATTGCTTTTATGAGCTGCCCTCTAAGAAATGTTGAGTTGAATTATTCTAACCTAAATAAACAATATTTTTCCTTGGTTAAAGTGGTAAAGAAGTTATATAATTACATACTAAGGAGTAAAGTGTATGCTATCATACCTTATCCAATAGTAAAGACATTATTGTTGCAAAATGAACTTTGTGAAAGACGAGGTAAATGGACGACAATATTGCAAGAATTTGATCTAGAGATCCAACCCATGAGAATAGTCAAGGGTTAAGGATTATCAAGAATGATAGTTGACAACTAGATTGACAATGAAAAGAAATTTAAGTTTGAGAAAGAAACATTTATAAAAGATTAGAAGAAAATGATAGTATCTCAAGTTGACATTGGTCAAGGTGTAGCAACGAATGTCTAGTACCAAGATATTGTTTACTATCTTCTATAGAATTGTTGCCCCAGTTGGATGAATAGTTCATAATGTAGGGGACTTAAAATGAAATGTGAGTCCTGTATGTTGCAAGACAACAAGTTGTACAAAAGGAACTATGAAGGAATCTACTTAAAATCTTAGGACGTAAAGAGGCAAAGGAAGTCCTGGAATAGTTTTATGATAAGTATGGTACAAGGGATGGTTCGACAGAAGCAACTACTCATATGATTTTAAGGTCAGTTATTTTTGGCTCATGATATTCAAGGACACTTTTGAGCACATGCGTTCTTGTCATGTTTGCAAAACTAGTGCTAACAAAGAAAGACAGTCAACAATGCCACTACAACCCATATACAAGGTATGCCCTTTCGCAAAGTGGGGGTTGGATTTCATTGGTCCAGTCAATCCATCATCATCTACCAGACACACCTATATTCTTACAACCACTAATTATTGTATGAGATGGATAGAAGTAGAAACTTTTAGAAATTGCACTACTAAGATACTAATGGACTTCTTGGAGGAACATATTGTTACTAGATTTGGGATGCCATTCAATTTAGTGTGCAATAACGGATAAGCTTTTGCACCAATATTCTTGACACAATGGGCATTTGAAAATTAGGTTATTATCAAGTTCTCCTCAAATTATTATCCACAAGGGAATGCATTTCAAAATCTATGAATAAGAACTTGGTCACAGTAATAAGACATTTGTTAGAGGGGACCCCTAAAGATTGGCATAGACAACTCAAATATGCTTTATGGACAGATTGAGTGAGGGTCAAGAATGCTTTCGCGACTTCTCCATATTTTCTTGTTTACAAAAAAGAACTAGTATTCCCACTTAACCTCAGGATTCCTATTTTGAAATTCATGAGCAGATATGTTGAAGATGCTGACAAATTAGATTGATGAATCTTTTAGAGATGGACGAGAAATAGATAGTTGCATTGGAGCACATGGTAAAACATCAAGCTATCATGAAGAGATGGTTCAATAAGGCAGCCACGACAAAGTCCTTCAGGATTTCCAACTTTGTTGTGCTTTGGGATAAGGTGAGAGAAAAGTCAAGCTGCCACACCAAGTTCCAATGCTTGTGGATCGGTCCTTACCAAATAGCAAAAAATTCTCGGAGAAAATACTTTTAGGCTTAGTTCCTTACAAGGGGAATTCGTTTTGTTGCCAGCCAATGGGAAATTTTTGAAACATTATTTTGAAGCCTAAGAGACACAAAAAATAAATAAATAAATGAATAATTAGTTAGCTTTTATTTCTACAAGTGTGTTTATTTTTTGCAAGTATGTTTGCTTTCAGTTGTGTCTTTGCTTTCAATCATTTGTTTTCTTTTAAAGTTGTGTTAGTCCAAGGGGGTAAGGTGCACTTGGGATTTTATCTTGAGATATCTTACTAACTACTCTTTTGGTTTTGATTTTAGGAAGAGGTATTTCTTTGTCAAAACATTTGGACGATGGTGTCTCTTATACCAATCAAGGAGCGAATTTTACTTGCAATAATCAAAGAATTCTCAGTCTTGAATTTAGGATTCTAGACCAACAAGCTCTCAACAATTTGTGAACTTAAAAATTGATTGTCTTAGGAGTTGTCAAACCAAGGTTGAAAGCAGCAAGGGATGATTCAAACCCCAATTGGTTCAAACAGAAGGGGTCTTCTCGAAGGATTTCTCAGATCATTGTTTGGCATGAGAGTTTCTAAAAGTCCTAAAAGAGGAACATAAGGGATGTTCACAAAGGATCGAATCTAAGAAATGACACCGATGTCCTAGCTAGATAGTCTAAGTGTAGTTAGGATACAAAAGAAAAAAGGAAAAAGAAAAGAAAAGATAATATAAAGAAAAATAGTGTTAAGACTGAAGGATTCTAAAAGATCTGAAGTGTCAAAAGATACATTTTCAAATAGTGATATTATGAACTACATGGAGTGATTATTCAATAATTTGCCAAGAAATTTAAAAGAAAAGTGACATCCCGCTAAGAGCCCTCAAACTGATTCTCTCATCTGGTCAAACAAAGGATTGACAAATGACCTCTGTGGAGATTTTTGGTGGATGTGCCAATAAAGGGTTGAAGATTGTTTCCAAGTTGTCTAAAGATTTTGATTGATCACATCCTGAGATGTTGAAGAAAATGAATACATTAACAACACACTAAACTTGAAGGTTTTGGATCTCAAATTTTTGACTGTGAAGTCACTCAAAATTTTCTTGGAATGTTCAAGATTTGGTTGGTGTTTGACACACATTGAAAGAATGTTTGCTGATGAAGAAATGCCTTTGTCATTTCTTCCTTTTGTCAGGGCTATTTGTTGTGGTTCCACAACACACACCCCATTTCTTGACTGAAATGGGGACCCCCTACATATTTTTTTGGCTTTTATGAGGCTCTAGTCCAAGGTCTTGGTCATTTTTGAGGTCCTACATAATCCCCTAGGTTGTGTCTAGGTCCTTCCAAATAACTCTAAGGTCAAAAAATCAAACATTTAAGTAAAAGGGCTGAAAATCAAGAGTTTTGGTGCACCTACACACCTCCCAAGGTGTCTTGGTGTGCCTAAGTGTTGGGAAGACATTTTATAAAATTGCACAGCTATACCAAATGACTTGAGTCTATAAAAGGGGGAGGGGGCTTCACTCACACCTTACCTTGTTTATTTTTACTACTCTGACACACTGGCTTCAACCCTCTCGCACCACAACCCTTTCACATTTGAGGTTCTCCATGTCTCCATTTTCTCACACCTGTACATTATATTTGGTGCACCTTATTCTATCAACACTTTGAAAACAATAAAACATTTCATCTTTTCTTTGCTAGCGTGCATCAATTCAAAACTCAAAATTGGGTGTGCACTTGTGCACCTATCTGGATGTGCAGGTTCACACCTAAACTCAAAACCATAGAAACAAACATAAAAATGCAAAAAAAAACAACATAGGGGTGAGCAGTAGTCCACCTAGCTTGGTGCACTACTCTACACCCCTGACATATAACTAAAGTGAAATAAATGTGAAACTGGGTGTGCACTTGCACACTTGACTAGGTGTGCTAGTGCGCACCTATTATTTTCAAAAGGATTTCATGAAAATTTAATAAGCACAATAGGCATACCTTCCTAGTGCACTTGTTGTATTTAAATTTTTCATTTAAGAGTTTAAAAAATGAGTGTTTTTGTGTTTTTGAACAAATTTTGTTTTGTAAAATTTTGGTTTGATAGGGACTAATGGATTTTTTCCCTCTTTTGTGTAGATATAATGGCATCTTCATCAAGAAAGAAAATGGCATCAAAACCCATTGTGTTCAAGTTCCAAGGTGTGCCATCAAAGCCAAGGTTCCAAGATGATTATGTATTGATTAAGGACACAGTTTTGGGACACACTGATTATTTGGGGGAGTTCCTAAGGATTTGCAACAGACCCATTGAGAGGCCGGCTAGAGTTTTCACATTAATCTAATCAGAGCTAGTAAGTGCAGCTTCAAACCTGATGTCAGTCCAATCCTCTGAGCTCATAATGAAACTTCCACAATACTTTATTCTAGAGGAAAGGGTGGTAAAGAGTGTTACAAGAGAGATTGCCCTTGACCTCTGACCTAACAACATTGAAAGACTATTCCATCTCCCAAGGGCAGATCAGTTTATTAGTTTGACTTATGAAGTAACACAAAGGTGGTACATATAGCACTTGAAAGAGGCTTCTAAGATCATCTAGTCCTCTTATCTTATAGTGAAGACTCCTTTGGGGAAGGTAACTAGTAAGGTGGATATGACAAGGGGGTACATGAAAGAAGATATTGGATACTCAATCATTCTTTTGAATAGGGTGATGGTTCTACCTACAGTCGAACACCTAAATGTCTTCATGATACATTTTATTGAGACTATTAAGATAAGGAAGTTGCCACTTGACTGGGCCACCATGTTGAGTGAAAATCTATGTGAGAAATTGGGAGCAGTAAGGGATAAAAGGAAGTTCTATATGACTTCATATTTGGTCTATCTATTGGCTACAAGGGTGACAGACTATCTCAATTTGTATAGAAGAGGCAACATGTAGGATCCAAATACTTGGCCATATATTATCTACCCCCAATTGGTAAGGAAGAAGCTCTTGAGGAAAAACAAGGAATATAGAATCATGAATGATGCATTCATATTTGCTATCATCTAATTCATAGAGGGTGATCATGCAAAAAGATTATCTGATGATGCAATAGGATAGATAACAGCACTTGGGGCCTATTAGATTTAGTTTAAAACATTCACATATCTAAGGGTAGCTAGTGCCACTATCAACCTAAAGAAGCTCTCGAGATATCCTAGTGATAGACTTGTTCTATTGGAGATTGTTTGACAAATTGAGTCAGCATATGACAGGGTGAGGAAACAATGTAGACCATGTTGGACATGGCCTCTGATCATAGGGCCTTATCAAGTAAAGAGGAAGTAGGATATTCCTTCTTTTGAATGGGAATGGGATCAATATTCCCTAGAGGAGTACAATTCCCCAAGGCTGTGCTTTGATAATATTGAGAGAGTCCAAAGTTTGGCAAGCAAGGAATTCTAGCATGATGAAGCCATCAAAGACAACCAGATGAATGCAACAAATGACTATACTATCCGTATCAAGGATTATTGTAGGATGACTTTGTATTTGGTAGAAAAGGCTCTGAAGGTTCAAATTCCATTGTAGATACTATAACAAGACTCAAGGGAGTTGCTCAACCCTCTTGTCAGTGTGGATAAAATTGGAGAAAGGCCTATAATGAATGCAAAAGTTGACAAGGAGGAGAATGATGATATTAATCATCACGTGAGGTATGCTATCAAATTGATGCAGGATTAGATTAGGAAACCATTTAAACTTGATCCAATACCTGACATAGTAATCTTTCATGTGCAAGCCCGCCCAACCAAATGTAGAGGAAAGAAAGTTACTATTCCTACCTTTGTAGCCTAGTCACCTATAAGGCCAAAAATAGTATACCAAATTGACCGACTAGTTGGATACTATCACCCTCTGAAGAAGAAAGGAATGGGCAAAAGAAAGAGGTGTTATCCTCAAAGAACCGAACTAGAAGAGGGTGAAATCCTAGCACCTTCATAGTAGCGAGAAGAAAATGTGCAAGGGCCGAAAGATACTAGAGCTTCCCAAGTCCAGATAAATCCTCAATTGCTGCTAGCTATACCAATCCAAGTACAAACACAGGGTGAAATCAAGGAAGTCTCTCTTCCTTCACAGGCAGAACAAGTATCCCCTTCGGCCTTTAAGAAATGAAGAAAGATTAAGACCCCCATTAAGAGAAGGAAAAGGGTGATTAGAAGGATGGTTCCTTTCCCATCTGTCCTAGACCCCATTCCTAAAGAGGAAGAAGAAGAAGAGGAAGATGAGCAGGAGGATGTGCCATTAAAAAGAAGAACACGACTAGCAAGAGCTATGGAGTAGGAAAGAAGGAGAAGTTTCATTGTGACATCACCATCAACCCTAGAAGAACCTTTGGAAATAACTACTTTAGAGGATGAAGTACAACAATGGGTGGATGAGTAGGAAGTGGGGGGTGATGTATTCAAAATGTCAAATTTTGACTTCATGCCCATAGGAATAGAGTTGATTGGGGACAAGATCAGGGATACCTCGATGGATGAGCCTCAACAAGAGGATTGGACATAGATGGCATCAGAATCATAAGGTCCCGATCTTGCTCCACCATCCCCTTCACAAGTCACAGTGATAGACAAAGACTCAGTTACTCCCTTACCTCCGAGTACTGAAGAAGAACAAGTTCAAAAGGAAATTTCATAGCAGGAAGAGATGCAACAAACAGTGATTGATGAAGTGTTTGAAGAGAGATGTATGGTTGAATACCCTTAACAAACCTCCGAAGACATTGAGGTGCAAACTATGGGCTCCACTGAAATGAAAACCATAGAAGAAGATCCTTCACGAAGAGAAAGAACTCCAGAGAGGAGTGATAAGGGGAAACCAATGGTAGAAAAAACTCCTTCATCCTCAAGAGGTGTGCCCTTGGTGAAATGAGTTCTAAGGTGGTTGTGAAAGGAAATGATAAGTAAAAGGCCATAATTCATCACCAATGAAGAGGACATGTATGAGTTGATGGAAGTTGTGACCAAACCTAAGTCCCTTACAAGAGAAGTAGGACCGTTGGCCTTTATCAACACTGACCCAAAGCAAGATTTGTTCACACAAGTGGCTATCCCTCCTCTTGATGTAGATTTAGAAGATCCAGGCCCACGGGACAATTAGATCAGAGAGGTTATGCTCGAGAAGCCCAATTTGGATACCACCAAGTTGATGGTCACAATGGGGATAAAAGAGGTTTTCAAAACCTTGGAGCAAGAAGGGGCAAAACTTAGAACACTTTTTAGGAAAACTGAAATCCTAAAAGGATATCTAGCTGAAGTTGTTGGTCCCTTAGATCTAAAACACCCTTAGGAGACTCTTACTATTGTATTAGAGAGAAGAGATGGGGGAGGTGTGCAATTGAATCCATTTTTTGAATACCTGTCAATAGTGGAGGAAAGGTTTTGAGGAAAAGGGTGCCCTAATCATCTTAGGAAATCTGAAGCTAATACATGCTATGTAGGAGAATGTAAATAATTTAATAGCAATTTTGAAGCAAGATTTCAGTATTATGGATGAAGTACATGCTTGGAGTAAGGATTTACACGTATTACAGGCTATAAAAGGGTAGAGGTATAGGATTTTGGTAGATGTATATACAATAGAGGAATAAGATTTAATTGATGATTGGATTGAGAAAATAGTAGATAGTAATAAATTAATGAAAGGAAACATTGCACACCGAGATCCATCGGCTCAAGTACCAAGCCCGAAAGCAAATTTTAGAGGCAAAGAAACATTATAGCGATGCATGTTTGGACATTTTTGAGGATTAAGAGTGAGAGAAATTAATGCCCATAGAGGTAGTGGTAGAGAAGTTTTAGAAGATTTTTGAGGAATCTTCAAGTGATGATGACATTTGGCAACCATTCAAAATAGAGGGAGCCTTGCTAGAGTTGGATACAAAAATCAAGGATTTTGTTGATACCCGTATTAAAGTAGTCAACTACAAACAAAAGGTCAAAGATAAATATGATGCTTTAGATCTACTAGATGCAGCTAAGATTACTGAGATTATTGAGAAATTCAAAGGCAAACATCCAAACATAGCTTTAGTATAAATGGAAATAAAACTTAGAAGCCAAAATTTCAGTTTTGACACTTAGTAAATTTTGTGATTTTGAGGTGAGCAAGTGCATAGGTGTGCAGTTGCATAGGTGCGCAGGTACATAGGTATGCAGGTGTGCAAGTGAGCTGGTCTACTTTTCTAGAGGTGCATTGATAGTTAATTGCTAGTTCCAAAAATAGAGCTTTCCATGCATCAAAAATGCATTCTGACAGTAGTTTAACTCTGATTGACGCCCAGTGAAGGATCAACTTCTATTTTTGATACTTTTAGACACTTCTACTTTGACTGAAGGCTTTCTTTTTCTTTTTCTCTCATAAATTCTTTGTTCTATGACATGCAAAGATGCATGCATCCAATTAATGAATATAAAACAGATGGAGTCCCACTAAGCACCATTTAGATTCTTAGCTTGTATATAATTAGTTTGTTTTATTAAATTAAAAGCATTTTATTGCATGAAGATATCTCTCACTCTCAACACAAATTGAAGAGATAATTTCTTATAAATACTCCATTGTAATATGTAATTGGGGCCGCCATTATTTTACAATAAAATTATGCTTTTGGTGCTTGCATTTGGAGTGTAGTGATTCTTGTCTAAATGTGTCATTTTTTTGTGAATTTAATTTCATGAAATTGTGATTGAGCCAAAAGTTTATTTCTTTGTATCTGGTTGTGCGATCTCTTTTAGCTCTTGTGTTTGCTACAGTTTTAACAAATTCTATTGATGTATCTAGCTCAAGAAGAAATCATCGAATTATGTCTGCATAACTCCGTGTCTTGTATGAGCCCACTTTTCATGGCCTTGTGATTTGATGAAGAGTGAAACATCATATGGTTAATAAGTTTCCCTTCAATGATTACATCAATGGAATCAAGGAAGTGTTGCTCCTATTTTCATTGGTTACCCACCGATTTCTCTAAAAGCTTAACTCGAAGACGTGTCATTTTTGTAGCTTATGTCCATTAAGATTTTACTTTCATGTTATTTGCTTTAAAGTACTTGTTATTTGCTTTACTAACCCCTTGTTAGATTAGGAATTCATATTAGTTGCATTGTTAGATTACATTCATATAATAAACAAAAAAATACAAAAACATAGTTCTTTTATGTGTTTAATTTTGAAGCGGTGAATAGATTCTACTTCTGATTTGAAATCAAATGAACCAGCAAAGGCCTCCTCATGAACAAAAACATTTATCTTCAATTGAGCAGATTTTACTAGGTCACGAGATCACCTGGAACCTTGGAGTTGATTCACAAGATCAACTTTTGAAGAGAGGAGTTTGAAAGAATTCCTGCCGTTTAGAATCATGCATAATGATAGCTCAACATTAACTAGGGAAAACCCTAGTGGGGATGGTACCCACAAACTTATGTACTAATATAAAAGTTCCTTATAAGAAGATAGACTTTGCCATGAGCCAATTAAAAACATTTAGTACATATCAATACTTGTTAGGAGACTTTGAATCCCTATTAGGAGATTCCAACCCTATTAGGAGCTGTGTCAACCTTGTTAGGATTTGTAGAAGGTAGAAGGACCCACTATCCAAACAAATTTGAGGGGAAAGGCTATTGAACTTACTATATAATTGGTCTTTGTATTATTCCTTATAGACTAATAGAAGTGAAATAATCTCAGCTCCTTCTTTACTCTTGACTAGATCAAACCTCTTCAAATCTTGATACCATATCACCAACTTTGCATCCAATAATCCCTTGGATCGCTTACTCGCATTTACAAAATACTTCAAAAATCCCACACTTTAATGCATAATTCACAACAAGGAAAATAACTTTCCTTTATACTGTTGAGTTATCATTTTGCACAATACTTAATGGAAAGAATCCTTTCGAACTTGTCTCTTGAAAAGCTAATCTGGGATCAACTCCAAGGTTCCATGTGATCTTGTGACCTACTGAAATCCACTCAATAGAAGATAAATGTGAGTGTTCATGAGGAGGCCTTTTTTGGTTCTTAAATAATTTAGATGAGATTTTGAATATACTTGCTATTCTTAAAATAACAACCACACAAAAAGAAATATATTTTTCTATTTTTCTATTTTATGATGAATGCAATCTAACAATGCAACTGTATGAATTCCTAATTTAACCAAGGGGTTATTAAAGCAAATAAAAAAGATAGGGTAACATGAAATTTAAGAAAATAACATGAAAAGTAAATCCTAACAGACATAAGCCATGGAAACAATGCATCTATGAGTTAAGCCTTTGAAAAGATCAGTGGCTAACCAATGAAAATAAGAGCAGTGCTTCCTTAATTCCACTGATGCAATCATCGATGGGAATTTAGTAACGATAAGATTTTTCACTTTTCATCAAATCGCAAGGCCACTAAAAGTGCACTCATGCAAGACAAAAAGCTATGTAAGAAAACTATAGATGATCTCTTCTTGAACTAAGTACGTCAAGGGAAATTTTAGAACTCTAGCAAACACCCTAATTAATAGATCACACAATCAAAATAATGCAATATAATATTGGGTCAATTAAATTCCATGAACATATATTCGTAAAATATAACACACTTAAGCAAGAATCACTACACTCCAAATGTGAATACCAATAGCATATATTATTGCATCAAAATAAAGGCTTGGAATACATGTTACATTCTTGAATTTATAAGAAATCTCCTCCTCAATTATTACTGAGAGTGAGAAATATCTTTATGCAAACACATGCTTCTAAACTAATAAAACAAATCTATTTATGTATAAACTGACTGTCTAACTTGTGCTAAGTAGGACTTCATCCTTATTTATATTATTAAATGAATGCAAGAGCCTTTACATGTCTTAAAACAAAGAAAGCATGAGAAAATAAGAAGAAGAAAGTGATTAGATGATGTAGGACTCTCGAGAAGTGCCAAAAATAGAAGCTCCATCTTCACTAGGTGTCGATAGGAGTTAAACTACTGTCTAAATACATTTTTGATGCATGGAAAGCTCTCAAAGAACTAGCAATTAACTAGCAATGCACCTCTGACTTCTTCAAAAAAAAATTTGACGCACCTCTAAAAAAGTACACCTCAAAAGTAGCATACCTACACACCTAGCACACCTACACACCTCAGAAGCAGGTTCAAAAAATGCAAAAGTTCACCAAATGTCAAAACTAAAATTCTAGCTTCTTGGGTTTTGTCCCCTTCATACCAAAGCCATGTCTGGGTATTTGCTCTTGAATTTTTGAATAATCTTAGTGACTTGAGTTGCATCTGACAAATCTAAGGCTTCATATTCTTCCTTCATTTTCTACCTATAGTTGCCCACCTTGATGTGAGTCTCTACAAAATCTCCTAGTATCACATTCAATTCTAGTAATGCTTCTTCAATTCTAAATGCTTGTTTAATATCATCATCATTAGAGGCTTCTTCAAAAATTTTTCAAATTTGTTCAACAACTACTTCTAAAATCATCAATTTATCACTTAAATCATCTTCAAAAATATCTAAGCATGCATCACTATAATGTTTCTCTGCCTCCAAAATTTGCTCTTGGGTTTGATCCTTGAGCTTATGAATATCTGCATGTAATGTGTCCATTGCTTTATTTCCATTTGCAATCTTCTCTATTCAATCATCAATATTATCTAACTCTTCTATTGTATATACCTCCATTAACATCTGATACCTTTGACCTTTGATTGACTATAGAGCTTACCGGTCCTTGCCCCAGGTATGTACTTTGTCTATTCAACCAAAATCCTAATTCAAAATGGCCACTAGCTTATCTACATTATTTTGTATATGGTGTAGTGGCTTAAGATTTTCTTGTATAATCTGCACACCTTTCTCTTCAAAACTTTCTCGCCATTGCTGACAAGCTTCCAAAAATGGGTCTAGTTGCACCGTCTCCTTATATCTTTTCTCTAGCGCTACATTCAAAGTCTCCTCGAGGTTTTCAAGATCTAAGGGACCAAAAAATTTGTTTAGATATCCTTTTAGGATCTCACTCTATTTCCAAAGTGTTATCAATTTTGTGTCATCCTGTTCTAAGTTGCTAAACACTTTTTCAATCCTAGTTGTCATCGTTAACTTAGCAATATCCAACATGGGTTTCTCAAGCACAATCTCCCTAATTTGATAATCTTTTGGATTCAATTCTTTAATATTTGCATGCAAAGGAGGGATAGCAACATGAGCAAACAAATCATGATTCTGATCACTCATAATAAAGGCCAATGCCCATGCATCTTTTGGTGGTGACTTAGGTTTCCTGACAAATTCAATTAATTCTCTCATTCCTTCCTCCTTAGTATCATATCATTGCCTTTTATTTCTAATCACCTCTTTTCTCAGCCATCTTGGAACATGCTCCATCAGATATTTTCCTTTTGATGATGAAGGAGTTTTCTCTGCTATGCTCTTCCCCTGATCACTCCTCTCTAAATTTTTCTCCTTTTGTGAGAGATCCACATTGGGAGTCTTTGTATCTGTCGAGTCTACAATTCTCACCTCTATGTCTTGGGAAGTCTATTGAGGTTACTCACATATTTTCCCTTCCTCTGACACTTCATTGGTGGGTATTTTTTGTGGCTCTTCCTCCTATTTCACTTGTACCTATTATTCTTCAGTGCTCAGAGGGAGAGGAGTTGTTGAACCTTTATCCATGCAAAATATAACTGGATTTGGTGATGATGGAGTTACTTTAGGTCCTTATGGCTGTGATGGCAACTAACTCCAATCCTCCTATTGAGGTTTATTAGAGAGAGTATCCCTTATCTAATCTCCTACTAACTCAATACCAACTAACATAAAGTCAAAATCTAACATCTGAAAGACTTCAATCCTTCACCCTCCTACTCATCAATCCATTGCTACAACTCATCTTGTAAAGTTGTAGACTGAATATGCTGCTTAGGAATTGATGGTGGTGTAATTTTGGAGCTTCTTCTCCATTCCAAGTCTATGGCTTTGGAAAGATGAGTCCTCTGATTCAAATGAAGTTTATCTTCTTCATCATCCTCTTCTTCCCCTTTTGGAATGATTTCTAGGACTGATAGGAAAGGAATAACTCTCCCAATCACTTTTTGTCTCCTTTTGATCAAAGTCTTGATCTTTCTTCTTTTAGGAGCCAATGGGGAGGCTTGCACCTCTTATTAAGGAGCAGACACTTCTTGTACTTCTATTTCAACTCCTCCTTGCCCTTATTTTGGTAGTGGAACTTGAGGATTATCTTGGGTTTGTGTAACTTCTACATTCTTCGACCCTTGTACAATGTCTACCCCTTGTTGTGGTGGTGCTTGAGTTGGTTCCTCTTTTGGCTCAGCTTTTTGGGGAGAAGTTCTCTTCCTCTTGCCTTTACCCTTCTGAGCCCTATAATTTCCAGCTTTTCTATCAAGTCGGTGTACTATTTTTGGCCTCACTGGGGACTGAGTTGTAAAAGTGGGTACTATTACCTTAGCTCCTCTATCTTTTGTTGGGTAGGATATAGCATGGAAGACTACCACTTGAGGAATTGGATCCAATTTTAAAGGTCTTTTGATCCAATCCTTAGTCAATTTGATGACATGCCTGGCCCTATGATTAATATCTAAGTTTTCTTCCTTATCAATCTCAACATTCATCATGGATCGATCAAAAATCTTGTCTCTATTATACAATGGATCAAGGACATCCTTAGTATCTTTTTGCACTACCTTTAAAGGAACCTTTATCTTCAAGGCACTGCTTGCCAAATAGAGAGTCATCCTACAATAATCCCTTATTCGGATATCATAGTAGTCTACTGCATTCATCCAGTGATCCTCAATTACATCTTCATGTTGGAATGTTTTTCCAGCTAAAAATTGAACTCTTCCAATATTATCAAAATAAGGACAAGGAGAGTTATATTCCCCCAAGGGATACTGATCCCATTCAGGCTCAAAAGATGGAATATCCTATCTCCAAACCACACTAAACACTCTAATAGTAATGGGCCACACCTAAGTTATCTTGTGTTGCTTCCTTACTTTGTCATATGTAGACAAGAGTTTTTGAGAAATCTCCAACAATATAAGCATGTCACTTGGATACATGGGTAGCTTCTTGGGATTGATAGTCATACCCACTACCCTCAAATAAGTGAATGTTCAAAATTGGATGTAATAGGCACCAACTTCTAAAATCTTGGTCACTTCCTCATCTGACATCCTTTTCACATAATCCCCTTCAATGAACCAGATAAGTGCAAAAGTAAAAGCATCATTCACTATCCTATATTCTTGGCTATGCTCTAGAAGCTTTTCCTTTACCAACTAGGGATATACTATATAGGGCCATGCATTCACATCATGCATGCTGCCCTTTTTGAAGAGTCCCAAATAATTTTTTGCCCTTGCAGCTAATAGGTACACCAAATAAGATGTCATGTAGAACTTACAATTTTTCTCAACTATCACCAACTACTCATCCAAATTATCACTAAGAATTGAAACCCAATCAATTGGCATCTTTGTTGTTTTCATAGTCTCAATAAAGTGCACCATTCATATGTTCAAGTTTCCTAATGTTGGTAACCCCATGACTCTAATCATAAGTATTATAGAATATCCAATATCCTCTTTCACGTAGCCTCTTCTCCTGTCCTCTTTTTCTACTTTACACCCCAGAGGAGTCTTCTCAATGAGTTATGAGGACTAGATAATTTTAGATGCTTCCTCTACATATTCTATGTACCATCTTTCCACTTGGTAATAGGTTATTCTGATAAATTGATCTGCCCTTGGAAGATGGAATACCTTTCAAAGATCTAGCAAGATATCTCTAGTTATACTCTTCATGATCCTTTCCTTAGAGACATAGTTTTTTGTTAGTGTCATGATCAATTTTGAGGACTATACTGATACTAGATGTGATACAACATTGACTAGTCTCGATCGGGTAAGAGTAGATATCAATGGGGACCTCTCTATGGGTTTGTTGCATAACAACAAGAAAGTGTTCTAGTCTATATGACAAAGTTCAGTGTCTTAGATCTCTGAATAGTCATCTTGGAAGCATGACTTTGCTAGAACACCTTGAAACTTGAAAATCACTATTTTCAGGACCATCTTTGTAGCAATGGAGGATGATTAAGAAGCCATTGAATATGCACAAAATCAACATCTATTAGTCCAAATTTTGAAAAAACTTAATTAATACAAACCCTAATGATGACAAAAATATAACCCAGAAGCCCCCACTCTTAGAAAATATTTAAAAACCATAAAAAACCATATTTCTAACCCTAGAAAGGAAAAAAAGGTGCACCTAGCACACCTCAGAGGTGCACTAGGTGTGATATCTCTTATACAATCAAAGGCACATCTAGCACACCTCTGAGATGCACCAAGTGCACACCTTGATTACACAAGGGTAAGTTTATACAAAAGGGTGTGAATTTGGCTCAGAGCACCAAATGTGCACCTTGATTACATAAGGGTAAGTTTGTACAAAAGGGTGTGCATTTGGTGCACCTTTTGGGGTGTGCCATGTGAACACCCTTTATCCCTCTAAGGATGTTTATCCTAAGTATATGGTGCACATCAGTGCACCTAGATAGGTGCACTGTTGCACACCTTTACAAGGTGTTCCTTTTTTAAAGCTTTTTAAGCTTTTAAAAAAGAAGGTATAGGTGTGTGCTAAACACTTCCTTTTGGTGGGTTTTTTATATTGTTATTACCTTGTGTGCAAGTGCAAGGGAAGAGTTAGAGTAGAGTTGCACAGCTAAGGAGTTGGGGAGGTGCAGGTCAGGGAGCTAGACTCAACACACCTTGTAGAGGTGTGTAGCTATGCAACTATGCTACTACACACTTCCAAGAAGAAATGCTTTCCTTGAATGTTTTGGCACACTAGCACACCGGGTGAGGTGCACTAGGTGTGCTAGTGTGGACTTTTATGCATAAAAAAAGACTCTCTCCCTCAAAATTTGGGTTTCAAAATTTGGGTTTTTAAGTTGGGACCTAGATTGGAAAAAGACACTAGGTAAAACCCTAAGTAGACTCAAACCTCAGACTAGGGATCCAAAAAGCCAAAAAATAAAGTAGCAGGTCCCCATTTCTAGGCAAAATGGGGCATGCATTGTGAAACCACAACATATATCATATCCTAAAAATAATTCCTTGAGTCATCCTTGAGGCTTTATCAATTAATTGTAATAGGACCTCATTAAGATATTACAAAATATTACATCTTTTTACAATTACAAGTCATTGTCACCTTACAGTCTTTATAGCTTCTCACACATGAAACCTCTGACCTTGCACACTCACTAATGTCATCATTAGGTTGTCTACTATCATAGTCTAATTTTTCTCATCATGATTCTATCCCAATTAAGAGATACATATTAATCATCAAAAATAACTTATTAGGTACTTTGTCTACTTATATTCTTCTGTAAATTTTAAATAACTTCTGCATGTCTTTGACTCTTTGTACACACACTTATCCACTTCATCAGGATACAATGTAGAATACATCCTTAACTGTGCTTGACCTGATTATCAATACACAATCTATATACCTCTTTCTTTGTCTTCTACTCTGCCAATCTTTATAGAAATAGTACTATCTTAACATCAATGACAAACATAGTCATGAATGCAACATGTCAATCATAAATAGTCTCTCCAATGCTTAGGATAATTCCCAAAGGAATACCATCAACATTTATGCCAACAATATAAGCTATCAATTTTACATAGTATGACCAACATAGTGGAATTATATCCTTTGTACAATAACATCCTTCCAACCTCCCTCGTATATCATCCCCTTGCCTATGAAACTCCACCCATCATATAACCATTTTCACTTCCATATGATATTGATCTATATGTCCCAACCTATGTAACCTCCCACCACCAATGAAACCACTCCTTTTCCCTTTTTCCATACACCTAGATAGTCAATGCACACACACATCTAAAAATAAAAAACATATGGATTACTCTCAGTAACATATCAATTCAACTCTTTATCATAATCAACATAGTGAGTGGACATTGTATTAGTTGCTAGCACATAGATTGGGTACATTATAGTGGTATTAGAGTTGGTGACCTTATTATCTTATGAGGGCTGTTTAGAGGTTTTGAGACTTGGATCTCACTATGGCACCAAATAGTGATGGATAGTGGTGGTTAAATGTGCTATAAAATATTGAAAATGATATCATTAATGTTATTGATCTTCCATTAGATATATAGGAAGTATGTTTGTGTAAGTTGGACTGGTCACCTTCAAGATCTCTAATTAAGGATGTCTTAAGTAAACCCAAGTTATTAAAACACCATGACAAGGACTCATGTTGGCGTCTATAACATGTTTAAGTAAGATATTGAGAATCTTGGCTCCTAGGACACCGTATGATGATAACAACATGATAGAGATATTGCATTGGATGATTGAAAGATTTAATAGCCTTTATGACATCAATGGTAATCTTTTTGGCACGAGATCTACAATATTGGAGAATTGTGCAACTATCAAAGTAACCTCCTCTTAGATATAGATTTGAAAGTCTTGATCCATTATGCGTCTCATCACTTACTAGTCACAATAAGGGAGTCTCATGAAACTAAGGTTTTGATTACTATGGGGAGCCTTCTAATTTCATGCATTGAAGAGAGATATGAAATATATCAACCTATCATATCTATGCTATGGGTTGTTTGGAATCTAGAATGCATCCCTTCTATTATTATATGTAAATTGTTCAATAACATATGCAAGCATTGTGAATAGAAACTAATGGCTCATTTTCACAAGTAGGAGAAGGTAGGTTGCAAAGGCAATAAGAATGATATATTGTGTGAGGGGCATGAAGGCATAATTTAAGATCATTCCAATCACATGAGAACTTCTAGATTTTGCCATGACACAAATAAGTGGAGAACACCTAAGCCTATATGATAACCAAGAAAGCCTATAATGGGTTGAGTATGGAGTTTTTCCTTTTGTGCAACATGCTATGGAAGTTTTCATTTTTTTATAGAAATAATGGAAGCCACGTGGGAAAAACAAGATGTAGATGGGATTTAAGGTTTTAGAACATTCTGAGGGAGTGATTAGATGACATGATGGTAGGATGGGGGGAGTCCTAACATAAATATTTTTGAGGATAGGAAACAATGCAAGGTTTGGGAGAGGCTTCATGATCCAAGAGATTAGAGTAATTATCTATGATCAAATCCTTCTTTATTTGTGATCAGGGTTGTGATTGTGTTTGTATAGGTGTCTAGGTATTTTTATTTGTATTTGTGTCTATTTCTATGTCTATGTTTATAGTTGTGTCTATGTATCAGGTTGTCTTTGTGTCTGTATCAATGTTTGTTTATGTTTATGTCTATGCTAGTATTTTCTTTGTGTTTGAATTCATGTTCATAATTATGTTTGTCTCTATGTTCATATTAATGTCTCTGTCTATGTTGTTAGAATGATTATAATAACTGAGACTTGGGTGAGTCAGTTATTCTTAGGTCCAAATGTACCATTCAATTTTTAATAAATTCACATAACTTAATCAAACTCATAAATCCACTCGGCCAATATACAATTTCACCAGTAATCCAACTTATCATATCATCACATAACTCTTTATTTAGTATATATTGAATAACATAAATATATAATAGTAAATATCATGAAACATGAAAATAACATTCACACATGTATGACACCAGGATTTAATGTGGAAACCAAATTTGGGAAAAACTACCAAGTAACATGCTAACACTTTTCACTCTTTTTAAGTGAGCTTGAATAAGAGCCAACCCTGTTAAAGGTTACAAAACACACTGTTAGGTGTGATTCTATTAAAGGATTTAATAACCCTATTAGGAGTGGCCTTGTTAGAGGTCTTTTAAACATTCTATTAGAATGTCGCCTTGATTAAATAATTTACAAAATGATTTTTAGGTCAACCTTGATTAAAGGATTTTTCTACCACAATGGTTAGAAAGTAACAACTAGGTTGATTTAATAAAATATAGCTCAATTTGCAAATTCATATCTCCATTCAGCTCATTCCTGGTTCATTGGCTTGACTTCATCACATTCTCCATCTTTGATATGCTTGGAAAATCTTCAAGAAATCTCATGCTTTTCTTTGCAATTTTGTTCTTTATAAGTTCCTCATAAATTCACCAATCCAACATCCACAAATCATCTCATGTGTCCCTTTAAATAGACAAGTTTAATGTTTTCTTGCTTAAACATAACTGTAGATCTTAGGGTTTGATCAGATTCATTGAATCTGTTTCTTTTTTTGTCCTTCTTCTTCTTCCTTGAAACTTCTAAGAATTTCTCATTGAATTCTCACCTTAAATCTCTTAAATAACTTAATTCATGCATTAAATGCACCAACTCATCAATCCTTATCCTTTACACATTTTGATCAATCCATTAATTCAATTGTACCAGCCTCAAATCTTGATTCGTTCATAAACTGTTAATTTTCTAACACTTAGTCATCATTATGTTCTTTAGCTCGGTCATCACTAGGTAGCTTAATCTCTACTGATCTATCTTTCCTGGCTTATGTTTTCTTTCTTAGATACCTCTATGCTCGGCCATTACTCTAGTTTTCCTTCATCTTTCTCAACCATTACTATCACTCTACTAATACTATTTTCTCGGCTATAACTTAAGTTCTTTAACCTCCTGCTTCTTATTCTTCATTTACCTAGTAAACTGTTACTCGATCATGCTTAGTGTTTTACTCAACTTCTTGTCTACTTTCAATCAACTCTTCTACTCTTCAATTCATATTTCTTCTTCACTTAATATAATGATCAAACAACACATTTTTTTGTCAAATACTAACTAATCAAGTGCCATTGTAATTCCATCATTACTTCTCCTCTTTACTCAACAACTTTACTATTTCACCTTGTTATATCTCTTTTCAAATCCTCTTCATCATTCAACTAATATGATACTCTACTTTATTAGTAAATGTCTTACCAATAAGGTTTGACATTAATGACAACATAACAATTATCCCAATAGTATTTTCCAACAATCTCCCTCTATGATATTGATGGCAAACCTTTAGTTACCATGCAATGGAAAAATTAATCACTTGATTTTCACTGTTAACTCCCTCTATGTTCTATATCAATTCTTCATCAATATCCTTGGTTTAATTATGATTCTGATCCATGTTATCTCTGATATGATCTTGATGGCGACACAACCCAAGACCAGAATGAACACACAAGAAAAGGAAAATATTATTATCAATGAAAATGCCCTATGGGCTTACAATAGTATGATTCTGGAGAAAGAAATCCTCCACACAATACCTTCTCTCAAACTCCACTAAGAATTGCCTTTACAGTGCCAAAAATATTCTTAAATTAACCCCAAATAGTTTAGGGTTAGGAATACATTCTAGAATATGTCAGTTGGCATCCAGTACCAAAATAGAAGGTTCCATAAGTCATGTTAGAAGTCAGTGTAAATTTAGAAGAATCCAAAATATGGTAGCCCAACTTCTGAGAGGCATAACTTTTGAACCGAGACTCTGATTGACGAACCATTTACATTTCTAGAAAGCTCTCAAAGTTCTTTATAGCATGGATAAGCTTTGCTCCTTCCCCATTTTTCAGCCCCATACGAGGTCATTTAGTGCCTCAAATCTAACTTTGAGGCACTCTTAGGAGGTCTCCAACAAACTTAAAACTACAATAACTTTCTAACCGTAAAGACTTTTAACTTGATTATTTTTTTGGAGCACTTTAACTTATAAGTATAATAATCCCTCCAACTTACACCCTATAACTCATCATAATTTTGGCTCAATTACAAAATAACCCATTTTTTGCTTTGACACGTATCCCAAGGTTCTCAAAAACTCTCACCCAAAAAACTAATAGTGGAACTATGAGAGTTGGAACCTTTATTTGACCCAAATGGGTATCTAGAAATGAAAATGCATTAAAGAGAAACTATCTCTAAGCATTTTTTTGGGTGATATAGGATTACCCTTATGCCATTGGATGCTCCTGCATCAGACACCAAGGCAGATTGAAAAGTGACCCTGTCACTTTATGGCTAGTAGAAGAAAACCTAAATGATAAACCTCCACTACTGATATCCAAGTTGATTCTTCTATTGGTCACCCTTTCCATTTCACCAGGTACTCTTCATACTGCCTATTTTTGGTACTCTTGCGCATGCGACTATCTAGAATTTCATCTATCTCCTCCTTCTGAGAAGTAGGAATTGGACATGGCTCCAACATCAACTCCTCTTCTACACCATCATCATAATATTATGTTAAGTCTATAATGTTGAAGATAGGAGAAATGTGAATCCCATCTGGCAACTCCACCTAATATACATTTCTTGAGTCATGTTTATTCAAAATTTTGTAGGGGCCAAATTTCTTCATCTTCAGCTTGTTGTAAGTACCCATTGGAAACTGTTCCTTCTATAAGTGTACCATAACTAGATCCCCTACTTGGAATTCCTTATGTCTCCTCATTTGATCTGTCCTAGCTTTATACTATTGATTCATCTTGGTAATGTGTGCATGGACCTCCTCGTGTAGGCTCTTAACATGTTCAACAAACTCTTATGCCTCGGCACTTGTCCTCTCCTCTTGCTCCATCTTCCTTAAATCTAGTTTTGTCCTTTGGCTACTTCCATACATAATTTGGAATGGGGATCTACCAGTACTCATATTTATAGAATAATTATAAGTGAATTTTGCTTGTGGTAGAATCAAATCCCATCCCTTGGGCTTATCTCCCACTAAATATCTTAGCAAATTACCCAAACTTCTAATTACCACTTCTGCCTATCCATCAGTCTGTAGATGATGTGTAGAACTGAACTTCAATTCCATCCTCAACTTCTTCGACAAAGTCTTCTAGAAATACCCCGCAAATTTAGTATCTCTGTCAGAAACAATACTTTTTGGGAGACCATGTAGTCTCACCACCTCTCTGAAAAAAAAATCTACAATATGTATAGCATCATGTGTCTTGTGGCATGGAATCAAATGTGCCATCTTGGAGAACCTATCAACCACCACAAATACTGAGTCATTACCTCTTTGCGTCCTTGGAAATCCAAGAACAAAATCCATACTTATGTCCTCCCATGGCTTCAATGGAACAGGCAATGGCTGATAGAGTCCAGTATTGTGACTAAATCCTTTGGCTGCTTGACATACTTGACAACTCTACACAAACTTCTTCACATCCTGTAACATTTGAGGCCAAAAATAATGTTCACTAAGAATGGCAATGGTTTTATCTTGACCAAAGTGTCCTGCCATCCCCCCACTGTGCTTATCTTTGATCATGTTTTCCCTCATGGAACTCCTTGGAATGCATAATTGACTACCCTTGAACACCATACCATCCTAAGTCAAATAATCTAGCCACCTGGTTCTATCTATAGTAACAGGTTCTTTACAAGCCTTCCATGTTTCAGCAAAATCAAGATCCTTAGGGTATAGATTCTTGAGTTCATTAAACCAAACCACTTCAAGCTACATTACTGCAAGAAACAACTGTCTCCTACTCAATGCATATGCAACCCTATTAGACCTTCCACTTTTATGTTTTAACACAATATATAGCTCTGCATGAACTCTACCCACTTCAAATGTCTTTGGTCCAATTTACCTTGGCTATTTAGGTACTACAATGCCTAGTAATTAGTATACAAGACAAATTCTTTTGGAAATAAATAATGCCTCCATTTCTTTAAGGCCTGAATGATCACATAGAACTCTTGATCATAAATAGAATACTTCTTTGCATCATTCAATTTTTCACTAAAATATGCAATAGGCTTACCTTCTTGGCTCAATACAGCCCCAATAGCACTACCACTAGCATCACAATCTACCTATAACACTTTACTAAAATCAAGAAGTGCCAACACAGGTTGTTATGTCACCTTCTTCTTCAACAATTCAAAATTTCTTGCAGCTGTTGTAGTCCACTTGAACTCTTTCCTATTTGGCCTTATTGTTTTAGTCAGGGGTGCACATATGCCACTGAAATTCTTAATAAACTTCTTGTAAAAACTAACCAAACCATGAAATGATCTCACCTCAATAGAAAACCTTGGAGTAGGCCATTCCAAGATGGCTTTTACCTTCTCTAGGTCCATTTTGAGACCTTCAGATGATACAACAAACCTCAAGTAGACAAACTCTTTTTTTACAAAGTTACACTTCTTTAGATTAATCAACAATTTCTCTTCCCTCAACCTTTCAAGGACATTATGAATGTGCAATAAATGTTCATCCAAAGTCTCGCTAAAAATTAAAATATCATCCAAATAGACAATAACAAATTTTCCCAAGAATTTCTTTAGTACCTCATTCATAAGCCACATGAAGGTGCTTGGCATGTTGGTCAGTCCAAAAGGCATGACTAACCACTGATATAGACCCTCCTTGGTCTTGAATGCAGTCTTCCACTCATCTCCCTCTCGTATCTATATTTGGTGATAGCCACTCTTGA
Organism: Cupressus sempervirens; assembly: GCA_028749045.1. Lineage (NCBI taxonomy): Eukaryota > Viridiplantae > Streptophyta > Pinopsida > Cupressales > Cupressaceae > Cupressus > Cupressus sempervirens. The sequence continues at coordinate 617,500,006 of CM053784.1, read as the reverse complement.
GATCAATCTTTGTGAAGTACTAAGCTCCACTCAAGTAGTCCATAAGATCATCCATTCTTGGCAAGGGAAACTGATACTTGATGGTTATTCTATTTATAGCTCAAGAGTTTATACACATTCTTCACTCTCCATCCTTCTTTGGTGCCAGTACTATAGGTACTACACATGGACTTAGGCTCTATTGAATCAAACCCTTCCTTAATAGCTCCTAAACTTGACTATTTAGCTCCTCAATTTCAATTGGAGTCATCCTATGAGCAGCTTTGTTAGACAAACTAGCTCTAAGGATTAAATCTATCTGATGATTTATTTTCCTTACCAGTGGCAACCCTTCTGGAACATTATCAGAGATGACATCTCCATTTTCACTTAATAGGCCTGAAACTTTAGGTGGAATTTCACTACTACTTTCCTTATCTTTTCTAGGAATCAAAGTATAACACATATGTTGATGTTTCATACAATCCAAAAAAATTCTTCCATCGATAAGGCATATCCTAGCACTACTGCATACCTTTTCACCTTCCTTTATCAAGGGCTTTAGTTTGTGGTGAAGTCCATCCTTTGTTAGAGCGTATGTATTTGCATGACCATCATGTACAACATGCCTATCAAATTGCCACAGTCTTCCCAATAATAAATGGTAGACATCCATTGGAATAATGTCACAGAGAACTTCATCATGGTAACTCCCAATCTTCAACTTCACCAAACATTGTTCACTCACCAGGACCTTATGATCATCCTTCACCCAAGAAATCCGATAAGGTTGGGTGTGTTTCTCCATCTTGAGCTTTAGCTTAGAGACCATCTCCTTAGACACCAAGTTGTCAGTACTTCCACCATCAACAATCAGATCACAATGCTTATCCTTGCACTTACACCTAGTACAAAAAAAACTCCTCCTTTGTCCAGGTTTAGTTTCACCACTTAATAAGACCCTTTCATTTATTATAACCTCTCCTCTTTCTAAATCCTCTGAATGTGATGACTATGCATCCTCATCCACATGAGCAACCCTTGCTTGACCATCAGCTCTCCTATCTATCCTTCCTTGTCATTGAGGGCATTCAAAGGCATGATGACCTTATTCATTGCAATGAAAGCATTTACCATAGAATCCTCCTCTTCCTTATCCTTGTCTATGTCCTCTACCTCTTCCTCTCTGATCTCTAAAGTTTTGATCACAAGAGCGGTTGAAGCCCTCGTTCCTTTGGTTCCTGCTAGTACCCACATCTTCATTTTTCTTTTGGGTCTCATTTTGGCCCCCAAATGACCTATGGCCACCCCTTCCTCCTTGACCATGCCCTCTTTGCCTTCCTGCAAACCTTTTAGTTAGCTTCTCTTCAACTCGTAGGGAAAATTGGTATGCCTCTTCAATGCTAGTCATTCCAACCAGACTTAAATCCTCCTAAATGCTAGGTTGTAACACACTATGGTAATGGGCAACCTTCTCTGTATTTGCTTTTGCATGCCCTACCCTAATAAGAAGTCAATAAAATTCTTTTGTCTATTCTTGTACAAATTTTCCTGCTTGCTTTAATCCTTGCATTTTCTTGAACAAATCAAGCTCATAATCCACAGGAATGAACAACTTCTTTAGTTTGTCCACCATGCGATCCCATCTTGTGATTTTCTCCTTTTGTCTTCTATTTCTTTCCAGCTGAATCTCTTACCACCAGATTTTTCCATGGCCTTTTATTTTGACCTTCACAAACTTAACCCTATATGGGTCCCTAATATCCTCATACTCAAAATACTCCTCTAGTTTATTGATCCAGTCAATCAACTCATCTGGGTTTAGATTTCCTGAAAAGATATCCACATCAATTTTAGGTCTTTTTCCAAGCTTAGAAATGGCCCTAAAAAGCCTCTTCTCTGCTTGATTTAGGACTTCTCCATTGCTTTCCCCTTCCTGTCCAATATTTTCTTCTTCTTCATTTTCTTCCTCACTTTTTTCGCCTACGGCAACATTCATTCCTCTACGGATCTCCTCCTACAATGCTTGAACTTGTCTTTGGAGGGCTCTAACCTCAGGAGTAACAACTCTAGCCCTTCCACCTCATTCTCTTCATGGAGGCATCATCTTGTCTCAAACCCACAACCACATAGTCTTGGTGCAAATTGCGTCATAGTCGGTGCTCTGTCTACACACTCAAGAAAACCTAGCTCTGATACCACTTGATGGTGACATAACCCAAGACCAGAATGAACACACAAGAAAAGGAAAATATTATTATCAGTGAAAAATTCCCTATGGGCTTACAATAGTATGATTCTGGAGAAAGAAATCCTCCACATAGTACCTTCTCTCAAACTCCAATGAGAACTACCTTTACAGTGCCATAAATGTTCTTAATTAGACCCCAAATGGTTTAGGGTTAGGAATATATTCTAGAATATGCCAATTGGCATCCACTGCCAAAAAAAAAGGTTCTAGAATTCATGTTAGAAGTCGGTTGAAAATTAGAAGAATCCAAAAATGGTAGCCCAACTTCTGGGAGGCATAACTTTTGAACCGAGACTTTTATTGACAAATTGTTTACATTTTTAGAGAGCTCTCAAAGTGCTTTATAGCCTATGGAGGAGCTTTTCTCATCCCAATTTTTTGGCCCTGTACAAGGCCATTTGGTGCCTCAAATTTGACTTTGAGGCATTCTTAAGAGGTCTCCAGTAAACTTAAAACTGTAATAACTTTCTAACCGTAAAACCTTTTGACTTGATTCTTTTTTTGGAGCACTTTAAATTACAATTATAATCATCCCTCCAACTTACACCCTCTAAGTCATCATAATTTTGGCTCAATTACAAAATAACCCTTTTTTTGCTTTGACACATGTCCCAAGGTGCTCAAAAACTCTAACCCAAAAAACTAATAGTGGAATTGTGAGAGTTGGAACCTTTATTGGACCCAAATGGGTATCCAAAAATGAAAACACATTAAATAGAAACTATCTCTAAGCATATTTTTTTGGGAGAAACAGGATTTCCCTTACGCCACTAGATGCTCCTACATCATATCCATATGTTTCTTTACACTTCTCCCTCTATGATACCAATTATGATTCTTCATTGTAATGCCAATTGTATTGACTCCCTCTTTGACATATCTCCATGATAATAACTTAGCACTTATCTCCCTCACACATCTTTAGGTATTGGATGGTAACTGGCATTCATCTTCTCCCTCTTTGACAACAATTCCAAAGACATCACCCAATGTACACATCATGTACACATTTCCTTCTTTATCTTCTATACTAACTAATCTTTTCAATATCTCTCCTTTCATCTTTGTGCTTGATTGTATCACCATGTACTAACTTGTAGCTTCATTAATTCATACTTCTATACTTTTTTCATAGCTTTAGGTAGCTCCTAAAGTGTGACTTATTGCATCAGTCTATAAGATATTCTAACTAAAATAATTGATGCAATGTTGCATCTCTTCTTAGTTTCCTTTAGATATAGGAATGACCCCTAACTTACTTCTTAGATACACAAATGAATTTTTAGGTAACAACTTAGTGAATATATCAACTATATGTTCCTTTGTATTCACATACTCCGGTTTACTTCTTTGTCTTGCACTAATTCCCTTAAGTAGTGATACTTAATTGAAATATGCTTGGTCTTTTTGTGCATCATAGGGTTCTTGTATATGTTTATAACACTTGTGTTATCACAATATATCAGGTCCAATAATCTCTTCCTTCATTCCTTCCAGTAATTTCTTGATCCACACAACGTTTGAATAATTAAATGTTGTTGCAACATATTCAACTTCTACTATGGATTGAGAAATATAATTTTTCTTCTTACTTTTCCATAAAATCGATCTCTTTCTTGGAAAGAAAGCACCTCCGCTTGCACTCTTTCTAAAATCAATGTTTCCAGCCCAATCAACAACTATGTAAACTTTCAGCTCAAACTTGTCATTCTTCTTATACCATAAATCATAATATTTTCTACCTTTTAGATATCTCAATATTTTTTTCACAATTATCATGTGATTCTACTTAGGATTAGCATAAAATCTTACAGCAGTTCTAATAGCTAATGAAATGTCTTTTCTTTTATGAACAACATATTACAATTTTCCAATCATTAACCTATGCAATGTTTGATTTACTTCAGCAAGATCATCATTCTTTGAAAAATTATGTCCAGTATACATAGGTGTTCTGACTGGTCTTGAATCTTTCATTCCAAAGGTTTTCAATATATCCTTGATATACTTCAATTATCTAATGTATATACCTCATTTAATTTGATAGACTTGGAAACCAACAAAGAATTTTATCTCTCCAAAAATTGACATCTCAAATTTTTTCTCCATCTCATTAGCAAATGATTTGCACAAAAAATCACGTCCTCCAAATATGATATCATCAACAAATATTTCAGCTACAAATATCTTATCCTTAGATTCACTTTTCAAGTAAAAATTTATATTATCTTTAGTTCTTGCAAAACCAATTTTCACCAAATATGTATGTAACCTTTCATACTGTTAGTAAATAGATTTTGCCCCTCAAAAAAAAATATAGATAATGATGCAATATGCCCGAATTGAAGAAACAAAATGTACTAACAATTGGATGAATTATCATTGATTGATAACTCTCCTCTAAATTGAGAGGTACAACTCCCTCATGAAAGGATATTCAATGAATGTAAATAACAACACGTATCTTTAACTTGAAGACACAAAGGATTTCTAGCATTTGTTCATCAACATGGAGTGAATGTGATTACAAGGTTTACAATGAGATAATGAAAGAAAGATAAATAGACGGTCATAGGACCACCTATTGAGTCTTTCAAGTTACTAGAAGAGAATAGAGAGAATCAAACATATCATTTTGCAAAAGACAACAACATAGGATTGTATTTGAAATAGGATAGAAAATACCATAGGATCTTTCTCTATCATAAAATAAATATCTAGACCTCAAGATCTAACATATAGATGTTCCTTTCCATTTCTAAAACATAAAAAAATAACAATAATATTACTTCATCCCTGCCATTACAATCAGATATAGAAAACAAAAGAAATAAACTCTCTACATTCCCTATTACATTTAGAAAATATTCTTCTCCCTCCTCCTATAGCTACTAAACTCCAAAACTGAAAAAAAAGAACCCCTTACAATTGATTTCCCCCCATTAAATAATTTTCTAAAAAAGTTTGGCAACCACCACAACTTCTTACCGAACTCATTTTGTCTTCTCGAGTACATTACCATGATAATTAATTCCATTAAAGAATTAATTATTTTACATTTTTTTTAAATTTAGCTTATTTCCCAAGAATTCCTCTCTGTACAAGTTTTCCACTAAAGTTTCATGTTACAATCATAATTAATCCTTATAGAATTAATTATGTGAGAGATTTATTTAGATTAATTTAATATTTAATTATTTTGCATTTGAATATTTGAATATTTAATTCTTTTAAAGAATTAAATATTATATGATGCAAAATAATTTAGAAATGATCTTTAAGAGCTTACCTTTTATATTTTGTCACATAATTGAATGGGAGGGAAATATTTAGGGTTCCAAAACCCTAGGTAATAATGGCTCTAATTGGGGGCTCTATTCTGTGTCAAGATGCAGAGAACACTAGAATATTTGGAACATTTTAGTACTTCATCCATTGGTTGTAGAGTCATTAATTAATGCGAACCTAAACCTATACCTTTCCAATGAATATTGCAATAAAATTCTTATCAATATCTCTGGCTTCCTAAACTACTAAAACTTCTCCAACTGATGATCATCCATGTGGTTTCTCTAGTTCTTATACTTTGTACACTTTTCTTTTGTACAAGAGTACCTACATGTTCATATCCTCTACATCCTGCAAGTCTATAGACGACTATCTTTAGATTTTATGATATTGAGCAAATAGAAAATGTTGATTTCTCTGGCTGTTATTGACAGTGTCTACTAACTAGGCATGATGAATCTATCCATTTTGACATACAACTAGAATGGAAAGAATAATTGCAAATTATGGTCAAAATCTCACTGATGTGTTGGTCAAATCTCTCAAGGAAAATTGGGCATGTAATAGATTGGACACCTTCCTTGGGTGAGTTTTGTCACTGCATCAGAAACCCTGTGGTTAAAATTTAACTCCCACTAACACAAGAAGACTTCATAAAACTTGTAACATTTGAATATCTCTTATCTCACTAGTAGAAAATCAGATATGGGAGGGTGCATATGGCTAGAGTTTTTTAACATTGGACTGCATAGATATTCTTATCAGTATCAATTTTCAAATTTGATGATTCTAAATGTTGATGAAACCATGCACGTTGCCCAATGATATCTTCTATCAATAATTTATATCTATTCCTTTTGGTTGTTGTTTATCATGATGATGAGGATTATTGGAAATGTTATTTTCCTCCATCTTGATGTTCTTGAGGTGGGAACAATACTCAGGTGAAGTCAAAAATTGTGGTTCACTAGTACCTTGACAACATCTATACAAACTTGTGTGCTCCAATAGCAAGATCTTTCTGCTCTTTGCATTGAATTTGAGGACCACCTTTACGTTGTCGCCCATTCATAACAATATTCACTGTTCTATGCCCAGATATGTATTTAAGTGTTGCTATACTTGGGAATCACTACATTTATATCAAAAAAATCTTTATGCATGTACACTACTTATCTCATGTAAGAAGGCCATTGACAAGTGTTATCTCTAAAATATTCATAAAGTTTCTAGATTGCCAAGTCATCTATTTGGCAAATAGAGGTTATGAATGCCTCATGGTTGTGAAGTTTAAGCCACCATACATTATTTTAAACCATATACTTCAAATTGTGAGGCTTGATAATGAAATCATTCAAATGTCTAAATTGAGCTTCCTTGAGAGTTAGCACCCCCTGGTTTCCCTTGGATACCTCAGTAGTTTCTACCACAACTTTACTGCTAGTTCTTATCAAGTATTGATCTTAACATCTAAATTTGTAACCTAATTATGAAACCCTAGAATCAAACATTTCAACATGTTTTAAAATAAATTCATTTATTAGGCTCGACACTTCATTTAGCAATCAAATTGCTTTTTGTATTCATCCCCCAAAAATTCTAATTGGCTCAATGAAGCTCATTCTTAAGATTTTGGTAATTGAGCACCAAAATAATCAATCTTAAAATACATTGAATAATACCATTTTTGAATGATCTCACAAATCTTCTTATATGCAATGTGATGGCTGGTGATTACAATCTCATTTTTAATGCTCTTTCAGTTGCATAGGTGGTAAAGCATCAAACATATCCTCTAAATATTTGTACAAGGAGTGACGCTAATATTTGAGCCTTGTGATTCCCTTGTGTGTCTTTTTTTAAACAATACACCTCCTCATGCATTTTGCTAACAATCTTAACCACCATACTTCATCATTGAAGAATTCCTATAGAAGGAGAGGGCCCACACTCCACAAAACTATCTTTGAAAAATTTCACACGTGTTGCATTATATTTAAAGTTTGGGTGCCTACCTTTGATTCAAATAAAATAGTAGGATCATAACCAGCTACAATCTAATCAATGATTTAGCAAAGCACCTCAAGTGTTCAACCAATAGAAAAAGTCCTTTTACCAAATATTTGATTTTTGATTGTATTTTTACATTGAATATTTGCCCATATACCATAGTCTTTCACAAAAGATGGATATAATTCCATTATATAGGCCTCATGATTTATTTTTCAAAGAACCCTAATTTCTTGAAGTGTAAGCACATAAATGTCTAGAGCCCGTGTAGTTTGAAAAATATATTCACTCCATTAATGAAAAGAGCCATTGGGTAACTTTGGGGTATTATTATATTTCAATGCATGACTCCAATAACTCCAGACAATGAGGTTAGGTAAATACAAGATGTTGCCAATCAATGGTAGGGCCTTTATTTCTTGGAGTTTTTTAGAATATGGATTGACTTGAGGAAATGGGGAAGAGTCAAAGATGATGTAACTTTTGAAGGGAAGCAATAGAAAAACAAAATAGGAAAAAAACAAGCCAAAATTGTAGAAAGGAGATGGTTATTTACAATGGAGAGAACAAAACCTAAAAACTAAATATGACCATTTATAGGCTAGAAAAAGTATGAGCCTTTTTTAATCAATTTTGGGAAAGATGAATGCATATTTGGTTGAAGGGAAAGCAATGGAGCTAGAGTAAAAGTCATCTCCTCTATGAAAGATATATACATGGAGGGAAAAATAAATACAGAATTGCAATATCATTCTACATTTTTCAAATCAGCATCTTTCACAAATGTAGATGAAATGCCAATAAAGGTTTTCATACCTTGAGTTTCTTGAACTTTTGAATACTCATGTGATTTTTCCACCATAAATTGTTGCATTGATTCCTCCAAAGGAAGATAGTGGAAAAGATTTGTAGAAGGCTGAAAAATATGTTAATCTTTTTCTTCCTCTTGATTTTCCCCTAAGTCCTCTTCAAGAGCATTTTCTTGTTCATGCATCACTTCAACAATTTCTTTTTCTTCAGACATCTTTTTTTGTGTATGATGATCCTTCATACCTTCTTGAACAATATCATTTGATGAAAAAGCATTAACAGTCGCAAATATAAAAGAATCAAATTCTGAAGTTTGAAAATCTCCTAATAAGTTTTCATTTGATCTTTCACCCTCCATGCCTTGTTCAATGGGAGGTATATCAAGGCCAATCATTGAGTCAATTGACTGTGAGGCCTATCCATCATCATAATCAACATGTAGATAGTAGGCTCCAACTACACTATAGGGAGTGCTCTCAATCAAAGAAGGAATTAGGAAATCTTCATCAATGAAAATTGTTAAAATTTGATAAAAAGAGGTAGAAGGTGTTGATTTTACTGCTTTGAGAATGAGCCTTTTTTATTTAGGCTTTACCTTCGGATAATTTTGTTGTTCATACAGGCAAATTCTTGCCTGTGCAATTTCTTTACTCTTCATTCCACTTAGAATCATGTCATCATCTAAACTAATAGCCTCCCTTTGTGCATCTTGCAGTGTTTGCACTATCTAGCACTTTAACAAAAACTTGATTTTAGTTTGTAAGGCAGAAATAAAAACACACAGTTGATTACTTTCCTTTGGTTGGCTATTTTGGGGAATTTTACCAACACATTTATTGAATCTATCTACAGAATCCATCATAGGTTCAATCTCCTTCTTTTGAGTTTGAAAGAAATTTAATAATAACTTAGCAACATCAACTGCTAGCTTAAATATTTGGAGAAATTTTACCTCAAGATCACTCTAGCAAGTGATACAATCATTATGCAAATTTTAAAACCAATCAGTAGTGCTTCCAATGAGACTCCCTACAAACAGTCTGACAAATGTATTCTCTTCCTACACACCAAGAATCCCATAGGTGACTCTAGTTACTTTTATGTGATCATTAGGGTCTTGATTTGCATCACCAAAAAAATTTGGGAGATATTCTATTGATCTTTTAGGTAAGGTTAAGTATTAAGATAAAGTAAACAACCCAATCTGAGCCCCCATGGCTAGGCTGCAACCAAAGCCATAACACCAGACTTCTTTTACCAAAATAAATTAGAGTCACCAACCTCCACCTTCGAGGAGGTGCCTTCAAATATCCAATGAAAGGAAAGCACTAGAACTTCACTTTTGATCCCCAGTAGAGTCACCAAAAATCTATTAGTAAACAAATTTTCCCCTCAAAGAGAAATATAGATAATGACACGATATGCCCAAATTGAAGAAACAAAATGTACTAACAGTTGGATGAGTTATCATTGATTGATAACTCTCCTCTGAATTGAGAGGTGGGGCTCCCTCATGAAAGGATATTCAATGAATATAAATAACAACACGTATCTTTAACCTTAAGACACAAAGGATTTATGGCATTCGTCCATCAACATGGAGTGAATGTGATTACAAGGTTTACAATGAGATAATGAAAGAAAGATAAATAGATGGCCATAGGATCACCTATTGAGTCTTTCATGTTACTAGAAGAGAATAGAGAGAATCAAACATATCATTTTGCAAAAGACAAAAATACAAGATTGTATTTGAAATGGGATAGAAAAGACCATAGGATCTTGCTCTATCAAAAAATAAATATCCAGACCTCAAGATCTAACATATAATTTTTCCTTTCCATTTATAAAGCATAACAAAATAATATTTCATCCCTACCATTACAATCAAATGCAAAAAACAAAATAGATAAACTCTCTACATTACCTATAACATTTAGAAAATATTCTTGTCCCTCCTCCTACAACTACAGAACTCCATAACTGAAAAAGAAGAACCCCTTACAATTGATTTGCCCCCATTAAATAATTTTTCAAAGAAGTTTGGCAACCACCACAGGTTCTTACTGAACTCATTTTTCCTTCTTGAGTACATTACCATAATAATTAATTTTATTAAAGAATTAATTATTTTATGTTTTTAAAAAAAAGCTTCTTTCCCAAGAATTCCTCTCCATACAAGTTTTTCACTAAAGTTTCATGTTACAATAATAATCAATTCTTTTGAAGAATTAAGTCCTTTAAACTCCTTTTTCATTTTATCTTACCCCCATTAATTAACCAAATATATATCTCTTCCTATTATAATAATAATTAATACTTATAGAATTAATTATGTGAGAGATTTATTTAGATTAATTTGATATTTAATTATTTTGCATTTGAATATTTAATTATTTTAAAGAATTAAATATTATATGATGCAAAATAAATTATAAATGATCTTTAAGAGCTTACCTTTTATATTTTCTCACATAATTGAATGGGAGGGAAATATTTAAGGTTCCAAAAGCCTAGGTAACACATGTCATCCTCTAGAATTTTGTTTTAGACCATACAATTCTTTTTGCAACTTACATACCATGTTCTTCTTTCTAGGTTGAACAAATCCTTTAGGTAGTTCAATGTAGACTTCTTCTTCCAAGATTTCATTAAAAATGTAGATTTGACATCCATTTGATTTACCTTGAATCCTTTGTAAGTAGTAAATGCAAGTAATTTTATTATTGCTTCCAACCTTGCAACTGGGGTAATTGTCTCTCCATACTCAATTCCTACCTCTTGTACATATCTCTTGTAAACTGATCTTGCTTTATTCCTTGTGACTTCACCTTTCTCATTCAACTTGTTTCTGAATACCCACTCGGCTCCAATCATATTCTTATCCTTTGGCCTTGGTACCAATGTCCATGTTTTGTCTTTTCTACTTGCTCAATTTCCTCATTCATTGTTCTAATCCAATCTTCATTCTCCGATGCATCTTTAACTATTCTTGGCTCAAACTCACATAGTAAACATGTATCATTCTTCAACTTGTTTCTTATCATGAATCCTAAATCTTTGTATCCAATGATTTGATCTTGTGTGTGATGTCTTCTCACATACTTTGCTAAGATAGGTTCATATCTTCTTTCTCCTTGTTGTAGTTCACTTGGTTTAGCTTTTTTATTTCATCTAGGTATCTACTTTTGTAACTCAAATTCCTCTATCTAGTGTTTGGTCTTCTCTCTTTGTGACGGCTCATATAGCCTAATGCTCAGCAACTTGCTGACGCTCCATAGAGCTTCTCTATTGATGGTCAACAATGATTGTTTGTTGATTTCTTTGGTTCATATAATGTACTTAGTTCTCCTTCATAGATTTATAAAAAAATTATATAATTTTTAGGTTCCTTCTTGCATTCTTCTTCATTATTTTATGCAAATTCATCAACTCTAACATTTGCACTTTCCACAATTTTGTTAGTGTTAAAATTAAAGTACTTGTATTCCTTGCTTTTAGTGGAACGTCCTAAGAGTATACCTTCATCACTCTTAGCATTAATTTTTCCTTTCCTTTCATCTTTTAGTATATAACACTTTCTTCCAAATACTTTGAAATATTTGACATTAGGTGCATAACCATACCATATTTCAAAAAGGGTTTTGTTTCTACCTTTCTTGACTTGAACTCGGTTTAATGTATAAACATAAGTACTTAAAACTTCTCTCCAATACTTTTGTGAAATATTTTTTTCCATCATCAGTGTCCTTGCATAGTCCATGATTGATTGATTTCTTCTTTCAACTATCTCATTTTGTGGTGGTGTCCTTGGTGCTGACATTTGTCTTTTGATTCCTTTGTCATTGTGGAATGTATTGAACTCTTTAGATATGAATTCACCTCCCCTATCTGATCTCAAGTATTTTAGTCTTTTACCTATTTCCTTTCAACTCTATCCAAATACCACTTAAACATTTGAAAAGCATCATATTTTTCTTTAAGAAATATCACAGTCATCATTCTAGAGAAATCATCAACAAATAGGATAAAGTACTTGTCACCATAATAGCTTTGCACTCTAATAGGACCAAAAAAAATCAGCATGAACCAAACCCAAAATATCACTAGAGGAATAAGTCTTTCTCTTGGAGCTATACTATTGGAATTTACAAGTAGGAAGAATACTTCTTTTTTTTTGGGGGGGGGGGGGGGGTGGGTTGAATCAGAACTTTAACTAAAATCAATACATGCATGTAACATTTCTAATTAACATGAAAGTAAAGGCATCCATTAAAATAAATAACACAATATTTGATCACCCAGAAACCCTCCAAAATAAGAAGGTAAAACTAGGGTGGGGATGACACCCACAACTTATCACTGCAGCAATATGTAACTTGTCAAGGTTACAAAGTTTGACCATCATCAATGGTCTACCCTGTGAGAGGCCTACCTTATTAAATGCTCCAACACTCTATTAAAAGTGTACTTGTCTAAAGGATTTACAAAACATTCACTTTGAATGTCACCTTGTTAAAGGATTTACAAAATGGTTGTTAAACCAACCTATCTTCATAGGATTTTCATTCTCCTAATACAATGGCTAGAAAGTATAGTAGAATGTGTTGACCTGATAACTTACAATCTTCAATTGCTGATTTCAGATTGATGTTTAGTCCATTCTGATCTAATCCTCTTTGATTTGATATGATTTTGTACAAATTGTTGATACTCTATTTTGATGTTCACTGATCTAGAAATTCCTCTATTTTTCTAAGTCACCTTCAATGTACTCTTCACCCTTCTATTCTTCGCTCTCTTTCACTCTATGATTCCTCTCTTCAACTATCTTCTCACATATTCTCTCATGCATTACATTACTGAATTATGGAGTTTTGACCTCCTTACAAAGGTTTCAGGACTTAGGGTTAGGTATGAATCTACAGTTGAGATTCATCCATCTTTCCTGCTCAATTCTTTCCATTTTTTGATTGCTTGCATGTAGATTTCATAGGAAATCAAATAGCTTCAATCTTATCTTGTAATTCTTCAAGATTTATCATATGTCAACTCAAAAATAGTTTACATCTTAGTTTGTGATGGCACAAACTCTTATGCTAATTATGTGTTACTTGACACTTACTGATTACTGATGCTCAAATCATATAGAAATTATGTCTTGCTCGATACCTATAGTCTACTCAGCACATATATTGGCTCGACATCTATTAGTCACTCAATAGTTGGAACTTGCTCGACACTATCTATCTGCTTGGCATCTGAATGACTTGACACATATTGTAACTCGACATTTATATTATACTTAGCATCAACTTAGAAAATTTCTTAAGTGTGTTGACACTCAATTGTCAAAACCAATATGAGATCAACAATATCCCCCTTTAACATGAGTGTCAAAAACACGTAACTATACATGATGAATCTAATTTCTTTAGGTATAATATACATTATGTTTGGCATATATACTAAACTTCAAAATTGTATTTTTGTGAAGGATTTTATACCTCAAAATTTGTAACTCCCACTGGGTTGATGTGCCTTTTTTTTATCCAAAACTTCTCATGCTGATTCTAATATGCCTTGCCTTATGATGTGCCTTTGCTATATCTAGAACTTCTCATGTTGGATTTGTCTCATGCTGATTTTGATGTGCCTTGCCTTATCATTCTTTCTCTTATCTGCTCTCTTTTGACTCCCCCTTTCACATGTCTTCCCTTGCAGTTATAGTTTCCTTTTGGCTTTTCTATTTCTCCCCCTCAAAATTTATTTCCCAAAATTTATCTACCCCTTTTTGACACTTATGTCAAAGGAGTCTATACATTAACTGAATATTTTTCCAAAAAGGATTTATTTACCTCCATTTCTATCCTCGTAGTACCATCCCAATTCTATAGTGTAATCTCCAATGATTTTATTTGGATGGTTGACTTTATTGTAAGGTGAACTAGGCCTTCTAATGTAGAAAGATTGGGGTCTTTCTTTGATACATTTTCAGCATAGGCCAGTTCTTTCTGCAAAATTTCCATGTGTGGGGTTATGTTAGATTGTATCTAGATTAATTTTGCCTTTGTATTTGCCTCATCTACTATTAACACAACTAATTCCTTTTGAGTGTGAAGTGTAGTGTTAAAATGCTTCTCACTCTGAGCTGGATCTTTGGGTAGTTGCATGCTTGATATCTTTAAATTGCTCTCCAAGCTCATTATTCGCTAGCTAGTTTCCTATGTGAAAATTGATAGGTCACACAATTTTGAGTACAATGAGAATATGTTCTCAAGTACTGCCTTTACCTTTTCAATTTTCAAGTTGCCAGCTCAACTTGTGAAAGTGCAATTTCAATAGAGATTTTCTCATTTACCTTTGCCTGACATTTCCTTTCTAACCATTCTAGTAGTTTGGCATTTGTATCAAGGTCTTTATTTTGCACCTAGTCCATTATATTGGATAGGTACTCCATAATGGGCTTAGTTTCATCAAGTGTTTGCAAGCTGAAGGCATCTAGAAAGATGTCCTTTATTTCAATCAATGCTTACCTCTATTTGTACTTGCTCCTGAGTATCTCTTGCTTCTTTTTCCTCTCTAGTGCCTCTTGCACTTCATTGATTTGATCAATGTTCATAGTTTCATAGTCATACTTGGGGATGATTATGTCCTCATCTAATGTAGGGTCTCCGTAGTGAAGTACCCTTGCTACTCTTGTTGAGCTCGAGCCTGGTGTACATATTTGCAATGGCATGGAAACAATGCTTGGCTTCTAAAGGATTGTTGGAGTCCCTGTTGTAGGTAAATCTACCAATGTTTGTATTGCCTCTTGCTCCTTCTCCTTATGACTTTCCTTGTTGTCTTCAGATATTTCCTTATCAATTACTATGATCTATGGGGCTTCACCTTGTACTTATGCTATAGAGATAGATGTATCTATCTATCTTGTTTGCTCCCTTGTAGGCTATGTCTCCTCTGTACTCTATGTCTTTTGTTTAATCATCAAGACTTGAACTATGGAGTCAACCTTTGTAGATGTGTCTACTACTATTTGCACTATTTCTTGTCCACTTTTGGCTATAGGGATGTGAGAAGGTGGTTCTTGTGGATTCACCTTATCCCTTGTGATTTCAGCTATAGCCTTTTGTAATTCTTCCACACTCACCAAGACTAGATTTGTACACAATTGTGCTTGTAGTGTAGTTTGGTGAAGGACCGTTTTAAGATCCTCTATAGTTAGTGGATTTATGTTCTAACCAAAATTGTCAGGAACATCTTGTACAGTTATTGTATCTGCAGGTGTGGAGGTAACATGTGGAGGACTTAGAGGTGGCAATTGTGTGTCTTGCACACTCTATTCTATTTGCTACACTTCGATAGTTGCCATATCATCCTTTTGTGTTTCCTTCTCCACTGTATCATCTACCTTTTCTTTTTCACCTTCTTCTTCCTTATCATTGTCCTTTTCTTCTCCATTATTTATTCCCTCAAAGGGATCTACCTCTCCTTCTTTGACAACTTTCAGGCCGTAAACTAATTTCCACATTTGTGTGGACTTTTTGACAACATCTTCAATTCTATTCTAAAGTATACTAAATGCTCTATATTTGGGTGCAAATTTTCTCCCATGCTTCTTATTTTCCTTGCTAATTTTCCTTTTTGTGAGTTCAATAATTACTCGAGCCAATGTTGACTCTCTTATTTCTTTTTCCATGTTAAGGAAATAATGCCATTTATTTTCTACAACTAAATATAAATCCTTAGGCATTGAATTGTTAAGTTCAAGTGGAGTGTTCTTGAACTTGGCCATCATAATGTACATTGATTCTTCAACTATGTTCTATTCTTCTCTAGTCAACTTATTAAAATCAATGCTTTTTAATCCCGATAAGTCTGCATTATCTCCAATGTTATCACATATATTTTCTAAGTCATACTTGGTGGTGTGACTTATCACTCTAAATTGGCCAATGTCATCAAATTTAGTCCTTTCCTCATCTGATTTAGGAGGTGCAACATACTTTATTCTTAGCTTCTTTTTGGTTGGACCTTCATGCTCAGTAGCCGCCTTCTTTTCTTGCTCCTTAGCCTCCTTTGATGTAGCTCTTGTACTTGCCCTTGTAGTAGGATTTCCTAGGCTTGTCTTGGCAAGTTTCTTTGGTTTTGTAGTTGTTTTAGTGGTAGCTTTTCTTTTCTTTGGTTGAGGTTTAGTAGGTGCTTCCTCGGCCTCCTCTTCCTTGACATCTTCTTCTATGTCTTCTCCCATTCCTTGTGTCAAGGCAAGTGGTCCTTGATCCTACTCTCCTTCCTCTTCATCATCCTCCTCACCTTCTTTTGTGCCTTCACCAAATCTGCCCTTTACCTTCTTCACCAATCTATCTTTCTTTTCAAAATTGATGTTGTCTTCAGTTCCATCTCCACCTTAGATCTGACAACATCATAAGTGCCAAAGGGTTGAGCACTTTTATCTACTTCCTTTACCAGTAATGTTGTTATTGCTACTGAAGCTTCATCAATATTGATTTCATATCCAAGTGGCCTTAGCCATCTCACCCTTAGTACTACTACTTGGATATATGTAAAGTCAATGTCAACTAGAAAATAGATGTCATTGATGTGCTGCTCAACTAGGGAAACGAGTATCCTAAGCCTCTATTTCATAGACTTCTTAAAGTCTTCAAAGTAACTAGTCTTTATAGTTTCAAAATTTGCCCCCATCTACTCTATGTATTCATTGATCTGTACAACAGCTGATCTATTCATTCTCAAGCCTATCTTGCCAAAGGAAGGGAATTCATTCTGAACATAGAAAAATAAGCATATCAAAATTGAACCAAATTTACATTGAGTACTCTTGGATCTCCTTATTTCTCCCAAATTCTCCATTTTTTTTTAAATTGTAATTTAGCTAGATCATATGTATGATCCTTCTTGATACGTCAACTGCAATGCAGGGTGCACTATTTGTAGGGCCCATTTGCCATTGCACCAAAAGCCATGACTGTTAGTGAACATGGAACACCACATAATTAACCACCTATGGGCAGGGGAGCGTGCTGCATCACCCAAAAATCTCCCCCTCGACGCGCATACCAGGTGCTTACGCGGGTCGAGAAGGCACCGAGGAGATTTGAACCCATGACCAAGCCAAAACCAAGCTCTGATACCAATTATAGGGCCCATTTTCTGTTGCACCAAAAGCCATGACTATTAGTGAACATGGAACACCACATAATTAACCACCTATGGATAGGGGATCACATCCCATCACCCAACACTATTCAATCAGCTTGACTGGTAGAATTTATGGGATATAACCCTAACAACAAATTCTACAAGTGGATATTTGATTATATCAATGGTCATCCCTCTTTTATTCCACTTAGCACCAATGTTCTTCTCTATGGCTTCTTTTGAATCACTCCTCAGGGTCTTTGGCCGTTCTAGGGTTGGATACCTTGTGACTTAGTGAATGATTCTCTTGGTTATCTTTACTAGTCCTCCTTCTAACCATAAGTAGCCATCATGAATTTTTCTTAGAACAAGTCTAATCCATTCCATTTTAAAGACTATACAAAAGTCTAGGGCACGAGTAAGTCCCTTTTTCTCAACTATGTTGTATTTTTCCTTTAACACTTTGTTGTCACATAGTTTATTATATGCTTCCCTAATCTCCATGTCTCCTATCCCACCTACTTTGAAATTATAGCATTTCTAAACATCTTGAACCATGACGAATTGGGAATGATGGATAGGGCACTGGCTGTATCATTCTTGTAGGCTACCTCAGGGATTGGTTTAAATTCTAGCTATCTTACATCCCTACTAACCAATTGAACTTCAAATGGCTCCTTATCCTTGGGGTTTCTAGAGCTAGATGCCATTTTCACAAACTAGGGTTTAATGAATTCAAACACTGCATAGCTTTGCACTCGAATAAATACCTTTAGATCAATGAAATTTCTTTGAATCTTTGCTCAAATTCATTTGAATGTTTTTCCTTTGCTTGAAATCACTTCTTCACTCTGCTTGTTCTTTGCTTTGCATTCGAATGACAAAAAATGGTCAAAAAATCAAACAAATACCCTTCAATACCTAGCATTAAATGCTTAGTGCTCATACAGCTATCCACTCATCTTTTATGCATTTTCCTGCATTACTCAGCATCAATACAATTTTCCTTTTTACTTGGTAGCTGAAGGATTTACCCTTACTCGACATGAACTAGCACAGTTTTACTCGGTAACAACTAATCACTCGGCTTCCACTAGTTCTATCCAACAACTCGGTATATACTATGATTTCACTTAGCAAATAAATGTAACTTTTGGCAACAATATGAAAGCTTTTTAGGATAAACTTGCATCTTTATTCATGCTATTTATATCCTTTGCAGTATTGACTTGTCTTGGAATTGATGTATGATAAAGCATTGTGTATCAATTCCTCCTACCTTATTTTTCTTAGTTGGATGAAGTGTGACCACTTGACCTTTTAGGTGAAGTGATCCCTCCATTGGATGTGCTACTTCCATCCCTTTTCTTCCATATCTTATTCATCTCTCCTCTGATGTGTCCAACATCAACTTTCCCTTTTCCTTTGTTGTACTCAGAGTTGGGTGCCTTTGATCATGTTCAACAATACTTGCTAATGTGTCCTATCTTTAGACAACTAAAAAAAGTGTTTTGATTCAACCACCTATTGTAGTTGCCACTAAAGTGTGTACTTATGTAGTTATCAAGAATATGTCCATATTCTTGACAGTGGTGACAACTCTTCCTAGTGTTGTAGTCACAATTGTAGTGATGTTCATGACTATTTTTCTTTGCTAGTTGGTTTGGTGTCCACATAGGCTTGGAGCTACATTCAAAGGATCTACATCCATACTTCTTGCAATTATAGCAGTGACCTTCAAAACTTGGTGTCTTGATGGTTCTAGTCCTACAATCATGGGCTTGATGACCTTGCTTATTGCACTTGTGATAGTGACCCATGTTTTTAGGTTTGTCATGCTAATTGACATTCTTGCTTCTGCACATAGTAGAGGTGTGTCCCTTTTTACCACAAAAATGACAAGTTAGTTTTGTGTTCTTACCTTTGTCACTTCTTTCATTAGCAGTCTTCGATGACTCTCCTTCTTCAGTGCTGGTCTATCCTAGTCCTGAAGTGTCATTATTGGATCTTTGTGATTTTAGTAGCTATTCAAAGTACTTGATGGCTTCATTAGGTTTTTTGAAGATTTTTGCAATTTCTTTTTCTCTTCTCAAGTCATTTTATAGTTGTTCATTCTGCATCTTCAGTGTTGAGATCTCAATGTCCTTGACATTCAGCTCATGATGGGCATTCATCATTTATCTTAGGGCGTCTAGCTACATGTTGGAAACTCTTGCAAGCTCATTTGAATTTTCCTCTAGTCTATTGGCAAGGTTTCTCTTGTCATCTTCTATCATAGCTTTATCTTCAATGGCTTTCTTCTTTTGTTCAGTCACTTCACAAAGCATCACGGCTTGTGATTCTTATTCAATCTTGAGAGTTCTAATATCTTCTGCTTGAGCTATATTCTTCTCCATTAGGTCTATAATTTCTCATAACACTCCTTAGAATCTCCATTGGCAAACACTTTTTTGTTGTCAATCTCCTTGTATTGTGTATCATTCTCAACTATGGTGATTTCTTTTCTTCTCTTTAAGGATTTCCTTAATTCTTCCCTAGCTTCTTCCAAAGAATGTAGAATGAGATGTATTTCAATCTCCTAATTTTCTATAATCTTCCCAAGCTTGTAGACCTCCATTTCTAGATCTTTTCTTCAAGTTGTAAGGCTTCTCCTTTTAAGAACTAGGCTCTGATACCAATTGTTGGAATTTACAAGTAGGAAGAATACTTCTGAGAAGGGGGGTGAATTAGAAGTACCAAACTTTAAGCTATAAAACTTTTAACTAAAATCAATACATGCATGTAATATTTATAATTAACATGAAAGTAAAGGCATGCATGAAAATAGATAACACAATATTTGATCACCTAGAAACCCTCCAAAATAAGAAGGTAAAACTAGGGTGGGGATGACACCCAAAACTTATCACTGCAGCAATATGTAACATGTCAAGGTTACAAAGTTTGACCATCATCAATAGTCTACCCTATGAGAGGCCTACCCTATTAAAGGCTCCAACACTCTATTCAAAGTGTACCTATCTAAAGGATTTACAAAAAATTCACTTGGAACATCACCCTATTAAAAGATTTTTAAAATCATTGTTAAACCAACCTATCTTCATAGGATTTTCATTCTCCTAATACAATGGCTAGAAAGTATAGTAGAATGTGTTGACCTGATAACTTACAATCTTTAATTTTTTTATTTTAGATCGATGTTCAATCCATTCTGATCTAATCCTCTTTGATCTGATATGATTTTGTATAAATTGTTGATACTCTATTCTGATGTTCACTAATCTAGCAATTCCTCTATTTTTCTAAGTCACCTTGAATGTACTCTTCACCCTTCTATTCTTAACTCTCTTTCACTCTGTGGTTCCTCTCTTCAATTATCTTCTCACATATTCTCTCATGCATATATTACATTACTGAATTATGGGGTTTCAACCTCCTTAAAAAGGTTTCATGACTTAGGATTAGGTATGAATCTATGATTGAGATTCATCCATCTTTCCTACTCAATTATTTCCATTTTTATGATTGGTTGCATGTTGATTTCATAAGGAATCAAATAGATTTGATCTTATATTTTAATCCTTCGAGATTTATCATATGTCGGCTCAAAAATGGTTTACATCTTAGTTTGTGAGGGCACAAACTCTTATGTTTCTTCTGTGTTACTCAGCACTTACTGATTATTGATGCTCAACACATATAGAAATTATGTCTTTCTCAGCACCTATAGTTTACTTGGTACATATACTAGCTTGACATCTATTAGTCACTCAATAGTTGGAACTTGCTTGACACTATCTATTTGCTCGACATCTAAATAACTCAGCACATATTGTAACTCAACATCTATATTATACTCGACATCAACTTAGAAAATTTCTTAAGTGTGTTGATACCCAATTGTCAAAACCAATTTGAGATCAACAAATACTTTTTCATTTTTCTATTTGACATTATTTGCACATCACCTTATCTAGTTTTCTTAGTCTTGGTAATCCTCTTGCTCTTTGCATCTTACTAACGGTTACCAAATTGTCAAAGTTCACATGACACAACCTCTTATTCCATAACCAAACATCTTCAAATTGTACAAATAAACATGTATTTTTAGACATAATAAGTTACCTTCTATTTTCTCTCCACTTCCAATTAGTTCACTAGTAGCATCATAGATCTTTTCCTTCTCATTTTGAAATTCAACTTGATAGCTTGAATTGTTTAGTTGTGCCACAGTCAACATATTATATTTTAGTCCATCAACCCAATAATCATTGTCACACATGATCTTATCATTCAATATAATAGATCCTTTACCTTTCACATAACATTGTGCATCATTTCCAAACTTAACACAACTTCCATTACAATGTTCTAGCTTTTCAAACTTACTTGTATCACCAGTCATATGATGTGAGAAAGTACTATCGATTATCCATTTATCATTCTTACTCACATTGTAATCTAGAATAGTTTTCTCAAAAGTTTCATCTTCATTAGATTCATCTTTCATTGCAACATAAATGACTTCTTCATCAAGATAATCAAAATCACTTTCAAAACCATCTTCTTCAGTAATGTAGCAAGATTTATTACCTCTTCCTTTGTAGTCTTTGTAACCTCGATTGTCTATGTTGTCTCTCCTTCCTCAGTATTTATTGTCTTTCCTTTTCTCATTTTCATCATTGTTAGGACATCTTGTAATAATATGACCAAATTTGTTACATGTAAAACTAATTATAAGAAGTTTTCCTTTATATTTGTCTTTTCCTCTTGGTAGCCTTCTTGTCAATAATGCTTCTAGATCATCATCTGATTCACTATTACTGTCCACAAGCTTACTTTTTGAACTATTCTTTCTTTTAGATCCATCGATGGTTAGTTGAGACTTGAAGTCAAATTCAATAGTTGAAGGTGTATAATTATAAAAAACTAACAATTCAAATGTAGTGAATCTTCCAATTAGACTATATAGTGTCTGATCATTATCAAGTGTACATCCCAGTTCTTGTATTTTAGATACTCTAATGACATGGATATTAAGTAAGGTTCTCAACACCTTTCTAATCATCATCTCTTCATATAGGTATTATCTAACACCTCTAATTTCATTCACCACCTCTTTCATTAGGCCACAATACTATGCAACAATTTCTCCTTCTTTCATTCTCATCTCATCAAACTTGTCTTTCAAATTTTTAGTTTAGCCCTTAATACATTTTTGTCTCCTCCATGAATTTGTACAAAATTATCCCACACTTATCCCACATTTCCTTTATAGTAGTGTAATCTTGCATATCATCAAACTCAAAATAACTTAAGGAAGATGCCATAGTTATCACCATTTAATTATGCTCTTGCTTCTCATTGATTTTCTCAATCGTCATGGGTCTGGGTACTTCAATGTATTCATTTCCTAGGTAGTATAATACAAAATCTCCAAATCTAGATAAATGTAATCTCTTAAAATGTTTCCATGCTGGGAAGTTATCTTCTTTTAGTTTGGGTACATCTCTCTTGTACATATTGATATTTTAGCTTAAGTCCCTTCAAAATTTCCTTACAAGCACCAAAAGCTCTGATACCAATTATTAGAATGATTCAAATAACTAAGAAGGGGGGGCGGAGGTGGGGGCGGAGGGGCGGGTGAGGGTGAATTAATTATCCTTAGGTCTAGATGTACCAATTCAACTTTTAACAATATCAAACAACTTAATCAAACTCATAAATCCACTCAACCAATATAATCATTCATCAGTAATCCAACTTATCATATCATCACATAACTCTTTGTTTAGTATATGTCAAATAATAGAAACATATAACAATAAATAATATAAAACATGAAAACAACATTCACATGTGTATGACACTAGGATTTAATGTGGAAACCCAATTTGAGAAAAACTACTGAGCAACAGGCTACCACTTTTCACTCTTATGAAGTGAGCTCAAGTAGGAGCCAACCTTGTTAAAGGTTGAAAAATATAGTGTTACGTGTGACCCTATTAAATTATTTAATCACCCTATTAGGAGTGACCTTGTTAGAGGTCTTTAAAACATTTCATTAGAATGCCACCTTGATTAAAGGATTAACAATATGACTATTAGGTCAACCTTGATTAAATGATTTTACTTCCACAATGGTTAGAAAGTAAAAACTAGGCTGATTTGATAAAATACAACTCACTTTGAAAATTTAGATCTTTATTCGGCTCATTCATGATTCATTGACTAGACTTCATCACATTCTCCATCTCTGATCTGCTTGGCAACTCTTCAAGAAATCTTGCTTCACTAACTTCTCACTTTTCCTCTACAACTCTATTCTTCACAAGTTCTTCACAAATACACCAGTCCAACAACCACAAATCATCTCCTATGTCTCCTTAAATAGATAGGTTTAATCTTTTGTTTCTTAAACATAACCATAGATCTTAAGGATTAATTAGATTCATTGAATTTGTTCATTATTTTGTCCTTCTTCTTCTTTCTTGGAACTTCTATAAACTTCTCATTAAATCCTCACCTTATATCACTTAACAAACTTAGTTCATGCATTAAATATGTCGGCTCAACAATCCTTATCTTTTGTAGATTTTGACCAATCCATAAATTCAATTATGTCAGCCTCAAATCTTGATTCTTTCACAAACTATTAATTTGTTGACACTTGGTCATCACTATGTTCTTCATCACTAGGCATCTCAGTCTCTGCTGATCTATCTCACTCAACTTAAACTTGCTCACTTATCTATCTCTACACTCAGTCATTACTCTAGTTTTCCTTCATCTTGCTCGACCATTAGTATCACTCGGCTAATACTCTTTTCTTGGCTATAACTTAAGTTCCTTAATCTTTTACTTCTTCTTCTTCATTGACCTAGTAAACTATCACTCGATCATGCTTAGGGTTTTAATCAACCTCTTCTCTACTTTCAATCAACTCTTCTACATTTCAATTCATCTTTCTTCTTCACTTAATATAATGATAAAAAAACACATTATCTTGTCAAATACTAACTGATAAAGTTCCCATTGTAATTCCATTACACCTACTCATTTTTACTCAACTACTTTACTAGTTCACCTTGTTATATCTCTTTTTCAAATCCTCTTCATCTATCAATTGATATGGGACTCTACACTATTAATAATGGCTTATCAGTGAGGTTTGACATCAATGATACCATAACAATTGTTCCAATTCTAGTTTCCAACATATGTTTTGTTAACATTCTAGTCATGTTTGATATTAGTGACATACACTTATTTAAATTGTAAGTTCATACCAAGCATATTGTATAATTAACCAAACATTTCAGTTGCTACCAAGTCCTTTGGATAGATTTCAGTTTGCGTCGAGCAGTTACTACAAAGTTGATGATTAGTAGTATAAATTGAGCATCTCAATGTATTTTGAGTTTACCAGTGCAAACCAAGCTGTGTAGTACTTACCAAGTTCACAGTTGATGAAATGTGAGTCTAGTGTTAACCGAGCTACTTAGTGTTAACCAAGTGACTCAGTTTATACCGAGCTCAAAGTGATAGCATTGACCAAGCTATGTAATGTGAATCAAGAGATTCAATTTATATGCTAATTTTCACAGTATTTTTCAAGTCACCAATGTAGGCCAAGTTCAAGACTACTTGGAAGTAATCAGTATGGACTGAGCTTCTATATCTACCGAGTGTATGATGATGTCAAGCATTGATAGTGGATGCCAAGTATCAGAACCTCACCAAGTTAGTCTTCAGAACCTGAGTTTCTACACTTTGGCCAACTTTGTAATGTTTGTGTAAACTTGTATTGTGGCCAACTTTGTAATTGTGTAATTGGATTGGTATATATGTAATGTACTGTATCACATCCAAAGAATAGAAGAGAAGTAATGTAATCATTAGAGAAGAGTAGAAGAGTGAATTAAAAAAGCTACAATAGTGTAAGGAGCAACAAATATTTATCTATCACAACAAGGTGATTTGTACACTCAAAGGAATCTCATTCAGCAAACCAAGTTGCAGATCAGAGATCAGCTACTAGTTCATCCTAACAGGTGGATCAGTCAAATCCTTTAAGAAGGTAGACCTAACAGTCTTATGCAAATCTCTTTACCAAGTGCATACTTCATTGTATGTCTGTGGACCTAGCAGTCCTTATTGGTCCTAACAGGGAAAATCATCAGAAGTGATCATTATAAGCCTTAACAGGACAACTTTATACTATAGTACTAAAGCTTGTGGGTATCATCTCCACCCTAGTTTTACTTTCTATTTGGAAGGTTTTTGGGTCACCAAAATTGTGTGCCAAAAGTGTTATGTATGCTTTAATGTTTTAAGTTTCTCATGCATGCAATTAGATCAGAATATACATGAAGGATTAATTGCCAATAAAGGATAAGATTTTATAAGTTATTGATTCACCCCTCCCCTCTCAATAACTTAGCTTGTCATAATATTTTCAAAATTTGGTATTAGAGCTTTGTGGTTCTTAGAGAAAAATTTAACAGCTTGAGCAAAGATCAAAGGCAATGGAGGTATTTAGACTTGACAAGGCTATTGATAATGAGAAGTTAGAATTGGAATTGGCTATTGGACAACTCAAAAAAGAAAAAGAGCAACTCTCTCAATCCCTGAAAAGAAGAAAAGATCTTGCAATCCAAATGAATGATCCACTCTACATTGAAGAAAGAATTGAAGATATCCATTCAAGAAATTCAAATGAAGTAGAGGATGAAGAAAAGTCAGAGGAAGAAGAGCCACTAAAGTAGAAGGGTAAGGTAATCATTACCAAACCTGCTAAAACATCCACTGTTGTGTTCAGCAAGAGATCTTCCAAAAGAAATCAGATAAAGAAGGAGGAGACATAATTTTCAAGAGGTCTCCACCCACATTTGAGGAAAGAATGAAAAAGTTAGAATCAAGTTTTGGAATTACAAACTTCAAGGCACTGAAATATGAGACCAAGACTACTGATGAGAAGAATTAGATAGAAGATATATTGATATCCAAGATGGGTAAGTGGAAATACTCAATTGACCAGCTTACGAAACAGATTCCTAATGCTTTAATGGACAAGACTAAGCCAAGATGGGATCATGCCATACAAACTACAAAATATATACATGAGAAAACACTAAGGCAGCTTATGCCAAATTTTCATGATAAGTAGGTGAAAGAATCTTTGAAGAAAAATGAAGAAAAGTTAACTTTAAGATTCAATACTTGTCTTACACTATTGAAAGAAATTGGGCATGTTGTGAAGAATGCTACAAACACATGGAAGAATGTCTATCTTCTTCACAAAGCATATGATTTTATAGTTAGTATAAATGATAAGGATGATGATGATAATCACGAGGAGAAAGATGATGAAGAGGTGACTCATTTTGATAATATAGATGATGAAAAGGAATAGGGGTAGGAAGCTACCGAGGAAGATATGCAAGATACTAAGGAGATTGACCCAGTGAAGATTGCTACATTGGTCATAGCCTCATTTCCTCATTCTCCCAACAAAACATTGATAACACCAAGCTACGAGACAACCTTAGTAGGATTGATTGTGACTAGCACTGCAAGCACAAGCACTCAATCAATCTTTGCACTAGCCTAGCTCAGTACTTCATTAATAGTAGTCCCAAGCACTTCATCTACTGAGCTACAAGCTCTTCCCTTTACATTAATTTTGGCTAGATCAGGTATTCCTACTAGCAATACTTCAATGAGTGCAGTATCTATTTTTGCAGTAAGTCCTACCATTTTAACAAGTGTTTCCATTCCTAGTATGCAAGCAATAAGTGCAAGGACAACTGAGACCAAGCTTCAATCAAGTACAAAATTTTTGGGTAAAGGCAAAGAAAAGGAGGAGGATATAGATCTTGATGAGGAGATTATCATTCCTAAATGGGACATCTCAAATCTAAATCTAGATCAAATGCAAATGTTTGGTAAACCACTTCAAAATAAAGCCAAGCTGCAAAGGCTTGGAGAGGAAAGAAACAAGGAGTTTAAAATCATTGAGGATGCTAAGAATATTCTAGCAAAGGCTCTAGGCATAGGGGTTGATACTTCTCAACCAATTTTGTATCAGGTGGTAGAGGTAGTTCAGAAATATAATGAAGATTTGGATAGATAGGATAAATTATTGTAAAAAGTCAAGGAAAAGTTTGAGAATAAAGTTTTAGAACTTATTGCTCAAAAAATTTCCATTCATCAAGTAGAATTATCTAGTATTTTAGGCTCTCTAAAGACCTCTTGTATTAATCTATCTTTACTTTTTTCTAAACTATGTAATACATCAATTTTCACAAAAGAGATAAGAGATAAAATATCAAAAATTGATGAAGATATGAAGGCAAGTACACAATAATTGTAGCTTGACCTGAGTTCAAGATTTTCCCACTTTAACAAGATCAAATTTTTGATAGATTTGTAGGTAGAATTTCTCAGAGAAGAGGCAAGAATTAGATCAACTTTGATAGATATTTAGAATATGATTCTCCCTAACATGAATGCACTATAGAAGCACATTGCACATTAAAAAACACTCATCCATGACAATAACTTCTCCATTGCAGACCACATGATTGAATTGTCAACAAAAGTGTAGGTTGCATTGCACACATGCAAGGTCTTACAAGAGAATTGGGACAAGACTTTGTCACTTATTTTAAAGGTACACTCAGACTTCTTGTCACATTTTGGCAAATGTGTAAATAAATATATAGCATAAATATTTGGCATTAATGTCAAAAAGGGGAAGAAGCTATAAGAAGATATAAGGAGGAGAAGATGTGAAAAGATGTGAGAAGATATAAGGAGAAAGGGGGAGAAAATTGAAAGAAAATTGCAGATTGTAGAGAAAATGTATATTCTATGTATAGTATACTATATATTATGTATGGGGGAGCATTACCATGTACAGAAATGTATCTTTTACAAATCCAATTTTGAAAAATCTCAAAAATAGTATACTCTACTGAGTTGGACACATAAGGTGATGGATAAAGATGTTTTTGAAAATTCTTGAATTCAATTTTGACTGATAAGTGTTTTTGTCACTAATGTCAAAGGGGGATATTGTTGAATTCTAGTCATGTTTTTTATTAGTGACATTCACTTATTTAGATTGTAAGTTCATACCGAGCATATTGTATAGTTAATAGTGTTAACCAAAAATTTTAGTTGCTACCAAGTTCTATAGTTGCTATTGAGTCAATTGGATAGTTTTCAGTTTGTGTCAAGCAGTTACTACGAAGTTGAAGATTAGCAGTGTAAACTGAGCATCTCAGTGTATGCTAAGTTTACCAGTGCAAGCCGAGTTGTGTAGTGCTTACCAAGTTCACCTTTGATGAAATATGAGTCTAATGTTAACCAAGCTACTTTATGTTAACCAAGTGACTCAGTTTATACTGAGCTCAAAGTGATAGCATTGACTAAGCTATGTAGTGTGAATTAAGTGATTTAGTTTATATGCTAAGTTTCACAGTATTTGTTGAGTCACCAGTGTAGACCAAGCTCAAGACTACTTGGAAGTGATCAGTATGGATTGAGCTTCTAAGTCTACTAAGTGCATGATGATTTTGAGCATTAACAATGGATGTCGAGTATCAGAACCTCACCAAGTCAGTCTTCAAAACCCAAGTCTCTACACTTTGGTCAACTTTGTAATATTTGTGTAAACTTGTATTGTGGCTAACTTTCTAATTGTGCAATTGGATTGGTATATATGTAACGTATTGTATCACATCCAAGGAATAGAAGAGATGTAATGTAATCATTAAAGAAGAGCAGAAGAGTGAATTCCAAAGGCTACAATAGTATAAGGTGTAGCAAAGATTTATCTATCACAACAAGGTGATTTGTACACTCAGAGGAATCTCATTTAGCAAACCAAGTTGTAGATCAGAGATCAGCTACTGCTTCATCCTAATAGGTGGATTAGTCAAATCCTTTAAGAAGGTAGACCTAACAATCTTATGTAAATCTCTTTACCAAGTATATACTTCATTGTATGTTTGTAAATCCTTTTGCAAGGTGGACCTAGCAGTCCTTATTGCTCCTAACAGGGCAGATCATTAGAAGTCATCATTGTAAGCCTTAATAGGCCAACTTTATAATATATTACTAAAGCTTGTGGGTATCATCCCCACCCTAGTTTTACTTTCTATTTGGAAGGTTTCTAGGTCACCAAAATTGTATGTCAAAAGTGTTATATATGCTTTAATGTTTTAAGTTTCTCATGCATGCAATTAGATCAGAATATACATGAAGGATTAATTGCTAATAAAGGATAAAATTTTATAAGTTACTGATTCACCCCTTCCCTCTTAGTAACTTAGCCTATCATAATATTTCCAACAATTTTGACGGTCATGCTTGTGTATGTGTTCATGTATGTGTTTGTTTCTATTCATTTATATGTTTATGCTTGTATTTTCTCTATGTCAGCATTCATGTCCATGTCTATGTTTCTTTCTATGGTCATGTCTATGTTTTTTCCTATTGTGTCCATTTTTATGTCTATGTTTGTGTCCATGTACATACCCATGTTTGTGCTTATCTCTATGTATGTGCCCTCATCCATGTCATGCTCATATTTATACTCATTCCTACATCCACATCTACCTCTTTCTTTGTGCCCATGTTTGCATTGCTTCTACATATGTGCTAGTATTTTTGGTTGTGCCCATGCTTTCAATGTTTGTGTCCAAATATGTATCTCCACTGCATGCCTTATTCATGTTCACATTTATGGTTGTGTTTCAAGGTATGTATTCCCCAAAGGTGTGTTGTATTTGTGTTTTGAGGTGTGTGTTTCATTCTCCAAAGGTGTGAACCCAAACTAAATGGTTTTTTGATTATATTGTTTGACCAAGACATCACCATCATTCCAAATGATCATCAAATCTATACAACCATACAATCCATCCTTTAATGTATATGGTCATTTCTTTTAACCTATACAAACTATAATCCAAAAACTTATGGTTAGTTTTTCCTATGTATAATCTAGCATTAACATTTCCCAACATCACGGAGCCTTATGAAATAGCATATTGGTATGAGTGGGTATATATAGCTTTTAGAATGGGAAGTTATCCAAGGACAAGAGTTGTCAGAATACCCAAAAAAAATTAGTGAGCAATTGTTTTCCAGTATCAAGGTAGAATCTCAAAGGTAGCAATATGTAGTTCATGTTAGGGACAACCTACATGTGAGCATGGATAATGATGTGGAGTCACTTAAATAAAATATTGGTTGTAGAACACATCTTTCAAGACTTGGAAAAGTTATCAACTCTACATATGGATGTTTGCAGTTGTGTGAATTTTGTACTTGCCCTCTTGTTGGGCACAAGTCCTACCTGGCTATATTTTCTTCATGTGAAAGACTCCCCTATAGAAACAACTAGATCTAAATGGATAATGTTGAGTATAATAGCATGAATGATTTATATCTATGCATCAATGTAGTTTATGTTTGGCTTTTATGGGATCCTAGTACTACAAATATGATAATGTAGCACAACTAAAGTTTCATAGTAATGTTTATATCAGAGTGGCACATCAGACATTTGATATCATTTTAGTTCTCTCATCTATGTGGTTGGTATGGGACCTTGGAGCTAATGGCATCAACCTGATGACTGGTTTCTTAAGGACACAATTTTAGGTGGTGGGGATTTGTGATGTCCCCATATTTTTCATATAATAACCTAATTTATTTAATTAATTAATTGGTCCCATAATTTAAATAATATTATAAAATAAAATTTAACTAATAATATGGGAGCCCAAATTAATAAAATAAAAATATATGTTCTTGGGTCCCAATTGATTTATGTATATCTTTGGTCCATCATATTTTTCATAGGTGTTTGTTGTCATGTTGACATTTTTTGTGCACCTCTGGAGTTTCTCTATGATGAGGTATTTATGACTAGTGATGAACCCCAATTTCAACATACTTAGGCTAGTAGATGATATGCTTTTCATATACTTTCAAGAACCTTTTCAAGATCTGTTTATGCTATTACACAAACTTTAAGTATTATAAGGACAAAATGTGGACTTTTATAATTAGTATCATATGCTAATATAAGTACATCTTTATGTCATGCCATGGTTGAATACTTTTTTTTATATAATAGTATGTAATATGTTTTGAAATCATGTGCCTAAGAACTTCCTATAGCCATTGTTATTATGAGTCCTACAACTGTTATGGGGAATTACTCCTTTAACCCTACTATGTGTGTAAGAATTTGGCTTAGGCCAGAATTCACCCAAGAACTAAAGAACTCAACACAAGCACACAGTAGACCAAAATAGACAAAGTATGATCAGAATGATGATATTCATTCAATAATTTGATACAGAGTACACTAGGAGTACCTGAATATAAAGGCCTCAAGAGAGTTTCTAGAATGCGTAGAAGTTAGGATCATGATATGTCATAGAACCAGGCACATGTCCACCAGATATGGGTTATCCTCCATTAAGCATGGGATTAAGTGCGATGATGTGAGGATAAGCCTAAAATGGTGTAGCATGCAAATCAATGGAGTAGACAACATGTGCTAAATGAGGAGTGCGGATAACTATGTTGTCATCATGACAACTCATTGAATGATGCATACTCTTATGTTGTAGACACCATGTGCATGATTAGAGTTGTGTAACTCAATGAGAGTTCACAAACTCCTAAGTGTCTCACCTAAAATAATAATTAAATAATGCATTAACCTAAGTAAAACTTAAGTAAGTGTAATAAGTAAATACTTATTTACACCAACAATGTGGAATAAAATGTGGGTGTTATAATGGATCATATGTAAGGTTTTATGCTGAATTAACTTGACATTGCAGGGTTTCTAGTTAGAATGTGAAGGTACAAGAGTTGAGAAGAAGATAGAGCCGCTACTTAAAGACTACCACAGGACTATGTCAAAGAGGGACTCTTGAATAATAAACAAGGAAGCATTTGACGGTCTAGTTGTCATTTATTGGAATGTATTAAAGGATTCTAGAAGAGGTTTATTACTTACCACAAATCTAGCTTTAGTTCTTCTTTATGATCCAACAATATAGGGTAGTAGTTCTTTAATTTTTCTAACTATTCAAACTCTTTCCTCATTCTCATTAGAATCCTTCTTCATTGTAAAAAGGGATAAAGTTGTAATAAATGTTTTCCCTATTTCAAGGAAGTGATTAGTTAGTTAGTTAAGAACTCTTGAATAAAAGGGTCATGTTTTCTTTTAGTAAGAACAAGGATGGTAGGTTGATGTAATTTGTAATATAAATCCAATTGTGAAGCATGTTGATGTACTTGTTGAATTTTTTATTAATAAATTTATGATTTTTTCCATCTAGATTTGTTGCGTTAATCTAGACATTACTTAAGGGGGGCCACTTAGGGAGTTTTCCTCTTTCATTTCCATTAACATAACTTAGTTATCAGTGTTCTTAGTTAAAGTTATAGCTAAGCTTTATGTATTGTTTTTCAATAGTAGCTTAGCGTGACTACCCATGCAGCTAATAGAAACACACAGCTATCGGTTGTTATTGCAGCCACTAGGAACATAGTTGTATTTATTTATAGTAGGATTAAAATCAACATTTAGATTTTAGTATGATGATTCTAGGTAGAATCTATGTTTGAAAAGTAACTTAGTGGATATATCTTGCTGAATCATTTCAAGCTTAACATCCCTAGGTTGATAATTAAATGATGTCTTAGGTCCTAATTTGGCTGCTAGTTACGCTGTCCAATTCTTAAGTAAAATAATATATATTCCTAAGTCATAAATCATATCTAGGACACTACATTTTTGGTGTCGTTGTTGAGGATGGTGTCAAACTAAGAGCCTTTTCAGATATAATAGTTGCATTTCCAAAATTTCCATTTTTATAATTTATGTTATTAGCTTAGAATTGCTTCTATTGTAGGCATAGAAGAAGGGACAGCCTTGGGAGGTTCATTCCAAAAAATGACCCCTTCAAAATACAGGAAATTCTTGAACTTGAGTTGGAAATCCCCCAAGAAGAAGAATAGTTGTTGGAACACCCATTTGATGATGCTCAGGAAGCTTTTCCTTCACCGCCATCCTCACTAGGATCACTACATTTGAACAACCTCTTTGGTGAGATGGAATATCAAGATAACTTGTCCCTTGTTATCTGTCAATCAAGACAATAAAGAGGCCCATTACCTCCTTTGTCATTTCCCTTTCCTATCCATGACCTGCATGATAAAAACAATTTGAATAATATCTCATCTTCTACCCTTCCAAAGTTTTATGGTCTCATTACTGAAGACCCTGATACCTTCCTCTTTGAGTTTTATATCCTTTGTAGGAGATATGACTAAAAAATAAAATCACACAAGCTTAAGTTGTTTCCCTCAACTCTAAAAAAGTCAATTCTTAGGTGGTTCATGGGATTAGGGGCTAATGTTTTTGCGACATGAGATTCCATGAAGAACTCGTTCCTTGAGAAGTATAAGGAATTTTGTTAGGGGTTGATATGAGAGGGGATGATATCTTTAAGATGTCTCAATGAGAGGATAAAACTATGAAAGACTATGTCTCATGATTCTTGTTCAGTCTTCAAAAGAACACTCAACATGCACTGAGTGAGGAATCACAGGAATATCTTTTCCTAAAAGGCCTTAATGATACTTGTGTAGCATATCTAGACCTCATAGCAGCTAGTGAAATTTATTAGAGTAGTTGGACAAACATTAAAAATATTTTTATGAACTACTCAAGAGAAGCAATGAAGAGAGGAAGAGGATTTATACCTTCTCTTGCCAAGGTAAGTGGTTCAAGAGTATCAAAATGGATATTTTTTAATCTTTTGTCAGATTTTAAACAAGATATTATCAACAATGTTTCCACTTAATTGGATACAGTGCATGCCAAGAAGAAATAAGAGGAATCCGATGCAATGTTAGTGAAGTATTGTTCACACTCTAGACAAAAGAAGAGGGATTTCTAGTGCAAGACAGTAGCTAGGGTGGAGACCCAACCAATGTCCATGGAGTTCAAAGCTATCAATCAGAATGGTGAGCTTCTCTATATTTCCACATGTAAGCCATGGGCCTAATGCCAAGGTATACCTCAAGACCCACTTAATAATTTTGATACTTATAATAATAGTTAATGGAAAAATAGTATCCTCATAATTTTGGCCCTCAAGCTCCAAATTGGAATAACCTATGGCCTAACCAACCAATGGAATAATCCTTGTCCCAATCAATTCCCACCATGGAATAACTAGTGAAATAGGTAGCAACCCTCTTCAAACCAATGGAAACTCCCATAGCAAAGCCAATGGCATCCTCTACAAGGGACTTAGGAATAAACTAAGTAGTGGAGGGTAACCAACCAGGGAATAATTTGTCTGCTAGGCATCTACAAAAACCTCAATAATAAGCCACCCCTCCTGCTACCCATTAGGGTAACAATACAAAGTAGACTTAGCTGCCTACCCAACTTATTCGAAATCCTAATAGTCAACCTCAACAGCACTAAGCCTATTCTATGGATCCTAACCAACAGTCAACCTATGCCATTAATTTGAGTAATATCAACCTAAGGTTTGGAATTATACTACATGCACCTACTCCACCTATAATCATTGAAATTTTAGATAAAGAGAATGATCCAAACAATACTAGTAAGCCAGACTTGGCTTAAAAACCTATCCAAAGTCCTTCTATTCCTACTACCCCCAACACAACTTCACCACCCTTCCCACAAAAGTTGGTAAAAGAAGTTGTGCAATAGGTTGATGAATTTTCTACTAACCTTCTTGACCAAGTAGAGAAAATGAGTGTGAAAATACCTTTGTTTTAGGCCATAAAGGAAGTTACCATTCGTAACAAAGTCATTAAGGAAGTCTATCTTAAGAGACCATGAAGGAAAAAGAAAGACTCATAGACTGTATATCTTAAGAAAATTATCATATTTGATGCTTGGAAAGCTTACCGTCCCAAAATACTCTAACCCTAGTAGTCCTATAGTGGAGATAAGGATACAAGGAGTCAAGATTAGTAATGCATTGGTAGATTTTGATGCAACTATCAATTTCATGACTAAGGATCTCATAACCTAGCTAAGTAGCCCTAAGTTAAGAACTACACCTAAAATCTTACAATTAGTTGATAGCTCTACTAGAAACCTTGATGACATGATTGAAGATCTTGTAGTCATTTTTAATTCATGGGAGTACCCTGTTGATTTTATCATCTTCTCACCTAAAGCTACCTTGGGCAGGTATTGAGTAATTCTAGAAAAACCTTGGTTGGAAATAATAGATGCTTACATAGGTTGC
The DNA here is from genome assembly GCA_028749045.1 of Cupressus sempervirens. Classification (NCBI taxonomy): domain Eukaryota; kingdom Viridiplantae; phylum Streptophyta; class Pinopsida; order Cupressales; family Cupressaceae; genus Cupressus; species Cupressus sempervirens. Next base: position 617,464,171 of record CM053784.1, on the reverse strand, counting down.
AATTCTAGTAAAATGACACTTTTTGATGGTCAAAATGTCAAAAAGCTAAATATTTATGCACCAAGCTAGCCTCAAATTTAATTTGGAGATGTAATACAACATGATTTGGGAGGTAATAAAGAGGAAGTGGAGGTCAACTCAATTGCCAATCTAATTATGATATAAAGGAACCCGTTCGTTGAAAAACAAGAGGAAGAGTAAGTTCTCTCTAATGTACTTCAAAACCATAATGATATGGAAGCTCCTTATGTGGGTAGAATCCCTATTCCCTATTCTTCCATCAGTTCCATACTCTTCAGCCTTGGATTGTTTACATAAACTACTTGCTCATGAGGTGGAGATGTCCTATCTACCTGAAGTATCTGTGCTTGAATTAATAATAGAAGTGGAAGTTAAAAATGGGAGAACTTTGAATATTAATAGTAAACTCACTAATGAGAAGGAATATCATGTACAAATGCTTTGTACCCATTAGATGACCTTTTCTTGGGACTATAGAAATATAAAGGGACTTGACCCAAAGTTGTGCAGCCATAGAATATTCATAAATAGTGAGTCCAAGTCAATTACACAACCCCAAAGAAGAGTTAAATATGTCTTAAGGGAATTAGTCAAGGAAGAGTTACATAAGTTACTTCATGCTGGCTTTATTTACCCCATATCAAATGGCCAACGGGTCTCTCCATTGGTTATTTTCCCAAAGAAATGAGGTAAATAGCGAGTATGTGTGGATTATAGAGAGCTTAATGCAGCAACCAAAAAGGACCACTTTCCCCTTCCATTTATTGATCAGGTCTTGGATAACTTATTAGGAAACAAGTATTTCTCATTCCTTGATGGATTTAGTGGCTATAATCAAATCAAATTAGGACTCAAGGATCAGGAAAAGACCACATTCACATGCCTGTAGGGTACGTCTTCTTACTCATTCTTACCTTTTGGACTATGCAATGCTCCAAAAACTTTCCAAAGGGTTGTTCTTAGCATCATTGTAGATATTTTTGATGATTGCATTGAAATTTACATGGATGACTTCATAATGTATGATACTATATTTGAAGAATCTTGGGATAACTTAGCCAAGGTATTACAAAGGTGTTAGGATTATAATCTTTCTCTTAATAGTCAAAAACGTTTTATGATAATGCAAGAAGATAATGTATTGGTACATTATATCTATACTACAAGAATACAAGTGGATCCATCCAAAATTGAGGTGATTTCTAGTTTTCCCTCACCTCTCACACAAAAAGAACTCATAATATTCTTGGTTCATACTGGTTATTATAGAATATTCATCAAAAACTTCATTCAAGTTACATCACCCTTGTACAACATACTCAAGAAAGATGAGCACTTTAAGTGGACACCAATATGTGATAAAGCCTTTCTCAATCTTCAAGTTTCTTTTACAAATGCTTCATCATTAAAAGGGTCAAATTGGTCATTTCCCTTTAATATTTACACTAACGCCTAAGATAATGTTGTTGGAGCTATTTTAGGAAAAAAGAGAGATTCAAATAAACATGTCATTTACTATGTATGTAAAAACTTACAAGGCACACAATTTAATTATACTATCACATGAACGCAATGTTAGCAGTCAAATATGCACTCAACAAGTTTAGACATTATATTATAGGGTATCCTATTTTTATTCATATTGATCATGCAATCATTTGATATCTAATGAATAAAAGCTCAATCACAAGTAGGTTAGCAAGATGGTTGCTATTAATGCAAGTATTTGATATAGCAATAGTGGATAAACCTAGTAAGGCCAATGTAGTTGTAGATTTTCTCTCCAAAATCCAAAGACAAGGATATCATTCAGCAATTGAGAATTCATTTCCTGATGAACATTTGTTTTCTATAAAGGTCATACAACCTTGGTATGCAGATATTGATAATTACTTGGTTGTTGGAAGGAATCCTCCTCATTTCTCATCTAAGGAAAGGCGATTGCTAGTTGGAAAGAGTTTTCATTTTTCATGGATTGTAGATTGTATGTTCTATACTAGACTAGATCAAGTTATGTAGAGATGTGTATGGTAATGACATTTTGCATGCATGTCATGATGAACCCTATGGTGGACATTTTTCTACCAAGCACACATCCATGAAGATATCAAATGTTGGTTATTATTGGCCCACATTTCATAAAGATGTTGCTAAATATACCAAGTGTTGTGATAGATGTTAGAGAATGGTCCAACTTACCAGATTTGATGAGATGCCCTTATTTCCACAAGTTGTTGTCGCCCCTTTTGATAAGTGGGGACTTGACTTTTTTGGCCTTTTTGAACCTTCATCCAATTAAGTCTTACATCCTTTTTCATACTAATTATGTAATAATTTGGGTAGAAGAAAAGGCATGAAGCATGCTAGGGATAATAAAGTGGCAGAGTTCCTTTATGAAGAATTTTTTATTGGGTTTGGTGTCCCTAGGGAAATAGTAATTGATCAGGGAGACCAATTTACTTCCACATTAATCACAACCTTAGTCAATGAATTCAACATAAGGAATAGGAAGTCTACACCTTACCATCCACAAGTCAATGGCCATGTGGAGATAACAAACTGGGATATTGAAGCAAATCTTACCAAAATGGATAATAACTATAGAAAGGATTGAGTGAACAAGTTACCTGAAGCCATTTGGTCTTACCGAGAAACTTGGAAGAAAAATACATAATTCAAACCTTTTGAGGTGGTGTATGGAAAGCATTATCTTATGCCTATTGAACATAAATCCTAAGGATTTCTCTATGATTGGATATGGATTTGACTACAACATAGAGGGAAATGATTATGCAATTGAATGTATTGGATGAGATATGAAAAAGTGTCACGCAACACACTGAGATGATTCAACAACAAATAATGAGGTAACATGAAAAATACATTAAGGGGAAGTAGCTTACCATTGGATATTGACACTATTATATGACTCTCGATATAAGGATAATTAGGGTAAGTTGTAGACAAGATGGTTAGGTCTGATGAGAATATTGATGTATTTGAAAATAGTGTTGTACAAGTTTGAACAATTGATGACGTCAAGTTTAAATTATTGGTTAGTGGAAATGCCTAAAACCCTACCATGAACCCATTAACAAGCAAGAATTTCTTCATTAGTTTCAAGCATCGCAGGAAGTGGTAGTTCCTACAACCAAAGGAACTAAGCCTTAGCTCAATTCTTAAGGCATTGCTTAAAAATATTTTTACCTTTTTCACATAATAAAGAAGGTTACCTTTTAACCTTCCTCTCTTTTCATTACATTTTGAAATCAGTAATCATTTATCTCATTTCTTTCTCTTCCACATCATCCATCCCTAATTCACCATCATCATACTTTCTTTTTAAATGTCACTTTTTACAATGATGCGAGTAATAGATTAATGTTACATCATTCAAAGGTATGTTCATATTTAACTCTTACATTTTAACTTGTTATTTCATTCATTAATTTTCACATTAAGTTTTATTAGTAAGTACTCTTCATATGTGTCTTCACTTTTACATCAACTTTCATATTACCCCATTCCCAATTACGAGCTGATACACTAAATGTACATTTAAAATCTTTTCAAGTCTTCCCTTCTATCAAATCATATAGTGATGAATTAATTAAAATTATTAATTCACTTATGCTATATTTTATTCCTTACACTATTGTATACTAAACTTATCTCTGCATATTTATTTCCCTACCTTCTTTTGCTACTGAACACCGTTCATCAATTTTGTTGAGGGGAGAGGGTGGTTTTGGCTTGGTAATTTCTGAGATTTTGTGTATGTTTTTGGAATTTATTGTATTAAATTTTAGTTGTGAAGGAAGTGAGGAGAATTTGAGGTGAATTTTTAGAGATTTTTTAAGGATTTTTGCATAAATGAACGTTGGGCGGTAACCCAATTTTGCATAAGCTAACAAATCATTGTTTAATTTTGTAAGATGTTCAACATTTGTAGAGGTTCTGGAGACATGGATGGCTTGGTTATTTCGTCAAGTTAACAATTTTTCATTAAGACAATGTGGATGAATTCATCAGAAACTTCCAAAATGGCAGAGCAAAGGTTAAGGGGGTGGTTTTTGATGTGTTAGCTCACTGAATTGTAGAGGTTTATGTCTTACAACATGAAGTAGAACTATTTCCTTAAAATAGAGATGCAAGGATTCCTCATGCTAAATTTTCTCAACTTGGATATGGCCCTCTTGACATAAACAAGCAAGAGATGAAGAGAGTAAGCCTTTCAAAAAAATGGAGCCACAAGGTAATGCACATCATCAAATACATTACCTATGAAAGTAGATTCTCCATTTTACAATACCATCATTTTAAAATTTGTCACATTTGTGACATGAAAGAGTGATGAATGTCTCTTAATTTCTTTATAATTTAATGTCAAATTCTAGTGATGAGTATAAAAAGGGTAGCTTAAATTCTATGTCACACCATTGTTTGATTAAATTTCTTGTTCAAAGGTCACTTAGGGATGTTTTTTAAAAGACATCAAAAGACTTTTTGGTCTATAGAAGATATGCCCCTAAACCAAAAAGTAAACCTATTACACACAAATGTAGGGATTTCTATATTTAGAATTCCTCCTCTAGTCAATCCTCCCAATCTACATAGGGTTCATCTGAGTCATTAGATAATATGCCCCCTATGTGATAGAATAGCTATGGTAAACCCTAAGGTTATATCCCCATAAGTTGGTCCTTCCTCTAGGAAAGGAAAAGAAAAGATGCAAGAACAAGGACCTAGTGTTACTCCTAAAAAGGGTATCAAATGGAGTCAACCTAGAGAAACCCATTCTCCTACAACCTCTCCATCCAAGAAGCCTAAACTAGTATCTACCCCACAGAGAAGAAGCAGTAGGTTGCACCATTAGTCAAAACCTAACAAGTAGCTATAGACTTGCATTCTAGTTCCTCATCACATAGCTTACCATCCACACAAAAAATTAATCCTTCATCTCCTTAGTCACTATCTAAAAAAATTATATTTGAAGAGGTGGAATAGGCCATGGGAGTCAAAGATAATCCTAGTGTTGGATTGGGTGATTTAGCAGAGGCTACAGAACAGAGACAAAGTGAATCTTAGAGACTGGCACAAGAAAATAAATGGGTAGGTGTTTAGTTATGTAGGATGAGTAGCTTCCTAAAGAATTCATCATTGCAATAGTACATCCATGTGTAGAAGAAATTCCTAAGGAAGTTCTTGTAGCTCAGCCATAGGAAGAAATTGGAGAACATGTGGAAGCAATGGCCACTCCAGATGAGTCGATAATAGGGACTAGTGAAGATATGGCTATAGGGGATTAGATTAAGTAGAAGCGGGATGATGAGAAAAATGATGTGCTACTTGAGAATGCACCAGTAGGAGAACTTGAAAATGATCTAGGAAGTACACACCCTGAAGATGATGAAGGGAAAGGACAACAAGAGGATAGTCAAGGGTATGGGAAGAATAAGTGGATGATGAGGAGGAGGTGAGAGAAACTACCGTTAGGCATCCTCTTTAGCTCACTACCTTTGTTGTAAGGAATGTTATAAGTAAGTGATTGATCAATAAATAATGTATGAAACATAAATTCATAGGCTAAAGAAGGTAATTTAGAATAAAGATTAGGAGATTACAAATCCCAAAGAAAATATTAATCAGGTAATTCAAATGGTTCTACAAATGATTAAATGTAGGTCACCTTCCCCTATTTATGTGCTTTATCTTCAAGAGTCATATTTAAATTTCTACATGATAAGACTATGGCAGGGGAAGAATCCTTCATTGACAACCACTTGTGAGCTTTGTAGCATATAGTGACTCCTTTGAATACCTTAAAGATTTTATCTATGAATTTTATTTACATGAACTTGGTGTTCCACATGATACTAATTGGAATCCTTTATGATATGTTGATGATATTCATATCAATGCCATAATTTCCTAGATTCAAAATGAGATAACCAAAGGGGAACAATTTCACACTTATAAATATGAAGAAGCCATCGAACCCCTTTTAGCTAAGAAGGAATCTAGATGACTAGAAGAAATTATGGGTTGGTTTAAGGTCTAGGCGTCCATTGAGCCTCTTAGGTAGGAGACTTTTGATCAATATGAGAGAGTAGTAAATGCTAACTTTCAAGTTTCTTTACAATATTGCCATAATAGGTGGGGAGACATGATAATTTGATAACAAAGAAGTGAGATGCACTCTCCCAATCTTCTCTAGGTTGCCACAATGAGAGCCACAAGGTATAAACATAGTGGATTAGAAAAGAAGGAAAATTGGTTCCCATTAATAATGTACCAACCCATATTGCTATGGCCATTGTTTTCTATTAGGGGTGAGGACAACATGTATGAAAAGGATGCAAAGGATAAGAGTTGGAAAGACTCGGAGCAGATGAAGGACCATTTCTAGAGCTTTGAGATAGATGATTGTAGACAACAACTAAAATATGACTTAAGGGAATTTGCATGCAGGAAGAATTGTTGAGGGAACATTGGTTGAATCAATTGAGGGGAATGGTGAGCCCAAACTTTAGCATACTTAGGCTAGTAGATAATATGTTTTTCATATACTTTCAAGACCTTTTTATGCTATTACACAAAATTTAAATATTAATTATGAACAAAATGTGTACTTTTATAATTAGTATCATATGCTACTATTAGTACATATTCATGTTATGCCATGGTTGAATACCTTTTTTTTATATTAGTATGGAATTTGTTTTGAAAACATGTGCCTAAGAACTTGTTGTAGCCATTGTTTTTATGAATCCTGTTTCCATTATGGGGAATCACTGCTTTAAGTCTAATATATGGATGGAATAATGGATCATATGTAAGTTTTTATGTTGAATTAACCCAAGATTGCATGATTCTAGTTATAACATGCAGGTACTAGAGTTGAGAAGAAGATGGAGCTGCTACTTTACCACAAGACTATGTCAAAGAGGGACTTTTCAAGAATAAACAAGGAAGCAAATGATGGTCTAGTTGCATTTTACTTGAATGCATTAAAGTATTCTAAGAGAGGTTTATTTTTCACCATGAATCTAGTAGTAGTCCTTCTTTATGATCCAACAATATAAGGCAATGGTTTCTTAATTATTTTAACTATCAGGTCTATTGTAAAAAGAGATAAAGTTGTAAACAAAGTCTCCTTGTTTCAAGGAAGTGATTAGTTATTTAGCTAAGAACACTTTTATAAAAAGGTTCTTATTTACTCTTAGTAAGAACAAGGATGATAGTTTGATCTACTTTGTAATAGAAATCCAATTGTGAAGCATGTTGATGTATCTGTTAAATTTTTTATTGATAAAGTTGTGAAGTTTTCCATCTAGATTCATTGCATTAATATGGACACTACCTAAGGGGGCCTACTTAAGGATTTTTCCTCTTTCATTTCTATTAACATAGGTTAGTTATTAGTATTCTTAGTTGAAGTTCTAGTTAAGCTTTCTATATTGTTTTTCAATAGTAGCTTAGCACGACTGCCCTTGCAATCAATAGAAACACAGAGTTGTTGGTTGTTTTTGTAGCTACAAGGAATAGAGTTTCATTTACTTGTAATAGGACTAAAATCAACATTTTCATTTTATTAGGATGATTCTAGGTAGAATCTATGTCTGAAAAGGAACTTAGTGCATATATCATGCTGACTCAATTCAAGTTTAAAGTCCTCAGGTTGATGATTAAAGTGCATATATCATGTTGACTCATTTCAAGTTTAATGCTCTTGGGTTGATGATTAAATGATGTCCTAGGTCCTAATTTGGTTTCTCATTGTGAAGTCCAATCCCTAAGTAAAGGAATATATGTTCTTAAGTCATAAACAATATCTAGTACACTGCAACTGGCATGTAGGATTTTTTTGATATGTGACTTGATTTATTTTTATTATTTAGCACATTCTAGTTAGATTTTTTCTATGCTCACCATTTCAAAATTGAGATATGTACCCTATTTGGCTAGTGCAGTTTTGATGGGATTCATCCCTCACCCTATTTTTCTTTGTTGTTCTTTGGCCTTGGATCTAGAAAATCAGAGGATCCATCATTATTTTAATTAAAGATTACTTCTGGTTTAATCAATATTATCTAGTATATTTCATGCAATATTGTTATATTCATCATTTATGACTACATGTGATATCCAACTGGCATCTATATTATTAGAATATTTTAACCCTCAATGTGAAGGTGTGTAAACTTTTCTTATGTTTACTATCAATTTTTGAACAATATTTGTTGAATTTGAAGTTAACACTTTTTTTTCTTTTTTTTAAAGAAATTCCAGTTTGTCTTCAAATATTTATGTTTTTTTTTGTGAATGTGATGTCTTGGTTTAGAAGACTATCATAGAGGGAAATAGAAATACAAATTTCATCTCTAGAAAACATCCAAAGACTCAAAGAACTGAAAAGGTGAACAAGGTTAGCCTTTTTAATCAATGAAACATCTTTATTTGTACTTTTTAGAATGTGTGATAGTTCTTGCTAGAATCTAATACGATTAGGTTTTTATTTTATATGTTCAGTGCTTCCAAATAAAATTTCAATGATTTCATTTATCATATTTTTTCTATGGTTATTTTTCTTTTAAAGAGATTTACTAAAATCATGTCTATCATTCCCCAAATTCTATTTGGAGAGTCTCTTATAATGTTTCACCTAAAGTGTAGATGTCCTTGATCCCCTTATTCTTTCTCTAATGATGGATTGTATCGATCTGAATACCTTCTTTATGTACTTCAATCTTCCTAATTGATTCAAGGAATTAGGGGGTTTCATGTCTTATGCATCTTACAATTCAATTCATTGTATTTCTAAGAGGACATTTCTCTAATGGATTATGCACATGCCTAACAATCCATTTGGAAATACAACATATAGCTGTTATATAGGTGGGAAAATAACCAATTCGATCAACATGGAATATTATTTTTTATCAACATCCTCTGATCCCCAATGGAAACTATCCAAAACTACACATGTGCAACATACAAACAATACAAAAAGGAAGAATTCTTACAAGAACACCAACCACAAAGAATACACATCATCCAATAAAGTGGATTATACAAAAAAGTAGAAAGAAATTCTACACATGTAATTACTACTCTAAGATGCACTGGGAATAGCTAACAAAGAGACAATAAGGGAGATTCATCAAAGAGAACAAGAATAACTACTGTGAAAAATCATATACCCTCTCATACAGAAGATGTGAAAAAATAGTAGTAAAAGATAACATTATATACTAATCAAAAATAAATTGTTGGTATCTCTAAGTCTTGTTGTCTATTAGTGTCAAAAACTTAGTCATATATAAGGCAGAGTCAGTCGATCATCATTGCGACTGAGCTACTCTATATAGGTCGAGTCAAGTAAATACTTCTATATAATCTTGTATATGCCAAACTCTATAGGAGCTGAGGAAATATTTGGTCACTAATTATTTTCTATACACACCAAGCCTAGTGAATGTTAAAAAAACAAAACATATTGATGTTGAGTTATATAGAAGGAACTAAGTATAGTTAAGGTCAAGCAACAGAACAAAGAATAATTATGACAAAGAATGAAAGACAATATGTGTCAAGTAACATAGAGTGAACATAAATGTCTGAAATGGTACAAATTTTGAGGTAAACCATTTCTCGCTGAAATGAACATGACATTTAACGATTGTAGAGTTTGTTACAGAGGTTGTTGCATGTTCTGATGTGGATTATTGATCCCTATGAGGAAAGAACAACCAATCAGATGAACAGGAAAAAAGAGAAGCATCTAGAAGACTTCACATGTGTCTTTAAATAGGCATATCCAAATCTTATTTTTCATAAGTGTAGAGTGAGTTATCGCATAAGAGATTGTGAAGTATGTGAAGGAAGCGAAGTATTATATCAAAGAAGTTAAGTTTTGGATGTTGCATGTGAAAGTTGTGAAGAGAAGAATTTAGTGACCTGATGAAGTAGTGAAGGACAGAGCAAAGCTATATCAAATTGGAGATCAGATTAGAGATTGGAAGGAAGAGATTTGTAATCAACAATTGCAAGTGTAGACTAAAAGAGCAGGTACTAAATAAGTTTTAACAGATTGAATCAAGGCAAATCTCTTAATAGAGTGGTTGTAATAGACCTTTGTAAATCTCCTAACAAAGTCCTTACTGCATTGTAACTGTAAAATCCTTTAATCAAGGTAAGACCTAATAGTCTCATACACCTTTAGTAGAGTAGACCCCTCACATGGTAGATCATCAGAAGTGATCAAAATTGTAACCCTAGCATGTTAACTTGGTTACTGCAATAGTGAATATTTATAGGTGTCATCCCCACCCCAGTTTTACTTTTACCTTGAAGGGTTTCTAGGCAACCAAATCTTTTTTGTTATGTGTTTACATTTCATGGATGTGACTGATAGTTAGATCTATTTTATCTTTTGATTTATTATATGCATAAACTAGATATGAGATGGTCAATATGGTGAATTTTGTATAGTTGTCTTGAAGGATTGAAGTTTTATAGATCCTCATTCACCATCCCCCCCCGCGCCTAGTATCTTAGTTTCCCAATTAACTTCCAACATAAATGTGATCTACATTGGTTTTTATTTTATGATTTTCCAATTACACTCATGATTTGGTCCTAATAGGTGTTAACAATATCTTTTATTCAAAGTTTTGTGATAACTTTGAATACATTTTTCAGTTTAAGTTCTTTCTTCGACCAACAACCAGTTCACTACGACATCCTATTCAAAAAGAACATTAATCATTGGCACAAATACATATAGATTTTGGCAAAGAACTTCATCAATTATTGCATATGTCTTCTTCCATTCCATCATCGATTTCTCTATTCTATTTAGTGTCGGTAGAATGATATACTCCCTCAACAAATAAACTTTGTAGTCAATGTCAAATGCATTGGTTCATTTTTACTTAGAAGATGATAGAAACATGAGTGATACTATGATGATGCAAAAATGAGGAAAATTAGAGAGATATAAAATTATAGATTGATCAAAACAAAATTCTATTACATCAGAGTTGCATTCTATTATGGGTGGGCTTTACAATTACTCCAACAATTTAATTGCAACTGGAAGGCATGAATCCAACACTTTTCTTGGAGAGATAGTATGTAATCTTTTTCAATACATAGCCTAGAATGCATGTACCCTTCTTGATAGCTCTACCTTTTTTCTAGAACAATTAAATCTAACAGATCACAAAATAGATAATATTCTTTGTTGCATCACACTACATTATTGAAAACTCTTACAATTCCCAATCAGAACTCACCATATTTTAGCAGTTGAAGCATTTATCTCACAATTATTTTATCTCCCACTTTGATATCCAAATCCTTGTACTAATTTTGTTACTTAAAATTTTCTTTCTTCGTAGTTCAATATATTTTTTCTTTACATTTGTATATTTCTTATATTTAATTAGTATTATTGTTTTTTTTTTAAATAAGACATCTACTTGTATAATCAAGCTGGGCATTAGTTAGATGTCTAGTAAAGGCTCCATTAGAGTAGGCCACAAAACTCACAACCTAAAAATTAATGAAACATGTGATAGTATTAAGAATCAATATATGAAAATAATAACATCTAATAACTTTCTCTTGTAAATTTCTAGCAGTTTAGCATAATCCACTCAATAATCATGTTTTAAATTAACATATGCTTTTCTATTGAAGTGAACAATACAAATTAATAAATATAGTTTTTCTCTTTCAATGCAAAGAAGAAAAATTACTTTTCACCTAGGCACATTTAAATACCAATAACTCTTTTTTTAAGTCAAAATATTCAATTTTAAATTTAGTGTAATTATCTCCACTTCTTTCCTTCGCTTTTTTAGGAGCACTCATCTATCACACTATATAAAAAAATTTAAAAGACAAATTGTATATTTTTTTAGAAAGTAAGGCTTTGCACTCCACTCAAGTGAGGGAAATTAAGTTCCTTTCTTCAAAATATTCATATAACATAGAAGAATAATGTCATGTGTAAAACATAAAATAAAAGGACAAGACTATCTCTTTTATCACACAATAACACCTTATACCAAATGCACTGTAGAATTTCATAACCCACCATTTAAAATAATCATACAGACTTGTAGAAATATTTTTCTATGTCTTTTCTACCTCAATTAATTTTTTTTCAACTGTTCAATTTGTGTGTGTGTGCACGCGTGCGTGTGTGCATGTGTGTGTGCATGCGCGTGCACATGTGTGTGTGGATGTGTGAGAGAGAGAGAGAGAGAGAGAGATAAAGTACAAGGACTACAAGTTTAGAACAAAGATATGCTTTCTTAGTGTCCTATATTAAAAATCTATTATTTTAATAGATTAAATATCCATCCTACTATCATATAAATAAATCTGTTTTTAAATATCCATCCTACTATCCTATAAATAAATACATTCTTAAATATGCACTAGATATTAAATACAAATTAATAGCTATTCAAATATTACATTGTGAAATCATGAAACAAGATAATTTTTATCCCACTCCAACTGATGCTATCACACTGCCCATAATAGATTTGTTCACTTTACCTCCAATTTCCCTCACTACTAAACACAGTCATATTGTATTTCTAACTTATGCATAGCTTATATGACTCCTTTGATATATTCTCTTCTTTTTTCAAACTAATAAGAAACATTATAATTTGAAGGGGTACTTTGAAATTGGAGTTGGATAAATGTCTATTCATGATTAATTCTTTGAATAAGATAATCTAATCTATATAATAGAAAAGATTAAAAATTAATATTTTTTATAATATTAATATTGAGCAATGATGTTGGTATGGTTGTGTAATAGTAATTAACATAAATATAATAACATGTGTGCATAGTTAAAAAATAATAGTAATTGATGTAATATAAGTTGTAACAAAAATGATATCCTAATCAATAATGTAATAGAATGAATGTTTTAAAATCTTATGGAAGTATATAAATATGTTGTTGGGTTTTATTCAAAAATTATTTGTCGTGACTATAAAAACTATGTCTTTAACTATTTATAATTACAAAATGTACTCAAGACCTTACTCTTTGTTCATTTTGACAAATATACTTTAGATCTAATTAATGCCTTACAAGCAAAGGAGAGATTTGTTAATTTGGTTGGAGATGTGAATTTCCACTAATAATAATGTTTTACATTTATATGAGGATGTGTAAATATGTTCCTTGGTGAGAATATGATTGAATTTGAAAACATTGAGCACTCTTGCATTGATGTATGGTCATATCCTATTCCAAGTCTATTTATCATTTTGATCAAAGTAGAAGTTATTGGTAAAATCTTGTATGATGTAGGATTTCACCTACATATTGTATTTGATTAAATATTTGTAATATCATTTGATGAATAATATAATTTATTTTCATGATGTAATTTTTTATTAAAGTTCTTTATTTAATTCAAACTAAACTGATTTTGAAAAAAAAAAGCAAATATCTAATTAATTCCATTAATAAAATCAATTATTTCTAACTATTTCTTGCATATTATGATATTAGTTCCCCTTTCTATATAGTTTAGGAAAAAATAAATTTATATTCTTAATTTTGTATGTTTTAATAGAGAAAATAATTTTGTATAGTTTTATGTATTCTTAATTTTTTATAGCTTTATAGGACAAAAATAATTTTGTATAGTTTTATAAGAAAAATAATTATGTATAGTTTTATGTATTTTAAAATTGTATAGCTTTATGTACTTTAATTTTTTATAGCTTTATATAAAAAAAATATTTTTTATAGCTTTATGTATTCATAATTTTGTATACTTTTATAGGAAAAATAATTTTGTATTATAAATATTTTGATTTTAGTTCATGGAAAACTTAAAATTTATAATATAGCACAAATATATTTATATTTTCATAATTTAGTTTAGTTTTTCATTTTAGTAATTATAGGTTCTATAGAATCTAATATTTTATCTTTTCTCCAGGGTAATGAAGTTCAAGTATACAAAAAGAATTCCTCAATATTTATATTCTTCTGATTTTGGGAAGATAGGGTATATTGACTTAGGCCATGTTGACATATTAGAATTTATTGAAAGAATAAGCAAGGGGGAGCATACGTCAATTTTGTCATAAAGCATGACAGCTTCTAGTTTGGTTGAAGCAACAACATTCCCAATTTCTATGCAATCATTAGATTTGGTTCTACAGTGTGCATGATGTTATGATGAAGAGAAAAGAAAGATATTTAGTCCACAAGGAGAAACCATTTTGGATGTTAGCCCTATGATGATAAGAAAAACATTCTCCATTCAAGAACATTCTAGATATGAGACCATGGATTTGCACATAAGTGATGAGTATTTTATGAAAAATAAATAAATAAAGGCTTTTTGCTTTGCTAATGAAAAAGTGTTACTTGAACAAAATATCAACATTAAGAAGATGGCAAGAGGGCAGCATAAATCTGAGTTTAGAGATGAGGCAAAAGATTACATGACACTCTTGCATAGGATGTATGGACATAAAGAGGGAAAAGATTTTCAACCATGAGTGTGTCTATTTATCATGAAAATGATAAAATAAAATAAAAAATAGGTTTTACAATAATGATTGATAACTTAAAAAAGTAGTGAGTTAATGTTTTACTGACTAAGAAATTCTACATGACATCCTATTTGGTGCACATGTTGGCTTTGCAGGGGAAATACCTAGGTCTCACAAGGGTTGGACACATTAGTGGTAGAAATCCAAGGGTGTGTGAATATTTTCCACAACTAGAACTCATAGAAAGTGAAAGATATTTCTATAGAGTCAATGATGCATTCTTATATTGTATAGTAAGAAGACTTGAAAGTGATGCAGGAAAAAGAATATTAATTGAAGCATGCAATGCAATAATAAAGTTTAGAAATTGTAATATTCAAATTCAAAAAAATCATACCTAAGAGTTTATGGTTATCATGGTATTCCATTCAAATTACCGAGGTATCCTTCAAATAGAATCTTGTTGCTTCAATTATGCAGACAGATTGTGGATGTCATAAAACATTTACGATGAAAAGGTAACCATTTTTTTTGAATTTCCAATTACAATCAGTGGTTATTCATGTACATATAAAGATGGTTCTAAAATAGAAAAAATAGATCTATCTCCTTTTTGTATCTATAAATTTTGAGATGGAAGATGTAATTTTGATCTGGTAGATACATTCAGTCTATCATTAGGAGACAATTACAAACATTTTCCATGTTTGGAAAACCAATGGGCAAAATGTCAGAATGATTTAGAAATTTGGATTCAAGAAAAATATAGATTAAGCATTGATCTGATGAGAGCATGCAAATTTCAAAATGTAGATGAAGACATGAAAAGGATGGGAACTGATTAAATCCACTATTTCCTATAGAAAAGATTTGAGAAAAAGATATCCTGACAGTTAATTGGTATATTATTGAGGATACATCAATTGAAAATTAGACTATGTGTGTCATTCTTATGTCCATGGAATGGATACAAAGACCATGTTCTTTAAATTCAACACCTACACCAAGTTACCAAATTGCACCACATATTATAGAGGGCTCTAATCTAGTTGATGTAGTTATGAATAATGAAGATAAATGTATCACTCTAGGAATAGTAAGAGAGGTTGATCCCATTTATGTAGAACATACATATCTACATGACGTAGATAGAAATGACAATGATGGTGTGGTTCTATTAAAAAGGAAAATATTAGGGGAACAATATATTAATGTGACTGAAGGATTTGAGCAATACAAATCCATAAAACCCAAAGAACACCTAGATGCAAGAACCTATCATAGAGAAGAAAATACAAAGAAGAGGCAAGAGTTTGGCTTTGAAAATATGGAAAATTATATTATCAGACTGAAAGAATGAATGAAATTTATAATTGGTCAATCCTTATAGAAGGAGATTGTAAAACCTAAAAGGGAAACCCTAAGAGGTAAATGACATTTAATAATTAAATGGAAATGCAAGTGCATAAAGTGAAATCTTAAGAAGGGAGTAAAGATAATTTAATAAATCAAACTAAATTAACCATTTACTCTAACACCCCCCCTCCTTAGGATGAGTAACAATTATCTAAAAAAGATAGGAAACTATAATGTTGAAAGAAAACTTGGGTTCCAACAACAAGGGCTGATGTGCTATCCAATCACAACCAAATCTCTAAGAAATGGAGAAATAAGGAAAACCACGTGCATAGAATGTAGCTAAAGATATCATGGGGATGTAGAAGGTTTAGTGAAGATGTTTGCAACCTATTCTGTAGTGGGAATGTACTCCAAGCTAAGAGAGCCATCCTAAATTAGATTCCTAATGAAGTGCATGTGAAGCTCAATGTCCTTGGTCCTCTAATGTTCAACTAGGTTGTGGGAAATGTGTATAGCACTCTGATTATCACACCAAAGAAAGGTGGAACTATCAGGAGGAAATCCAAACTCTGTCATCAACTGTTAAAGCCATAAAACCTCTTGACTAGCTAGCACAACTTCCCTATACTCTACCTCTATAGATGATAATGTGTGTGCATGCTGCTCCTTGCAAGATCATGTGATAGGATTGGAACCAAGACATAAAACAAATCCAAAAGTAGACTTGTGATCATCAATATCACCAGCCCAATCTGAGTCTATGTAACCAACAATGCAAGGATTCCCTAATGTGTAGTGAATTTCATAACATATAGTACCCCAAATGTACCTCAAGATACATTTTGAAGCTTGCTAATGATTCTCATGTGGATCATGTGAGAACCTAGAGACAAGTCCAACTATAAAGTAAATATCAGGATGTGTGTATGACATGTATAACAAACTACCCACAAGTTGTTTATATAAAGTGGAATCCATTGTAGGAGTAGTGCAAGTGGTAGATAAAACAACGCCTGACTAAAAAGGTGTGGGAGAAGGTTTACAATCAAGAATGTTGAACCTCTAAAGCATTTCGAGAGTATACTTCTGCTAGAGTATGTTGTCCCATCCGAATATTGAACAACCTATAGGAACAAAAAAATAATGCAAAAGTCCAAGGTCTATCATCTCAAACTACTCTCTCAAAGCTTGTTGAACACTCTAAATCATGGAGGATGAGCTAACTATAATGATGAGATCATTTACATATAGCACAAGCATCAATAAATAGCCCCGTGACATTGAATGTATATTATAGGATCAGAATGACACCAAGTGAACTGTGAAGCAAGCCAAGAAGGAATCCATCTTCTCATACCAAGCCCAAGGGGCTTGTTTGAGACCATATAAAGACCTCTTAATCTTGCATACCAAAGGAGAGTCCTACACAAAGCCATGAGACTTCTCTTGTTGGAAATATAAGAGGAGTAACTAAGAGGGGAGGGGTGAATTAGTTACTACTAAAACCAAATCCTAGATCCCTTAGATGTCAATACAAAATGCAAACTAAAAACTAAATATTGTTGAAGCTTGGTAAACACATACAGAATGTTGTAACTCGGTAAATGTTTAACATATATGCTTTAGATGTTATCTGTGATTACCATTACTTTAACTTAGTTGAAAAAACATTTTAAAAAAATAGCATGAACACATTTGAGACCAAGATGTAACATGGAAACCCAATTTGGGAAAAACCAATTGCGACTAGTTACTATTTTCATTATTTTGAAGTGAACCCTATTAGGAGCCAACCTTGATTAAAGGTTACAAAACACACTATTAGGTGTGACCCTATTAGAGGATTTAATCACCCTATTAGGAGTGGCCTTGTTAGAGGTCTTTAGACAATTCAATATAACTGTTATCTTGATAGAGGATTTGCAAATAGCTATTAAGACAACTCTGTTAAGAGATTTAGATCACTACTACAATGGTAAGAGAGTAACAATGAAATTACCTAATTTTGAATGAAACTGAATTGCTGATTACAGATCTCTATTCTGGCTTGTACTTGATCCTTCCTAATCGAATATAGCTTTTCAACTCCACAAGGATATTCTACTTATCCTTCAATTTTTTACTTCCTCTTCTCATCATTAAATCTTCAATAACATGTTTTTTCTTTTTTATATGCACACTTTGAAATCACAACTTGACCTTATACTTATATCTTCCACTTTGTCAAGTCGGCTCAAATACAACTTAGAATAATTAATATTCATCACCTTAGTCAATTGGAATCAATAGATAAATCAATTAATCTTAATATGCCAAAATAATAAAATCCTTCATTAACCGACCCAACTTGGTAGAAACTTACTCAGAAACAATTTCCTTTGTTAACCAACAGAAGCTTGGTTAACACTACAAACTTTCAAAAATCCTTTACTAATCGAGTGAGCCTGATTAGCACTAGTTCCATCCAATTTTCATTCATTAACTAAGTGAGCTCAGTTAACACTCATCTTCTACATATTTTCCTTTGACACTCAAGTGAACTCGGTAGACACTGCCTTTCAAACTAGGCAAACACAAGAATGCTCAGTAGACACAGAAAACTATCTTCACTGCCTGAGTGAGCTCAACATATACTAACTAATAATGATATTTCATTTATGTAACATCAAAGATAATACACAATTAATCAGTTGTATCCAACATCTCCATATAGATCTCCTCATGTAGGTCTCCATGCAAAAAGGCACTCTTTACATCCATCTGATAAACTGTCCATCCCTGTGAAGCTGCAACAAAGAGTACAAGGTGAATAGAATTCATCTTGGCAATAGGAGAAAAGGTCTTAGATTATTCAATACCCTCAACCTATGAATAACCCTTTTCAACAAGATGTACCACGTACCTATTTATAGAACCATCTGCAACATACTTGGTATAGTAAACCCATCGGCACCGAACCAACTTTCTTCTTTTCTAAAGAGGACAAAGATCCCATGTGTGGTTATTTATCAAAGAAGAGTACTCCACATCCATATCCCTATCCTAATCTAAGTGTCATGTTGCCTATGAAAAATATATGGATCATCTGAAATGGCATGAATCAATAGTCCAGTATCAGATGTCTGAGCACAAGTGCGATGAGAATTTGAAGGATTACCTTCCATAGGTCCTGTTACATATATAGTGTCATGAGCCCACTTGGGCACTCATTGAACAAATAGTGGAGGTGGGGAGGGGGATCAACACCAAGATCTTCCTTAGAGGATACATAATCCTATGGAGGAGTAGAGGAAGTACTAGGTAGTAAGGGAGAAGATGGTGATGGAGGCTCCACCTAAGGATAGTGCTCATCAAATTGGACATCTCGCTGAAATAAGACATCTGTGGAATTAGGATCAAACAATATATACACCTTCACATCATCATAATAGCCAAAAAAGATGAGTGGTTAACTCTTCCTCTCCATGGCTTTTTGTTGAGGATTTGGAATAAATGCTCAAGACTCTCTACCAAAAATGCAAACTATAGAAACATCAAGCTTAACATAAGTCTAAGACTCCTTAGGAGTCAAATGTTGCAATTCCTTGTGAGGCATCTAATTCTAAATTTAGTTGGCACAATTGATACCCTCAACCCTAAATGAAGAACTCATAGCTTGAGATTATATCATACAATTGGCCATCTCCTGTAATGTCATATTCTTTCTCTCTACAACCCCATTATGCTAAGGGGTATGGGGAACTGTGAACTGATGTTGTAAACCATGCTCAGTGAAAAAATATTTTAAAGATTGAATCACATATTTCCTACCATTGTTAGTGCATATATGCTTGATAGAAAGACTAGACTGCTTCTCCATAAATGTTTTAAAGATTTGAAATGAATCAAAGATATCAAACTTGTACTTCAAAAAGCACACCCATGTGCATTTAAAGAAATCATCTATGAAGGTAAGCACATATCGAGCACCTGGAAAGGATTGAGTGGGGAATGACATAAGATCACTATGTATCAGCTATAATGGTTCGTTAACACTTGTGGATATACCTGCCAGAATTGGATCCCTATAATGTTTTCCAAGTGCACAAACTTTAAAAATGTTGTTAGTATAAGAGATCTAAGGTGGCCCAATCACTAGCTCCTGTGTACTCATCTATTGTAGATATTTATAGTTGACATGGCCAAAATGCTCATGCCAAATCTTTCCCAATGTGTTTGAATGAGCAATAAGAGAAACACCTATAGAATTGGAGCTCTCAAAGCCATTAAACTGATATAAGTGAGACTGAAGATCAACACTCCCAGTAGCAACAACCAATTTGGGACAATGGAGGTCTTAGATAACCACATCATGTGGTGAGAACTCAACTATCTTACCAGAGCCAAAATGAAAAATTTGAAAGATAGATAGGAGGTTTGTAGAAATGACCGAAACCAAGAGAACATCCTGCAGTGAACCACCCTCTAAAGAGATAATGCCTGAACCTAAAACTGAAAGTTGTGTGGAGTCACCAACTACAATATGTGTAGTAACACTTTGAGCCAGTGAGTTAACCAAATCAAGTGAGTGTGTCATATTGTGGCAAGCACCTGAATCAAGAATCCAAGTAGTTGTAGAAGACAATGCTCATGTAGAATGAGCATGCCCTTTCCCTGAAGGAGGAGGTGGTGGCTTCACAGAAGTAATAATATGTTGCCACATGGCTTCCTCTAAAGCCTCAAGATGTTTCCAACACCTAAAAACTAGATGTCCTTCCTTACCAAAAAAATTGCAAGGATCACCTATAAACTTCTTAGTTAATCTATCACATAAAACCTCAAAAGTGGACATGGTAAATCTAGGACCCAAAGCATCCATAGTGGAATGGAAGGTACAAGAGAAAATTTGAAAGTTTCCTCGAAGCTTTGATAGAATCATATAGATGCACTCCTTATCTGTCTTCACTTTTCTGCACCCATGTAACAAAGTTCTGTATTGTTTGAACTTCATCAGAAAGTCCTAAATAGAGGGAAAAGGATCTAGTACTAGTGAAGTAAGTTCTGCTTCAATCTAAAGTGCTTTAAACTTGTTGATGGTACCAAACAAGTCCTTGAACTTGTCTCACAATTATTGAGGAGTGGTACACTCATTAAGATGAAACTGTAAGCTATCTAAAACACTCAAAGAAATAAGAAAAATGTCTTTTTCCATCTTATTCCTATGATTCAAAGTCTGATATTGACTTTGAAAATTTGGTTGTACTGTATCTAAAAGAGACCACAAACCCTTTGAACAAGAAGTCATTGCATAGCAGATTTCCATATGTTATAGTTATGTGGGTTTAGAAGAACTAGACAAGAAGAGGTCTTAGCCATCATTTTAAGAAAGTGTTTGAATTTTTTTGATATATTGATATTGTAACAAAAATAAATTTAAAAAATACCCCCCACAATTCAAAAAACCAAACCCCAGCTACTAGAAGGAATGTGTGTACAAGAAAAGAGCAAAAAATCTATAGTTGAGTAACACAAATACCTGGTAAAAAATACTAGTGAAATAACAGAGAATCTAGAAAGTTCTTAAGAACATTTTTCTAGCACTTTTTTTGGATAAGAAAATGGAGCTAAAATGAGCAAGTTATGCCCACTAAAAGATAGAAAGCATTATCTAAATTTGAACAAAAAAATAGGAACCAAACTAGAAGAAGAATCCAAAAAATGCCTTCACCATAATGTCTATCTTAGAATAATCTTTCCGAAGATATTTTGTTTTCCAAAAAATGATACTGTATCCTGAATTAAGAGCCAAAAAATTGATAGGACCTCTAGAAAGAAAAATAAAATTTGCAAACCCCAACAAATTTGAAAAAGGGGCTAAAGAATAAGCCCACAGCTCTCCATGTGATGCAAGATAAGTAGTGGTGGCCAGGTAGTGGAGCAACGATACCAAGCATGGGTAGAGGTAGTCCATGAGTGGTTGTGGAGTTAGGTGAAGGTTTGGTGGTGGCATGGTAGTGCAGTCAATGGATGTGTTGGTAGGAGGTAGCAGAGCCACTTAGCCACTATGGTGAGGTGAAAATCATAGACGGTTGGAAGAAAACCTTGGTGCAATTAAAAAACTATATTTTTTTATTTTTTATTTTTTTTAAAAATTACACGTGCATCTCGGATTGTATGCCAATGGCCATACGACCCTGGTATGCAAAACAAATTAGCCTCATATTTTTCTAGTGTCTAAAATTAACAAATTTTATATGAAAATAGGGGTTTTGACATCTTCTAAATCCAACCATGAGGTCTATTTGGCCTCAAAGTGCTCTAAAATTTAGGGACCCCCCGACTTTCACAAAAATACCTAAAAATAGCTAGATATGTTCTATCAAACCCTTGTTCCTCTTTTTATCCAAATAAGAACAAGCTACAACATGTCAAGCTCTGATAACATGAAGGACTTGAGAAATACAAATATTCAAAACCCAAAGAACACCTGCATGCAAGAACTTGTCACAGAGAAGATATGTTCTATCAAACCCTTGTTCCTCTTTTTATCCAAATAAGAACAAGCTACAACATGTCAAGCTCTGATAACATGAAGGACTTGAGAAATACAAATATTCAAAACCCAAAGAACACCTGCATGCAAGAACTTGTCACAGAGAAGAAAAGACAAACAAGAGGTAAGGGCTTGGCTCTACAAATATGGAAAATTATATTATTAGACTGAAAGAATAATAAAATTTACAATTGATCAATACTTATAGAAGGAACTCATAAAACCTAAAAGAAAAACCCTAAGAGGTAAATGATATTTAATTATTAAATGGAAATGCAAGTGCATAAAGTGAAATCTTAAGAAGGGAGTAAAGGTAACTTAATAAATAAAATAAAATTAGCCCTTTACTCTAACAATGAGAAAAATACAAGAATCCACTTCCCATGGATCACCTTTTAAACATTCAACTTCTAATTATCATCCCAAAATTGTACCTGAACAATCTCCAAGTTGTAACTCAGTTGAAGTTGTTCATTGCACTATCTCTTCTCCTCCACATTCTTTGTCATTGCTTCGGAATTCAGAAACATAAGCAATATGTTCTACATTTACAGAATATGAACTTCATGTTGGAAACAATTCTTCAAATTGTATGTTTCCATTGATGTTACACAAATGTCAATATTAATCGAGAAACAAAGAACTTGCAGTATTAACCAAGCATATTCAGTATTGACCGAGCAATCAAATAATGAAGAACATTGTAGTGTTAACTGAGTAGTCAGGTAATGAAGGGTATCCATCTTGCAATTTTAACCAAGTGGTCGGGCATCAAAGGACTTCTAGTGTTAACCGAATGATCAATCTTAGTATTGACCGAGTGAAAACATAATACACTTGTTTAATAATTAATTGATTGAGGATGACTATTTGGATGTTTTGAAAGGGTATGCAGGCCGACTTGTCAAAACTTATGATATATAAGAAAGGTCAAGTGGTGAGGATAAAAAGAGTAAGAGTAATACATGGGATAAGATGAGTATGTGATCAAAAGAAAAGGTAGAGCATGAAAGTGTGGAAGATAAGCTACAAATAATATTCTAACTAATAAGAATCCAGAAGTCAAGCCAGAACAAAGATTTGAATCTAAAAAGGAAGATTCTCCATAAATCAAGTCAAACTACTATTACCTTATAATCATTATAGCAGTGAAGAATTCCGTTAACAAAGTTGACTTAATAGTCATATTGTAAATCCTTTAAAAAGGTGACATTTCAAGATTGAAGTGTTTGAAGACCTCTAACCATGCCACTCCAAATAGGGTGATCTAAATCCTTTGACAAGGTCATAGTTAATAGTATTTTTTGTAACCTTTAATAGGGTTCACTCCCAATAGGGCTCACTTCATAAGAGTGAAAAATATTGTAACTAGTTGCATGGTGGTTTTCCCAAATTGGGTTTCCATGTTAAATCTTGGTGTCATCTATGTTCATGTTATTTTCTTTATGCTTTACATTTTTTAAACTAATTTACTAGAGGTTAAGATTAATTAATATTCTTAAGACTAACTTGTTAGCTGAGTTACATCAATAACTTAGTTGTGATGTGAATATCAAGATTTAACTATGTGATTTTGAGTCAAACTCATTGACCCATGTTTCATGAGTAGTGATTCAACATGAATCCATCTCTCATGAGAATAAATGGAACACTTAGCACTCATTGGATCTAGGTGATGCTCACAGGGGTGAAGCACCGGAACTTCCCGGGAGGTCACCCATCCCAGTACTACTCCAACCTGAGCGCGCTTAACTACAGAGTTTCCTCCATAGTTAAACCCAAAGCTTGCAACCCCATTTGCAAAACCTTCACCAAGTGTTGTGCCTTATGAACCATTCATTAGAAAGCCCCTTAAGCTCATCAATTGATAAGTAGGAGATAATTTCCACAGCAAGTCAAATTGTGATGTGAATATCAGGATTTAACTGTGTAATTTAAGTGCGCTCAGGCTGGAGTAGTACTGGGATGGCTGACCTCCCAGGAAGTCCTGGTGCTTCACCCCTGTGAGCATCACCTAGATCCAATGAGTGCTAAGTGTTCCATTTATTCTCATGAGAGATGGATTCATGTTGAATCACTACTCATGAAACATGGGTCAATGAGTTTGACTCAAAATCACACAGTTATATCCTGATATTCACATCACAATTTCACTTGCTGTGGAAATTATCTCCTACTTATCAATTGATGAGCTTAAGGGGATTTCTAATGAATGGTTCATAAGGCACAACACTTGGTGAAGGTTTTGCAAATGGGGTTGCAAGCTTTGGGTTTAACTATGGACGAAACTCTGTAGTTAAGCGCGCTTATGCTGGAGTAGTATTGGGATGGGTGACCTCCCGAGAAGTCCTGGTGCTTCACCCCTGTGAGCATCACCTGGATCCAATGAGTGCTAAGTGTTCCATTTATTCTCATGAGAGATAGATTCATGTTGAATCACTACTCATGAAACTTTGGTCAATGAGTTTGACTCAAAATCACACAGTTAAATCTTGATATTCACATCACAATTTGACTTGCTGTGGAAATTATCTCCTACTTATCAATTGATGAGCTTAAGGGGCTTTCTAATGAATGGTTCATAAGGCACAACACTTGGTGAAGGTTTTGAAAATGGGGTTGCAAGCTTTGGGTTTAACTATGGAGGAAACTCTGTAGTTAAGCACGCTCAAGCGGGAGTAGTACTGGGATGGGTGACCTCCCGGGAAGTCCCGGTGCTTCACCCCTGTGAGCATCACCTAGATCCAATGAGTGCTAAGTGTTCTATTTATTCTCATGAGAGATGGATTCATGTTGAATCACTACTCATGAAACATGGGTCAATGAGTTTGACTCAAAATCACACAGTTAAATCCTGATATTCACATCACAATTTGACTTGCTGTGGAAATTATCTCCTACTTATCAATTGATGAGCTTAAGGGGCTTTCTAATGAATGGTTCATAAGGCACAACACTTGGTGAAGGTTTTGCAAATGGGGTTGCAAGCTTTGGGTTTAACTATGGAGGAAACTCTATAGTTAAGCGCGCTCAGGCTGGAGTAGTACTGGGATGGGTGACCTCCCGAGAAGTCCCGGTGCTTCACCCCTGTGAGCATCACCTAGATCCAATGAGTGCTAAGTGTTCCATGTATTCTCATGAGAGATGGATTCATGTTGAATCACTACTCATGAAACATGGGTCAATGAGTTTGACTCAAAATCACACATTTAAATCCTAATATTCACATCATAATTTGACTTGCTGTGGAAATTATCTCCTACTTATCAATTGATGAGCTTAAGGGGCTTTCTAATGAATGGTTCATAAGGCACAACACTTGGTGAAGGTTTTGCAAATGGGGTTGCAAGCTTTGGGTTTAACTATGGAGGAAACTCTGTAGTTAAGCGCGCTCAGGCTAGAGTAGTACTGGGATGGGTGACCTCCCGGGAAGTCTCGGTGCTTCACCCTTGTGAGCATCACCTAGATCCAATGAGTGCTAAGTGTTCCATTTATTCTCATAAGAGATGGATTCATGTTGAATCACTATTCATGAAACATGGGTCAATGAGTTTGACTCAAAATCACACAGTTAAATCCTGATATTCACATCACAATTTGACTTGCTGTGGAAATTATCTCCTACTTATCAATAACTTAGTTATAACCAAGCTGGATTGTATGACATTATCAGTGAAAAGTTTGATTTGACATCTAGGGACTAGGAATTGTTTTGTAGTAAAATATTGACCCCTCCCCTCTCAGTTACTATTTTTATTTCCAACAATTGGTATCAGAGCATTTGGTGCTTATAGGAAAGGTTTCAAGGACATAATCTAAAGATCAAGATGTCATATAGAAGAGAAATTCCCAAGCTTAACAGAGAAAACTTTTTAGCATGACAGGAATTGATGAAGCTACACCTTTCAAGCATTGGAGATATTGATTTGTTCTACTCGAAAAAAAAATGTGTTGCCACCTAAACCTATGACTATGGAAGAGATGAAAGAGGCAAAGGATCACAATATAATGATGATTGATATAGCTTCCTATCTCAACTATCCTAAATTTGATGAGGTTAAAAACTATCCTACTGCAATTAAATGTGGGAAAAACTATAGAAAGTCTATGGAGGTGATAAAAATGTGCAAAGAGCCAAGGTAGAAAGTTTAAGAGGCATTTTGATCAAATAAAAATGAAAGAAGGTGAGAACATTATCCAATACATTGAAAGAATCAAAGAAAGTGTGAGTGCAATCAAAGCTACAGGAGGAATAATAACTTATGAAACAATGCTCAGTAGGGTACTAAGAACTCTTCTTCCTATTTATGCAATTAGAGTTTTAGCATTCAAGAGATGAGATGCAATCCTAAAAATAATATAACTTGGATGCACTTGTGGGAATATTGACTACTTTTGAATTGGATAACTTTGATAACTATGCTTCTAACCCTAGCAACTTTGAATCTGCATTCAAAGCCAAACTAACTCTTGGCAAAAAAGGATGAAACTCAAAAGGAAAATAGGTTTATAGTGAAGAAGAAGATGAAATAGATGAAGACCTTGAAGGCCTACTTACAAAAAGAGTATCAAAATAAAAAGGAAAATTTAGACGCAAAATTCCATTAATGTGTTTCTCATGTGAATAGGTTGGTCATATTGCTACAAGATGTCCAAACAAAGAAGATAAAGATGAGATAAGAAATAATAGGTTCAAAGGAAAGAAAGACCTTAAGAACTACAAAGACAAAGGTAAGAAATCTTGTTACATTGCTATAGATTCTAATAGTGGTGAAAATGAAGAAGAAGTAGTTTATATTGTTGTTAAGGATGATTCTAATAATGAGGAAAATTAAAATATCGCACTTATTTCTCATGTTAGAAAAAATGATACATGGATCATAGACAGTGGTTTTTCTCATCACATGACTAGTGACAAAACTAAGTTTGAACATTTAGAACACTTTGATGGTGGAAGTGTTAGATTTGAAAAGAATGAACCATGTTATGTAAAAAGAAAAGGATTCATAGTATAAACTAAAGGAATCAAATGTGAAAATTCCTACTAGTATGAATGATTAGGACATAATCTACTAAGTGTGGCATAGATGAACAATAGAGGATATAAGGTAGAATTCATGAATGGAAAAGCTAAACTTTTTGATAGAAAAGGAAACCTAGTTGGGATTGACAATTAGAGAAAAGGAAATTTGTTTTACCTGTGATGTGTCATGTCAACTTTGATAACCTGGTTACCATAAGCAAGAAAAAAAGAGTAAGAGGCATACCAGATCTGAAGAAACCTAGGATGGGCATGTATAAACAATGTCAAATTGGAAAGATGAGTAAAAGAAATTTCAAAAGTAAGTCTTTTAATTCTGGAGATGTTTTGGAACTAGTTCATATAGATCTTTGTGGATTGTTGTGGTTCCACAATGCATGCCCCATTTTCTATCGAAATGGGGACCCCCTAGGTTTTTTTTTTTTTGGCTTTTTAGAGCCCTAGTCTGGGGTCTGAGTCTTTTTTGAGATCTTTTTGTCCCCTAGTTGGCATTTGAATCTTGATCAAGGGGCTCATTTCTTCAAAGATTAGATATTTAAAGTCGGAGGCCTTTTTCAAAATAAAAAAGGTGCACCAATGCACCTAAATAGGTGTGTCGATTTACAAAAATATACGAGGAAGTTTTTTTAGTCGTGCTACCACAGTTATGCAACTATGGAGCTGTAGACCTCTGCATTAGACCAGAGGGTGGGGGGCTATAAAAACCTCCCCCCTCCCTCATTCTTACCTTTGCTTCCATTACCTCCACCAAGCTTGAAAGATCACAGCTTCAAGTTTTGTTGACTCTGATCCCTCTCCCACACCACCTTCTGAGCGCAACACCACACCAAACTTGGTGCACCTTCATCTCCCTTCACCCCTACAACAAAAAAGAACACAAAAAATGTTACTAACCCCAAGTAAGGGTGTGCATCAGTGCACCTACCCAAGTGCACTAATCTGCACCCTTTCTTTCACTTCTTAAGTGTTTTAAAACCTAAGTTTGAAAATGTAAAAATGCATAACCTGATTGAGTGTGCATCAACGCACCTATCTGGGTGCATTTTTGCGCACCTAATATGGGTTTTAAAAAGAAAAAAAACATAATAAAAAACAAAAAAATCTTCAAAGACGCTAAAAAATTAGGTGCTCATCAACGCACCTAATTTTGTGTATAAAAAGCTTTAGCAATAAAATACAATGCACCAGGCACACCTCTTCGGTGTGCCTGCAATGCATTTTTTTGCAAAACTAGAGTTATAATAGGGTTTTTTTTGTGTTTTTTCCATAGCTTGGATTTTTAGGTTTTAGGGTTTTTATTATCAATTCTAGGGTTTAATTTATTCATTATTTCCTCAATTTTGAACTAATGGATGTCTTTTTGTGCATATATAATAGCATCCTCTTCATCTTCCTTAGGCGAGAAAATGGCACCAAAACCTATGGTCTTTAAGTTCCAAGTTGTTTCAATGAAGTCAAGATTTCAAGATGATAACTCAAATATCAAGGCTATTAATTTAGGGCATACAAATTTGGGGGAATTCCTAAAGATTTACAACAAACCTACTGAGAGGTCACAAATGATTTATGCACTTATGAGATCAAGACTCGTTAATGCAACTTCAAACCTAATATCAGTACAATCTTTGGAGCTCATTATGACACTTGCAAAACACTTTGTCCTTCAAGAGAGGGTTGTGAAGAGAATAACAGGAGAAATTGTCCTTGATCTACAACCAAAGAATATTGAGAAAGTATTTCATCTCCCATGGGCAGATCAGTTCATCAAGCTTACCTATGAACAAGTAGAAAGGTGGTATCAAGAACATATTGAGGAGGCATCTGAGATCATTCAATAATCCTACATCATGGAAAGGACTCCCTTGGGAAAGAAGATTGGCAAGGTTGATATGACCAAAGGGTATATGATAGAAGACATTGAATACTTCATCATACTTTTGAGTAGAGTCATGGGTTTACCTGTAGCTGGACACCTAAATATCTTCATGGTACACTTCATCAAAACAATAAAGAAAGTAGAGATTCCACTAGACTAGGATTCTACTCTCACTCTCAGTCAGAATTTGTGTGAATAGTTGGTGGCAGTTAAGAACAATAAAAATATTTTTATGACTTCATATTTGGTATACTTATTAGCCGCAAGAGCGATAGACTATCCAGGGCTATATAGGAAGAGCAACATGCAGGATCCAAATGCATGGTCATATATCATCTATCCTCAGCTAGTGAAGAAGAGATTCTCTAAGCAAAGCAAAGAATATAGAATTATTAATGATGCTTTCATATTCGCTATAATCTGATTCATAGAAGGGGATTATGCAAAGAGATTATTAGATGATGCAGTGGCATAGATATCACTAATTAGAGCATACTATATCTAGTTTAGGACATTTACATATCTAAGGGTAGCAAGTACAATCATTAACCTAAAAAAGCTCCCAAGGTATCCTTGTGACAAACTTGTTCTCCTAGAGATTTTTTCACAAATCTTGTCTACCTATGACAAAGTTAGAAGGCAACATAAAAAATATTGGACTTGGTCATTGACTATAGGACCTTTTTAGGTAGATCAGATGCAAGATATTCCCTCTTTTGAATGTGAATGGGATCAATATCCCTTGGAAGAATACAATTCTCTACAGCCATGTTTTGATAACATCGAGAGAGTATAGTATTTGGCCAGCAAAACATTCCAGCATGAAGAGGCTATTGAGGATCATTGGATAAATGCAATAAAAGACTATGATATCTAAATAAGGGATTATTGTAGGATGACTTTGTACTTAGTAGAGAAGGCCCTTAAAATAAAGATTACATTAAAGATATTATAGCAAGACTCAGAGGAGTTGCTTGATCCTCTATTCAACAGGGACAAGATTGGCGATAGGCCCATTATGAATGATGGCATTGATAGGGAGGAGAATTTTGATATCAACCATAGGGTGAGGCATGTCATTAAAATGACATAGGATTGGATTAAGAAGCCATTTAAATTTGATACAATTCCTGTAATGGTAATCTTTCATGCACAAGCCCGCCCAACCAAAGGTAGAGGGAAGAAAGTCACCATCCCTACCTTTGCAACTCAGTCACTAGTAAGGTTGTAAATGGTATACCAACTTGATAGACTAGTTGGATATTATCAAGCTTAGAGGGGAAGAGGAGGGTGGAAAAGGGAAATAACTTCTCCTCCAAGAGTTGAGCCAGAAGAGGGTGAAATCCTGGCACCTCCACAGTAAGGGGAAGAAAATGTACAAGGGTCACAAGATACTGGAACTCCACAAGTCCAGGTTGATCCTCAAGTGCCACCAGCTATATCAAGCCAAATAGAGATAGAGGTTGAGGTTCAAGAGGTCTCCCCTCCCTATCAAGCAAAACAAGCATCCCCTTCTGCAACTAAAAAGGGAAGAAAGATCAAGACTCTAATTAGAAAGAGGCAAAGGGTGATCGGGAAAGTAGTTCCTATCCCATCAATCCCTGAACCTATTCCTGAAGAAGATGAAGAAGAGGATAATGAGGATAATGTACCTTTGAATAGGAGGACCCAACTTGCTATAGCCATAGAAGGAGAATGAGGAAGAAGCTCAACAATCACACCACCACCTATTTCTAAGTAGGATATTCAATTCACAACATCTAAGGATGAAATGAAACAATAGATTAATGAATAGGATATTGAAGGGACTGATGTCTTTAAGATGACAAATTTTGATTTCATGCCTATTGGCATTGAATTAGTGGGAGACAAGATTAGAGATACCCCAACTAATCAACCTCAACAAGAGGATTGGAATTAGATGCCACCAAAGTCACAAGTTCCTAAAATTACTTTTTTATCCCCAACACAAGCCACAGTCTTTGTAGATAAAGGTTTTGCTACTCCTCTACCGTCAAACACAGAAAAAGAACATGTTAAAGAAGAATAGGAGAAAGAGCCACAACAAGTACCAACTAATGAAGTGTCTGAAGAAGGACAAATGGTTGAATATCCTCAACAAACTTCCCAGAACATTGAGATGAGGACTATAGATTCTACTAATACAGAAGCTCCCAGTGTAGATCCATCATAGAAGGAAAAGACTCTGGAGAGGAGTGATAAGGGAAAGAGCATAGCTAAAATAACTCCTTCATCTTCAAAAGGTAAAACTTCTATGGAATAGATCCCAAGATGGTTGCAAAAAGAAATTATAAGAAATAAGAAGAAAAAATCCAATGCAGATGAGGAGGATATGATAGAATTAATTGAGGTTCTTAGGAAACTTGAATCTCCATCAAAGGATGCAAGAGCATTAGCTTTTATCAATAGTGACCAGAATTAGGATTTGTTCACACAAATGGCTATCCCTCCTCCTAATATAGAAATAGAAGATTTGACTCCACACGACTATCAAATTAGAGAGGGTATGCTTGGAAAGCCTACATTGGACACAGCTAAGCTGATGGTCACAATGGGAATGAAAGAAGTATTTAGAAGTTTAGAATAGGAAGGGGTGGAGCTGATAACACTTAGAAGACAAAATGAAATCCTAAAGGGCTATTTAACTAAAGTTTTTGGTTCCTTATATCCCAAACATCCTAAAGAGACTTTAAATACAAAAATTGAAAGGAGAGATAGGGGACAGTGAGATTGGATTCATTTTTGAATGCCTGTCAGCAATGGCAAGAATGTTTTGAAGAAATGGGTGTACTTATCATCCAAGGGAATCTCAAGCTACTAAATTTCATGGAGGAGAATGTGGATAAAATGATAGCAATTTTGAATCAAGATTTTGGGCTTATGGATGAGGTACATACCTGGGGAAAGGATCTACAGGTATGATAGGTGATAAAAGGTCAAAGGTATTGCATGCTTATGGATGTATAAAATACAGAGGAGTTAGATTTAATTGATGATTAGATAGATAGATAAGATAGTGGATAGCAATAAAGTAATGGAATCATTACATGTGAAGATCCACCAGCTCAAGGACCAAGCTCGAGAGCAAATTTTGGAAGCTGAGAAACATTATAGTGATGCATGTCTGGACATTTTTGAAGATAATGCATTAGAGAAGTTGATACCTATAGAGGTGGTAGTCCAAAGATTTAGGAATATTTTTGATGAATTTTCTAATGATGAAGATATTTCATAGGTGTTTAGGATAGAAGAAGCTTTGTTAGAGTTGGATACTAAACTCAGGGATTTTGCTGAAACCTGTATAGAGATAGATAATTACAGGCAAAAGGTCAAAGATAAATATAATGCCTTATATTTATTGGATGCAGCAAAGGTCACTAAAATAATAGATAAATTCAAGGGCAAACACCTAAACATAGCTTTGGTATGAAGGGGAACAAAACCCAGAAGCCGAAATTTTATTTTTGACACTTAGTGAAATTTTGCATTTTTTGGACCCTTGAGGTGCATTATTGCATTGGAATGCTAGGTGCACTACTGCCCCAGGTGTGCTGGTGTTCTTTTGCAACAATGTGTTGGAAGAAGTTTGTAGAGTTGTGCTAACAATTAACTATTAGTTCCAAAAGTAGAGCTTTCCATCCACCGAAAATGCATTCTGACAGCAGTTTAACTTCAACAGATGCCTAGTAAAGGTTGGACTTTTATTTTTGAAACTTCCAAGCACTTCTACATCAACTCATGGATTTCTTCTTATTCTTTCATGGTTTCTTTTTTTTATGACATGTACAGGCTAATGCATCCAATTAATGATATAAAAATGGATGGAGTCCTACTAAGCACCAGTTAGATAGTCAGTTTGTCTATAATTAGTTTGTTTTATTAATTTAGAACCATATGATTGCATGAAGATATCTCTCACTCTCAACACAAATTGGGGAGATGATTTCTTATAAATATGAGATTGTAATGTGTAATTGGGGTTGTCGTTATTTTGCAATAATATATGCTTTTGGTGCCCACATTTGGAGTGTAGTAATTCTTACCTAAGTGTGTTATATTTTGTGAATGTGTGTTCTTGAAGTGAAATTGAGCCAAAGGTTTATTGCATTATTTCTGGTTGTGCAATCTTAGTTCAAGAATAGATCACCATTTTGTTCTTGCATAGCTTTTTGTCTCGCATGAGCACACTTTTCGTGGCCTTGTGATTTGATCAAAAGTGAAACATCTTACAGTTGCTAAAAATCCCATCGAAGATTGCATTAGTGGAATTAAGGAAGCACTACTCCTACTTTCATTGGTTACTCATTGATTTCTTCAAAGGCTTAACTCGCAGACGTGTTGTTTCCATATCTTATGTCCGTTATGATTTTACATTCATGTTTATTTGCTTAATTTTCTCATTAACTTATCTTTTTTATTTACTTTACTAACCCCTTGTTAAATTAGGAATTCATATTAGTTGCATTATTATATTGCATCCATTATAAAAACAAAAAATACAAAAACATTGTTTCCTTTTGTGTATTTTATTCTTTTGAAGTGGTGAATAGATTTCACATCTTATCCAAAGTTATTAGAACCAAAAAAGGCCTCCTTGTGAAAATTTACATTTATCTTCAACTAAGTGGATTCCAGTAGATTGCAAGATCACCCAAAACCTTGAAATTGATTCTCAGATTAACTTTTCAAGAGAGGAGTTCGAAAGAATTCATGTCATTAAGCATTGTGCAAAATAACTACTCAACATGGACCAATAGGTATTGTGGAAACATGTATTTCATTATATTTTTTAATGACTATTCCAAGATGATGAGTGTAATGTTCTTAAAAGATAAATTTGATGCTTTTCAAAAGTTCAAATGGTATTTGGCTAGAGTTGAGAAGGAAACAAGGAAGAATTTGAAATGTCTGAGATCACATAAAGGAGATAAATTTGTCTCAAATGAATTCAATAAGTTCTGCAATGAAAAAGGAATCAAAATATTGGTATCAACACCTAAGACACTAGAGAATAATGGTAAAGTAGAAAGAAGGAATAGGTCCATCATGGGATGTGCAAGAACACTAATGATTGAGAAGAATGTTGCACCAAAATATTGGAGAGAAGAAATCAACACAACAGTTCATACACTAAATAGAGTTTAACTAAAAAAAGGTAAAAACAAAACACCTTATGAATTATGGTATGGGTACAAGCCTAATGTCTATTATCTCAAAGTATTTAGAAGAAAATTCTCTATCTTAGGAGATGTAAGAAAAGGAAAAATTGATGCAAAAGGTGATGAAGGTATATTCTTAGGTTACTCAGTAAAAATAAGGCATACAAATGTTTGAATCTTGCTATTCACAAAGTCATAGAAAGTGCACATGTGAAGATTAATGAGTTTTCAGAAAGAAGTGAAGAACATAGTAGCAAGGATCCTGAAGACTACAGAAAGTTTGTTTACTATGAGTAGGAACCAAAGACTTTACCACAAATAGTTGAAGCCAAGAAGGAACAAAGTGAACCTAGCAAATCATTGACAGTGCAACCCAAGTCACAGGCAATACAATCTGAGTTAGATACAATGCAACCTAAGTTACAATTAGAGGAACATAAGTCATAGTTAGATTAGCCAAAGGAGCCCAAACAAAATGAAAAAGATCATGGAGAACCAAGTGAACCAAGTTCAAAATCAAGAAAGAAAGATCCAAGACTTGCAAAATATGTCAGAAGGCATCATGCACCTAAACAAATAATTGGAGGAGAGACAAATGGCATACTGACAAGGAACAAATTAAAAGGTAAATGTTTTCTTAGTGAATTTAAAAATAGATTTGTAAAATATGCTTTAGAAAATGAATTTTGGATAGAGGCAATGAATGAAAAAATTGAGCAAATAGAAAAGAATTAAACCTGGTCTCTTGCACCTAGACCTAAGGATAATAATGTGATTGGTACAAAATGGATATTCAAAAATAAGTTAAATGAGAAAGGAGAAGTAACAAGGAACAAGGCAAGGCTAGTATGCAAAGGTTATGCACAAGAAGGTATTGACTATGAGAGAAACATTTCCCCCAATTACAAGACTTGAAGGAGTAAAAAAAAATTCTAGCATATGCTGCACAAAAGGGATTCAAAGTATATTAGATTCCAGTGTAAAATCAACTTTCTTAAATAGAATCCTAGAAGAAGTCTACATTGAACAACCTAAAGGTTTCATTGATCCAAATAAAAGAGATGTGATATGTAAACTTCGCAAATCTCTATATGAACTGAAATAAACTCCTAGAGCATGCTATCCAATGTTGCATGGATATCTAGTAAGAATTGGTTTTGAAAAGACAAATGATAATAGTAATTTGTATATAAACGCAGGACCACAAGACAAGATATTGCTAGCAAAAATATTTGTGGATGATATCATATTTGGAGGACATGAGATGTTATGCAAATCATTTTCTAAAGAAACGAGAAAAAAATTGAAATGTCCATGTTTGGAGAGATAAAATTCTTTACTGGCCTACAATTTCATCAAATGAAGGATGACATATTCATCACTCAATCAAGATACATAAGGGAGACATTGAAAGCATTTGGAATGGAAGATTACAAACCAATTGGAACACCTATGTCTATTGGACATAAAATTTCAAAGAATGATGAATCAAAAGAGGTAAATCAGACTACCTATAGATCAATGATTGGGAAACTTTAGTATGTGGTACACACCAAACCTGATATTGCATTGGCAGTTGGCATACTTGCAAAATTTTCTACAAATCCTAAAGAAAAACACATGATGACAATAAAAATAATTCTAAGGTACCTAAAAGAAACTGAAGAATATGGTTTATGGTATAAGAAAGGAGAAAATATTGATTTTAGAACCTTTATTAATGCAAATTGGGTAGGAAGCATTGATGACAGAAAAAAGCACCAGTGGACAACAATTATTTTTTGGAAAAAGAATAGTATCTTGGACAAGCAAGAAGCATAATTGTATTTCTTAATCAACAACAGAGGTAGAGTATGTTGATACAGTAGTCAATCATTCTAATATAATATAGATCAAGCAATTACTATCATGAATGAAGGAGGAAATCAAGGAACCAGTGGTTATCTATTGTGATAACACAAGTGCAATCAATATATCCAAAAACCCTACGATGGACACAAAGACAAAACACGTTGTGATCAAGTATCACTATCTAAGGGAATTGGTTCAAGACAAAAAGGTGAGATTGGAATATGTGAACATTAAGGAGCAGATAGCAGACATATTTACTATGACATTACCTAAGGATGCATTTATGTATCTAAGAGGTAAACTAGGGGTTATTCCCCTATTTGATGCTCACAAAAGCACAAGATAGTGATGCACCAACCAAGTTCCATTGAAGATCTATCAAGTTGATGTAGATTGTCACACTTTAGGTGTGAAATGCAGAGCATATTGCATATGAATCAATACAAAAGGTACATGGTAACTTCAAAGTTTGTATCCTTTGGCATTTGATGTCAAAGAGGGAGAGTTTAGTGTCAACAAGGAAGAGTTGAGAGTTTTGTATCTCAGAAGGAAAGTATTCAGATGACAAAATTTATAGCAAAGAGGGAGAAAATGACAAAAGTAAATAGAAAAGATGACATGCGTGAGAGGGTGAATTCATTTGGAAACACTTGAGGCAAATTCAGGTAGAATCATAGAGGGAGTTGGTATGGATGAGAATCATAATGAAAGTAAGGATATTATCAAATTGCTCATACTTTTATCATTTTATGTTGACATGTGTTGCCATCAATGCCAAAGAGGGAGATTTTTGGAATAATTCTTCAAATTGTGTGTTTCCATTGTTGTTACACAAATTTTAGTATTAACTGAGGAACAAAGAACTTGTAGTATTAACCAAGCATATTCACTATTGACCAAGCAATTGGGTAATAAAGAACATTGTAGTGTTAATTGAGTAGTCAGGCAATGAAGGATATCCAGCTTGTAGTGTTAACCGAGTGGTCAGGCATCAAAGGACTTCCAGTGTTAATCAAGCAGTCAATCTCAATATTGACCAAGTGACAACAAAATACACTTGTCTAATAACTAACTGATTGAGGCTAACTATTTGGATGTTTTGAAAGGGCATTCAAGTTGACTTGTCAAAACTTATGATATATAAGAAAATTCAAGTAGTGAAGATAAAAAGAGTAAGTGTAATACATGGAATAAGATGGATATATAATTGAAAGAAAAGGTAGAGTAGGAAAGTGTGGAAAATTAGCTGCAAAGAATATTTTGATCACTAAGGATCCAAAAGTCAAGCCAGAGTAGGGATTTGTATCTGCAAAGGAAGTTTCTTCATAAATTAGGTCAAACTATTGTTACCTTCTAACCATTTTAGCAGTGAAGAAATCTCTTAATAGAGTTGACTTAATACTCATATTGTAAATCCTTTAACAAGGTGATATTTAAAGATTGAAGTGTTTGAAGACCTCTAACCAAACCACTCCTAACAAGGTGATCTAAATCCTCTAACAAGGTCATACTCAACAATACATTTTGTAACCTTTAATAGGGTTGGCTCCTAATAGGGCTCACTTTAGAAGAGTGAGAAATATTGTAACTAGTTTCTTGGTGGTTTTTCCAAATTGAGTTTCCACATTAAACCTTGGTGTCATTTGTGTTCATGTTATTTGTTTCATGCTTTATGTTTCTACAACTAAGTTACTAAAGGTTACAATAGATTAATATTCATGAGACTTCTTTGTTAACTGAGTTACATCATTAACTTAGTTATAATCAAGCTGGACAGTATTGGATTTTCAGTGAAAAGTTTGATTTAACATCTAGGGACTAAGAATTATTTTGTAGTAACTGATTCACCCCTCCCCTCTCAATTACTATCTTCATTTCCAACATTTCACTCTTTAGGTAGAGAGTTCCTAAATAAGGGGCTAAAATTATGAAAATATTATGGAACTAGCAAATGTTGGGGTGGATGCTGATGAAAATATTAGTAAAAAGTTATTGGTTTGTACAAAAATATTCCAATTTTAAGAGCAATGACAAGATCATCTCATGTTCATGATCTAACCCCAATATCATTAAGAAATAATCAGAATTTGACACAAGAAAAATGTTTCAGAATATCATAACTCTTCATTAAAAAGATTCTGCAACTCTACTATACCTCTACAATGAAAACCAACACCTACTTATTACAAATCCAAAAATTACCATATTTGGCAAATTTTTGAGAAAAATAGAAATTTCCATTTTTGGTAATTTTTAAAACTCATCCTATTAATCTCAATTTTTCCCAAGAAAAGCCCCCAACTAAGACAAGATGAATTGCCAACTAATCTCTGAAATTTAGAAAGAAATTTTGAAGTTATCAGAAAGTAGAAAAATAAAAATAAAACACCTAAGATATTTTAAAATTGGAATTTGAAGGTCAAAATGGAATTTTTGGCTCTCAAAAAAATAGTTGAAATGGCCCCAACAAAGTTGGCTTAGTTGGAATCCACCTCAACTATAGATTTTGATAAAAAAGAAACCCCAAAAATATCTAAGAAAACCTAGATTCGAGTCAAAAGTTATGACTCTCCGAACTCCCTGCATTAGTTCAACTATAAGAATTGTGTATTTTTCATAGAAATGAGATTATTTCATAGTTCCTTATAACAATTAACATGAGAAAAAGGATATTTTTAACCTATAACAAGAAACTCAATGCATTTAAGGATATGTCAAGAAATAGTTTGTTACTGATTCAGAAGTTTGGTGAAGATCTCAAGTGTCCTTTTTGGGAATGTCCGTTGAATGTTTGATCTAAAGAACATGTTCTTGAATAATTTTCAAACTCAATTCAGAAGTTTCCATGTAGAGAGGAAATTGGAAATTTGATGGGAAAGA
Source organism: Cupressus sempervirens (assembly GCA_028749045.1). Taxonomy (NCBI): domain Eukaryota; kingdom Viridiplantae; phylum Streptophyta; class Pinopsida; order Cupressales; family Cupressaceae; genus Cupressus; species Cupressus sempervirens. The sequence continues at coordinate 617,424,879 of CM053784.1, read as the reverse complement.
AGCTTGCTATCCATCAATTCCAAAAAGATTGTGTACAAATAAAAGAATTAACCAAAAAAATGAAAGGAGCTATTAGATTTATAGAGGTGAAGATGAAGTATCATCTAGAAGAAAAAGAAGATGAAATAATGAAAGTCATCAAGTCATATGAGGCTAAAACTACACAAAATTCATAGTATGTTGTTCCTGTATAGAAATTTTGCTAAAATTAAATAGACATACTAGTGTTATATACTTTTTATTTCTTTATGAGAATTTTTAAATGGTTTTGATGGAGGAGCAATGACAAACAAAGACAAGAAACTCAGAAATGATTATACTTATCATCACTTTTTCTTTTTTTAAGAAAGAAAATGCTTTTTGTACATTATATATTTTTATGTGTCAATTTTGTATATCACAGATATAAATGAAATAAGTTTTGTATGTCCAATTTTATAAATATTGAATTTTTTGTGTTCAATTACATAAATTTTGTGTCAATAAATTATCATTATTTTTTAATTGCATGACTAATAGAATACTAACTTTAAAAATTATTTATAAGATACAAGGGATAGAAAATCGATAATATCTTATAAAGTACATTTTGATAAAATATGAACTATATATCAAATTTGACTTTATGCTATTGTTGCATAGCAACTGTTGTTGATAATATCTAAGTTCCAAATAAATTAGTCTCCAATTATCAAATAGTATTTAGAAAAATTAATTATTTAACTAACCTATATTAAATATCACATTATTTAATCTTATATTATAAATGTTCTCATCTGATTGTTTGATGTTCATAGTAATGACACGTGGAGCTTTCAAATTTCAAACTGATGAAGAACAAAGATAACATAGAAGGGAGTATCAAAGAGAATATAAATGAAGAAAGTAAGAACAAATGAGTGCTATAGAAAGGGAAAATTGACATATCATTTGTAATGAACAAGACAAGGAAATATATGCTAGAAGACAAATAACTACACCGCATGAAGAATTACAAGAGACAAACATAGTTCAAGGAAATATACATACTATGCCCAGTAATACATGTCCACAACAAATGGTTTTCATTGAAGAAGAAAATAGGAATCATCTGCAAACAATAAGTTATAAATTTCATTCTCCTAGACACCAAATTGAATATATAGAGTATGAAGGAGAGTGTAAAAGAAGAATTGACAAAGAAATAGAAGAAGCAACCATTGTAGGAACGAATAATGACAATCCAATAGATGAAAATGTGAGTGAAATAGACAATAGAACAATTCCACAATAACACATAGTACCTCAAATGGAAATTGACCAACACAATTGTACTACAAATATAAATATCCAATCTATCTTAGAGGTAAGAGAATACATAAGCAATTATCAAAGGGCATATAGAAAGAAACAACATGAACAAGTAAATGATATAGAAAGGGAAATCAAAGGGAAAATTGAAACCAACAAGAAAGAAAAAGAAATGAAAGAAGAAGGTTGGATAGTATAGTACAAGAAGAAGAAAATTATGGTAGGAATGATTAATGACAATTTGGTAGATGGAAATGTGAGCAAAAGAGACCCAAGAATAATTCCACGACAACAAACAACACCTCAAATAGAAATTGAGAAAAATAGTTGTACTACAAATATAAATATCCAATTTGTCATAGAGGAAAGAGAATACTGAAGCAATTATCAAAAGGCATACAAAAAAAAGATGACAAGAACAAATGAATGATAAGTCAAAGGGTGAACCAAAATCAACAAGAAAGATAGAGAAGTGATGGAAGAAGAGCAGCCAATATAGTACAAGGACTCCAAGTTCAAAACAATAATGAAACAACTCATAGTTCCAATGTACAAATGCATGAGAATTATTATGATTTTTTTGGGAATAGTTTTCATAACCTTCAATTACTTTTTTGACATCGACTAGATAGTTGGTACACCCAAAAATGTGTTATATGTGTCAAGAATGCTATCTTGGCATAAAAGTAAGATGTACTAAAGAAGGTCTAACATGTTCAAGATGTCAATAGGAAAAAGGAAACAACACATTTTCTACATCGAACAATATAGATCCAGGCTTGTAACCACAAGAACTTGCAAATTCAACTGAAGTAGAAGAGATGTTGATTTCATGTGTAAGTCCAATATTGTAGGTGACACATGTAACATGGGGACAATATAAATACAAAGGAAACACAATAAAATTTCCCCAAAACATAGAAAGAATATATAAAACTCTTCCACTTCCAATTAAAGAGTTGCCAATAATAATTGTTCGTAAAAAATATCAGTGAGGTACAAATTATGACTTTATAGTCAACAAAGATCAAGTATATCAAGCACTGAAGTACAAGATTAATAATGATAAATTTTATTCTCATGTCAAAGTAGATGATCATTCTTTGGATGATGTTGAACGAGATAGACACTGCAATATTTCCAATAAGATAAAGATAGTTCATGTTGAATTTGACTCAGAATCAAATGATATGTTGTTAGTAGAACCTAAAATAGAGGGAGATGAGCACAATACAAATCACACAACATTTATGGAAACACAAACACCAAGCCTTCAAAGAGAAATTAAATTTATTCAAGCATGGGTTAAAAACCCAAATAATGATCCTCTGAGGTTGATTGATTAGCCATCGATTGGCGCATCTCTAGTGAATGAATATGAAATACTTAGATTATTGGATATGGATTTTCCTACATTGTTTCCTAAAGGAGACTGTGATTGGATAGAGCCACAAGTGAGATGAGTACATCTACATGAGTATGTGAGACATATAATTTGATTTAGGGACAACATATTTGGGAAAAATCTTAGATTTAGGGATTACATGATGAAAATGATAATGAGACACCAAGAACAAAATTTGAGTGCTATATTTGCAAAAAGACATATCGAGGAATTTCCAATTACCATAGATGAATTAAGAGAGCATATAGAACATGTTCCAAATTCTCATCTCATTGATAAATTGGTGCAATTTGGCACAATTCTATGAGGTACAAGGTCATATTGGACTAAGAGTCAAGCAGAATTATGTGACATGCTTAGGCAATTAGGGACCCCAACAATTTTCTTCAAATAGTGCAATTGATATGTATTGGCCTGATCTACATGTGCTAATGCCATGAACTACACCAAAAAACCCAAGAGAAGCCTAGAGTTGGAAAAGACAAAATTTTATTGATTACCCTCACATTTTCACTTATTACATGCACCTCATACATACTATGTTTTGAAAGGATATTTTAGAGTAGGGGTCTAATGTTAAGGACCTTTGGTCTAGATATGAATAGAAACATAGGGGCTCTCCACATATACATGGTTTTTTATGGCTTTATGGTGCTCCAAATATGGATTCAATAGATTGGCATAATGAAGAGAAAGTAAACAAAGCTAGAAAATTATTTTCACAAGATTGTTCATGCATGGAATCCAAGAGCTAATGTTCACCAACATAACATGTAAGTATATCTATGATAAGTTTACAATATTTGTACAATTTTAACATAGAGGTTTTTATTTCTATGTTGAATAATTTTTAAATTTTATGAGTTGATTCATATATTTCAAAAAAATTCATAGCATCCATGCTTAAGAGATACAAGACAACTTATGTATATAAATGTTGATCGAGATTATGAGGAAATCCTAAATATTGTTGAAAGACATGCAATGTGTAAAGAGGGTGTGTGCCTAAAGAAAAATGGCTTGCAAGTAAAACTTATTTCAAAGGTACATTTCATATAGAAAATAAATTTATCAACCATTTACTGTAATCTAATATACTTTTAAAAATGTGTAGGTATACTACCCCTTGGCCTCTAAATCTAAATGATTGAAAGTTATATGAGGAGATTGAAACTAGTGAAAAGAAATTTGAGCCTACTAGAAATGGTGATAGAGTTAACTCACACAATCGTTACATACTCCAATTCTAGAGAGCCAATATTGTTTCATAGCCAATTCTATTAGAGCATGAAGTTATTAGTTACATTGCAAAATATGCAGCAAAGGTAGAGAGAAACTCAGAAACATATCATCAAATGTTAATTCATTTGGTCAATATAGATAATCCTAACAACTTTGCTCCAAAGTGTATAGGAAACTTTTAACTAAAACTATAATTGAAAGAGATGTGGGAGCTCAAGAGACATGTCATATGCTCTACTATAACTTCCATTGGTTGAATGTAGTTGAAAATTTGTCAATCTAAATGTTTCAAGCAAAATTTTCAAACCAGTAACAAAAACAAATGAAGGTGAAAGTGAGGAGCCAACAAAATCCTTTATTGATGCATATAGAATGAGACCCAAATCTATAGAAACTTTGACATTGATTGATGCATCAAGATCATGAATATATAACAAGAAAATAAAAAATGAAAATAAATGGCAAAGAAGGAAAAGGAATGCAATTGTAAGGGTATATCCAAGATTTGTAACTATTCCTACACATGAGTCTGAAAAATTTATTGAATTTTGTTTCTTGGAGTTGCTTTTGTACGAACCATTTAGAGAGATTGAAATTGATATTGTGAAGATAGTAATACCATAATTTCAAATTGGGAGTCATTTAACTATGTTCCTTGGTATGTGAAATGAGTAATGGAATTATAGGATAGTGAGAATGTTAGTGATTCAGAAAGTGAAGACAATGTTATTGGTGACTTTAATATTATTGAACATGAATGGGAAATAATTTCACAATTGCATCAAGGACAAGTAATGCAAGGTCTGAAATTGATATGTTGGGACAAAGGGATATAGGTAGATAGTATAATTGGTCAAATACATATTGGTCAGATGAACAAAGTAATGCAGCAATAAAATTTATTAGTAGAATGAGAGAAAATTAATTGGTTTTAGATTATGTCACAAAACAACATATCAATATAGAAAATTTTAGTGAGAGACAAAAAAGGCATTTGACATCAATATGACACACTATCAAGTGGATTAGAGTGTCGAGCCATTATATATGATTATTCAAGGAACAACAAGTACAAGAAAGTTATATTTGATTGGTGGAATCAGTAAATCTAAAAAAAGTTGCAATACCAAATCACTCCCCTCTTCATCTCCTTGCATCGAAAAGAGTAGAAGCATTTAACATTGGTGGATCAACAATACATTCAAAGTTGAAAATTCCAATTAAGGATTTTATGCAATTGGAAGGAACACATTTGACAAGTTTTCAAGAGGAAATGAGTCATATTAAATACATATTGATTGATGAAATAAGCTTTATTGGGGATAAGGTACTTGAGAATATAGACTCAAGGCTTCATCGGGAAGTTCCTCATAAATCCAATCTTAATTTTGGAGGTGTTCATCTTTTTTTTTTTTTTTTTTTAAATTTCAAAGCTTAATTAATATTATTCATGATATATATAAAAATTTATTGAAAATCTAATGAATTGATAAATATTTTTTTAATTTTTCTAGGAATTTCAATCATTTTAGTTGGAGACCTCAAACAACTACCTCCAGTAAAAGACAAAATCGCATATGCAAGTTTCAGATGAGCAAAGCTACTATGGGAAGAATTCAGAAAGGTAGTCATATTAGAAAAGATTTATAGGCAAGATGGAGAAGACCTAGAACAACAAGAATTTTGCTAGTTACTTAGTAATCTTAGAGATGCAAAACCAACACTTGTGGATTGAAATTTATTAATGTCGAGAACAAGAAGTAATATTATTCCAAAATTAAATGATGATCTTTGTTAGAGTAAAGGGTTAATGTAATTTCATTTATTAAATTACCTTTACTCTCTTCTTAAGATTTCCCTTTATGTACATGCATTCCCATTTGATAATTAAATATTAATTATTAAATGTCATTTACCTCTTAGGGTTTCCCTTATGATCTCCTTCTATAAGTATTGATCAATTGTAAATTTCATTCATTCCTTCAATCTAATAATATATTCTTTCATATCTTCAGAGCCAAATTCTTGCCTTCTCTTTGTCTTTTCTTCTCTCTAATAGGTTATTGCATACACGTGTTCTTTGAGTTTAGTAGATTTGTATTGCTCAAATCCTTTATGGTATTAGAGCAATGCTAGAACAAATGAAATTTATATCTTATTCCATCATAAATTAATTCAATATGCATAACAAAGCATCATTTATACAAAATTTAACTTCACCAAACAAGAGAAAATTATGGTGAAGATCTTTAGATGAAGAAAAAAATATGGAAATAAACTACAAGAATAAGGGATCTACATACCACCAATCATGCATAGGTTAAATTAGCTCAATTAACAACACCGAAGGACTAGAGTAAACTAAACAGCAAGCAACGATGACCAACTAGACGTGCATGAGTTGTAATAAATCACCAACCCCCCCACCCCCCACCCCCCCAAATTCTAACCAAGGAGAAAAATAAAATTAATAAAATCCAAAGAGGAAAGGCCTTTTTGTGACAACAAAAGTGTAGACATCTATCAAATGATAACCATCATAGTGTAGAATGAACAATCTTCTTTGAGATTGAGATGATCAAGATTAGTCTATATGAGTGCCCCCAATGACACTACTTGAACAATGAGCAGATGGAAAACAAAGGCAAAACATCTTTCAATCAAATCAAATATACAATAAACAATAATTTGCATAGCTCGCTAAACTAAAGTATAGATGGCAAATAGAGGCAAAACATCTATCATTCAAGAATGCAGCTGATACATGATTCTATACAAGTGACCCTAACAACACTACTCAACTATATTCAACCATGCAAGAATAAGGTGTTGATTGAAAATACAGGTGTCAATTGTCTATTCATCTGATCAACTAAGGAAGCAAAGGAAAAAAATTTCACTAAGAGGCATGACAGATCCACAAAAGCAGTGCATCATTAGAGAGAAAAGAATGGCAAGATCCATGCAAAAAGAGCACGATGTTGACCTATCTCTAATGTAGAATTAGGTCCAACCTTTGATGTTGTGACATTTTGATGCAAGCCTCTCCTTGTGGGCCTAAGTAGCATTGGTGTCTTTCATTCAAACTAATTGAACAACATAAAAAAGACAAATACTGAAAACTCCATTCTTGAAATCTCGATCTTCAATACCTACAAACAAAGAAATGTATTTCTTATCCTAATACCAGTGTTGTGACTTCTACACCTCCACCTCCTATTTAGATTCCATATATTACACATGATTACTCTTCATCATTACCTACCATTACAAATCCAAACATCAAGCCACCTACTACAATTGTTGAGAATATATCATAGGACACACATCTCCTCTCAGATGAAAAATTCAACAAACTTGTTATCCCACTTCCAACTTCACCTTACATTCAAGGGTTTCATCCTCCTTGTCCACTACCTTTTTTTATTTCAGATTCAAGCCACATTGGCCTGTTCATCGACACAATAGATCTACCATCCTGGGGGGGGGTTATGGAGTCTCAAGCCTCTATCATTGGGGGTTTTATTGTACTTATAGTTTTGAGAGAGTCTCTTGAGAGATATCATTTGTACTTTTTCTTTCTATCTCTTTTTGAAGTAGGGTTTTTCCAACATGGTTTTCCCTATTTCTCTATTTCATAGAGATTTGGTTTTGATTGGGTACCTCGTTAGGCCTTGTTGCTAGGACCCAAGTTTGCTTTTAGCATTGTTATTTCCTTACTTTATCATGCAATGTTTGTAGCTACATTGTTGCTCATCTTAAGGTGGGTGTTAGAGTAAAGGATTAATTTAATTTTTATTTATTAAATTACCTTTACTCCCTTCTTAATATTCCCCTTTATGCGCATGCATTCCCATTTAATAATTAATTATTAATTATTAAATATCATTTACCTCTTAGGATCTCCCTTTTAGGTTTTATGATCTCCTTCTATAAGGATTGATCAATTGTAATTTTCATTCATTCCTTTAGTCTGATAATATATTCTTTCATATTACAAAGCCAAACCCTTGCCTTCTCTTTGTCTTTTTCTTCTCTCTGACAGGTTCTTGCATGCAGGTGTTCTTCAAGTTTTGTGGATTTATATTTCTCAAATCCTTCAATTTTGATTAAAATCTACATTTATTTTCAACAAACAATAATACTTGGGTTCATAATAGAAGGTTGTTACATTCTCTTAGACAACTTGTGGCATGCATTATTGCATCTAAAGTTTCGAATGTTACTGGAGCAGATGACTGTTCTATAGATGAACTAGATATGAAATTGTTGATCTCAAAGCATGCAAGAGTAATGTTGACTTCCAATTTATGGATAGAAGTAGGACTTGTAAATGGCGCTCTAATTTTTGTTCATTAAATTATGTACAAGCTAGGAACCATGCCACTAGAAATACCCTTGTATGTAATGGTGAAATTTGACAAATACTTTGGATCCCCATTCAAAGAAGAAAATCCAAAAATAGTTTTGATTTATCCTGCACAAAGAGGTTGTACAACTCAAATACCATTTTGATTGGCTTGGGCATTGACAATACACAAATCTTAGGCTTTAACACTTGAAAAAGCAACAACTGATATAGGTCCAATAGAGAGAACATGAACGACATTCTTTGCAATATCTTGTGTAAAGGCATTACAAGGATTGAGGGTAATGTAAGGAAACTCAAGTGTGGAAATAGCTTCCTACACTAATCCCTTAAGGAAAGTATTGTGCAAATTCCTATTAAATTCTTACAATTTCATATTCGATATTATGTAAACAATAATATTACAGTCAACCTTGAATACAAAAAACAGATAGAGAAAGAAAACACATAAACACAAAGATATGTCGGTGGGGAAAAACCTTTTGGTAAAACAACTCCACCCCTCTAAAACCTGCACAATGTATTGTCTTCAACACAAAAGGTTACAACATACTTGCAATGCAAGTTCTTTCAAGACACAGAAGAAAAATCCAATAACAACCAACAATACACTTTTTTCTATATCCTATCTACAACCCTAAAAATGCTTATATCATGCACTTTCCATTTTGGGCAACTTCCAAAGAACAACTGTATTAGAGTTTTACCATTCTCCAGAAAAGTAGGAACCCAAAAAGAAATTGGGCAATGCCTCAAACCCCACACACTAGATGGAGATTCAAGTGTACAGTACTTAATGATCAATTGACACATGTCTTCACGTCTTCACCCATCATCAAATCTTCTAGAGATAGCTCTTACGCATCATAGGAATCCATCATAACAAATTCAGCCATGATCTCCTTACACATAATTCAAGATGCTGACACATACAAGTGGAGTGACACATCAACATGCCAACTAGACATGTACACTCACACTTAATTACATTATTTGCAAAAAATACATTTACAATACAAATAATAAGAATCAAAATTATCCAAGGTTGAGACACCTTATTCCTAATAGATAATGCCACCATTTTCCTATGATTGCTATGAGAAAATGAAAAGGGGAAACAACTTGAAAAATGAAAAGTAGAACAAGAAAGGCTTAAAGAAATAGAAAATATGACATAAAATATTTCTCATTCAATATTACTCTAACTTTGACTGCAACAAGTAGTTTTTTATATTATTCTAATACAACTGTAAAATCATTTGTGAATAGGTATTTTATGGAAATGTAATATTCATCATTTACCAAGAAGTTTATATATTTTATTTTCTTGGAAGGATATGAAAAAAATAAAATTATCATTCTTTGATATTAGCAATTGAATTGCAAATTTTAATTTTTTTTAAATAATAATAAATTTATTATCTATGTTAAATTACTCCACTTCACACGTAATCTTTTAATTTTTCAATAAATGTTTTACTTAGATTTTATTCTCTTTTATGCAATCATTTTTCTTTTCTTTTCTTTTAGATATTTGAAAAAATTAATGTTAAGGCAAAAGACAATTAGAACTCATGATTCCTATGAGCACATTGATCTAAGAGGAATTCATATTGAAGAAAGGGAAAAATATTTATCTTTAAAAAGAAATCTTCTCAAAGCAAGTTCACTTAGGTTTCATCCTCCAACTCTTCAAAATTTTAGTCTTTTCTATAGAGATCCTATTTTTGATGAATTGGTTATTATGAGGAGTGTGATCCTGTAGAATTGTAGTTTGTTCATGTGGAGATCTATTTAGAACAAGCTCCTTACCCTACAGATTGAGATGAAAATGGTTCTTAGTGGTTGAAAATAATGGTTCAAGCTCCACAAGTTAGTACTCAAGTTCTAGAGAATTTTCACTTTAATGGCCAAATATTTCATATACAATTTGTTAGATTAATAAATACGCCTTGGAATCAACATGTAGTTAAAAGATGGGGGCCTTTGGGGTGTTTTTTTTTAAATCTTCCATTTCAAGAAAGAATAAGAAAAATTGTAAGAAAACATATACCTATATGGATGCAATCAATATGTGAATTTTTTGTATTGAGACATCTAGATACTAGGAGTTTGTATATGAGATGAAGAACCTTTGAGCAACTATATTGATTTGACATATTGGATCCCAATGTTAATGACCTTCTTCAATGAAACATGATTCAGTGCAATGAATGTAGTGATTTTGATTCAAATGAGTAATTTGTGATACTTTTGTAATCAATTTATTTAAATATAGTATTTAAAATATTTCAACGATGATTTCAATGTTTAATCAAAAAATTTCAAATGCAAAAATAAATTTGTCATTCATATTTGTATTTACTTATGTTGTAACTCATATTAGAATATACAAAATATTTTTTATCTTTCTCTAATTATTTAATATATTACATATTTGATTAACATATTTCACTAATTTATTATTTAAAAGGAAAGCTCTAAGAATTTTGCATGAAACAGATTTATACTTTTAGGCTACCACAAACACTCTACAATGTTTATTAGTCACAATATTGATATATTACAGTTATATAATGTTTTTTTTTGTTTAAATTAAAAATGAATATAATGTTTTCCATGCTTGATTTTTGAAAATAGGTATATGTGTTTCACAATATAGTTTTGACATTTCCTTTTATTGTAAATCATATTTTCTACCATATACATGCTCTGTATTTTTTGTAGCTACCATATATCATAAATTATATGTAATAATGTTTGATTTTCAAAATTTTATGTTTTTCTATAGGAGATAATATTATGCCAAGTCTAGTTGCTTCAGTGAACTTCGATGGATCACCTCAAACGATTATTGATAAATTTGAAAAAAACTACAATAGAATGTTGTTATAAATTGCTTCTATTTTTTGAAAATGCAGCAACAAGAATTGATTTTGTCAAGGATAATGAATTTTTTTTATTTTATTTTTTCTTAATCAGTAACAATCGAAGCCTTTTGATTAAATTAAATAAAAGTGTTATAGCTAGGATTTATCCTTTCAAACAGGCATTGGTAGGAAAGAACGGAGAAGAAAACCTCCAATCTCGCCTAAGACCTTAGTCCTTTATTATTACATTATAATAGGGGTATACCCCATAAACAAATGAATATTATTACAAAAGGAGCGTAGAAAAGACCTAATTTGAATAGGTCCACTCGAAAGAACTCTAGATTAGCCAAAAGTAATTTGAACCCAAAAAACCGTCTGACTAGAGCTTAAGATCCATAAAGGGCCTCCCTTCTTTGTTGTTTAATAGGAGCTCCCAAAACAATTAAGCAGAAGGAAACTTAATAAGAAGTCATTAGTACTGTTAGAAATTAATACAAAACACTTTTCTGATTAGGTATAACCATTCTTTTTTAGCTTCAAATAAATTACACAAAGCTAATAGATAAAAAGTTAAAACAAAACCTACTAAAACCTACTAGTCTAAAGATGAAGATATTGAGGCCAAATCCAAATTAAAAACAAGCTGCAATATAACCTACATGGACTAAACTAAATTTAAGTAATGGATAAGGGTCATAAGAGGAGGCTAAAAACTAATCCTAACACCAGTAACTACCCAGCTGTAATTTATCAGAGCTCTTAAAATAATGATCAAAAAAATGGGGAGAAACAACGAATAAAGGTAGTCTGATGAATTAGCTTAACTTGATTAAGTCTGTGGACTAGCAATGCCACTCAGGACACTGTCATATTATGAAGATCTAGAATGTCTTAAAGCTATACGAAGTAGTAGAGTGAAAATATACTGATTAAAAGAAAATGCAACATCTGAATATCATCAAAGGAGAGGGGGAAACAACACGACAAGCTATTTATAATGCTTAAATAATTTAACCTGAATCTTAACCCAAATCTATTTTGGTTGCTAGTTATACAAATTCAAAATAGTTCAAAGGAACTAACAATAAGTGATACCATATAAAGAGGACTAAGCACTAAATATAGGGGGCAAAGGAAAAGAACTATAACAATAGTCTAATGAAACACCTACCTTAGAGGATTAAAGTAATAAGATATAATCTAAGTTACTTATTAACCTGTTAAAATGCCCATTAGAGGCTTTTGAAATCTACTACCTCATATACCATAAGAGTGGTCTAAAGAGTTCCAGTTTATGCTCTTAGACAAACAAAAACCCGTATGGTAATTTTGCAAATATAGCTTGAAATGTGACTAAGCGCTAGAGCATAATTAAATGTGTTAACCAAATTCTCCTGATAACTCTAATTGAGGACCTACTACTATCATATGCAAAGAGCTTCCCTTCTTAATAGGCGGAGCTGCATCCTAGAGAGTATCGTTAAGGGAAAAGAAAAAAATAGATCTACAGCTCCATTCATGAAACAGAGAACCACTAATCTTGAAATAACAACAGATAATGAGCTTAGCTAGCTACTAAGCTATTAATTACAGAAAGGAGAATAAGAATCTTCCCATCAACAGATATAAATAATTAACAAGGATAATGAAATTTTGATAATGACAAATGTTGTAGAAAAAGTAAGGGAGACATTTAATAGAATAATTATTTTTTGAGATGTTTTGGAAGAGGTCAAAGCTAATCGTGAAGAAAATAAAGGTCGTAATACTAATCTCATCAGTGATTATTTTATAAGGTCTTTACATCGGTCAAATTAGCTATTATTGATAAAATATATGATGTTATTCATGCATGAAAATTTCATTAACATTATATAAACTATTATAAACTTTTATATCATAATGCATAATATATATCTTCATTACATATGTTTTCCCTTATTCTTTCAATTACAAATTGTATCATTTTTATTTAATACATGTGTTTATTAGTTATAATTCATTTTTTCAACTTAAATTGATTGTTTGGTAACATAATCATATCTGCAATTAATTATTATTTATATATTTATGTATTGATTTAATCTCATTATGTTTAAAAAAATAATATTACTTTGTAACATTAAAATAATAATATCTGATTGAATCATATCTATGATTAAATTTTGTTTTTTTATATAAATCGTTGAAATTTTATAATATATATAAATTGTTGAAATAAATTATTGTTGAATATAAGTAGATATAAAAATTAATTTGAAATATTAATTTCAAAAATTCAAAAAATAAGACCAGTATTATTTAGTCATTGAGCATAATTATTTTAAATTATTTTTGTATAATTATAATTTTTACTATAATATAAAAAATATTCAAATATATTTCATAAATTCTATTTGGTTATTAATTTGTAAGTTTAACTAATACAATGTACTAAATTTAGCCTTGTGTTAAACTAAATCTAGACTAATCAAGTTTACCATTTATCTAAAACTAAATAAAATATTATTCCTGATAATATTTAAAATCAAGCTCCAATACTAAATTTAATTGAATGCTACATATTGTGCTTCTTAATATATATATATATATATATATATATATATATATATATATATATGTATGTATGTATGTATGTATGTATGTATGTATGTATGTATGTATGTATGTATGTATGTGTACATATACATATATGTACATGTATACATATGTACATATACATACATGTATATATACATATATACATATATGTATGTATCAACAACTCTTCTATGCATATTTGGGATGCTAAATTCTCCCTTCCTCTTCCATAGTTTGCTCCTAAATACCATAACTAGCTTATATATATATATATATATATATATATATATATATATATATATATATATATATATATATATATATATATATATATATATATATATATATATATATATATATATATATATATATATATATAATGCCGAGAGTAATCGTTCTCGAGGCGCCTATTTTCATTTAATTGCAAGGTTATTTTAATCACAGTTGTGATTTATGAAAATAGGCGCCTCGAGAACGATTACTCTCGGTGTAATATATATATATATATATATATAAGCTAGTGGCAATCACGGCACAATAGAAAATTATATTTTAATTTTTCTATTTTTGATAAGGTTAGTATCGAATTATTTATTTATTTTTAAATATAGTTGTATAGAGTTAGTATAAAATTTTAGTTTTATAAACTTACAATAAAATTATTCTTCAACATTTAATTTTTAAATTCTATATATAGTGTTTAATTTGTATGTATATATGTATATATACATATATACATGTATGTATATATATGTATATATATGTGTGTGTGTGTATATACATATATGCATCTATAAATATATACATGTATGTATGTATGTATATATGCATGTATATATATGTACATACATACATATATACATACATACATACATGTATATATGTATATATGTACATACATGTATATATGTACATATATACATGTACATATACTACACATATATACATGTATGTACATATATACATATGTATGTATATATATGCACATACATACATATATACATACATATGTATACATGTGCATATATATACATACATATGTACATATACACGTACATATGTATGTATATATATGCACATGTATACATATGTATGTATATATGTATGTATGTGCATATATATACATACATATGTATATATGTACATACATGTATATATGTGTAGTATATGTACATGTATATATGTACATATATACATGTATGTACATATATACATATATACATATATACATGTATGTATGTATGTATGTATATATGTATGTATGTACATATATACATGTACATATACTACACATATATACGTACATATGTACATATATATGTGTAGTATATGTACATGTATATATGTACTTATACTACACATATATACGTACATATGTATGTATATATGTACATACATACATACATACATATACATATATGTATATATACACATATATATGCACATATACATGTATACATGTATATATACATGTATACATGTATATATACATGTATACATGTATGTATATATATGTATATACATATATACATGTATACATACAACTAGCTATCGTGCCTTAAGATCTCATTTCTTTGAACAATTTGTCAAACAAGACTTTCTTTAAGCACATTATCGTTAAGGCATTTAGTCTAGAATTTTAATATGTCTATGGGTTGTCATGGATGTTCAATTTTATACATCTCTGCAATCATTGCAATTCCATCAAATGCTTGTCATCGTTCCTCAAATTAGGGGTCTAGTTCCCACTACAAAACTATATGAAAATAAACTTATTTCCCTTTGATCTCAGACTATGTTAGATAACATTTATAACTAAAACAATCAAAAATAAAAATCAGCTTTAGGCATATATTTTCTCTTTTATAATGATTCAAATTTCAACTCACTTGAAATCAATAGTTTTCATCTCCCACCACATTTTTCCCAATGAACCACCCACCCGTAGATTAGTTGTAGTGAAGAAGGGCCTCTCTACTGATGACCATATATATAAATAGGGTCTCTCCCCCATATAGATAGAGGGGGTCGAGTGCCCACCCTGTAGATAGGGGCCCTACCCTATCCCTATTACTACAGATAGGGCAGATAGGGCAACATCTATAGTTTAGTTGGCCTTGAAATAGAGAATTATATTATAATCTAGAGTAGCACCAAATTCACCCTTTATAAGGAATACAAATCAAATTCATTAAACCGACATCCTTCAATCAAGATCAAAAAAATGTGTTTCTAATCATTGGTCTAAATTTAGGATGCTCATCATAAAAAAGTTGAATGTGATTGATGTTTTTTTTGTGGGGTTATGAATGATGAATATGTGTAGCCATTTGAAAGAGAGAGTGTATACATGTATACATGTATATATGTGTAATATATATACATATATATAGATGTATGTATATTTGTATATATACATGTATACATATACATGTGTATATATGTGTATACATACATATATACATATATAAATATATATACGCACATATACATATATATGTGTAGTATATATACATATATACATATATACATATATATATGTATATATACATACATATATACACATATATACATAGATACGTGTAGTGTGTGTATATATATATATATATATACATGTATACATATATATGTGTCTCTATACACATATATATGTATATATGTGTATGTATGTATACGTATATATATGTAGATGTATATATGTATACGTATATGTGTATATATACATATACATATGCACATATATATGTACATACACACACATATATGTGTATATATGTACATATGTGTATATATGTACATATATATGTATATGTATGTATATGTGTATGTATATATGTATATATACATATATATTTTTATATATCTATTCATATATAGATATCTATACGTATATTTATATATGTGTATATGTATATATGTATATACATATCTATATATAATAACATATACACATATATGTATACATATATACATACATATACATATCTATGTATATATACATATATGTGTAATATATATACACACACATATATGTGTATATATATATACTACACATATGTGTGTACATGTATACATGTATTTACATATATGTGTATATGTATGTATGTATAGATATGTATATACATATACATATACATATATATGTATAATACATGTATATACATATATATATATATATATATATATATATATATGTATGTATATAAGTATATATATATGTATGTATATAAGTATATATATACATATACACATATATATGTATATATACATATCCATATACATATATATACATATATACATACATATGTACATATATGTGTGCATATGTATATGTATATATACACATATACATATATATATATCTACATATAAGATGTATATATGTATATATATGTATATGTATACATCTACATATGTATATGTATATGTGGAGAGAGAGAGAGAGCCTTACCCTTCTCTCATAGCCTCATAATAAAGGGTCAAGTGGAAGGTTAGAGATGAGGTAGGGAGAAATGGGGAGTGATGGAGAGATGACATATAGCTAAAGATGAGGCATAACTGGGGCTTAAGATAGACACACACACACACATTGTGTGTGTGTGTGTGTGTGAGAGAGAGAGAGAGAGAGACTTATTTATAAATGCACATATATGCACACATACATATACACACACATATACATATTAATATATTATATATGTAATAATATACATATGTGTAGTATCCTAACATTAAATTAAACCATAACTCTTATGTTAACATTGACTTTACACTAAAATAACTTCCCCTTTATCACATACCCAATAATGCATTTTTGAAAAATTAAACAAAATTTAACTATACTCCCAATGTTGAGTTAACCCAAATTGAACTCTTATGTTAACATTAACTTTATATTAAACTAACTTACTCTTTATGACATACCAAATAAAATATTTATTCCAAATAGTAAACCTTATTTTAAAAATACTTGCAAATTTAATTAAACACTAGATACCATGTCAAACACAAACAAACTAAATGAAATGTGATAGAGTGTGTGAGAGAGACGTGAGTTAGGGATAGAGGGAAAATTGGAAGAAGAGATGGTGAGAGTAGGCAGGAACATGTCACAAGGTGTGGGAAAAGAGGGAGAGAGTGAGACACATGAGGTGGATTCTGAAGGTAATTAAAGAGCAACAGATGATGAGATAGTACGGTAGCTACTATGGTTGGCTTATTTAGTCCATGCACTCAATTCAAACATAATGCTAACTTTCATAGGGAAAATATTTAAGATAACCAAAGCTTGATCTTAACCATATCATTGAATCCAATTCGCTCTTATGCAAAAACCCAATTCCTCTTAAGTACTAAAATGGAAGGTTTCTCTAGACCTAACTAAAAACTAAACATAACCCAAAAGTAGAGTCCATTAAATAAAAATCTTAATAAAACCAAAAAGACAAATTGAACCAATTTAGTCTTATGCACAAATCCAATTACTCTTAATTACTAAAATGGAACATTTCTCTAAATATAATAAAAAATTAACATCCATTCAATACAAATCCTAATAAAACTCCAAAAACTTAAAATGCAACAGAAAAAAAAGTTTAATTTATACATAGACATATAAAGGCTAACTATCAACATTAGTTCTAGACTAAATCCATTAAGAGTCCCTAATATTAAATAAATATGAAATCTAGCCCTAAACCCAATCATACCCTAATTTTAAACTTAATTCAAAATGGTCATACATAAATGAAAATGAATTCGATTCCTTTTTCAACTTAGTTTGTTCCACATCTCTTGCTATCTCATCTTGATGATGGATCACATAGTGTGATTCGAAACGTTGATGGTAAAAATCTCAACACAATCTAATTTAGAAGCTAAGCACCATAAACCTAACCATGACCCCAAATATAGTATTAAAAAAATGTCATACACTACCCTACAGTAAACCAAATTTTATCAAAACATGAGCATGAAAATGTAAATGAAATCTACCTCTTTCCATAATTGAATATTAAGACATATTTTTAATTAATTTAAAAGTAAGCATCAAACCAAAATTTATATTAAAAAAAAACTTTTGCACTCTACCATAAACCAAATCTTATCATAACATGAAAATAATTTTTATTCAATAGAGATTTATACTATATAATAAAATTCAATTATAATATATAATAGATTATAATTTTATTTCTTTGGACTCACCCATCTAGATGCTACTAGCTATATATATTATATGTTACATAATATATATATATATAGAAAAAGTTTATAGATATCGAGGCTTTAATTTACTATAGAAAAATGTTTCATATTTCAAAATTAAAACTTTGATATCTCTTGGCTTTCTCGATATACATTATGTAACATATTATATATATATAGCTAGCTAGTGCATATATCATATTTAATTAGTTCATTTGATTGAATTAGAATTTATTATTATTTTTTAAATGAAATTTTTAATATAATAAATGCATATGAATTGAAAAATATAGTATGTAATTTTATTATGACAATGTCAAATTTATTAAATAATTCTTTTGATTTTATTTATTTAAAAATTAATATTATATTATAAAATTTCAAAAATAAAACATTATAAAACTAAATTGATTATATTATTTATTCAAATTATCGTACCATTGTAATATTTGTGTTTCAATTATTATATTTAATATTATGATTACTATTAATTTATAAACTAAAAGACAACTAGCCCATATCACAAAGATAACTGCAAAATAAATCATTATTCCACTTATATAGATTTGTATTAGAATGTTTATATCTCAAAAATAAAAATATTCCCAATTAAGAAGAAGACTACTTTCTCATCTAAACAATACATTAAAATATTATTATAAAAAAAATGACAAGTAAAACCTTATATATAAGCTAAACTTAAGGCATATAATAATTAATTCTTTTATTAATTATTATCATGCAACATAGGTTAGCTACCTTTTAGAGTTTTGATATCCTTTTATAAGGATTGATCTTTCTTTGTAACATTCATTCAATACAATTTGCAACTCTTTTTTGCACATCAAGAATGTCTCATCTTTTGTGGATCTTTGAATTCTAGCCTCCATAGCTTTGCTTCTCTCTTTATGTGATAGGTGTTTGCATGCAGTGATTTTTGGGAGTTCTAGAGTTGAGCTTTCATCAAATTCAACATGGTATCAAAGCTTTAGATCTTCATGCCCCTGTTATGTTTGTGAGAGGTTTGGCTTGGTTTTCAGATATGTGTTTTCTCTTTCAGAGGGTTTCAATTTTCAGAAGTGTTTTATATTAGATCTGGGGGACCTAGTTTTTGCTGCACTCTGAGCCCAAACAGACATCATCGTTAAACTCAATAGCACTCAAAAACTCCCACTTCCATATAAAATACATCTAGTTTGGATGTTGTTGAAATATGAGGCAAATTTTTTTTGCACTGAGGTCGTATTGACCTGGGCACACAAATTGAGAATGTGACAAATTTTAATCCAAAAAAATAGAAATAAATTTCAATTAAAAAAATAGTGCTAATTGTTTTGGTGAATATTTGTTTCAACACAAATAAATCAATGTCGAAGGACTTTTTAAAAAAGGGGTCGCATGTCTTCTTTGGGCCTCGACACTTCATTTGATAAGACAATACCTCTCGCTCTATGTCAGGCCCCACCCTCTACATCTTCGGCCAATCACTGACTTTTCCATGTCTGACACAATTTTCCACCCTTTCTTGGGCCCAACCACATGTTCTCCCATCTTCAAAGGATAAGGCACATGCATTTTTTCCAAGATTGGGAAGCGTTTATTTTGGAGGTCAAGCATTTTTGCTTGGAGTTTGGGATGCACATTCACCTATGGTCCTTGGGGCCACATCCTCAATAACAATGCCTTGCGCTACATTTTGAGTCTTCCACTCATCCTTTTTCTAAGACACCTCTTTTTTGATGATTGCACCATTATTGTCTCCATATTTTGTGTTTTGGCACTGACTATGCACCCCTATTGTGCCATACATTTAGCTTAAGTTGTTGGTTGTACAGTATGCAGTGTTTTGGTCTCTTGAATTTTTTGAAGGATCTTGGGTGAAAGAGTTTGTCTTAGTTCCTTGTTGCATTGGAGGCCAATGTAGACCATCTTTTTGTTGAAATCTGATTGAAAAGATCATTGAAAAAGAGATTGTTGAAGAAGATTATGTGTTTCAATCATTGTTTTGTCACTGATGTCAAACCTACTATTTGTTGGTAAGACAATTGCTAATAAGATTCAAGTACTATCACTTAGTTGATTGATGAGGAGGATTTGATCAATAAGATGTAACAAAAGTACCTAAAGAAAAGGTTAAGTTATGATTATGAAATGAAGTACAAGGATCAATTAAGATAGTGATGACATGATGTATTGATGATCTACTTAAGGTTACAAAATAGCTAGCTATACTTAGAAAGTTTAGAAGAATAAGTTAAACAAAGTTTGTCTGTCAAGCTTGACCAAGTAGATAGTAGGTGTCACGCAAAGTTAATGCAAGCCAAGTAGAAAGTCAGTTGGAGCTGAGTAAAAGCAAAATCTAGTGAATGTCGAGCAAGAGAGTTGATGCCAAGTAAAGCTTAGTTGATGTCAAGCACCAATAAACTTTAGTTGATGCTGGGTGATTTCACAGTTGATGTCGAGCAATGCAATATGTGTTGAGCATCAGAAGGTTGATAATGTCAAGCTGTTGCATTATGATAAAGATCAAAGATCTGTCAAATCTAAGTCGACAAGTTTGTTTTCTTGAAACTTGTGAACTTGGAGGAAGATAAGATTGATGAGTTGGTGGCACAGAATTTGATGTAAAATATTTTTAGGTGAATTCAAATGGATTCTAGAAGAAGTTTCTAGAAAAGACAAGATATGGGGTAGATACATTGTATCCTACCTAATCCATCCAAAACCCTAATTTGGACAATGGATAATGAGAGAGAAAATATTATGATTTCCTATTTATAGGAATGTCTAGTCATGAAGCAAAAGAGGTTGGTTTCATGTGCAAGAACCTAAGGAGGGGAAGGAATTAAGGGTTTTGCTTCATCAAGTGACCCAAGAGAAGAGTTTGCAATGGCATGTTAAGCAATAAGGCTTAAGGAGATGAATGTTTGAAGGGTGAAAAAGCTATCAAAGTTGCAAAGTATGAAAGCCAAGTAGAATTGAGGACTAAAAATAGATTTGTAATCTGCAAATGAAGTTGTAAGTTGTATCAGATCAAAGCTCTACTGTTACTCTCTAACAATTGTATTAGTCTAGGGTAAATGCTTTGGATTAAGCTTGACCTAACAGTGATTAAAAAATCCTTTAACAAGGTGGTATTCCAAGTGAATGACCTAAAGTCCTCTAACAAGGCTCACTTTTAATAGGGTGATTGAGATCCCTTAACCTGGTCACATTTAATAGTGTCTATTGTAACCTTTAACAGGGTTGGCCTTTCATAGGGCATCACTTCAGAAGAGTGAAAAAGGAGTAGCATGTTACTGGTGGTTTTTCTCAAATTAGGTTTCCATGTAAATCATTGTATCAATTGTGTTGATGAATGTGTTGTGCTTCATGATTTACACTTCTGTAAATTGATTTGATAGTAAGATACAAGTTTTAGTAAATACACAATGGATGCATGCATGGGTATGAATGTTTTATGGGTTTACTAAATTGTGAAAAGTTTCATTTATACATTTGGACCTTGGATAATAGATTCACCCCCCCACCCCCCCCCCCCCCTGCCTAGTTATTCTAAGGTAATTTCAACAATTGGTATCAGAGTCATCTGCTTAAGAGGACTAGTTTTAAAGTACTAGAAGCACAAAGATTGAGATGTCTAAAAGAGAAGTACCCAAGCTCAATAGAGATAACTTTCCTGCATGGCAAAGCTTGATGAAGCTATAACTTGGAGGATTTGGAGGTCATGCACAATCTACCATTACAGTGGAACATGTTGATCTAGCAAGAGCCCTAACTACTAAAGATATTAAGAAGAAGAAAGAACACACTTAGGTGATGTTGTAGATTGCCTCTACCCTAAGCTATGCCAAATTTGATGATATCAAAGGTTGTGACACTACAAAGAAAATGTGGGATGCCCTGAACACCATCTATGGAGGAGACAAAAATGTTCAAAGAGCCAAATCTGAGACTCTCAAAGGTAAGTTTGATGCTATGAGAATGGAAGAAGGTGAAAATATTGCTCAATATGTTGCTAGGATAAAAGAAGTTGTTAGTGCAATAAGAGGAGCTATTGGCCATATAGATGATGATACCGTGTTAAGTAAAGTCGTGAGAAAAATACTGCCTATTTATGCTATTAGAATTTATGCAATCCAAGAATTGAGATGTATTCCAAGAAATAATCTTAACTCTTGAAGGTTTGGTAGGTAGACTCACTTCTTTTGAGCTATCTAACTTTGACAATTACAAACTAGAGAGTCTTGAGTCTGCTTTCAAAGTTAAGTTGTTATTGAAGGATTCTGATGAGGTGAAGTAGAAGAAGAAGAAAAGAAAGATAAAGTATGTACCCAGTGACAGTGATATAGATGAGGAAGATGTTGAACAATGGGAAGCACTACTAGCAAGAAGATTTCACAAAGGTAAAGGCAAGTTCAAAGGTAAGTTACCCATCATTTGTTTCAATTGCAATAAAAATTTTCATACTGCTGCAAGATGTACATAGAAAAAGAACTGCAAAGAAGGAAACAAGTATAAAAATAGAAGAGAAGATGACAATAGAGATTACAAAGACAAAGGCAAGAAGTCATGCTACATTGCTAAAGAAAAAAGTAGGAATGATTCTGATGAAAATGATGATGAAGTGGTATATGTTGCAATGAAGGATGAATGTGATGAAGATGAGGCAACTGCACTTGTGACTTGTATGAACAAGAATGATAGATGGATCATTGGTAGAGGATGCTCACATCACATGACTGGAGATAAAAGTAAGTTCATTACCTTAACTTGCTATGATGAAAATAGTGTAAGATTTGGTAATGATGCATCATGCTTGATAAAAGGAAAAGGCTCTATCAAACTCAAAGACAACATTTCATGTAACAATACTTACTATGTTGAAGGACTAAATTATAACTTTTTAAGTGTGTCACAATTGAATAATCTGGGATGCAAGGTTGAATTTGGAAATAAAACTGCCAAGATATATGACACAAATGGGAAACTAATTGGCAAAGGTGATCAAACTAGAAGTAATATGTTCTTTCTGGATATAGAGGATGCTACATATTTTGCTGCAAAATTTGATGACGTATGGCTTTTGGCACAAGAGATTATGTCATGTTAATTTTGATAACTTTGTTACTATCAATAACATGAAGAAAGTTAGAGGATTGCCTAAGTTGAAGAAACTTGATAATATAGTGTGCAAACAATGTCAACTAGGAAAAGTGTCAAAGTCAAGCTTTAAGAGTAAAGGTTATACCTCTAAAAAAATACTAGAGATTGTTCATACTAACTTATGTGGACTAATTGAAGTGCAAAGCTACACAAGAGATAAGTACATAATGTTACTTGTTGAGGATTACTCTAGAATGATGACAGTCATGTTTCTAAAATAGAAATCTAATGCTTTTCAAATGTTCAAGTGGTATTTGGCAAGAGTCTAAAATGCTTGAGATCAGATAGAGGAGGAGAATTCACTTCAAATGAGTTTGAGATGTTCTGTAATGACAAAGGAATCAAAAGACAGACATCTACACCCAAGACACCTCTACAAAATGGGGTTGCTGAAAGGAGAAATAGGTCTATAATAGATTGTGCCAGAGCACTTATAATGGAGAAGAATTTTGCTCTAAAATAATAGAGAGAAGCTATAAGTATTGTTGTATATACCTTGAGCTATGTGAAAATCAAGAAAGGTACCCATTCAACACCTTTTGAACTATGGTATGGATATCCACCCAATGTATAATACTTCAAGATATTTGGAAGTAAGTGTTATATTCTTAAAGATGTTAGAAATGGAAAATTTGATGCAAAAAGTGAAGAAGATATATTCCCTGGATACTCCACAAGAAGCAAAGCTTATAAGTGTTTAAATACTAACACTAACAAACTTGTGGAAAGTGCAAATGTGAATTTTGATAAATTTATAGAAGTACATGTGGCTGAGCCTATAAAAGAACCAAAAGAATACAAATCATTTGTAAAATTTTATGAAGGAATGTCTATTGAAGAAGATGCTACAAATCAACAGCAAGTATTAGTGACTACCAAGCCACACCCTGTGAATGTCGAGTTGCATTCAAGAACTAAGCTACATTTAGATGTCAAGTTGCAAAATGAAGAAGATGCACATTCTGATTCTAACATTAGTACACATCAAAGAGATGCTAAGATACCTAATAGAGATGTACACAGTGACTTTGAAGTAGAAAGACAAAGTGTAGAACCAAGAGCTAAGCCAAGATTATCTAAATCTGTCAAAAGACATCATCCCACTAATCAAATCATTGGAAACAAAGATGTTAGGCCAATGAAAAGAAATATATTGAGAAGTGAATCATGTTTGTTAAGCATGAAGGAGCCCAAAATAGTAAAAGATGCATTATAAGATGATGAATGGTACAAGGCCATGGAAGAAAAGATTCAAAAGATAAAGAAGAACAAAACATGGAGTCTAGTTCCTAGACTAGAAGACAAGAATGTGATTGGTGCCAAGTGGGTATTCAAAAACAAGTTAGATGAGAATGATGAAGTCACAAGAAACAAAGCAAGATTAGTTTGCAAAGGATATGCACAAGAAGAAGGAATTGACTATGGAGAGACTTTTTCTCCTATTGTAAGAGGGTGTGTGCACCAAGTTGTGGTGCCAAAAACATGACACCCCATTTTTTTTAGTTTTTAAAAGTGTGTATGCACTATAGAGCACACACGCAATGGCTTGGGCTGCCCAAGCCAAAGAACATGCACGTTGTAGCACGTATGCACTTTTAAAAACTAATTCTTTATATAAATGGGCTACAAACCCGTAGCCCATTTCATTTTGTAAGAATTTCCTCCTCATAATATGTACACAAGTGGAAGGAATTGAAGGCTTTCACCACCCACCTCCTCAAAATGCCTCCTTGTCAACAAAGTTTGAGATTGAGATCATGTCATATGTTTTCTACTCTTGTTTTTGCATTGCTTTATATATTTTTGCATTGTTTTATATGTTTTTGCATTGTTTTTATAGGTTTTTTTCAATTTTTCTTTAAATTTGGTTATTTATTTAGATTGCAATTGGTTTCTTATCAGGAAATGTGGATAATGAACCACAAAATCTCCAACAAGATTTAAACCAAAATGCTCCACAAGATCCAAATGAAAACCCTCCACAATATGAGAATCAAAACACTCCACAACAAGAGCAAGAAATTGTTAGGATTAAACCACAGATAAAAATAACAATTACATGAAAATATAACCAATATCAAAAAATAATAGATCACACAAAAAAAGAACACAAGACACCAAGATTTAGCATGGTTCACCCAATCCCTAGGCTACATCCACCAAACAAAAAGTTTGATATTATTACGATCTAGTGATTATAACCTGATTACAGTCTATAATCCCTTACAACTCAATACTGTCGCAAGAACCAATTTTGTATCACAACTATGAAACAATCCCTAACCCTAAGCTCTTTTATACAAGTATTTTTACCACTTTAGGGTTATAATTAATAATTATATGTTGGCCAAAAAAAAAAAATCAAGAGCCCCAAAGAATTTATGAAGTTTGTATAGTACTTTCCTGATCAATCACCACAATCTAACAATCTTCCACTTGGGGACTGATCAGGCTCCACACTAAACAACAATCTCCCCCTTGGAGACTAATCCTATAGCTATGACACTACTTCATGAAGCTCCCACTAGATCAAACCACCTTAGACTCTACTGTTCTTTTATTCATGTTCAGTCTAGAAGACCAACCAAAGCTGAAGAGGAGTTCAACTTCTCCCTTGTTACTACCTTTGTCAACATATCTACTAGATTGTCATTTTTATGTATCTTCTCCAACTTTAACTGTCCATCCTCTAAAACTAACCGAATGAAATGGTACCATAACTGTATGTGCTTGGTCTTTGAATGCAAAGCTAAATTCTTTGCAAGATGAATGACACTTTGACTACCTGTAAACAAATAATTATCCTTCTGAGGGTGTCCCAATTCTTCCAAGAAGAACTGAAGCCATATCATATCCTTGGCTGCCTCTGTAGCAGCAATATACTCTGCCTCTATAGTGGATAGAGCATTAATCTTTTGTAACCTAGAAACCCAGCTCACCGCTGCCCCGCCAACAGTAAAGACATAACTTGTAGTACCCACCTAGTATCAATATCCCCTACCAAATTTGAGTCAACATAGCCCTGTAAATTAGTAGTAGAGCCTCCAAACCATAAACACTTATTAGATGTTCCTCTCAAATATCTAAGAATCCATTTGATGACATTCCAATGCTCAATTCTTGGATGAATCATATACCTGCTAACAACTCCCATTGCATGTGCAATATCTAGCCTAGTAAATACCATAGCATACATCAAGCTTCCTATAGCTGAAGCATAGGGTACCTTGGACATCTTATCCTCCTCTTCATGTGTCTTAGGACACATCTCCTTAGTCAACTTCAAATGACCAAGTAAAGGTGTGTTGACAGCTTTAGCATTCTCCATAGAGAAATGTTGCAACACCTTCTCTACATAATCAACCTAAGATAGTGTCAGCATTTTGTTCTTCCTATCTTTGCAAATTTTCACACCAAGGATTTTTTTTTCTACCCCCAAATCCTTCATAGAAAATGCATGTGCTAATTGGCATTTCAGCCCCTTAATGTGATCAATGTTAGACCCAGCTACAAGCATATCATGAACATATAAACATAAAATAATGTAGTTGTCATCATCCAACCTCTTAAAATAAATAAAATGATCTAAATGACACCTATTGTATCCATGCTCATGCATAAAACTGTCAAATTGCATATACCATTGTTGAGGTGCTTGCTTCAAGCCATATAAACTTTTCTTCAATTTGCACACTAAGTTCTCCTTACCTTTGACCGCAAATCCCTGTGGCTGAGCCATATATATCTCTTCATCCAAATCACCATGAAGGAAGGTTGTTTTAACATCAAGTTTCTCTAAATGCAAATCTTCAGTAACCACAAGACTTAAAATAGTATGGATAGAACACATCTTAACAAAAGGAGAAAATATCTCATCAAAATCAATGCCCTTTTTCTATGCAAATCCTTTCACAACTAACCTAGCTTTAAATATTTTCTTACCTCCTTCCTCTACTTTTAACCTATAAATCCACTTATTTTGTAAAGCCTTTATACCTACAGGCAATTTGCATAAATTCCAAGTCTTATTTTTTAGCAAAGAGTCCATTTCTTCTTTCATTATAGACTCCCACTAAATCTTAGTATCCACCTGCATGACTTCATCATTACATTTAGGTTCACCAACATCTATTAATAAAATAGAATACAAAAAGGGAGAAAATCTTTCTAGAGGTCTAATTTGCCTTGTTGACTATCTAACATTCACTGATGTGTGTGGTATTTGTTGTTGTGGTTGTTGCACATCATGAGGAATGGTTGGAACATCAGCTTGTGGAGTATCATCCAGCACTACATAATCATCTTCTTTCTTCTCATGTTGCTCAAATAGATCTTTGTACAACACTTTCTCATTGAATATGACATCCTTGTTTCTTAAAATTTTATGATTTTCAAAATCTCGAAGCCTATAACCAAATTCATTAATGTCATATCCAATAAATACACATTTCTTTGACTTAGCTTCCATCTTGGTTCTATTTTCAGAATCTATATGAGAAAAAGCTTCACAATTGAAGGTCTTAAGAAAAGAATAACTCACCTTCTTACCAATACATGCTTCCTCTAGAATACCATAACTCAAAGGAGTAGAGGGACCTGTATTAGTGAAATATACATCAGTATTGACAACTTTCACCCATGTGTATAAGGGCAACCCAGCATGCAACCTCATGTTCCTTGCACACTCCATAATAGTAATGTTCATGTGTTCAACCACTCCATTTTCTTATGGAGTCCTTAGAATAGTTTTTTGTCTATGAATACCATTAGTGGAGCAATAATCTTCATATTCATGACTACAATACTCACCACCATTATCAAATCTAAGACATTTTAATTTTTTACCAGTCCCATTTTCAACCAAGCATTTCCATTTCTTAAAAGTTTGAAATACATCAGATTTCTGTCTAAGAAAATAAACTCATACTTTTCTAGTTGTGTCATTAATAAATGTAACATAATAATGAGAGCCACCAAAGGAAGATACCTAAGCTGGTCCCCATACATCTGTATGCACAAGCTCTAATTTCTCCTTTTTTGTTTTCCTTCCCAGTCTTTACAAAACTCACTCTCTTTTGTTTTCCTTACACACAACTTTCACAGAAATCCATATTAGCACATTTTAGACCTAGTAAAACTTTCTTTGAATGAAGTACTTTTATACCTCTCTCACTCATGTGCCCAAGTCTACTGTGCCACAGCACTGTATCAGAATCTATAGCAGCTATTTGTTCTCCCTGCTCAATTGTAGCAATTGTTCCTGAACATTCATTTTTCTCTAAAATAATTAAAGTAAAGGGAACAATATGACCTATACAAAGATATAAGGTGCCTACTTTCACACCTTTTGCTACTACAAGGGAACCTTTTGAAACCTTCCAATTTTTATCATTAAAAGTAACTACACAACCCTCATCACTAAGTTGCCTTGCTTAAATTAAATTTCTACTTAGCCTTGGAACATGTCTTACCTCATGTAGTAGCTAATGATTCGCATTCTGCAACTTAATCTTAATTTTTTCCTTTCCAACAATCTGACAAGGTTCATTATCCCCCAAATAAACAATCCCAAAATCCCCTTGAACATAATCAATGAAATAAACTCTATGAGGTGTAGCATGAATTGAAGCACTAGAATCTAAAACCCATGAATCATCAACACTTTCTAAAGACAGACGCAAAGCATCCTCTTTGGATTTGTTACTTACCACATTTGCCTCATTGTCTCCATCTAATTTATCTCCTTCATTTTTCTTTTGATTCCAGCAATCTTTCTTTTTATGACTTAGTTTCCCACAGTACTAACAGTCGTTCGGTCCTCTTGATTGAGACCTCCTCCCCTTTGAATTTCTTCTTGATTTTCCATAATTTCTAGAATTACTTCCTCTCTCAGTCATTTTGCCCCTGCTTTGTGCATTCAAAGCACTTCCTGATGTAGATCCACTTGAGGATTTTCTACGAGTTTCCTCACTCAAAATAACATCAATCACATCATCATATTTTAGGGTACTAGATCTGAGAACAAAATTACTCACAGCCATTACCAATCCATTCCAGCTTTTAAAAAAAGAACACAAAATCAAGAGAGCCCTAATTTCCTCCTCAAAATTGATACCCACAGAAGATAACTGACTAGTAATAGTATTAAACTCATTTAAATGATTTGTAATAGATCCACCTTCTTCCATTTTCATATTAAATAAATGTTTCATGAGAAATACCTTGTTTGAAGCGAGGGGCTTTTCATACAATGTCGCTAGAGTTTTCATCAATTCTTCAGTCATCTTCGCTTGTGTAATATTAAATGCCACTGATGGTGCCAATCATAATTGAATGCTTCCAATTGCCTTTCTATCTAAAAGATCACATTCATCATTTGACATAGATCCCTTATTCTTGGCTTTACCTTCCAACGGCTTCCATAAATCCTTCTAATTAAGATAGTCTTCCATTTGCATCTTCCATAATTGAAAGTTTTGCTCATTAAACCTGTCAACCCTTGACTTACCCTTTAACGTGGTTCACCCAATCCCTGGGCTATGTCCACCAAATAGCAAGCTCGATATTATTACAATCCAATGATTATAACCTTATACAATCCATAATCCCTTACAACTGAATACCACTGCAAGAACCAATTTCGCATCACAACTATGAAACAATCCCTAACCCTAAGCTCTTTTATACAAGTATTTTTACCACTTTAGGGTTATAATTAATAATACATGTCAACCCAAAATCCCAAAAAAATAGGGCCCAAATTTTTTTTTAGAGATTATGAAGTATGTACAGTACTTCACTGATCAATCACCACAATCTAACAAAAATTTCACAACCTACACTGATTGAAAGACCTCCTTCTAGAACACAATGCAACATAATAAATGAAACAGAAAGAGGGAAAAATGAATTAGAAGCACTCATTGGTACGTTGAAAGCTTGTGGACAAACCAATCTAATGAGAGCACAATTGGCATCCTCCCTTGAGTCTATTATGACCCATGTAGCTTCTGTTAGTGGTTAGTTGGATATTTGACATGTTAAGAGGGATGAAAAAAGAAGATATTATACAAACAAATTATCATATCAAGATGTTATATATATATATATATATATATATATATATATATATATATATATATATATATATATATATATATAGCAAAAGGTAGCATTTGTGCATTGTTTAAAAAGCCTGGTGAACAAAATACCATTAGAAAGACAACTAAAAGGTTCCCCATCCATTGGTGCATACATGATGGTATTAGAAATAATATTTGGGTTAGATGGTGGATGGTCTTTGATGCCCCTCCCTGCAATAATCACAGCATTCCAATGTATTTCTTTAAAAAATTGTATTGTGAATTTGTCCTTATGGAGATCCCCAATTATTTTTATATATTAGAATCTCAAAGTAGAGGTGGGGGGTCATCATTTGAGAGGCCAGGGGCATGTTGTGACCCTAATGTAGTTAGGGAACCTATTGTCAAGCCACAAGGTGAGCATGTGATTATTCCTTCAGTTTTGAAGGAACATGTACAGGCTAGCACTCTAGAGACTATTAATGCTTTGACATAGACCCTCATTCATTGCATGAGTCCATTAGTTGAGGAGCCTTCTGTGTGTCATAGTCACATGTGTACATCATGTGGATCTTTATGCACATTTGGCAGTCATGCTAGAGATGGTATGGATGATGGGCTAGTCACTAATTAGTTCCTAAATGAGACATTTGGCATTAACATGCAGGTAAATTATAATAATAATAAACTAATTTGATCACATTTTGTATGTATAGTGAATGACTAATTAATTAGCATGTATTGACATTTTTCAAAATTCAAGGTTAGAGTGTTGACAAAACAAATTTATACATGTGCATCAATTCTCTACTAGACCATCGACATTTACTAGGGACTCTGAGCCTAGGCGTGATATGAGCTTCATAGAGGTACATTTTTTTCATGTTAATTTAATTCATTTAATTATATTTGTTTCATGTTTCATGTTGCATGTAACTTGTATTGTATGACATACAACTCTTGACATCTGAGACTCCTCCTCATCTTTAGTAGTCCATCGATCATGGAGTTGCTACAGTGATGTCTAGTTCAAAGCCATTGACTGAGGTATAAAATAATTTTCTTGATTTTAGTTGTTGTTTATAATAGCTAGTTTCAAAATTTCTAATGTTATTTATAAGTGATTATATTGATTGAATTGTTGTAGAGCCTTGTTACACCCGATCATCTGCGAGCCTTTGAGGTGGATATACAGAGTGACTATTTGATGGCGGTAAGAAAATAATTAATTTTGTGTGTACATATATTTGATTTCAATGTATAATAATTATTGATTCATATCTACTTTGTTTGTATCACCTTGATTTAGAGAAGAGCCTAAACAAGAGGACGAGCGAGTGTGTGAGGAAGACCCCATCATCTCCCTCCACACGACGACCGAAGACCTCTAGGGATTTGTTTCCTTCCCCTTGTGGAAGGAGAAGATATAGTTGATAGACACACATGTATAGTCATCAGTGGACATATATGTTGGATTTTATGTCAGTGGACATATTCAATATACATTCGATGTATATATGACATTTTATATTTGATGTATGACATATATTTGATGCATGACATTATTAGACTTATGAAATTATTGGTTACAATATGATATGTTTGTTCATGTATGACATTATTGGTTATCATAATATATTATGTGTTTGTTAGTGTATGACATTATTGGTTATCATTTTATATTATATGTTTGTTCATGTATGACATTATTGGTTATCATAATATATTATATGTTCATTCATGTATGAGATTATCGGTTATCATAATATAGTATATGTTCATTCATGTATGACATTATTGGTTATCATAATATATCATATGTTCATTCATGTATTACATTATTGGTTATCATAATATATTATCAAGGTTGCATGGATACTTATACCCACACCCCTGGTACTCATACCCACATACCCAAGTACCAGGTACATGTATCCCAAGTATCGGGAACTCAGTGGAGAGCATAATAGCTAAGGACCTTGATTGAGATTTTTGATTTTTTTTTTTTTGGTTTTTTGTTTGTGTATCAGCTTGTTGTTTATCAAGCTTAATTCAATACCTGATTAGTTCAAAACTTTGATAGAATATTGATTAACAATAAACTTTATCACTGTTCAAGCATAAGTTTATCATTTCCAATATGTCATTGTCATATGGTTTATGATCTTGTTCATGTTTAAAGTTTTCCTTCTCTTTTATTTGTTTATCAAGCTTAATTTAATACCTAATCAATTTGAAACTTTGATACAATATTGATCAACAATAAACTTTATCGTTGTTAAAGCCAAAAATTTATCATTTGCAATATGTCATTGTCATATGATTTATGATCTTCTTGTTCATGTTTAAATTCTGCCTTCTATGTTATACATCTAAACATTTATCATAAATTATTATTACAAACATATGACAAATCTAAAATTGAAAACAATACATTACATTTGCAAACTTTATCATTGTTCTTCATTTGAAAAATCATTGTCATGACTTATAAATTCAGGTTTTCTATAAATATAAAAGTATAATTAAAAATAAAGTTTGATATACCCAAGTACTCCCACCCCTATTATAAAAAATAGTTGTACCATACCCATAACCTAAGTACCCCAAGTACCCCTGTCCCCGTGCAACCTTGTATATTATATGTTTGTTCATGCATGACATTATTGGTTAACATAATATATATCTTCTTTTTATTGTTTAAATTTTAAGTACATTTCATGTATTTCATTTTAATTTAAATTGTATCCAAAATGATGCAGAGTGCTCACACCAAAAGCTAGTGGATTCCAACCAAGAACACTTTTAAGGAAAACTACCATGGCATTTAGTGACTCTTAGGGATGATTTGGTTCAGCCTACCCAAGAATGTTTGAGTACTCAATAGGATGGGAGAAGCTTGGGGCTAGTGTTTACCTAGCCACCTAGAGCTAATGAAATAGACAGTTCAATCCCACAATGAAAGGTGAGAGAGATTTGGCAGTTGGCAACATTGTACTGGCCAACACTACAATTTTCAGCATCACCTGAGATGGCATCACAAAATCAAAATATAGTAAGATCACCAAAAAGAGAGAGATTTTATTGTAGGTCTCCACAATATGGTCCTATAGCACCTAGAATCTCATCCATACCTCGCATGAACTCTGAGATATGCCCCGTTAAAGATCATTGCCCTATGGCATTTAGTGACTCTTAGGGACAATTCAGTTTGGCATACTTGAATATGTTTGAGCACTCAATAGGATGGGAGGATCTTGGGACTACTATTTACCCAGCCACTCAGAGCTAACAGAATAGATAGTTTGATCCCATGATGAATGGTGAGGGAGATTTAGCAGTTGGCAACTTTTTACTGGCCAACAATACAAGTTTCAGCATTGTTGAGTTGTCAACAAAATTCTTTTGAACACCTCTCTTGAAAAGTCGATCTTGTGAGTCAACTCCAAGGTTCTGAGTGATCTCATGACCTACTATAATCCATTCAGTTGAAGATAAATGTGATTGTTCATGAGGAGGCCTTTGCTAGTTCGTTTGATTTCGGATGAGGTGTAGAATATGTTCACTGCTTCAAAACTAAACACACAAAAAAGAACTATGTTTTTGTATTTTTATATTTTCCAATGAATGCAATCTAAAAATGCAACTAATATGAATTCCTAATCTAACAAGGGGTTAGTAAAGAAAATAACAAGAACTTTTAAAGCAAATAATGCAAAATAAAAATCCTAATGGACATAAGCTACGAAAATAAAACGTTTGTGAGTTAAGATTTCAAAGAAATTGGTGGGTAACCAATGAAAATAGGAGCAGCAATTCCTTAATTTCACTGATGTAATCGTTGATGGGAAACTTTAATAATCATATGATATTTCACTCTTCATCAAATTGCAAGGCCACAGAAAGTGTGCTCATGCGAGACAAGGAGTTATGCTGAAACAACTCGATGATTTCTTCTCAAGCTAGATACATCAATAGAATTCGTTAAAATTGTAGCAAACACGGGAACTAAAAGAGATCACACAACCAAAATTAATGCAATAAACTTTTGGCTCAATCACAATTCCATGAACATAAATTCACAAAACAATGATACATTTAGGAAAGAATCACTACACTCCAAATGCGAGCATCAAAAGCATAATATTATTGCAAAAATAATGGCGGCCCCCATTACATATTACAATAGAGTATTTATAAGAAATCATATCCTCAAATTGTGTTGAGAGTGAGAGATATCTTCATGCAATAATATGCTTTTAAATTAATAAAACAAACTAATTATATACAAAATAAGAATCTAACTGGTGCTTAGTAGGACTCCATACATTCATATTCATTAATTGGATGCATGAGCCTTTACATGTCATAGGACAAAGAATTTATGAGAGCAAAAGAATAAGAAAGCCTTCAATGAAACTAGAAGTGTCTAGAAGTGTCAAAAATAGAAGTCGATCCTTCACTAGGTGTCTATCAAAGTTAAATTACTGTCAGAATGTGTTTCTGATGCATGGAAAGCTCTATTTTTTGAACAAGCAGTTAACTATCGGTGCACCTTCAGAAAAGCTCACCTATGTACTTGCACACCTATGCACCTATGTACTTATGCACCTCAAAAGATCCAAAATCTTAAAATTTTATTGAGTGTAAAAACTAAAATTCTGGCTTCTGGTTTTGTTGCCCTTCATATCAAAGCTATGTCTAGATGTTTGCCCTTGAATTTCTCAATAATCTCAATAATCTTAGCTGCATCTAGTAGATCTAAAGCATCATATTTATCTTTAACCTTGTGTCTATAGTTGTCGACTTCAATTTAGATATTAGCAAAATCCCCAAGTTTTGTATCCAACTCTAGCATGGCTTCTTCTATTCTGAAGGCCTATTGAATATCATCATTATTAGAAGCTTCTTCAAAAATCTTCTGAAACTTCTCTACCACTACCTCTATGGGCATTAATTTCTCCTGCTCTTCATACTCAAAAATGTCCAAACATGCATCACTATAATGTTTCTCTACCTCCAAAATTCTCTCTCAGGCTTGGTCCTTGAGTCGATGGATCTCCACGTGTAATGTTTCCATTACATTATTACTATATGTTATTTTCTCAACCCAATCATCAATTAAATCTAATTCTTCTATTATATATACACCTATCAAAATCCTATACATTTTCCCTTTTATGGCTTATAAAACCTATAAATCTTTATTCCATGCCCACACTTCATCCATTATGCTGAAATCTTGCTTCAAAATTGCTACCATCTTGTTTACATTTTCTTGCGTAGCATGCAGTAACTTTAGATTCCCTTGAATGATTAAGACACCTTTTTCCTCAAAACTTTCTCACCATTGTTGACAGGCTTTCAAAAATGGATATAGATGTACACCTCCCCCTTCTCTGAGTACAATGTTTAGAGTCTCCTCAGGATGATCGGGATCCAGGGGACCAACAACTTTGGCTAAATATCATGGGAGGATTTTATTTTGCCTATGAAGTGTTCTAAGTTTGGCCCCTTCTTCCTCTAAACTTTTAAAGACTTCCTTTATTCCCATTGTAACCATCAATTTGGCAATATCCAATGTAGGCTTCCCAAGCATGACCTTTCTGATCTGATATTCCTGTGGGTCTAAGTCTTCTACATTTGTATCTTGAGGAGGGATAGCCACTTGAGCAAATAAATCATGGTTTCAAATACTATTGATGAAATCCAAAGCTCTTGCTTCCTCTGATGAGGACTCAGGTCTATTCAGAACCTCGACCAACTTGATCATATCCTCTTCATCGGCATGGAATTGTGGCTTCCTATTTCTCATCATTTCGTTCCTCAACCACCTTAGTACTCTTTCTATTGAAGGCTTGCCTCTTGAGGATGAAGGAGTGTGTTCAGCTACTGCTTTCCCCTTGTCACTCCTCTCTAGGGTTCTTTCTTTCTATGATGGCTCCCCCTCAATGGTCTTTATTTTTATAGAGCCTGTAGTTTGAACCTCAGTATCTTGGGAGGATTACTAAGGATATTCAACCATCCATCCATATTTAGACACTTCATTGGTTGCCATTTTTTGTGGTTCCTCCTCTTGTGAAGGTTCCTTTTGAACTTATTCTTCTTCAAAACTTGGAGGTGGAGTAACAGAGCCTTTATCCACCATTGTGACTTGTACTGGGGATGAAGGAGTAAGATTAAGACCCTATGATTCTGGCGGCATCTACATCCAACCCTCCTATTTGGGATCACCTATAGGGGTATCCCTAATCTTATCCCCAACCAACTCCATTCCTATAGGCATGAAGTCAAAATCTAACATTTTGAATACATCATCACCCCCTACATCCTGCTCATCCACCCATTGCTGTACTTCATCCTCTAAAGTGGTTATTTCCAAAGGTTCTTCTAGAGCTTATGGCAATGTCATAGTGGAGCTTCTCCTCCTTTCTTTTTTTGTGGCTCTTGCTAGCCATGTTCTTCTTTGTAAGGGTACATCCTCCTCCTCCTCATCTTTCTCTTCTTCTTCTTCTCCCTCAAAAATAGGTTCTGAGACAGATGGGAAAGGAACCATCCTTCTAATCACCCTTTGCCTTTTCTTCACGAGGGCCTTGATCTTTTTCTATTTCTTAGAGGCAAAAGGGGATGCTTGTTTGGCCTATGAAGGAGGAGAGACTACTTGGGTTTCACACTCTATCTAGCTGGGTACAGCTAGTGGAAATAGTGGGTCTTCTTGTTGTGCCCCAATATCCTCCAGCCCTCGCACATTCTCTTGTTGCTACGGAGGTGCCAAAATTTCACCTTCCTCTGGTTTGGCTCTTTGAGGAGAACTCCTCTTTCTTTTTCCCTTTCCTTTTTTCTTTGGAGGGCAATAGTATCCAACTGGCCTATCTAGTTGGTATGCCATTTCAAGCCTAATGGGTGACTAAGCTGCAAAGGTAGGGATAGTGACCTTCTTCCCTCTACCTTTGGCTAGGCGGGCTTGCGCATGAAAGACCACTATCTCAAGTATTGGATCAAGCTTGAAGGGTTTTCTAATCCAATCCTACATCATCTTGAAAATGTGCCTTGCCTATCATTAATATCATCATT
The DNA here is from genome assembly GCA_028749045.1 of Cupressus sempervirens. Classification (NCBI taxonomy): domain Eukaryota; kingdom Viridiplantae; phylum Streptophyta; class Pinopsida; order Cupressales; family Cupressaceae; genus Cupressus; species Cupressus sempervirens. The sequence continues at coordinate 617,386,590 of CM053784.1, read as the reverse complement.
CTCTTCCCTATCAATATCTGCATTCATAATGGGTCATTCCCCATTTTAATCCTCATTGAATAAAGGGTCGAGCATCTCCCCAGAATCTTGTTGTAGTATCTCCAATGAAATCTTTATATTCAAAGCCTTTTATACTAAATACAAAGTCATCCTACAATAATCCTTGATATAGACATCATAGTCATTTGTCGTGTTCATCCAATAATCCTCAATGGCTTCTTCATCCTGGAATTCCCTTCCTACCAGACTTTGGACCTTCCCAATATTATCAAAATAGGGCCTCGGAGAATTGCACTCTTCCAGGGGATATTGATCCCATTCCCATTCAAAAGAAGGAATATCTTGCTTCCTCTTAACTTGATATGGTCCTATGACCAGGGGCCATGTCCAACATGGTATGCATTGTTTCCTGACTCTGTCATATGTAAACTCAATCTGTCGTGCAATCTCCAAAAGAACAAGCTTATCACTAGGATATATTTGGAGCTTCATTGGATTGACAGTGGTACCAACTACCCTCAGATACCTGAATGTTTTGAATTATATGTAATAGGCACCAAGTGTTGTTACTTGTGACACTGCCTCATCTGATAACCTCTTCACATAATCTCCTTTAATGAATCTGATTACAGCAAAAATAAAGGCATCATTGATAATTTTGTATTCCTTGCTCTATTCTAAGAGCTTCTTCTTCACCAATTATGGATAAACAATATAGGCCAAGCATTGGGATCCTGCATGTTGCCTCTCTTGTATAGCCCTCAGTAGTATGTTGCCCTTGTGGCTAATAAATATACTAGGAAGGACATCATGTAGAACTTCTTTTTGTCTTTTACTTCCTCCAATATTTCACACAATTTTTTCTCAGCATGGTGACCCAGTCGAGTGGCATCTTTGTCATCTTGATAGTCTTGATAAAGTGTATCATAAAGACATTCAGGTGTCTAGCTGCTAGTAGACCCATTACTCTACTCAAAAGAATGATATAGTATCCAATATCTTCTTTCATGTATCCCCTTGTCATAGCCACCTTTCTGGTTACATTTCCTAGAGGAGTGTTCTCAATAAGATAAGAGGATTGGATAATCTTAGTAGCCTCTTTTAGGTGTTCTCTGTACCACCTCTCTACTGCCTCATAGGTTAATTTGATGAATTGATCTGCCCTTGGAATAAGGAATACCCTTTCAATGTTATTGGGTCAAAGATCAAGGACAACTTTTCCTGTCACACTCTTCACCACCCTTTCCTCAGGGACAAAGTGTTTTGCAAGTGTCATTATGAGCTCTGAGTATTGTACTAATGTTGGGTGTGAAGCTACATTCACCAACCCTAATTAGATTAAAGTGAAAACCATAGCATATCTCTTAGTTGGTTTATTGCAAATCCTTAGGAACTCCACCAAATTGGTGTGTCCCAAATTTGTATCCTTAATCTCGGAATAGTCATCTTGGAATCTTGATTTTGATGGAATGCCTCGAAACTTGAACACAACGAGCTTTGGTGCCATTTTCTCACCTGATGAAGATGCCATTATATCTACACGACACAAAAAGAGAAAAAATCCATTACTTCATAATGAAAATATTATCCCTATCCTGAACAAACCCTAAATAATTAAATGCAAGAAAAAGTACGTAAAAAACCCCCCTTTTACCCCTTTTTTGTTTTTGTTTTTCTTTTTTTTTTAAACAAATTTCAAATGTAATGTTCGCTAGTGTGCACCTCTATTATATGCATTTTGGGTGCACATCAGTGCACCCATTCTTCATGGGGAATAAAGGTTTTCTATGTTTTTTCTTTTGAAGTTTTGAATTTCGGGTATGTACTAGCACACCCAAACAGGTGATCGAGTGTGCACCGAGTTGGAAATCTTATGATTATTTTTAAGTTTGTATTTAAGTTTTGAGGACTGGTGTGCTCTAGCACACCAGGTTAGGTGTGTGAGTGCACGCCACCTTCGGTGACTATTTAGCAAAGGTGGGCATGGAAGAAGATGCACCAAAGCTAGTGTGGAGATGCAGTGTTAGGAGGAAACACCGAGGTCAAGTTTAGCACACCTGGTCGAGTGCAAAAATGTGGAGGGGCACTGAAGATCAAGTTAGTTGCAAAGATTCTAAGAAGACAGTGAGGAAAAGGGAGAGTGGGGGGACTTTTATAGGCTCCCTCACTGTGGATATTATAAGGGTCTGCAAGTGCGGGTTGTGCAGCTATGCACCTCAAGAGGTGCGGCCCTAAACTATACCAAATGGGAGTTTGGTGCCTAAGTGCACCTAATTAGGTGCACTAATGCACCCCTTTTCCTTTAAAACAAACAAAAGAAACTTCCTTGTGTATGATGTCAAGTCTTTTGGTCCATGAACTACTCAGTCAAGATCCTAACGCAAACTAGGGCACTAGAAGAATCATAAAGGATGGCTTAAATCCTGGACTAAGAGCCCAAAAGCACAAAAATAAAGAAATAGGGGATCCCCATTTCAACAAGGAAATGAGATGTGTGTTGTGGAACCACAAAAAATAGCCCTGACAAAAGGAAGAAATGACAAAGGCATTTCTTCATCAGCAAACATTCTTTCAACATATATCAAACTCCAAATGTATCTCGAACATTCCAAGAAAATTTTGAATGACTTCACAGTCAAAACTTCGAGATCCAAAACCTTCAAGCTCAGTGTGTGTTTAGTGTATTCATTTCCTTCGACATCTCAGGATGTGACCAATCAAAATCTGCAAACAACTTGGAAACAATCTTCCACCCCTTTCCTAACACATCCATCAAGAATCTCCACAAAGGTTGTTTATCGATCTTTTGCTTGACCAGATGAGAGAATTAGTTCAAGGGCTCTTAGAGGGATATCACTTTTCTTTTTTAAAATTTTCTGGCAAATTTTGAATCACCACTCCATGTTGTTCATAAGGTCACTATTTAATGCAGTATTTTTTTGGTATGAGATACTTCATTTTGAAAGTGTATCTTTTTTCCATTTTGGATATTTTAGAATCCTTCAATCTTAACACCTTCTTTCGTTATATTTTATATTCTTTTCTTTCTTTTTTCTTTTTCATTTTCTTTTGTATCCTAATTACGCTTAGACTATGTAGCCAGGACATCGGTGTCATTTCTTGGATTTGATCCTTTGTGAACATCCATTGTGTTCCTCTTTTAGAACTTTTAGAAATTCTCATGCCAAACAATGACCTTAGAAATCCTTCAAGAAGACCCCTTCAATTTGAACCAATTGGGGTTAGGATCGTCCCTTGCTGCTTTCGACCTTGGTTTGACAACACTTAAGACAATTGATTTTTTATGTTTGCAAAGTGTTGAGAACTTATTGGTCTAGAATCCTAAATTCAAGATTGAAAGTCGTCTGATTATTGCAAATAACATCTACTTCCCAGTTGGTATAAGATACACCATTTTCCAAATGTTTTGACAAAAAAATACCTCTTCCTAAAATCAGAACCAAAAGAGTAGCTAGTAAGATATCTCGATATAAAATCCCAAGTGCACCTTACCCCCTGGACTGACACAAATTTGAAAACAAACATGTGACTAAAAGAAAACACACAACTAGAAAGAAAACACACTTGCAAAAATGAAATCTAACTTTTTTTCCTTTTTTCTTTTTGCATCTCTTAGGCTTCAAAATAATGTTTCAGAAATTGCCTATTGATTGGCAACAAAACTAATTCCCCCTGTAAGGAACTAAGCCTAAAAGTATTTTCTCTAAGAATTTTTGTTATTTGGTAAGGACCGATCCACAAGCATTGAAACTTGGTATGGCTACTCGGCTTTTCTTTTGCCTTATCCCAAAGTAGAACAAGGTTGAAAATTCTAAAGGACTTTGTCATGGCCTTATTGTCAAACCATCTCTTTACAATAGCTTGATGTTTAGCCATGTGCTCCAATGCAACTGTCTATTTCTCATCCATCTCTAAAAGATTCATCAATATAATTTGTACTTTGTCAGCATCTTGAGCATATCCACTCATGAATTTCAAAACAGGAATCCTGAGGTTGAGAGGGAATACTGGTTCTTGTCCATAAACAAGCAAATATGGAGAAGTCCCCAAAGCATTCTTGACCCTTACTCAATCTGTCCATAGGGCATATTTGAGTTGCATATGCCAATCTTTAAGATTCTCCTTCAATAACCATCTTATTACTGTGATCAAGTTCTTGTTTGTAGATTTTGCTACCCCGTTTCCTTATGGGTAATAATTCAAAGAGAACTTGATAATGACCTAATTCTCAAATGCCCATTGAGTCAAGAATACTAATCCAAAATTTGATCCATTATTGCACACTAAAGTGAATGGCATCCCAAATCTAGTAACAATGTGTTCGTCCAAGAAGTCTATCACCACCTTAGCAATGCAATTTCTGAAAGTTTCTACTTCTGTCCATCTTGTACAATAATTAGTGGTTATGATAATGTAAGTGTATTTGGTAGATGGTGGTGGATTGACTGGACCAATGAAGTCCAGCCTCCACTTTGTGAAAGGATGTACCTCATATACGAGTTGTAGTGGCATTGTCGAGTGTCTTTTCTGTTAGCACTAGTTTGGAAAACATGACAAGAATGCAGTGCTCAAAAGTGTCCTTGAATATTGTGTGCCAAAAATAACCCAATCTTAAAATCACATGAGCACTTGCTTCTACCAAACTGTGCCCTAGACCATACTTGTCATGAAATTTTTCTAGGACTTCCTTCGCTTCTTCATGTCCTAAGAATTTTAGGCAGATCCCTTAATCGTTCCTTTTGTACAACTTCTTATCTTGCAACATATAGGACTCGCACTTCATTTTAAGTCCTCTGTGTTGTGAACTATTCATCCAACTAGGGCACCAATTTTGTAGAAGATAGTAAAGAATGTCCTGGTACCAGATATTCATTACTACACCTTGACCAATGTCAACTTGAGATACTATCATTTTCTTCTAACCTTATGTATATGTTTCTTTCTCAAACTTAAATTTCTTTTCATGGCCAATCTAGTTATCAGCTATCATTCTTGATAATCCTTGACCCCTAACTAATCTCATGGGTTGGATCTCTAGATTAAATTCTTGCAATATCACCATCCATTTTCCCCATCTTTCACCCAGTTCATTTTGCATCAACAATGTCTTTACTGCTAGATCAAGTACAATAGCATAAACATTACTCCTTAGTATGTAATGGAGAAACTTCTTTACCACTTTAACCAAGGAAAAAGACTATTTATCAAGGTTAGAATAATTCAGCTCAGCATTTCTCAACATGCAACTCATAAAAGCAATGGGTCTTTCATCTTCCTTCTCCTTTTTCTGGGTTAAGATCCCTACGCACAAATGCTCTAAAGTGAATGAATATATCTTGAAGGGAAGGTTGTAATTAGGACCTACCAATACTAGAGCTACGAAAAATGGCTATCTTGATATCCTCAAATGATTTCTTTACCTCAGGAACCCATTCCATTTTAGCCCCCTTTTTTAGTAAATCACTAAGGGGATGCACTATCTCTGCAAATCCACTTATGAATTTTCACACAAAATTTATCTTCCCAAAGAAATATTTGAGTTCCTTTTGACTGTTGGAGGGTGATAACTTCAGAATGGCTTCAACTCTGTCAGGATCAATGGAGATACTAGCTTCGAAAATGACATGATCTAGGAGTTTCCCTTTAGTAACCCCAAATGAACACTTCTTGGGATTGAGAGATATGCCATATTTACGACACCTATTAAATGCCTATCTTAGATCGGCAATGTGAGTAGTTTGATCCTTTGAAAAGATGGTCAAGTCATCCATATAGATAGCTATACATCTATTAATCAATCCCTTAAAAAGCTTCATCCATGGCCCACTAAAATGTAGCCCCTGCATTAATCAATCCAAATCACATTCTCTTGTAGGCGAAAGTTCACCATTTGGTCATAAAGGTAGTCTTTAGTCTATCTTCTTCGTCTACCATTACCTGATTATAGCCTAAATATCCATCCAAGAAAGACATCATTTTTGAACCATTCACAATTTGTAGGACTTCATCCAACTAGGGCAATGGGTAATTGTCCTTCTGAGATGCCAAGTTCAAATTGCAAAAATCTACACAAAGTCATATCTCTTCAATCTTCTTTCATACAAGAACTGAATTAGCCACCCATGTAGAGTGACACAAAAGGAAAATATGTTGGATACAATTGGTTAATTGAGTGTTGTCTTTTATGTTACACAAATGTCATATCAGTCATCAGACAGAGTCTACCGAGCTCAGAAGGTAAGCATAGTAGTTTACAGAGTCTACCAAGCGTTGTTGTATATTACACTGTAAAGATAGCTTCTACCAAGCTAACTTGGTTAACGAAGGAAGTTTAGTACTTACCGAGCTCACTTGGTGATCGAAGGAAACTGTGACAGAGTATTTACCGAGCTGGGAAGGTAAGCGAAGAAAAGTTAGTGTTTACCGAGCTGGGAAGGTAAGCGAAGAAAAGTTAGTGTTTACCAAGCTAGGAAGGTAAGCGAAGAAAAGTTAGTGTCTACCGGGCTGGGAAGGTAAGCAAAGGAAAGTCAATGTTTACCAAGTTCACTCGGTGTCCAAAGGATTTTTGCACAATTCGCAGTGCTTACCAAGCCTCACTTGGTTAACACTAAAGATCATTATGGTATAGTGTTTACCGAGCTGGGTTGGTTAGCGAAGGATTTTTGAAAAGTGTGGAATTAAGGCTAAAATTGATTTACGTGATGAATGTAGCCGACTCACGGTATAATTATTAATAATTTTAACTTGTATTTAAGGCTGACTTAATAATCAGAAAGGTATATATGAAGGATCAAGTTGCGAATTCAAGTGTGCATGTGTGGATAAGATGTATGTGTGAATTGTGAAGGTGCAAGCGAATTTTTGAAGGATCAGATATCCTTGTGGAGATACAAAGCTTTTATGTGATCAGAAAGGATCTAGTGAAGCAGAACAGAGATCTGTATCAGCAAAGATAAGTTGCATTATATTCAGATCATTCATTGTTACTTTCTAACAATTGTAGCCATGATTTCAAATCTCTTAACAGAGTGGGTTTAACAGCCTTATTGTAAATCCTCTAACAAGGTAACAGTTCAGTTGAATTGTTCTAAAGACCTCTAGCAAGGCCACTCCTAACAGGGTGATTAAATCCTCTAACAGGGTCACACCTAACAATGTGTTTTGTAACCTTTAACACGGTTGGCTCCTAACAGGGCTCACTTCAAAAGAGTGAAAAATAGTAACTAGTTACATTGGTGGTTTTTCCCATATTGGGTTTCCACGTTAAATCTGGTGTCTCTAGTGTTCATGATTGCTGAATTGTTTTGGTTATTAGTTCTTAATAATTATTAGCATTTGTTGCATTATCAAGTTTCAGTAATCTGTAACTAAGATCAAGATTTTAGACATCTAAGGGACTGTGAAATGTTTTTGTGGTAACTGATTCACCCCCTCCCCCTCTCAGTTACTCCATTCTCATTTCCAACAATTGGTAGCAGAGCTTTTTGGTGCTTGCAGGAAAGGATTTCAAGGTTCTAAGCCAAAGATCAAGATGTCTTACAAAAGAGAAATTCCAAAACTTAACAAAGATAACTTCTTAGCATGGCAAGAATTGATGAAACTTCATCTGGCTACTGTTGGTGATACTGGACTGAAATACCTTGAAGAAAAATATGAAGAACCTTCTGGCACATTGTCAGTCAATGATATTGCTGAAAAGAAGACTCACAACAATATGATGATAGACATAGCATCTGCTCTCAGCTATGAAGAATTTGATGACATTAAGGACTGCAAAAATGCCTTTGACATGTGGAACAAGCTAAAAGAAATCTATGGAGGAGATGATAATGTGAGAAGAGAAAAAGCAGAAAGTCTAAGAGGACAATTTGATCAAATGAGAATGAGAGAGGATGAAAACATTGCAAAGTATGTTGAAAGAGTTAAAGCATGTGTAAGTGCAATCAGGGCAGCTGGAGGTGGCATCAAAGGAGAAACAGTTGTAAGCAAAGTTCTTAGAACCTTGCTTCCCGTTTATGCAATCGGAGTCTCTGCAATACAGGAAAGAAGGTGTGAAGCAAATCATAAGATAAATCTTGAGGCTATAGTCGGAAGACTAACTGCATTTGAACTAGATAACTTTGACAACTATGTTCTAGCCTCCAAAAACATTGAATCAGCATTTCAAGCCAAGCTCTCACTCAAAGAGAAAAGCAAAAAGAAGATAGAATCACAGTCAGAAAGTGAAAATGAATCAAACCAAAGTTCAGACAGTGATCTCAAAGTGATTGAAGCTCTACTAGCCAAGAAATATTCTAGAGGTAGAGGAAAATACAAAGGTAAAGTTCCTCTAATCTGTTTTTCTTGTGATGAAATTGGTCATATTGCAGCAAGGTGCCCAAACAAGCAAAACAATGATGAAAAGAAAGATCACAAATGGAATGGCAAGAAAGACTTTAAATCATCCAAGAACAAAGGTAAGAAATCATGTTTCATGGCTGAAAATTCTAAGGATTCTGATAATAGTGAGGATGAAATTGTTTATATTGTTGTTAAAGATGACTCTGATAGTGATGACGAAGATAAAATCGCTCTTATCTCTCATGTAAGTAAGAATGATACATGGATTATAGACAGTGGTTGCTCACATCATATGACTGGTGATAAAACTAAGTTTGATCAGTTTAAAGACTATGGTGGTGGCAGTGTGAGGTTTGGTAATAATGAACCTCATTTCATAAAAGGAAGAGGAAGAATCTGTCTATCCAAAGAACTTATATGTAATAATGCCTACTGAGTTGAAGGTCTCAAACATAATTTGCTAAGTGTTGCACAATTACTAACTACTGGGTTCAAGGTAGAATTCATGCATGGAAAGGCGAGACTGTTGAATGAGCAAGGAAAACTGATAGGATCTGGCACCCAAACTAAAGGTAACTTGTTCTATCTAGAACTTGGTGAATGCTCATGTTTTATTGCTCAAATTGAAGAGAGTTGGTTATGGCATAAAAGGTTGTGTCATGTCAATTTTGACAATTTGGTAAAAATAAGAAAATTCAAGAAAGTAAGAGGCATTCCTAACATTAAGAAACCTGAGGTTGGTCTATGCAAGAATTTTCAGATTGGTAAAATGGGAAAAAACTAGTTTTAAAGGTAAAAACTATCAGTCTGAAGATATATTAGAAATTGTGCATACTGATTTATGTGGACCCATTGGAATAGAAAGCTATACTGGAGAAAAAAAATTCATTCATTTTGTTGATGACTATTCAAGAATGATGACTGTCATGTATCTAAGGAATAAATTAGAAGCATTTGAGAAATTCAAATGGTATTTGGCAAGAGTTGAAAAAGAAACAGGGAAAAGGCTGAAATGTTTAAGGTCAGACAGAGGTGGTGAATTCATTTCACATGAATTCAATAACTTCTGCATTGAAAGAGGTATTAAAAGATAGGTTTCAGCACCAGGAACTCCAGAACAAAATGGAATAGCTGAAAGAAGAAACAGATCCATTATGGATTGTGCAAGAACTAATGATAATAGTAGCTCGTATATAAAGGAAGGACCAGATAATAAGATTGTCTTGATAGAAATATTTGTAGATGATACTATTTTCACAAGGAATGATGATATTTGCAAAGAATTTTTAGAACAAATGAACAAAGAATTTGAAATGTCTATGTTTGGTGAAATAAAATTCTTTGTTGGTCTTCAAATTCAACAAAATAAGAATGGCATCTTCATTACTGTTGGAACTCCTATGTGTACTGGATTGAAACTTACCAAAGATGATGAATCCAAAGAAGTAGACCAAACATTGTATAGATCTATGATTGGAAAGTTGCAGTATGTAGCTCATACCAGGCCAGATATTGCTCTTGCAGTTGGTATTTTTGCACGATTTTTAGCAAAACCAAGAGAAACTCACCTAATGGAAATTAAAAGAATAATGAGATATTTGAAAGGAACTGAAGATTATGGACTATGGTACAAATTTGGAGGTAATTTGGATCTGAAATTTTTTACTGATGCTGATTGGGCAGGGAATCTTGATGACAGAAAAAGCACAAGTGGAGGAGCATTCTTTCTTGGAAAGAGATTGGTTTCTTGGACAAGCAAAAAGCAAAATTGTACATCCCAATCTACAGCAAAGGCAGAGTATGTTGCTGCAGCAGTAAACTGTTCCAACATTGTTTGGTTTAAGCAGTTATTACAAGGAATGAAGATGGAAATCAAAGAACCAGTTGTTATGTTCTATGACAATACTAGTGCAATCAATATATCTAAGAATCCAGTGATGCATTCCAAAACCAAGCACATAGCAATAAAATATCATTTTGTCAGAGAATTGGTGTAGGACAACGAGATTAGACTGGAATATGTGCATACAAAGGAACAAATTGCTGACATACTCACAAAGCCATTACCTAAGGATACATTCTTGTATCTCAGAGGTAAGTTAGGGGTCATTCCCCTATCTGAAGTTCACTAAAATAAAGTTTTAAGTGATGCATCAACCTATGACAAGTTGAAAATCTATCAAGTTGATGCAGTAGAGTATTGAAGTCATTGCATATGAATCTGTACATAAGGTACATTGTAATCCAGTTGAGAGTACTTTTGGCATATGAGAAGAGCTTTTACTGTGTTGTATTGTCTTTGGCATGCATTGTCAAAGAGGGAGAGTAAAATTGTAATATCTATTCTGAAATTTGTAAGCATTTGTAAAGGGAGAATAAAACTGTCATATCTTTCTGTTATACAATTCCTTCACAGAGGGGGATTACTAAAAGAGGGAGAAGTTTCTATCTAAGAGGGAGAAGTATTATGTTGACATATTGTGCTGCACTATAAGAGAAAGACTTGTTTTCAAATTTCATTATGCTATGACATGTTGTGTTGCCATCAATTCCAAAGAGGGAGATTGTTGGATACAATTGGTTAATTGAGTGTTATCTTTGATGTTACACAAATTTCATATCAGTCATCAAACAGAGTCTACCAAGCTCAGAAGGTAAGCATAGTAGTTTACAGAGTCTACCGAGCGTTGCTGTATATTACACTGTAAAGATAGCTTCTACTGAGCTAACTTGGTTAACGAAGGAAGTTCAGTACTTACCAAGCTCACTCGATGATCGAAGGAAACTATGACAGAGTATTTATCGAGCTGGGAAGGTAAGCGAAGAAAAGTTAGTGTTTATCGAGCTGGGAAGGTAAGCGAAGAAAAGTTAGTGTTCACCAAGCTAGGAAGGTAAGCGAAGAAAAGTTAGTGTTTACCGGGCTGGAAAGGTAAGCGAAGGAAAGTCAGTGTTTACCGAGTTCACTTGGTGTCCAAAGGATTTTTGCACAATTCGCAGTGCTTACCAAGCCTCACTTGGTTAACACTAAAGATCATTATGGTACAGTGTTTACCGAGCTGGGTTGGTTAGCGAAGGATTTTTGAAAAGTGTGGAATTAAGGCTAAAATTGATTTATGTGATGAATGTAGCCAACTCATGGTATAATTATTAATAATTTTAACTTGTATTTAAGGCTGACTTGATAATCAGAAAGGTATATATGAAGGATCAAGTTGTGAATTCAAGTGTGCATGTGTGGATAAGATGTATGTGCGAATTGTGAAGGTGCAAGCAAATTTTTGAAGGATTAGATATCATTGTGGAGCTACAAAGCTTTTATGTGATTAGAAAGGATGTAGTGAAGCAGAACAGAGATTTGTATCAGCAAAGATAAGTTGCATTATATTCAGATCATTCATTGTTACTTTCTAACAATTGTAGCCGTGATTTCAAATCTCTTAATAGAGTGGGTTTAACAGCCTTATTGTAAATCCTCTAACAAGGTAACAGTTCAGTTGAATTGTTCTAAATACCTCTAGCAAGGCCACTCCTAACAGGGTGATTAAATCCTCTAACAGGGTCACACCTAACAGTGTGTTTTGTAACCTTTAACAAGGTTGGCTCCTAATAGGGCTCACTTCAGAAGAGTGAAAAATAGTAACTAGTTACATTGGTGGTTTTTCCCATATTGGGTTTCCATGTTAAATCTGGTGTCTCTAGTGTTCATGATTGCTAAATTGTTTTGGTTATCAATTCTTAATAATTATTAGTATTTGTTGCATTATCAAGTTTCAGTAATCTGTAACTAAGATCAAGATTTTAGACATCTAAGGGACTATGAAATGTTTTTGTGGTAACTGATTCACCCCCTCCCCCTCTCAGTTACTCCATTCTCATTTCCAACAAAATAAATTTTGTATCCAGCAACTTCTTGACTTCCTTCATTATCAGAGGCTCGAGGATGGGATTAACGAGTCTTCACCTTTGTTGGAAAGGTTTGGCATCAAGTTTGAGTGGAATATCATGCATAATAATCCAAGGATCATACGTCTTCAGTTCTTCATAGCTCTAGGTGATGACATCCTTATATACTATGAGCAATTTGAGCATGTCTTCCCTTTCCTGTAAATTGCATGCTTTCCCAATCCTTACCATCTTGGGATCATCTTTCATTCCTAAATTGTATGAATCACATTCTTTGGTACCCTTTTCTTTGGTGGTTCTTTTATTAAACATAGATTCATCATGATCAAAAATGTGCTCCAACTTGATCATCCCCTTAGCCATAGTATTGGTTTTTAAATTCAAGATTTCATCTTCATCTTGAGTTGCAATATCCTCAGGTGCATCATCCAGGGTGTCATCTATTTCTTGTTCCTTAAAGTGGCTGCTACACATAATAAATTCAAGAATATGTTGATCATCCTAAAAATCTTGGAAGTTTGTGATATTGTTGGGGATAGATGGAGTAGCAACCAATTCAACTGAGAGTCATTTTAACTTTTTTCCTTCGATAGGTTTTAATGTACTTGTTGAAATAGCAAGGGCATCTGCTACCATATTTTTCCTTCTTGGAATAGAATTTATGTTTAAAGCTTCAAAATCATCTAGTAAATCCCATACCCTTTTTCGAGAAGCAAGCAACCTCTTATCATTATAGGAATATAGTGATTTCACTTGTTGAATAACCAACTGAGAATCGCCTTCGACTATGAGAGCTATGACTCCTTTCTCAAGTGCAAAAAGAAATCCTCAAATCAATACCTCGTATTCTGCAACATTGTTAGTACATCTAAATTGCAATCAATATGCTACATAGAAAGACTTACCTTTTGGACTGATTAACTCAATACCTGCATTGGCTCCTAATTTTCATTTGGAAGCATCAAAACGAACCCTCCAAATTGGGATTTCCTTGGGTTTTCCAACCTTATGCTTATTTGTCCTCAATTTTTCTTTTACATGAGCTTGGAAGGATTGTCTCTTAGGTACCCACTATAATCTTTCATGGGGTGGGCTTACTGATTTTCCATCATCATTCTTCAAAACTAGGAGAGTATATTTTTCTTGTTTTTCTTGAATTTAATCTATTAATTCTTTTATTTCATCCACTTTGGGTTTAGGATGGATGAATACCAAATTCCATCCCTAGCCTTTTATGTACCATCTTATTCTTTGTACTTTGATCATTCTAGGTGGAGGAGAAGACGAACCTTCACCGTCTAAAGAGGTATCACTATATGATGCATTCAGATATTTAGTATCCTCTTCAATCTCTTCAATAGCATTGGATGTGTCTGTAAGACTTTGGTTTTCTATAGGTTCATTTTGTGGGTCATCAACTTTCTTTACTCCCACCATTTGTGTTAACACCTTAGCAACCTCTTCTTGACATGATGAACATTCAAACTTTGAATGGCTAACTTTATGTAATCAACAAAATCATGGAAGGACGATAATATTAGGGTTAGCTTCTTCCCCTAGACAATGTAAATTAGCCATCATATGGTCTATGAATTTTGTTACAACCTCATCTTTCAGGGTTGAAATCATGGAGTCCATATCTTGATCATTTGATGTTTTGGTCAAAGTTATATCAAGAACCATCACCTTGTAAGAGCCTAGATTTGTTTGTAAGAAGGCTACCTCATTAGGGGCATTGTATTCTATGATCATCTTTTTTAACTTTGGCTCTGCATCTTTTTTGATTTGATTGTTCATACCTTTCCATGGTAACCAAAGCTAAGTGAAATCTGTTGAAAACCATCCCTTTAGACACTTCATCCATTCTCTACTAAGGAGTAATTCATACGTCTCTGGGATGTCAACCACATGTATATCAATGACATCTTAAATTCATGGGTCGACTGTTAACTATATTCGCACACCCTTTAGTACGTCGATGAATTTCACCTTTATTTTGTCCAATTGTATCACTATACGGTTGGTAGGTTGAGGGCTGACTCCTAACTTTTGCATTATGGACGACAGCATGACATTGCATGAAGCTCTTAAATCAATAAGGCAATTGTGAAGATTCTTCCCATAAATTTTGATGTTGAGCAAAAATGGGGGCACCTCTACCTTGTCTTCAAACATAGTGGGCAATGCCTCCGTAGCATTAGCTTGTTGCAATACTATCTTTTGAGGGGTAGTATTTGCATTGTGGGAGGTCTTTTTATGATCCAGAGTCTTCATGAGCACCTCGTGTTGTTGTGGACAATTTTGCAACATGTCAAACATGGACATGTTGGCCTTTGTTCATTTCAAGTCCTCTACCACACTGTACTTTTCAGTAGACCAAGTAGGATTTTTCAATATTTTTGGTACATTCACTTGGTTCTAATTTTTTTGTCCTCCATATGGTGGTTTAACTGGTGCCAAATTTTTGCTCACCCTTGGATCGGGAGGAGTTGGTTGTAGTGCTAGGGGAATTCCATCTATCAAGGGTTCTTTTCTACTTCTCAAGTTGTACGTATTCTAATTGTAATTGCAAAAAGAAAACATCTCTTAATGCGAAAGGTCAGGTTTGTGGCTAAATGGAAATGAGAATGCTTCATTGACTAGTTGTTCTACCTATGTACTTTGTGCAAAATCATAGGATTCTAATAACATAACATTAAACTACACCTGAGGAACATTGTTGTTTACCTACAATTTTTGAGTCATTTCTTGATTTCCATCATAGTATGAACCATCATTGTTAGGTTCATTTTGACCATCGTCATATTGATTAATATCTATGTACTGAACGTTACTATTGTTATTGTCTGCAGGAATGCTTCCATTGTCCAGATGATTATTCCATTGTTAGTTCTATCTTTGGAAGCCATTATTGTGATTAAGAGGATTGTAGTTGTTCCCTCCACTATTGTTTGTTGTATTGTTGTTCCCGTTGTTATCGTTCCCACTAAAATTCCTATTATAATTTTGACCATAATTATTGTTGTAGGGGCCAGTATTGTTTCTCTAAAAACTATTATTTTGTCCCTGTGACAACCTTAGATGAGTCATCTTGTTGTTCATTTGTGACATATTCTTTTTCATCTAACCAAATTTAGAAATAAAGCTATTTTCTGCTTCAGCAAGTATTGATGCCTTTTGCTCAAAGAAGGCAGCTTTCAAAGGTTCATACCCTAGGTATGTTAGAGCGAGCTTCTGTGGAGTAGGTGCTTGTTGTAAAAGAACTGGATTCATAGGTATGAATTGGCTAGGCATGATGGGTACTCTGACAGGGTATGTTGGCATTGATGTGATAGCTTGGGCTAGAAGCATCAATCCTCCTCAGTTAGTATTGGCTTGCTTATTAAAAGTTATTGCTTCTGCGAAGACCTTTTCCAATGTATCGATATTTGCTACAGGAAGCCTTCCCAAAAATATAGTAGTAAGAGGATCCATAGTGTTTAGATAAATTTGAATAGTCGCTTCAACTGGTATAGTATATGGTGTTTCCAACCTGTGATACACCATATGCAAGTGATGATTGAAGCACGAAACTATCTCAATTGGATCCATTTTAATCGATATGAACTGTTCATGTATCACTGCTGGATTGACAAAAGTTTTAAATTGTTCTAAGAACAATTTTTTGAAGGTGTACCAATCTCCAATACATCCAAGTGGAAAATTGATGTACCAATTGTAGGCAACTTCCACCAAAGAGTAGGGGAATAAACGAAGGACCACATCCTCATTCTTAATTTGTTTTTGGTTGCAAATTTCTTTGAATACTTTAATGTGGTCTTTGGAAATTTGTGTTTCTCCATAAGTTTACCTTGGGCAAAACTTCTCAGGATTTTTAGGGAGGTCATGGAGTGCACCTCTCAAGTTTATTGGTGAGTCTACAACATTTGTGAAGAAGGCCATCAGAGGATTTGGCAAACCTAAAGGTGGTTGTTAAGGTGGAACTATTGGAACATGTGGTGGTCCACCAGGTTATTAGAGTGGAGGTGGATTTGAAGAAGATGATGAAAGTTCAAAAGGAAGTGGTTGAATTTGAGGTATACCTTTATCACTGTGTGGTTTGTAGAAGTGGGTAAGCTCAAGAAACTCGTGTGCACTTGGTGAATATCTTAATGCTCATTGAAATGGGGATTCTAGATCAAAACCCTCTAGTTTGCATCAACTCTATAAAAAGAACACATCTACAAAAGTACACTTTCTCACAAAAATGAAATGCACCACATAATTTTGTGCACCTACAAACCTACGCACTTGCGCAACTGAATTTCTGAAAAACTTAGAAAAATTTATGAACTCGCAACAAATGTAGAATTTCAAAACTTTGGCAGATTATTCTTCTATTCCAAAAATCAAAATATCAACCCTCCTTCTAGCACCACTTCTGTTGAGTTTTCGTTATGCATGATGTTAAATGGTAGGAATTGTTTTGAACTCCTCTCTTGAAAAGTTAATTTTTTGAATCAACTCCAAGGTTTTGAGTGATCTCATGACCTACTAAAATCTATTTAGTTGAAGATAAATGTGATTATTCATGAGGCCTTTGCTGGTTTGTTTGATTTCAAATGAGGTGTAGAATTTGTTCACCGCTTCAAAACTATACATACAAAAAAGAACTATGTTTTTGTATTTTTATATTTTCCATTGAATGCAATATAACAATGCAACTAATATGAATTCTTAATCTAACCAGGGGTTGGTAATGTTGATCAAATAAATAAGATTGACAAATGAGTGTCAACACACTTAACCATTTTTACTATACATGCCGAGTACACAATGGAAGCCGAGCTAGAATTTCTTTAAAAGCCGAGTCACAGATAGTGTCAAGCAAACTACAGTTGATGCTGAGCAAAAAACATTAAAATTTATGTCAAGCTATATAGAATTCAACATGTACCAAGTAGATCAGAAGACAGTGTGTGTCGAGCATTACAAAGTTAATAGGAGCCAAGTGATTCAGGAATCAGTAGAAGCTGAGCAATGCAAGAAAACTAACAGGAGCCGAGTAATGTAGGAAACACAGTGGATGCCGAGCAATCCAGAATAGATGGTGTTGAGCATCAGTATTACTTCATGTGCCCAACAATGCAGGATTAGCATAAGAGTTTGTGCCAATACAAACCAAGATGTAAAGCGGTTATGCATGACTCATGATAGGATAAGGAGATAAGATCAAATCCTCCCATCCACCGATGCGATCCTCATGCAACCAATCAGAAAATTGGAAATTGCATGTAGCCAATGGATGAATTTTAAGGGTTTGAGTAGGAACATTTTATCCAAGGATGCATAACTATCCACTAACCTTTATAAGGGGGTCTTGACGCCATTAAATAGAAAAAAGAAAAAGAATCAAAAAGCAGAGCCTATTAAGGTTGTTGCAGAGCATTGGTGTCAAAGATTTAGTGGAAAGGACAACATTTACACATCTAGTTGATCAGAACAGAACAAGGAACACAATCAGCAGATCAGATCTAGCAGAGATCAGGGATAGACGAGCAGATCAAGAGCCTGAGATCAGCATTAGAGATTGCATTAGTTCAGGTGTATTATTCTAATACTCTCTCACAATTATATTAGGAATTTGAAAATCCTATTGAGTTAGGTAGGTTTTACAGCCGTATGTAAATCCTTTAATAGGGTGGCATTCTAAGTTGAATGTTCTTAAGTCCTCTAACAAGGCACACTCCTAACAGGGTGTAGAAATTCTTTAACAAGGTCACATATTAACAGTGTGTTGTAGCCTTTAACAAGGCAGGCCTTTAACAGGGCAAACCATCAGAAGTGGTTGAAATCAATTACTGCAGTAATTTTGTGGGTATCATCCCCACCCCAGTTTTACCTTCTTATCCCTGGAGGGTTTCTGGGTCACCAAAATCTCAAGTGTTATGTGGTGATGCATGTTTTTTTCTCATGATTGTTTAATGTTTATATGCATGCATGTTAATTTTAGTTATATGTTATTAAGGGTTTAAAAGTGGTTAAAAGGCCAGTACTTCTGATTCACCCCCCCCCCGCTCTCAAAAGATCTCTTCTCATTAAGACATTCCAAACTGGACATGTAGGCAGGAATTGTCCAACAAAGGCCAAGGCACCCAAGACTGAAGTAAATAAGGGCAAAGAAAAGATTGATGTGGAACACATCAGAACAAACATGAAGAAGACATGGCAAAAAAAGGATGGATCAAGTACATCCAATGGAAGGGTCACTTCACCCACGAGGTCAAGTGATCATTTCTCATCAAATTAATCACAAGATGAGTCTACGAGGCTGATACATATAAGGAAGTATCATACATCAGCCCTAAACCATGAAGAAGCACTGCAAAGTATAAATATGCATGAGACAAGATGCTAAGACAAAAATTTGAATGATGATGCCAAGCTGTCTTTGGACGCCGAGTGAAACTATAGTGGTGGCCAAGTTATTAACAAATTTAGTAGATGCCGAGTGAGAATAGCTACCGAGTGGATGCTGAGTTGAAAAACCTTTGGAAGCCGAGTGACAAGTAAAGGTACAAAAATGCATTAAATGCAAGGTTTTTGAGTCGCTTAAAGTTGAAAATCGATTCATTTTTGACCTATTCAAACGAAGAGCGATTACTAGGAGCACGATTGAGCAATTTTCAAGATTTCAACCAGCGTTTTGAAATGATTTAGCATCTACCCAAGTGATCTAAGTATTTAACTAGGTATTTCCTTCAGGTGTTGAGTTTTATAGTTCGTGAAGTTTTCTTTAATCGTCAAACCCTAGTTCAGTTAAAATGACATCTAGTTCAAAGACGACCCAAGGGAAAGAGAGCCATGAGATTCAACTTGTCAGCAACAAGGTTAAGCAACCTGAGTTTAGGCCCATACCAGAAGTTGCATATAAAAATGATCCCATTGGTGCCCTATCCACCATCCCTAAAAAAGTTGTTATGGTTCAGGATGTGCGAAAGTGTTATAACTGCAAAATAGGAACCATAGGAGACTTGAAAATCTTTAATGCCTTTGACAAACTCTATAATAATGGTATATTGAAAGATGAGTTTTCTATCATAGAGAAGAAGGGTTTAACCAAAGCCCTAATTTTTCCAATCGTATTCAAAACTGAGTGGATACGCAGAATACTTAGCAGAATCCATGATGGATCATTCTAGCTAGAGCAAGGACCAGTCAAGATTACCAAGAAGATGGTTCATAGGGTTACAGGATTTCCAACCCTAGATTGGCCCAAGATACTGAGAAGTGAAAAGAAGGAAACAATTGAGAAGAACACAGGAGCAAAGTGGAATAACAAAGGCATGACCATAGATACCATAACTGATCCACTTGTAAACTTTGTTGTAAGGATCATATCACATAAGTTTTATCAATCCAGCAGGTTGAATAGTTCACTCTAAATAGTAGTGGATGTGGCATATAAGCTTGTAAAGAAAGACCACACCTATGAACTTGCAGAGCTCATGTTGCAGCAGATTAATGAAAATCTTGGAGCTATTAGAAAGTCCAAAGGAGCACAATGTAAATTTGGGTCAGTGCTAGTTTGTATGTTCTTCTATGTGATGAAGGAATTCCCTTCATTTGGAAAAGTCAACTGGAGTCAGAATAAAACCATTGTTGATCAAATAAATAATTTCATTGCACAAATGGGAGATAGCTTTGATGATCAAATGTCTATCTATTTTGATGATTTCAAGATTGCAATGAAGAAAAGAAAAGAATTAGGATACCAATCTCACTGGTAGAAAAGCATGTAAATGACATATGCTTTCTGGTTGACATTGATTATACTTACATTCAAGCAGTCCTTCCAAGAGTAAGATGGCTTAGACCATTGGGATATGAGCTTGATGTTGACCAAGCTTTTGCAACCATCACAACATTACTTGCAGAGGAAATGGACAGATCTGCCAAGGCATTTGGGACATATGACACTTTCAAATCAAGTGTGGTTACTGAACTCAAGATAGCCACAGCAATAAAGAAAAAGGAAAAGTTAGTGAAGAAAATAAAGAAGAAGTTTGGTGTTGGAGAAATAAGTGCAGCAAGCGAAGCAGAGGAGATTAGTGAAGGAGAAGAAGAAGGTGATGATGAGAAAGATGAGGATGAGCCAGAACAAGGGCCACTTGAATTGTCACAAGGCCAAGGTGAAGACAAAGATGAGAGTGTCGAGGAAGAAGAAACCAAGGAAGCACCCATCAAAGGCAGAGTCATCAAAAGGAAGGCAAAGACACCTCTTGCTTCTCAATCTTTACCAAATAAAGTTGTTGTGCAAATGCCCAAAAAATCCAACAACTAGAGCTACAACAAGGGCCTCTACACAAAAGACCAAAGAGGAAGCTACAAAGAAGAAGAAGAAGATAGTCAAGAAGGCATAGGAAGAGACAAGGAAAAGAAAAAGATATGTGGCTCAACCTGATACCGATGAGGAAGATCAAACTAAAAAGGTAAGTCATCCTCCTAAGTCTTTAGTTGATATATTATGTGAAAAGATTAGGAATGGAGACTTAAGTAAAATGAAAAAGATTGATTTCAATAAGTTCAGTAAAGAGGAACATAATAGCATAGAAGAATCAGTCTATGCATTAATGGCACAGTTCAAGTACACACCTCTTGAACTAGATGGATAATTGTCAAAGGAATTGTCTAAAATTGACAAATGGCATTTCTATCTAATGATGGAAAAGGAGATGACAGAATCAACCCTAGCAAGCATATTGCCTGATTTGACAAAGGAACAGGTAATTCATGAAATCAAAGGGCATAACACTAGGTTTACACCTAAGTATAGGGCATTCTCCATTCTCCAAAAAAACATTGAAGAATTTGTACAAAGAACAACAAGAGCATGGAAGGATTTATATAAGAAAACTGAAGATGTCCTTGAAGAGGGGTATAAAGAAGAAGTTGTTGCTAAACTAGAGGAAAGAAGGAAGAGGAGAGAAGAGAAGACAGAAGTAGAGAAAAAGGTTGAAGAAGAGGAAAGCAAGGAAGAAAGAGAGGAGGAAGGAAAAGATGAAGATGAGGGTACTAATGAGCAGCAAAGTGTGCAAGACACACAACTTCCACCTCCTAGTCCTCCTCACTCTACTACCACACCTGCAGAAATCATAAAGATTAAGGATGTTGTTGACACCTCATGTCAAAACATCAATCCATTAACTGCAGAGGATCTCACTAAGATCCTTGACCAAACAACTCTTCAAGCACAATTTTGTACAAGTCCCATATTGGTCAATGTAGATGATCTTCAAAAGTTAGTAGATAAACTCAAAGAAGCCAAGGTGTCACCACAAGAACCACCTCAAATCATTCAAACTATTGGACTTTCATTTCTACCACCTCCATCACCACCAAGAATAGCCATACAAGCTCATTAGGAGCTGAGTGCAATAGTAGAGGAAGTCACAAGTATAATAGTATAGACAGCAAGTACACATCTAGCAGTAGTGGTACAAGAAGAAGATAGGGAAGAAACACAAAATAAGGAGGAGTCAGCAATACAAACCTTGGTTGAATTGCCCAAAAGAGGTACTCCTACCAAACCCATTCAGAAGCTGAGTACTGAAATGATGACCTTACATGTCAGTACACCAAGCTCAAGTTCTACTAGGGTAGCTAGGACCATTCATCATGGCATTCCTGAGCTTGATGAAGAAATTAAAATACCCTATTATGATTCAAGCACTTTAACTAAAGAAAAGATGAATTAGATACAAAGTGCATTGGATAAGAGAAGGAGGCAAGAGGCAATGAGGAAAGACCAAAAATACAAGCAGCCAATGAATGAGATCAAAGATATATTCATGGATGCCTTCAGCCTACAACCTCCAGATTCAAGCGGGCCAATCCTTGACCTAGCTAAGAAATTGGATAATGTAAAGATTGTGTTAGGGAATATCTTTTCCCTTTATAGCAAATTGTGTGATTTTTCCAGGTTCACACAAGAAATAAATTCTAAATTTTTGAACCTTGAGAGAAAACTTAAGCTCTCCAACATGCAAGTACCCTCAAATCCTACACAGAGTGAAAAGCAATTTTCTCAAACACTTCACACTCAAAGGGAATTAGCTGCATTATCAGAAGAAGAGGCCACTATTAAAGAAAAGCTGATGCAAATACAAGCCTCTATCACTCCTCGCTTGGAGATATTACATAAGGAGCAAATGTATGCAGAAATAGTCCTAAAGAAAGATCCAAATATTTCTACTCATGAAGGACTTGTTGATCTAGCAGTAGAGCTTGCAATCCAAAACAAGTTATTGGATATTGCATTGAATAACTGGGATGCAACTCTCAAAATACTCCTTGAGGTAAATAAGACATTTTTTGCCAAACATTGCATTACCATTTAGGACCCTTTGACATCAGTATCAAAAAGGGGGAGATAATATTAATATTCTAAGGGGGAGATAATATTATAAGGGGAGAGATATATTAAAGGAGAAGATAAGAAGTTAACAGGATCAAAAATAGAAAACATTAGGCACAATGGCACAAGACATCAGAATTCATGGCATGACAAGGCATAATAAACTTAGGGGGAGTCATAAGGTATATTGTTGTTCACAATATCTTTTTGAAATTTTGAAAGTGAATAATGTACACATAAGGTTTAGATCATGAATGATCAGTTAAGGGTTTTTGACACTCATGTCAAAGAGGGAGATTGTTGATCAAATAAATAAGATTGATAAATGAGTGTCAACACACTTAACCATTTTTACTATACATGCCGAGTACACAATGGAAGTTGAGCTAGAATTTCTTTATATGTTGAGTCACAGATAGTGCCGAGCAAACTACAGTTGATCCTGAGCAAAAAACATTATAGTATATGTCAAGCTATACAGAATTCAACATGTACCGAGTAGATCAGAAGACAATGTGTGTCATGCATTATGAAGTTAATAGGAGATGAGTGATTCAAGAATCAATAGAAGTCGAGCAATGCAGGAAAAATAACAGGAGCTGCATAACGCAGGAAACACAGTGGATGCCGAGCAATCCAGAATAGATGGTGCCGAGCATCAGTATTACTTCATGTACTGAGCAATGCAGGATTAGCATAAGAGTTTGTGCCAATACAAACCAAGATGTAAAACGATTATGCATGACTCATGATAGGATAAGGAGATAAGATCAAATCCTCCCATCCAACTATGCAATCCTCATGTAGCCAATCAAAAAATTAGAAATTGCATGCAGCCAAAGGATGAATTTTAAGGGTTTGAGCGGGAACATTTTATCTAAGGATGCATAACAATCCACTAACCTTTATAAGGGAGTCTTGACACCATTAAATAGAAAAAAAAAAAAAAAAAAAGAATCGAAAAGAAGAGCCTATTAAGTTCATTGCAGAGCATTGGTGTCAAAGATTTAGTGGAAAGGACAACATTTACACATCTAGTTGATCAGAATAGAACAAGTAACACAATCAGCAGATCAAATCTAGCAGAGATCAGGGATAGACAAGCAAATCAAAAGCCTGAGATCAGCATTAGAGATTGCATTAGTTCAGGTATATTATTCTAATACTCTCTAACAATTGTATTCAAAATTTGAAAATCCTATTGAGTTAGGTAGGTTTAACATCCTTATGTAAATCCTTTAACAGGGTGGCATTATAAGTTGAATGTTCTTAAGTCCTCTAACAAGGCACACTCCTAATAGGGTGTAGAAATCCTTTAACAGGGTCACATATTAACAGTGTGTTGTAGCCTTTAACAGAGTAGGGGTTTAACAGGGAAAACCATCAGAAGTGGTTGAAATCAATTGCTAGAGTAATTTTGTGGGTATCATCCCCACCCAATTTTACCTTCTTATTCTTGGAGGTTTCTAGGTCACCAAAGTCTCAAGTGTTATGTGGTGATGCATGTTTGTTTCTCATGATTGTTTAATGTTTATATGCATGCATGTTAATTTCAGTTATATGTTATTAAGGGTTTAAAAGTGGTTAAAAGGCCAATACTTCTGATTCACACCCCACCCCACCTCAGAAGATCTCTTCCCATTAAGACATTCCAACAAGTAAAGCAAATAACAAGAACTTTTAAAGCAAATAACTTGAAATCAATATCCTAATAGACATAAGCTATGAAAACAACACGTTTTAAAGTTAAGCTTTCAAAGAAATCGGTGGGTAACCAATGAAAATAGGAGCAACGCTTCCTCGATTCCACTGATGCAATCATTAATGGGAAACTTTAATAATCATATGATAATTCACTCTTCATCAAATTGCAAGGCCATGAAAAGTGCATTCATGCAAGACAAGGAGTTATGCAGACACAATTCGATGATTTCTTCTCAAGCTAGATATGTTAGCATAATTCGTTAAAACCATAGCAAACACCAGAACTAAAAGAGATTGCACAACTAGAAATAACGCAATAAACTTTTGGCTCAATCACAATTCCATGAACATAAATTCACAAAATAATGACACATTTAAGAAAGAATCACTACACTCCAAATGCCAGCACCAAAAGCATAATATTATTGCAAAATAATGGCGGCCCCCATTACATATTACAATAGAGTATTTATAAAAAATCATCTCCTTAAATTGTGTTGAGAGTGAGAGATATCTTCATGCAATAATATGCTTTCAAATTAATAAAACAAACTAATTACATACAAACTAAGAATCTAACTGGTGCTTAGTTGGACTCCATCCATTTTATATTCATTAATTGGATGCATGAGCCTTTACATGTCATAGGACAAAGAATTTATGAGAGAAAAAGAATAAGAAAGCCTTCAGTTGAAGTAGAAATGTCTGGAAGTGTCAAAAATAGAAGCTAATCCTTCAATGCGTGTCTGTCAAAGTTTAACTGTTGTCAGAATGTGTTTTCGATGCATTAAAAGCTCTATTTTTGGAACAAGAAATTAACTATCGACGCATCTCTAAAAAAGTGCACCAGCTCACCTGCATACCTATGCACCTGTGCACCTCAAAAGGTCCAAAATCTCAAAATTTTACTGAGTTTCAAAACTAAAATTTTGGCTTCTAGGTTTTGTCGCCCGTCATACCAAAACTATGTCTGGATGTTTGCCCTTGGATTTCTCAATAATCTCAATAATCTTAGTTGCATCCAATAGATCTAAAGCATCATATTTATCTTTGACCTTTTATCTATAGTTGTCTACTTCAATTCGGGTATTAGCAAAATCCCCAAGTTTTGTATCCAACTCTAGCAAGGCTTCTTCTATTTTGAAGGCCTATTGAATGTCATCATCATTAGAAGATTTTTCAAAAATCTTCTGGAACTTCTCTACCACTACCTCTATGGCCATTAATTTCTCTCACTCTTCATCCTAAAAAATTTCCAAACACACTGAATGTTTCTCTGCCTCCAAAATTCGCTCTCAGGCTTGGTCCTTGAGTGATGGATCTCCACGTGTAATGTTTCCATTACTTTATTACTATCTGCTATTTTCTCAATCCAATCATCAATTAAATCTAAATCTTCCACTATATATTCACCTATCAAAACCATGTACCTTTGCCCTTTTATGGCTTGCAAAACCTGTAAATCTTTACTCCATTCTCACACTTCATCCATTATGCTAAAATTCTGCTTCAAAATTGCTACTATCTTATTTACAATTACTTACATAACATGTAGTAACTTTAGATTCCCTTGGATGATTAAGACACATTTTTCCTCAAAAATTTCTTGCCATTGCTGATAGGCTTTCAAAATTGGATCTAGATGTACACCTCCCACTTCTCTAAGTACAATGTTTAGAGTCTCCTTGGGGTGATCGGGATTCAGGGGATTAATAACTTTGACTAAATATCCTCGTAGGATTTCATTTTGCCTATGAAGTGTTTTGAGTTTGACCCCTTCTTCCTCTAAGCTTTTAAAGAATTCCTTTATTCCCATTTTAACCATCAATCTAGCAGTATCTAATGTAGGCTTCCTAAGCATGACCTCTCTGATTTGATAGTCCTGTGGGCCTAAGTCTTCTAGATCTATATCCTAAGGAGGGACAGCCACTTAAGCAAATAAATCTTGGTTCTAAGTACTATTGATCAAAGCCAAAGTTCTTACTTCCTCTAATGGGGGCTTAGGTTTGTTCAAAACCTCGGCCAACTCAATCATATCCTCTTCATCGATACAAAATTGTGGCTTCCTATTTCCCATCATTTCCTTCCTCAACCACCTTGGAACTCTTTCTACTGAAGGCCCACCTCTTAAGGACGAAGGAGTGTGTTCAGCTACTACTTTCCCCTTGTCACTTCCCTCCAGAGTTCTTTCTTTTTGTGATGGCTCCCCCTCAATGGTCTTTGTTTCTGTGAAGCTTATAGTTTGAACCTCAATGTCTTGGGAGGCTTTCTGAGGATATTCAACCATTCATTCATCTTTAGACACTTCATCAGTTGTGATTTGTTGTGGTTCCTCCTCTTGTGAAGGCTCCTTTTGAACCTATTCTTCTTCAAAACTTGGAGGCAAAGGAGTAACAAAGTCTTTATCCACCAATGCGACTTGTACTAGGGATGAATGAGTAAGATCAGGACCTTGTGATTCTGGTGGCATCTACGTCTAGTCCTCTTGTTGGGGCTCACCTATTGGGGTATCTCTGATCTTATCCTCAACCAACTCCATTCCTATGGGCATGAAGTCAAAATCTGACATTTTGAATATATCATCACCCCCTACATCCTGCTCATCCACCCATTGTTGTACTTTATCCTCTGAAGTGGTTATTTCCAAAGTTTCTTCTAGAGCTAATGTCTGTGTCATAGTGGAGCTTCTCCTCCTTTCTTGTTATGTGGCTCTTGCTAGTCATGTTCTTCTTTGTAAGGGCACATCTTCCTCCTCATCTTCCTCTTCTTCTTCTTCTCCCTCAAGAATAGGTTCCAAGATAGATTGGAAAGGAACCATCCTTCTAATCACCCTTTGCCTTTTCTTCATGGGGGTGCTGATCTTTTTTTATTTCTTAGAAGTGGAAAAGGATGCTTGTTCAACTTACAAAGGAGAAGAGAATTCCTGGGTTTCACACTCTATCTGGTTGGGTGTAGCTTGTGGCAATAGTGGGTCTTCCTATTGTGCCTTAGTATCCTCTAGCCCTTGCACATTTTCTTGTTGTTTTCGAGGCACCAAAATTTCACCCTCCTCTAGTTTAGTTCTTTGAGGAGAACTTCTCTTTCTTTTGCCCTTTCCTTTTTTCTCCAAAGGGTGATAGTATCCAACTGGTTTATCTAGTTGGTATACCATTTTGGCCCTGATGGGCGACTGAGTTGCAAAGGTAGGGATAGTGACCTTCTTCCCTCTACCTATGGCTAGGTGGGCCTGCTCATGACAGACCACTATCTTAGGTATTGGATCAAGTTTGAAGGGTTTCCTAATCCAATCCTATGTCATCTTGACAATGTGACTCACCCGATGGTTAATATCATCATTCTCTTCCCTTTCAACTTCTACATTCATAATGGTTTGTTCCCCAATTTTATCCTCGTTGAACAAAGGGTTGAGCAGCTCCCCAAAATCTTGCTATAGTATCTCCAGTGGAATGATTATATTCAAAGCCTTTTCTACAAAATAAAAAGACATCCTACAATAATCCCTGATGCAGACATCATAGTCATTTATCGCATTCATCCAATGATCCTCAATTACTTCTTCATGCTAGAATTCCCTACCTGCCAAACTTTAGACCTTCCTGATATTATCAAAATAGGGCCTCAGGGAATTGTACTCTTCTAGGGAATATTGATCCCATTCCCATTCAAAAGAAGGAATATCCCGCTTCCTCTTAACTTGATATGGTCCTATGACCAAGGGCCATGTCCAACATGGTTTGCATTGTTTCCTAACTCTGTCATATGCGGACTCAATCTATTACGCAGTCTCCAAAAGAACAAGCTTATCACTAGGATATCTTGGGAGCTTCATTAGATTGATAGTGGCACCAACTACCCTTAGATACATGAATGTTCTAAATTGAATGTACTAGGCACCAAGCATTATTACATGTGCCACTACCTCATCTGATAACCTCTTTGCATAATCTCCTTCAATGAATCTAATTACAACAAAAATGAAGGCATCATTGGCAATTATGTATTCCTTGATCTATTTCGAAAGCTTCTTCTTCACCAATTATGGATATACAATATATGGCCAAGCATTGGGATCCTACATGTTGCCTCTCTTGTATAGCCCCAGGTAGTCTGTTGCCCTTGTGGCTAATAACTATACCAGGAAGGACATCATGTAGAACTTTTTGCCTTTTACTACCTCCAATTGTTCACACAAATTTTTGCTCAGCGTGGTGACCCAATCGAGTGGCATCTTTGTCATCTTGATAGTCTTGATAAAGTTTATCATAAAGACATTCAGGTGTCCAGCCACTGGCAGACCCATTACTCTACTCAAAAGAATGATATAGTATCCAATATCTTCTTTCATGTACCCCCTTATCATATCCACCTTTCTAGTTACCTTCCCTAGAGGAGTCTTCTCAATAAGATAAGACGATTGGATAATCTTATTTGCCTCTTTTAGGTGTTCTCTGTACCACTTCTCTATTGCCTCATAGATTAATCTAATGAATTGATCTACCCTTGGAAGATGGAATACCCTCTCAATGTTATTGGGTCAAAGATCAAGGACAACTTCTCCTATCACACTCTTCACCACTTTTTCCTTAGGGAAAAAGTGTTGTGCAATTGTCATTATGAGCTCTAATGATTGTATTGATGTTGGGTGCAAAGTTGCGTTCACCAACCTTGATCAAATTAAAGTAGAAACCATAGTAGATCTCTTGGTTTATTGCAAATCCTTAGGAACTCCCCCAAATTGGTGTGTCCCAAATTTGTATCCTCAATCTCAAGATAGTCATCTTGGAATCTTGATTTTGATGGCATGCCTTGGAACTTGAAGACAACAGGTTTTGGTGTCATTTTCTCGCCTAATGAAGATGCCATTATATCTACATGATATAGAAAGAGAAAAAATCCATTAGTTTGGAATGAAAAGATTGGCCCTATCCTGAACAAACACCAAAGAATTAAATGCAATAAAAAGTACATAAACAACCCCCCTTTTACCCCTTTAAAAAAAACAAATTTCAAATGTAAGGTGCGCATCAATGCACCTCATTAGGTGGGCTAGTGCACACCTCTATTATATGCATGTTGGGGTGTGCATCAATGCACCCAAGTAGGTGCACAAATGCGCACCCATTCTTTGTTTGGAATAAAGGTTTTTTATGTTTTTTCTTTTGAATTTTGAATTTTAGGTGCCCACTAGCACACCCAAACAGGTGCACAAGTACACACTGAGTTGGAAATCTTATGTTTGTTTTTAAGTTTGTATTTAAGTTTTGAGGAATGGCACACCACCTTTGGTAACTATTTAGGAAAGGTGAGCAAGGAAGAAGATGCACCAAAGCTAGTGCAAAGATGCAGTGCTAGGAAGAAATGCCAGGGTAAAGTTTAGCGCACCTAGTCGAGTGTGAAAATGCAAAGGGGAGCCGAAGGTCAAGTTAGCTACGAAAATTCTAAGAAGACAATGAGGAAAAGGGAGAGTGGGGGGTTTTTATAGCTCCCTCACTTTGGATATTACGAGGGTCCATAGGTGCGGGTTGTGCAGCTATGCACCTTAGGAGGTGTGGCCCTAAACTATACCAAAAGGAAGTTTGGTGCCTAAGTACACCTAATTAGGTGTGTTGATGTGCCCCTTTTCCTTTAAAACAAACAAAAGAAACTTCCTTGCATATGATATCAAGTCTTTCGGTCCATGAATTGCTTGGTCAAGATCCTAATGCAAACTAGGGGACTAGAAGAAACGTAAAAGGATGGCTTAAATCCTAGACTAAGAGCCCAAAAGCCAAAAATAAAGAAATAAGGGGTCCCCATTTCCACAAGGAAATGGGGCGTATGTTGTGGAACCACAACAAGCATCAATCAAGATGGCATCAAAAAATCAAAACGGAGTAAGATCTCCAAAAAGTGAGAGAGGTTATTGTAGGTGTCCACAACATGGTCCTATAGCACCTAGAATCACATTCATACCTCCCATGAGCTCCAAGATATGCTTTATCAAAGATTGCTGCCCTATGGCATTTAGTGACTCTTAGGGATGTTTCGGTTCAGCATGCTCAAGAATGTTCGAGCACTCAATAGGATGGGATGAGCTTGGGGCTAGGGTTTACTTAGCCACCTAGAGCTAACGGAATAGACAGTTTCATCCCACGACAAACAATAAGGGGGATTCGGCAGTTGGCAACTTTGTACTAGCCAACACCACAAGTTTCAGCATCACCCAAGATGGTGTTGCAAAATCAAAATGGAGTAAGATCACCAAAAATTGAGAGAGGTTATTGTAGGTCTCCACAACACAGTTCTATAGCACCTAGAATTGTATCCATAGCTTGTATGAGCTCTAAAATATGCCCTGTCAAAGATCGTTGCCCTATGACATTTAGTGACTCTTAGGGATGTTTTAGTTTGGCATGCCTGATAATGTTCTAGCACTTTATGGGATAGGATGATCTTGGAGCTAGGGTTTACCCAACCATCTAGAGCTAACAGAATAGACAATTTGATCCCACAATGAACGATGAGGGAGATTTGGCAGTTGGCAACTTTGTACTGGCCAACACTACGAGTTTCAACATCACCCAAGATGGGGTCGCAAAATCAAAATGGAGTAAGATCTCCAAAAAGAGAGAGAGGTTATTGTAGGTCTCTACAACATGACCCTATATCACCTAGAATCACATCCATATCTCACATGAGCTCTGAGATATGCTCTATCAAAGATTGTTGCCCTATTACATTTATTGACTCTTAGGGACATTTCAGTTCAGTGTGCCTGAGAAGGTTTGAGCGCTCAACGAGAAGGGAGGAGCTTGTGGCTAGGGTTTACCTAGCCACTCAAAGCTAACAGAATAGATAGTTCAATCCCACAACAAATGATGAGGGAGATTTGGCAGTTGGCAACATTGTACTGGCCAACACTATGAGTTTTAGCATCACCTGAGATGGCATCGCAAAATCAAAATAGAGTAAGATCTCCAAAAAGTGAGAGAGATTATTATAGGTCTCTGCAACATGGTCCTATATCACCTAGAATCACACCCATACCTTGCACAAGCTCCAAGATATGCCCCATCAAAGATCGCTGCCCTATGACATTTAATAACTCTTAGGGACGTTTCGATTCGACATGCCCGAGAACATTCGAGTGTTTAATGAGATAGGAGGAGCTTAGGGCTAGGGTTTACCCAGCCATCCAGAGCTAACAAAATAGATAGTTTGATCCCATGACAAACGGTGAGGGAGATTTGACAATTGGCAACTTTGTATTGGCCAACACTACGAGTTTCAACATCACCTGAGATGGCATTGCAAAATCAAAATGGAGTAAGATCTCCAAAAAGAGAGAGAGGTTATTGTAAGTCTCTACAACATGGTCCTATAGTACCTATAATCACATCCATACCTCACATGAGCTCTGAGACATGCCCCATCAAAGATTGTTGCCTATGACATTTAGTGACTCTTAGGGACATTTTGGTTAAGCATGCCCGAGAATGTTCGAATGCTCAATGAGATGGGAGAATCTTGGGGCTAAGATTTACCTAGCCACTCAGAGCTAAAAGAATAGATAGTTTGATCCCATAATGAATAGTGAGGGAGATTTGACAGTTGGCAACATTGTATTGGCCAATACTATGAGTTTTAGCATCACCTGAGATGGCATCACAAAATCAAAATGGAGTAAGATCTCCAAAAAGAGAAAGGTTATTGTAGGTCTCCACAACATGGTCCTATAGCACCTAGAATCACATCCATACCTTGCACGAGCTCTGAGATATGACCCATCAAAGATTGTTGCCCTATGACATTTAGTGACTCTTAGGGATGTTTCAGTTCAACATGCTTGAGAATGTTTGAGTGGTCAACAAGATAGGAAAAACTTGGGGCTAGGGTTTTCCTGGCCACTTGGAGCTAATGGAATAGACAGTTTGGTCTCACACTAAATGATGAAGGAGATTTGGCAATTGGCAACTTTGTACTGGCCAACACTACGAGTTTTAGCATCACCCGAGATGGCATCACAAAATCAAATTAGAGTAAGATCTCTAAAAACTAAGAGAGGTTATTGTAGGTCTCCACAACATGGTCTTATAGTACCTAGAATCACATCCATACCTCACATGAGCTTTGAGATATGCCCCATCAAAGATTGATGCCCTATGACATTTAGTGACTCTTAGGGACATTTCAGTTTAGCGTGCCTGAGAACGTTTGAGCACTCAACGGGATGGGAGGAACTTGGGGCTAGGGTTTACCCAACCACCTAGAGCTAATAGAATAGATAGTTCAATCCCACAATGAACAGTGAGGGAGATTTGGCAGTTGGCAACTTTGTATTGGCCAACACTACAAGTTTCAGCATCACCCAAGATGGCATCACAAAATCAAAATGGAGTAAGATATCCAAAAATTTAGAGAGGTTATTGTAGGTCTCCACAACATGGTCCTATAACACCTAGAATCACATTCATACCTCACATAAGCTCTGAGATATGCCCCATCAAAGATCGCTGCCCTATGGCATTTAGTGACTCTTAAGGACATTTCGGTTCAACATGCCCCAAAACATTCGAGCACTCAATGGGATGAGATGAGCTTGAGGCTAGGGTTTACCTAACCACCTGAAGCTAATGGAATAGTTTCAATCCCATGATGAATAGTGAGGGAGATTTGGCAGATGGCAACTTTGTACTGCCCAACACTACAAGTTTCAACATCACTTGAGATGGCATCGCAAAATCAAAATAGAGTAAGATCTTCAAAATGCAAGAGATTTTATTATAGGCCTCTACAACATATTCCTATAGCACCCAAAATCATATCCATACCTTGCATGAGCTCCAAGATATGCCTCATTAAAGATTGCTGCCCTATGGCATTTAGTGACTCTTAGGGATGTTTTGGTTCGGCATGCCCAAGAATGTTCGAGCGCTCAACAGGATGGGATGAGCTTGGGGCTAGAGTTTACTTAGCCACTCGAAGCTAATAGAATAGAAAATTCAATCCCATGAGGAATGGTGAGGGAGATTTGGCAGTTGGCAACTTTGTACTAGTCAACACTGTGAGTTTTAGCATCACCTGAGATGGTGTTGCAAAATCAAAATGGATTAAGATCTCCAAAAATTGAGAGAGGTTATTGTAAGTCTCTACAACATGGTCCTATAGCACCCAGAATTGCATCCATACCTTGCATGAGCTTCAAGATATGCCCCGTCAAAGATTGTTTCCCTATGGCATTTAGCGACTGTTAGGGACGTTTTGGTTCAACGTGCCCGAGAATGTTCGAGTGCTCAACAAGATGGGATAAACTTAGGGCTATAGTTTTACTTGGCCATCCAAAGCTAACAAAACAAATAGTTCGATCTCATGACAAACGGTGAGGGAGATTTGGCAGTTGGCAACATTGTACTAGCCAACACTACGTGTTTTAGCATCACCTAAGACGGCATCGCAAAATCAAAATAGAATAAGATCTCCAAAAAATGAGAGAGGTTATTGTAGATATCTACAACATGGTCCTATAGTACCTAGAATCGCATCCATACCTCACATGAGCTCTGAGATATGCCCCATCAAAGATCACTACCCTATGACATTTAGCGACTCTTAGGGACATTTCAGTTTGGCATGCTCGAGAATGTTTGAGCACTCAATGGGATGGGATGGGCTTGCAGCAAGGGTTTACCTGGCCACTCGAAGCTAATGGAATAGATAGTTTGATTCCACAACAAATGGTGAGGGAGATATGAGCAAGATATGTATGCCTAGGCCACTTTGTGCAAGATATGAGCAAAAGTTGCTAATTAGGCCAAATTGGGTCTTTTTGAGTTTTTGGTCAAGATAGCCTAGGATTAGGTGTTTCTAGTTGTTTTTTAATAGTTTGGAACCTTTTCCAAGTTCTAGAAGTGAAATCCACTTAACTTTGCATTAGTTGCACTTTTTGTGCAAAATTGCAAAAGTTGTAAAAGTTGCTTTAAAATGTAAATCTGACTGGAAACCTTCTAACCTTCAAAAAAATGTTTCCCATGCTCATATACCCAAGCATGGATAGTTACAACTTCCCAAACTTCCATTTGCAACTTTTTTGCAAAAATTGCAAAAGTTGCTCAAGCAATTTTTTGAGCAACATTGCAACTTTTGGGCAATTTTTGCTCTTTACATATTTAGGTCAAATGGATCCATCTAGGACCCTAGTTAAGATTCCTAGAACCTATTAGGTAACCAAATACCTTAGTTTCCTATGAATATTGAAAGACAATGAATAGGCAATTGGATACAAGCTACATCTATTAAATATACAAAGGAAGATATAGAAAACCTGCTTAATAGATAGATTAATCTGAGAGAAAAGGACATTCTAGAAGAAAATGGTTATCTTAGTGCCATCCAAGATATGCCAATTACTTAGGATGAAGAGAAAAAACCTATAGCTATTGGGAAAGAGTGCACATGTACATAGACACAAAATTTTCAGATAGAGAAGTAACAAGTGCTATAGAACTGTCCACGAAGCAATGTGAAGTGAAGCCTCAAATTGGCTTATTAGTAGGAAAAGAATATGGTCATGCACTTCATTCTAGCACCATAGATGTTTCAATTAGAAATGCCTATTCATCAATGGCCTTGTATTTATAGGACTTGGGAAGCTAAGATACTAAAGTTGGGCATGATCCCTCAAAGTTCTCATTGAAAAATATTAATGATCTTAATAGAAAAACAAAAAGCTCATTGCCACCTTTAAATGGAGATTGTTAGTTCCCAAACATGTCTCAGTCAAGTAGATGACTAGTTTACAAAGCAACCAATAGGAAATGGGGTTGTGGAAATGAACTCAATGCTCAGGAAGGTTCGGTGGTGCAGTAGCACTCTTCCATGTGTTAGGATAAACCACGGATAGAAATAAAAAACTACATGGAAATATAACCAATAACAGAAAATAATAGGACACACAAAAAAAATGAACACAAGGCACCAAGATTTAATGTGGTTCACCCAATCCCTGGGCTACGTCTACCAAACAGCAAGTCTAATCTTATTACAATCTAGTGATTACAACTTGATTACAATCTGTAATCCCTTACAGCTCAATACCGCCGCAAGAACCAATTTTGCATCACAACATTATGAAAAATACCCAACCCTAAGCCCTTTTATACAAGTATTAAACCACTTTAGGGTTATAACATGTCGACCATATGTTGGCCATAATATGTTGGCTACCATGTCGACTACTGCCCAAAAAAAAAATTTCGAGGCACCCCACTATTTATGAAGTATGTACAGTACTTTCCTAATCAGTCACCACAATCTAACAATCTCCCACTTGGAGACTGATCCTGTAGCAATACCACTACCACATGGGGCTCCCACTAGATAAAACCATCCTGGACTCTACTGTCAACATATCTGTTGGATTGTCATTGGTATGTATCTTCTCCAGCTTTAACTATCCATCCTCCAAAACTAACCGAATGAAATGGTACCGCAACTGTATGTGTTTGGTCTTAGAATGCAGAGCTGAATTCTTAGCAAGATGAATGGCACTCTGACTATCTGTGAACAAATAATTATCCTTCTGAGGATGTCCCAATTCTTCCAAGAATAACTGAAGCCATATCATCTCCTTGGCTGCCTCTGTAGCAACAACATACTCTACCTCTGTAGTGGATAAAGCATTAATCTTCTGTAACCTAGAAACCCAGCTCACGGCTGCCCCACCAACAGTAAAGACATAACCTGTAGTACTCCACCTGGTATCAATATCCCCTACCAAATCTGAGTCAACATAGCCCTGTAAATTAGTAGTAGAGCCCCCAAAGTGTAAACACTTATTGGATGTCCCTCTCAAATATATAAGAATCCACTTGACAACATTCCAATGCTCAAATCCTAGATGACTCATATACCTGCTAACGACTCCCATTGCATGTGCAATATCTGGCCTAGTGCATACCATAGCATACATCAAACTTCCTACAGCTGAAGCATAGGGTACCTTGGACATCTTATCCTCCTCTTTCTGTGTCTTGGGACACATCTCCTTAGTCAATTTCAAATGACCAGGTAAAGGTGTGCTGACAGATTTAGCATTCTCCATAGAGAAACGTTGCAACACCTTCTCAACATAATCAGCTTGAGATAGTGTCAATGTTCTGTTCTTCCTATCTCTGCAAATCTTCATACCAAGGATTTGTTTTGCTACCCCCAAATCCTTCATAGAAAATGCATGTGCTAATTGGCATTTCAGCCCCTTAATATGATCCATGTTAGACCCAGCTATAAGCATATCATCAACATATAAACATAAAATAATGTAGCTATCATCATCCAACCTCTTAAAATAAACACAGTAATCTGAATGACACCTATTATATCCATGCTCATGCATAAAACTGTCAAATTTCAGATACCATTGCCGAGGTGCTTGCTTCAAGCCATATAAACTTTTCTTCAATTTGCACACTAAGTTCTCCTTACCTTTGACCTCAAAACCCTGTGGCTGAGCCATATATATTTCTTCATCCAAATCACCATGAAGAAA
This sequence comes from Cupressus sempervirens, assembly GCA_028749045.1. Classification (NCBI taxonomy): domain Eukaryota; kingdom Viridiplantae; phylum Streptophyta; class Pinopsida; order Cupressales; family Cupressaceae; genus Cupressus; species Cupressus sempervirens. The sequence goes on along the minus strand of CM053784.1, from coordinate 617,349,703 downwards.
GGTTGTTTTAACATCCATATGCTCTAAATGCAAATCTTTAGTAGCCACAAGACTTAAAACAGTACGAATAGAAGTCATTTTAACAACAGGAGAAAATATCTCATCAAAATCAATTCCCTTTTTCTATGCAAATCCTTTTACAACTAACCTGGCCTTAAATATTTTCTTACCTCCTTCCTCTTCTTTCAACCTGTAAACCCATTTATTCTGTAAAGCCTTTTTACCCGCAGGCAACTTGCACAAAGCCCATGTCTTATTTTTCAGCAAAGAGTCCATTTCATCTTTCATTGCAGACTCCCACTGAATCTTAGTATCCACCTACACAGCTTCATCATAACTTTCAGGTTCACCAGCATCAGTAAGTAAAATAGAATACAAAGAGGGAGAAAACCTTTGTGGAGGTCTAATTTGCCTTGTTGACCGTCTAACATTTACTGGTGTGTGTGGTATTTGTTGTTGCGGTTGTTGCAGATAATGAGGAATGACTGGAACATCAGCTTTTGGAGTATCATCCAGCACTACATAATCATCTTCTTTCTTCTCATGTTGCTGCAACAGATCTTTGTACAACACTTTCTCATTGAATATGACATTCTGACTTCTAATAATTTTAAGATTTTCAAAATCCCAAAGCCTATAACCAAATTCATTAATGCCATATCCAACAAAGACACATTTCTTTGATCTAGCTTCTAGCTTGGTTCTATTTTCAGAGTCTATATGAGCAAAAGCTTCACAACCGAAGGTCTTGAGAAAAGAATAACTCACCTTCTTACCAGTCCATGCTTCCTCTGGAATACCACAGCCCAAAGGAGTAGAGGGACCTCTATTAATCAAATATACTGCAATATTGACAGCCTCTGCCCACATGTGTAAGGGCAACCCAGCATGCAACCTCATGCTCCTTGCACGCTCCATTATAGTCCTGTTCATGCATTCAGACACTCCATTTTCCTATGGAGTCCTTGGAATAGTTTTTTGTCTACGAATACCATTAGTGGAGCAATAATCTTCAAATTCATGACTGCAATACTCACCACCATTATCAGATCTGAGACATTTTAATTTCTTACCAGTCTCATTTTCAACCAAGCATTTCCATTTCTTAAAAGTTTGAAATACATCAGATTTCTGTCTAAGGAAATAAACCCATACTTTTCTAGTTGCATCATCAATAAATGTAACATAATAATGAGAGCCACCAAGGGAAGATACCTGAGCTGGTCCCCATACATCTGTATGCACAAGCTCTAATTTCTCCTTTTTGTTTTCCTTCCTTGTCTTTACAAAACTCACTCTCTTTTGTTTTCCATACACACAACTTTCACAGAAATCCATATTCACACATTTTAGACCTGGTAAAACTTTCCTTGAATGAAGTACTTTCATACCTTTCTCACTCATGTGCCCAAGTCTATTGTGCCACAACACTGTATCAGAATCTACAGCAGTTATTTGTTCTCCCTGCTCAACTGCAGTAATTGTTCCTGAATATTCATTTTTCTCTGAAAAAATCAAAGTAGAAGGAACAATATGACCTGTACAAAGATATAAGGTGCCTACTTTCGCACCTTTTGCTACTACAAGGGAACCTTTTGAAACCTTCCAATTTTTATCATTAAAAGTAACTACACAACCCTCATCACCGAGTTGCCCTGCTGAAATTAAATTTCTACTTAGTTTTGGAACATGTCTTACCTCATGTAGTAGCCAATGATTCCCATTTTGCAACTTAATCTTAATTTTTCCCTTTCCAACAATCTGACAAGGTTCATTATCCCCCAAATAAACAAGCCCAAAATCCCCTTGGACATAATCAATGAAATAACCTCTATGAGGTGTAGCATGAAATGAAGCACCAGAATCTAAAACCCATGAATCATCAACACTCTCTAAAGACAGAAGCAAAGCATCCTCTTCGGATTTGTTACTTACCACATTTGCCTCCTTGTCTCCATCTAATTTATCTCCTTCATTTTTCTTTCGATTCCAGCAATCTTTCTTTTTGTGCCCTAGTTTCCCACAGTACCAGCAATCATTTGGTCCTCTCGATTGAGACCTCCTCCCCTTTGACTTTCCTCTTGATTTCCCACGATTTCCAGAGTTACTTCCTCTTTCAGTCATTCTGCCCCTGCTTTGTGTATTTAAAGCACTTCCTGATGTAGATCCACCTGACGATTTTCTACGAGTTTCCTTACTTAAAATAACACCGATCACATCATCATATTTTAGGGTACTAGATCCAGGAATAGAATTACTCACCGCCATTACCAAGCCATTCCAGCTTTCAGGCAAAGAACACAAAATCAAGAGAGCCCTAATTTCTTCATCAAAATTGATACCCACAGAAGATAATTAACTATTAATAGTATTAAACTCATTTAAATGATCTGCAATAGATCCACCTTCTGCCATTTTCATATTAAATAAACGCTTCATGAGAAATACCTTATTTGAAGCAGAGGGCTTTTCATATAGTGTCGTTAGGGTTTTCATCAAATCTTCTGTTGTCTTTGCTTTTATAATATTAAATGCCACCGATGGTGCCAAGCATAACCAAATGCTTCCAAGTGCCTTTCTATCCAAAAGATCCCATTCAGCCTCTGACATAGTTCCCTGATTCTTGGCTTTTCCTTCCAATGGCTTCCATTAATCCTTCTGATATAAATAGTCTTCCATTTGCATCTTCCATAACTGGAAGTTCTGCCCATTAAACCTGTCAGTCCTCAACTTACCCTCATCTACCATCGCTCCCACTCAACTGTGAGACTCCCACTTAACCGTGAGACTTTCCTGCAAAGGATAACTGAAAGACAACCTTGATCTGATACCACTTGTTAGGATAAACCATGGACAGAAATAAAAAACTACATGCAAATATAACCAATAACAGAAAATAATAGAACACACAAAAAAAATGAACACAAGGCACCAAGATTTAACGTGGTTCACCCAATCCCTGGGCTACGTCCACCAAACAGCAAGTCTGATCTTAATACAATCCAATGATTACAACTGATTACAATCTGCAATCCCTTACAACTCAATACCGTCGCAAGAACCAATTTCGCATCACAACATTATGAAAAATACCCAACCCTAAGCCCTTTTATACAAGTATTAAGCCGCTTTAGGGTTATAACATGTCGGCCATATGTCGGCCATAATATGTCGGCTACTGCCCAAAAAAAAAATTATTTATGAAGTATGTATAGTACTTTCCTGATCAGTCACCACAATCTAACACCATGAAACAATGAAATAAGGGTGTTTGGGTCATTTATGACCTTGTTCAAGTTTATTTTTCTTGGTCTTCAATAAGACAATATTTTTAGGTTCATAGGTTCATTTTTAGAATTCATGGTCTGCCTAACTCTATTGTTTTAGTTAGAGACACCAAATTCCAAGGACATTTCTGGAGAACCTTGCACAAGAAATTAGGCACTAATCTGCAATTTAGTTCTGCCTACTATCCCCAAATGGATGGTCAAACTGAACTTGTAAATAGATCTCTTGGAAACCTCTTTAGATGCCTCACCAAGCAATATGCACAAAATTGGGATCTACTTCTTCCACAAGTTGTATTTGCTTTCAATGATTCATTCAATAGGTCTACAGGAAAAATGCCATTCCAAATAGTCTGTGGCTATCATCCAAAAGGACTTCTAGAACTTAGAGAGTTACCTAATGATATCAACGTTAGTGCACAAGGGGAAGAATTGGCTGACCTTATCAAACAACTACAAGAAAAGGTGAAAGATACATTGGAACAAACTTCACAAAAATACAAAGCACAAGCAGATAAGAAGAGGAAAGATGTTCAATTCCAAATAGGTGACAAAGTGTGGGCACATTTGAGAAAGGAAAGACTCCCTAAAGGTCATCACACCAAACTCCAAATGAAGAAGATAGGACCTTGTACAAGCTTACATAAATTTGGTCCTAATGCCTGTGAAATTTCATTACCACCTACCATTGCCATCTCACCAATTTTCAATTTGGCTGATCTCACTATTTTCAAGGACACTTCTGATATTGTAGGTACATCTATAATAGGTTCACATGAAGATTGGTTGAAAGATCTATCACCTTCTCAACCCTTAGAGTTGGAAGCAATCTTGGAGACCAAAGTTGACAAAAAGACAAGGAATCACACCTACTAGCAATACTTGGTTAGATGGAAGGGGTTACCTGCCATTGATGCCATAGGGATGACCGAAGATCAAATTGAGAAAAATGGATACACTATTGATCAACTCACCTCAAGTAGGAACTTGAGTTTCTTTTCCCCCAGGCAGCATGGTGCAGGAGCTCTCTTCCATGAAACAATGAAATAAGGGCTTTTGGGTCATTTATGACCTTGTTCAAGTTTATTTTTCTTGGTTTTCAATAAGACAATGTTTTTAGGTTCATAGGTTCATTTTTAACCCTTTTTGTGTGGCCCATTAGCAATTTGGGTGTTTTATAAGCTTGTTGCTTAATGAGGTCACAAGGGCACAATCTATGTAATTTGGAAGTATTTGCTATGATTTAGGGTCTATTATGCTGATGCAGAGTTACACACCGGAAGTGTACTCTTGGTCTAGATTGCACTTAGACCCTTCAAACAAGCCAAACTTGCTTCTAGCCTTAGGGAATCCTTAAAGGACCTTCCACTCTTGGCAAATAACCTTCTCACAAGGTTTGACAACCTTCTCAATGCAAGGAACAGGTAAGCAAAGTCTGCTCCCAATTTGTCTTTAGGAATAGTATCCCTCAACTAGGCCAAAACAAGGATCTATGCCTTAGGCCTCTCAACCACTTGATCTGATGATCAACACACCTTCACATATCCCAATGTACTCTGAATCAACAACTTTTCAGATTCCCACACTTCTGTAATACACCCAACCAATACCTACCTAGTGAATCCTAGTAGGTCAGCAAAACCTGAAATTCAGCAATATCTTTTGATTTCCCCAAACGACTTGGCAAATAAACTAGAGTTTCAGATACCCTTTTGACTCCCCTTAAAGACCTCCAAATCTTAAAATCTCACTCCACTCCAGCATATCCCAACCTATGCAAAACACGCAGACCTAATAGGCCTAATTAGGCTTGGTTTGTTAAGCAAGTGCAAGGAAATGGGTACACAGAATAAGATACTGACTTGGATGGTGTTAGGTAAGGTCTAAGACTTCCAATTCAACCCTTGGTTGCACTCCAATCAACCAAACTTCACAATTCTACTTCCAAATCTGAATTCCTAGTTCAAATTCTATGCCTAACTTGAACTAGGGCATCATTGAAACTTGGACTCCCACAATAGAAACTACTCCTACTCCTAGAATCAACAAATGGTACATGTCTTCTCTCAGATTATTGGGTTTTGTACCCCTGAGGCCAATTAGGTGCACTCTAATGGCTCATTTGCACAAAACCCTGATTTTAAGGAGGGTTTGGGACTGGTTTCACCCAATTTGCTCTAACTTTGTCCAAACTCCTTCAAATCACTCCAAATAAAATGCAATGAGTCAGTGGGACATGAAACTCTGCAAATCCACCATTAAACTTCTAGTCTCACGTCCGTACCACACGTGCAACCTCTGAAAGCAGCGAATTAAACAGAAAAATAGGGAGTTCTTTATTCATTCAATGAAAAATCCGTACAATGAAGTTCCTCTGTTCTTTTGGGAAGAGGATCAATGTATTTATAGCCTAATGACACCTAAAAACCAACCTCCAAGGCAGTTAGAGGTCGAATGCAACTAATTTGCAAAAGTTGCACAGTTTTTTTGCAAAAGTTGTCAACAACTTTTTGCAAAACTGCTGATATGAGCAACTTTTCATTTGAAGACTTCAAAACACATTCTAAACTTGATATTATTGAGTATCATGGCTATTTAGGCCATATGACACCCTCCTAAACACCTAAAACATATATACCCTATAGGCTACTTACATCCTTGGTTTATAGGGTCACCAAATAGGATGAAGTGCCTACACAAATGGGCTCATACTTATTCAAACCTTTCATAAAACTTCATGAAACCTCTAATTACATCCAAAGAGGTATGAGGAAGGATCTCCCATGTAAAACCAATGAGTATTTCCATTACATGCTATTACATGCCAAGTTAGGCCATGTGGAACCATAACAAGTAATACCAAGAACAACCAAAATGAAGCACAATCAACTGAAACTATCATTGTAACCATCATGGCCTTTGACAAGATGAAGAATGAAGACAAGATGGAGTTTTATCCATTCCTCCCATACCAAGCTTTGTGCTCTGCACCATATGCAACTTTGCAACTTTTTGCATAACTAAGAAAAATTGTTTGTAATCGTTCCCCCAACGGTCACAACCTTTCAAATTTGGTTGGATCAGGAGGAGAAGACCTTCATATATCCCTTTCAAGCGGGTGGAAGGTACAATGTAATTTTTTGGCATTGAAATCAATAAAAACAACCCTGTTTTCTGCATTTTCAATGAGTTCTCTAGATGGTACAGATGTGTACAAATTCCTAGGGATTTGTGCCTAGTATGGTTGAATAGATGCTTGAATCAGCCCGTGGCTATACAGCCACAAAAATGCACTTCCTTTACATTGCTTTTTCTAACTTTTTTTAAAATTAACTAAGTCCTCTCCTTTGTATGGAAGTGCATTTTCGTGGCTGTATAGACGTTGCCGAGAAGAACGACCTGAAAAAATTAAATCAATGGCACACGTTTATCTATAAATGTGGAGGACCACAGAAATGATCAAAGATATATATTTTTGGGTTGTGTGGTACTATCAGGTATAGTTTCCTGCCAACCTCATACGATAGTGACTTCAATGTTTAAAAATTCAAGACTCGATGTAAAGAGGTCATCAATTGGGAGTTCAAATTGAGTCGGAAGGCATACTCAGTAACTAATGGGAATTAGACACCAACATGTTTCACCTTCATGAAGTGATAAAATAATAATAGTTGAGTGTGTGTGAAGGATTTTTTTCTTTCTATTAAATAGCAAGAAGCCCAATACAAAGATTGTCTCAATTGACAATATGTTTTCTGAAATTGTCTTTTGAGTTTTCTGCTAGCACTCTCAATTACATTGCCTCCATAATTTTTTCATGGCTAAAATGTTATTTACACAACATTGATGGCACCAATTTTAAGTTGTTTGAGCATATTATCAATAAATTTAAGAAAAAGACAAATATATTAAAGTTTAATTTCATTTTCTTTCATACATTTCCTACATCTCATTAAATTGATATTCATATATTTTGGTATCAAATAATTTTTTTTCTAACATATAAAGACAAGGAAGAAGAAGATGAGGAAGGAGGAGGAGGAAGAAGAAGTAGAACCGGAGGAGTCCATTTTCATCTAGGACTATATACCAAAATAATTGTAAACAAAATGAATGTATTCAGTACAATTTATGCAACCCATATGCTTAAGCATTATTTGTATTGCAAAAGTTCTTTATTTCCTTAGATTTTCCTAAAAAAAGGAATTCCAAGGGAAGTGTGAGGGATAGGAAAAAGAGAGTGAAACATAGAATGAGATAGAGGAGATGGAAGGTATATAAATATAAAGAGAGAGGGGGATGTATAGGGATGGGGAGATACCAAGGTAGAGATAGAGATAGAGATAGAGGAAGGGATAAGAGAAGAAATATGGAGATGTAGAGATATTGGGATGAAAAGAGGAGATAGAGATATATAGGAAGATAAGTGACAAGATTCATATAAGAGAGACAAAGAAATAATCAATAAAAAGAATATAATAAAACAAAGAGAGAAATAAAGAGAAAAATATAGACAAAAAGGATGATATATAAATATTGTGTGTGTGTGTGTGTGTGTGTGTGTGAGAGAGAGAGAGAGAGAGAGAGAGAGGTGGAAATACAAGGGGATGTTAATAATAACAAAGAGATATAGAAGGACACAATATTTAGAGAATTAGGTTGATCAAGTGAGAGATAACGAACATAAAGAAAGAGGTAGTGAGACTATGGGTATATGATAAAGGGTGCTCCCCTAAATACCATTTACTCATAACAAAAATAAAGAAACAATAGCAAATGTGAGAAAAAAATATGGACTTCTTATTTGCGTCCCAAATGCGGTATTGCAAAATTCACAAGTACAATATGCTAACCCACATGGTTGACTTTATTACAATAATCTACAAGACAAGCTGTGAACTATCAACCAGAGTTGTTCTAGACAATGTTTGGACCTTTCTTAAATAGGCAATTTTACGCCGCCTAGGAAAGTTCTAAATATTGAAACTTAATACCTAGGGTTGACAAACCCCAACAATACATATAGAGTTAGCCAAATACATCTTTGACAATTATTTTGGATATTTTAGGTAGATCAACTTTGAATTGCCATAACTCACAAATCGTTGCTCCGATTGGCTATTATAACTACTTTTCAAAAATGCCAGCGCCTAATCTACAGGTTTGAAATGGTACTAGCGCCCTTCTGTCATGTTTTTGGACCTCATCCAGGCAATCTAAGGCCTTGAATGGTGAACTTGAATATTTCTTCTACAATTTTTTTCCACCGTAAATTTGCAATAACTTCTCTGATACTTATGCTCAAGCAATGAGATTCTTATAGTAGGCTTACAACTCTAAAATGAACCTTCTTGTAGAAAATGAGAACATTCCGAGCTCATATGAAAAACTTACTAAAAATAGCAAGTTCCCATAAATAGTAACCACCCTGTCTACTAGTCCTTATTAAAATGGAAAAGATTGAAAATAAAATATTTTTGGGTGATGCAAGATTGTTCTTTCACCTAGGATGCTCCTGCATCAGACACCTGGGGTAATTTGAGAAGTGACTCCGTCATGTCTCAAGTGTTTAGAGGAAAACCAAGGTGGTTAACCTCCTCCTTTTCTAAGCATGATGAATCCTCTACTGGCCTCCCTTTCCATTTGGCCATATATTCCTCATAAGTTTTTTTCCTTGTACTTTTGCCAACGTGACTATCCAATATCTCCTCAATCTTCTTTGTAGCCGAACTAGCTACTGGAATAATCCACTACACTTTTACGACTTCATCTTCATCACCTCTTTCATAATACTCTGTCAAATCTAAAATATAGCATTTCTAGAATCATTCCTTTTCACTATCTTACACGATCCAAACTTCTTCATCTTCAGCTTATTATATGCACCCACTGGAAAACACTCATTTCTCAAATGAACCATGACTTCATCTCTAATATGAAATTCCTTATACCTCCTTTTCACATCTGCCTTATCCTTATACTATGTATTCATCTTTATAATGTACATCCTTACCTCCTCATGGATGTTCTTCAAATGTTCAACAAATTCTTATACTTCAATACTAATCTCTCCTTTATCCAACTGCCTCAATTTAGAAGCATTTCTGGGACTACTCCCATATACAATATGGAATGGTGATTTACCAATACTCCTATTGATAGAATTATTATATGCAAATTCTGCTTGTGGTAAAATCATATCCCATCACTTTGGCTTGTCTCCAACCAAACATCTCAGCGAGCTTCCCAAACTGCGATTCACAACTTCTATCTATCCATCAATCTGTAGATGATGTGATGAACTAAACTTTAAACCTATCTTCAACTTCTTCCACAATGTATGCCAGAAATACCCAACAAATTTGGTATCTTGATCTGAAACTATACTCTGTGGTAGACCATGTAGTCTCACCACTTCTCTAAAAAATAACTTTGCTACATGAACAACATTACTAGTCTTCTTGCAAGGAAGAAAATATGCCATCTTTGAAAACTTGTCAACCACCACAAAATAGAATCATGCCCATGTTGTGTCCTCAGTAATTCAAGAACAAAATCTTGTTGTCATCCTCCCACAACTTCTCTGGTATAGGTAATGACTAATACAATCCTATATTCTACTTCACTCCTTTCACCATCTGACATACTCTGCAACTTTGTAAAAACTTCTTCACATCTTGCTACAACTGTGGCCAGTAATAATTCTCAACAACCAAAGTTGTAGTTTTATCTCTTCCAAAATGTCCAACCAATCCTCCACTATGCTTCTTCTTGATGAGATTCTCTCTCATTGAACTTCTAAGAATGTACTACTAGCTTCCTTTAAACAACATACTATCCTGGATCATGAAATCCAACCATTTTGTTCTGTCAAGTGTAACAAGTTTTCTACAAGCGTTCCACACTTCACCAAAATTAGGATTATCTAGATACAAAGTACTGAGTTCCTTGAACCCAACCACCTCTACCTACATTTCTATCAGCAAAAGTTGTCTTCCACTAAGAGCATCCACAACTCTATTAGACTTCCCACTCATGTGTTTCAAAACAAATGTATAACTCTACAAAAACTCAACCCACATCAAATGCCTTTGGTTTAATTTTCCTTGACTATTCAAATGTTGCAAAGCTTGATGATCAATATACAAAACAAACTCCTTAGAAAGAAGATAGTGTCTCCACTTCTTCGATGCTTGAACTATAGCATAAAATTCCTAATCATAAACATAATTTTTTTTTTTCATCATTCAACTTCTCACTAAAATAAGCAACAAGTCTACCTTCTTGGCTCAAAAAAGCTCTTGTTGCAGTACCACTAGCATCACAATCTACTTGAAACACCTTACTAAAATCAAGAAGTGCTAAAATAGACTGCTCAGTAACTTTTTGTTTCAATAGATTAAAACTCTTATCTGCTCCTACAGTCCACTTAAACTCTTTCCTATCCCCTCTCATCATTTCATTCAAGGGTACTCAAATACTTCTAAAACCTCTTATGAACCTCCTTTTAAAAACTAGCTAGTCCATGAAAAAATCTTACCTTTGTCGCACTCCTTGGAGTAGGTCATTCAAGGACAACCTTCACTTTTTCTGGGTCCATTTTCAAACCTCTTGCCAAGACTACAAATCCTAGGTACACCAACTCCTTTACAAAATTGCACTTCTTCAAGTTTATTAGCAACTTTTCTTACCTCAACTTATCAAACACCTTGCGAATATGAATCAAATGCTCCTTTAATATCTTACTAAAGATCAATATATCATCTAGGTAAACAATGACAAACTTACCCATAAACTCCTTCAATATCTCATTCATGAGCCTTATGAAAGTGAATGGTGAATTGGTTAGCTCAAAAGGCATGAATAACCACTCGTACATACCTTCTTTTGTTTTGAAATCAGTCTTCCACTCGTCACCTTCTTTGATACAAATCTGATGGTACCCACTCTTCAGATCTATCTTTGTGAAATACTCAGCTCCACTCAAATAGTCCATAATATCATCCATCCTTGGCAATGGAAATCTATACTTTATTGTGATCTTATTAATAGCATGATAATCTATGCACATCCTCCATTCTCCATTCTTCTTTGGTGCTAATACTACTAGTACAACACATGGACTCAAACTCTCTCAAATTAACCCCTTCTGTAATAACTCATGAACTTGCTTGTTCAACTCTTCACTTTCCATTGGTTTCATTCTATGCGCTACCTTCTTTGAGAAACTAGCTCCTGGAACCAAATCCATTTGGTGATTGATCTTCCTTATTGAGAGCAATCCATAAGGTACATTATTTGATACAATATTAGAAAACTCTCCCAAGATATCTACAACTTCTGCAGGTACCTCCTCTACTTCTTCTTTACTATCTTTTGGAATTATAGCAAAACACACATGCTTACGCTTCATACCTTTGAGAAACTCTTTTCCATCAAAAAAACATATTCTGGCTACACTACATACCTTTTCTTCTTTCTCCTTCAATGGCTTCAACTTATTTTTCACTCCATCCTTGGTTAGAGTGTAGGTATTTTCTTGCCCATCGTGTACAACATGCCTGTCAAACTACCACAGCCTACCCAACAACATATGATATATGTCCATAGGTATGATATCACATAGTAGCTCATCCTAGTAGCTTCCAATCTTGAACTTCACTAGGCACTACTCATTAACCATGACCTTGTGGTGATCTTGTACCTAAGCAATACAATATGAACGCGGGTGTTTCTGTCTCTTCAACTTCAACTTGGTGACCATCATTTCTGACACCAAATTGTTAGTACTTCCACCATCAATGATCACATCACAACACTTATCTTCACATTTACACCTTGTGTGAAACAAGCTCCTTCTTTGATCAGGTTCATTCTCACCGCTCAACAGGACTCTTCTGTTAACTATGACTTCTCCTCTTTCAACATCTTTAGAATGTGATGATTTGACATCTACATCAACACGTGCAACTCTGGCCTAGCCTTTTGTTCTTTGATCTGTCCTACCTTGGCATTGGGAATATTTAAATGCTCTATGCCCTTCTTCTCCATAGTGAAAATATTTTCCACAGAAGCCTCCTCTTCTAGATCCTTGTCCTCTTCCTCTTCCTCTCTAATCTCTATTGTTTTGATTATGGCAACGATTGGATTGTTTCCCCTCTGGTTCTGACTGCTACTTCTAGCTTCATCCTTGTTCTTCTGATTATCATTACAACCACCATAAGATTGTTTGCCAGATTTTCCACCATGGCCTCTTCCACTATTCTTGTTGTCAAATTTCTTGCTCAGTTTCTCCTCAACTCTTAGGAAAAATTTGTATGCCTCCTCAATACTGTTCATTCGAACTAGACTCAACTCATCCTAAATTCTTGGCCTTAACCCATTAAGATAATGGTTGACTTTCTCCTTATCAGCTTCTGCATGGCCATTTCTAATGAGAACTCGATAGAACTCTTTGATATACTCTTGAACATATTTTCCTGCTTGCTTCAATCCTTGCATTTTCTTCAACAACACAAGCTCATAATCCATGGGAATGAATTGTCACTTCAGTTTAGCTATCATTTGATCCCATCTAGTGATTTTATTCTTTCCCTTTCTATTTCGCTCCAATTGAACCTCCTACCACTAGATTTTTGCATGTCCCTTCTATTTTGCCTTTGCAAACTTGACCCTAATAGGATCGTCAATATATTCAAACTCAAAGTACTCCTCTATTTCATTGATCCAATTGATCAGCTCCTCTGGGTTAAGATTTCTTGAAAATATGGGAACTTCAAACTTAGGTCTTTTTAAAATCTTGGAGATGGCCCTAAAAGCCTCTCTTCCTCTGGGTTTAGAATTGTCACTGCTTCAACATTTTCTCCTGCTTTATCCTCATCCTCACTTTCATCTCTTATAGGAAGATTCATTCCACTACGCATTTGTTCTTCCAATGCTTGCATTTGTCCTTGGAGGGCTCAAAAACCCTCAAGTGTAACACCTACAACTCTTTTGCCACACTCTCTTTGTGGAGGCATTTTCGCACTTCCATTGAAACCCTATTGTAAACTATCTCACAATCGACGATCTATCTACACGCTCAGCCAAAACTATGGTCCTAGTATGAACTACCTCATAGTCGGTGATCTATCCACACACTCAAGAACTCTAGCTTTGATACAACTTGATGAAGGGTGCTCCCCTTAATACCATTTACTCATAACATAAACAAAGAAACAACAACACATGCGAGAACAAAATATGGACTTCTTATTTGCACCACAAATGCAATATTATAGAATTCATAAGTACAATATGCTAACCCACATAGGCGCCTTCATTACAATAATCTGCAAGACAAGTTGTGAACTATCAACCAGAGTTGTTCTAGACAATGTTTAGGCCTTTCTTAAATAGGCAATTTTATGCCGCCCAAGAAGGTTCTAGACATTGAAACTTAATACCTAGGGCCGAAAGACCCTAACAATACATATAGATTTGGCCAAATACATATTTTACAATTATTTTAGATATTTCAGGTAGCCCAACTTTGAAAGGTCATAGCTCACAAACCGTTGGTTCAATTGGCTATTATAACCACTTTTCAAAAATGCTTGATTTATAGACTCAAAACAATGCTAGTGCCCTTCCTCGCTAAACAATGCTAGCACCCTTCCATCAAATTTTCTGACCTCATTCAAGTACTCTAAGGCCTCCAATGGTGAGCTTGAAGATTTTTCTACAAATTTTTTCCACCAAAAATCTGTAATAACTTCTCTGATACTTATGCTTGAGCAATGAGATTCTTATGGTAGGCTTACAACTATAAAATGAACCTTCTTGTAGAAAATGAGAACATTCCAAGCTCATATGAAAAACTTACTAAAAATAGCAAGTTCCCATAAATAGTAACCACCCCATCTACTAGTCCTTATTAAAATGGAAAAGACAAAAAATAAAATATTTTTGGGTGATGCAAGATTGCTCTTACACCTAGGATGCTCCTGCATCAATATAGGGAGGAGATATTGGCAAGAGAGAGATCTAGATATTTAATTATTTTTTTGGTTAACAATCAAAGATAACATTGTATCCATGAGAAACAATGACCAATCCAATGCATCATTTTCTTTAGGACTCAACTATCAACATTTAAGACCTCTTAGTCGTATCTATCACATTGAATACAAACATTATTTTGTAGATGGTGAAATACATCCACTCAATAAGAAAATGAAGTAGATATTGACATATAATGTAGATGTATTATTTTCATATGATCATGAGGATCTATAAAATGGTATTACAAAGGTTAAATATAACCTACAATTTAGCACACATTCTTTAAATTTGCAAAAAATGATCATAATAAAATGGAAACCACAATAAACATGTTAAATTTCACTTTACATGCTTAAAATTTGTAATTGTGCATGGTAATGAGATTCAATGTATGATAGGCACAATTGCAGTATAAAGGAACATGGTCAAATATAACCCATAATCAATATTATGAAATTTTTATCAAACTAGAGAGAGAGAGAGGTGGGATGAAGATATTAATCTATAGAGAGGATGAGAGGGGGAGAAGAACAAAAGAAAAAATACTTAGTTGAAATTTCATATCTATTTGACGTACCTATTGCACACCAAGGTGAGATTGCTAGTTATTTTTATATTTTTATAAGAAAAAAAGCTTTGCAAATTTTAATTTTAATAATTTTAATTTTATTTTAAAATTATATTTATAATTTCTAAAAGTAATATAGATTAATCTAAATTAGATATGTTGGTGAATGTTTAATTTAATTTTTATTAAAAATTAATAAAAATTATAAGTATTTTTGAAGCATTTCCTATATGAGATGAGTGATCTATTTTGTTAATCTAACAGTTGAAACAGTTGGAAAGGAAATGACTGCCATCAAAATGATCCTACCATTGGAGAACTAATTGAAATGATCAAACATTGACAACAACTTAGATACCAACATGACCATGTGATGATTCATCACAGTCCTCCATCACATTAAATTATTATTTTCTTGTTTCTTGCATCATCAAATTTGCAATTCGTCACTTTTCATTACTAAAACTATCCATTTTCCACGTCATAGAAATATCTTCTTCTTCAAAATGCAATAGGAAGGGTTTGAAGCTAAATTTATCATCTTTAACATTTGTTGCTCTATCTTCTGGTGTGGAGCTTGGATTCTTCTCCCCACACAAACATCAATCTCCATAGCCAAAGCAAGAAGCAATCATGTACACAAGACACATATACCTCAATTGTTGGGTGTTAGGATTAAACCTCAAACAAAAAATAACAATTACATGCAAATATAAACAATATTAGAAAATAATAGATCATATAGAAAAGAACACAAGACACCAAGATTTAATGCGGTTCACTCAATCCCTGGGCTACATCCACCAAATAGCAAGTCCAATATTATTACGATCCAGTGATTACAACCTGATTATGATCCGTAATCCCTTACAATTCAATATCGCCGCAAGAACCAATTATCGCATTACACCTTATGAAACAATCCCTAACCCTAAGCCCTTTTAGACAAGTATTTGTGCTACTTTAGGGTTAAAATTAGTTATAACATGTCAGCCATAAATTGACGAATAAATAATAGCTAATTGGCGAATATTAGCCATTGGTGAATATTAGCCATTAGTGAATAGTAGCCCAATTTTTTTTTAAAGAATTTATGAAGTATGTACAGTACTTCTTTGATCAGTCACCACAAACTAACATTGGGGGCCAAATTGATTATTTTCCTTGTTATTTCTTTGTAATATAAGAATTAAAGGGGGTTTGTGAAAGCTTTCCAAGCATCGAAATTGCAGAGGATTAGGTTTAAAATGATGTATTTGTTAGAATCTAAAAAGATTGATAACCCAAAAAGCTAGTGCAAAGAATAGATATCTAAACTATGAATGCAAATGATACAAAATCAAATAGCAATGTAGAGTTAGTCTCCAAGAGAGTAATACAAATGCTAGAAGCAAAATAGCATTAAGAGGATGCAAAAGAAATTGATCACAAATACAAGCTAGGTAGCATGCTTATATAGACTAAGAAGAGGGAGAAGGTGGCAACATCGACCAATGAGGAGCAACCATCTATTAGACTAAAGATAGCAAAGTATCTTCCTAAGATAGCTAATGGATGCTCACATGTAGGAAGGTGACACCTCGCAACCACTTTCTAAATAAGACATGCTTTATTAACCTAAGCAAGATTATTGAAAGTGTAGGGAAAAACTAGCAATATAGGAAAAAATAAATAACCCACTAGAAAATTAAAAAACTACACTAACACCCCCCCATAAGCAAAGCTTAGGTGGATGGGGAGATGGGTCTCGACAAGTCAGGCCTAATGAGGTACCCATGTACATAAAAGTCCCCCAAAAGAGAAAGAAAAGAGACTCCCCAAAAAAAACTAGAACTCCAAGTGAGAGAAAGAGAACACCCCCCCCCCCCCAACAAAAGATGAAGCATCCCACACCCCCAACAAAGCTCACAATTTTTTTTTGATAGATCTACTTACATCGAACAAGTTTTCTTCCCTTAGGAAGAGGGACAAGATCCCAAGTGTGTTTCTTGATCAAGGAACTATACTCTTCCTGCATAGTTGTATCCCACTCAAGACTACCAGAAGCCTCATGAAAGGACTGTGGATCTAAGGCAATAGAAATGAAGACATGTGGAGCATCCTAGAATTGTGAACAAGTCTACCTGGTGTCTGATGGATCCCAAACCTAATCACTTGCAGACTACAAGGTCTATCTAGCCCAAAGTGGACCAGAAGATGGAGAATTTGGAGGAGAATCATCAACCTATGAATGATGACTAGGAGAGGAAGGAGATGAGTCCTTTGAATCACTCTCTGCATCGAAAGTGGAGGTAGAAGATAGCTCAGGTGAATCTAACTCATCAAAAGATCTGTCATGTATTCCAAGTGACTCCAATGTCAAAGTAGGAGTTGGAGAAGTGATAGAAAGGGAGCTTGAAGGTCTCTCCTCAAACTAAACACTCCTCTCAGTGAACAACTCATGTGTAGTAGGGTGGAGCAACCAATAACCCTTCACACCATTAAGATAACCTACAAATATGCAAGGTCTGCTCTACGGATCCAAGGCCTTGCATTTCTCTACGGGAATGTGGGCCCATGTAGGAGAGTCAAAAACTCAAAAGTGCTTAACTGAAGGTTTTTGACTATTCCAAGCTTCAAAAGGAGTGACTCCCTTCAAGGCTCAGTGAGGAACATGATTTTTGGATATAACAAGCACAGTTAATGGCTTCTGCCCAATACTGTGGTGCAAGAGATCTAGAGTGAATCATACAATTTGCCATTTCCTTCAAGGATCTATTCTTTCATTCTACAACATCGTTCTACTGAGGATTGTATGGAACTAAATGTTGTAAATCAATCCCCT
This sequence comes from Cupressus sempervirens, assembly GCA_028749045.1. Taxonomy (NCBI): domain Eukaryota; kingdom Viridiplantae; phylum Streptophyta; class Pinopsida; order Cupressales; family Cupressaceae; genus Cupressus; species Cupressus sempervirens. Next base: position 617,331,981 of record CM053784.1, on the reverse strand, counting down.
CTAAAGTGCAAAATCTTTCAAACCGATGGTTGACATACTCACCACCATTGTCTGTGTGCAAAACTTTGATGGCTTTCCTAGATTTCTTCTCTACAAAATTTTTGAAGTCCTAAAAATGATTAAATACCTCTGAATTCTATTTGAGAAAGTACACCCGAGTATATCAAGAAAATTCATCAATGAATGTGAGGACATATCGGGCCCTACTGAAAGAAGGATGTTGAAATGGACTAGCCAAATCACTATGAACTAACTCTAGTATTTGTGAAGCTCTCCATGCCTTACTTTTGTCAAACTTTTCCTTAGAATGCTTACCAAGAATGCAACCTTGGCAAACATCGCCTGAGAACTAAACCGAAGGCAACCTTGTGACCATGCTCTGCTGGTTGAGCTGATGTAAATGGCAGAAGTTAAGATGGCCAAACTTCTCATGCCATAATTTACTCACATCATTAGAGTGAGTGAGAAAAATGAATGAAGGAGGATCAGGAACAAAGTGAGAAAATAGATAGAGTCATGATTGATGATCTACTCTTCCAACTGCAACTATAGAATCACTATGCAACTCATGTATCTCCATTGAATCAAGGTGAACTCAACCCGCTTGCCTGAACCTGTGTGAGTGATCTGGTATATCGATAGGAGATTAGTTGATAATGAGGGTACACAAAGAACATCATGGAATGTGTCATCCCCCACATCAACAAACCCTCTCCCACACACCTCAATAGGAATTTCATCACCCATCAAAATAGAAGGCATAGTACATAGGTCCAAGGATGCAAGTTCTTCCTTAGATGAAGCCATGTGGTGTGAAGCACCTGAATCAAGAACCGGTGAGGAAGCAACTGCAACAAGGGCCTTGCCCTTTCTTTTCCCCTTGTTTTATTTTTCCTTGTTAGACCCTTCATTAGAACTTTGTTTGATAGACTTGGGAACATCATGAACAGGTCTTTTACAATAGGCACATTTGACCTTTTCTTTCTTAGGCTTATCACCCTTGGAAGATGGGGTATTAATAGTTGCTTTTGAAGCAACCGATATCTGATCCTTCTTTTCCTCACTATTATTTTGTTTCTCATTCTTACTATTGTTGTTACTACTTTGTCCTTTTTGTTCTTTTATGCCTTGGTTGGCAACCAAGGCATGTGACTTAGAGGACTTAAGAGTGCCCATCTGGATTAGCTTGTCTTGTTCTCAACTGAGATTGATAGAAAAATCATCTAAAGATGGCATGGTGAATTGAGTACCAAGTGCACCCTTAGTAGCATAGAAGGTAGAGACAAACACAAAATATTTTGAACTTAGCTTAGAGATAATACTAAGAATCAGTGGCTCATCTTTCTTTTTAATTCCACATTGTTTTAACTGTAGCCTTAATGACTTCAATTTAATGAAGAAATCCTAGATTGTGTTGAAATTGCCTAGACTTAAACTAATTAGTTCATTTTCCAACATATGACCCCTCATTGAATCTTGTGTGCCAAATAGTGTTTCCATCTTTAACCATATTTCATTTGGTGTATCCAAAGATTCAATGTGAAATAGCAAATTAAGAGAAATAGACAAACACAATGTTCCATATGCCTCATCACATTTGTTAAACCACTTAGGCTTATCTTCATTTTTATTAGGTTCAATTTCAAGTCCCATAGTTATCCTATTTAGTCTAGCTTTCCTTAAGTGAATTTTCATGCATGATTTCCACTCAAAGTGATTGTATGGGGTTAGGATGGGCATATTTGTTTGATCCATGACAAATAAATGCAGAACAAAAATGCTAAAAAGAAGAGAACCCAGCCACAACAATGCCCCCCTTTTTTTACTCAATCAAAGAACCCCCCCAAAGAAATATGATATGACACTTTATTTTAGTGCATTTACAACTACCACTAGAAAGAAATACTTAGAGGTTTTGATTTTAATGCATTGCAAACCCTCATGAAGAGCATATGCTAAAAGTGAAATTTGGGCATAATAATCAAGGAAACAAATAGCACCACTATGATCTACTCAAAAAATCATGTACTTTCAAAAAAAGAATCGCCTCGACACAAGGTTGTATGAGAAAGTTATGATCCTTCAAAGTTTCCAAAATGAGAATTGTGCATAGTCACGGCTAAGAATCTACAATTTCTGAAGAAATTATGCATGAAAATCAAAAAATAACTTCACTAGTGGATAGAGCACAAAAAAATAGCCAAGGTCATAATAAGAATCATCAAAATCGGAGTCCATATGACCAAGAACTAGGCATTTGAAAACTATGTTCAAATCTGCGATTGCCAATGGAGAGGGGTATGATTGTAGCTTTCTATGCTCAATTATGAAAAATATACAGCTTGCATGCTAAAACTAAAAGATACCCAGATAGTTTTTCTTGCTAATGTACAGAAGATGTAGCTGTAGTGTGAATCAGACACCTTTAACAATAAAAAATGGCTCCAAAAATCAACAAATGACCCCAACAACCAAAATATGATATGCAAATGTTGAATCAGCTACCTAAGTCCATCAGTGGCATGCTAGACTTGCAATATTGGTTAAAATTTTCAAATATGCATGTTGGTTGTCAAATTTGAGATTGAAACCCCAGAGATTAAAAATGTTTTTGTCAAAACTTTTCTAATTCTCAAGATAATCTAAAGATGCAAGAGAAGAGCATACTTCATTTTTCAAAAAACTACAATAAGATTTATTAGCCCCCCACCCCCCGAATCTCTCAAATAATGAATATAAAATCTACTCTTGCACATAGAAAAGCTCTGATACCATGTTAGAATATGAAAAGATTGATAACCCAAAAAATTAGTGCAAAGAATAGATATCTAAACTATGAATGCAAATGATACAAAATCAAAATAACAACATAGAGTTAGTCTCCAAAAGAGTAATGCAAATGCTAGAAGCAAAATAACATTAAGAGGATGCAAAAGAAATCGATCACAAATACAAGTCAGGTAGCATGCTTATATAGACTAGGAAGAGGGAGGTGGCAACACCAACCAATGAGGAGCAACCATCTATCAGACTAAAAATAGCAAAGTATCTTCCTAAGAGAGCTAATGGATGCTCACATGTAGGAAGGTGACACCTCGCAACCACTTTCTAAATAAGACATGCTTTATTAACCTAAGCAAGATTATTAAAATTGTAGGAAAAAACTAGCAATATAGGGAAAAATAAATAACCCACTAGGAAATTAAAAAAACTACATTGACGATAGAAAAAGGTATGCATTTTTTTATTTTCTTCTAGTACATTTCCAAGCAGCCTATCAATTTGCTATTAAATGAAGTCTAATTGTAGGAGGGAGAAGATTTTTCTTTGTTTAAAATTGTAACTACCTTTCAAATCTCGGTGAGGAAGTGGAATCTCAAGGGAGGAATTCTCCTTTGTTGATGCTCAAACTTATTTCACTTTGTATGTAAAGAATTTTTTCAGCCCCAGAAAAAATATATTAGTTTTATTTTCAATTCAACTCAGGTGTTTTTAGGGATTCCTTTCATTTTTTATAATTATGTGAAAGGTTGCCAGGAAAGTGAATTCAACTCACAAGTTCAACAGTAATTAATATGTCTATGTAAAATAGAGGGTTTGAGAATGATGAGTGAAAAGTATCAGGTGGCTTTATGAAAAATCACATTGTATTTGTTGGGCAAATCCTACATGCCTTCGACTTCCTCTGTTGGAGTTCAAGAAGGGTTTGGCAAGACTGTATTGTCGTCAAATGATAGAGAACATTTGAAAAGTAGCACCATTTTGTTGCTGAAGACATTTGTTCTGAGTACAGAGGAGCGCATCAAAAGTCGTAAAGAAAGTTCGAAGCAGATACTTTTCCCTGTACTTGGCTCAATACTTTTCTAAAAGTAGAGGTTGATGTAACGACATATGACCATGACACTTTCAAAATGGGAGGAGCTAAGAGTTTGCTCAAATTTTCCTCATCGACTCTGCCCCCTATGCTAAGTCACACTCAAGGTATGGTCACATGGAGGCCAAAGATGAAGATGGGGAAGGAATGCTTCCTCTCTTTCACTTCTCTACTCCTAGGGTAAATCCCCTGCATTTAAATAATGTTATAATCTATTTACAAATACAAATGTAGTGGTAGACCTTAATCTTTACATAAAATGGCACTAAAAAATATTCAAAATTTGCAAAATATAATATATTTTCTATTTAAGTGGTTTGTAGTCTTAAAGATTTAGGTACAAAAAATTTCAAAAAAAAATAAATAGAGTTTTAGAGTATTATTATAGAGTGTTCAATAGCTTTTAGCTTGAGTATATCTTTATAGTATTGTAATCTATTAAAAAATTAATAAAATTATATTGTAATTCACCTAGGGTAAGATCCGAGCCTCATACCTTTTAGATGTTAGGGGGCCTTGCACTTGCCAAGACTTGATCCCCGATGGGCTCTTTGTGAGCCTTTCACTTCACTAATAGACCAAGTGCCTTTTGACAAAATTATAAATTTATAAATCTATTTTTACTTTTTACAAATATTATAAATTTATAAGTCTATAAAATAGAGAGGGTGAACAATTTTTTCCAAGTACATTTGAAGTATAATTTTTTTAATAATAAAAATTATATATATATATATATATATATGTTAATAAGATTATAAATTAATAATTATATAAAATTAAAAAATTATAATCTTAAAATCTAATTAAAAATTTATTTTTTAATAAAGGCATTATTGTTAAATCTAAAGGAGGGATAAAATTTATATTATTCATAGGCAAAAGCCTACAACACAATGGTAACTTGCGAGCCTCTTATGTGGAAGATCTTGCGTTCGAATCTACCTTCGCTTAACATATAAAAATAATTAATTCCAACAAATAATAATAATTAATCTAGGCTTCGACCGTTTACCGATCAAAAAAATAAATATATACTCATATGTGGAAATTTTATATAAATAACATTAAAATACTAGTGTATATTAAAAAAAAATACAATTATAATTGAATAAACCAAACAAATGAAATAGATATGAATTAAAAGAAATAATTTATATTTATATTTTTGGAGTATGTGCAATGAAAAAGGCATTGCATTAGTCAAACAAGAGACACAATCGTCAAAGTTCTTGCTAATAATTGGAAAAGAAAGAAAATGGAGATTTATAGGTAGAAAGGAAAGATATGAAAAGAGAGCTAAAAAAGAGAATGATATGTTATTATATGGACAATTAAAGGTAGAATGATAGATAGAGTTTAAGGGAAATTAAAAGATATAAATAATTATATTGTTTTAAAAAATATATAAATTACAATAGAAATTATATTATATGAATGAACTAGTCATTTCTACAATTCAGTTATAAGTTGAAATATTTGATTTAAAAAAATAAATTGTTGATTACTTAATTCAAACCACCAAAATACCTAATTAGTTTGAGAGGTTTATTAGTTTTACAATTTGTAAAATGATATAAAAAAATTAGAATAAGATTGTAAAATAGTCGCTAGTAAAATATAGTGTAAACTTAAAGAAATAATATTTTACAAATGACAAAAATAAACATCAATGCAAAACTAATCAATATATTTAAAATAAGAAATATAAAATATTTAACTCTATATATAGAAAAATAGATAGTGATAATTAATATTGATTAGGCATTCATTTGTGAGGTGGAAGATAAAAAAAATTAAAAAAAAAAAAATTAATCCACTTGTCACAAATGTGGAAAAGGTAAAGTTGTAACTAATGGATTCATTAATGCATGATAGACTTGTTAGGAAATATTTGTATTTTCTTAGAAATGACAAAAATAAACATCAATGTAAAACTTGAAAAGTTAATCCAGTTGTCACAACTGTAGAAAAGATAAAGTTGTAATTAATGCATTCATTAATGCATGATAGACTTTTTAGAGAAAATATTTGTATTTTTGTTGGAGAAAATTGAATTTTTTCCCTATAAAAAATAGTATTGTCCAATAGAATGAATGAAAAATTAGAAAAAGATATAAACATTTGAAGTTTCTTTTAATTTTTTAAATCCTATGGGTTGATTGGTCAAATGAATTGAATGATTCCAAATACTTTCCTGCCAAAGACAGAAACTAATAATGTGTGTGTGTGTGTGGAGGGAGGGAGGGATATAAGGATTCAAAGGTATAGGATGAGAGTGATGGAGAGATGGGTGGATAAAGCGTAGGGAATATGTTGAGAGATTGAGTGGTGAGAGGAAGATAGAAATAAGAGAGCGGGAAATACAAATGAATATCGAAAAGGGATAGAGAGAGTGAGATAAAAAGAGATATAGATGGTGAGATAGATTGATAGAAGATAAGGAGATGTAGAAAAGATGAGACAAACAAAGGAACAAATACTTAGTTGACCTTCTATAACTATATGGCGTGTAATTGCTAGTATAAATAAATGTATACAAGCATACTAAAAAATTCCACCTAATAAGACTCAAATATATCAACCAATAATTAAGTTGATAGGCTTCTCCTATGGAGTAATAACTCTAAAATAGATTTTTTTGCGTGTCTCACGTATAGGTAGTTGTCTCACGCAATTAATTGGCAGCTAAGTCACTACGTATTGTCAAATGATTCTCCACATCCATTGTTTTCCTGGTAGCCAACTGGCAGCGTGTGTTGAGAATGTGCTACGTCGAGTGCTCTCAACCGTTAGATGTGCATGGGGCCATTTGTACGGGTGTACCCTAAATTTGGTGCCAAGCCGACGTTACCAGATATTTTTTAGGTTGAAAGGAAGTCATCAATGTGATTATTCAAGGAGGCATGCCACGTGAATGGAGAATGTGCTATATAAAAAAATAGAATTGAACAAGTCCCATGAACAAATTTGTCAAGGTGTTTCCTTGATTCAGTGAGTGCCTACAATCAATAGGGAGCTTAATAAAAATTTGAATTGAACAAGTTGTACTGCAAAATTGTCTACTATTGAAAGGGCACGAACATAATAATCTAGATATGTTTAGGGGCCAAACATATGACCCGGACCCCCGATTTCCCTCATGTGTGACTATTGGAGCCCATCAAATATAGGGGCCTATGGATGCAAAGGTTTAGCGCAAGAATGCCCCTATAGATGTACTGCCAGGTGCTATCTCCGTTCCTTACCCAGAAGCAGTCACCATGCTACCAAGAACCTGTTTCAATTGCCACTACTACGATCGAATGGATACGTAGTCGCTATATCCATCCCTCACAATCATAGGCTTCAGTATTCAAATTGAACTCAAATTCTTATGCCTCTGTGGCGAGGGAGTTCAATTTGAATATGGTCCAAATTATCATGCGTTATTATAGTGCAATTCAATATTGAACATGTTGTAACTATAGGTAACTGGCCCACGTCAATAATTACCTACTGTAGTCTACATGCACAAAAGCTAGGATGTTTGACCTATCATCTTCACGTAAATAGTATAAACACAAACAACGACCCAATTTACCTAGTATAACAGTCTACCTCAATACTTGCTTACAGTTGTTCCCAAAAACTTATACTTTACAAGTATTGCACTGATATCTAATACGTTGCTTTAAATTTCATCATTTTTTTGCCATTTAGTTTAATAGTAGCTTATGTGTTGTCCTTTTTAAAAAACATTTGCTATGAATATTGTATTTGTAGTTTATATAGGCTGGAGAATACCTGCTCACTTTCCATCAGTCCTCTTGCTATCTCTCATGCTTGAACTCTAGATAGTTGAGTAAAGCTTCCAAATGAAACATACAAAACAAAACTTTAAGGGTTAGAATCCAACCATGGTAGGCAATTAGGTTCTAACTGTAGGCTTAATGATCTTGAACTTTCTATGGAGAAGTCATGTTGTTTACCTTCTCCTTCAAAGTAAATTGAGGGTAGTAAGGGACCAATCGAGTGCAAGAGGGGAGATTCTTTTGCAATGACATAATTTTCTTGGCTTTCAAGTTCATAAACTGTGTTGCTTACAACCCATGCGGCTTCCTCCAGAATAGGTATCTGTTGCAAAATAAGTTGATGCATAAGATTTGATGGGTTTCCTAATTGAATATCAGATGGGAAATCTGTTGCGTGCACTGGGGAGATACATGGGATGTAATCTATTATTGGACTGTAAATGCAATCAGTATTAGTACAATTTTTTTAACTTGAAAATGGGTTCACCATGTACATATTTTAAATGTTGGGCAAGGACTAAATTTCCTCTGCAATTGATAACCTAGAAAGAAATAAGTTGGCATGTGCTAGTACATGCTACACAATTTATCTTTTTAATCTATTGTTGTATTAAAGTAGTCTAAAAAATTTGAAAACATTTTTTTTTTTTATATCGAGACTTGTTATGTATAAAATATAAAAAATTAACTAAAAATAAATTTCCAAATGATACTAAAAATATAGAAACTTGTAAAACATCTCAAATTTAATGTTGAATTAATAAAGATATTTTTTATTTTAAGCATGCATAATGTTTGATACTCTTATAGTTTATGAAAGGATATAGGGGAGAGGCGTTAGAAGGTTTACTATAAAATGTCCATCCATTTGAAAACTATATTTATATGAAATAATTTGGGTACATTTTCATATAAAATTTACTTATGTTACTATTATAACTCTGATTAACTATTTGATAAACTCAATGCTTATCTTTTGTATGTTTGCAATTTTAAAAAAACTGTTGCTTTATATGTTTGCAAATACCATAACTTGTTCCTGTTCTTTGATTTAGCAAAATTCATTTGGTATGGTTCTACTAGAATTATTTTTTATCGTGTTTTATTTTCTTCACGCAATTGGTTCTTGCTTTTTATTGTTTAGTTGAATTGTTGTCTTATTTTTCTATGCAATCAACAAGTATAACTCATATCGAATAGGTGGAAGTTTAAACTGATATTTTAATTGCTTGTGGTTGGCGTAAGCTCATTTTTATTACAGTAAGCGTTATCTGCTATTATATTGTTTGTATATATGTTTGATTGTACAATATTTTATTTATCTATTGGCTCCTATCGTTGTCATCCATTTCTAAGGTTGTGCAGAAGTGTGTTTGTACCTTAAACAACATCTATTCATAACGAATACCTCTATGTTTAAGTAGCAACTTAAACTTGAAATGCAT